>OX645060.1:89844482-91094482 GCA_951905685.1 Eumerus sabulonum
ATAGCCGGGCAAGATCGGCAAGTACAGTTCGCTTGCACACACGTTCATATACTCGCAATCTCTTAAAATCAAACTTAAACTTAAATGCATCGGAGGAAGGGTCCCAAGTTAATTCCAACGTGTTAATCCCTTCTTATTGATGAAACGTAACAAGTTGTTCTTCCTGGATTTTTTCTAGTATTCTTGGGTGGTTGGCCCAAAACTTTTTAACTCGAAGCCACCCAGTTTCAAAAGATGACAGGTTCCAGTTAACCATTTTTCGGCATCTTCTACACTCTCTGCGCCTGTAAGGCAATCGCCAACGTAAAAGCACAATTTTGAAACCTCAGTAGCACGGGGGTATTCATCTTTGTTATTATCTGCTAACTTTACCGAGCATTTCGTAGCTAGATATAAAGCGGATGCTGTGCTATATGTTACAGTATTAAGCTGATATGTTTGCAATGGGCAGTCATGTTGTGATCTCTATAAGATTAATTGCATCATTCTATCCCTAGAATCGACTAATATTTGTGGGTACATCTTGCTTATGTCCCCAGTGAACATCTCTATGTATTCGAAAGTTAGTTATAACAGAAAATAGATCTGATTGAACTGTTAGACCAACCATTAAAATATCGTTAAGTGAATATCCGGATGTGCTTTTTGCGGAAGCATCGAACACTACTCTTAGCTTTGTTGATAAACTGTCAAGTTTCATTACGCAATGATGTGGTAGCATATAATGTGCTTTGCATCTCTTCTTGTCATCAAGGGACTCATATTCTTGCTTCAATCGGATGTATGCAGACTTCAATTCACTGGCCATATCGTAGGACTCGCCTAAAAATGCCCCTTTGTACTCCTTCAATGGCAGTCGTACTACAAACTGGTTGCTCGCGTTGATCCTGGTATTACTATGAAAGTGCGCCTCACAGTCGTGTTCCTCATTGCTCACTGTATTTACCGGGGAATCATGAACCTCAGTTTCCTAGAACTTTCGTGCGAGCTTATCTAAAGAAGATAATGAAGGTTTTGTCGCCACATGACAGTGCGCCGTTGCATCGCCCGCTGATGTACTTCCAGCCACAATTCACTCCAATTTAGAATTTTGATTTTGAATTTGATATCTCCTGGCATGAACAAATCGAAAATACTTCTGCTTAAAAGAGCATATCAATGCGTTGGGCCTTGAAATACGTGGTATCCGCAAGTTGCACATCCGACGGTATATTCTAATGTATTGCATCTATTTCTTGACTAGGTTGGTATTCACTGATACGAAGCATGATGCTTGCATAATTTATTGAACTATATGATGATATCCTTAATTCGATTGTCACATTGGTGTCGAATTCGGCTTTGCATTAACTACCTCCAATTCAACTAAGGCTGCGGCCACGCAGTGAGCGACAAAAAAAAAAAATAAATAAATAAAACATATCAAATCGTATGGCGGTGGCCACGTAGACGACAGAGCGACGTCGCTCTGCAATCAAATCTGTTTTAATTTTTTACTATATCGCTGAGCGACGACGGGAGAAAATGGATGAAATACACATAGCAATTTTTTCGAGATGACGAGCTTCATAAAACAGACAGTTGCTTCAGATCCAACTGAACGGAATCTGCGGGAGTCCAAGGAAAATTCGTTTGCCGAAAACATTTCTTACTCCAGTATTATAACCGATTTACTGAACGAGGAAGAAATGGTTTTTACGAATGAGGGTGTCGATCTCGAATTCATTGTTTTTTGCCAGGATCTGCCGCAGTGTGAATACTTGATCGATAGTGGACTTTCCGGGCCTGAAACCATACTGAGATGGACCAATCAGTTTATTAACGAACGGTTTCAGGCGTTCGCGCAGTGCAGCAGAGAAGCGATATTCAGGAGACTTATACCTCTAAATTGGCGCAGACAAAGGGGTCTCCATTCATCGGGCATGCATTCCTCTAACCATATCTTACAGATGAGCTGATGCATACTCCCGATCAGGTCATCGCAAAAATCGATCTGGATACTTGCGAAGATTTGTATATAAGTGATAAAATTCACCATAAGCTGACCTTTCTTGATTTATAGGGTATATACCAAATCTTCGTCTTCTCGATTGAACCATTCTCTAAATATGAAAAGCTACGACGAACAGCATTCGACAATGGCATTTTCGCAACTAATCGTCCAGCGATGACGCTCGGTAAATGGCTACTCGTCGCTCACTGCGTGGCCGCAACCAAATTGGTATATCCATCCGACGCTTCCTATGGCCTAACTTGTGAACAAACATTGTCGTTATGAAATTTAGTTGTGAGCCAGAATCTAATAGTACACGGCAAGAAGTACGGGACCCACACACAGAAATGACATTGACGATTGCAGTGGCCAAATAAACAAGGCGTTTCTTTATGTTGTAGTCTATGGCAGCATTTGCAGATGTACCAGACGGTTTGTTGTTGTACGAAACCCTTAATATAGCCTTATTATTATAGAGCTTACCAAATTTATTGCTAGTGAGTTGCTGTTGGCTGCGCTCTAATTGGTGATTTTGATTTTCAGATGATTTTTTCAGCTGCGGATGCTGCTGCTGATCTTGATGCTCAAACGAGTTTTTCAGCTGCTGGTGCTGATGCTGGTAATGAAGAAGTGTGTTGTACTTGCAACTACATTTTTGGAAACCTCTGGATTGGCATGATTGGGAGTAGTGGTCCGCCTTCAAGCAATTTTTACAAAGTTGTAGTCTGCGGACGGCTTTCACTCGATCGTCTTCTGAAAGTAATAAAAATATTGAACAATTGTAAATTCTGTGCTTACCTGAATTTCACATAGGGCATTTGATACTATTCTCACTATTCGCTACAACTAGCACAGAGGTTATTTTCCTCTCATCTCGACCGCTAAGGGCTTCCACTGTCTGGAATCTCGATATATTTTAAGAAAACGCCGATTGAAGGACTACTCCTCGGATCTGCCAATGATTGTTCAAAGAGTGCTTTGCTCTCCTTGTCCAATTTCTGCAACATGAGGTGCACCACTATTGGATCCCAATTTTGAATCTTATAGTCCAGATTGTGGATAGCTTGCATGGCTTCCTTGGTCGTATCATGAAGCCTTCTAAGACTTGGTGCGGTTCCCAAGGTCGTTGATTGAGTTAACAATCTGTATCACTCCACCAAAGTATCCCAGGCTACTACGTAATTGCTGTCGGTGGCTTGGAAATGATGATTCAATTTTGAGCCTCCCCAGTTACATTCGCTCGTAAATGGTACAATTTCTGGGTCGGTGAAATCGATTGATCATAGAACTGCCGCCAGTTGGTTTCCATGGTTGGATTAAATTGTGCACTTGTTGTACGTGGTGCTGCCGACATCTTATAGAGCTGCATTAAAATAGTACACGTTCTTGCATATTAAAACAGTTGGACACTTCAATCTCTATGACTTGGTCTTCTAATTTCCTATATAAAGCAGACAGTTCCTCCCAATTTTGCTCTATTCTCGCTTTTATTTGGCAGTACTGCAGAATTCGCCTTAGAGAAGTTTTCGCGAAACATTTGTCTAAGGACCTTTCAAGAATGTTCATTAGCAAAACGAACCTATCCCGTTGGCTCATTCTTTGTTATGTCCTCGCCCGCGGTTGGCTCATCAAGACCTCTATGCGGCGGTTGAGCTCACTTTGGAAGCTCTCTGCATCTTTACGCACTGCCTCAAAATAATCCTTCTTGAAATATGGATGATCCAACTGCTCTGGGAAGGTCTCTCCGATTATATTATGCGTTTCGTCGAACTTCTCCCAGTTCCGATCCAAAATATCACGACGCTCAATCAGGTAGGGGAGAGTTTTTCTCTTTTCAGAATCCTTTCCAAGATTGAGACTGATTCTACAGATTTCTTCTCCCACTAACTCCTGTTGACTGGTATAATGTTCTAAGTCCATGGCCGTAACTTCTGACTGCGACATTTTAACTTAGCAAACACAGATAAGAAAAAAGAAACATTTTCATTTAACTTGGACCTAACAAACAACAAAAAAAACTCTCAGTGGGGGTGGTCGTGGTGTGTGGTAAACATCCACCGACCGTCGAACGAAAAGTCCAAAGTAGTTCCATAGCCAAGAAAAAACAATTTCCATACGGAAAAAAATTATGCAACACAGCTGTTGTGAAAGAGAAGGGATCAAACATACTGATGAAGGCATAACATTCACAATATATGGTCACTTTAAATTCATACTATGTGCGTGCAATTCTAATATAATACCATAAGTGCATGGAATAGTTGCTGAGAACTACAACCAACGTGAAAATTCGGTCGGTTCCTCTCGAATCCTATATAGGACAACCACTTCCGGAAAGTAATGAACGAACATCTACAAACCCCTGCACTCCGTTCAGGTTGTGTGATAAACATTATAAGAGTTAAAATCCTGTCACGTTCGCCATGTACTATGTACAGTACATTTTTATTTCACATGAAAATGAATCGAGTTCGAGTGTGGGAACAGACAGTACTATCGCGCGAAATCCGACATTCGTGTGTGACCTAGTAGCGTCTGTTCGCACACTTAGTGTCGACTGAGTGGAATGCGGGAGGAGTACAATAAAATTCTTAACAAATATGTTTGAAAGAAACCGGGATATTCACAACATGCCTATTTACATCACTGTAACTTTTGTCTTCGAGAGCGCCGTGGCGCAGTGGGTATGGTGTTGGTCTCTGACGCCGATGATACGGGATCGAATCTCGACAACAGCTATGTCATCGAACGTGTTTTCAACGGTGTTTCTCCTCAGCGGAGTACTGAAAAAAAACCCTGTAATATAATTGTCAAGAAAAGCTTCTCGAATTTCGCCATTCGGAACGGGCAATAAACTGTAGGTTCCTTTCACCTATGACAAATAAAATCACACACAACATGGGTGATTGAGAGAAGCTCGACTGTAACGCCAACATATGTACATATATATAACTTTTTTCTTCACGTCTTTTGACGGCATAATGTCCCTTTAGCGAATTTTTTTAGATATTAAGTCAGCTCTTTAAGTCGCGTAATTGGCTTGTTAAATTGTCCACTGCTTCCATTAAATGCATTTCAATATACAATTTGTACATACATTCTAGTCGACTTGACTCATTATTTGCAAGCAAAATTACATATGTTTTGGTGAATTTCATGCAGATGCATTGTATATGTATGTCGATGGAACGTTCTTGTATCTCGTATCTCTTTTTGGTCTGTCTTCATATTATCCTCCTGTCTAAAGCGTGGCCTTTCTTCCTAACCCTGAGAAGGTTTTTATTCATAATTCTTTTGACTGCCCGTTTATCGTCCACGTTATAAGAATGTACGTGTCTCTCTCATTTTAGTGTTCCCAATTGTTTATTGCTTGGGCAATGCTTGGGGATGACTAAAGTTGATCGGATTCTTAGTTGTGTAGTTATCGCGTTTGCTGCCATAGATTCTACTTTAAACTTTGCTTCTAACAGTGGTATAAATACAAACTTCCGACAAAGCAGGATAATAGAGATGTTTTGAAAAATTCATTTCCATATGTATTATTTTATTTGTTTTAATTTGTATTCTAAATAAAACTGAACTCACACAAATTATGAAGCACTGAACTTAATTATGTTCTAAAAATCAGAAAAGCCTAGTTATGTCTCTGTAGTACGAGCAATAAATCAGTTTTGCAGAAATTATTATATAAAAACTTATTTTTGGTACCTGTTGTACCACACACCTCGACGTGGTGCAAGGGCCCAGTAAAGGTCAATGACTCTCGGGGCAACCCCAGAGGAGACATGAAGCTAGGATGTGGTCAATGTGGCTTATGCCTACCACATTAACCTAACGCTAACCTACCTATTGTAACATGTCTGTAAGCAAGTCTGGCTATTTGCAGTTTTAGGATTTGATTTTATAAAACATATTGAAATGTTTCGAGAGGGCATGGGCTCGGACATACAGGGTAAAGTTGTTGATTGCTCTCACCTGGCAAGATGCCAGCAACGATCCCTGTTTAAATGCCCGGGTCAAGTTGACATACGGCCCCCTCGCGGCGCCCTCTGGATAGCCTCTTCAACAACCGTTGGGAGGTGAACAAACGTATGCAGCGAAAAAAAACCCGACCAGAATGGCGCTTGTGCGGCGGGCTAACAATCCGCCCACGTAAAAAAAACTTAAAGTTACGAATGAGCAAGATGCCTCGGATACACGGACGGATACTCGACGGCGACAACGCACAAAAAAGGAACACGATTTGCGAGTATGCTCCTGGAATGTCAGAGCCCTGTACACTTCCGGAGCTGCTCTTAAACTAGAAGGAATCCTCACGCAGTACAAGGCGGATGTTACTGCGGTCCAGGAAATACGCTGGATAGGGAACGGTATGATTAGGAAGAAAAATTGCGACATTTATTACAGCTGTCACAAAAGGTTGCACTTACTGGGATGCGGATTTGTCGTGGGAAAGCGGTTAAGGTCGAAGGTCATCGACTTTAAACCTATAAGTGATCGCCTGGCTGTGATCCGCATCAGAGGCAGATTTTATAACATCAGCCTTATATGTCCACACGCCTACCGACGAGGCTGAAGACCCTATCAAGGAGGACTTCTATGACCTCCTGGACAACGCCTACGGAGCTTGTCCGGAGTACGATGTAAAAATCGTGCTCGGGAACTTCAACGCCAAAATCGGTAAGGAAAACACCCTTGGCGGAGTGATCGGAAAGCACAGCCTGCACGATACAACAACAGATGGCTTCCGACTCGCTGACTTTGCGACAGCTCGTAATGCGGTGATAAGTAGCACAAGATTCCCTCGCAAGATTCAGAGCTCGACTGTCCAATGTCAGAAAGCTGCACCAGCCCATCCGGAGGAGGTTCGACATTGGGCGCCTGAGCACACCGGAGGTTTCCAGAGTCTACAGGGAGCAGCTGAGCGAAAGGCTCTACGGTATGCCTATGTCGAACACAAATGCCAATAACATGTGGCTGCATTGCCGCTCAGCCATTCAGGAAGTAGCCGAAACCACCTTAGGATACCTACCACCCCCGACAAGAAACCCGTGGTATGATGGCGAGTGTGAGCAGAAAAAGGCAGCAACCGACGAGGCGTACCAAAAGGCGCTGCAGAGGAAAACCAGGGCAGCGCAAGAAGAGTACCGAGCCAGAAGAAGGGAGGAGAAAAAACTACTGCGACAAAAGAAAAGAATCTTCGCAGCCTCCCAGCTCAAGGATATCGAGGAGTCTAGGGATAAACATAAAATACGAGCCTTTTACAAGAAAGCCAAAGGCCTTGCAGGAGGCTTCAAAAAGGGCACCCTGGCTCTTCGTGACTGCGAGGGTAATCTTGTCACCGACCCGCAGGGAATAGTGGATGTACTTAAGCAGCACTTCCAGCAGCTGCTGAACGAGCATGACCAAGAGAGAGTGGTAGGGACCGAGGAAATCCCAACTCCAGACGCTGAAGTAGTCCTCCCACCCAACATCGAAGAAGTCGGCACAGCTATTCAGAAGCTGAAGAACAACAAGGCCGCAGGCTCAGATGGCTCGCCATCAGAGCTCCTCAAGGCTGGCGGCGATGTTCTGGTAGGGAGCATGCACCAGATCATCTGCAGAATTTGGGAAGATGGAAGCATGCCCGACGACTGGAATACCAGCTCTATATGCCCCATCCACAAAAAAGGCGATCCTACCTCTTGCAAGAACTATAGAGGTATATCCCTGCTCAATGTCGCATACAAGATCCTGTCCAGCGTATTGTGTGAACGTCTAAAACCATTTTGCACCGCACTAATCGGCAGCTACCAGTGCGGCTTCCGCCCGGCAAATCAACTAGAGACCAAATTTTCACACTTCGACAAATCCTGGAAAAGACCAACGAGTTTCGAATCGATACACACCATCTTTTCATCGATTTCAAAGCCGCATAGGACAGCATTCATCGTGAAGCACTGTTTGGGGCGATGGCCGAATTCGGGATCCCGGTAAAACTGATCCAGTTGTGTCGCGCCACGCTAAAAAACACGCGATGCACCGTGCAACTCGGTTCTAGGACCTCGGAACCATTCGAAACATGCACCGGATTTAGGCGAGGAGATGCGCTGTCATGTGACTTCTTCAACCTGGTGCTGGAGCAGATAGTGCGACGGGCAGGCGTCAACAGGGAAGGCACTATCTTTTACAGGTCCATCCAGCTGCTAGGATACGCGGATGATATCGACATCATCGCATGTTCTCGCCGTGGCATTGTGGAAGCATTCACGGCGACTGAAGAACAGGCGAAACAAGTTGGTCTTAAGATCAATGAGGACAAAACGAAATACATGCTGTCATGCAAAAACCAATCCGTCGCTCAAAACCTGGGACAAAACATAACATTTGACAGCTACAATTTCGAGGTAGTTAAGGAGTTTGTCTACCTCGGGGCAAACGTAAATTCGACAAATGACACCACAGTGGAGATCCGGCATAGTATCGCCCTTGGCAACCGCTGCTACTTCGGCTTGTCCAAACAACTGGGGTCAAAACTCCTCACTCGAAAGACCAAAGTCATGCTTTACAAAACGCTCATTCTGCCAGTCTTGCTGTACGGAGCCGAAAGCTGGACGATAAGCAGGACAGCGGAGCTGATTTTGGGTTCTTTCGAAAGAAAAATTCCGCGCCGGATATTTGGTCCTGTCTGTGAGGAAGGTGAATGGAGAAGAAGACACAACCGCGAACTCTACAAGCTGTACCAAGATGTGGATGTAGTCCGGAAGGCAAGGATCCGTCGACTACACTGGCTCGGCCACATCGAGCGCATGGACATCAACGCTCCAGCTAAGAGGGTCTTCGACTCCGAGCCTCCTGGTTCGAGAAGAAGAGGAAGACCGAACCTCCCGTATAAAGACCAAGTAATCGCGGATGTAAGACATCTTGGTCTTGACAACTGGAAGCAGCGTGCCCGGGACCGTCAAGGATGGAAGGCAGCTATAGCTCAGGCTCAGATCCTCCATGGATCGCTGGCCTGATAAGTAAGTAAGTAAGTAAGTAAGTATTGAAATGTTTCGATTTTCCAATAGTGTCAACTATCAATTTCACACAGTTTTATTGTATGTAATGTACATATTTTAATCACTTTTCTCATCGGTCGCATATTTAAATAAAACTCAAGAAGGGGCTAACTTAAGAGTCGCTCATTCGATGTATCTATTTTCCTGCAAACAAATATTTTTCATTTCACGAAAAACAAGAAATATACACCATTTGTTCGGTTATATTAGGTATATATACATATGAAGTTCGATTCTGATTGTCGTGGGGTGCGCATCAAGAAGAACCGATCTCTTAAGGATACTTTTATTTAAAACGTAAACAAAATGAATTGTTCAGCGTGTCAACGAAAAATTGATCGCAGCTGTTCTACAAAAATATTCTGCAACGATTGAAAGCACTATTTTCACAATGCGTGCGTTAACATTTCGGAAGAAGACGCTGATTATTTTAAATCTAGTGGTACATCGTTTCGTTGTGACAAATGTTCAGTTTTGCGACGTCGTTCTCTTCATTTGACTGTTCCGGTAGTTTCAAAACCATCTTCTTCTGCTAAAGTTCCGGAAGGCAATATAAACAACACTCTCTCAACTCCTGTAGAGGCCACTCACGTCATTGACAACGGAAATCAATGCACTCTTCAGTTGATTTACGAAAAAGTTTCGAGATTGGAAGAAACTAACTATCAGTTTTTACAACAAATGAATGAGCTACGCAACGAAAATGCTGAGCTGAAATCGAGAGTCAACGTTTTGGAAAGTAAGTTGAATTGGCAAAGACAACAACTCCTCAGCAACTCGATAGGAATTGTGGGTGTGTCTAATGTCACCGACACGAATGCTATCAAGTTGGCTCAAACAATTTTCTCTAAATCGTTGTCTATTGACGTTCCCGACAATGACATTGAGAAATGTTACATTAAAAAAAATTTAAAAAAAAACCTCTTCGGACTTTATGTCGATCATCTGTTTAAAGTTCACTAACCTGTCAACAAAGCAACGAATTATGTGCGCTAAGAGGAAGAACAAAAACAATCTCAACACAGATTCGTCTGGCAGTGAGTGTGACATCAGCAGTGGCAGCAGTACTAGCAAAAAAGGAGAGGTACTGCGATCTACATAAACGACTCTCAAACGAAGTTCACCCAGGCTCTCTATATAAAGACAAAAGAAGCAGCGAAACAGAAGGGAATTAAATACGTATGGTTCAGCAACAATCAAATTCTTACGAGGAAGGTAGAAGGGGGAAAAGTCATCTCTATTAAATCTTTCAACGATCTTGCTCTCATTTAGCTAGATCATTTTTCCTTTCTTGAAATTCTTTTTTAAATATTAAATGAATATTGATACCGATTTATAAGATGACTTTTCTACCTCCAATTTAACTGATTCAAATTGTTTTAATAGCTCCTTCTGCTGTGATAAGCTTTTTATTGTACACCAAAATGTTAGAAGTATGAGAGAAAATTTCTCAGCGCTTGTCGCTCATCTTCAATCTTTTGCTTATGTTCCAGATTTTATTTTTGTGTCTGAAATCTGGATTATTGACGTTGAAAGGAATGATTATTTTTTGCCTGGTTTTAAGTTTATTTGTAAAACTAATGAAGGTTACGCTGCAGGTGGAGTTGGTTGTTTTGTTAAAGATGATTTTATGATTCTCGATGTCGTGTGCGTTAATTTATTGAGTGCGGATGTTTTAAAGGTTTCAGTTGAAATTAATTGTATGTGTTTATATGTGTCTATAGACTTCATATGTTTAATTTTGTTAGTTTTCTAACTGAGTTTTCTAATCTTCTAAATAATGAAAAGTCTAAAAACTTAATTATAGTAGGTGATTTCAACATCGACATTTTGGATAGTTGTGTAAATGTCTCTAATTATTTAGCATTACTCGCCTCACATGGCTTGACTGTCTTTACCACCGAGCCCACTAGGCCTACTTCGGGTAGCTGCCTAGATCATATTTATGGGCGTTTCAGTAAGGCTGTGCTTAATGAGTGCCTGAAATGTCTCTTTGATTTTAAAATCTCAGATCATTGCATGACGGGTCTGTTAGTGCCGATCTCCAAAACTAGAAGCTGTGGATATTCCGATTCGTTTCAAAGTAGAGAGAAAGTTGACTTTGGTGCATTAAAATATATTTTATGCGGTGAGTCTTGGGATAATGTTTACTCTTGTAGATGTCCAACGCATGCCTTTACAATTTTTTGTGAAACCCTGAGGAAGCACATTTCGTCTTGTTCTTATCTTCAGCCCTCCAAACAACCTGTTAAA
Source organism: Eumerus sabulonum (assembly GCA_951905685.1). Lineage (NCBI taxonomy): Eukaryota > Metazoa > Arthropoda > Insecta > Diptera > Syrphidae > Eumerus > Eumerus sabulonum. The sequence goes on from OX645060.1 coordinate 89,855,769, forward strand.
AAACTTAAACCTTGGTTATCTAGTCTATTGTTAAAGAAAGTTATTGAGAAAAGCAAACTCAGAATAAAGTGTAACAAGTTTCCTGACAACACAGCACTAAAAAGCAAGTATAATAAACTATGTTTCGAACTCAAAAAGGAGATTCCTCTATGTCGTGACAACTATTACCGTGCTAAATTCAGCTCTGCGTGTGGTAATTTAAGAAATGAGTGGCGTTTGGTTAATAGCTTACTGAATAAATCCACTACGGTCAGTAAACCCACTGTGTTGCGTATAGACAATTCGGATGTTTTCGACAAACTTGCTATTGCTAACGCCTTTAATTGTTATTTTGTTAATGTTGGCCGTAGTCTACTTCCCAGCCCTACACTATCAACTGGTTGTTCTTGTCCTTCCATTAGTGAATGTGCTGAGCTATTTCATAGTAGTAGCTTTGTCTTTCAGCCAATAACTTCCCTTGAAATCTTTAAAGTTATTGATAAATTGCCCAATTCTTCTTCGTGCGGTGCTGATGGTATTTCCAGTTATGTACTTAAAAAAATTGCTTTTTTTGTAGTGGATGTCTTGTCTATTGTTTTTAATCGTTGTGTTCTTGACGGGGTTTTTCCTGATTGTCTTAAGTGTGCAGACATTATTCCACTTTTAAAAAACGGTTCCGCTACTGTTGTCGGTAATTACAGGCCCATCTCACTTCTTTCCACTTTTAGTAAAATCTTTGAAAAACTTATGAAAAACAGAATTATAAACTTTTTAAGTAAGTCTAATTTTTTCAATCCCAATCAATTTCTTCAGTTTTGTTCCCTTATTATGTCACACCTTGACGGGAAAAAATGTACGGCTGGTCTGTTCATTGACATTACCAAGGCATTCGATATGGTCAACCACAATATCTCATTGAGAAAACTGGATAAGGCTGGATTTCGTGGTTTCATGCTCTCCTGGTTCAGATCTTATCTTGAAAATAGGTCTCAAAGAGTAAAGATAACATTAGGAGCGAAATAAGGCTCCTCAACCTGGGTGTTCCGCAAGGCTCTGTGCTTGGTCCTATTCTCTTCTTAATCTACATTAATTCTCTCTTTGCGCTCAATTTCAAGGGAATACCAACTGCTTTTGCAGATGATATTGGTTTCAACTATGGATTAAGTAACCCCTTAGATCTTGTTGCTTGCATAAATTGGGATCTTAGCCTATTGAGACACTGGTTTGCTGATCATCATTTAGTTATTAGCCCCAAAACTAAGATTATGTTTTTCAGTCTATCTTCAACCTCTGATCTTGATGCTAAGCTTTACTTTCATGCGCCTGAGTGTCGTAGATACAAACTATCAAATTACTATTGTGAGCATGACTCGTTGTACCCCACCTATTGTAAGAACCTAACCTGTAGTGATAAATGTTTCCTAATAGAGAGTGTAAAGGAATTTAAATATTTGGGGCTTACTCTGGACTTTAAGATGAGTTTTACGAATCATACTGACTCTCTAAAAAAGTACTTTCGATGCACTCTGCGTCATTTTTATTATTTACGTAATGTTTGCTCAACTAATCTCTTAAAGGCAATTTACTATGGTATTTTCCAATCCAAGTTACAATATGGAATTGCTTGCTGGGGAGGTGTGTATCGAAATAAAATACATCCTCTGTTGGTTTTGCAAAAATTTATCCTCAGAAAGACACTCTAGCTTTCCTTTGTTCTGTGCTCTGAATATTCTTCCTGTGCGTCATTTGTACTGTTTCAAAGTCTTAAAATTGTTCTTTATGAAATCCGGCAATCGCAATTTTCGTTTAGTTTCGTGTTATAATCTCCGTGGTAACTTTTCGAATTTATTATCTGTACCCAACTTCCGTACCACTGCATATCGTAACTTTTATTCTGTTCTATCTATTGGATTATTTAACAAACTTCCATACTCTATCAGATCACTAACTTCATCTGGAACATTCCAAAAACGCTTGAAAACGTGTCGCTTCAGCCTTGATTACGCTACATTAGAATCTTTTATTTCTCAAGTTTTGGTCAAATAAATTGTTCTCATTCTTGTTCTAGCTACTATCTATCTTTCTCGTTCTTCTTTTCTTTTTGTTGATTTTTTTGAATTGAATTAATTTTTTATACTTCGTTTCTTATGATTTTTAAGTTTTTCTTTAATTTTGTTTTAATTACAATGGTTCACCCCATCCTTAATATGTTAGTATTTAGTTTTCCTTATTCAATTTGAAGTGACATTCTACTCTATCTTTTAATTATATGTTTATAAATATCGATTGTCACCTTTCTTATATTGCTATATTTCTAGTAGTATGTTATATTGAAATCTTGCTGTTACGAATGAATTTATAAGAAAATAAATCTAATCTAATTAAAAAAAAAAAATGATGAGATGAGAAAAATATATGTATATATACATAGGTATACATATATGTATGCTTATTTTTAATACTATTTTTTTAAATGTAAATATCTCAACTTACATGTATATTTTCTTTTGGAAGAAGGGCGTTACTGTTTTCTTCCCGAAAGTAAAGACAAGAGCTGTTATGTCTATTATATAAATCCATGTTCATATGGCAGGTGATATTAGCTGAATTCCCAATTTCAATGTTTATAAGGTCAGGTATAGTTTCTAAAAATAAAATAAAAAAATACAGAATTTTAATATTAAAAAAAAAAAAAACTAAAAAATCGTTTCTAAACAATGCAGATTATTTTTTTTTACCGCCAACTTGAGTATATGCCGATGTCTGTTCCGATGCCAAATACAGCAGCCATATCAATAATATGAAAAAGTACCTACAATTAAAAATGAAGTATACACGTTTATTTAAGTATGTCGAAAGGTTATTAGTATACATACAATAAATACGATAGAAAAAGATTGCCGAAAGAAAGGTTAATATAAAAAGAAGTGTCCGACACATGGGCGCCTTGGGAACAACATTTACAGGACAGGTAATATTTTGTAGTACGACTAGAGGGAAATTATTCTACAATAAAAATAAAGCTCAAGATAGCTCGAATTGTCTAAAATGAAAGTTGTTGTATTCCGTGACTACAATCCCTGACCACACACTTTTTTGATGACTCGTCAGAAATTGAAAGATTAGCTGGTAAGTTTGAATGCACCTTGTAAATCACAACTATGGTTCAAGAACTGGTCGTAACGGCTTAACAAGAATAATTACAGCAAAAAACAAAACAAATACACGAGAAATTACAAAGATCGTAAATAGAAATGTACACATATTTTATTTATGGCAAAATTCTCATCAACTGCATATTTTTCTTAAACCAGCTGGATGAGGAATTCTATATAACGAATTTAGGAAATTCTACTTAAGAGCATTGATATGCTTCACAATACCGCCGGTCTATATAGTGTTCTACAAAAAGAACACACTTACGGTCTGGATCTATTTGGAATATTTGGCCAAGGTTTATTTCCTGGTTGCACTCAACCTACGGAAATCTTGTCGCGGTGGAACTGGCGGTTAATGATGTCCGAGGCACTTCAAGCATGATGCAGATTGAACTACAGCACTTCACGTTCCACTATTTCTCCTTGCTTCGGGCGCCATGTCGTGGCGGGAGACTTCAGAGGTCATAGATCTCGAACTAAGACTCGAAGATCCCAAAAATGAATGGACAAACATATGGTTGAGTACTCCAGGTGGTACCCGCAGCAGCGGAAATCCACCAGCGATCTCCTGGATTGCGGCTGGGGCACGGATTCTGGAGACCCCGATATTCATTTTTAACCCTACGGCATCCTGGAACGACACCGACTCCTGCGGCTCACTGACTGACCACCTGGTCGGACTGAGCATGAGGGGTGCATCCAGCGGAGGCGACAGCAACGATGGCGTGGGAAGGTGGAACGCGCCCCAGAACTGGGACGTACGGTTGAGTACACTACTAAGTGCCCAAAAAGAAAGGGAAGCAGGCATGCCCGAAAATTGCGAAAAGAAACTGGCAAAGCTGAAGACGCAATGCTCGAGGCTACACCACTGGGGGAACCAGTTAAGAGGGTCCGGTAGACGGAGATATCTCCAACCGAAATCGATACGGCCCTCTTTCCTGAGGTCCTCCCCTCTCAGGAAGGTGCGCAGCGCGGTAAACGTCGGCGATTGGGAAAGGCTACTGAAGGAGGCGTAAGCATGCTCGCACTTTCGGCATGCGCCTCCGACCCCCTTCCTCTTACTGGGACGGTTCAACCACCCAGTAAGAGCGTGATCGAACTGGCGAGGCGGCCCAAAAGCGGTGTCCGAAGGGGGCGGGAGCTCTAATCGAAAAAGGTAAAAGCCTTCGCAAACGGAAGACGGCCGCCAAAGATAGCCTCGTTAGGGAGAGAGTATGTGATGCTTCCCTCTCCGGTGGAACGGTGGGAAATCGGAATCTAATAGCAGATGTGGCGACCCAGATGGATCAAAGCATTGGCCAGAAGACGAAGATAGCCCAAAACCGCTCCTCGGAGGCGGGCACATCACGTAACAAAACCCCTTCCTCCGAGGAGATCCAAGTGACCGTAAGGAGTCGAAAGTAGCAGCCCTCTTATAGAGAGGCGACCATCTCCTCTGAAAAGATCAGTATAGGGAAAGCTGGCGATGATAGTAGAATGACCAACGCAGACTGCAAGCACTGTGAGGATCGTCTACTGGAGCTAGCCTCGGCAACGGGTTTCTGTTTACAGGCAGAAAAGTCTGCTTTGATGAATGGCACATTTGTGGTGAGCTGTTCATCACAGCAGACATCGGCCTGGAGCAGGAACATGGTGCCGAAAATCCCCTCTCTGGGAACTGCTACTTACCAGATAGTCAGTCTCCCAAAATTAACGCGCGCCATCTGCCGGATTCCGGGGAAACCTGGAAATAAGGTGGATATGCTGACGAGCTTACGCACACAGAATCCAGGGCTTGACACGAGAGCTCGGGTAGTACAAACCCCCTCATCGTATCCTTTCAAGAACCATGGGTGTGGAATAAACGCCTATTTGGCCTTGGTGGTATACGTGATGTTACGATTTTTATGATGTGCGATTCGAAAGGCCCAGATTTGGCCTCATCATATCGAACTCACTATCGGCAACCAAACTTGGGCACTTTTGTGGACAAGATCTGGTGGCTGCTTGCTACAAAACGCAGCAGAGTTATAGAACACTTCGTCGTTGCGTCTGCCTACTTTTTCTACGACTCGATACTACCTCTACCACCGAATGTAGTTTCTGAACTGTGTAGAGGACTGCGAAGGCAGAAAGTTTGGTCTCATCTTGTGTTGTGATGCTAATGCCCAAAACACTGCTTGGGGCAGCAGCAAGTGCAATACAAGGAGGGACCGTCTATTAGACTTCATTCCCTTGTCTAACCTTACCATCAACAATGTTGGCTCTCAACCAACGTTTGTTACGACAAGACGACAGGAGGTGATTGACCTGACCCTATCCAACAGATACATATGTGAAGGACATCACTAATTGGCGAGTCTTGCCTGATGCTAAGCTGTCGGACCATAAATATATCGAACTTCGATTAAATTGTGGGATATCTTCCTTGCAACCTAGACGGAATCCGAGAAGGGCGGACTGGGTACGGTTTAGAGAAGAGCTTGAGAAATCCACTCAGGCACTACCTAAACTCAAACGAAACAATTGGTAGAGAACGCCGTTCATACCCTGAATAGCGACATCACCAGTTGCTTTGAACTCGCATGTCCTGTCAGCAAACCTACCTGCAGGAAATTGGTTACCTGGTGGAATGCCGAGCTCCAAACTCTTCGCAGGGAAGCAAGAATTCTTCTGAATAGATCACTCAAATCGAATGCGGAAGATGACTGGAATAAATACCGGTCGAGGCAGAAAGACTATAGGAAACTTATTCGTAAATCTGTGTAGAGTGCGACTAGCAAGTTGGTTAAAGTCCTCAAACAGGAAAAACCAACAAAGCGGGATGCACTCAGAAGATCTGATGGTACTTTTACTGAGTCTAAAGCGGAAACTCTTAGTTTACTTCTTGAGACTCATTTCCCGGGAAATCGTTGCACTCTCCTTCAAGGGAAACTGCAACTGAAACGATGAAAACAGCTCGGCGTAGCTGGTATATTGCGTCGCGCGTGGTTACGACTGAATCCATTAAATTTGCTGTGGCATCCTTCGATGGCTTCAAATCGCTGGTCACCGACGGGATATATCCTGTTATGCTGCAAAAAGGTATGTACATATAAGGCAGCTGCTTCCTACTTTGAAAAGAATTTTCACTGCTAGTCTAAAACTTGCTCATATACCCATTCCTTGGCGCACAGGAACAAATAGGAAAAGAGGACTACTCATTTGCCAAGAGCTTCAGACCAATTAGTCTAATATCCTTCCTGCTGAAAAGCATGGAGACTGGTAGAGTTGCACGTGCGCAAAGTAGCCCTTCGAATGCACCCTCTTTCGGAGATGCAACATGCTTACTAGCGCGGAAAATCCTGCGAAACTGCGCTTCAAAATCTGTTTGGGAGAATTGAATGCGCTCTCGAAAGGAAAGAATATGCGCTGGGCATCTTCATCAACATTGAGGGAGCTTTTGATAACGCAACATTCGACAGCTGCGAGACATCATGGCGTAGATGAAGCACTGGTCTTGTGGATCAAAGCAATGCTTCTGCAAAGGACATTGGCCGCTGATGCAGGCCTCGACCAGTGTGTCAAATCCGGCGTAAAAAGGAGCTGCCCGCAATATGGCGGCCTATCTCCGCTGTTGTGGTGCATGGTGGTCGATTCTCTGCTTGATGCTCTCAATGCCTCTAGCATCTATACCCAGCTCTATGCGGATGATGTCGGCATTCTTTCTATCGGCTTATGTTTAGCGACTGTCCGTCTCAAAGCACAGGCGGCGCTAGATGTGATCGATGATTGGTGTACCAGAAATGGGCTGTCAGTCAATTCTCTTAAGACCGATGTCGTTATCTTTACAAGAAGGAGGGAAAATACTGACATAACTCAGCTGGTACTAAAAGGCACTTCCATCCCGATGGCCAAGGCGGCAAAGTATCTAGGAGTCATCTTAGATAGCAAGCTTCTCTGGTCAAAGCATGTTGAGTCAAAAACCACCAAAGGGCTGTCAGCTTTCTGGCATTGCAAAGGAGCTTTTGGCAAAACATGGGGTCCTCTGGATCTACACGGCAATGATAAGACCTATAATCTCATATGCGTCGGTTGTCTGGTGGAACAGACTAAAACGCAAACACGTCGTATAGCTTCTTTCACCAAACTCCAAAGAACCGTTTGTCTCAACTGCACGGGGGCTTTCCCTAGCACGCCAGGCGTTGCTCTTGATGTTATGATGGACCTTCCACCTCTTGATATATTTATCAAAAGGTATGCTCTGATGGCCATGTCTCGTCTGAAGAGAAATGGCTTTTGGTATAACTCACATAGGAATAACAGTGTGCTTGCGCAAGAATTGTCCTGCGACCCCTGTCTCATGGACATGCCTTTTGACGCACTGACGTCCCTTATCCTATTGCGCCGTAATTACACAGTCGATTTTCCACGACGTCAGGATTGGCTATGGCTGGATACTGAACCTGGAAAGGATAGTCTTCGCATTTTCACGGATGGCTCCAGGTCTGGGCGGGGGTCCGACATGGAGTCTTCTTTGAGCGCGAAAACATCCGACTGCATTTCTCGTTAGGAAAATATGCGTCTGTCTTCCACGCAGAGATATACGCAATCCTAATGGCCATGGACTATGTTCTGAAGCACAGGTGGAAGAGGGAAAGCATATGCGTCTGTAGTGACAGCCAAGCTGCACTAAAAGCTGTGTGTAAACACTTAACCAGCTCCAAATTAGTGGTTGAACTCAAATCCTTCTTGAACAGAGTCGGCAGATTAAATTCATTAAGGCTTGTATGGATTCCAGGCCACTCTGAGATCCCAGGAAATGAGATCTCTGATGAACTCGCCAGAATGGGTTCAGAGGAGAGCTTCTCAGGAACTGAACCCGCTCTAGGTCTACCTGCCTCCACGGTAAATTGCTACATTAACGATTGTGTATTTCAGGTCATATACCTGAAAAGGGGCGTGAAGTGTTATGAAAGAACGTATGGGAATAAACATGCTTTTATATAAGTTCCGCAAAATCAGAGCCTCGGATTCAGCTGAGACAGCTCAGCATATAGTCGTCTATGAGTTTTTAGGTATCACCACACTGTGTGAAATGTAACGCGACAGAAGCACACGATGGCACTAAACTGCGCTAAGACCTTCTTTGTCGCCCGCTTAGCACATCTTCAAGATAATTACATATTTCTGCTGTGGACAATTGATTATTTTGATGGAAGGCGCTGTTAAATCGTTCCCAAGAAAGCATCCAGTTACGTAATACTTTTCAGATAAAGCATAACTACGTCGTTGAAATTTTTTCGGGGCGCTATTATCAGGTGCATGGTTGAGGCACACAAAGCCTCACTACACAAAAAAACAAGAGCGGCTCGTGAGCTCTACGAGCTTAAGAGAAGGGAGGAACATAAGCTTCTCAAGAGAAAAAAGAAAGAGCACGAGAAGCGGGCGATTGAAAACTTGGAGAGGTGCTATTGCAGGCACGACGTTCGAAGATTTTATCAGCGGATAAAACGAATGTCTCAAGGCAATAAAGCCCGAACGGAGGCCTGTAAGGATGAGAACGGACACCTAGTAGTAGAATCGCAGTCGATGCTGAGAATTTGGAAAAACCACTTCTGCAGACTGTATAACGGCGATGACAACCAACATACCGCCGTCAGGCAGAATGATCCATTTTTTAACGACGAAAATCGCAGAGAATTCCGTCTCCCTGACCTCGACGAAGTTGAGATTGCCATGTCGAAACTCAAGTCGAATAAAGCTGCTGGCGCAGATGGACTGTCTGCTGAGCTCTTCAAAGCGGCTGGGGGTGAGCTGGTTAGGAGCATGCACCGGCTCATCTGTAAGATATGGTCAGAGGAAAGCATGCCCGAGGAATGGAGTCTCAGCATTGTTTGCCCGATCCACAAAAAAGGAGATCCCTTTGACTGCGCCAACTATAGAGGAATAAGTCTCCTTAATGTCGCATACAAGATCTTCGCTGCCGTTTTGTGTGAACGCCTGAAGCCATTCGTAAACAAGCTGATAGGTCCTTATCAGTGTGGCTTCAGGCCAGGGAAGTCCACCATCGATCAAATCTTCACACTACGGCAGATCCTGGAAAAACCAATGAGTTTCAAGTCGATACGCACCATCTATTCGTCGACTTCAAGGCCGCATACGACAGCGTAATTAGAGACGAGCTATATAACGCCATGTTTACTTTTGACATCCCTGCGAAGCTCGTCAGACTATGCAGGATGACCTTGGAAAATGCTCGCTGCTCCATCCGAATCGGTGAGCACCTCACCGATAGTTTTGATGTCAAAAAAGGATTTAGGCAGGGCGATGCGCTGTCGTGTGATTTCTTCAACATTGTATTGGAAATGATTGTGCAAAAATCACAGGCCAATACAAGAGGCACAATCTACTTCAAATCCTCGCAACTCCTTGCATACGCCGACGACATTGACATAATAGGTAGATCGCAGCGAGATGTCAGTGAGGCGTTTGCGAGTATTGAGATGGAGGCGGCAAAAATTGGTTTGGCAGTTAATGAGGGTAAGACTAAATATCTGCTGTCATCGAAAAAGGACATTTACCACCGACGTCTTGGACAGAACGTGCATATTGGCAGATATAAGTTCGAGGTAGTTAAGGACTTCATATACCTCGGCTCCGCGGTGACTTGGAACAACGACACCAGTTTCGAAATCAAGCGCAGAATTACTCTTGCCAACCGCTGCTTCTTTGGGCTCAAGAGGCAACTGAGAAGTAGAGCCCTCTCTCGTACGACCAAGTTGACCTTATATAAGACCTTAATTATCCCGGTCCTGTTATACGGCGCAGAAACATGGACTTTATCTAAAGCGGATGAGGAAATCCTTGGTCGTTTCGAGAGAAAGATTCTGCGTTCGATTTTCGGTCCCATAAACACAGAGGAGGGTTGGAGGAGAAGATTCAATCACGAACTGTACGGGTTGTACAGCGACATGAGTCTGGTCAGGCGTCTACGGATCCAACGCCTAAGATGGCTAGGCCATGTAGAGCGAATGGACACCACAGCTCCAGCCCGTAGAGTCTTTGAATCCAACCCCGAGGGACGAAGAAATAGAGGACGGCCGCACCTAAGGTGGCGCGCACAGGTGGAAGGGGACCTCAACCAACTGGGCGTGCGGCATTGGAAAAGACTAGCGAAAGATCGTGCTAGGTGGAGAGGCATGTTGGTTGAGGCCCAGGTTCACCCCGAACTGTAGCGCCCGTTAAGTAAGTAAGTAAGGTTGAGGGGTCCACCTGGCTCATAACTTCTGAAGGCATTTATTTATTTTTCTGCTAAAGTGGCTAACGTCATATTATTCAATCAGCCATCTACTCTAAATCTCTCTCCTGATCGTCGCCTTGATTATACCGTTTGCTACAACGTGTTTGTCCATCTTCTCAAGATTCCCAACCGCTTAACGAAAGCCACCAGCTCTTCTTTTTTTTGTTGTAGGCTTCTGTTATCTGTTGGAGCACTCAGACGCAAAAACTGGTCCATTGTATTGCCATACAAACAGCTACCTTCACTGTATCTTCCCCGTTTTCCGAAGAAACATGAGAAGGAACTTCAGTGTTGTAGAGCTAACAGATTCGGCACACACCACGTCGGCCCCGAGGGTGCACCAACGTGCTTGAGCAGAGGCACAGAGAAAGTGCTTTGCCGTGTCGTCCTCCTCGCAACATGCGGTACAGACAAGCGTCTCACTGATGCCGAGCATGCTTGACAAGTGTAATGGCCCGTAATGACGCACGCAAGTCTTCTGCAGTAAATTCTCCTTAAGAATAAGAAGAATGATGCGGATTTCTTGCAGACATCAGGGGGTACGCGCTTACTCAACATGCATCCCAAATAATCCTTCCATCTACGATTGTGTTCATTGAAGAACCAAATCGTTTATGTAGGTATTGCCCATGGAAGCAGGTAGACCCCAGATGGGTCCAGGATCTGAGAAACTCTCCTATGAGCCCATTCTGGCAGTTTCATCAGAGATCTCATTTCCTGGGATTCAAACAAGCCTTAGTGAGTTTAATCTACCGACTTTGCTCAGGAAGACCTTAAGTTTATACACTATCTTGGAGGGTTGGACACAGCCATGTGTGCAGCTTGGCTATCACTGCAAACGCAAATGTTTTTACCCTTTCATTTATGCTTCACAAAATAGAGAATGGCCATCATTATTGCGTCAGAGGGCATATAAATGAGACACGGGTCGTAGGGTATTTCGCTCGCAAGCGCACTATCATTCCAGTGAGAGCTGTACCAAAAACCATTTCCCTTGAGACGAATCATGGCTTTCAGTGCACAACCTCTGATAAGGGTGAAAGGTTCATCATAGCATCTAAAGCAGCAGCGCCCGGCGTGCTGGGGAAAGCCCCGTACAGCTGGGCCAAAAAAATCTTTTGGGCTTGGTGAAAGAGGCTATGACGTGTTTGCCTGTTCCATCAGACAACCGATGCATATGAGATTATAGGTCTTATCATTGCTATGAACACATTTGGATCCAGAGGACCTTTGCCGGCGATAAGCCCCATGTTTTGCCAAAAGCACCTTTGCACCTTGCAGAAGCTGATAGCGCTTTGGTGGTTTTTGATTCAAAATGCTTTTGCCCAAAGAACCTTGCTACCTAAGATAACTCCAGGTACTTAGCTTCCTTGGATACTGGTATGGGAGTGCCTTTTAGTACCAGCTAAGTCATGTCAGTATTTTTCCTCCTTCTCGTGGAGAGAACGACATCGGTCTTAAGAGGAATAACCGACAGCCCATTTATTGTACACCAATCATCGCCGCCTGAGCTTTAAGACAGACAACCGCTAAGCATGAGCCGACAGAAAGAAACGCGACATCATCCACTTAGACCTGGGCATAGATTCCAGAGGCATTGAGAGCATAAATCAGAAAGTCGGCCACCATGCACCATAATAGTGGAGACAGGACTCCGCCGTGCGGGCAGCACCTGTTTACGCCGGATTTGACATGATGCCATGATGTCTGGCAGCGTTGCACATGCTGTCGAATGTTGCGTTATAAAAAGCTCCCTCAATGTTAACGATATTGTCCAGTGCGTACTCTTTCCTTTCGAGTGTACATTCTACCCTCCCAAATAGGTTTTGAAGCACATTTGAAGGGCATTTTGCACACGTGCAGCTTTACTATTCTCTTCATGCTTTTCAGCGTGATCATCCCCTGGACCATGAAAAAGAAACAGATCATCCCCAGGACAAACAACAACTACAGCATTTATAACAACGTCGAAGAATCATACAGACAACGCAAACAACAACAAAACTTCTACTTACCGAACAAATACAGAAACATCCTCTACTATATATATGGAACTCAAGAACACAAATAATGTATGTATGTATGTTGGCGTTACAGTCCATGAAGAACCAGAGCCGAGCTTCTCTCAATCGCCCATGTTGTGTGTGATTTATTTTCCCATAGGTGAAAGGACCTACAGTTTATTGCCGGTTCCGAACGGCGAATTTCGAGAAGCTTTTCATGACAATTTTACTACCGGGGGTTTTGTCAGAATCCCGCTGATGAGAAACACCGTGAAAATACGTTCGATGAGATGGCTGTGTCGGGATTCGATCCCGTGTCGATGCTCACAAATAGTACTCAACGCTAAAATGTACCCAATCCTGTTGAACCTACTTACTATATTGATAATACGGCTAACCACAACCTCCCAAGTCAAAAAAAAAAACAGATTCCCACAAACTAAAATGATTGAAAACAACAATTACTCTCAAAAGGAACCTAAAACAAAAAACCAGACAACCTTTAACTACTGACTGAGTAAGCCCCACAATATGCGTTTTTTTATGCATCCAAATCCCGATCCGGATCATGGTTCAAAATAAAACAGTACGGATCAACGAGTAGCATTTTTGACATTTCGTCTTATTCAGTTCTGACAACACTCCATCAAACCCGGCTGCTAAACGCAGCAAGATCGGCAACCCCCAAGTCGATAAAAAGAGCTATAGTAGTGTAGCTGAGAGGATCCGACTCGGCAACATCCCCAAGGACTTGGGAGCGAACCCTCTCACCACAGCGCAGAAGGCAGCCGTTCAGGAGGCTGTTCGACTTACAAGTCAGGGTGGTTATACTTTGTGTATGAAAACCCCGGCACCGCCGATTGGATGAAGAATTTTACGGCCATCAAGAACAAGAGTGGACTTGATATCATGCTTGTGAAAGAAGAAGCTTTCCCGAAACCACACATCGTTCGGGGCTAATTCCCACAAAGCATCGGCTTACTCATCACAAAGGTGTTGGCGACGCTCGATTCACAAAATGACGGCCTATATGCACAGAACTGGAGAGTCATGCAGAGGACGTCAAATAAGGAGAAAGACCTCCTGCACTTGGTTCTGGTAGTCAGCGACAAGTCTCTGGCTCGACTTATAGAACTCAAGTGCAAAGTGGCCTATCGATTTGACATCATTAAGATGGTCAATGAGAAAACATTGATGGAAAACATCAGTAGATGTAGAACCAATCGCTGTAGAAAAACCTACAGCCAGCAGTATGGTGGTTGCACCTAATGTCTTAGCAGGAAAAACTACAGCCAGCAGTATGGTGGTTGCACCTACTGCCGAAGTAGAAAAACCGACAACCAGTAGCATGGTGGTTGCACCTACTGCTGTAGTAGAGACGCCAAGATGTGACGAACTGAAACCGGCTGCCACATCGGAGTCGACAACCACTAAGGGTCGCCCAAACAAAAAAATAAAACGTCCCCCAACCAAACAAGGGGAATCCTCGATGGAAAGTAGATCAGAGGATCACTTCCATCGGGTCGGTAACTTTAGGCGTGGCAACAACAAGCCATACCGAATGAAGGACCCGGCAAACCGTTGCAAGTAATGGGTGGGCTGCGTGTGCTGCAGGGCAACCTCGGACACCTTTAACCTGCGACTATATCGCGACAAGATTAGCATTGGAATAATCCAGGAACCATGGGTCCATAAAGGTAAGATTATGGGCCTGCAAAACAGGTCGCGTAAACTAGGGCCGCATGTGTGATCGGCACTAACACACATTTTCTCCCCATTCCAGGATTCATCACAAGGGACCTGGCAGCCGTCATTGTGGAGTAAGGGAGATTGTATGCGCCTCCGCTTACTTCCCTAGAGACGGCCAACAAATCCCTCCCACCGAAGTTCAGGAACTGGTTATGTATTGCGACCAGAAGAAACACCATCTGATAATCGGCTGTGATGCAAACGCGCATCATACGGAATGGGGCAGTAGCAATACAAATAAACGGGGTGAGTCACTCTTCGAATTTCTTATAAGCAATGCTCTCACCGTTGCTCATAGAGGCAACAAACCTACATTTATAAATGCGGTGCTTGACCTCACTATCTCTAGCCCATTTATTTTAAACGCAATTAGTGACTGGCACGTCTCCAATGAAGGCTCACTGTATGATCACCAGCACATCAGATTCAACATCTCCGGTGAGGTTAAAGAGGCTGAGCCTAGATACCAGCCCGAACGAACTAATTGAGCTGTTTCAGGCTCAACTCGCCGCTAAAGAGGATATGGTTCTCAAGTCGGTTGAATCGACAGATGATACTGATGAAGCGGCTTACCAGCTCAATGCAGCACTTATCTCATTCTTTAGAGACAGCTGTACACCCAGGTCAAGTACGCACAAGCGGTGTGTGCCCTGGTGGAATACCCAGCTTGAATCCCTAAGGAAACAGGTGAGATCGCTGTTTGACAGAGGTAAACGGGATAACAGTTCGACTGATTATAGATCTGCTCTAACTAAATACAACCTCGAACTAAGGAAATCCAAGAGAATGTCTTGGAGGAAACACTGCGAGAACATTGACTCGCTACCAACTGCGACTCGATTCCATAAAGCGCACAATGGATCCGGGCTGCTTCGCAAATCAGACTGTACCTTTACCGTCAACCGCAGGGAAACCCTGGAGACTTTGCTCGAGGTGCACTTGCCTGGTTCTACTCCCCACTCGACGTCATCCGACGATCAAACGAACGTCATAAATAGCATTAAGGGTAGAGCAAATAGCCTTTCTGGCAGACTTTTCAGCCCTGATAGGGTTAAATGGGCAATTGGCTCATTTAAACCATATAAGGCTCCAGACAAAGACGGTGTCTTCCCTGCGATCTTACAGAAAGGTTTGGACACAATTTTATCACCACTGATAGTTCTTTTTAGGTCTTGCTTGAACCTGGGATGGTAAAGGACCAGCAAAGGCCTCGTAGGGGTAGCATCTGGAATGGAATGGGCCGGGCAAAAAGCGGATGAAAAACTGCGACATCTACTATGGTGACTGCTATAGGGAGAAAGGACAGTTGGATTTGACAATATGACATTTGGATGCGGATTTGTTGTTAGAGGGGCATAAAGTCCTTAGCTTCCAGTATGTGAGTGAACGCCTTATAACGATCCGCATCAAGGAAAAATTTTCTAACATCAGCCTCATATGTGTCCATGCCCCCACGGAAGACAAGGATGACTCCATCAAAGATGATTTCTATGACCTTCTAGACAGAACATATTCCAAAATACCCCAGCTATGATCCCAAAATCATACTAGGAGATTTTAACGCTAAGCTGGGTAAAGAAAGCATCTTTAAACGAGCCATTGGCAAACACAGCCTACATGACACCACATCCGATAACGGACACAGGCTGATCAACTTCGCCACGGGGAGAAATTTTCTTTTAGTTAGCACACGCTTTCCGCAGCTCGATATACACAAAGGCACCTGGCGATCTTTTGACCAATCGACCACCAACCAGATTGATCACATCGCAATCGACGTCAGACACTCCTCCACTATTCTTGATGTTCGTACTTTTCGAGGAGAGGAGCGAACATCGACCACTATCTTGTAGTAGCCAAGATACGTCAACGGATAACACGAACACCGCGGAAAAGAGTTAGAACACCAAGCTATGACGTCGGATCTGCGAAGGTCGCAGTGCTGTATTGCTAATGGTAGCACTAGCCAATGAGTCGTCGCGCGCGGTCACGAGTCACGCACGGAAGGAAAATACAAAAGAACAAAAAAAAAAAAAAACAAAAAAAAAAATGAACAGCCTTTGCGATAAATCGCGAACGACGGTATCATTGAAAATGACCTACAATATTTTTTTTTTTTTTTGACGATGGAATGAGAACAAAAAACTTATAAATTGTTTTAAATGCGGGTATTTAATATTACATTTGTCCTTTTTTTTACGTTACATTACATTTTTATAATAAATCAAAATGGGCAATTTGAAACACTGCATTTATCATCGCTGTCGCTGTCGTTGTCCGTGGATTCATCATTCTTTTGTTTCTTGTTATTTATTTTAGAATTATTTACAACAGAAGATGACAAATATATAGATTTTCGCTCTTCAATTTTTATGAATTTGATAGCGCTGCAATCTGAAGATAAGTCCAAAGAAATGCCAGCTTTCGTCAATTTAAATCCCGAAAAGTTGATAATATGTAGTGCATGCATATAAGATGGTGTAGCAAGCTTGGACCACTTTGACTGTATCATACCATTTCCTCTCAATTCAAGCAAGGTAGCTGTGAATTTTACCGGCGGAACTTGTGTTGTGAATAAACGAACCCCGAACACAGCTGGTAGGAACACGATTTGCGAGTATGCTCCTGGAATGTCAGAACCCTGTACACTCCCGGAGCTGCTCATAAACTAGAAGGAATCCTCACGCAGTACAAGGCGGATATTACTGCGGTCCAGGAAATACGCTGGATAGGAAACGGTATGATTAGGAAGAAAAATTGCGACATTTATTACAGCTGTCACAAAAGGTTGCACTTACTGGGATGCGGATTCGTCGTGGGAAAGCGGTTAAGGTCGAAGGTCATCGACTTTAAACCTATAAGTGATCGCCTGGCTGTGATCCGCATCAAAGGCAGATTTTATAACATCAGCCTTATATGTGCACACGCCCCTACCGACGAGGCTGAAGACCCTATCAAGGAGGACTTCTATGACCTCCTGGACAACGCCTACGGAGCTTGTCCGGAGTACGATGTAAAAATCGTGCTCGGGGACTTCAACGCCAAAATCGGAAAGGAAAACACCCTTGGCGGAGTGATCGGAAAGCACAGCCTCCACGATACAACAACAGATAACGGCTTCCGACTCGCTGACTTTGCGACAGCTCGTAATGCGGTGATAAGTAGCACAAGATTCCCTCGCAAGCGAATCCACACAGCAACCTGGCGATCTCCGGACGGTCGAACCGCCAACCAAATCGACCATGTGCTCATTGACGCAAGGCACGCGTCAAACATCCTGGATGTGCGAACATTCAGAGGGGCAAATGTCGACTCTGACCACTTCCTCGTAGCAGCAAGATTCAGAGCTCGACTGTCCAATGTCAGAAAGCTGCACCAGCCCATCAGGAGGAGGTTCGACATTGGGCGCCTGAGCACACCGGAGGTTGCCAGAGTCTACAGGGAGCAGCTGAGCGAAAGACTCTACGGTATGCCTACGTCGAACACAAATGCCAATAATATGTGGATGCATTGCCGCTCAGCCATTCAGGAAGTAGCCGAAACCACCTTAGGATACCTACCACCCCCGACAAGAAACCCGTGGTATGATGGCGAGTGTGAGCAGAAGAAAGGCAGCAACCGACGAGGCGTACCAAAAGGCGCTGCAGAGGAAAACCAGGGCAGCGCGAGAAGAGTACCGAGCCAGAAGAAGGGAGGAGAAGAAACTACTGCGACAAAAGAAAAGAATCTTCGCAGCCTCCCAGCTCAAGGATATCGAGGAGTCTAGGGATAGACATAAAATACGAGCCTTTTACAAGAAAGCCAAAGGCCTTGCAGGAGGCTTCAAAAAGGGCACCCTGGCTCTTCGAAACTGCGAGGGTAATCTTGTCACGGACCCGCAGGGAATAGTGGATGTATTTAAGCAGCACTTCCAGCAGCTGCTTAACGAGCATGACCAAGAGAGAGTGGTAGGGACTGAGGAAATCCCAACTCCAGCCGCTGAAGTAGTCCTCCCACCCAGCATAGAAGAAGTCGGCACAGCTATTCAGAAGCTGAAGAACAACAAGGCCGCAGGCTCAGATGGCTTGCCATCAGAGCTCTTCAAGGCTGGCGGCGATGTTCTGGTAGGGAGCATGCACCAGATCATCTGCAGAATTTGGGAAGATGAGAGCATGCCCGACGACTGGAATACCAGCTCCATATGCCCCATCCACAAAAAAGGCGATCCTACCTCTTGTAAGAACTATAGAGGTATATCCCTGCTCAATGTCGCATACAAGATCCTGTCCAGCGTATTGTGTGAACGTCTAAAACCATTTTGCACCGCACTAATCGGCAGCTACCAGTGCGGCTTCCGGCCCGGCAAATCAACTATAGACCAAATTTTCACACTTCGACAAATCCTGGAAAAGACCAACGAGTTTCAAATCGATACACACCATCTTTTCATCGATTTCAAAGCCGCATACGACAGCATTTATCGTGAAGCACTGTTTGGGGCGATGGCCGAATTCGGGATCCCGGTAAAACTGATCCAGTTGTGTCGCGCCACGCTAAAAAACACGCGATGCACCGTGCAACTCGGTTCTAGGACCTCGGAACCATTCGAAACATGCACCGGATTTCGGCAGGGAGATGCGCTGTCATGTGACTTCTTCAACCTGGTGCTGGATTAGATAGTGCGACGGGCAGGCGTCAACAGGGAAGGCACTATCTTTTACAAGTCCATCCAGCTGCTAGGATATGCGGATGATATCGACATCATCGCGTGTTCTCGCCGTGGCATTGTGGAAGCATTCACGGCGATTGAAGAACAGGCGAAACGAATTGGCCTTAAGATCAATGAGGACAAAACGAAATACATGCTGTCAAGCAAAAACCAATCCGTCGCTCACCACCTGGGACAAAACATAACAATTGACAGCTACAATTTCGAGGTAGTTAAGGAGTTTGTCTACCTCGGGGCAAACGTAAATTCCACAAATGACACCACAGTGGAGATCCGGCGTAGAATCGCCCTTGGCAACCGCTGCTACTTCGGCTTGTCCAAACAACTGGGGTCAAAACTCCTCACTCGAAAGACCAAAGTCATGCTTTACAAAACGCTCATTCTGCCAGTCTTGCTGTACGGAGCCGAAAGCTGGACGATAAGCAGGACAGCGGAGCTGATTTTGGGTTCTTTCGAAAGAAAAATTCTGCGCCGGATATTTGGTCCTGTCTGTGAGGAAGGTGAATGGAGAAGAAGACACAACCGCGAACTCTACGAGCTGTACCAAGATGTGGATGTAGTCCGGAAAGCAAGGACCCGTCGACTACACTGGCTCGGCCACATCGAGCGCATGGACATCAACGCTCCAGCTAAGAGGGTCTTCGACTCCGAGCCTCCTGGTTCGAGAAGAAGAGGAAGACCGAACCTCCGGTATAAAGACCAAGTAATCGCGGATGTAAGACATCTTGGTCTTGACAACTGGAAGCAACGTGCCCGGGACCGTCAAGGATGGAAGGCAGCTATAGCTCAGGCTCAGATCCTCCATGGATCGCAGGCCTGATAAGTAAGTAAGTAAGTGTGACAGAGAGGGTTTATCGATTAACTCAAATAAGACAATCAAGAACACAGCTGGTAACATTTTTCCTTGCTTTATCACTGATCCAGTCAAATATTTATTTTTCAAACCGTCCATATATTTAGAGAATGCTGTTATTTTGATACCGTAGTTTTTCAGATTCTCTTCAAACGTCGTATTTTTTGTCGCCAATTTGCGTAAATCGTTATGAAAACCATCAAATACTGCTGTGAACAATGCGTTGCTGGGTTCATGCCAATTAAATTTCATTGTTGGCAGGAGCATTGCTACTCGATGTTTTGCTTCTAAAGAATTGAAATTCCTCATAATTGTTCTATCAGAGAAATCTTCAGAATTATTCACACAAGCACCAAAGCTGTTGCATATAATTGCAAATTTAATTGGTTTTGTGTAATTATACTGAGTATAATTTAGCCGTTTAACAACATTGCTCTGTAATTTTCTTTTCTTCTGTTGAAATTCTTCCAGTGTAGACACGATGTTTGTATCTTGTTGCTTGATGTCCTCCAAGAATTTGTTAATGACAGTCAAGTCGAATTCTTTTTCTGTTGGTTTTATACGATATTTGTTGTTAGTGTCAATTTGAATTTCTTCACCATCATCATCAGAAGAAGATGATTGTCGAATACGTTTCAAATCCACAATTGACATTTTTATTTTTTACACACAAAGAGATGTTGTTGCTGCCAAGTATTAAGATAAACTGGTCAAAATATTGTCACAACACCGACGAAGGTAGACTATTTCCAATATGTATGACAAGGATTATAAATTCTCAAAAAATGCATTCGCTGTAGGAAGAGTAATCGCAGTTTGCTTTGTCATTTGTCATTAGCAGTGCGTTACCATGATACAATCGCAAAGGTAACCTTACTCCAAATTGATGAATACCTTAGCTGTCAAACTTTTGTTGCGTTGGAAATGTCAAAATCCAAAAATTTGAATTTGTGACAGTTACAGTCAAAATAAAATAGTTATATATTTTCCATGTTTTTTTAATTTTATTTTTCAATGATATCAAGTTGATTTTTTATTGAACATAATAAAGGTCTATGAGTACTGAAATACGATACATATGGTATAATTTCAAGTGTTATTCTTTTTGTAAAAACATAATCGATACACGTCTTATTTCTAGTTGTTTCTACAGCATTGGTGAGCAATTCTACAGAGTGAGTTTTTTGTACATATTCAACCAATTGTTTTCCTTCTGAGGAGTTTACATTAATATTTAAATCACCACATAAAATTACAGGACATTCTGATAAATTGTAGCGCTCTGAAATACTTAAGTGTTTAACACAATCGTTAAAACGCCACAAAGCAACATCCATCAAACTTTTTAAATCTAACAACGGGGTATTATTTGACGCATACACAGTTACAATGCAAAATTGAAGTTTTTCTTGAGTTAAAACTCTTGTACAGCAAACATCACCCTTCAATTGCCTGTTTTGGTCGTAATTTCGACACTCATCAAACTCAATGGCCTGACATTTTAGTAACGATGATTGTTGCGATTCATAAATGGCTACTCCTCCTGCTCTTATATCTGATCTTTTAAATTTTGTTATACAATTGTATCCATCAACTTCCCCAGCGGGACTATCCACCTTGCCGTGGTGCTGGGGCTTACACTGGCCAGGGAAGCCTTGTCAACGACATGGGTTCCGGGCCGGGAACCAAGAGATAGTCAACCCTACTCCAGTGGTGGTGTGAGCTTCTTAAAACCGTGCCGAAGGATGAAAGGTTGGAGGGTTTATTTCCAACCGCTAACGAGCTCCCTTAGGTGCACAGGCGAGGCCTAAGGTATTCAAATGCCTTACTCCGATATTCGGCGGCTCTGTCGGAGTGGACCCATATTTCCGGCCGTACTCGTGGGTACAAAATTTCAAATTTAAACAAAACAAAAACACAAAAAGAAAGTAAAGAGGAAGAGCTCTCTCTCGAGTCGGTGGCAGACGCACTACTTGCTGTGGTCAGTGACAGAGAGGAAGAAGCCAAACCTAGGGGATCCAGCGTGTTAGACGAGGTCATCTCCAAGGAATTAGAGGAGGAATTACTCGCTGATTCTGAAGAGACAGCCCAAGAAGGTTTAACACGGAGAAAGGATGCCAAGAAACCTAAGAAATTAACCCAAGGAAAGCTGAGGCTTAAGGAGTACAAAAAAGCTGTACACCTTAAGCGCTTGCTTGAGGAAAAGGGCAGACCCCTGCTCTCCGATATGGAGAAGGAGAAGCTCGCTTGGGCAGAAGAGGTGATTGCCAAGGATGTCCTAACGAGACCAAGGGCTGACAAGGGCACATCCGGCAAAAAAGCCAGAGAAGGCAAGGGGGATAAAAAGACCATAAATCCCCCCAAGAAAAGGGAGCGGAGGGCTGGGCCAGGTGGAACCGAAGCCGATAAGGCGGGTTCTAGCTGCACCCAGACCCTAGGCGAAGGTGAGAACCTGAAAACCAAGGGCACGGGAAGGACTGTAGCCGCTAAGGCAGGTTCTACTAAGGTGGCCCCTAACGCGGTCGATAAGACTGGTAAGGGCAAACCAGAAAACGTGCCAGCTCCCAAGAAAAGAGAGGATTTCAAGGCGAAGAGGGTAAGATCCCAAGAGGAAGCCGGAAATCCATCAAAAAGAGTGAAGGTCAACACGGCAGTGCAGTTCGGAGGGGCTGCTCGGAATGCTTTACAGCTAGCTGTGATAGATTCCGGCAGGCCGAGTGGCCAGTATACCTTCGAACAGGGGAAGATGATCGAGAAGGCTTTGGCTAGAGCGATCTTCGACCACATTCGAGGGAATGCTGGGAAAACTGCGCCAACGTTTGGTCTCACTAACTGGAGGCGAGGTGTGAGTAGGCTGGACTGCAAGGACCAGCTATCACATGACTTTGCGAAGAAGGTTGTACCCACCTTCAAACTGTGGGAGGGGGCTGCACTAAAGGCAGTCCCCTTGGACGAGGTACCAGAGAGGCCTAAAGCCAAGATGAGCGTACCGGAAATGGAATTTGAGAAAAGCGAGATCCTCGGCTTTCTAAAGGCACAAAACCCAGCGGTCCCTATGGATGACTGGGAAGTAGTAGCAATTGAGAGCAACGAAGACGGCACAAAAAGCATAATCTTTGTTATCGAGGATCCGCCGGAAGCGATGAAAAAAGAGAGGCATATGCGCCTATTCTTCGGGGCTGGTGAGTTTCCTGTGAGACTCATGAAGAAGGCGCAGCCTGGCGGTACGGCAGCTGTGGTGAAGGAAAGTGCTACTAAAAATGAAAGTAGTGCAAATAAACCTGCATCACAGTAAGGCCGCATCAGCCAATCTTATGCTGCTCATGAACAAGGAGCAGCTTGATGTGGCCCTGATCCAAGAACCATGGATCCTCCATAATCGGGTTAAGGGATTAGGGTCATCGAAATACAGCCTCTTTTATAACAGCAGCGAAGGCAAGGTTAGAACTTGTATCGTTGCTAGCAAAGATCTCCACGTACTAATGTTAACTAATTTCAGCTCGGGTGACCAGACGGTGGTGGAGGTTACGGGAAAGGAGGGTGAACTAACGATGGCTTCGGTTTACCTACCGTACGACGAAGGCACGGACGTCCCCTCTAGAGAAACAAGGTCATTGATCGCAATGGCCGAACAAGGTAAGAAGAACTTAGTCGTAGGGTGTGATGCTAACGCCCATCACACTACTTGGGGTAGCTCTAATACCAATAGTAGGGGTGAGGCTTTGTTCAGTTTTGTCCTTAGTACTAACCTAGTTATATGTAATAGGGGTGATTCACCAACATTTATTACTAGTAACAGAAGGGAAGTCTTAGACATAACGCTTATAAATGATAATGGTACTGCGGAGATCTCGAACTGGAGAGTATCTGACAAAGCATCACTTTCTGATCACTGTTGGATCCTCTTCGACTTGAATGTCCGTAGGCCGGATAGGAAAGTGTTTCGGAATCCCCGGAAGGCGAACTGGCAGAGGTTTAACGCGGAGCTGGGTGGGACCCTCAACCGGCTTCCGGATGGGAACCCCGACTCCACGGAAGACATCGATGAGATGGTACTGAACCTTACCAGCAAGCTAAATCGGTCATTTGAGAAGGCATGTCCTACCAGACGACCCAGTAAAAGAAACCACCCACCATGGTGGAATGCTAAAATAGCAGAGCGGCTTCGTATCTCTAGGCTCAGTTGGAACCTGGCAAAGGAGGGGGCCATTGAATGGTCAACCTATAGAGATAATGTTAAGCGACTCAAAAAAGAAATTAGATTCGCCAAGAAGGACTCTTGGAGAAGCTTCTGCGGCTCTATTGAATCATGTACGGGTGCAGCTCGTCTGAGGAAGGTCCTTGCAAAAGCTCCCACACAGATGTCCTCTATAAAGAGATCTGATGGTAGCTGGACAGACTCAAACGAGAGCGTGCTTGATTCACTATTGAAAGGTCATTTCCCTGGCTGCGAGGATGCAGGAATCTTCAATTCAGCGGACACGTTGCCAAGGGAATGTATTGAGCATGAGACAGTCGATAAGATTGTTACGGGGAATAAGATCCTGTGGGCAATCAAATCTTTTGACCCCTACAAGGCACCGGGAATGGATGGGATCTTTCCGATCATGTTGCAGGAGTCATGCGAAGTCATTCTTCCATGGCTGGAGCGCATCTACTCCTGGTGCCTCAGGATGGGATATGTTCCTCAAGCGTGGAGGGAAGTTAGGGTGGTTTTCATACCCAAATCGGGTAAAGTCAGCCACACTACTGCAAAGGACTTCAGGCCTATTAGTCTGTCGTCCTTCCTGATGAAAACGCTGGAGCGAATAATAGATTTGTACGTAAGAGAAGAGATTGGGGACGGTTATCTGTCACAATCACATAATGCGTACATAAGGGGAAAGTCGGTGGATACTGCTCTGCATAGGGTAGTCTCTGCGATAGAAAAATCGCTCAGTATCAAGGAATTCACTCTAGGTGCTTTCCTGGACATTGAGGGTGCCTTTAACAACGTGAGTACCGAGGCAATAGTGTCCAGCCTTCATATGGCCCAAATAAACCCGGGTGTATGCAGGTGGATTGGGCAAATGCTGGGTACTCGTATAGTAAATTCGACGATAGGGGGAGCATGCGGAAGGGTGAGGGTAAATAAAGGCACACCACAAGGTGGCGTTCTGTCACCCCTCCTATGGCTCCTTGTGGTCGACGGAATGGTCAAGATTCTGGAGACGGAGGGTTTTAATGTTACGGCCTACGCCGATGACATTGCCATTTTAGTCTCTGGAAAATTTACGCAGGTCCTCAGCGATAGACTAAGCTATGCACTGATGTTAGTGGATAGCTGGGTCAAGGGGCGAGGCCTGGGAGTAAATCCGGCGAAAACAGAGGTAGTACTCTTTACAAGGAGAAGATCTGTACCAAGATACACCTACCCCAGTATGAATGGTATAGATCTGATCCCTGGACAATCTGCGAAATATCTGGGCACAATCCTGGACTCCAAACTTAGTTGGAGAGAAAATATTGAGGAAAGAATCAAAAAGGCCTATGTGGCACTATATTCGTGCAAGGTAGCCTTTGGAAAGACATGGGGCCTCAAACCGAGGTTAGTACATTGGTTATACACTGCGGTAGTAAGACCTATCCTAGTCTATGGCTCGGTTGTCTGGTGGAAAGCGCTTGAGAAAAAGTGTCATCTTCAGAGTGTGTCAAAGGTTCAAAGGGCGGGCTGTCTGGCGGTGACGGGATCTATGAAGTCCACACCAACGGCGGCCCTTGAAGTCATGCTGAGCCTCCCACTCCTGGACTTGTACTGCGAGAGCGTCGCAACCAGAACTGCGCTAAGATTACAGGAATTAGGTCTCTGGAAAAAGAGTCCTTATGGACATGCATCAGTCTTGGATCGATGGGCCGTCTCGAGATTCAGAACCGTAACGGACTATGTCACCCGACTTCCTTCCTGGGAGAGGAGATTCTCTATTAGAATTCCCTCCAGGGAGGAATGGACCGGTGACATGGTACGCACGGAAAGTGAACTGGCACTCTACACCGACGGATCCAAAATGGATGTTGGCACAGGTGCCGGAGTCTACTTTGAGTCTCGGGATATGCATCGCTCCTACAGGCTCGATGATGGATGCAGTGTCTTCCAAGCTGAGGTCTTCGCTATCAAGCAAGCGGCGGACCTGATCAGCAAGGAGAATATCACAGGAAAAAGGATCAGCATCTATGTTGACAGCCAGGCAGCCATTAAGGCTCTGCAGGCAGCATGGATAAGATCGAAACTCGTCAAAATCTGTAAGGAGAAGTTAGAAGAGATATCCAATGTAAATGAGGTGACCCTTTGCTGGGTACCTGGTCATATGAATATCTCCGGAAACGAGAGGGCGGACGAGTTGGCTAGGGTGGGATCAGGTGCTAATATTGCGCAGATCTCAGCTGATGCCAAAACACCACTCAGTGCGCTCTACAGGGAGATACAGACGGAGCTATTGGCGAAAGCCAATAAGCGATGGTGTCGCTTAGATACATGCGCAACGGCGAAATTGACCTGGCCCGTCTATGATAAGAAAAGAACGGAAAATCTGCTGAAGTTCAATCGTGGGAACATTCGACTGGCAGTCGGTGCCCTCACCGGGCATTGCATGCTATCTTATCATGCAGCTCGACTAGGCCAGCCCTACAATGACTTCTGTAGAAGCTGCAGGGACGAAGAGGAAATTGAGTCCGTTCGTCACCTGCTGTGCGAATGCCCGGCGCTAGCCCAAAAAAGGAATATTTTCCTGGGAAGATACTTCCTTTCGGGACTAGAAGAGGTAGGTAATATCGGGCTGAACAGAATACTAGGATTTTTATCCTCGTCTGGCTGGTTCAGCTCGACAGTAAATGTATAGGTATCAACGGGTTAAACAAAACAGGTGGGCACAATGGACTCAACGTAGTCTACGTGAGCCTTGACTTTACGTCAATAGGGCACCCATATACCTAACCTAACCATCCATCAACTTGTACATTTTCTTCAGAATTGTCGACCCAAGTTTCTGAAATTGATAAAATATCCATATTTTTTATAACAAAATCTTTCACTAAATCTTCGTTATGTGCTCTTAAACTCTGCACATTAAGATAGCAAATACTTGTTTTTTGTTTATCGAATTTTTGCAGTTGTTTGTCCATTATTGTTTCAATTTTAACCTCTTCTAAGCGTTTGAATTCTGTTTTCAATTCAGCGTAATTTTTATTTTCATTAATATGGTAAAAATTATGATCGTTGTTTTCGTTTGTTAAAAATAATCCGGGAAGTGATGTTACTCTCGAGAGTCCCACATAAACTAAGGACGAAGTCAAGTGTTTTGAGTATTCAAGAACAACTTTTTCATACGTCCCACCCTGAGATTTATGCACAGTCAGTGCATTAGCTGGCGACAGTGGAAATTGAGAACGTTTTGCTTTTATAAACGAAGAGTGAAGGCTAATCGGTGCCGAACGACGAACAATTGGCGTACAGTTTTTGGTTATGTTTAATGTTGTTGCATGGTATGCTGTTTTAATTTGCCGTTTGAGACCGGTTAGTTTATTTGTAAATTCAATCCAAACACGTTTAACTCTGGTAGTTTCTTTATCGTCATATTCTATATATCGCAAATAACCAAACGATCCGTTGACTAGTTTGTCGCTTTTATCAATATTTTGAGTTATAATATATGGTGTATGAAGCAATAATAAGAATTTAGCATGCATGTTTCCTGTTTCTGCTAAGGGTAATTTTGAAATTCTTCGAATAGTACTTTCCATTTGCTCTTTCGTATTACAATTTCTAATATCATCATTCGCTAAAACCTGGATTACTCCTGGCACATTAAGGCAATTATAATTATAATTGCCGACATCTGCATTTTTGTGAAATAAACGAACGGCATCGTGTATATGTGATATTTCATTTTTATCGACAAAACGTGAATTTAATAATTCAATTTCTTTATATTTCAGTTTGTCTCCATTGCCTATTTTTGTTAATATTTTTGAAAAAATTCTATCTGATTGCCTAACAACTTCATTCAAAGCAAAATATTTCAGATTTTGCCACAACATCTGTTGATGTAGACAATTTGCTGGCCTTCTGTACACCGGTGAAGCTCGAACTGGTGGTAGTTGACGTAAATCGCCACATAAAACCATATTAAACCCACCAAAGTGGCCTACTGGATTTGGTCCAATTGCTTTCAAAACATAGTCAATATTTAACAGCATTTTGTAACTCATCATGCTTATCTCATCTATAATTATTGTTGATACTTCTCGCATATCGCAGCGCAATGAATGAATAAAACTTGCTTTCAGATGCATACGTTTATTGCTGTTGATAGGTATATTAAAAGCAGTGTGAACAGTGGTCCCATCGATATTTATTGCTGCTTTACCTGTAGTCGCACAAACTAAATATGCACATTTATGAGAATCGTGTCGTACAGTGAATCTATTGATTATGTCCATCAAAATTTTTAATACATAAGTTTTACCAGCTCCAGCTGGACCAGTAAAGAATATTTGCAATGGATTGTTTTGATCGTACACTAATCGGTTGATAACTTCTAATGAAATATTATACTGTCCCACATTAAGCTGTCTAATTACTTTGCAAAAATCTGAATGCGGCATTACATATTCTACCTGTTGTATGATTGATATTCTATCTAAAACATCTATATCTGCATTTTCTACACATTTTTTTTCTGTCGGATTTTTCAAATATACAGTATCTTCACCAACAATTTTAACAATTTTTCTATCATTTTCTGCTAAAGCTTCATCATCAGCATTAAGTGTGTTGTATTCATCAACACACCGCAATATTTTTGCGAAATCAATCCCCATGTCAAACGGTTTTCTATTTCTGATAATTATTTCTTTCTTATCATTGTAAATATCCAAGTGTTTATCGTTATTCAGTAAATCTAACTCCTCATTTTTAAAAGGGTAAAATAATAATACGCATTCACGTATAAAATTTAATTTATCGCTTTGGTCATAGTTTCTCCAACGTACAATTTTACTATATCTCCTCTTCTTGTATTTGCATTGAGACCGTTGTTTTTCTTGAATATTTTCTCCATCAACATTTTCTTCATTTTCATCGACTTCAGCAGTTTTCGAGATCTTAGCGTACCAAGCAACAAATTCAGCTAAGCAAACATTGCTCAGTTTTTCCGGTCGTTCTTCATATTGTTGAATTGTATTTTTATTCCATATATTTGTGGATTGAGAATCCAAATTTTCGTTGTTCATTTGTTTTTGAGTTTTAATTGAGACGAAACGTTCACATGGATGTTGAGTTGGAATATATTGTACATATCGCGATGTTTTAGACATTGGCTGACGCAATAAAAACCATGCAGCCTCTTGGGTTGACATTTCTATATTATTTAGTGTTTTTTTGCCGAGTTCTTTCATTAATATATCATAATCGGCATCGGGAAACCGATCTCTCAATAGAATTAGTTCTCTATGAAGAGCACTAAACCCCCGATTGCTTTTATTAACGTATTCTGCAACATAAGTTGCGCATGAATATTCATCTAAAACATATTGAATATCCATATTTGAATTTAACACGTTAACAATTGCAGTATTGTACGGATTTGTCCATAAATCATCCATATCTCTCTTCAAAAATACCGTAGCACGCACAATACCATGTCTCAAAATATCTAGATAATGTTCGTATGAATCAATGACATTAGATGTCAAAAAATCGGTAAAACTTGCATATTCGTTATTTTCTAATGACTTATGAATATTATGATATATTTCTACTAAATCTGAGTTTTTTTCTTCAGCAGGCAACAATATTCGTGTTTCCTGCATAGGCCAAAATGGGGCATTAAATCTACATCTTTTAATGTTTTTACGATAACAAGTGTGCGTGTGATTATGTGTTTGCACACTACGAATCGTAGGTAAATCTGCATTACAAACAGATATTAAGCCATCAATAAATTTAACTGTTTCTGGCATATTTTCTGATATTTCTTCGTTTGGTGAATTATTCAACCATAATAAGCAATGTGCATGAGGACTACCTCTGTGTTGAAATTCAATCCGTTTGAAGTAATCAACAACCGTGTGATTGCCAAATGGACCCTGTTGTTTTTTCATGGCCGAGAACAAAACATCTACCAATTTTTCAAAATATAAGCAACATATAACTGGATCTTCATTTACAATAGTAGCTCTCCAATATGAAGACATTTCTTGAATTTCTTCATCAGATATTGGAGAATGATCATTATTTCGAAATTGTAATAATAATTTTAATAAAGGAACCCAGTGTATTTCAGATGCGCTTAATGTCAGAAATATTGTTGGTTTACCCAACTGTCTAAGCATGGCAAATAAATCTTTTTTCCTGCTCTGCCAATACTGAACAGAATTCGGAATACCTTTAAAAAACGAAATATTTCTATCTAGCAAATCTTTCACAAATTCATGATTATTTACATCAGATCTAGTAATAGTTTTTACATCTAATGAATTATTGTTTCTAAACATTAACCGATAACCCTCAATTATGCGTAAACGCATAATTTTAGCAGCCATATACAGTATATGATCGGGCTTTACTCCTCGACGATCCATACGGCGTATTTCACTTAAAGCAATAGAGTAGGGCGTAGCACGTACCTTAAAATGCCTCTCTTCCCCATAATAAATTCCTGGGAATGATAATTCCTCTGCATGCTCATCGAACGAAAGTGCTAGTGGTTGCTTACCCATTGTTGGAAATAAAATCAGCGTCATCTCTTCTCCCCAAATCATAGTGTGTTGATGCATGCTAAGTATTTTTTCTGCTTCTGATGTTAATTCACACTGGTTTTCTTCAATTATCGGGAAGTTTTCTTTATATTCTTCTTCAATATCGACATATTCATCATTATTGCAATTTTGTAAGAAATCATCATCAATTTGGATATTATATTTTTTATATAAAGGCATCAGTATCAGATATTTTAACCACGATTTAATTGTGGTTTTTTTGACACACCCTTCCAAATATCCAGATTTATGGAGTTTATGCCGTTTTATATTGACATTTATCGCATAATCGTCATCTAATTGTCTTGGTAAAGCAGTTA
Source organism: Eumerus sabulonum (assembly GCA_951905685.1). Taxonomy (NCBI): domain Eukaryota; kingdom Metazoa; phylum Arthropoda; class Insecta; order Diptera; family Syrphidae; genus Eumerus; species Eumerus sabulonum. The sequence goes on from OX645060.1 coordinate 89,886,594, forward strand.
CCATATTATTGACATCGACCGGGACATTTATTATCTGCCCCACCAATTTTTTTGCCCCAGGAAACCAACGTATTTGACGTGTTGTTAAAAAAGGCAACCGAGGCGAAATCAATCTTTCGCTAATTGGATCGAGCAACGGCAAATCTTTTGGCATCGGCGGATATTTGAATCCGTTTATTTTTGCCATCAATGGAATTTTATGCAATTTACATGCGGCATAACATGTTTTACACACGATGTAACGTTCATTAATGGTTTCAACTAGTCCATTTAAGAAGATCATAATTTCCTTTTGATTATAGGTAGTCACCTGAATGATATCGGATTTCCACCACAATCGGTCACAAACATCACAAACGCAGTTCAAATTGTTGCCGTAAAATTTCGTTTCAAAATAACTTTGTAACCAAGTTTTGCGATTTTGTGACAATAATTGTAACCTATGTTGTTTTCTTTTATCGGCATTTGATGTTTGATGTTTTTGAAGTGATTCAGCATCTTGTTGTGCTTCATTTTTTTTCAAATTTGCTCTGTCTCTGCATAAACGAGTTCTATCAGCGTTTGATATGGGAATTTTTTCATTAGCATTTGTTTCTTTTTTATGTTTGTTCAATTTTGCTCGTTCTCTACACAAACGACTTCGATCAGTGCTTGTTTTTGTTATTTTTTTAACCTTATCCACATACAATTGTTCATTTCGTTTTAATTTTGCTCGTTCTCTGCACAAACTACTTCTTTCGGTAGCAGTCATTGCTCTGCCTAGTTTTTGATTTGCCTTCGTCTGTGTACACTCAATATCTTGAGATATTGCCACCAAACACACTTCCTCGATTTTATTTTCATTATCCTGTACTTTGGATTTTTTAATCCTATATGTACTGGCTTCCGCCGCAACCCGTTTTCGTCCTTCCATAATTTGCACTAATTTCGCGATTCCTTACACCCCAACCACCATCGCTCGTTTTCACAATTCACAAAACAATATTTTACTTTTTTATATTCCTGATTGTTTTCAAATAAAGCAAATAACTGGCAAAGTCGACTTTGATCGTTTGCAAATTTTCGTTGCAAATTTTCGTTACAGATTTTTTGAACAGATTTTCAGTTTTACAATCCTATAATCATTTTCAATGATAAAAAAAAAGGGCATAACACCTACGGTAGTTTGTTTTTGCAAATCCGGCGATAGAACTTCACTTACGCGTCTCTGCTTTAACGGTTTTGTATCTATACATGTTTTGTAGTTTGCATTGATGAGGGATTTCTTTGTGCAGTTCTGCAATATTCGTGGGTTACGGAAGAATTTCTTTGCCACGTATACCCATCTCTCTCGCCACAAACCGGCTGTTTTGGCACTTTGTGAAATACAGGTCGATGAAAAGTCTGATCCTTCGGATTTCAGTCTTCCTGGATATAGCTCAGTGCCATTATTCGTTTCTCGCCGTGGTCTCGCCATCTATGTCCGTAGTGATATTGCTTAACAGTTACTTCCACAGTATAGCCAAACATCCACCCCGGAATTTAATTACATATGGCTTAAATTCATATTCCGTAAGCACTCCATCCACTACTGTTTTCTTTATAGAAGCCCCAATCTAAAAAGGAATGCAACACTTGATGCATTCGACGCACTGTCTGATTCCATCCAAAGAATTGTTTCCCTGTTCCCTCGAACTGAAATCGTTATAGCGGGCGATTTCAATGTACACAATTCTCAGGGGCTTCGACATTCTGGACAGACAACACCCGAAGGAAGGTATGTTGAAATTCTTGCTGAGTTAAATCACTTAACTCAACTTGTGAATGAGCCATCACGTATCCCCGATGTTGCTGGTCATACCGCCAACACCCTGGACTTGTTTCTTACCTCTCAGCCTGACAAATACACGATCGATGTATTGGAACCCCTAGGCTTGTCTGACCACTGCATGATATCAGCGAAATTCTCGAACTCCCACCATCCAGTTAAAGAAAAAGCTCCTAAGAGAACACTATGGCTATACGAGAAAGCCAACTAGTGCAGCCTTAACAACTTCTTTCGGATCTTTAACTGGTCGTTGTGCTTCCTCGACAACGACGTGGACGCCGCAACTGATATTATAGTAAACATTAACCCAATCGGCATGGTCAATTTTATTCCCAGCAAGATTAAAAGCACTAGGCCTAAGGATAATACGTGGTTTGACTCGAGCTGCAAAGAGGCTATTAGGCTCAGGGAGCTAAGTTTTCGGGCCTACAAGGCAAACAGTTCTGAAGAAAACCGAAAAAAGTACATACGAGCCAGAAATGACTGCAACACCCACATTCGACGGATTAAATTCCAATCCGACCAAAAATTAAGGCGTAAAATCCTTCAATGTCCCAAAGGTAGCAAAAGTTTTTGGTCGTTTGTAAAAAACGTAAAAAACTCAACTAAGTCGTCTATACCGACGCTCATCCACAATGACATTCCAGCTGTCACCCCCTTAGACAAAGCTAACCTACTTGCTGCCCGTTTCGCAACCAGTTCTCAGCTGCCAGCTTGTACTTTGTCTCCGCCTGTACTAGAGTGCGTCAATTCCACCATGGGACTAATCCACTTCCGCACTCGTACAGTCGCAAGGGTTCTTAAGGACCTCGACATACACAAATCCGCTGGTCCAGGTGGTATTGCCCCAATAGTTCTGAAGAGGTGTTCTTCTACGCTGGCAAAACCACTGCGTAAGCTTTTTCACCTTTCCTACACCTCTGGGCTCTTTCCGAGTAGGTGGAAAACAGCATTTGTCCAGCCTATACCCAAAAAAGGCGAATCATCTTCTCCCTCCAACTACCGACCCATTGCACTAACGTCCCTTCTTTCCAAGGTCATGGAAACGCTGATTAACCGTCAGCTTATGAAATATCTTGAATCACGGAAACTCCTCAATGACCGCCAATACGGTTTCCGCAGCAACAGATCCACTGGTGATATGATGGCATATCTCGTTGAAAAGTGGAATCACTCGCTTCACCAAGCAGGTGAAAGCAAAATTGTTGAACTGGATATTTCGAAAGCATTTGACAGGGTTTGGCATGAAGCCCTTTTGTCGAAAATGCGTGCTTTTGGGATCGATGAGTCTCTCTTTCAATGGATTAGAAGCTAACTTTCGAATCGTTCAATTCAAGTTGTTTTGGACGGATTCAGGTCTGATACTCACTTTGTAAATGCCGGTGTTCCCCAGTTCTCAGTTTTGTCTCCGACACTCTTTCTTATTTTTATAAATGATCTCTTGTCCGTTACTTCTAATCCAATTCACTCCTTCGCTGACGACAGTACCCTCAGCTTCTCATATTCGTTCACCAGTTTACGACCCTGCACTTCGGTTATAGATAATGAGCGGCAGCGTATGTTAAGCTCATTAAATTCCGATAACGACAGCATCATCCAATGGGGTAAAAAACAATAGGGTGGAATTTAATGCTTCCAAAACACAATGCTGTCTCTTGTCGTTAAAGCGTATAAATAACCCGCAGCCATTATCCATGAATGGCACTTCCATCTCAGAAACTGAAAAGCTTTCTACCCTGGGTATGAGTGTTGCTCACAATCTTAATTGGAGCGACCATATATTCAGCGTCGCCAAGAATGCTGCGAAATGCCTAAGATTCTTATACAGATGCAAGAAATATTTCTCACCCTTAGATCTGGCTACAATCCATAAGGCGTTCATTCGCCCCAAATTAGAGTTTAACGCTCATGTCTGGTCCGGTGCTTCCAAGACCTCACTGCACCTACTAGACAGAATACAAAAACGAGCCATAAAACTGATAGGTGACTCCAGCATTACCAAAACATTAGACTCGCTGGAACACCGCAGGAATGTTACCTGCCTCTCCCTGTTTTACCGTTACTACCACCAAAAATGCTCTGATGAAATAGCCAGTTGCATTCCGCCCCTTCAAAATTTCTCCCGCAATACACTTCTCTCTAGGAATGCTCACCAATATACTCTGAAGCCCGCTTTCGGACGTACTGTCAAATATAGAGAATCTTTCATTAACCGAACCACACGAATCTGGAACTCCCTGCCGGATTCGGTTTTCCCCCCTCAATGCAACATGCAAGCATTTAAGATCAATGTCCATCGGCATCTCCTCTATTCCTCTTCCTCTCTACCTTCTGCCCGCACTGTGTCGCCGACAAGGTTATTAGACCTTGAGTGCGCGCAAATTATTAAAAAAAAAAAATGTATATAAAAAAAAAATCGCCAGTGCCTTTGCCAACCGCGTCTCCCCCAAGCTCTCCGATACACCTCAATCCTTCACTCAGTCAGTAGAGCAGCAATGGAGCCAGTGCAAACAAGCCCTGAAGAGCACAGCAACTGAAGTGTTGGGCCATAAAACTCCACCACGACGACACACCTGATTCGATGACGAGTGTAGAAGGATACATGCAGAAAAGCAGGAGGCATACAAAGCCTCACTATACGAAAAAACAAGAGCGGCTCGTGAGCTCTACGAGCTTAAAAGAAGGGAGGAACATAAGCTTCTCAAGAAAAAAAGAAGGAGCACGTGCGATTGAAAACTTGGAGAGATGCTACTGCAGGCACGACGTTCGAAGACTTTATCAACAGATAAAACGAATGTCTCAAAGCTATAAAGCCCGAAGGGAGGCCTGTAAGGATGAGAACGGACACCTAATAGTAGAATCGCAGTCGGTGCTGAAAATTTGGAAAAACCACTTCTGCAGACTGTATAACGGCGATGACAGCCAATATACCCCCGTCAGGCAGAATGACCTATTTCTCAATGACGAAGATCGCAGAGAAATCCGTTCCCCTGACCTCGGCGAAGTTGAGATTGCCATGTCGAATAAATCTGCTGGCGTAGATGGTTTGCCAGCTCTTGAAGCAGCTGGGGGTGAGCTGGTTAGGAGTATGCACCGGCTCGTCTGTAGGATATGGTCAGAGGAAATCATGCCCAAGGAATGGAGTCTCAGCATTGTTTGCCCGATCGACACAAAAGGAGACCCCTTTGACTGCACCACCTACAGAGGATAAGTCTCCTTAATGTCACATACAAGATCTTCGCTGCCGTTTTGTGTGAACGCCTGAAGCCGTTCGTAAATAAGCTGATAGGTCCTTATCAGTGTGGCTTCAGGCCAGGGAAGTCCACCATCGACCAAATCTTCACACTACGGCAGGTCCTGAACAAAACCAATGAATTTCAAGTCGACACCCACCATCTACTCGTCGACTTCAGGGCCGCATACGGCAGTGTAATTAGAGACGAGCTATATAACGCCATGTTTACTTCTGACATTCCTGCTAAGCTCGTCAGACTTTGCAGGATGACCCTGGAGAACGCTCGCTGCTCCATCCGAATAGGTGCAGAACTGACCAATAGTTTCGAAGTCAAGAAAGGATTTAGACAAGGCGATGCGTTGTCGTGTGATTTTTTTAACATCATATTAGAAATGATTGTGCAAAAATCAAAGGCCAATACAAGAGGCACAATCTATTTCAAATCCTCGCAACTCCTTGCGTACGCCGACGACATTGACATAATAGGTAGATCACAGCGAGATGTCAAAGAGGTATTTGCGAGTATTGATATGGAGGCGGCAAAAATTGGTTTGGCAGTTAATGAGGACAAGACTAAATATCTGTTGTCATCGAAAAAGGACATTTACCACCGACGTCTTGGACAGAACGTGTATATTGGCAGATATAAGTGTGAGGTAGTTAAGGACTTTATTTAGCTCGGCTCCGCAGTGACCTGGAACAACGACACCAGTTTCGAAATCAAGCGCAGAATTACTCTTGCCAACCGTTGCTTCAGTGGACTCAAGAGGCAATTGAGAAGTAGAGCCCTCTCTCGTACGAACAAGTTGACCTTATATAAGACCCTGTTATCCCGGTCCTGTTATACGCCGCAGAAACATGGACTCTATCTAAAGCGGATGAGGAAATCCTTGGTCGTTTCGAGAGAAAGATTCTGCGTGCGATTTTCGGTCCTATAAACACAGAGGGGGGTTGGAGGAGAAGATTCAATCACGAACTGTACGGGTTGTACAGCGACATGAGTCTGGTCAGATCCAACGCCTAAGATGGCTAGGCCATGTAAAGCGAATGCACACCACAGCTCCAGCCCGTAGATTTTTTGAATCCAACCCCGAGAGACGAAGAAGCAGAAGACGGCCGCACTTAAGAAGGCGCACACAGGTGGAAAGGAACCTCAACCAACTGGGCGTGCGGCACTGAAAAAGACCAGCGAAAGATCGTGATAGGTGGAGAGGCATGTTTGTTGAGGCCCAGGTTCACCCCGAACTGTAGCGCCCGCTAAGTAAGTTCAACCAGGGACACATACCCCAAATATGGAGAGAGGTCAATATTGTCTTCATCCCCAAGATCGGGAAGCCAAGTGAGCAACCTAAATCCTATCGCCCTATCAGTTTGACATCGTTCTTTCTTAAAACAATGTAGAAACTGATAGAGCTCTACATTAGAGGTATCTTGGAAAATCAGATGGCTCTGCATCCCAATCAGTATGCATACCGCAAAGAGCGATTTACTGAGAATGCGCTACACCATCTGGTGACGTGTATTGAAAATAGCTTTACACACAAGGAGATCGCAATTTGCGCCTTCCTCGATATAGAGGACGCCTTTGATAATACTGCCTATGATTCGATGACCACTGCACTATCCTACTGAGGCGTGAACCATTCCACTAATCACTGGATTAGGGCGATGCTAAGTAGCCGTATCATATCAGCCACATGCGGAGAGGTCTCAGTGACAGTATCGGCGGCGAGAGGATGCCCACAAGGAGGAGTCGATAGTCGATAGTCATCGATAACCTACTACGCAAGCTATCCACTCGGGGCTACGAGGTCATCGGATATGCTGATGACCTAGTAATCGTTGTTACGGGCAAAAGCGAAACCACTGCCTGTGAGCGCATGCAGCTTGCGCTCCAATTTGTCTCTGACTAGTGTGACAGAGGTTTTGCACCGCACTAATCGGCAGCTACCAGTGCGGCTTCCGGCCCGGCAAATCAACTATAGACCAAATTTCCACACTTCGACAAATCCTGGAAAAGACAACGAGTTTCAAATCGATACACACCATCTTTTCATCGATTTCAAAGCCGCATACGACAGCATTCATCGTGAAGCACTGTTTGGGGCGATGGCCGAATTCGGGCCGGTAAAACTGATCCAGTTGTGTCGCGCCACGCTAAAAAACACGCGATGCACCATGCAACTCGGTTCTAGGACCTCGGAACCATTCGAAACATGCACCGGATTTCGGCAAGGAGATGCGCTGTCATGTGACTTCTTCAACCTGGTGCTGGAGCAGATAGTGCGACGGGCAGGCGTCAACAGGGAAGGCACTATCTTTTACAAGTCCATCCAGCTGCTAGGATACGCTGATGATATCGACATCATCGCGTGTTCTTGCCGTGGTATTGTGGAAGCATTCACGGCGATTGAAGAACAGGCGAAACGAATTGGCCTTAAGATCAATGAGGACAAAACAAAATACATGCTGTCAGGCAAAAACCAATCCGTCGCTCATCACCTGGGATAAAACATAACAATTGACAGCTACAATTTCGAGGTAGTTAAGGAGTTTGTCTACCTCGGGGCAAACGTAAATTCCACAAATGACACCACAGTGGAGATCCGGCGTAGAATCGCCCTTGGCAACCGCTGCTACTTCGGCTTGTCCAAACAACTGGGGTCAAAACTCCTCACTCGAAAGACCAAAGTCATGCTTTACAAAACGCTCATTCTGCCAGTCTTGCTGTACGGAGCCGAAAGCTGGACGATAAGCAGGACAGCGGAGCTGATTTTGGGTTCTTTCGAAAGAAAAATTCTGCGCCGGATATTTGGTCCTGTCTGTGAGGAAGGTGAATGGAGAAGAAGACACAACCGCGAACTCTACGAGCTGTACCAAGATGTGGATGTAGTCCGGAAAGCAAGGACCCGTCGACTACACTGGCTCGGCCACATCGAGCGCATGGACATCAACGCTCCAGCTAAGAGGGTCTTCGACTCCGAGCCTCCTGGTTCGAGAAGAAGAGGAAGACCGAACCTCCGGTATAAAGACCAAGTAATCGCGGATGTAAGACATCTTGGTCTTGACAACTGGAAGCAACGTGCCCGGGACCGTCAAGGATGGAAGGCAGCTATAGCTCAGGCTCAGATCCTCCATGGATCGCAGGCCTGATAAGTAAGTAAGTAAGTGTGACAGAGAGGGTTTATCGATTAACTCAAATAAGACAATCTTAGTCCCGTTTACAAAGAGGAGAAAGGTACAGACCTGCTCAATGTTTCTAAATGGCACACGCATAGGAGTTTCAGATGAAGTAAAGTATCTAGGTATTTACCTAGACCGCAAACTCAACTGAAACTCCAATATGAAAACTAAACTCATGAAAGCGACTAAGGTTATGTGGGCCTGTCGGCGTACTTACGGTAAAACCTACTTAAGGTAGTCCACTGGTTATACATCGCGATAGTAAGACCTATCGTTACCTACGGGTCAACGCCTTCAGAGACTAGCGTGTCTCGGCATTACAGGCACTATGCCAACCTGCCCCACGGCAGCCCAAGAAGCACTCATTGGACTCATCTCAACTGCACCTTTTTATCAAAAAGGTGGTATTACGCAGTGCAATCAGAATTCTTTGTTCGGAAACAAATATGCCATGTAGACCAGTGGGTCACATGTCCATATTACAACGCCTTCCCGAGCTGGATATGATTACCACGGTCTCGGACGCATTACCAAACACCTTCACCTTTGACAAGAGATTTGAGATCTTGATCCCAGATCGCTCAGCATGAGAAAACAGTGATCCCCTTCTAAATGTCAAAGGCCTTAGATGGTATACGGATGGCTCCAAGATGGCTTCTGGCGTTCAAGATCTCGAAGGCCCTGGGAATGAGTCCCAGCATCATTCAAGCAAAGTTGCATGCCATCCTAACATGCGCCAATCGAAATATTGAGACTGGCATTAGAGGAGTAACCATCAACATACACTCTGACAGCCAAGCAGCGCTTAAAGCGCTGGGTTCGTACAGCACGAACTCAAAAATCGTCAAGGAATGCCATGATGCGCTACTGAACCTCGCCAAAAGAAACAATGTCAAACTTTGGTGGGTGCCAAGGCACAAAGGTATTAAGGGCAATGAAATTGCTGACCAACTCGCCAGGAAATATATAGGTCCAGAACCATTCTGCGGCATCCCCAAATCTAAGATAAATTTATTCTTGGACAAGTGGGAAAAATTGCTACACCTGTCCTTTTGGAACGGCGTTCGGAGACTCCGTCAGTCGAAACGACTTATACGACGCCTGAACAAACATTCTACTGACATACCCAAACTCAATAGGGTGGATATCAGAAGATTAGTCGGCTATTTGACAGGACACTGCGGTTTGAGATATCATCTAAATAAATCTAAACCAATATAAATAATAAATCTAAACAAATCGTCTGAAACTGAGTGTCGACTCTGTCTCGAGGACGAAGAGACGGCGGAACACATACTGTGTGAGTATGCTGTTCTCTGCCATCTTAGGAAGCGTATCCTCTTCAGCGAAGTTATGACTCCTGAGGGGATCACCTTGACTCCTACGAGAAGCATTCTCAACTTCACTAAGGAAGTGGAGAAGCTCCTAGGCTAATCGGCTAGAAGGCACAATAGATTTGCAAAGGTCGCAGTGCCATATGCTAAGAGTAGCACTAGCCCCAACAAAAAAAAAAAAAATAAGTGTGGAATTGCCATGTCAAAGAAAATGTTTGTTTTCATGCAAATTTGATACGGCCGATTCAAATGATGATAGTTTTTTTTATTTACTTATTTATTTAGTCATTAAAGTACATAACTTTCTAAGACCTTTCGATATTAAAATAATAAGACAAAAAAAAAAAAAAAAAAAAAAAAAAAAAAATAAGAAATATTAACAAGAAAAAAAAAAAAAAAAAAAAAACAACAGCAAAGAAACAAAAAATTTATTCAATCTAGGAACCTTGAGCTTAACAATTAAGATTTGTTTAAGATTATTATTACAAATGAATTGTAAACATTTACAAATGAATTGTACACATGTTTGAGATTATTACAAATGAATTGTATACATTTACAAATGAATTGTACACATGTTTAAGATTATTACAAATGAATTGTATACCAGTTGTACGGGGGTCTCTCTCAGCATCAACCATCAATCACTAAACCACATGTTATGCTCTATTTCTTTTCGCATTTAAGCTATGTGCTCTTTTCGTACTCTCGTGTATAACAATTAATGCATTTCTTCGAAGATCAGCGCTTGATGGGTGATGCTGATTGAGACACTCCTCCACTTGTACATTGATCGTGAACTGAAGAAGAAGTGTTGTAAAATATAAAACAAAATTGTGTCAAGTCGGAACTAGTGGTGAACGGTGTTCTTATTCTTCCATTGTTAAAATTGCAGTCGTAACATCGGCTTATGCTGCTTTCATCAACATAAAAGTGGTCCTTCGAGCCGGATCTGGATTAGATTCAAGCAATTCAGGTCGTATACACCTTTATTACCTATTTACATACATATATTTTGACTATTTCATATATTTATACGATTTAATATAAGAATGGAAGGTGTAAAAATCCGTCGCAGTGGTGTAAAGGGACAAATAACGCGCGCGGTTAGCTTTGCCGAAAGTATAGACTCATCAACACAGTTAGAACTGTTAAAACAACGTCTCGCGAAACTCGACGAAGCGTGGACATTATTCTGTTCGTTAAATGACGAATACCTAATCCTAGGCAGCTCTATTCGCGATTTCAATTCGATCGAGGTAGCAGCAGAATACGAAGTGAAGTATTTTCACGCGTACGCTGGCATATCGCGCGCTATAACGGAACGACAACCGGTGCCCCAAGTCCCGCAAGATCTGAATGATTCGATCCTAGAACGACTTGCGGTACAACAATCCACTTTTCTGGAAAGGTTAAACGGTACAAATAACACCAACTCAACGGTGAATTTACCGAAAATTGTGATCCCTGCCTTTTCGGGAAATTATAAAGACTGGCCATCGTTTCGCGATTTGTTTGTCGGTTTGGTCGGTAGCAAAAGTTCTCTTACGCCGACACAGAAATTCCATTACCTCAAATCTTTTCTTCGCAATGATGCTGCTAATTTAATAAAGCATATTCCGATATCCGATGCAACGTATGTGGAGGCATGGGCTCGATTAGAAGAGCGGTACTACAAAAAACAATTTATCGTGAACTCATTCATTCGGTCGTCTTTATCGCTCCCCTCTATGACCACGACTAACCTTCATATATTACGAAAAATCGTGGACGGTGCTGATGAAGTGGTGCGGGGACTAAGTGCTTTAAAAAAATCTGATCGCGATCCGTGGATGATCTATTTGCTCGTAAATAAATTAGACCAGGACTCCGCTCAATCCTGGGCCGAACATATCGGAGCACGAGATGACTGCAAGATTGATGAATTCTTGAAATTTTTACAAGATAGATGCAATGCGTTGGAGTCATGTGACGCGAATCGTTCCTTGTCGCGAGTGAAACCGCATATTTCGATCCGTTCTCATTTAACAGAAAATACCGTCGAGGTTACGCCTAAATGCGCAAAGTGTCAAAGTTCACACACCTTGACGCAGTGTCCACAATTCGTCTCCTTAAACACGGACTCACGTCGTGATTTCGTTAAAATGCGCGGATTATGCTTTAATTGCCTTCGAGGCGGACATGTATCTAACAAGTGCCGTTCCACTTTCCGATGTCGTATATGCCAGTCGCGCCACCATTCGCTCGTTCATCCTGATGGTTCTCCCCTCTCTTCTCAAGGGTCATCACTCGCACCCACGCATGCACCCACACTCAGTCGGTCTAGTTCTACTCCTATATCGCCGGTCTCGGTTCATTCGCATTCGTCGACTTCACCATTGCTCAACAATATGTCTATCCAACCATCTCGGAAGCAGACCATTCTCCCAACCTTACTAGCGAAAATCAAAACAATTCAAGGAAATTTCGTAATCTGTCGAGCGCTGTTAGATTCGGGTTCACAGTCGTCGTTCGTTCTCGATTCGCTAGTTCAGAAACTTGGTTATGCGCGTTCTCACGCTCGAATTCCCATTCTCGGTCTTTCGTCGCTAGACGCTGGCTACACAAGAGGCCAGGTCTCTCTTCAAATTCATTCCCTTGTTTCGTCTGCTCACTTGCGCATCGATGCTTATATTTTGAATAAATTGACGTCTAATCTGCCGTATCCAACCGTGGATTCCTCACTTTGGACACACTTGCATGGGTTACAGCTAGCGGACCCAACGTTCAATGTTACAGGTCCTATTGACCTACTGTTAGGTGCTGATACACTTTGGAAATTATTTGATGGAGGACTGATTCGCGGTTCTGGTACGGTTCCATTCGCTTTGAATACCTCGTTCGGCTGGGTCGTTACGGGAGAAGTGCCTCGAAATGATTCGTTTGATAATGTAATCTCGTCGTTCCACACCACCATCGACATCGACCGATTACTTCGACGTTTTTGGAAAATTGAAGACATTGTTCCTTCCAAGAACGTAATACATTGCCAGGATCCAGCCGAAGTACACTTTCGTAAAACGTTTTATCGGGCTCCCGACGGAAAATACGTCGTTTCGCTACCTTTCAAGTCTCCGTGTCCATCCTTTGGAGAAACGCTCTCTCCAGCCATATCACGCTTACATTCTATAGAACGTCGGTTTCGGTATAATCCTGGTCTACATCAGATGTACTCAAATTTCATGAGGGAGTACCTGGAGTTGGGTCACATGTCTCCTGTTCCCTCCGACGAGCTATTGACCTCTCCCGGTAAACATTTTTATTTGCCCCATCATGCGGTGCTCAGCCTGGACAATTCAACTACGAAACTTCGCGTGGTGTTCGAAGGTTCAGCTAAAGACTCTCATGGGGTATCGTTGAATAGTGAGTTACTTATTGGACCACCCATACAGCGGGAGCTATTTAAGGTGTGCTTGCGTTTTCGGCAACATAAATTTGTTTTCACCGCGGATGTCGTAAAAATGTTTCGCCAAATTTGGATCGATGATGATTGCACTGATTTTCAAAGAATAGTGTGGAGAGAAAGCCCAAAGGATAACATACTACATTTTCGATTACGCACTGTTACATATGGTACCGCTTCGGCTCCTTTCTTGGCTATTCGTGTCCTCAAGCAGCTAGCCGAGGATTATAAGGTTCTGTTTCCGAACGCCTCAAAGGTATTAGTTGAGGATGTTTACGTAGACGATGTTATGACGGGGTCCAACACCCAAGAAGGTCTTATTACTTTAAAATCAGAACTTGTGAGCTTGCTATCTCAGGCAGGATTGCAACTTCGCAAGTGGAGTTCGAACTGTGTACCCTTATTGTTAACGTTACCTAAGGAGGACTGCAACTACTCAGCAGTAGATACAGAGCCATCCTCGTCTCTTATCAAGGTGCTAGGAATGTATTGGAGCCCACGGCACGACAACCTGTCCTTTCGGATATCCAAACCAGAACTTTCGATTGAACCAACGCGTCGAACGCTTTTGTCAGAAGTGTCCCGCATCTTTGACCCCTTGGGACTTCTAGCTCCATCAATCATTTTATTTAAAATTCTCTTCCAAGAACTTAGGATGGGATGATCCATTACCAACTTCTCTGGCTCAACGATGGATAACTTATCGAAACGAACTGCACCACTTCGAAACCATTTTCGTTCCCAGAATCATTTCCTTATCCTTGGATAAAATCGAGCTTCATGGGTTTTGCGATGCATCGTCAGCAGCGTACGCCGCAGAAGTTTATAGCCGGTACCAAACAACAGATGGAGATTTCAAGGTCCAAATTGTCGCATCTAAAACCAAGGTGGCCCGTTTGAAGCCGGTGTCAATTCCTCGTTTGGAACTCTGTGGCGCCGTACTCCTAGCTCGATTACTTACTCTAATTACTTCTTCCTTATCTTCTTCATCAGTGGAGATATTCGCTTGGTGTGACTCAGAAATCGTATTGCACTGGTTGTCATCTCCACCTCGTCGCTGGACAACATTTGTAGCCAATCGCACTTCGACTATTCTCGAAAGCCTTCCTCGACGCTCGTGGCATCACGTTGCATCAGAGTTTAATCCAGCCGACTGCGCTTCTGGACCTGCTTCATTACGACCTGTGGTGGAATGGTCCATCCTGGCTGGCATTGGATGACTCTCGTTGGCCAAAATCAAGATTTGACACCAAGACCTCGAACTTCGATACTTTAGAAGAGAAACCGAACTTCTCCCAAGCACTGGTAACAGCATCGAGTAACGATTTAATTGGTTCTCTATTGAAATACACGTCGTCATGGCATTCCATGCAGCGTATCGTGGCTCTGTGCTTGCGATTTACTACCAACTGTCGGTCCGCAAAATCATCTCGTCGTATCTCAGCTCTTACTCTTGCGGATATTCGTACAGCTAAAATACTTATTCTCAAACTAATCCAAAATACCTTATTCTTTAATGACATACGTTCTCTTCTCCAGGACCATCAACTCCCAAGAAAATCCAAACTACTCAGGTATACACCATTCCTGGATAAGGAGGGCCTCCTGCGGGTTGGCGGCAGGCTAAAAAACGCCCCGATTTCATACGATATAAAACACCCAATATTACTCTGTAGCAAGCATCCAGTCTCGAGAATGATAATTCAAGAGATACACCGTCAGTGTCTTCATCCGGGGGTATCAGCCATGTTCGCTTTAGTTAGACAGCAGTTTTGGATCCTAGGAAGACGAAACCTCATCCGGAATGTAGTATTTAAGTGCAAACCGTGTTTCCTACAACGCAAGCAAACATGTCAGCAGTTAATGGGCAACCTACCATCTTATCGGACGCAGCCCAATCGACCGTTCGCTAATTCAGGCTGTGACTATGCTGGTCCGATTACCATCAAACTATCGCCTGAAGCCTAAATTGTCCAAGGGATATATTGCGCTCTTCGTCTGCATGGCAACAAAAGCGATCCACTTGGAACTCGTTAGCGACCTTACCACCGACGCCTTTATTGCCGCCCTGCGTCGATTTGTTGCCCGGCGGGGAAAATGTAACCACATCTTCAGCGACAATGGGACGAATTTTCACGGAGCCCGGCGTGTATTATCGGAAATGCATAAGCTAGTATTATCACAAACACATAACGATCTTGTTACAACTGCGCTCGCTGCAGACGGAATATCTTGGCACTTTTCTCCACCATCGGCCCCACACTTCGGTGGATTGTGGGAGGCAGGGGTAAAATCCGTAAAACACCATCTTCGTCGGGTTATCGGGTCCTTCATTCTCACCTTCGAGGACCTCTATACATTGCTTTGTCAAATTGAAGCAATAATCAGCTCTCGTCCTTTATGTTCTATGTCTGATTCTGACTTAAACCCATTAACACCCGCTCATTTTTTAATAGGAGAGCCGCTGACAGCCGTTCCAGATCCAAATTGTTTAAACATTCCAACAAATCGTTTGGACCACTTTCGATGCCTTCAAGCTATGGTACAAGGTTTTTGGAAACGATGGCAATCGGAGTACCTTATCACTCTTCAGGAGCGACCGAAATGGCAGCAATCAAGTGACAACATACAAGTAGGGGACCTTGTCGTTTTAAAGGAACCAAATTTACCACCTACCAAATGGGTAATGGGCCGTGTCATCAACGTCAAACCTGGGCATGATGGCAAGGTACGAGTGGCAGAGGTTAAAACAGCAACAGGAATCCTCGTTCGGCCCATCACCAAATTAGCACCATTACCAATTTCCTGAACTCGTTCAGCGGG
The DNA here is from genome assembly GCA_951905685.1 of Eumerus sabulonum. Taxonomy (NCBI): domain Eukaryota; kingdom Metazoa; phylum Arthropoda; class Insecta; order Diptera; family Syrphidae; genus Eumerus; species Eumerus sabulonum. Next base: position 89,902,418 of record OX645060.1, read on the forward strand.
GGGCGGCATGTTTAAGATTATTATTACAAATGAATTGTATACATTTACAAATGAATTGTACACATGTTTGAGATTATTACAAATGAATTGTATACATTTACAAATGAATTGTACACATGTTTAAGATTATTACAAATGAATTGTATACCAGTTGTACGGGGGTCTCTCTCAGCATCAACCATCAATCACTAAACCACATGTTATGCTCTATTTCTTTTCGCATTTAAGCTATGTGCTCTTTTCGTACTCTCGTGTATAACAATTAATGCATTTCTTCGAAGATCAGCGCTTGATGGGTGATGCTGATTGAGACACTCCTTCACTTGTACATTGATCGTGAACTGAAGAAGAAGTGTTGTAAAATATAAAACAAAATTGTGTCAAGTCGGAGCTAGTGGTGAACGGTGTTCTTATTCTTCCATTGTTAAAATTGCAGTCGTAACATCGGCTTATGCTGCTTTCATCAACAAGATTGAAAGAAGTCCATTAGATTAGCTTTAGTGGAGGGTATTGACATATTAAAGTCTATTAGTGACGCACATTCGTTGTATAATAACAGCAAACCATTTAAAGAAGAGGATCGGCCGTAGTTAGTTTCATAGTGCTTTATAACGAAAAATCGAGAAATGCGTAAGTTGACGGAGGGAACGTTAATATTCAAGAGACTTAACAATTCTGGGCAGTCAATCTCCCCAATAAGGACTCTATGTAAGAAAATTATTCTTGTCACCTTTCTCCTCGTATCGAGTAAATCAAGTCTATCAGTCTCAATCGATCTTGATAAGGAGGCAAGTCATTAAAATCAGACCAAGGAAGTCGCCTGAGAGAAAACCTTAAAAAGCGCTTTTGTATCGATTCAATTCTCGCAATATGAGTGTGGTAGTAGGGGCACCAAACAACAGATGCATATTCTAGCAGAGATCGAACATACGATACAAATAAGGTTTTTAAAACATATGGATCGGTAAAACTTGTAGCGTAACGTTTTAACATTCCTAATGATCTGTTAGTCTTATTAGTGATGAACTCAATATGATAATTAAAGGATAGTTTACTATCATAATGCCCGAGTCTTTAACGACGGAAGTACGCAGAATTGTACTACCATCAAGGGAGTAAGAATAAAAATGCGGAGAAGAACTGCGAGAAAAACTAATGATCGAGCATTTACTAACATTAAGAGACAAGTGATTTTTAGAACACCACAAAGCAAATTTTTGAAGGTGAGCATTTAAGCGATGAAAGCTGATGGGATCATTACATGCCGAGTAAATTTTAAAGTCGTCGGCAAACATTAAGACATTGCAGTGGGGTAAAAATTTCACAACATCGTTAACAAATAGAATGAACAAGAGTGGACCGATGTGGCTACCTTGTGGGACACCTGAAGTTACCTGAATTTGTACGGAAGTATGATTTCTAAACTTCACAAATTGGCATCTACTTACTAAGAAGGATGATAGCCATCTGAGAAAAGTGTTAGGAAAACCAATTCGTTCAAGCTTATAAAGCAAAAGCTTATGGTCAACTCGATCGAAATACACAAATTGGGGTTATATGTATATCCCCAATTCACTCAAAGGTTCTAGAAATTTAGATTAATACACACATTTTAAAGGTATTATGAGTACAAATTCTTTATACGGAAGGTAAAACTAATTTACCAAATCCCGGTCACTATTTTAACCCTTAGATGCATGATTTTTCCAAATTTGGATTAAAAATTATCCCGACTAGGTACAATTGTAACACATATATCAGTTTTTTAAAGAGATAATAAATAAATGTGAATATACTGCGTTCATGGGTATGGACGTTATGATATGGCACATTATGCATTTGTGCCGATATTATGTCTACAAGCTAAAATATTGATCGAAAATCGGTTTGTGCCATATATGGCACACTATGCATCTAAGGGTTAAATGTTCATCATAAATTAACATCGGATCATGAAATTTGAACTAGATCAAGAGGTGGTTCAAGTGTTGTTATTGTGATGCGTGTAAATCGTGATCCGCATCGGGATCTCGATGCATGATAAAAAACCGGCCAAGTGCGAGTCGGACTCGCGCACGAAGGGTTCCGTACCATCATTAAAAGTGGGGTACTGAATGAATCTTCTTAATTTGTTTTTAAAGGGGACTTCATTCTTGACAGATGAGGAAGGGTTATCCGAGACTGTAAGGATAATTTGGATGTTGAATTCATTTAGGGGACGTTCAGAGATGGGAATGTGATCGTTCAAATCTTCATCTGTTGAGTGTACTGTTGCGTCTGTTGCTAAATTCTGTGTGATAATGTCATTTGTGTTTAATTCTTCTCGTTTTGTTGACCGTTCTTCTATTTTAATTCGACTTAGTGCATCGGCATTGGTGTTACATTTGCCTTTTTTGTAGGAGATTTCATAGTCAAATTCTTCTAACTTCAATCTCCATCGAACTAATTTAGAATTAGGATCTTTTAATGGCATTAACCACGAGAGCGGTTTGTGGTCACTTATAATCTGAAACTTACGACCAAAAAGGTATGGTTTAAAGTATTTAGTGGCCCATACGAATGCCAGAAGTTCCCTCTCGATGGTGCAATAGCGGGTTTCGGTGTCAGTTAATGTCCTGCTAGCGTAACAAATTGGTTTGTCATTCCCAATGGGACCTTGAGAAAGTACCGCCCCAATGGCTACGTTGCTGGCGTCTGTAGTTAAAACAAAGGGTTTTGAGAAATCAGGGTACTGGAGGATTGGATCGTTTGTGAGGATATTTTTATATTCCTTGAACGCTGTGACGTACTGTTCGGTAAGTGTAACAGTTTTGCCCTTCTTTAGACATTCTGTCATTGGTTTTACAAGTTGTGCGAAGTTTTTGATAAATCTGCGATAGTAGCCAAGAAGGCCTAGGAATGCTTTAATTTCTTTCTGTGTTCTTGGGATTGGATAATTTTGTATTGCTGAAATCTTACTTGGGTTGGGTTTAATGCCATTGGTAGAAACAATATGGCCTAAGAATGCGATTTCTTTATGAAGGAATTCTGATTTATCTATATGGATTTTTAGGTTTGCTTCACGGAGTTTGCCAAATACTTTGTTAAGGTTTTCTATGTGCTCTTGCAGGGATGTTGAGAAGACAATGATATCGTCTAGATAGACGAGACAGATTCTGCCTTGCAGGTCTTTTAGGACGTTGTCCATGACACGCTGAAAGGTGGAAGGCGCGTTTTTTAGACCGAAGGGCATTCGTAAGAACTCGTAATGCCAATTTTCCACTGAGAATGCTGTTTTGCCAATGTCTTGTGGGTCCATCTCGATTTGGTGGAACCCACTTGCAAGGTCGAGTGTTGTGAAGTAAAGGCATTTGCCTAATTTATCTAAAATTTCAGTAATATTCGGGATAGGATATCTATCCGAAATTGTCTTCTCATTGAGTTTTCTGTAATCGATTACTAGTCGCCACTTCTGCTTGCCACTAGCATCGAGTTTTTTTAGGGACTACCCAAACTGGGGAGCTCCAGGGTGAGTAGCTTGGGCGGATGATGTTTTGATCGAGCATTTTTTCGATTTGTTGTCTGACTTCTTCCTTATGGATATAAGGGTACCGGTATGACTTGGTGTAAATTGGCAGGTTGTCAGTTGTTCTAATTTTGTGCTTTACATTATTGGAGAAGGACAAAGGGGTGCCTTCCTTGAAAAAAATATCGTCGAAGGTCTTACAGATTTTATATAAGGCTTTTTCCTCTTCGGAGTTAAGGTGTATTAGCTTCGTTATGTCAGTTCCTGTTTCAGTATTATTGCATTCTATATTAAAGTTATTAATTTCTATAAATTCAGTATTATTATAAGGGGTAACTTTAATTGGTTGTTCTATGAGAAAGTTCTTTTCATAGTTGCTAGCGTTATTGATTTCTACGAGTTCGAGCCAGTTTTCCGCTTTATATATACCTTCAGATATATATAGTTGTGGTTCAATTATTGTCGAATTTATATAGAAGCATCCGTTTTTCATGTCCACTGGGATCTTGGCAATTAATTTTGAATTCGCTGGTACTGATAGTTTGCCCGATGTGAGGTTAGGTTTCAATTGGAGGGGTATTTTCGAATTTCTTTTGAAGAGATTGTTTTGAGAAAGATCAATTTTGGCTTCTAATTGAGAGCACCGTGGCGCAGTGGGTAGTGTGTTGGCCTCTGACGCCGATGAGACGGGATCGAATCCCGACACAGCCATGTCATCGAACGTGTTTTTCACGGTGTTTCTCCTCAGCGGAGTACTGACAAAACCCCCTGTAGTAAAATTGTCATGAAAAGCTTCTCGAAATTCGCCGTTCGGAACCGGCAATAAACTGTAGGTCCCTTTCACCTGTGGGAAAATCAAATCACACACAACATGGGTGATTGAGAGAAGCTCGGCTCAGGTCCTTCATGGACTGTAACGCCAACATACATACATACAATTGGTTCTATTGCTGCTTCAGATTTATTGAAATTGGTGGCCGTAGTTTCAATTATTAATGGTTGGTTTTTGACCAACGTGAGTAGATGATTTTCATTGGTTTTTAGCTTCTCTATTTGCCTATCGTAAAAACTGGCGTCGTCGTTATTAAGAGCGCCGAATAGGGATTTGCTGATGATGCCTACCGCGTCAATGAGTGCTCTTTTGTGTCGGTTATATTTTTAGTAGTTCATATTTGTTTGTCATGTCAGTCATTAGGTGGTTAATTTCTGCCCTTGCTTTGCTTTGGTGACGTTACAGCCCGTGAAGGGCCAGAGCGAAGTTTCTCTCAATCACCCATGCTGTGTGTGATTTAATTTTAACACAGGTGAAAGGGACCTACAGTTTAATGCCGATTCCGAATGGCTTGAGTCGTAAAGCTTTTTCATGGCAAGTATACTACGGCGGGTTTTGCTAGTACTCCGCCGAGGAGGGACGCCACGAAATAAATATTCGATGGTGTTGATGTTATCGGGATCCGAACTCGCTCATCGCGGATCAGAATCCAATCACACACTAATCACTGCGCCCACTGGCGCTGTTGCAACTTGATTTTCCTCGTAGTGGTGTGTGTGATTATTTATTTCGGAGAATGGCATATTTTGAAGCTTCTGTTAACTTCCGTAGATCGTAGTATACCACCAGCTTCCATTCTGTTGAATATGTATAATTCAGTTTTTCCTATTTGCCCGAAATATATCCCTGGGTTATTCCGTAAAGGCGTTATTTGTAATAGTCCGTAGACAAGAGGAATCATGGAGAGTATTAGACAATGCATATAAAAGGAAACATTTCTTATTCATTTACTGCTATCAAAATGCGTGTTCGTGTGTTGTGTTTTCTTATTCTTTGGACATAATTCTTGTGAGTTCATATATCATGGACCTTCCCAAAAGCTGAGAACTTATTTTTCCTTGTTTGGTTTTTAAAAATATTGTCTCCTATGTTGTAGCTTATGGGCTTGGTTCCATGGTCGTAATTAGTTTTCGAGTTCTCTTCATTTTTTATTACAATGTTTTTAGTGGCCTGGTACCCATGCAAGCGGGCTTTTAATTCGTTGGAATAATTGTTGTAATTATACGAGATCTGTGGCTGCATATTCAAAGAACTGGGAATCCGTACAGGAAAATCGTATAATAATTCGTATGGGCTGAAGGCTGTACTGAAATAAGGTGTGGTATTGTATACAAACCCTGAGTAAGGTAGTCATGTATCCCAAGTGAGTGGATTTTGGTTAACGTAATGTCCAAGATACTTGGCTAATGTTCGATGACTACGCTCAAGTGCGCCATTTGTTTGGCGATAATCTGGAGTAGTTTGTATTTTTTTTCGCCTTGAGAAGTTTACATACTTCTGTAAAGAGTTCACTAAGGAAATTGGTTCCTTGATCGTTGAGGATAGATTCGGGGATTCCTAGTCGACATATAAGTCGTTCAACTAATATTCGAAGTCGAAGCTGGGATGGCTTCTGTGAATATAGTTAGACCGTCTTGAAATGTCAAAACGTATTTTTTGTTATAGTGACATGGTGGTGATGGGCCTAGTATATCTAGTGCCACTCGTTCGCAAGGGTTTGAGCTTGTTGTAGTTAGTTTCATAGGTATACGATTAGTTTTACAGACTGTATTCTTCTGGCAAGGTTCGTATTGTAAGCTTTTACTTCTTTTATTAACGTTGGCCAGAAGTACTTACGTTTGATCCGTTTTATTCTGCGAGAAATGCCGTGATGACCCCTAAATGGAGAGTCATGGAAATCTGATAATATTTTTTCGATTTCGGGTCGGCTTTTTAGATAGAATCTTCAGTCAGAGCATAGAAATATTTTTCTGTTGGTGTTGCAGAAGGTTTCATTTATAATGCTTTTACATGTTCTAATATTTTGAGAATTTTTTCTTTGTTACCTCTTTTCTGAGTTGGTAAAGGTAGGGTGGCGATAATAAACGTAATCGGGTTCGTATCGCAACCATGGAAATACCATATACACAAAAAAGGGACAAAATAAAACTAAAATATAATCAACTGTTCTGGCTGCTTCGCGGGAGCTCTAAGATATCCATTAACAAGTTACTACTTAACAAAGCCAACCTATCTGGATATATGGGATTCAACTTTGGGAATCTTCAAAGAAAACAAACATTGCTATAATACAAAGACAACAATCGAAAATACTACGAACAATCAACAACCCGAACTGGTTCATACCTAACAATGACATTTATTGTGACCTAAACATTCCAACAATAGAAGAAGAAATTCAAACCACAAGTAGGAAACATCACCTCAAATTGTTAGTTATTCCAAATAATGAAGTCAGCACACTACCAATAAAAAAAAAAATGTTCGGAAGACGACGACTAAAGAGAACCAGACCAGATCTGATAGCAGATATCTCATCAGAAATATATACATATGTAACTAGTCGATATAATTGTCTGCACACCGTTATGTACCCATAAATGTTAGTTCTTTTCTTTTTAATTTTGTATTACTGTATTGTTAAAAAAAAGTGGGCATAGGACAGTGGTAACTCGCCCAAAATCTAGGTTTCAAAACTAATTGGGATCTTGCTCCGTCAGTGCGTGAAATTATAAAAAAATATAAAAAAGACAAAAAAAAAAAAAAAAAAACTGCATGGTGATTTAAAGCCATCAAAGGATGCCAAGGATGCCAGAGCAAATCCCATGGCATCAGTCGTTGCCACGCGCGACGCGATATACCAGCTACGTACAACCTTTTCGGGTTCCAAAGATGACCAAAGGAGGGCATGGGTTCGGCCATACAGGGTAAAGTTGTTGATCATTCTAACCTGGCGAGATGCCAGCAACGATCCCTGTTTAAATGCCCGGGTCAAGTTGACATACGGCCTCCACGCGGCGCCCTCTGGATAGCCTCTTCCAACAACCGTTGGGAGGTGAACAAAAGTATGCAGCGATAAAACCCCGACCAGAATGGCGGTTGTGCGGCGGGCTAACAATCCGCCCACGTAAAAAAAAGAAAAGTTATTGATTTTCCGCAATATATTGCACAATCTTGCAATATTATTTACAGACGAACAATAATATTGTGCAATATCAAATATTGCTAGGGGCCGCTTTAAACGAGAATAACACGAATAGCATCGGTGTGTATTAAACTAGGCGGGAGTAAATTCCCCAAAACAAAGCGAACTTTTAAATTCACGAAGAATGTTGGAACAGCAAGTTGGCTGACCATACTTAGAAGTTCGAAACGCTTCTGATACCAGTAAGACATTGTGCCTCTGATATTTGAAGCAAAGTAGAGAAAACGGTTCATCAGCGCCGGATTCTCTCTGGCTTGTTGTTGTAGATACTCCGGGAATCCATTGAAATTTGTTAAATCTAAACCGTTCTTAACAAAGAATATACGACCTTCAGATTAGATCAACATTTATATATATAGTATTGAGTGACATTTCTATATTGGAAAATGTAGTTCCCATAGAGACAAGGCTACCAAGATAAATTATTGAAAATATTACCTGAGTGACATCTTTTACAGTATTGTTCTTAACACCCCCACTTTTTAAATAATTTATACAATTCATTCAAAAATACTATTACTATTACAGTTTGTTTGCAATTCCAATTAAATATCGAAAATTTTGAAATTTATCTTTACTGAGGGCCTTTGTTAAAATATCAGCTTGTTGTTGTTCAGAGGGAACAAAACTAATTGAGAAACTACCCCTTTCGAACTGCTCACGAATAAAGTGGTAACGAACGTCTATGTGTTTAGTTCGTTTGTGAAACTCTGGGTTCTTGATGAGTCGTATCGCTCCTTGGTTGTCCATGTTCAGAATTGAATTGTCCATAACAGTTGGAATCAATTCGAGTAGTAACTGCTGCAACCATATCATCTCTTTCACAGCCTGTGATGCAGCCACGTACTCCGACTCTGTAGTTGAGAGAGAAACACATTTCTGCCTCTGCGATGACCAAGACAGCGGACCATTTCCAAGTGAAAAAATTAACCCAGTAGTGGAGCGCCTGGTTTCAGGCTCTCCCGCATAGTCAGCGTCACTGTAACAAACTAAAGAATAACACTGAGTTTTTTTAAAAAGTGTACCCATTTCTCTAGTCCCGTTGAGATATTTTAAAATTCTCTTGACAGCGTCGACATCTTTATTATTCGGTGCATCTAGGTGTCGGGAGACCACACCCACTGCAAATGCGATATCTGGTCGAGTTGCCACTGCCAAGTACATAAGAGAACCCACTGCTTCTCTATAGGGAAATTTCACTACTTCTGAAGAAACATGCTCCAACGATGAGAAGGTTTCTGCCGGTGTTGAAACTGGCTTGCAGTCAGCCATGTTGAATTTCTTTAGCAACCGCTCAATGTAACGCGACTGGCACACGTGAAGCTCGCCTCCTAGTTTTTTTGGAAATTTCCATGCCAAGAAAATTACCCGTTTCCAACACTGTAACATCAAAATTATTCTTCAGAAAGTTTACCAACGAAAGAGCATCATCTTTATCTTTCGTTGCCACCAGCCCATCATCGATGTATATAGCCAGAATAATTAGTTTGTCCCCTGTCGATACAAAAATGCAAGGATCCATTAGAGTTGGCTCTAGCTTAAAGTTTCTGAGAACCACTGTCAGTTTCTGGTTCCAACAGCGGGACGCTTGCTTGAGTCCATACAAGCTGTTCCGCAACTTACAAACCTTGTCTGTGCCATCATCAAAGCCCTCTGGCTGGTGCATGTAAATTTCCTCTGTGAGATCACCATGAAAAAATACAGTCTTGACATCAAACTGAGTCAGTACAAGGTTTTCATTGGCTGCTATGGCAAGAATGGAGCGCATTGAAGTGAATAACCTTGTGCAACAAGTCTTGCTTTATACCTTTGTTTTCCCGATTCTAGATCCTTAATCTTGCACACCCATCTGTTGCCAATGATTTTTCTGTCCACAGGATGAGACACCATGTCCCAAGTGCGATTTTTACGAAGGCTTTTTATTTCATCTGCCATGGCTTCCTTCCATTGATCCATGTATGCAGCTTCTGTAAAATTCCGTGGCTCTTCCTGCATGAAAAAGGCATGCTTTTCTATAAGGTGGCACGTCCCTGGAATAGCCTTATTCCTTTGGTGTAGTCTATACTTCAAGGGAATAGACATATTAGGGTCTTTTGCGACTTCCAACTCACCATCTGCTTCCCCTGTGGACTGATATTAACGACCTCAACATCCTTGTCCATAGCTCGGCGATTATCGTCTTGCGCTATAGCTTCAGCGCCATCAATTGAAGGATTTTCATTTTCTTCCACTGGAAATACGTTTGTATTTGGAGATTCTTCTATGTCACCACACGAACGTTCATTTTTTGGCCTTGTTGCTCCATTTCCCTAAAAGTTACATCTCTGACTATTGCTACTCTTCGTTTTGTTGGTAACCAAATTCTGTAGCCCTTGGATGTATCAGAGTATCCCGTGAAAATACCTTTTTCGGCCTTCCGGTCCCACTTTTTTCTTTTCTGCTTAGGAACGTGAACAAACGTCTCAATCCCAAAGGTTTTAAAGTCCTCGCCTTTGGCCTTGTTTCCACAGCACATCTCGAAGGGTGTTTTACCTCCCAAAGTGGTATCTGCCGTACGGTTTAGAATGAATACGGCCGTATTGACAGCTTCGGCCCAAAACTTCTTTGACAAATCCTTCGCGCTCAGCATAGAGCGAGCTGCTTCCACCACTGTGCGATTTTCTCGTTCAATCTTTCCATTTTGTTCCGGAGTATATGCGACACAGGTTTCATGGCGAATAGAGCGCTGTTTAAGGGGTAATTTGACAGATTCATTAACGAATTCAGTCCCATTGTCAGTGCGAATTGTTTTCACTGGGCAACGACTTTCACACAAGGCAGAGTCAATAAACCTTTCGATGTATGAGCAGACCTCTGATTTATTTTTCAGGAAATACACCACTCTCAAGCATGAGAAGTGATCTTTCAGCAGAAGGAAATACTTGGCTCCTCCCAATGATGTTTCCTCCATGGGATCACATAAATCTGCATGTACTAATTCACCTGGCTGACTTGATCTGAACCTACTCTTTGGAAATGGTATTCGATGCAATTTTCCATAAACACAAGCATCGCACGAGAGGTTCTGAGCATCTCTGAAATTAATATTATTTTCTTTAAGATGAGCACGTACCTTTTTAATGTTCTGATGTGCCATTCGTTCATGCCATATTTTCAAGGCCAATCCCTTAGAACACGACAAATTCGCGAATCCCTCCTTTGTAACTTGAACGCGGAAACACATTTTGAATAGCTGTGCTTCGCGTTCTCCTAATGCCACAACATTTCCGTTCTCCTTAATGAATTCACATCTCAATTTATTAGATACAAATTTCAAACCTTTATCTAGAGCACGACTTTGAGAGAAGAGATGAAGAGATAATTTGGGAACATATAAAACGTTTGAGAGGTACTTCTCAACCCACTCTTTTCCATTGAATGATAAAATCTGAATATCACCCTTACCAACAGCTAGTATCGTATGACCGCTTCCAACACGAATCTCAATTGGTATAGAAAATGATTCATAATTTGCGAACCAATCCTTTCGATAGGTCATATGGATTTCCGCCTCGCTGCCTTCTCACCATGACTTCCAGTCCTAGCACTGCACATAAGGGCATTTCCCCATTTTGCATTTTTTCCACTTCTGTTGTTTGTTTTTCTTTGGTCACTAAACCCTTTTGGACATTCTCTCTTCCAATGACCCACTTCATTACATTTGAAACACTTTCCTGGCTGAAAAGTTTTTGGCTATTGCAGCTTCCAATTCCTTCGCTTAGCAAGTAATGCAGAAGTGCCTGTGCCTGGAAGGGATGAGCTTGAATGCATTCGAGTTTCTTCCATCACCAAACGTGACGTCAGATTCTCCAAACTCTGTTGATCTTTGGTCGTCGACTTCCACGCAGAGAAAAAATGCTTAAAACTTTCCGAAAGTGTCATCAAAATCTTAGTGATTACCATACTTTCGGTGACTTCTTCCCCAATGTCTCGCAGCTGCCTCACTATATTTTCCAATTTAGATATATGTGTAGCTACGTCATCTTCGGGATCCATCTCAAAGACATAAAACCGCTGAAGCAGCATATGGATGTTTGCCTTTGACGATCGCTCGTACACCGACTGTAGTTTTACCCACATTTCCCTTGCTGTAGTGCAATTTACTATGTGGCGAAGAAGTGTCGGACCAACACTCATTGCAATAATGCGTTGAGCTTTACAATCGCTTTTTAACCAATTCGATACACGCACATAATATACTGCCTGAGTCGCCGACTCGGCTTTAACTGGACGGACATTTGCACCATTCACATATTCAAATAATTCTGATGCATTTAGCAGAATTCTAACTTGGAACTTCCACACAGAATAAGACTCTGAGTTTTGCAAATTTTCAATTTTAAACATTTCACTCTCCATTTTCAAGAAAAATTCAAATTAAACGTATATGTACCGTTATCTTTCTTTTCGTTTACACCTTCTGTTCTTTGTTCTTTACTAATTAGCGCGATCTGGGCCTATAACCTGTTAAATCTAAACCGTTCTTAACAAAGAATATACGACCTTTAGATTACGGTGAAGAACTGTGAGAGCGTTTATTGGGAAAAAAGGAACATTTATATATATAGTAGTGAGTGACATTTCTATATTGGAAAATGTAGTTCCCATATAGACAAGGTTACCAAGATAAATTATTGAAAATATTACTTGAGTGACATCTTTTACAGTATTGTTCTTAACAAAATTTGTCATGTTGACGTAGATTAAGCCTTTGCTGATTGCGTCGTGGCGTTGCATCGTGTTGAGGCAGAAGAATAGAAACCTCGGGTTTTGCGCAAATCTCTTGTCATGGTAACTCATCAAATACCGAGCCCATTCCTGAAATGTGGGTTGATTTTCTCTAGAACGTGTATTATCATTGAAGTCAGCAGCACCAGAAGGGAACAGATGAGGAAAAGCTTTGACGATGTATCCAACAGTCGTGAATTCGTTGACCGGATTTGGTAAAGCTGTGGGCCAATCGATTACACACGATCAACCTCGGTTTGTCTCATATCACTTGACATGGGAAGCGCATTAATAACCACATCGTCACATGTCGTCCGTTAACATGTCTAAGTTGATCTTGAACACTTCCGTCTTCTGGTAGTGCCACCAAGGCGGACATATTGATTTGCAAGTCAGCATAGAAGCGATTCTGTTGCTTTAGAAACACCAGAACATCGTGTACCATCTGTCGTCTGACCCTGAAGTCTTTGTAACCTTGGGCTCCCTGCTTCCTAACCAGCAATATGTTGACTGTATTAGGAACTCTAGGCAACTCGTTTGCAATCGGTTGGAGATCTTGCTCGACGTTCAGCACGTATCCTTTGTAACGGAATTGAGCATTGACACCTTGACAGCGGAGCTGATATACGATGAGAACGGGTTGAATCCGTGCTACCAACATCTGCTCAACGACTGACAATGTCTTCATAACCTTTGGAACATCTCCTGGATCCATATTCTTTTGAGCAGTGTACTAGACAGGGTTTTTAGTGCAGTAATGGCAGATGTTCGTTACAGCCCACGAAGGAGCAGAGCCAAGCTTCTCTCAATGACCCATGTTGTGTGTGATTTATTTTTCACACAGGTGAAAGGGACCTACAGTTTAATGCCGATTCCGAACGGCGTGTGTCGAGAAGCTTTTTCATGGCAAGTTTACTACGGGAGGTTTTGCCAGTACCCCGCCGAGGAGGAACGTCGCGAAATAAACATTCGATGGCGTTGGTGCTATCGGGATCCGAACTCGCTCATCGTGCGCCAGAGTCCAACACACTAACCACTGTGCCACGCGCAACATTCGAATATTTTAATTTTTTTCTAGACATAATTTGGTTTTTAATTGTTTACAATTAAACTAAATAGAAATTCGAAATTTCGGCTTCGTCATGACCCGATTTATTTGGTCAACTAACAGTGTAAGAAATGTCATCTCTCTAAAATGTCAGGAAGTGGTCCAAAAACGCGGACAACATTTTGAGTCCGAGTCAGCACGAAGGAAACTCACCTTCGGTTCGCTTTGAAAAACAACAACCAACACCTGCGAGGTACAACGGTTTTCCATCTCTTTATTTAACTCTGCCCTGATCACTGATCATAATGGCCGAATCACAATGTCGCATTCATGCGGGTAACATGAAATACGACCTCATGCGTTGCTTCGGCTAATATCGTAAATATCGTAAAATCGAGATCAACGCCAGAGTAGAGCCTGTGTCATTTACATACTTTGTTTATGTTTGCATCAACGTCCAAGCGCCTGAAGCCACATTTTGTTACATAAATTCCTAGGCCGCACGTTTGACATACGATTATTGTAAGTCGGTACAATACCTGTCAAAAGTCCGACCGTTCGAACGCGACATTGTGGTTCGGATATAAAGATGGAAAACTATTGATGGCAGGGAACGAAGAGATGGAAAACCGTTGATGGTTTGCATGCATTTAGGTCATATTTACCTACAAGAGGTCTTAATTCTAAGACTCCCATAAATTGGAAATTCGTCTGCGGAAAGACGTTTGTCAAACGATCTGACCCGCACTAGCCACGACTAAGCGACGTGAGATAATAATCATATGATTAAGCTAGAAGCAATAAATTTAAAGAGAGGGCATAGGCTCGGACATACAGGGTAAAGTTATTGATCGCTCTCAACCTGGCGAGATGCCAGCAACGATCCGTGTTTAAATGCCCGGGTCAAGTTGACATACGGCCTCCTCGCGGCGCCCTCTGGATAGCCTCTTCAACAATCGTTGGGAGGTAAACAAACGTATGCAGCGAAAAGACCCCGACCAGAATGGCGGTTGTGCGGCGGGCTAACAATCCGCCCACGAAAAAAAAACTTTATGAATGAGCAAGATGCCTCGGATACACGGACGGATACTCGACGATGACAACGCACGAAAAAGGAACACGATTTGCGAGTATGCTCCTGGAATGTCAGAACCCTGTACACTCCCGGAGCTGTTCATAAACTAGAAGGAATCCTCACGCAGTACAAGGCGGATATTACTGCGGTCCAGGAAATACGCTGGATAGGAAACGGTATGATTAGGAAGAAAAATTGCGACATTTATTACAGCTCTCACAAAGAGTTGCACTTACTGGGATGCGGATTTGTCGTGGGAAAGCGGTTAAGGTCGAAGGTCATCGACTTTAAATCTATAAGTGATCCCCTGGCTGTGATCCGCATCAGAGGCAGATTTTATAACACCAGCCTTATATGTGCACACGCCCCTACCGACGAGGCTGAAGACCCTATCAAGGAGGACTTCTATGACCTCCTGGACAACGCCTACGGAGCTTGTCCGGAGTACGATGTAAAAATCGTGCTCGGGGACTTCAACGCCAAAATCGGTAAGGAGAACACCCTTGGCGGAGTGATCGGAAAGCACAGCCTCCACGATACAACAACAGATCACGGCTTCCGACTCGCTGACTTCGCGACAGCTCGTAATGCGGTGATAAGTAGCACAAGATTCCCTCGCAAGCGAATCCACACAGCAACCTGGCGATCTCCGGACGGTCGAACCGCCAACCAAATCGACCACGTGCTCATTGACGCAAGGCACTCGTCAAACATCCTGGATGTGCGAACATTCAGAGGGGCAAATGTCGACTCTGACCACTTCCTCGTAGCAGCAAGATTCAGAGCTCGACTGTCCAATGTCAGAAAGCTGCACCAGCCCATCAGGAGGAGGTTCGACATTGGGCGCCTGAGCACACCGGAGGTTGCCAGAGTCTACAGGGAGCAGCTGAGCGAAAGACTCTATGGTATGCCTACGTCGAACACAAATGCCAATAATATGTGGCTGCATTGCCGCTTAGCCATTCAGGAAGTAGCCGAAACCACCTTAGGATACCTACCACTCTCGACAAGAAACCCGTGGTATGATGGCGAGTGTGAGCAGAAAAAGGCAGCAGCCGACGAGGCGTACCAAAAGGCGCTGCAGAGGAAAACCAGGGCAGCGCAAGAAGAGTACCGAGCCAGAAGAAGGGAGGAGAAAAAACTACTGCGACAAAAGAAAAGAATCTTCGCAACCTCCCAGCTCAAGGATATCGAGGAGTCTAGGGATAAACATAAAACACGAGCCTTTTACAAGAAAGCCAAAGGCCTTGCAGGAGGCTTCAAAAAGGGCACCCAGGCTCTTCGAAACTGCGAGGGCAATCTTGTCACCGACCCGCAGGGAATAGTGGATGTATTTAAGCAGCACTTCCAGCAGCTGCTTAACGAGCATGACCAAGAGAGAGTGGTAGGGACCGAGGAAATCCCAACTCCAGCCGCTGAAGTAGTCCTCCCACCCAGCATCGAAGAAGTCGGCACAGCTATTCAGAAGCTGAAGAACAACAAGGCCACAGGCTCAGATGGCTTGCCATCAAAGCTCTTCAAGGCTGGCGGCGATGTTCTGGTAGGGAGCATACACCAGATCATCTGCAGAATTTGGGAAGATGAAAGCATGCTCGACGACTGGAATACTAGCTCTATATGTCCCATCCACAAAAAAGGCGATCCTACCTCTTGCAAGAACTATAAAGGTATACAAGGTATACAAGATCCTGACCAGCGTATTGTGTGAACGTCTAAAACTATTTTGCACCGCACTAATCGGCAGCTACCAGTGCGGCTTTCGGCCCGGCAAATCAACTATAGACCAAATTTTCACACTTCGACAAATCCTGGAAAAGACCAATGAGTTTCGAATCGATACACACCATCTTTTCATCGATTTCAAAGCCGCATACGACAGCATTCATCATGAAGAACTGTTTGGTGCGATGGCCAAATTCGGGATCCCGGTAAAACTGATCCAGTTGTGTCGCGCCACGCTAAAAAACAGGCGATGCACCGTGCAAGTCGGTTCTAGGACCTCGGAACCATTCGAAAAATGCACCGGATTTCGGCAAGGAGATGCGCTGTCATGTGACTTCTTCAACCTGGTGCTGGAGCAGATAGTGCGACGGGCAGGCGTCAACAGAGAAGGCACTATCTTTTACAAGTCCATCTAGCTGCTAGGATACGCGGATGATATCGACATCATCGCGTGTTCTCGCAGTGGCATTGTGGAAGCATTCACGGCGATTGAAGAACAGGCGAAACGAGTTGGTCTTAAGATCAATGAGGACAAAACGAAATACATGCTGTCAAGCAAAAACCAATCCGTCGCTCTCTACCTGGGACAAAATATAACAATTGACAGCTACAATTTCGAGGTAGTTAAGGAGTTTGTCTACCTCGGGGCAAACGTAAATTCCACAAATGACACCACAGTGGAGATCCGGCGTAGAATCGCCCTTGGCAACCGCTGCTACTTTGGCTTGTCCAAACAACTGGAGTCAAAACTCCTCACTCGAAAGACCAAAGTCATGCTTTACAAAACGCTCATTCTGCAAGTCTTGCTGTACGGAGCGGAAAGCTGGACGATAAGCAGGACAGCGGAGCCGATTTTGGGTTCTTTCGAAAGAAAAATTCTGCGCCGGATATTTGGTCCTGTCTGTGAGGAAGGTGAATGGAGAAGAAGACACAACCGCGAACTCTACGAGCTGTACCAAGATGTGGATGTAGTCCGGAAGGCAAGGATCTGTCGACTACACTGGCTCGGCCACATCGAGCGCATGGACATCAACGCTCCAGCTAAGAGGGTCTTCGACTCCGAGCCTCCTGGTTCGAGAAGAAGAGGAAGACCGAACCTCCGGTATAAAGACCAAGTAATCGCGGATGTAAGATATCTTGGTCTTGACAACTGGAAACAGCGTGCCCGGGACCGTCAAGGATGGAAGGCAGCTATAGCTCAGGCTCATATCCTCCATGGATCGCTGGCCTGATAAGTAAGTAAAGATACTCAAACCAGTAAAGCTGCCTCAGTGCAGTGTCCGAAGGGAGCAGGAACTCGAACCGAAGAAAGAAAGCGCGTCCGCAAACGAAAGACAGCCGCCAAAAACAAAGCGCGTTGTGGAGAGAGTGGGTGAGGTCTGACCTCCGACTTGGCGGCGGTAAATCGAAGCCTGAAGGTAGATGCAGCGATCCACGAAGATCAAAGTATAAGCTAGTAGCGAAGAAAACCGAATCCGCTCGTCGGAGACGGGCACTGCACAGGGAAAAACCATTTCCTCCGAAAAAAAAAACCCTTATGAGGATCGTCTACTGGACCTAGCTTCAGCAACGGACTTCACGTGAGCTGTTCCCCACAGCGGATATTGGCCTGGATCAAGAGCATGGTGCCGAAAAATCCCACCTTTGAAAGCTAATACTAATACCAGCCCCCTAAACTAACGCGCGTCACCTACCGGATTCCGGAGAAACCTGGAAACTAGCTGGATGTGCTGACTCATTTACGCCTACGTTTGCAGCAAAAAATTATGTGGGGACTGTCTGTCTGGACTTCAAAAGAGCGTTCGAAATGGTCAACAGGAGTCTTCTTTTGTGAACCCTTCAAAGATACGGCGTTAGAGGCAAAGAACTGGTTTGGTTTAACTCGTTTATAGGAGAAACGAGAATACAATAACTAATGGAGTATCATCAAGAAGTGTTGAAACAACCCATGGAGTGCCACAAGGATCAATTCTGGGTGCACATCTTTTCATTATGTACATATATGTAAACGATATAAATCAACAGCTGAAGTACACCCAAGTAGCTCTAGTTGCTAATGATTCTCTTTTATTTACACATATCTGGAAAAACTTTGATGAATGTGAACGACGAATGTAAGAGGACTAATATTAAGCCCCCATGTATGTAGAATACATTGTTAAACAAGCGAATGAAGAAAACTACAGAATCAAAAACTTGAATTTTATTTTTGACATATGTATATGGTGAGAACTGAAGAGATGGAGCAAAAGCATCACACTAACTGAACAAACACTAGAAATGATTGTCCAGCGCTGTGTTGACGAGGCGCAGTATTGAATTGATCCCTGAATAAGAAAGAAGAAAAGAAATCCAGAGTCTTTGCAATTAAAGTCTTAAGAAGAATCTATGGTGGAAAACAGGGCAAAGAAACGAGCGGATAAAGAAAAATCAAGAACTTGAATTTTGCTTTAAGCATATGTAAGTATAAAGTTGAAACTAGAAGAGATGGAGCAAGAACGTCACACGAAGGGGACAAACACTAGATATGATTGCCCAGCGGTGTGTTGACGAGGCGAAGTATTGAGTTCATGTGAATGGGATACTATAATGCAGTCAATTCATTTTCTTTATATTTATTTATGTTAGATTTCGTAATGCAAATATAACAAAAAAATCCAGTGTCCAAAAACACGATATATAGCTATGGCTAAAATAATAGGAGCGCTTATATCCTTCGAACGAAATCTAGCGTTGCGACTGATTCGTTCGTGTTGGGATTTGAACACGCGGTAGATTTGAAAAATGGGTGGTAGACTCAATTCCATAAAATTAAAATAGCGAAGTAAACTTTCCGCCGAGGCGCAGTGGATAGTGTGTTGGACTCTGACGCACGATGAGCGAATTCGGATGCTGATACCACCAACGCCAGAACCCCCGTAGTATACTTGCCACGAAAAAGCTTCTTGACTCACGCCGTTCGGAATCGGCATTAAAATGTAGGTCCATTGCACATGTGCAATAAATAAACCACACAGAGAATGGATGGTTGAGAGAAGCTTGGCTCTGGCCCTTCACGGGCTGTAACGCCGCCAAAGCAAAGCAACTTTTAATTGCCCGAACCAAAAAAAGTGTTCAAATAACGAAGAATTCAAAAGAGTGGTAGATTTCACACTTTGAGTAGTAGATGTGGTAAATTTGAAAATTTAACGAAATAGTAGTAGATCTACCACAATAGTGGTAAAGTCCCAACACTAAACTAACGGTCCTTTTTGCGCAACAGTTCCTTGTGTGCGAATTTGTCAAAAGCAAAGAAGAATGAGATCAGTTGCAATTGTTCTGTTAAGAGCTACTGATCTGCCTGGACAAAAAAAAAAAAACAGTGTAAGTAAGGTTAGGTTAGGTACAAGTGGTTGGCATAAGCCACACATAGGCCGAAGTCGGCCCATTGTGATACCACATAGATCATATTACCTTGATGACACAGTGTGAGTAGACTTCAATTGAAGTCATTTTTGCGCTGGTGATATCTAATATTTCCTTAAGCTAAGTTTGCTAAGCAGTGCCCGGATATTTCTGTATTATTTATCTAAAAATTGTTTTTGATAAAGAATAACATGAACCGAAAACAACTTGCACTGGAAGCCAAAGTGCAAGCATTATGGTTGTAGGAGAGTGTAGAAGTTTTAGAATAAAACAAATTGAATACGGGTTTTATTGACATTTAAAAATTCGTGTTTTTTCTCCTCTTCAAACTCAAAGACGCCGGTGAACAAGCCAGTCAAAACGCGTGCAGCTTTAAGCCTCAGCCTGTGACGTTTGGTGACATCTGTCAATTATGGGAGAGGCGTTACCAGATCTGTCGCAACAATAGTACTACGCGATCAGGTTCAATCCATCCGAAATATTGCGGAAGTAATAGTGCTCATCGACAATGGTATATAATGCTTTGCAACCTAAGAAACTTGCCGAAACCAGAGGACGCCCGCATAAAATATCCCCTAGAGGCAAAAAAATATTGGTCAGAAAAGCGAACCCCTTTATGTCCTCCAAAGACCTAAAACATGGAACAGTAATCGAAGTGATGGCCCCGACAACTCGCCGAGTCTTAGTGAATGCAAAGCTGTACGCTCAGCCTCCAAGGAAAGTGCAACTACTAAAAAAATACATATACAAAAACGCATTGACTGTGCCAAGCTGGCATGTGGTACCACGATCTCCTCCAGGCAGTAAAGCAGTCGGGAAAACGACGGAACCAAGATAAACCTGTATGGAATGAACGGTAAACAGTTTGTTCGTCGCCCAAAAGGTGACGATACACAAAACTCACACACAACTCACTCTGAAGCATGGGGGTGGCAGTGTAATGATACGTACGTACGTATGTAGTTTAGTTTTAGTTTAGTTTACCTACTGCGCCGCGGCGCAGTAATGATATGGGGTTGTTTTTCTTAGTGGGACGTTGGTCCGGTATACATTATCGAAGGCATAATGGCAAAAGGAATATACGTGGGTATATTGCAGAATGTCATGCTACCGTTGACTGTGGTTTGAGCAAAACAGTGTTGATGTTTTGCAGTGGCCTTCTCAATCACCGGATCTTAATCCAATCGAGAACCTGTGGAACGACCTAAAGATTGAAGTGAGCATACGACAGCCTTTTAACCAAGCGGTTCTTTGGAAAATTATCCAAGAAATTTGGTATTCAACATCTTCCGCCAAATGCCAAAACTTAGTGAATTCCAGGAATCATCGAGTGGAATTTAATTTAATGTGAATGTAATTAAGCAGTATGAAGCATGATATCTGACTATACACAATTTTGTTTTAGATTTAGCAAGTATGTAGTTATACTTGGAATATGTTATGAACAAATTTACCATGAATCTGATATTATCCGTGCTTTATATGTATAATCGAATAAATTGAGAGCTATGTACGTTCACAGGTGCGTGATTCCATGGTAACTCGCATTACGTTCGGAACGATTCATAGCTAATAGGTTGAAATTTGCATATGAATACCAACATTAAATTACACAAATTATATTATTTTCTCACCTAATAACCATTTCCAAAGCGAGGTAGAAACAAATATTTTTTGATAACTAAATATTTACTTAATAAAAAATAAAATCATGTTGGTAACTCGCGTTACAGTTTTTGGACATTGGGTTTTGCAAATATAGTTTACTAAACATTTTCTGCGAAATTTACCAAATAAAGTGAATTTGTTACATAGAAGTGAAATGAAGAAGATAACCAGATCTGTTCATCATTAATGAGAAAATTAATATTTAAGGCGAAATTTTAAAGAAAATTTAAAAAATGTACGGTAACTCGCGTTACACAAAATCCGTAACTCGCGTTACTACCCCTTCTTACTTCAAAAATGAAAGTTTCAGAAGCAAATTCGCCAAAAATTATCTTAAATATTATCATCACTGCTCACTATCTGATGTACATATATACCTGGCTGTAAAAACTTAATTTTCCCCTGACGCTCACGTTCAACTCTGAAAGTGGCATTTTACCTATAAGCACCCGAACTAGAAAGAAATTCAAAGGGAATAAGGTCTTAGTGTGGACAAAACACGATACAAATTGGTGACGCGAGTTACTGGTAACTCACGTTACAAAAAATGAACGAAAATTCTTATGGAAGTAATGTGCAACAGAGAAACTTTTGTTTGTTTATCGATTAGAATAACACGTTAAAACAGAAACAGTTATTAATTAATTTCAATAATTAAAAATCAAAACATAGCAAAAAAGTGTCTGCAGTGATAACTCGCGTTACAGAAAATTGTTGTGTTGAGAATAATTCCCGAAACCATACCACACAACGGTCGAGGACTTCACGGAAGTGCGACACAAAACTACTCCACGCACGACTTGGCCACTTCGCGGAAGCGCGGCGCGAAATTACTCCACGCACGACTTGGACTTCGCGGAAGTGCGGCAACGGCACCACAACACACGACTCAACATTTTAAGGCATTCCGATCTCGCACCCGAAGAGAAGCAGTCGCTCCACACACGAGTTACGTCAACACAATTTTATAATTCACTTATTTGATCGAATAAAGTTTCGCTTTAAATTTATCACCACTACACACACGAGTTTCTCTATTCATAACATGTTGCACTTTCCATTTATTATTTAACACATTAAATCTTATGCTAAAGAACTATTTTGACATAGTATCGATCGCTTGAAATAGTATAAAACTAGTCACCTTAACTCACTACCAGCTTTAATAAAACAATCACGATAATTTATTTTCTTTCAAGGACGTTTACGCCAGCAGTTGTTGCTCATTTGCAATGGCAAGTTTGCATTGATTTTATAATGGCATAATCCGTCTTACATAGAACACTTGGAAGAAGTGTTGTCGCATTTAGTTAATAAGTAGGAAATTTTTTTTTTCTAACTCCATCTCCGCTTTTTCATGGAATTACCCAGGTACCGAAAAGTATGTTACTTTTCCTATTATATTGGCCATAGTAATTGTGTAATTTCTTTAGTTATATTTATTTATGTTAGATTTGTTACACGTTAAAAAATACGGTGTTCAAAAACACGATATAATTGTTTCGCAAATACATAATTAAGAAGAGTCAACTGCAATGCCCAATATGTTGTACCGAAAAATTAGTATTTCCTCTAAGTTTAGTAGATCTGCCACTTTTTCCGAAAATACATACATACATACATATATCCATTGTCTATAACATGTTATTCTTTCCGTTGTCAGAATGCTTCTCATGCGAAAAAAAACAAACTCAGTCCGGTACCCAATTGTCTTCACCGCCAGACTGACAACATTGTTATTATCTCTAGTTATGAATACTTAATTATACTATGAGAATTAATTTAATAAACTTACCACAACCCGAATTTCGTTTTATGAAATGTAATTTTAAAATATGTATTCATTGTTACAAATATTGAATATAATTGTGAAACCGCCAAAATATTAAAAGTGCAGAAACAACTAAGGAACCTGCGAAGCCTCACAAATGAAATATAGCGAGAATACTAGGTATATATATGTATATATATTCCTGGAAAACTGTAAATTAAAATACTAGCCATTCAATTGTTTCTAAAAAGTATTTTTGGAAGCCGTAGTAATGCGCGTAAATGTATTAAAAATTCGTGAACGTTGTTTTAGCAGTGTCAAAATACAAAAACTAACTTTTCAACCATATGAAAAAAGTGTCGTATAGATCAAAATACACATTAGCAGATTACCAGAGTTCATCATAAAATTATAAATATGATTATCCCTGAACCAGGAATAAAAAATGAGATAACAAACCTTTTGTACATCTGCCCTCGTTGATCATCGCTAGGTTTGGTTGTTGCTTTTGTAATACACACCTATACTATACGTGTTATTCTCCGTTGAAAAACGACGCTTTTGACTAACCAACATAGTCTCAAGACGTCAATGTGTAGAGTCAAGCCGTGGCAAATTGGTCGCAACAAGTCAAAATGACATAGTCAAGACGCCGTCAAACTGTAACGCGCTTGTAGGTGTAATCTATCAAAGTACCTGTCAAAGCCAATGGATTGATATCTCAATCATTATCCCTGCCCTGAAACAGAGATAAATAAAGAGATGGCTTTGACAGGCATTTTGACAGATTGCACGTTGAAACGCGTGTGGTTTGACGGCGTCTTGACTATGTCATTCTGCATCATTCTACCTTGTTCCGACGGCTTGACTCTACGCATCCTCGTCTTAAGCCTATCAGCCCTATTCTGGCTGTGATGTGGTCACAACTCACAAACCTCAGTGATGCTAAAATTGTGATGTCTCCATTGTGAGGTTTCTTATGAGTAATCAGCTGTTTGGTATTCGGGCAAACACATCACAAGAATACACAGAATAATAGTCACCACACCGTGGTGTGTATTAACATGCACGAAAATTACTTCTTTTGACAGCTATCACTTTCAATCAACCGAGCAGTCAGTAAAGAACAAGAAAAAAAGGAAAACGAAAAAATAATGGCAAATAATTTTGTACAAGGTAGTAATAACAAGTATCTGAAACGAGATTTCAAGACAAAAAAATTTTCTGAAACAGCTATCATGAAAATGGGTTATTTCTTTCCCCTTGTTGTTGTATTCTAAAAACCAAATGAAATATTTATAAATTTGTATACTGTCCAACAAGACATAAATATAAGAAGCAAAAGCAAAAATTCTTCCTCCATCTTATCTCTCGTGATCGACTTGTAGACTGCTCAATCGGACATC
The DNA here is from genome assembly GCA_951905685.1 of Eumerus sabulonum. Lineage (NCBI taxonomy): Eukaryota > Metazoa > Arthropoda > Insecta > Diptera > Syrphidae > Eumerus > Eumerus sabulonum. The sequence continues at coordinate 89,926,822 of OX645060.1, forward strand.
ACAATTTTGACAGTTACTGTGATGCTCACAACTTGTGAGGTTTTGGTTAGAATACGAAAATCTCACAAGTTGTGACTCACCACACTCTTGTGACGTTGTTGTGACTTATGAGGCATCACTGAGGTATGCCAGAATACTGGCCTAACGTTCACACCTTACAACTTGCTTGACCAACTTCACTTGCGATAGAAATTTTAAAGTATTAACATGGCGGCGCATGCTCTGGTTACAGGGATGATTATTGATGAAATACTCGAAAGTGAAGAAAAAAAGCGAATGTGGATTAAACCATATGTCGGAAAACATAATAATTTCTCATCGGTAACTGTTAAGGGAATTTCACGAAAGTTTGCAAGAGGATTTTCGTAATTATTTGCGAATTGATAATAACGTATGATTAGTTACTGAGAAAAATAATTCCTCATATGAAAAAATCAAACCAAAATTATTTTTCTCTGTTTGAAGTCACATCGTTCATTCCGCTCAAAGTTTGTGTTGATTCTCTGAACGCACAAGCAAAAGTGAAAAAATGCTCTGAAGTTGTACGACAACTGTTCACACCTTACGACAAGTCGATCAAGCAAGTCAAAAAGTTGAAATATTTGAACTTCCATACCACACATTTGACGAATGTCGTACGACCGTTCACACTCCACGATTTGGCCCATCAATCAAGGTCATCGAGCAAATCGTACAGACAAATCGTATAGTGTGCACCCCGCTTATAGGGACCATACACTACGCTAACATGTCGTTGCAAACATGAATATTTTGTTGTTGCGCACAATTTTACGCAGACCGTCTGCGCGAATTCAAATTTCTTTTTTAATTTTTCTTGGTTTGCAACGACATGTCTGTGCCGTGTATGGTGAATTTTGCACAGACGAGCGAGAAAATTCACGGCGTAAACATGAGCAAATATAGTGAAAGACGATTCTGGGCGGAATTTTTAGAAATTTATAAAAGTTTGCGGGTTTTGTGTCAAGTTAAAAGTGCTGACCAAGGTGACATATTTTTTTTTAAACCATTCCTTGCTCCAAATTCTTTTTTCTTTGATTCATATTTTTCTGTTCATTGTCAAAGGAATGATAAGTGCAGCACAAGCACTAACCCGCATTTTTCCGGAAAAGTCAAAAGCGTCGTTTTTAAAGCGGCCCCTAGACGCTCAATATTTTTGTGCAAAATATTGCACAATTTTACTGACTCGTTGCCGCAGACTTTTCAATATTTTTCCCAATTTTTTATTTTTTATTTATTTATTTTATTTCATTATTCTCTTATAAGTTACAAAATTCCTTAGCTACAGAATTACAACAATATGTATTACCTAAGGCAATAGAGAATAGTTAATGACATTTTTTATTCTGCTACTAGTAGCTATAAATAGTGTTGAATGCCATTTTAAACAAGGATACAATATACGTATGTATATAAACATTTATAATTATTGTGGGGTGACAATATTTAATATGTCATAATTAAGTACATGAATGCATTTTTCGTTTAGGTGGCCTCAACCAACAAGCGTCTCCAGCCGGCACGGTCTTTGGCCAGCTGTTTCCAGTGCCGCACGCCCAGTTGGTTGAGGTCCCCTTTCACCTACGTGCGCCACCGCTGAGGCGGCCGTCCTCTGCCGCGCCTTCCTTCCGGAGTGGATTCGAAGACTTTTCGGGTCGGAGCTGTATCTTCCATGCGCTCTACATGGCCTAGCCACCTTAGACGCTGAATCCGTAGACGCCGTACCAGGCCGATGTCGCTGTACAACCCGTACAGTTCTTCGTTATATCTTCTCCTCCATACACCGTTTGAACAAACGGGACCGTAGATAGTGCGCAGAATTTTCCTCTCGAAACGACCAAGGGCATCTTCATCCGCTTTTGTTAAGGTCCAAGCCTCTGCGCCGTAAAGGAGGACTGGGATGATCAAGGTCTTATATAGTGTCACCTTGGTTTTCCGAGAGAGGGCTCTACTTCTCAATTGCCTCTTGAGCCCAAAGAAACAGCGGTTGGCAAGAGTGATTCTGCGTTTTATCTCAGCGCTGGTGTTGTTGTCGCTGGTCATCAGTGAGCCAAGGTAGACGAATTCCTTGACCACTTCAAAGTTATATCCGCCCATGGTGACGTTCTGGCCAATACGTCGGTGTTGTCCGTCTCTTTTAGATGAAAGCAGATATTTGGTTTTACCCTCATTAACTTTGAGACCCATATTAGCCGCTTCTACCTCAATGCTCACGAAAGCTTCATTGATGTCTTGCTGTTTTCGTCCAATTACGTCAATATCGTCGGCGTACGCAAGCAATTGCGTAGACTTGAAATAAATCGTACCTCTTGTGTTGGCCAGTGACTCTTGCACGATCTTTTCAAGCACGATGTCGAAAAAGTTGCACGACAGCGCGTCGCCCTGCCTAAATCCTTTTTTAACATCAAAGGTCTCGGTTTGCTCATTACCGACCTTAATGGAGCAGCGGGAATTCTCCATTGTCATCCTGCACAGTCGGACGAGTTTGACAGGGATGTTAAAACTAGACATGGCTTTGTACAGCTCGTCTCTATATACGCTGTCATACGCGGCCTTGAAATCGACGAAGAGGTGGTGAGTGTCGATTTGGTATACCTGGGTCTTCTCCAAGATCTGCCGTAGCGTAAATATTTGGTCTATTGTGGATTTACCTGGCCTGAAACCACACTGATAAGAGCCGATCAGGTTATCCACAAATGGTTTCAGGCGTTCACACAATACGGCAGAGAAGATCTTATATGCGATGTTAAGGAGACTTATTCCCCTATAGTTGGCGCAGTTATAGGGGTCTCCTTTCTTATGGACCGGGCAAACGATGCTGAGATTCCATTCGTCGGGCATGCTTTCCTCCGACCATACCTTGCAGATGAGATGGTGCAGGTGCATACCAGCTCATCTCCAGCTGCCTTACAAAAGCTCAGCAGACAGGCCGTCTGCGCCAGCGGCTTTATTAGACTGAATTTTGTTACTTCGTGGTCCATTGCGAATGCCTGGTTCTGCCTGACAGCGGTATCTTGTCTATCATCGCCGTTATACAGTCTGCAGAAGTGGTCTTTCCAAATCCTCAGCATCGACTGCGACTCTACTACCAGTTCTCCATTTTCATCCCTGCAGGCCGCCACTCTGGCTTTGTAGCCATGGCATGTTCGTTTTACTTTGTTGTAAAACTTACGGGCGTCATTCCTGCGGAAGCATCTCTCCATCTCCTCGATCTCACGCTTTCCGTGCTCTCTCTTCTTTCTTCTGAAAAGCGTGTGCTCCTCTCTTCTCTTCTGCTCATAGATTTCGCGAGCAGCTCTCGTCCGTCGTTGCAGCATGGCTTTATATGCCTCTTGTTCTGCTGCATGGGCTTGTTCGCATTGTTCATCGAACCAGGGGTTTCTAGGTGGTGGCTGTTTGAAACCCAGCACCTCTGAGGCAGCATCCCTGACGGCGCTCTGGCAATGAGCCCATTCCTGCTCTATTGTTTGTGCTGCTGAGGGCGGATTTTGAGAGAGCTTTGAGGAGACACGATCGGCAAAGATTCTGGCAGTCTCTTGCGATTGTAGCTTTCCAACGTCAAACTTACGTAGTCCTACTCGACTCCTAAGCATTCTTGATATCCTCATTCGTACTTTGGCTACAACAAGGTAGTGGTCCGAGTCGATGTTGGCCCCTCGGAAGGTTCGTACGTCGAGAATACAGGAGGATTGTCTGGCGTCGATCGCAATATGATCAATCTGGTTGGTGGTCGATTGATCACAAGACCGCCAGGTACACTTGTGGATGTTGAGATGGGGAAATCGCGTGCTTGCTACAAGGAGGTTACGCCCCGCTAGGAAATCGATTAGCCTTAATCCGTTGTCGGATGTGGTGTTATGGAGGCTATGCTTTCCTATGATTCCTATTTTTGTGTCGTAGCTGGGACATTGGGCATATGTTCTGTCTAGGAGATCGTAGAATTCTTCTTTGAGTCGATCGTCCTTTTCTTCCGTTGGGGCGTGGGCGCATATTAAGCTAATGTTTCCAAATTTAGCTTTGATGCGGATTGTTATGAGGCGTTCGCTTATATCTCGGAAGCTTAAGACTTTTTGTCGGAGTCTTCCTCTAATAACGAATCCGCACCCGAATAGGCGCTGTTTGTTCTCCTTGTAGCAGTTCCCCTCGTAGATGTCGCAGTTTTTCATCCGTTTTTTGCCTGGTCCATCCCATCGCACTTCTTGGAGTGCGGTTATATCTGCTTTATAGCAGTTGAGGGTTTGCTCCAATTGATCGCCTGCACCCGGTCTGTTAAGGGACCTCACATTCCAGGTGCAGACTCTCAAGTCCGTTAGTCGTTTGCAGGGGTCGCCAGCTTTGTATCCGTCTGTATCCGAGGCTTGTTGTCGTTTCGGAACAAGTAGGTTTTTACGTGATAGGGATGTTACCCCTAAGCACAACCCCCAACCTGGAGGGCCAGGTTCTTCTTTCCCCAGGAACAAGGGTTGGGTCGCTGCACACATTGGTTCACTACCTGGTGGGTGCCAGGGTAGCTATCCAGGGAGGGGGGGGGGGGGGGGGGGGGGCACGCGGAGGCTGTGTGTCAACTTGGATTGAGCAGGGACAGAGATCGAAGCTGGCGTTTGCCATGTTAAACGCGATCAACTTCTTTGCTCTGTTTGCTCGCTCCCTCCCTCCCATGAATGCATAGTACATACAAAAAAATAACAGAATTCAGATTCCTATGCGACTCCATAATATGCGTTGTTATAAAATATAAGTAAGCAAAACTTCAATCCTATTATGGTCAAAATCTAGAAGCCACGATTTAACTTTCTTTATAAAATTATGTTGATTTTCTATGAGTCTTATATTAAAGGGAAGACGATTAAACAGTTTCTAAAGATACAACTGGGTAGGAGTTTCTGTAGTGAGTCGTACGAAAGGCTGGAATTTCAACAACATGGCGCGCAGTACTGCGCAAATTACGACAATCAGATATTTGGCTCTGCAAGTAACCACCTCTCATTAAAAATATCTTACAGACTCTGACATAGAATAAATGTCTTACTGGCAGTATTTCCAAAGACCTGAACAGAACCATGGAATGGGCCATCCGGCGAGCCTTGCTTATCCTTCTTACGACATACTTTTGCAAGACGACGAGTGATTTTAGATTGGTGATGTAAGCACCCCCCAGCAGCTAATTCCATATTGCAGTTTTGAATGAAAAATTCCATGATAGACAGCTTAAGAGTTCGTTTAGAGCAACAATTCCTGGGACGATAAATGCATCGTAGGGAGTAGCGTAAGTACTGCTTTAATATTGAATTGTGTTCTGTCCAACTCATGTTGTGGTCGATGATAGTACCGAGGTACTTAAAATTCGTAACTGCTTCAATTTGAAAGCGGTTTGAGTTGCAGGTAGCATTTTCTTTAAAACATTCTTCTTCGGTGCAAGCCCAGTTAAATAAGTTGAAGCGCGGGCAGTCAGAGGAATGAAAATTGATATTAACATCTGGAGGCACGAACGAATTCAATTTGAAAAACGTTAACTTGGTCGTGTTACTCACAACCAACCTATGTGCAGCAAACCATGTTCTCATTATATGAATATCATGATTGAGTTCAGCTATCAAATTCAGAGCGCTCGTTGAGCCATACGCGATGCCAAGGTCATCCGCAAAAGCCGTGACTCTACCTCTAAAAGGCAAGGAAAACAAGGAGTTGATAGAGATTAAAAACAAGATTGGACCCAACACAGAGCCTTGCGGAGCACCTAAGCTAAGCTTACGAGGATGGCTGAAAGCATCCTTTATTTTTACTCTTATATCTTTTAGATATAATGCAAACCAATCAAAGAGAAAACCGCGAAATCCTGCACCAAACAATTTGTCAAAGAGAATGTCATGATCAACCATGTCAAACGCTTTCGTAATATCAACAAAGAGGCCAGCACAATGTTTATTTTCATCACGTGCTTTGTTGATGAACGAGCAAAAAAAGCGCATTTTTAGTAGAACATCCCTCTCTAAACCCAAACTGTACCGGGCTAAAAAATTGTATTTTGTGTAGATGTGCACACATACGTCTTTTTACAGCTTTTTCAAAAACTTTCGAGATTGATGAAAGCAAAGAAATTGGCCTGTAATTGTTCTTATCTTTTGGATTTCATTTTTTAAAAAGTGGTAACACATTAGCACATTTCAGACGATCAGGAAAAACTCCTCTCAAAATACTTAAATTATATAGATGTGCTAGTATGTCAACTAAAGAGGGCGCAATTTTCTTAAGGGTTCCATTGCAAAAGTCATCGTTTCCACAAGATCTCGAGTTGTTAAGGGTGTAGGGTTTAGAACCTCTAAACAATTGATTTCCTCAGAAAAGAAACTGTTCATACTCGTCGTTGGTTCTAATATCTCATCCCTTACACAGCGGCTGCAAAGCGACACATGATTTGGTTGGATTGCCTGCCCTACTGAGGCAAAGAATTCATTGAATTTGTTAGCTACTGCTAGATGCTCCACAATGTCTGTACCTTCGCCACTCATTGCGATAGGGCTGGAATGATAGGACGGGCTGTTATTAATTATACCGTTAATAACTCTCCAATCCTTTTTGGGTTTCCTTGAGCATCGCGGAATTTAGAAATGTAGTAGCTGTCGCGGCAATTTGTAATTTCCATATTTATTTTCTTACTCATTTTCTTTAAACGTTTATTTAAGTTTATGTTCAGTGGATGTCTAGGGCATAGTTTGCGCATTTTGTTTTTGACTTTAATTTTGTTCAGGATAGAAGCGTTAACCCAGGGTTTCAGCCTTGTTTGTGATTTCTTAACGTAAACTGTGAAACTAGTGGTTCTGACATGGCTTTGGAGAATGTTTAAAAATGCGTCATATGCTTTAGAAGCATTTTCCTCAGCGTAGACTTCGCGCCAATTTTCAGAGAGCAGACGATTGATAAGTATGTCAAACCTTATTTTTAAAATGGTCTTTGAAGAAGAGCTATAGATACGCTTCAGACCGGTAAAATCTTTAAGAAGGATACCAGTCATACAGTGGTCGGTTATATGCAAATCAAAGTTAATACCAAAACAATCACTTACTAGAATTTTCGCAAAACGGCCGAAAACGTGATCAATACATTTATTTGAGATTGGTCTTGTGCCTTTATTAATGAAGGATGTGAGACCATGCTCAGCTATAAGAGCCAGATAGCTATCAGATACGGTACCCGAAGCTAAAATGTCAATGTTGAAGTCACCTAGTATGACAATATTAGACCGTTTCATAATTTAGTTGACCGCTGATATTTGTGTAGGCAACATGTTGAGTGATAATGAAGTGGCTATTGCACTTGTAGCCCAGTAATTTGAAGCATTTTAAGCCCCAATCTGCGAAAAAAATTCTGAGCTGAATTTTTGTATACATCTTTATTATCGTTGTAATAAAAATGCGAAAAATCGACAAGGTCAAAAGGTCACGAAAATCAGTTTTTCGCAAATATCTCGCGATTTATTCCTCGGGGATCAATAGAGGTCATTATAAAAAGTGTTTGTCATGAAATTATCTACAAATATTGCCTCTTGCATTTTTCTGTAAATTTAACCATATTTGGAGTAGAGCGCTGAGAAAGCGATAACATTATGACGATGGCGTCGTGTCCTCACCACTTTCGAGGTAGAATGCAGGGCGCTCTCTTTTACATGGTTTCCCCCGTAGGCATAATCCATGATATGTAATAAGATGTTTTTTCTTATTTAAGAGTGAATAATTTTTTATTTGAATACTGGAAAATACTAAAGTATATACTTTAGTATATAGTTTTTTTTTGTCATTCATTGTCGATATCTTCAGTTTCTATATCTTTAACAGTTGCTGACAAAACATCGATAGGACTTATTCCTATATCTAAATCGACATATTCATCATTTTCATCATTGGTTGAATCTGCGTTTAAGCATGACTGGCCACGACAGTGTCAACAAACTGTTGAACATCTTAATCCAATTTTTTGCATTCACATTTGCCACCGCAACCTACTGTACAATCACAAAAGATTGTGATCAGTAGATCACCGGGTGCTGGTGGTAATAAACTCCACTGTTCTGGATCAATTTCTCTCCCTAGCCAGGTTTGTATGTGATAATGCATGCATGTTGGCGTTATAGTCCATGAAGGACCAAAGCCGAGCTTCTCTCAATCACCCATGTTGTGTGTGATTTTATTTTCCCACAGGTAAAAGTGACCTACAGTTTATGGCCGGTTCCGAACGGCGAAATTCGAGAAGCTTTTCTTGACAATTATAGGGGGGAGGGAGCGAGCAAACAGCGAAAAGAAGTTGATCGCGTTTAACATGGCAAACGCCAGCTTCGATCTCTCTCCCTGCTCAATCCAAGTTGACACACAGCCTCCGCGTGCCCCCCCTCCCTGGATAGCTATCCTGGCAGCCACCAGGTAGTGAACTAATGTGTGCAGCGATCCAACCCCTTGTACCTGGGGAAAGAGGAACCTGGCCCTCCAGGTTGTGCTTAGGGGTAACATCCCTATCACGTAAAAACCGACTTGTTCCGAAACAACAACAAGCCTCAGATATGGACGGATACAAAGCTGACGACCCCTGCAAACGACTAACGGACTTGAGAGTCTGCACCTGGAATGTGAGGTCCCTTAACAGACCGGGTGCAGACGATCAATTAGAGCAAACCCTCAACTGCTAAAAAGCAGATATAACCGCACTCCAAGAAGTGCGATGGGATGGACCAGGCCAAAAACGGATGAAAAACTGCGACATCTACTACGGGAACTGCTACAAGGAGAACAAACAGCGCCTATTCGGGTGCAGATTCGTTATTAGAGGAAGACTCCGACAAAAAATCTTAAGCTTCCGAGATATAAGCGAACGCCTCATAACAATCCGCATCAAAGCTTAATTTGGAAACATTAGCTTAATATGCGCTCACACCCCAACGGAAGAAAAGGACGATCGACTCAAAGAAGAATTCTACGATCTCCTAGACAGAACATATGCCCAATGCCCCAGCTACGACACAAAAATAGTCCTAGGTGATTTTAATGCAAAACTGGGCAAAGAGAACATATTTGAGTCGATCGTAGGAAAGCATAGCCTCCAAAACACCACATCCGACAACGGACTTAAGCTAATCGATTTCCCAGCGGGGCGTAACCTCCCCAACATCCACAAGGGTACCTGGCGGTCTTTTGATCAATCGACTACCAACCAGATTGATCACATTGCGATCGACGCCAGACACTCCTCCTGTATTCTCGACGTACGAACCTTCCGAGGGGCCAACATCGACTCGGACCACTGCCTTGTTATCGCCAAGGTACGAATGAGGGTATCGAGAATGCTTAGGAGTCGAGTAGGACAACGTAAGTTTGACGTCGGAAATCTACAATCGCAAGAGACTGCCACAATCTTTGCCGATCGTGTCTCCTCCAAGCTCTCAAAATCCGCCCACAGCAGCACAAATACTAGAGCAGGAATGGACGCATTGCCAGAGCGCCGTCAGAGACGCTGCCTCAGAGGTGCTGGGTTTCAAACCGCCACCACATAGATACCCCTGGTTCGACGAACAATGCGAACAAGCCTATGCAGCAAAACAAGAGGCATATAAAGCCATGAGGCAATGACGGACGAGGGCTGCTCGCGAAATCTATGAGCAGAAGAGAAGAGAGGAACACACGCTTTTCAGAATAAAGAAGAGAGAGCACGGAAAGCGTGAGATCGAGGAGATGGAGAGATGCTTCAGGAATGACGCCCGTAAGTTTTACAATAAGGTAAAACGAACATGCCATGGCTACAAAGCCAGAGCGGCGGCCTGCAGGAATGAAAATGGAGAACTGGTAGTAGAGTCGTAGTCGATGCTGAGGATTTGGAAAGACCACTTCTGCAGACTGTATAACGGCGATGATAGACAAGATACCGCTGTCAGGCAGAACGAGCCATTCTTAATGGACGATAATGTAACAGAACTCAGTCCACCCGAGCTAGACGAAGTCAAAATAGCGATATTAAGACTTAGGTCTAATAAAGCCGCGGGCGCAGACGGCCTGTCTGCTGAGCTTCTTAAGGCGGCTGGAGATGAGCTGGTAAGGTGCATGCACCATCTCATCTGCAAGGTATGGTCGGAGGAAAGCATGCCCGGCGATTGGAATCTCAGCATCGTTTGTCCGGTCCATAAGAAAGGAGACCCCTATAACTGCGCCAACTATAGGGGAATAAGTCTCCTTAACATCGCATATAAGATGCTCTCTGCCGTATGGTGTGAACGCCCGAAACCGTTTGTGGATAACCTGATCGGCTCTTATCAGTGTGGTTTCAGGCCAGGTAAATCCACAGTAGACTTAATATTTACGCTATGGCAGATCTTGAAGAAGGCCCAGGAATACCAAATCGACACTCACCACCTCTTCGTCTGAGCTGTACAAAGCCATGTCTAGTTTTAACACCCCTGCCAAACTCGTCCGACTGTGCAGAATAACAATGAAGAATTCTCGCTGCTTCATTAAGGTCGGTAATGAACAAACCGAGACCTTTGATGATAAAAAGGGATTTAGGCAAAGTGACGCGCTGTCATGCAACTTTTTCAACATCGTGCTTGAAAAGATCGTGCAAGAGTCACTGGCCAACACAAGAGGTACGATTTATTTCAAGTCTATGCAATTGCTTGCGTACGCCGACGACATTGACGTGATTGGATGGACACAGCGAGACGTTTGTAAGCATTGAGGTAGAAGCGGCTAAGATGGGTCTCAAAGTTAATGAGGGTAAAACCAAATATCTGCGTTCATCTAAAAGAGACGGACAGCACCGACGTATTGGCCAGAACGTCACCATGGGCGGATATAACTTTGAAGTTGCCAAGGAATTCGTCTACACTGGCTCACTGATGACCAGCGACAACAACACCAGCGCTGAGATAAAACGGAGAATCACTCTTGCCAACCGCTGTTTCTTTGGGCTCAAAAGGCAATTGAGAAGTAGAGCCCTCTCTCGGAAAACCAAGGTGACACTATATAAGACCTCAATCATCCCAGTCCTCCTTTACGGCGCAGAGGCTTGGACCGTAACAAAAACGGATGAAGATGCCCTTCGAGAGGAATATTCTGCGCACTATCTACGGTCCCGTTTGTTCAAACGGTGTATGGAGGATAACATATAACGAAGAACTGTACGGGTTGTACAGCGACATCGGTCTGGTAGGACCTCTACGGATACAACGCTTAAGCTGGCTAGGCCATATAGAGCGCATGGAAAATACAGCTCCCACCCGAAGAGTCTTCGAATCCACCACGGAAGGAAGGCGCCGCAGAGGACGGCCACATCAAGGGTGGCGCACGCAGGTGGAAGGGGACCTTAACCAACTGGGCGTGCGGCGCTGGAAACAGCTGGCCAAAGACCGTGCCAGCTGGAGACGCTTGTTGGTTGAGGCCCAGGTTCACCACGGACTGTAGCACCACCTAAGTAAGTAAGTAAGTTCTTGACAATCATACTACAGGCGGTTTTGTCAGTACCCCACTGAGGAGAATCACCGTGAAAAACACGTTCGATGACATGGCTGTTCTCGGGATTCGATCCCGTGTCATCGGCGTCAGAGGCCAACACACTACCTACTGCGCCACAGTGCTCTGTATGTGATAATACACTCGATAAATATGCTGTTGCGTTGCTGAAGAAATATGTGGTAGGTAATAATGGAAATATCACATCTGTGCTTTGTCTTCTTAGTTTATCAAAGCTACAGTATCTGTAATTATCTATCGAATGTTCTGATTTGGGAGCACCATACATTGCTAGTAGAAAATTTATTCCAGCATTGACAATGACATCGCGAGAGCAATTTTCTTGTTGGAATATTTCTGGCGTCGTCTAAAAGCCACAATAGTAAAATTGTTCGTATAATTTTTACGACAATTTCTATGAACATTCACAAAAGTCACAGTATTTAAATATTCAATATTGCCATCTCCTCTAGCGATACTAGCATTTTTTAATGTTTGTAGACCACGCCTAACTTCTACTACATCACCATCCGATAGCAATTAATTGCATATAAAACATTTATCACTCATTATGAAAACTGTTGAAGAGCATGAAATTACTAAAATAACGTCCTTAACACTCAAGAAATATTTTTCAATTGGGCTAAACACAGACAGTACCAGGTATAAAGGGACGAGTTTCGGAACAATAAAATACAGAACATCTGCCAGTGGAGGTCGTTTGTATAATATATAGTAGACTTTACTAAGTTCCAAAACCTCTATAATATAAGTATATTTTCCCCCACCTGATTATCTACCTTGCCGTGGTGTGGGGGCTTCTCACCAAAGGATAATCGCCCCCGTCACTCCCTTCACTCACCCCAATTCCCATCCCAATCCATTTATCCCATCACACTCCCAACCTACCTATCCACTCCTTATCCCCTGGGCTGAACATAAGGTGTTAACCGTACCGTGCCAAGATGTTGACCAGGCTGAGAGCCCAGACCAAAAATAGCTCAGTCGGTAACGGTGTATCCGGATACCTGGCGCCCTCCGGATCAGCCAGCCTTACCTGGGTATTGCGGATCTCTGCCCAGGTGGACATACATTTCTCCGCAACTCGTGGGACATGAACATAAATAACAAACAAACAAAGAGTCCGGATCTCATAAAAAACCGGAAGGGGATGATATCCCCTCTACATCAAAGGCGGTAAAGACTCCGATCGGAGGATCGTCAAACCGCTCTGATAGGAAAATCAACCCATCGACCAAGGCCTATAAAGACCGCAAGGCGGCCTTGAGGATTATAAATCAATGGGGCCATAAAACCGACTTGTCAGAAAAAGACAAAGAGTCGGTAGCCTGGGCGACAGGTATCCTAGCCCAGGAGAAAGAACAGGCCAAGAGGCCCAGATCGTCCCCCAAGGAACCAAAGCGGGAGGCTAAGAAAGCTAGGCTGGGAACACTGGCCAAGCTATCAAAGCCCTTCGGTGAGGTTGCGAGGGAGTGCCTGACGTTCGCAATCATAGATGGCACTATGGCTATACGAGAAAGCCAACTGGTGCGGCCTTAACAACTTCTTTCGGATCTTTAACTGGTCGTTGTGCTTCCTCGACAACGACGTGGACGCCGCAACTGATATTATCGTAAACATTATCCGATTTGGCATGGCAAATTTTATTCCCAACAAGATTAAAAGCACCAGGCCAAAGAATAATACGTGGTTTGACTCGAGCTGCAAAGAGGCTATTAGGCTCAGGGAGCTAAGTTTTCGGGTCTACAAGGCAAACAGTTCTGAGGAAAACCGAAAAAAGTTCATACGAGCCAGAAATGACTGCAACACCCACATTCGACGGATTAAATTCCAATCCGACCAGAAATTAAGGCGTAAAATCCTTCAATGTCTCAAAGGTAGCAAAAGTTTCTGGTCGTTTGTAAAAAACGTAAAAAACTCAACTAAGTCGTCTATACCGACGCTCATCCACAATGACATTCCAGCTGTCACCCCCTTAGACAAAGCTAACCTACTTGCTGCCCATTTCGCAACCAGTTCTCAGCTGCCAGCCTGTACTTTGTCTCCGCCTGTACTAGAGTGCGTGAATTCCTCCATGGGACCAATCCACTTCCGCTCTCGTACAGTCGCAAGGGTTCTTAAAGATCTCGACATACTCAAATCCGCTGGTCCAGATGGCATTGCCCCAATAGTTCTGAAGAGGTGTTCTTCTACGCTGGCAAAACCACTGCGTAAGCTTTTTCACCTTTCCTACACCTCTGGGCTCTTTCCGAGTAGGTGGAAAACAGCATTTGTCCAGCCTATACCCAAAAAAGGCGAATCATCTTCTCCCTCCAACTACCGACCCATTGCACTAACGTCCCTTCTTTCCAAGGTCATGGAAACGCTGATTAACCGTCAGCTTATGAAATATCTTGAATCACGGAAACTCCTCAATGACCGCCAATACGGTTTCCGCAGCAACAGATCCACTGGTGATATGATGGCATATCTCGCTGAAAAGTGGAATCACTCGCCTCACCAAGCAGGTGAAAGCAAAATTGTTGCACTGGATATTTCGAAAGCATTTGACAGGGTTTGGCATGAAGCCCTTTTGTCGAAAATGCGTGCTTTTGGGATCGATGAGTCTCTCTTTCAATGGATTAGAAGCTACCTTTCGAATCGTTCAATTCAAGTTGTTTTGGACGGATTCAAGTCTGATACTCACTTTGTAAATGCCGGTGCTCCCCAGGGCTCCGTTTTGTCCCCGACACTCTTTCTTATTTTTATTAATGATCTCTTGTCTGTTACTTCTAATCCAATTCACTCCTTCGCTGACGACAGTACCCTCAGCTTCTCATATTCGTTCACCAGTTTACGACCCTGCACTTCGGTTGTAGATAATGAGCGGCAGCGTATGTTAAGCTCATTAAATTCCGATATCGACAGCATCATCCAATGGGGTAAAAACAATAGAGTGGAATTTAATGCTTCCAAAACACAATGCTGTCTCTTGTCGTTAAAGCGTATAAATAACCCGCAGTCATTATCCATGAATGGCACTTGCATCTCAGAAACTGAAAAGCTTTCCATCCTGGGTATGAGTGTTGCTCACAATCTTAATTGGAGCGACCATATATTCAGGGTCGCCAAGAATGCTGCGAGATGCCTAGGATTCTTATACAGATGCAAGAAATATTTCTCGCCCTTAGATCTGGCTACAATCTATAAGAATCAACGCAAATTAGAGTTTAACGCTCATGTCTGGTCCGGTGCTTCCAAGACCTCACTGCACCTACTAGACAGAATACAAAAACGAGCCATAAAACTGATAGGTGACTCCAGCTTTACCAAAACATTAGACTTGCTGGAACACCGCAGGAATGTTACCTGCCTCTCCCTGTTTTATCGTTACTACCACCAAAAATGCTCTGATGAAATAGCCAGTTGCATTCCGCCCCTTCAACATTTCTCCCGCAATACACGTCTCTCTAGGAATGCTCACCAATATACTCTGAAGCCCGCTTTCGGACGTACTGTCAAATATAGAAAATCTTTCATTAACCGGACCACACGAATCTGGAACTCCCTGCCGGATTCGGTTTTCCCCCCTCAATGCAACATGCAAGCATTTAAGATCAATGTCAATCGGCATCTCCTCTATTCCTCTTCCTTTCTACCTTCTGCCCGCACTGTGTCACCGACATAATAAGGTTATTAGACCTTGAGTGCGTGCAAATTTAAAAAAAAAAAAATAGATGATAGTGACCCGGACGGCAAACTGACGACCGAAAAATGGAAGGATGTCGATCAAGCGCTATCGACAAACTTCCTAAAAGTCGCTAGAAAGAACCCTGGACCACCGCCCATCTGCGACGACGCTGGATGGTACCAAGGCAGGGTCAAACTGATAAGTTGTGCCGACGAAAGATCCGTTGATCTTCTGACAGCCACAGTTGCCGAAATAGGGGAAATTTGGGAGGGAGCTAGGCTCAAGGTCATCACTAAGGACCAGATCCCGAGACGACCGCGAGCTAGATGCTGGCTCCCGCTTGCACCAGACAACCCCCTTGAAATAGTTGAGACAATCAGCTATTGCAATCGCAATCTCCCAACAAGAGACTGGAGAGTCGCGAAGCTGGAGGAACCGAAAGGTCGATCAAGACAGGCAATTATTGTACTGAATTGTGAAGCCCTGGAACCTCTGGCCCTATGCGACTACCATATCAGGTTTGGCTTTAAAAAAGTCAAACTAAACATATACAAAAAGGATGAAGAAGTGCCACCATCCGGCAATACAGACACGGCTAACACCGAGGTCAGAAGCGAAAGCTCTACGGTGCAGGAACCCCCAACCCCCTCGGGGAGCAAGGGCCCTGCGCCGGCAGAAACGGAAACCCCAGCAATATCCCTGGTCATTAGAGATCAGGATTCATTGCTCGACTCCGGAAGCGAGGACTATTCCACTAGCTCGCCGATGGAAGACGACCTTCTGGACTCAGATCTAGAAGACCTCAACGCCATCGTGGGGGAGGCAGATCGAATTAATAACAGCCATGACGCTGAAATTAATTCAGATTAACCTCCACCACTCTAATGCGGCAACCGCAAACCTTCTTCTCAGGCTGGCCAAAGGAGAAGAAGACATAGCCTTAATCCAGGAACCGTGGGTGCATGAACACAGATGCGAATGCGCATCACACAATTTGGGGCAGCAGCGATACAAACGAAAGAGGTGAGTGGCTTATTGAATTCATCCTAACCGCTATGCTTTTTGTTTGCAACAAGGGTCATATACCCACATTTATTACGAAAAATCGCAGGGAGGTACTAGACCTAACTCTAGCATCCCCCTCTCTCATTGACAAAATAAGAGAATGGAAGGTTTCTGAAGAACACTCCTTCTCAGATCATCGTTACCTGGTTTTCAACCTAGACTACACGGTCACAACACCAATTGACTCATCCTTTATCCCAAGAAGAATCGATTGGGAGCGTTATAGCGCCTTCATTGGCAACTCTATAATAAGTAGGACCCCTGACACCCCGCGGACCACGTTGGATATAGACAATACGGTCGATATTCTAACAATCACATTAGGCAACGCAAGGGCCAACAGCTGCGCAATCCACAAATCAGGAAAAAAATCTTACCCTTCTTGGCGGAACGCAGATCTAAGCAAGCTCCGCAAAGCCTGTCGTAAGCTCTTTAACAAAGCAAAGAACACAAGTAACGACAGATACTGGAGCCTATACAAAAATTCACTCAGGGTGTACAAACAAAATCTGAGGAAAGAACAAAGGCTGTCTTGGAAAATCTTCTGCAATAACATGGAGAAAATATCAGACGCCTATAGACTGAGGAAAATACTCTCGAAACATCCACAATCTCCCAACTGCCTCATAGCAAATGGAGTTTGGACAACATCTGAGGAAGAAACTCTAAATCTTCTCCTCAACACGCACTTCCCTGGCTGCTCTGAATCGCAAGACCCAGTGCACTCGAGAGGGACTCATACCTCCTCTGCGATAGAAGGACAGTACGAACACATTATCTCCAGAGAGAAAATTATATGGACATTAAAAAGCTTCAAGCCCTATAAATCGCCGGGTCCAGATGAAATTTACCCCATCGAACTAACACAAACTATGGAATGGACTATACCATGGCTAGAGATAATCCTTAAAGGATGCCTAGCTTGGAGTCACATTCCAGAAAAGTGGAAGTGCGCAAAGGTAATTTTCATCCCCAATGCCGGCAGGAATTCTCACACTTCCCCAAGGATCTAAGGCCTATCTGTCTATCATCCTTCGCTCTAAGAACTTTAGAAAGGCTGTTAGACCTACACATACAGCTTGGATCCCTCCCTAATTTCTAAGGCACATCACGCCTACTGTAAAGGTAGATCGGTCGAAACAGCTCTTCACACATTAGTGAGGAAAATCGAAAGACCAATCCATCTCAAAGAATATACTCTAACAGCCTTCCTAGACATAGAGGGCCTAGTAACTACTAGAGTAGTTACCAAGGGAACCCCGCAAGGTGGGGTCCTCTCACCTCTTCTCTGGAATGTAGTTGTAAACGAACTACTAATCAAACTGGAGAAAGAAGGCCTGGACGTTGTTGCCTACGCCGATGACATTGCCATCACAATCTCAGGTAAATACCTATCTACACTGAATTACCGCATGCAAACGGCATTCTCCCTTCTGTGCAAATGGGCGCATAGTAACGGGATCAGGATTAACCCACAGAAAACGTTGCTCGTGCTTTTTACCAAAAAGCACAGAATCCCGGAAAACTGCCCTATCACTCTGCTCGATACCAGGTTAGCCTACTCCCCTAGTGCCAGATTCCTTGGCATTATACTCGATAGGAAATTAACTTGGAAGAGCAACACAATTGAAAGAGCAAAAAAAGCAACAGTAGTCGTTAGACCCATACTAATGTATGGAGTGATAGTCTGGTGGACTGCACTAGACAAGACAACATACCACAAACAACTCGAGAATTTACAAAGGATGGCATGTATGTGCATTACCGGGGCCCTCAGGTCCACACCAACGGCTGCGCTTAACATGATACTAGACCTTACACCACTCGATATTTTCGGTAAGCAAATTGCCACACACACGGCCATAAGACTAAAAGCCAACTCGAAATGGGCGAGCTATGTCACTGGCCACTCCTCCATCCTGCAAAACAGGATTACTATGACAGAAAACCTAGACCACACAGAACCCACCATAGTCTTGGAAAAAAACTTTACGATGATTTATCCGGACAGGAAGAACTGGACCCGCCAAACTCAACCGCGCAGAAACTGTGTGGATTTCTACACTGACGGGTCTAAAACCAAAGACGGGGTGGGCAGTGGAGTTTTCTGCAAACAACTCAGGCTACATAAAGCTCTAAAATTACCAGATCACTGCAGCGTTTTCCAGGCGGAACTGTTGGCAATAAAAGAGGCTTTGTCTTGGCTGAAGTGGAACGTAATATCCACCACGGATATTCGCATTCTCACAGACAGTCAAGCAGCCTTAAAGTCGCTGGAGTCCTATGTGTACACATCAAAATCTAGTCTCGACTGTCGCAGATCTCTTAACGAGATGGCAGAACAGTTCAACATACAGCTCATCTGGGTACCGGGACACAGCGACATTACAGGTAATGAAAAAGCCGACACACTCGCCAAACTAGGAACGACGCTACAATCAATCGGGGCTTGTGAGGGAGTACCCCTTACAACCATTAAACATAATTCGACCAATCTCGCCACGGTCGAGACGAACCTAAGATGGGCACAGAGACATACCTGCGTCATCACCAGGCAAATCTGGCCTCGACTTGACAGTCAACGTACAAGGAGTATAATCTCCCTAAAAAGAACTGACATCTACAAAGTCATCGGTGTCATCACAGGACACTGCCTCATTGGCAGTCACGCACAAAAACTAGGAATTGTTCCGAATGATTTCTGCAGAAGCTGTCAGGACGAGGAGGAGGTCGAATCCATTCACCACCTTCTCTGCGCCTGTCCAGCTCTTTGCAATTTCAGGAAACGTTCCCTGGGCTCTTACTTCCTTAACGGTCTGACAGAAAGTAGGGATACTTGATCTTCTTAACTTCTTAAGAAGCACAAAATGGTTCCACGGATAGGGGGGTAAGACCCCCTCGTAGCTGCACAACGGCCTCCCTGGCCTATGTGCATTCTTCTCAACTCTGGGAGGGCTACGACCCTACCTACCTACCTAAGTATATTTTTCACAAAACGCCCAAGTATCAGATAGAAGTTTTTAGGACACTTAACAACATGAATAGGAAGCAACAGAGTGTACGCCTTGGTGTACGGTATACAATACCGTATGTGAGTGCATTCTAGTCGCTTTCTCAGCCGCTCTACTCCAAAAATCGGTTAATTTTACAGAAAAATGCTAGATGCAATTTTTGTAGATAATTTCACAACAAACAATTTTTGACCTCGCGAGATATTTGCCGGTGCGATACGAAGGTCGATTTTTCACATTTTCATTACAACGCCGTAATAAAGGTGTATACAAACATTCAGCTAACTAGGAATTTTTTTGCAGATAAACCTAAAAAGACTGGGCTATTGCTGGTTATTAAACAAAAAATGAAAAATGTTTATTACTCGACACTTCAAATGTAAATAAACAAATATTGCGCAACCGTACCCGCAGACGATACAATATTTTTATATTGTGCAGTAAAAATCAAAAGCGAATTGATTTTCCGCAATATATTGCACAATCTTGCAATATTATTTACAGACGAACAATAATATTATGCAATATCAAATATTGCTAGGGGCCGCTTTAAATGAGAATAACACGAATAGATAGATTTTTTTAGATTAGATTTAGATTTTATTTCCCTTATAAAATTCACAAAATAAACTAACAAATCAGTTCACATGGCATTGCCGTCTGCCGGATTGACATATAATAAAAATTAAACACACAAGTTATTCAAAAATTCTCATTTAGTATCTTTTCCCTATACCTTAACGCTATAGCACAATATTTATACAATTTACGAACGTTCATTTCGTTGAGTAGCCCTATCATTTCCGCTTCCGACAAAAGGTCTTTACCGAAGATACTTCTTCTTGTTTCCCTGAGAATCGGGCATCTTCCCAGAAAATGCATGCTGTCTTCTCGTTCACTTAAATTGCATAAGTTGCACAGTATAGGCAGATCTTCTCTGTGGGGAATAAAGTTTAGTTTTAAGAGTTCCCCACGAAGTTTGAACATCATCGAAATCTCCTGGATGCTTAACTCGTCCTTGAAGTAATTATTCCCCCTCAGGTTGTAGTCCAATTGACTGTATGTAATTCGGTGTAGAGACCCTCTTGCATCCTCTATACATTTCCGCCTAGCCTGCTCCTCCACACCCTCTAAGATCTGTTGTAGTGCAGTTTTCCAGTTTCTATTCTCGTAGCTCAGTTCCACACCGCATCTTCGCGCCAGCTCTAACCACTCTGAGTACCACCCAGTTCTTTCTCTTATTGCTTGCAGGGCCGCTTTCTTTGGGAGCCTGTTGTCCTGCCACCTTAAAACCTTCAGAATGTAGTCCATTTGCAGCTTTAACGTCTGGATAAATAAGGGGGTAAGTCCTGTTTCTAACATGATCATGTAATTAGGCGTATTTTGGGGGAGCCTGAAGAGCCTCTTAATAAAATAACGCTGTAACTTCTCGACGTCCTCATATTGTTTACTTCCCCATACTTGCGCGGCATAGAACATAACAGACTGAGATACAGCTTTGAAGACCCTAAATTTGCTGCTATGAGCAATGCTTGCATTGTTCAAAATGTTCTTCCAGGTGATGTTGATGGCTGTTTTACACTTATTGAGTTTCTCCCTGAAGTGTCTTTTCATACAGAGGTTTCTGGTCAGATAAACCCCCAGATATTTGTACTCCTTCACGACTTCTACTCCTTCTCCGTTATACTGCCACTGTTCCCTGCTAGTACTTCTACCGCCTCTTCCTTGGAAAATCATTATTTTGGATTTTTCCAAATTAACTATAAGTCCCCACAGCCTGCAATACTCGTATAGTCGATTAATCATCTGCTGCAAGGATTCCGGGGAGTGCGCCAAGAGAACGATGTCATCCGCGAACAGAAGAGCTTTAATTAGTACTCCAGCGAATTCCACTCCTCCTGTCAAAAAGTTCGTTAGATCTTCCACAAAAAGCGTAAATAAACTTGGACTCAGTGCACACCCCTGTCTTACACCCGACCCTGTCCTAAGCCATTCTGATAGGGCTTCGCCGTTCCATACTGCCACCATGGTGTCATCGTATAAACTTTGCATAACTCTTCCAAATTTTAATGACATCCCCATCCCATACAGCTTATAAAAGAGGGCATTTCGATTAACCGAGTCAAAGGCGGCCTTGAAATCCACAAAGAAAACGTACAGCTTCCCCCTCCTGTTAATGAAAGATTCGGCGATACTTTTCAGCACAAAAATCTGGTCAACAGTTGAATAACCTGGTCTAAAGCCAGCCTGGAATTCTGCTAGCAAGTTACTGTTCTCTATCCATGTTCCCAGTCTCCTCTGCAGTATAGCGGCAAAAATTTTGTAGGAAGCGTTTAAGAAGGATACGCCTCGATAATTGGTTGGATCGGAAGTACACCCCTTTTTATGGATAGGGAAAATCAAAGCTTCTTTAAACCTTTGCGGTACTGTGCCAAAGTCAAAAATGTTGTTGTATACTGCTACTAATTTATCTAATAGCCTACTGGTGCTATACTTATAGAATTCGATTGGAATCCCATCCGACCCTGCAGCTTTTTTATCTTTTAGGGTGGACAATGCTCTTAAAATATCCTGATGTGTAATTGGTCCATCCAGGATGCAGTTTTGGATGTAAGGCGCCGCAAATTGATAGCTCGGACCACTCACTGAAGGATTCAGTATCTTTTCGAAATGCTCCAGCAGGGCGTTCTCACTAATATCCTTATTTACTCTGTACCTTTCGCCATTAAGTTTTTTGGCGAACACGAATAGTATCGGTGTGTATTAAACTAGGCGGGAATAAATTCCCCAAAACAAAGCGAACTTTTAAGTTCACGAAGAATGTTGGAACATCAAGTTGGCTGACCATACTTTGAAGTTCGAAACGCTTCTGATATCAGTAAGACATTGTGCCTCTGATATTTGAAGCAAAGTAGAGAAAACGGTTCATCAGCGCCGGATTCTCTCTGGCTTATTGTTATAGATACTCCGGGGATCCATTGAAATTTGTTAAATCTAAACTGTTCTTAACAAAGAATATACGACCTTTAGATTACCGTGAAGCACTGTGAGAGCGTTTATTCGGAAAAAAAAGGAACATTTATATATATAGTAGTGAGTGACATTTCTATATTGGAAAATGTAGTTCCCATAGAGACAAGGCTACCAAGATAAATTATTGAAAATATTACCTGAGTGACATCTTTTACAGTATTGTTCTTAACAAAATTTGTCATGTTGACGTAGATTAAGCCTTTGCTAATTGCGTCGTGGCGTTGCATCGTGTTGAGGCAGAAGAATGGAAACCTCGGATTTTGCGCAAATCTCTTGTCATGGTAACTCATCAAATACAGAGCCCATTCCTGAAATGTGGGTTGATTTTCTCTAGAACGTGTATTATCATTGAAGTCAGCAGCACCAGAAGGAACAGATGAGGAAAAGCTTTGACGATGTATCCAACAGTCGTGAATTCGTTGACCGGATTTGGTAAAGCTGCGGGCCAATCGATTACACACGATCAACCTCGGTTTGTCTCATATCACTTGACATGGGAAGCGCATTAATAACCACATCGTCACTGTCTTCAGCAACATCGGGCATTGAGTCATTGGCAACACTTCTGTTAACATGTCTAAGTTGATCTTGAACGCTTCCGTCTTCTGGTAGTGCCGCCAAGGCGGACATATTGATTTGCAAGTCAGCATAGAAGCGATTATGTTGCTTTAGAAACACCAGAACATCATGTACCATCTGTCGTCTGACCCTGAAGTCTTTGTAACCTTGGGCTCCCTGCTTCCTAACCAGCAATATGTTGACGGTTGGAGATCTTGCTCGACGTTCAGCACGTATCCTTTGTAACGGAATTGAGCATTGACACCTTGACAGCGGAGCTGATATACGATGAGAACGGGTTGAATCCGTGCTACCAACATCTGCTCGACGACTGACAATGTCTTCATAACCTTTGGAACATCTCCTGGATCCATATTCTTTTGAGCAGTGTACTAGACAGGGTTTTTAGTGCAGTAATGGCAGATGACTTCATGGTGGCTGAGTTGTAGCCGTGAGAAGTTGTCGCAGAGTCCGAACATGTGCTTGTCGAGATTCTGGGTGAATGTAAATTCAGTGTCTCCAAAATGTGTTGGTTCTATACTTGTTTCGAAGAGGGTCGTCGATGCTTTGGCGAACGTTCCTCATTCTGGCTGCGTCTCTGGCGAACGTTTCTCATTCCCTAAGTTCCGGGATCATTTAGGAGGAAGTGGCATATTGTTTCAAACTGTCTTTTTGTAGACTTCAGTCGATATATGAGATTTATAGTTGTTTTTTGTTATTTTCTTTTTTATACCCATTTCTTGTTATTTTCTGTTTTTATCAGTAGTTTTTTAGAGAGCACCGTGGCGCAGTGGGTAGTGTGTTGGCCTCTGACGCCGATGACACGGGATCGAATCCCGACACAGCCAGGTCATCGAACGTGTTTTTCACGGTGTTTCTCCTCAGCGGGGTTCTGACAAAACCCCCTGTAGTAAGATTGTCATGAAAAGCTTCTCGAAATCCGCCGTTCGGAACCGGCAATAAACTGTAGGTCCCTTTCACCTATGGGAAAATAAATCACACACAACATGGGCGATTGAGAGAAGCTCGGCTCAGGTTCTTCATGGACTGTAACGCCAACATACATACATACATCAGTAGTTTTGCTTCACGTATGTATATTCAGTTTTGATAATGAATATGGCCGTATTCAGTCATTCAATTTTTTTAAGAAAAATTACGTGACTTGGGGGTGAAAGGCATCAAAAATGGAATATTGGTTCAAATTTAAATAATTCTTTCTTGGTATCGTTACAGCCCACGAAGGAGCAGAACCAAGCTTCTCTCAATCACCCATGTTGTGAGTGATTTATTTTTCACACAGGTGAAAGGGACCTACAGTTGAATGCCGATTTCGAACGGCGTGAGTCGAGAAGCTTTTCCATGGCAAGTTTACTACGGGATGTTTTGCCAGTACCCCGCCGAGGAGGAACGTCTAAATAAAATAAAATGAAATAAACATTCGATGGCGTTGGTGTTATCGGGATCCGAACTCGCCCATCGTGCGCCAGAGTCCAACACACTAACCACTGCGCCAAGCGCAACATTTTTTCCGAATATTTTCATTTTTTCATAGATATAATTTGGTTTTTAAATGTTTACAATTAAACTAAATTGAAATTCGAAATTCCGGCTTCGTCATGACCCGATTTATTTGGTCAACTAACAGTTTAAAAAATGTCATCTCTCTAAAATGTCAGGAAGTGGGCCAAAAACGCGGACAACATTTTGAGTCCGAGTCAGCACGAAGGGAGCTCACCTTCGGTTCGCTTTGAAAAACAACAACCAACACCTGCGAGGATCACTGTGCAGCCGTACAACGGTTTTCCATCTCTTTATTTAACTCTGCCCTGATCACTGATCATAATGGCTGAATCACAATGTCGCATTCTTGCGAGTAACACGAAATATGCCCTACTGCGTTGCTTCGGCTAATATCGTAAATATCGTAAAATCGTAAAAATATCGTAGAGCCTGTGTCATTTACGTACTTTGTTTATGTTTGCATCAGCGTCCAAGCGCCTGAAGCCACATTTTGTTATAGAAATTCCTAGGCCGCACGTTTGACATACGATTATGGTAAGCCTGTACAATACCTGTCAAAGTCCAACCGTTCGAACGCGAAATTGTGGTTCGGATATAAAGATGGAAAACAATTGATGGCAGGGAACGAAGAGATGGAAAATCGTTGATGGTTTGCATGCATTTAGGTCATATTTACCTACAAGAGGTCTTAATTCCAAGACTCCCATAAATTGGAAATTCGTCTGCGGAAAGACGTTTGTCAAACGATCTGACCCGCACTACCCACGACTAAGCAACGTGAGATAACAATCATATGATTAAACTAGAAGCAATTAATTTAAAGAGAGGGCATGGGCTCGGACATACAGGGTAAAGTTGTTGATTGCTCTCAACCTGGCGAGATGCCAGCAACGATCCCTGTTTAAATGCCCGGGTCAAGTTGACATACGGCCTCCTCGGGGCGCCTTCTGGATAGCCTCTTCAACAATCGTTGGGAGGTGAACAAACGTATGCAGCGACAAGACCCCGACAAGAATGGCGGTTGTGCGGCGGGCTAACAATCCGCCCACGTAAAAAAAAAGAAAAGTTATGAATGAGCCAGATGCCTCGGATACACGGACGGATACTCGACGACGACAACGCACGAAAAAGGAACACGATTTGCGAGTATGCTCCTGGAATGTCAGAACCCTGTACACTCCCGGAGCTGCTCATAAACTAGAAGGAATCCTCACGCAGTACAAGGCGGATGTTACTGCGGTCCAAGAAATACGCTGGATAGGAAACGGTATGATTAGGAAGAAAAATTGCGACATTTATTACAGCTGTCACAAAAGGTTGCACTTACTGGGATGCGAATTTGTCGTGGGAAAACGGTTAAGGTCGAAGGTCATCGACTTTAAACCTATAAGTGATCGCCTGGCTGTGATCCGCATCAGAGGCAGATTTTATAACATCAGCCTTATATGTGCACCCTATCAAGGAGGACTTCTACGGAGCTTGTCCGGAGTACGATGTAAAAATCGTGCTCGGGGACGTCAACGCCAAAATCGGTAAGGAAAACACCCTTGGCGGAGTGATCGGAAAGCACAGCCTCCACGATACAACAATAGATAATGGCATCCGACTCACTGACTTTGCGACAGTAGCACAAGATTCCCTCGCAAGCGAATCCTGGCGATCTCCGGACGGTCGAACCGCCAACCAAATCGACCATGTGCTCATTGACGCAAGGCACTCGTCAAACATCCTGGATGTGCGAACATTCAGAGGGGCAAATGTCGACTCTGACCACTTCCTCGTAGCAGCAAGATTCAGAGCTCGACTGTCCAATGTCAGAAAGTTGCACCAGCCCATCAGGAGGAGGTTCGACATTGGGCGCCTGAGCACACCGGAGGTTGCTAGAGTCTACAGGGAGCAGCTGAGCGAAAGACTCTATGATATGCCTACGTCGAACACAAATGCCAATAATATGTGGCTGCGTTGCCGCTCAGCTATTCAGGAAGTAGCCGAAACCACCCTAGGATACCTACCACCCTCGACAAGAAACCCGTGGTATGATGGCGAGTGTGAGCAGAAAAGGGCAGCAACCGACGAGGCGTACCAAAAGGCGCTGCAGAGGAAAACCAGGGCAGCGCAAGAAGAGTACCGAGCCAGAAGAAGGGAGGAGAAAAAACTACTGCGACAAAGGAAAAGAATCTTCGCAGCCTCCCAGCTCAAGGATATCGAGGAGTCTAGGGATAAACATAAAACACGAGCTTTTTACAAGAAAGCCAAAGGCCTTGCAGGAGGCTTCAAAAAGGGCACCCAGGCTCTTCGAAACTGCAAGGGCAATCTTGTCACCGACCCGCAGGGAATAGTGGATGTATTTAAGCAGCACTTCCAGCAGCTGCTTAACGAGCATGACCAAGAGAGAGTGGTAGAGACCGAGGATATCCCAACTCCAGCCGCTGAAGTAGTCCTCCCACCCAACATCGAAGAAGTCGGCACAGCTATTCAGAAGCTGAAGAACAACAAGGCCACAGGCTCAGATGGCTTGCCATCAGAGCTCTTCAAGGCTGGCGGCGATGTTCTGGTAGGGAGCACACACCAGATCATCTGCAGAATTTGGGAAGATGAAAGCATGCTCGACGACTGGAATACTAGCTCTATATGTCCCATCCACAAAAAAGGCGATCCTACCTCTTGCAAGAACTATAAAGGTATATCCCTGCTCAATGTCGCATACAAGATCCTGACCAGCGTATTGTTTGAACGTCTAAAACCATTTTGCACCGCACTAATCAGCAGCTACCAGTGCGGCTTCCGGCCCGGCAAATCAACTATGGACCAAATTTTCACACTTCGACAAATCCTGGAAAAGACCAACGAGTTTCGAATCGATACACACCATCTTTTCATCGATTTCAAAGCCGCATACGACAGCATTCATCGTGAAGAACTGTTTGGTGCGATGGCCGAAATCGGGATCCCGGTAAGACTGATCCAGTTGTGTCGCGCCACGCTAAAAAACACGCGATGCACCGTGCAACTCGGTTCTAGGACCTCGGAACCATTCGAAACATGCACCGGATTTCGGCAAGGAGATGCGCTGTCATGTGACTTCTTCAACCTGGTGCTGGAGCAGATAGTGCAAGGGGCAGGCGTCAACAGAGAAGGCACTATCTTTTACAAGTCCATCCAGCTGCTAGGATACGCGGATGATATCGACATCATCGCGTGTTCTCGCAGTGGCATTGTGGAAGCATTCACGGCGATTGAAGAACAGGCGAAACGAGTTGGTCTTAAGATCAATGAGGACAAAACGAAATACATGCTGTCAAGCAAAAACCAATCCGTCGCTCACTACCTGGGACAAAATATAACAATTGACAGCTACAATTTCGAGGTAGTTAAGGAGTTTGTCTACCTCGGGGCAAACGTAAATTCCACAAATGACACCACAGTGGAGATCCGGCATAGAATCGCCCTTGGCAACCGCTGCTACTTCGGCTTGTCCAAACAACTGGAGTCAAAACTCCTCACTCGAAAGACCAAAGTCATGCTTTACAAAACGCTCATTCTGCAAGTTTTGCTGTACGGAGCCGAAAGCTGGACGATAAGCAGGACAGCGGAGCCGATTTTGGGTTCTTTCGAAAGAAAAATTCTGCGCCGGATATTTGGTCCTGTCTGTGATGAAGGTGAATGGAGAAGAAGACACAACCGCGAACTCTACGAGCTTTACCAAGATGTGGATGTAGTCCGGAAGGCAAGGATCCGTCGACTACACTGGCTCGGCCACATCGAGCGCATGGACATAACGCTCCAGCTAAGAGGGTCTTCGACTCCGAAATAAAATTATAATCTCAATGGTTCGTGAGTGATTAGACGTACTTCTCATCTCGTCCGCTAAAACATTTATTTACAAAGGTTCTTAGTGGTCTCTTTTCGTACCCTTGCGAAAAACAAATACCCTAGTGTCTGCGGTTTCTACTTATTTGATCGGTATTGTGTAATCGTTATTAGTATCCGCAATAACCCCCAATCAAAATTACCATTGCACTTGACTTTCTTCTTTGTGATTCAAAACTCACTCGATTTAGTCCAATTCCACTGTGCAAAGTATAATTGTCCGCTTCATCATGCCGTTTGAGTCTAATTCAAACTCAAACTCAAGCTCATCTATTAACACCCGTTCCAAGAAGCAAGTGGTCACCAACTCATCTGTGATAACCCCTCGGCAGCTGAGTACACCAACACCCACGCCCAAAAGCACAACAATCACCTCGTTGAACCACTTCACCATTGGAGAACTCGAAGACCGCTTGTCTACACAGACAGAAACCATTCTCTCGCGTTTCTCTGCAGAAATCGATATTCTTCGTAATGATGTTATGCAGCAGATCGCGCTCATCGAAATGAATTGGAATAAGTGCATCGCCGAATTAAAAACTAATATCAGTGATTTAGAGCATCGCATTGGGGAAATAAAGAGTACAAATGTGCATCCACAAATAACGACTTCGGAACTCACAGACCTTAAGCTACGTTGTGATGCACTAGAAAGAAATGAGCTAGCTAAGGATGCAATTCTCTTTGGAGTTCCCACACTACCGGAAGAAAACTTGAAATCAATTTTTCATCACCTGTGTCATTCTATCGACTGCAAGCCGCCCACTCTAAAATCCATTTTCCGTGCACACAACAGAAACAGTCCAACTGACCCTCCAATAATAATGAAATTTGGTTCAACACAAGAGCGGAATTTAATTTTAAGATCGTTGGCTCTCCATCGCAAAGCCCACGGTAGGCACTTGTGCTTGAGAGATGTTGGTCTTGACTCAAACAAGCATATCTACCTTAATGAGAGTCTCACTGCCAAAAATCGCGCCTTGTTACAACTGGCAACACATATGAAGCGCCATGGTCAGCTGGTTTCGGTGTTTACCAAGCACGGATCGGTCATCGTTAAGGAACGAAGAACCACTAACAACCTAACAATCAACGATAAAGAAATGCTGAACACAATTACCATGAGATGGTCATCAGAGAAGAACGAAAAGCAAATCAACAAAAAAGTGCAACAACAAACAGCCACAAGCTCTTCCCCCAAATAACATCATCAAGCAAAAATGATGACAACTTATAAACAAAACAACTCGGTTTATTTATTTACCACTCTCAACTTTCTCTCTTTTCTTTCTCTTCTCCTATACTATTCACTAGTCTATTTATTATAATTTTTTTGTTTTCTCTTACTTTGTACTATTTTTCCTTTTCTTTCAAACGTATTATGTTCTCAATTAAATGTTTTCCATTGGTCTTAATGTACGAATAACATGTACTCGCATTTGTTGAAGGCTTTTGTGCCAATCGCAGCTTGTCATTTTCTTTTTCTCGTTTTAACAAATGGTCAATATAAACTCAACTAGTTGGAGTAGTTCCTCATATGAACCAAAGACGTTGCTAAACATTTTATGTAACCAAAAAAAGGGTCTCAACATCTCTCATCTTAATGCACAGAGCGTAAAAAATAAAATTGATGATTTGCGTCTCCTTTTAGTTGGCAGCAAGGTCGATATCATGTGTCTGTCAGAAACATGGCTAAAACCAGAGATGTGTTCGAACTTATTTCACGTTCAAATCAAATCAAATCAAATCAAATTTATTTCATTCATAACTTACACAGTAAGATACAATATCTCATTAAAGAGTGCAAGATTCATCGAAAATTCTGTTGTATATTTAAGTGATGTGTGTTACTTTAGATACGTGAGGAACTGTGAGGCTTAAATTATTTAGATGATTAAAATAATTAAAATATTCACATTTTTGTACAATTGCAAGAAAGTTAGAGATTACAAGCTAGAGTTAGAGGATAGAGGAACACAAACAGGACATGAAAAACGAAAAGGAGACGGTGATGAAGGAAAAGGGAAAATGAGGAAAAATGCAGTCATCGTCGAGGAACGTTCAGGTATTGCTTTAGCTTAACTTTGAACAGGACTGTGCTACTTATAAGCCTAATGGTTCGGGGAAGCGAATTCCATAGACGTATCGCGTGGATAAAAAATTGTCGTTCAGAGATCATATAGTTATATCGACTTGGAATAATATGTAGGGCTCTGTTTGATGGAGTAAAACAGATCTTGCTATACAGATACATTGGTTGACGCGATTGTATAACGTTGTGAAGTAAAGTCAATGTTTTAATTTTGAAAAGATCTTCTAGGGTGATACCATAAATAGATTTAGAAAAGGTTGAAATGTGGTCATACCTTCTTAAACCAAAAATATACCGCGCTATACTGTTGTAGGCCACTTTGAGCTTCTGCATGTGCTCATAGTCACAGTTGTTGAAAATTTCGCATCCAAATAGCATTATTGGTATAATTAGTGCTTTAGCTAGTATCATTCTCGTTTTTAAGGGTGTAACAGTGTGTGTGGACCAAAGCAAACGAAGCCCTGAGTAAACTCTGCCTAGGGTGATCCTGATGTGGTTGTTCCAAGAGAGTGTTCTGTTGAAAACTATACCAAGATTTTTCGCAGTATCAACGAAGTCTATACCTCTGTTATTCAGATATAACCTTGGCAGGGAAGAGGTATCAATCGGTTTCCTGGAGATAACTAGACATTTTGATTTGGAAGGGTTTAGGCAGAGGCCATTCGCTCGAGACCAGCGAAAGATTCTGTCAAGATCTTCGTTTATTTCACACGCAGCGTTTTCCACAAGGCCCAATGGAGAACTCTTGCGCATCTGCACATCATCTGCATACATATCAACCGAAGAATACTGTAAGCATTTCGGTAAATCGTTGATGTACATAGTGAAGAATATAGGGCCTAGAATCGAGCCTTGTGGCACACCTAAGCTGAGTGGAAGGAAATCGGACACAGAATTATTTACAACGACTGCCTGGGATCTGCAATTTAAGTAAGAGGCGACTAGATGCGTGGACGATGAGGAAAATTTAAATTGATCTTGAAGTTTTCTACAAAGAACATTGTGATTAACCGTATCGAATGCTTTTGAAAAATCAAGTAGCACAAGATAGGTTACTTTATCCTTATCAACGGCTTGCCTTATGTCTTCAGTCACGTTCAGTAAAGCAGTAGTGCAACTATGCTTAGGTCGGAAACCAGATTGGTTGTCACATAACAGTTTGTTATTTTGAATAAATCTGTGTATCTGTGAGCTCATCATTTTTTCAAGAACTTTTGAGAGAAACGGCAGAATAGCGATCGGCCTGAACTCATTTGTATTTTTGGGTACCGGTATTATTTTAGCGCGCTTCCATTCGAGCGGAAAAACACTCGTCATAAATATGGAATTGAATATGTGTGTTATATATTTTAAGATACAAGGCAGGATAATTTTAATAAAAACTGGACTAATGTCGTCAAAACCGGTCGCTTTAGATTTAATAGATAGCACACTTCTAAGGACGTCTGCATCATTTACTACTGAAAAACTAAAGTTAGGGGTTGATCTTAAATTATCAAAATATTCGTCACTGTATTGATGATTAGTGCCAGCTAAGGTGCTGTCGATATTGCAGGAAAAAACGGATGCAAAAGACCTATTTAGTGCATTACAATCGATATTTCCATAATTTTTTTTCAATTCTTTACCTATCCCTAATTCCCTTATGTTTTTCCATAGATTTTGTTTAGCCTGTGTTGGATCAAGACGGGGAGCATAGAAGTGTCTTTTGGATTCACGTATCTGGCAAGTTACCCTATTCCTAAGAGTACGATAGGCACTATACAAAACGTCTATTCGAAACCTTTTCCAGCGATGGTATGCCTTGTCACGATGGTAAATAAGATTCTTGATATCAGTAGTAAACCAAGGGCATTCATATTTGTCCGCTTTTTTAGTTTTACTTATGAGCGGGACATGAGTATGAAAAAGACTCCTAATACTATCTTGAAAGAAATTTACTTGGTCATCAACGTTCGGCATTCTGTAAATCCTATTCCATTCCACTATAGAAAGATCTTCTATTAATTGTTCTATGTTAATGTTTTTAAAATCGCGAAATGTAAATAGATTTTCATTGTTGACGGCATTACATTGATAGGTTAAATGAATCAAGTCATGCCGAGAGAAAGAGGGAACCGAGAGTTGGTTGAAGTGTAGGACTTTATGTGGATGACTTACATAGAATACATCGAGGAGTGAACTATTATCCCTAGAGAAATGAGTTGGAAGGGAAGTATTCACGTTGACGGCTATAAGCTGGTGCGCGTGAATAGAGAAAATATAGTGGGTGGAGGTGTTGGAATATACATTAAAAATACGTACAATTTTAACATCGTTAGTAAGTCTGTATGTTCCCACCCAATAGAATATGTGTTTGTTGAAATATTGTTAAGAGAAGGAAAATTGCTAGTAGGCTGCATTTATATGCCACCAAATGTGGCCAATCATTCCTTGCCTCGTGATATTTTAGAGAGATTGGCTCCACTGTACACAGATATCGTTGTCCTTGGTGACTTAAATCTTAATTTACTTAATGTTCATAACATCCCATTCATAGAAATGATGGAGTCTCTCCATCTTAGCTTTGCTAATCTACATCAGCCAACTCATTTTATGCCCAATCGCAATCCTTCGCTTCTTGATGTATGTCTTGTCTCACAACGTAACCTTGTTTCACTGTACGATCAGATCTTTGCTCCGGCTTTCTCCTATCATGATCTAGTTTTTATTTCCATTAATAATTTAGCGCCTTTAACCAAAGATAATAAAATATCCATCTATAATTTTTCCAATATGAATGTTGCCTCATTATTCGTGGACTGCCTGAGCTTAAATTGGTCACCAATTTATAATACAAATAATGTTGACATACAAATAAACTGCTTCAATAAAAATATTCACTATCTTTTTAACAAACATGTGCCAATCAAAGATATTAGGAAAAAACAACAGCTGCCTGGCTCACTAGAGAAGTTTTAAGCCTCATAAAACAACGTGACTCGCTATATTCTAGGTGGAGGAGATTTAGATGTTTAGTCCTTCTTAACGACTACAAAGCTGCACGCAACGCAGTAGCTTCACTTGTACCACGGAATAAGCGACGTCACTATTCAGAGTTATTTTCGAATAGCAGTTCAAGTTCTAGTTTTTGGAAAAATGTGCGTCGAATGGACATCTGCCCCAACAAAATTGCAGTGCCTAACGATATAGACCTTGAAGCTCTCAATATGAAATTTGCCCAATCTTCGAACTTCAATTATAACCACAGTAATATTTCAATCTCCCGCTCAGATAGAGTTGAATATTCCTTTTCGCTCTCAGGTGTGAATGAAGTCGAAGTTGGACTAACCCTGTTAAAAATAAAATCAAAGGCGGTAGGCTCAGATAATATTCATCCAACTTTCATTAAAACACTTCTGCCGTGTATACTGCACCAAGTCACGCACGTAATGAATACGATCATTACTACCTCCACCTTCCCAAAAAGCTGGAAAGTTGTCAAGATTATCCCCTTGCCCAAAACATCACCTGATGGTAAGGTTTTTCGCCCAATAGCCATACTACGATACCTAAGCAAGGCTTTCGAAAGTCTAGTGAGTGGACAACTTAAAAAATATCTCGACAATAATAGTTTGATTACAAAATTTCAATCTGGCTTTCGCGCCAAACATAATTGCACAACGGCGTTATTAAAAGTATGTGAAGACATCCGTGCAGGTATGGACAATGATATTGTTGCGGAGATGCAGGCGGACCGTTAAGTTCGAAAACTCTCTGGAAGCGGGGATTGGAATGATGTCAACTTCCAATGGAATTGTCAGAGCGTTCTAGAGATTTCCGAAGGGGAACTTCCAACGGCGAACGTTCGAGACGGTGGACCGAGAGCTATATAAGCGCGAACACTCGCCCTTGACATTCATTCAGTTTGTGGTATTAAACAGCGTGTGACAAGTTAGTGCGATCAAACAGTGCGAAACTAAAAGCTTTCAATAAAGGGTTGTTTGTGTAATAAAGTTTAAGGTGGATAGTATTGGATAATAAAGTTTAAAGTGGATAGTATTGGATAATAAAGAAAAGTGGTGAAGCTACACAGATAATTGATCTGTGGTGAAAGAATTAAAAGTGTGTGTGTTTCAATTTAAATAAAAAGGACAATTGTAGTTTATCGCAATCCAGTGGTGCGAACCCTATTTGGTGTGGGGATCGAATAAATTCGTAACATTTGGTGTCAGAAGTGGGATTGCGAGTAAACGAGTGAAACTTTATTTGAGTTGTGAAGTGAATCATTGCAAAAGTGAGAAAATGGTAAAATTGGAAAAGCTGACAATTGATCAACTGAAAAGAGAGCTGGATGCTCGGGAATTATCCACAGTGGGAACTAAAGCCAACCTGGTGGAGAGACTGCGATCGGCGTTGCAGGAAGAAGGTGTCGACTGGGAGAGTTATGAATTCGGGGTGGAGAAGCCGTCGACATCCACTGAGCCAGCGTTCGATATGCAGCAAATTCTCGCGGCTATGAACGCTATGAGTGCTTCCATGAACCAGAAACTAGAAAAGCTGGAGGAAAATTCCGTTGCCGTAAGTAATTCTCTGAGTCAGAAACTGGAGGAAAATTCCATTTCCTTGAGCCAGAAACTAGAGAAGCTGGAGACGTTAGAAGAGATGCTAGAGAACAATCGAGAAAGCTTGAGAGACATCCAGCAGACAGTCAACGATCGATTCCAGGACGTCGAAGAGAGAATCGAGACACTAGAATCGAGGTTCGACGAGAAGGTTCTAGATCTCGAGAATAAACAGGAAAAGAGAATCGAGGCACTGGAGTCGAGGTTCGACAAGAAGTTTCTAGATCTCGAAAATAACCAGGAAAAGAGAATCGAGACACTGGACAAGAAGGTTCTGGAACTCGAGAAAACTATCCAGAACGTTCAGCATCAAGGAAGCATCGTACCGGCTGCAGCATCGAAATTTACAGCCCCCAACTTTGACGGCACGAGCGCATTTAACATCTTTAAGCTCCAGTTCGAGACAACAGCGGAACGGAATCAATGGGGAGAAGTAGATCGTGTTCCCGCTCTAGTAATTTCGCTTAAAGGAGAAGCAACTGGTGTTCACAGACCATCCCGGAGACCCAGAGAAGGAGCTACACAGCCATATGGGATGCTCTTCATCGAAGATACGGCAGTGAGCACATGCAGGAAATGCACAAGCTGGAACTTAAAGGGCGCAAGCAGCGTTTAAACGAGACCATCCAACAGTATGCTGCTGACATCGAGAGACTATCCCATCTTGCCTACGCGGATGTTCCAGTTGATGTGGTGGAAAAACTGAAAACGGATTCTTTCTTCCAAGGGCTAAGGGACCCCGATACGCAACGAAGCCTGATTCTCCTGCCGAAGACATCTTTCAAGGAGACAGTTGCCAGCGCCCTGGCATGTGAAACATCGCTCTTGATATGCCGACCTTCCATCAAACTACGGTGCATATCTCAAGACCAGGATAGTTCGAGAACAACAACGGCTAGTAGGAGTGCTTCATTCCCGGGTAGATGCTACATCTGCGACCAGCAGGGGCACAT
Organism: Eumerus sabulonum; assembly: GCA_951905685.1. NCBI lineage: Eukaryota > Metazoa > Arthropoda > Insecta > Diptera > Syrphidae > Eumerus > Eumerus sabulonum. The sequence goes on from OX645060.1 coordinate 89,962,727, forward strand.
TGCAAAGAACTGCCGCCTGCGAAGAAAGCGTTCGGGGTCTAGTTCGCCAAAAAGAGACCATGGGAGTGAACGCGACCGTGGAGGTGCAAAAGGTGCACCTAACAATCCGTTAAACTAAAACGAGTCAGTGCAGAGGGGCATGCGCTGGCTCCCACATTGGAGTGCCCCAGCATCCTCGTATCCCGAATCTGTACGGGTGCAACCAGCCTAGTCATCGAGGGAACAATGGACGGGCGACAATATCTGCTGACGTTGGACACGGGCGCAACTCATTCAGTCATCCGAAGCGGATTGGTTTCCGACATCGAACCTTTTTCGGAGGTAAGGCTTCGTACAGTAACTGGTGAGAAGGCGGAAGTTAAGGGAAAGGTCCAGAAAAGAGTTACGATGGGGACCATCGAGTTTCAGCATGATTTCATCGTTGCGGACATCACTGATGACATCATAATCGGCGTCGACTTCATGATTAGGCATGGCTTCACATTGGACCTCAACCAAAAAGTGATGAAGTATGGCAACTTGGAGCTCCCATTAACAATGGATAATGGACAAGGTAACAAGGTCAGGCGAATAGTCATGCAAGCGCGCCAAACAGTTCCCCCGAATGCAGAAGCTGTGGTTTGGGCAAAGATAGAAGAGGATGCGGGGACAAGCCGAATGTGGGTGGTCGAACCCGACAAACGAAATCGACCCAGCGATATCATTGTTGGAAGGGCTCTGGTGGAACCCCGACAAGACCAATTGGTTCCAGTACGAGTCCTGAATCCTGCCAGTACACCTAGGACAATACACAAGGGAACAACGATCGCTCAATGCCAAGAAGCTGCCGCCGTTATGAACTGCGAAGATAAGAAACAACAGCAAATCCAGTCCAACAAAGCCTTCTTAAAAACAATGGTCAGAGAGTGGACGCAACATCTAGTGGCGAATCAAAAAAGTAAAGCACTCTCCCTGCTTCGTAAATATTGGACGGTTTTTGCAGATGGTAAGAACCGAGGAGGGTACCTTTGGCGAAAGAAGGCGAGGTGATCAAACTAATCGACGAGATGGAAAAGGAGGGCGTGATCGAACCATCTGCAAGCCCATGGAGTTCGCCAGTAGTGCTAGTTAAGAAGAAGGATGGAAGCACCCGATTCTGCGTGGACTATAGGAAGCTGAACGACGTCACGAAGAAGGACAGCTATCCTTTACCGAGAATCGACGACACCTTGGACACACTATCTGGTGCAAAGTGGTTCTCGACGCTGGACTTACAAAGCGGATACTGGCAAATAGAGCTTGACCAGCAAGACAAGGAAAAGACCGCGTTCACCGCCGGGGGAGAGTTGTGGCAATTCACTGTGATGCCCTTCGGTCTTTGCAATGCGCCAGCCACATTCGAGGGACTTATGAACCGGGTGCTAAGAGGACTTCACTGGAGGACTTGCCTTGTCTATCTGGATGACATAATTGTCATGGGCAAGGATTTCGACGATCACCTTAAGAAGCTTGAAGAGGTACTGGAACGTATTCAAGCAGCCGGACTGAAATTGAGCCCGAAGAAATGTTCGCTCTTCCAAAACGAGGTGAAGTACTTGGGACATGTGGTGACTGCAGAAGGAGTCCACACAGACGAAGAGAAAATCTCGGCGGTTAAGGAATGGCGGCGGCCGAAGAATCTTCATGAGTTAAGGTCATTCCTGGGACTTTGCACGTATTACAGGCGATTCATCCCAGGATTTGCAAACGTTGCCAGCAGTTTGCACGAGCTCACCAAAAAGAATCGGCCATTCAAGTGGGAGAAGCCGCAGGAGGAAGCGTTCATTCACCTAAAGGAATTGCTCTGCAGTGCGCAGATTCTTGCATATCCTGTCCCGGGAGAAAAGTTCATTTTGGACACAGATGCGAGCGGACATGGAATCGGAGGAGTACTCTCTCAAATGATTGACGGGCGGGAGCGGGTCATCGCTTACTACAGTAGGATCCTATCGAAGCCGGAGAGGAACTACTGTGTAACTAGGAGGGAGCTTTTAGCCGTGGTTGACTGTGTCAAGCATTTCCACAAATATCTCTATGGCCAAGCTTTTCATCTTAGGACGGACCACGCAGCGTTGAGATGGCTGCTGCAGTTCAAAAACCCGGAAGGCCAGCTTGCTAGATGGATAGAGAGAATCCAGAGCTATGACTTCAGTATCGAACACCGGAAGGGAAGCAGTCATGGAAATGCGGATGCATTATCGAGGCGACCTTGCGATGTTGAATGCAAACATTGTTCACGCGCCGAGACCAAGGAACAGGTCACCGATATCCGTTGTTTCCAGGTGCTGCCAGAAGATTCCTGGACTGTCGAGAAGGTTGGAAGGAAGCAGCGAGAAGATGCCGATCTGGCAGTCATCATCGACTACCAAGAACGAGGTTTTCGACCAAGTTGGCAGCAAATATCCAGTGAAAGCCCAATCGTGAAATCTTACTGGGCTCAATGGCAGAGTTTGAAGCTGAAGAACGGTTGCCTCTACCGCAGTTGGGAAAGTGAGGACAGGAACATTGTAAACGATCTGCTGGTAATTCCGAAAGGACAAATCGAAGAGGTCATCCGAGAATACCACGAGGGACCAAGCGGGGGTCATCTTGGTGTTAACAAGACTGTAGGAAAGATCAAGAGACGTTTCTACTGGGTAGGATGCCATGAGTCGGTTACGCGTTTCATTCGCAGGTGTGAACAGTGTGCGAAGGCAAAGGGTCCAGTTAGGAAAACTCGAGGAAATATGCAGCAGTACAATGTTGGAGCATCGTTCGAACGTATCGCAATGGACATTGCAGGTCCAATCCCAACGAGCAACGCTGGAAACAAGTACGCGCTAGTGGTGATCGATTACTTCAGCAAGTGGCCTGAGGTGTTTTGCATCCCGAACCAGGAAGCTAAAACCATTTCGGATGCATTCGTGAATAACTGGGTTTCGCGTTATGGAGTACCAATGGAACTGCACTCAGACCAAGGGAGAAACTTGGAGTCGTCGGTGTTCAAGGAACTCTGTGACATACTAGGTATCAGAAAGACGCGGACAACACCATTACATCCACAATCTGATGGCATGGTCGAAAGGTTCAACCGGACAATGGAGGAATACCTGAGAAAAGTCGTCGTCGGAGATCAGAAGGACTGGGATGAACATCTTCCCCTTTTCTTAATGGCATACCGTTCGGCACAGCACAATTCAACGGCAACAACACCCGCCGAAACCATTTTTGGAACTGATCTCCGACTTCCATCGGACTTGAAGTTCGGCGTGGTACTACCGACAACTAGCAGCAGGGAGGACTTCGTAACTGAAAAGAAGGAACAGCTGAACTCCAACCATCAGTTCATCCGGGAGCGACTGAACTTGGTCAGCGATAAAATGAAGGCGCGATACGACTTGAGGGCGAATACTTCTGGATTCGAGACCGGACAATTGGTGTTGCTGTACAACCCACAACGGAAAAAAGGCTTGTGCCCCAAATTGCAATCAGCCTGGGACGGACCATATGAGGTCATCAAGAAACTCAATGACGTGGTATACCGGATACAGCAGATGGGAAACAGACGGGCGAAGTATAAAATTGTCCACGTAGAGAGGTTAGCACCATATTACGGAGAAGGATCCAATCGCTTGTTCGAGGACGAACAAGTTTAGGAGTCGGGCAGTGTTGCGGAGATGCAGGCGGACCGTTAAGTTCGAAAACTCTCTGGAAGCGGGGATTGGAATGATGTCAACTTCCAATGGAATTGTCAGAGCGTTCTAGAGATTTCCGAAGGGGAACTTCCAACGGCGAACGTTCGAGACGGTGGACCGAGAGCTATATAAGCGCGAACACTCGCCCTTGACATTCATTCAGTTTGTGGTATTAAACAGCGTGTGACAAGTTAGTGCGATCAAACAGTGCGAAACTAAAAGCTTTCAATGAAGGGTTGTTTGTGTAATAAAGTTTAAAGTGGATAGTATTGGACAATAAAGTTTAAAGTGGATAGTATTGGATAATAAAGAAAAGTGGTGAAGCTACACAGATAATTGATCTGTGGTGAAAGAATTAAAAGTGTGTGTGTTTCAATTTAAATAAAAAGGACAATTGTAGTTTATCGCAATCCAGTGGTGCGAACCCTATTTGGTGTGGGAATCGAATAAATTCGTAACAATATGGTTGGGTTAATGGTCTGCCTAGACTTTTCTAAAGCCTTTGACTGCGTAAATCACGAAATTCTCTTAAAAAAACTGAAAGAACAATTTCATTGTGGAGAGTCCATATGTCACCTTTTGTCATCTTATCCATCCCATCGTTCACAATTTGTTTTTAATGACAATAAATGTTCTTCGCATCTTTGCGTGAAGTCTGGTGTACCACAAGGTTCCGTGTTAGGCCCGCTTTTATTCGTATGTTACATAAATGATATATATAATCGTTTTTCGACGTGTAATTTTCATTTGTATGCCGACGATGTACAGGTCTATTCAATGTTCCCCAAATCCTTGTGTACCTCGGCAATGAATTTAATTTCAGACGATCTAAATCGTGTCCGCGCTTGGACAACAAATAATAAGCTCAAGCTTAATGCATCAAAAACCAAAGCATTGATACTTCATAGAGATAGAAACGCGCCAATCTTACCTCCTCTGCTTATAAATAACAACCCCATCGATTACGTTGATAAAATAAAAAACCTGGGAATTCATTTTGCACCCAATCTTAGCTGGAATATGCACATAAGCAGTGTAGTGTCTAAGATATATGGCGCACTTAGGGGTTTAAGTCCTACTTCCAAGTATTTGCCATTTATAGTGAAGCATAAACTGGTAAAGTCATTTATTCTTCCTATAATCATCTACGGTTGCGAACTTTTTCCCAAACTTGATTATGAGTCAAACAGGAAACTCAACGTGGCATACAATAGTTGTGCTAGATATATTTACGGCGTCGAAAGGCACGACCATGTCTCTGAGTACACTAAAAAGATTACAGGCTGTTCGCTCACAGCTTTAATAAAATATCGCACCTTGCTGTTACTATATAAAATCGTAAACACTAAAGAACCAGAATACCTATTCGAAAGTATCCGTTTCGCTTGGACACAACGCTCCTTAAAACTCATTATACCAAAACATAAATATTTAGTAACGTCAAGACAATTTTTTGTTCATGCGGCTCAGATGTGGAACCTGCTACCCATTCACATCAAGCAAGCGAGCTGCACAAACGCTTTCAAGCCACAATTATTCAAGTATCTAAGCGAAAATGATTGTTGGAAAACCCTTTCTTGTTCTTTGTTTTTTTTTTTTTTTTCTTTTTTCCTTTTTTTATTAAATACTTTTCTCTTTTTCCTAAATCTATTATACTTGTCAAATCTTTGTTAACTTTCTTGCCTGTAACTTGCTTTTTCATTTCATATTTATATTGTTGCGGAGATGCAAACGGACGATTAAGTTCGAATTTCGCTGTCGAAGTTCGAAAGCTCTCTGGAAGCGGGGATTGGAATGATGTCAACTTCCAATGGAATTGTCAGAGCGTTCTAGAGATTTTCGAAGGGGAACTTCCAACGGCGAACGTTCGAGAAGGTGGACCGAGAGCTATATATATATCAGTTTGTGGTATAAAACAGCGTGTGACAAGTCGGTGTGATCAACCAGTGTGAAAAGAAAAGCTCTCAATAAAGGTTTTGTTTGTGTAATAAAGTTTAAAGTGGATTGTATTGGATAATAAATAAAAGTGGTGAAGCTGCACAGATAATTGATCTGTGGTGAAGGAAATAAAAGTGTGTGTGTTTTTATTCTGATAAAAAGGACAATTGTAGTTTATCGCAATCCAGTGGTACGAGCCCTATTCGGTGTGGGAGCGAATAAATTCGTAACAATATGCTATAATCAAAAAAGTCGCTCACCACCGACGTCTTGGACAGAACGTTTGTATTGGAAAATATAAGTTTGAGATAGTAAAGGACTTCGTCTACCTTGGCTCTGCAGTGACCTGGAACAACAACATCAGTTCAGAAATCAAACGCAGAATCACTCTTGTCCATCGCTGTTTCTTTGGGCTCAGGAAACAGTTAAGTAATAGAGCCCTCTCCCGAATGACAAAGTTGTCTCTATATAAGACCCTTATTATCCCGGTCCTGCTGTACGGCGCAGAAACATGGACACTATCAAAAGCGGATGAGGAGATCCTTAGTCGTTTCGAGAAAAAGATTTTGATCGTGATTTTCGGCCCTATAAACGCAGGCGGGGATGGAGGAAAAGATTAAACCAAGAGCTTTACAGCGACATGAGTCTTGTCAGTCGCCTGCGGATTCATCGCCTAAGATGGCAAGGCTATGTAGAGCGCATGGACATCACAGCCACAGCTCGAAGAATCTTTGAATCCAACCCCGAGGGACGGAGAAACAGAGGACGGCCGCACTTAAGATGGCGCACACAGGTGTAAAGGGACCTTAGCCAACTGGGTGTGCGGCAATGGAAAAGGCTAGCAAAAGATCGGGGGGGCATGTTAGTTGAGGCCCAGGTTCACCCCGAAACGTAGCGCCCGTTACGAAGAAGGTGTCAGATTTGCCACAAATAAGGTTCGGTTGACCACAAACCTCAATATTTACTAGGTCTAAGCCATTCACAGACCATGCTAACGTTCTGCCAAGGACGTCTCACTTTTATTTATTTGTTTGTTTGTTTATTTGTAGTAATTAAAATCATGTACAAGTAAGATACAGAATCTTTTAAATTCGCACATGCTTTATAAATGTTTGGGAATAACAGATGAAAATGTAAAAAGAAGAAAAAGATAACATATTGTTACGAACTTATTCGATCCCCACACCAAATAGGGTTCGCACCACTGGATTGCGATAAACTACAATTGTCCTTTTTATTTAAATTGAAACACACACACACTTTTAATTCTTTCACCACAGATCAATTATCTGTGTAGCTTCACCACTTTTCTTTATTATCCAATACTATCCACTTTAAACTTTATTATCCAATACTATCCACTTTAAACTTTATTACACAATACACAAACCTTAATTGAAAGCTTTTCTTTTCACCTTGGTTGATCACACCGACTTGTCACACGCTGTTTTATACCACAAACTGAATGAATCCCGAGGGCGAGTGTTCGCGCTTATATAGCTCTCGGTGCATCTTCTCGAACGTTCGCCGTTGGAAGTGCCCCTTCGGAAATCTCTAGAACGCTCTGACAATTCCATTGGAAGTTGACACCATTCCAATCCCCGCTTCCAGAGAGCTTTCGAACTTCGACAGCGAAATTCGAACTTAATCGTCCGTTTGCATCTACGCAACACTGCCCTCCTCCAAAACTTGTTCGTCCTCGAACAAACGATTGGATCCTTCTCCTTAATATGGTGCTAACCTCTCTACGTGGAAAATTTTATACTTCGCCCGTCTGTTTCCCAACTGCTGTATCCGGTATACCACGTCATTTAGTTTCTTGATGACCTCATATGGTCCGTCCCAGGCTGATTGCAATTTGGGGCACAAGCCTTTTTTTCGTTGTGGGTTGTACAGCAATACCAATTGTCCGGTCTCGAATCCAGAAGTATTCGCCCTCAAGTCGTATAGCGCCTTAATTTCATCGCTGACCAAGTTCAGTCGCTCCCGGATGAACTGATGGATAGAGTTCAGCTGTTCTTTCTTTTCGGTTACGAAGTCTTCCCTGCCGCTAGTTGTCGGTAGTACCACGCCGAACTTCAAGTCCGATGGAAGTCGGAGATCAGTTCCAAAAATGGCCTCGGCGGGTGTTATTGCCGTTGAATTGTGCTGTGCCGAACGGTATGCCATTAAGAAATGGGGAAGATGTTCATCCCAGTCCTTCTGATCTCCGACGACGACTTTTCTCAAATATTCCTCCATCGTCCGGTTGAACCTTTCGACCATGCCATCAGATTGTGGGTGTAATGGTGTTGTCCGCGTCTTTCTGATACCTAGCATGTCACAGAGTTCTTTGAACACCGACGACTCGAAGTTTCTCCCTTGGTCTGAGTGCAGTTCCATTGGTACTCCATAACGCGAAACCCAGTTATTCACGAATGCATCCGAAATGGTTTTGGCTTCCTGGTTCGGGATGCAAAACACCTCAGGCCACTTGCTGAAGTAATCGATCACCACTAGCGCGTACTTGTTTCCAGCGTTGCTCGTTGGGAATGGGCCTGCAATGTCCATTGCGATACGTTCGAACGGTGCTCCAACATTGTACTGCTGCATATTTCCTCGAGTTTTCCTAACTGGACCCTTTGCCTTCGCACACTGTTCACACCTGCGAATGAAACGCCTAACCGACTCATGGCATCCTACCCAGTAGAAACGTCTCTTGATCTTTTCTACAGTCTTGTTAACACCAAGATGACCCCCGCTTGGTCCCTCGTGGTATTCTCGGATGACCTCTTCGATTTGTCCTTTCGGAATTACCAGCAGATCGTTTACAATGTTCCCGTCCTCACTTTCCCAACTGCGGTAGAGGCAACCGTTCTTCAGCTTCGAACTCTGCCACTGAGCCCAGTAAGCTTTCACGAGTGGGCTTTCGCTGGATATTTGCTGCCAAGTTGGTCGAAAACCTCGTTCTTGGTAGTCAATGATGACTGCCAGATCGGCATCCTCTCGCTGCTTCCTTCCAACCTTCTCGGCACTCCAAACATCTTCTGGCAGCACATGGAAACGACGGATATCGGTGACTTCTTCTTTGGTTTCCGCACGTGAACAATGCTTGCATTCAACGCCTCGAGTTCGGTTCGTTAATGCATCCGCATTTCTATGGCTGCTTCCCTTCCGGTATTCGCGTGCTCTCGCTTGTTCTCCTTTTCGCGAATCAAACCTCGAACGCCTTCTTCTCAGATGACAATTTCTCGCCATGTGCCCCTGCTCGTTGCAGATGTAGCAGCTACCTGGGAACGGGCAGCTCCTACTCACCGTTGTTTCTCTGGAACTACGCAACAATTTGCTGGAAGAACGCTTTCTCCGCAGACGACAGTCTTTTGCAATGTGCCCCTGCTGGTCGCAGATATAGCAGCTACCTGGGAACGAGCGACTCCTACTCACTGTCGTAGGTCGTACGTCGCAATTCGCTGAAAGAACGCTTTCTCCGGAGACGGCAGTTCCTCGCAATGTGCCCCTGCTGGTCGCAGATGTAGCATCTACCCGGGAATGAACCACTCCTACTCGCCAGATTGGCTTTACTTCCCACTGTGGATAATTCCCGAGCATCCAGCTCTTTTTTCAGTTGTTCAATGGTCAACTTTTCCAATTTCACCATTTTCTCTATCTCTTAACAATTCACTTTGTGCAATTCAAAATTTAAATAAACGTTCCACTCGTTTACTCGCTATCCCACTTCTGACACCAAATGTTACGAATTTATTCGCTCCCACACCGAATAGGGTTCGCACCACTGGATTGCGATAAACTACAATTGTCCTTTTTATCAGAATAAAAACACACACACTTCTATTTCTTTCACCACAGATCAATTATCTGTGCAGCTTCACCACTTTTATTTACTATCCAATACAATCCACTTTAAACTTTATTACACAAACAAAACCTTTATTGAGAGCTTTTCTTTTCACACTGGTTGATCACACCGACTTGTCACACGCTGTTTTATACCACAAACTGAATGTCTGTCGAGGGCGAGTGTTCGCGCTTATATAGCTCTCGGTCCACCTTCTCGAACGTTCGTCGTTGGAAGTTCCCCTTCGAAAATCTCTAAAACTTGTTCGTCCTCGAACAAACGATTGGATCCTTCTCCTTAATATGGTGCTAACCTCTCTACGTGGAAAATTTTATACTTCGCCCGTCTGTTTCCCAACTGCTGTATCCGGTATACCACGTCATTTAGTTTCTTGATGACCTCATATGGTCCGTCCCAGGCTGATTGCAATTTGGGGCACAAGCCTTTTTTTCGTTGTGGGTTGTACAGCAATACCAATTGTCCGGTCTCGAATCCAGAAGTATTCGCCCTCAAGTCGTATAGCGCCTTAATTTCATCGCTGACCAAGTTCAGTCGCTCCCGGATGAACTGATGGATAGAGTTCAGCTGTTCTTTCTTTTCGGTTACGAAGTCTTCCCTGCCGCTAGTTGTCGGTAGTACCACGCCGAACTTCAAGTCCGATGGAAGTCGGAGATCAGTTCCAAAAATGGCCTCGGCGGGTGTTATTGCCGTTGAATTGTGCTGTGCCGAACGGTATGCCATTAAGAAATGGGGAAGATGTTCATCCCAGTCCTTCTGATCTCCGACGACGACTTTTCTCAAATATTCCTCCATCGTCCGGTTGAACCTTTCGACCATGCCATCAGATTGTGGGTGTAATGGTGTTGTCCGCGTCTTTCTGATACCTAGCATGTCACAGAGTTCTTTGAACACCGACGACTCGAAGTTTCTCCCTTGGTCTGAGTGCAGTTCCATTGGTACTCCATAACGCGAAACCCAGTTATTCACGAATGCATCCGAAATGGTTTTGGCTTCCTGGTTCGGGATGCAAAACACCTCAGGCCACTTGCTGAAGTAATCGATCACCACTAGCGCGTACTTGTTTCCAGCGTTGCTCGTTGGGAATGGGCCTGCAATGTCCATTGCGATACGTTCGAACGGTGCTCCAACATTGTACTGCTGCATATTTCCTCGAGTTTTCCTAACTGGACCCTTTGCCTTCGCACACTGTTCACACCTGCGAATGAAACGCCTAACCGACTCATGGCATCCTACCCAGTAGAAACGTCTCTTGATCTTTTCTACAGTCTTGTTAACACCAAGATGACCCCCGCTTGGTCCCTCGTGGTATTCTCGGATGACCTCTTCGATTTGTCCTTTCGGAATTACCAGCAGATCGTTTACAATGTTCCCGTCCTCACTTTCCCAACTGCGGTAGAGGCAACCGTTCTTCAGCTTCGAACTCTGCCACTGAGCCCAGTAAGCTTTCACGAGTGGGCTTTCGCTGGATATTTGCTGCCAAGTTGGTCGAAAACCTCGTTCTTGGTAGTCAATGATGACTGCCAGATCGGCATCCTCTCGCTGCTTCCTTCCAACCTTCTCGGCACTCCAAACATCTTCTGGCAGCACATGGAAACGACGGATATCGGTGACTTCTTCTTTGGTTTCCGCACGTGAACAATGCTTGCATTCAACGCCTCGAGTTCGGTTCGTTAATGCATCCGCATTTCTATGGCTGCTTCCCTTCCGGTATTCGCGTGCTCTCGCTTGTTCTCCTTTTCGCGAATCAAACCTCGAACGCCTTCTTCTCAGATGACAATTTCTCGCCATGTGCCCCTGCTCGTTGCAGATGTAGCAGCTACCTGGGAACGGGCAGCTCCTACTCACCGTTGTTTCTCTGGAACTACGCAACAATTTGCTGGAAGAACGCTTTCTCCGCAGACGACAGTCTTTTGCAATGTGCCCCTGCTGGTCGCAGATATAGCAGCTACCTGGGAACGAGCGACTCCTACTCACTGTCGTAGGTCGTACGTCGCAATTCGCTGAAAGAACGCTTTCTCCGGAGACGGCAGTTCCTCGCAATGTGCCCCTGCTGGTCGCAGATGTAGCATCTACCCGGGAATGAACCACTCCTACTCGCCGTTATTGTTCTGGAACTATCCTTGTTTTGAGATATGCGCCATAATTTGATGTAAGGTCGGCATATCAAGAGCGATGTTTCACATGCGAGAGCGCTGGCAACAGTCTCCTTGAAAGATGTCTTCGGCAGGAGAATCAGACTTCGTTGCGTATCGGGGTCCCTTAGCCCTTGGATGAAAGAGTCCGTTTTTAGTTTCTCCACCACACCAACTGGGACATCTGCGTAGGCAAGGTGGGACAGCCTCTCGATGTCGACAGCATACTGTTGGATGGTCTCGTTTCCACGCTGCTTGCGTCCTTTAAGTTCCAGCTTGTGCATCTCCTGCATGTGCTCACTGCCGTATCTTCGATGAAGAGCTTCCCATATGGCTGTGTAGTTCTTTCTCAGGGTTTCCGGGATGGTCTGTAGTACATCGGCTGCTTCGCCTTTAAGCGAAATTACTAGAGCGGCCACACGATCTTCTTCTCCCCATTGATTCCGTTCCGCTGTTGTCTCGAACTGAAGTTTAAAGATGTTAAACGCACTCGTGCCGTCGAAGTTGGGAGCTGTGAATTTCGATGCTGCAGTCGGTACAACGATTCCTTGATGCTGAACGTTCTGGAAAGTTCTCTCGAGTTCCAGAACCTTCTTGTCTTTTCCTGATTATTTTCGAGATCTAGAACCTTCCAGTCTAGTGTCTCGATTTTCTCTTCGACATTCTGGAATCGATCGTTAACGGCTTGCTGGATGTCTCTCAAGCTTTCTCGATTGTTCTGTAGCATCTCTTCTAACGTCTCCAGCTTCTCCAGTTTCTGGCTTATGGAAGTTGAATTTTCCTCCAACTTTTGATGTACGGTCGCCTCCAATTTCTGGCTTATGGAAGTTGAATTTTCCTCCAGCTTTAGATCGAGTTTCTGGCTCATAGCATTCAGAGCCGCGAGAATGTGCTGCATATCGAACGCTGGCTCAGTGGATGTCGACGGCTTCTCCACCCCGAATTCATAACTCTCCCAGTCGACACCTTCTTCCTGCAACGCCGATCGCAGTCTCTCAACCAGATTGGCTTTACTTCCCACTGTGGATAATTCCCGAGCATCCAGCTCTTTTTTCAGTTGTTCAATGGTCAACTTTTCCAATTTCACCATTTTCTCTATCTCTTAACAATTCACTTTGTGCAATTCAAAATTTAAATAAACGTTCCACTCGTTTACTCGCTATCCCACTTCTGACACCAAATGTTACGAATTTATTCGCTCCCACACCGAATAGGGTTCGCACCACTGGATTGCGATAAACTACAATTGTCCTTTTTATCAGAATAAAAACACACACACTTCTATTTCTTTCACCACAGATCAATTATCTGTGCAGCTTCACCACTTTTATTTACTATCCAATACAATCCACTTTAAACTTTATTACACAAACAAAACCTTTATTGAGAGCTTTTCTTTTCACACTGGTTGATCACACCGACTTGTCACACGCTGTTTTATACCACAAACTGAATGTCTGTCGAGGGCGAGTGTTCGCGCTTATATAGCTCTCGGTCCACCTTCTCGAACGTTCGTCGTTGGAAGTTCCCCTTCGAAAATCTCTAGAACGCTCTGACAATTCCATTGGAAGTTGACATCATTCCAATCCCCGCTTCCAGAGAGCTTTCGAACTTCGACAGCGAAATTCGAACTTAACCGTCCGTTTGCATCTCCGCAACAATATTGTTGCGAAGATGCAAACGGACGGTTAAGTTCGACCATGTAGAAAGTACATAGTAGAAACGTCTCTTGATCTTTTCTACAGTCTTGTTAACACCAAGATGACCCCCGCTGGGTCCCTCGTGGTATTCTCGGATGACCTCTTCGATTTGTCCTTTCGGAATTACCAGCAGATCGTTTACAATGTTCCCGTCCTCACTTTCCCAACTGCGGTAGAGGCAACTGTTCTTCAGCTTCAAACTCTGCCATTGAGCCCAGTAAGCTTTCACGATTGGGCTTTCACTGGATATTTGCTGCCAACTTGGTCGAAAACCTCGTTCTTGGTAATCGATGATGACTGCCAGATCGGCATCTTCTCGCTGCTTCCTTCCGACCTTCTCGACAGTCCAGGAATCTTCTGGCAGCACCTGGAAACAACGGATGTCGGTGACCTGTTCCTTGGTCTCGGCGCGTGAACAATGTTTGCATTCAACATCGCGAGGTCGCCTCGTTAATGCATCCGCATTACTATAACTGCTTCCCTTCTGGTATTCGCGTGCTCTCACTTGATCCCCTTTTTGCGAATCCGACCTCGGACGCCTTCTTCCCAGACGGCAATTTCTCGCCATGTGCCCTTGCTGGTTGCAGATGTAGCATCTACCTGAGAACGGGCGGCTCCTACTCACCGTTGTTGCACTGGAACTACGTCGCAATTTGCTGAAGGAACGCTTTCTCCGCAGACGGCAGTTCCTCGCAATGTGCCCCTGCTGGCCGCAGATGTAGCATCTACCCGGGAAAGAACCACTCCTACTCGCCGTTGTTGTTCTGGAACTATCCTGATCTTGAGAAATGCGCCGTAATTTGATGGAAGGTCGGCATATCAAGAGCGATGTTTCACATGCAAGAGCGCTGGCAACTGTCTCCTTGAAAGATGTCTTCGGCAGGAGAATCAGGCTTCGTTGCGTATCGGGGTCCCTTAGCCCTTGGATGAAAGAATCCGTCTTTAGTTTCTCTACCACATCAACTGAAACATCCGCGTAGGCAAGATGGGATAGCCTCTCGATGTCGGCGGCATACAGTTGGATGGTCTCGTTTAAACGCTGCTTGCGCCCTTTAAGTTCCAGCTTGTGCATCTCCTGCATGTGCTCACTGCCGTATCTTCGATGTAGGGCATCCCATATGGCTGTGTAGTTCCTTCTCTGGGTCTCCGGGACGGTCTGTAGAACGTCAGCTGATTCACCTTTAAGGGAAATTACTAGAGCGGCCACACGATCTTCTTCTCCCCATTGATTCCGTTCCGCTGTTGTCTCGAACTGAAGTTTAAAGATGTTAAATGCACTCGTGCCGTCGAAGTTGGGAGCTGTGAATTTCGACGCTGCAGTCGGTACAACGATGTTTCCTAGATGCTGAACGTTCTGGAAAGTTCTCTCGAGTTCCAGAACCTTCTTGTCGAGCCTCGATTCTAGTGTCTCGACTATTTTTTCCTGATAATTTTCGAGATCTAGAACCTTCTTGTCCAGTGTCTCTATTTTCACTTCGACACTCTGGAATCGATCGTCGACGGCCTTCTGGATGTTTCTTAAGCTTTCTCGAGTGTTCTCTAGCATCTCTTCCAGCTTCTGAATTTGGAATTTTCCTCCAACTTCCTACTTACGGCAGTGGAATTTTCCTTCAGTTTCTGACTCAGAGAAGTGGAATTTTCCTCCAGTTTTTGATCTAGTTTCTGGCTCAGGGAAGTTGAGTTTTCCTCCATCTTTTGACTCATAGCATTAAGAGCCGCGAGAATTTGCTGCATATCGAACGCTGGCTCAGTGGATGTCGACGGCTTCTCCACCCCGAATTCATAACTCTCCCAGTCGACACCTTCTTCCTGCAACGCCGATCGCAGTCTCTCCACCAGGTTGGCTTTACTTCCCACTGTGGATAATTCCCGAGCATCCAGCTCTCTTTTCAGTTGTTCAATTGTCAACTTCTCCAATTTTACCATTTTCTCACTTTTGCAATGATTCACTTCACAACTCAAATAAAGTTTCACTCGTTTACTCGCAATCCCACTTCTGACACCAAATGTTACGAATTTTTCGATCCCCACACCAAATAGGGTTCGCACCACTGGATTGCGATAAACTACAATATTCCTTTTTATTTAAATTGAAACACACACACTTTTAATTCTTTCACCACAGATCAATTATCTGTGTAGCTTCACCACTTTTCTTTATTATCCAATATTATCCACTTTAAACTTTATAATCCAATACTATCCACTTTAAACTTTATTACACAATACACAAACCTTAATTGAAAGCTTTTCTTTTCACCTTGGTTGATCACACCGACTTGTCACACGCTGTTTTATACCACAAACTGAATGTCTGTCAAGGGCGAGTGTTCGCGCTTATATAGCTCTCGGTCCACCGTCTCGAACGTTCGCCGTTGGAAGTTCCCCTTCGGAAATCTCTAGAACGCTCTGACAATTCCATTGGGAGTTGACATCATTCCAATCCCCGCTTCCAGAGAGTTTTCGAACTTAACGGTCCGCTTGCATCTCGCAACAGGATAATAAAGAAAAGTGGTGAACCTACACAGATAATTGATCTGTGGTGAAAGAAATAAAAGTGTGTGTGTGTTTTTAATTGGGAAAACGTAGACAATTGTAGTTTATCGCAATGTCCCTTATTCCACGGCGATTTTTTAGTACAGCTTGAAATAAGTGCGAAAGAGATGGTCAGTGAAACAGAAATACATTGGCACAGTCACGCGGGTGTTTTGCGATGTCGCTTCACTCCTGTTTCAGATTTGAAAGTGTACGTATGGATACCATTCTTACTTTTCAAATTTCACCACAGGCTAACGATAATGATATGTGAAACGAAATGTCAAAAAGACGCACACTGCTGCGAAATGAAAAAAAGGTCCATGGAATAACTCTTGCTGCTCGGAATGTCAGTCCAAAAGGAAATCACACTTTTCAAGCTGTACTAAAAAAGCGCCGTGGAATAAGGGACAATCCAGTGGTGCGAACCCTATTTGGTGTGGGGATTGAATAATTCGTAACATTTGGTGTCTGAAGTGGGATTGCGAGTAAACGAGTGAGACTTTAGTTGACTTGTGAAGTGAATCATTGCAAAAGTGAGAAAATGGTAAAATTGGAGAAGTTGACAATTGAACAACTGAAAAGAGAGCTGGATGCTCGGGAATTATCCACAGTGGGAAGTAAAGCCAACCTGGTGGAGAGATTGCGATCAGCGTTGCAGGAAGAAGGTTTCGACTGGGAGAATCACGAGTTCGGGGTGGAGTCGACGCGTCGACTTCCAGTGAACCAGCATTCGATATGCAGCAAATTCTCGCAGCTATGAATGCTATGAGTGCTTCCATATCCCAGAAATTAGATCAAAAGCTGGAGGAAAATTCCGTTGCCGTAAGTAGAAAGTTGGAGGAAAATTCCACTTCCATAGGGCAGAAACTAGAGAAGCTGGAGACATTAGAAGAGATGCTAGAGAACAATCGAGAAAGCCTAAGAAACATCCAGCAGGCCGTCGACGATCGATTCCAAAACGTCGAAGAGAGAATCGAGACACTAGAATCGAGGCTCGACAAGAAGGTTCTAGATCTCGAAAGTAACCAGGAAAAGAGAATCGAGACACTGGATAAGAAGGTTCTGGAACTCGAGAAAACTATCCAGAACGTTCACCATCAAGGAAACGTCGTACCGGCTGCAGCATCGAAATTCACAGCCCCCAACTTTGACGGCACGAGCGCATTTAACATCTTTAAACTCCAGTTCGAGACAACAGCGCAGCGGAATCAATGGGGAGAAGAAGATCGTGTGGCCGCTCTAGTAATTTCGCTTAAAGGCGAGGCAGCTGGTGTTCTACAGACCATCCCGGAGAGCCAGAGAAGGAACTACACAGCCATATGGGATGCTCTCCGTCGAAGATAAGGCAGTGAGCACATGCAGGAAATGCACAAGCTGGAACTTAAAGGGCGCAAGCAGCGTTTAAACGAGACCATCCAACAGTATGCTGCCGACATCGAGAGGCTATCCCATCTTGCCTACGCGGATGTTCCAGTTGATGTGGTGGAGAAACTTAAAACGGATTCTTTCATCCAAGGGCTAAGGGACCCCGATACGCAACGAAGCCTGATTCTCCTGCCGAAGACATCTTTCAAGGAGACAGTTGCCAGCGCTCTCGCATGTGAAACATCGCTCTTGATATGCCGACCTTCCATCAAACTACGGCGCATATCTCAAGACCAATTGGTTCCAGTACGAGTCCTGAATCCTGCCAGTACACCTAGGACGATACACAAGGGAACATCGATCGCTCAATGCCAAGAAGCTGCCGCTATTATGAACTGCGAAGATCAGAAACACCGGGAAATCCAGAACAAACAAAGCCTTCTTGAAAACAATGGTCAGAGAGTGGACGCAACATCTAGTGGAGAAGCAGAAAAGTAAAGCACTCTCCCTGCTTCGTAAATATTGGACAGTTTTTGCAGATGGTAAGAACTGTGGTAGAACATCAGTTGTGAAGCACAGAATAGACACAGGGGACTCTAGGCCGATCCGGCAACCACCGAGGAGGGTACCTTTGGCGAAAGAAGGCGAGGTGATCAAACTAATCGACGAGATGGAAAAGGAGGGCGTGATCGAACCATCTGCAAGCCCATGGAGTTCTCCAGTAGTGCTAGTTAAGAAGAAGGATGGAAGCACCCGATTCTGCGTGGACTATAGGAAGCTGAACGACGTCACGAAGAAGGACAGCTATCCTTTACCGAGAATCGACGACACCTTGGACACACTATCCGGTGCAAAGTGGTTCTCGACGCTGGACTTACAAAGCGGATACTGGCAAATAGAGCTTGACCTGCCAGACAAGGAAAAGACCGCGTTCACCGCCGGGGGAGAGTTGTGGCAATTCTCTGTGATGTCTTTCGGTCTTTGCAATGCGCCAGCCACCTTCGAAAGACTAAGGAACCGGGTACTAAGAGGACTTCACTGGAGGACTTGCCTTGTCTATCTGGATGACATAATTGTCATGGGCAAGGATTTCGACGATCACCTTAAGAAGCTTGAAGAGGTACTGGAACGTATTCAAGCTGCCGGACTGAAATTGAGCCCGAAGAAATGTTCGCTCTTCCAAAACGAGGTAAAGTATTTGGGACATGTGGTGACTGCAGAAGGAATCCACACAGATGAAGAGAAAATATCAGCGGTTAAGGAATGGCCGCAGCCGAAGAATCTTCATGAGTTAAGGTCATTCCTGGGACCTTGCACATATTACAGGCGATTCATCCCAGGATTTGCAAACGTTGCCAGCAGTTTGCACGAGCTCACCAAAAAGAATAGGCCATTCAAGTGGGAGAAGCCGCAGGAGGAGGCGTTCATTCACCTGAAGGAATTGCTCTGCAGTGCGAAGATTCTTGCATATCCTGTCCCGGGAGAAAAGTTTATTTTGGACACCGATGCGAGCGGACATGGAATCGGAGGAGTACTCTCTCAAATTATTGACGGGCGAGAGCGGGTCATCGCTTACTACAGTAGGATCCTATCGAAGCCGGAGAGGAACTACTGTGTAACTAGGAGGGAGCCCTTAGCCGTGGTCGACTGTATCAAGCATTTCCACAAATATCTCTATGGCCAAGCTTTCCATCTCAGGACGGACCACGCAGCGTTGAGATGGCTGCTGCAGTTCAAAAACCCGGAAGGCCGGCTTGCTAAATGGATAGAGAGAATCCAGAGTTATGACTTCAGAATCGAACACCGGAAGGGAAGCAGTCATGGAAATGCGGATGCATTATCGAGGCGACCTTGCGATGTTGAATGCAAACATTGTTCACGCGCCGAGACCAAGGAACAGGTCACCGACATCCGTTGTTTCCAGGTGCTGCCAGAAGATTCCTGGACTGTCGAGAAGGTCGGAAGGAAGCAGCGAGAAGGTACCGATCTGGCAGTCATCATCGACTACCAAGAACGAGGTTTTCGACCAAGTTGGCAGCAAATATCCAGTGAAAGCCCAATCGTGAAAGCTTACTGGGCTCAATGGCAGAGTTTGAAGCTGAAGAACGGTTGCCTCTACCGCTGTTGGGAAAGTGAGGACGGGAACATTGTAAACGATCTGCTGGTAATACCAAAAGGGCAAATCGACGAGGTCATCCGAGAATACCCCGAGGGACCAAGCGGGGGTCATCTTGGTGTTAACAAGACTGTAGAAAAGATCAAGAAACGTTTCTACTGGGTAGGATGCCATGAGTCGGTTACGCGTTTCATTCGCAGGTGTGAACAGTGTGCAAAGGCAATGGGTCCAGTAAGGAAAACTCGAGGAAATATGCAGCAGTACAATGTTGCAGCACCGTTCGAACGTATCGCAATGGACATTGCAGGCCCATTCCCAACGAGCAACGCTGGAAACAAGTACGCACTAGTGGTGATCGATTACTTCAGCAAGTGGCCTGAGGTGTTTTGCATCCCGAACCAGGAAGCCAAAACCATTTCGGATGCATTCGTGAATAACTGGGTTTCGCGTTATGGAGTACCAATGGAACTGCACTCAGACCAAGGGAGAAACTTCGAGTCGTCGGTGTTCAAAGAACTCTGTGACATGCTAAGTATCAGAAAGACGCGGACAACACCATTACATCCACAATCTTATGGCATGGTCGAAAGGTTCAACCGGACGATGGAGGAATACCTGAGAAAAGTCGTCGTCGGAGATCAGAAGGACTGGGATGAACATCTTCCCCTTTTCTTAATGGCATACCGTTCGGCACAGCACAATTCAACGGCAACAATACCCGCCGAAGCCATTTTTGGAACTGATCTCCGACTTCCATCGGACTTGAAGTTCGGCGTGGTACTACCGACAACTAGCGGCAGGGAAGACTTCGTAACCGAAAAGAAAGAACAGCTGAACTCTATCCTTGGTCAGCGATAAAATGAAGGCGCGATACGACTTGAGGGCGAATACTTCTGGATTCGAGACCGGACAATTGGTATTGCTGTACAACCCACAACGAAAAAAAGGCTTGTGCCCCAAATTGCAATCAGCCTGGGATGGACCATATGAGGTCATCAAGAAACTCAATGACGTGGTATACCGGATACAGCAGATGGGAAACAGACGGGCGAAGTATAAAATTGTCCACGTAGAGAGGTTAGCACCATATAACGGAGAAGCGTCCAATCGCTTGTTCGAGGACGAACAAGTTTAGGAGGAGGGCAGTGTTGCGAAGATGCAAACGGACGGTTAAGTTCGAAAACTCTCTGGAAGCGGGGATTGGAATGATGTCAACTTCCAATGGAATTGTCAGAGCGTTCTAGAGATTTCCGATGGGAAACTTCCAACGGCGAACGTTCGAGATGGTGGACCGAGAGCTATATAAGCGCGAACACTCGCCCTCGACATTCATTAAGTTTGTGGTATAAAACAGCGTGTGACAAGTCGGTGTGATCAACCAGTGTGAAAAGAAAAGCTTTCAATAAAGGTTTGTGTATGGTGTAATAAAGTTTAAAGTGGATTGTACTGTGTAATAAAGTTTAAAGTGGATTGTATTGGATAATAAATAAAAGTGGTGAACCTACATAGATAATTGATCTGTGGTGAAAGAAATAAAAGTGTGTATGTTTTTAATTGGGAAAACGTAGACAATTGTAGTTTATCGCCATCCAGTGGTGCGAACCCTATTTGGTGTGGGGATTGAATAATTCGTAACAATATATTTTGTCTTGCCCTCGTTTACTGCCAAACTTATTTTCGTCTCATTGACATCCCGCTGTGGTGTACCTATTATGTCAATATCGTCGACATATGCAAGGACTTGCGAGGATTTGAAATAAATGTTGCCTCAATTGTGCCAGTGATTTTTACAAAATCATTTCTAATATGATGTCGAAGAAATCATATGACTGCGCATCGCCCTGCCTAAATCTTTTTTTTACATCAAAACTATCGGTAAGGTGTTCACCGATTCGGATAGAACAGCGAGCATTCTCCAAAGTCATCCTGCATAGTCTGACGAGTTTAGCCGGGATGTCAAACGTAGACATGGCGTTGTATAGTTCGTCTCTAATTAAGCTGTTGATTTAAAATTCATTGTTTTTTTTTTGGATCTGTCGTAGTGTGAAGATTTGGTCGATGGTGGACTTCCCTGGCCTGAAGTTACACTGATAAGGACCTATCAGCTTATTCACAAAAGGCTTTAGGCGTTCACACAAAATGGCAGAGGAGATCTTGTAGGCGATTTTAAGGAGGCTTATTCCTCTGTAGTTGGCGCAGTCAGAGGGGCCTGCTTTCTTGTGAATCGGGCAAACTATCCTGGGACTCCATTCCTCGGGCATGCTTTCCTCTGACTATTTCGTACAGATGAGCTGGTGCATGCTCCTAACCAGGTCAGTCCGTCTGCACCAGCAGCTATATTCGACTTAAATTTTGATATGGTGATCTTAACATCGTCTGGGTCAGGGGGTCGGAATTATGCGATATTCGTCGTTAAGAAGAAGATCATTCTGCCTGACAGCGGTATATTGACCAACATCGCCGTTACACTGTTGTTTTATTGACAGCGTAGAGGGATTAGCTGTATTGGAGAGATTAAGGGAGACGCGATCGGTAAAAGCACGACCAGTTTCTGGCGATAGTAGCCCTCCGACTCGTATTCTTCCTCTACTCCGCTGTTTTCGTGATATCCGTAGGCACATCTTTGCTACTAAAAGATAGTGGTCCGAGTCGATGTTAGTTCCTTCAGAATAGTGGAGGAGTGTCTGACGTCGATCGCGATGTGATCAATATGGTTAGCGATTCATTGATCTGGTGACCGTCAGGTGCCTTTGTGTATATCGAGGTGCGGGAAGCGCGTACTGGCTAGAAGGAGATTTCGCCCCGTAGCAAGATCAATCAGCCTGTGTCCGTTATCGGAGGTGGTGTCGTAAGGGCTATGTCTGCCGATGGCTCGTTCAAAGATGCTTTCCTTACCCAGCTTAGCATTGAAGTCTCCTAGTACAATTTTGATGTCATAGCTGGGACATTGGGCATACGTTCTGTCTAGGAGATCTTAGAACTCGTCTTTGGTGTACTCATCCTTGTCTTCTGTGGGAACCTGGACGCAGATCAGGCTCATGTTAGAAAATTTAGCCTTGATACGGATCGTTTTGAGGCGTTCCCTCATATGCCGAAGGCTTTGGACTTTTTGTCTTAGTCCACCTCGAACAACAAATCTGCATCCGAACAATCGTTGTCCTCTCTCCATATAACAGTCGCTGAGGTCGATTGCGCAGTTTTTCATTCGCTTTATACCCGGTTCATTCCATAGCATTTCCTGGATGGCGGTTAAGTCCGCTTTATAGCCGTCTAGGGCGTCCGCTAGTTGTTTGGTTGCACTTGGTCTGTTTAGGGACCTAACATTCTACGTACCGAGCCGCAGATCATTGTCCTTTTTTCTTTTTTTGCAAGTTTCCCCAAAATCAATCCGGTCCGTTTTATCCGTGGCTTGTGGTTGTTTCGAAGCTTGTAGTTTTTTATGGTTACGGCTTACTAGGCCGTAGCTCAACCGACTATTCCTGACACCTATCCAGTGTCCTAGTCCCCGACCAAGCCCCTTTATTCTAAAATTACATAATCCTCACCAAAGCCCATATCCTAAGCACGAACACATTACATCTAGCAACATCCGTGAATATGTGTTAGTGCGTATGCATGGTACTACTCCATTTCTGTTCGACCGCATGCATGGTACTACTGCATGCATGGCAGCGCCGTTCCGCTCAGCAATGATGGCTATATTCACGGGAAGAACAATACCGCCAATAGAATGCTCCGTGAATAACTAGCAAAATTTTCTATGTAACCGTGGGTGGCCGTGGTTAACGTCATCGACCACCGAGCGGAAGGTCTTTGGGTTAAATTCGTTTCATAACTAAGAAAAGGTTATTCCTATATGGACAAAAGGTATGAAACACAGAGGTGAATGGAAAGTGACCAGACGTACTGCTGCAGACATAACACTCACAGTATATGGTCAACTGAAAATTTATCCTCTGCGTATGCAATACTAAAGTGCTCGAACGAATTACTACGGGCTATAATCAACGCCGAATTTGGTCGGCTCTCGCTCCATCTAGGACAACCACCCCTGAGAGTAGTGAACGAACATCAAGGACCCAGACCACTGCAGTCCGTTCAGGTTGTGTGGGTGTCACATTATAAGAGAATATAAAAACTCTTGAACCTGCGCGAGTCTCTAAAAAAAAAACAACCGACAAACGAGTAGACAGGAGTAATACCAGAGTGACAAGAGACCTGGAAATAAATATCATATCGCTAATATCCTAGAAATAAATATTATGTCACCATTAGGTTATGGGTCCAGAATAGCCCAGGACAGCTTAAACAAATCATTAGAATTTCTAACCAATTTCTTTAAGTTTCTGGAATTAAGCAGCGTATAAAATGGCCATCTTAGACGTACCAAAAATGAATCCCTTAACAAGAAAAACCACGATACGTGGTTTATGTACACGGAGGCATTCTTAATAAAGAAAGATGGATGGGGCTCTACTTGAATGGCACGGTCGGTGTTAAAAGCAACAATTGATTCAAAAGAACCCTCAACTGTACAGGTGGATAAACGCTGATGTATGCAAGACTAAAAAGCGAAATTGGATATCATTCTGTCCATTTGATCAGCGGAAATTAATCTGGTCGAAAGATGTGCGGCCGCATGAGATGTACAGCTCAAGTTGGAAGGCATTTTGCAGTCAAATGGAGCCCACGCGGAAGGCTACGCTTCTCAAGTAGTTGAGTCCGGGAACACCTAAGCAGTTTCCCCGACGCCTTGGATAAATTAGGTGTTGTGAACGTAAACCAGTTTACCATATAATTTTTCATCTTTTCGATGCGCAATAGAGTCGGGAGACGACTTACCATCCCCAGGATCATTGCGAATGAAAGTCATGGAGGAATCCGAAGCAAGAAAGAACGATTCACGTGGCGAAGTGTCGAACGCAATGGTTGCTGATAAATTTAATCGAAAATATCGTGGCCGATTTTAAAATAAAAGCCAAAGTCCGGTCGATCCTTCAAAAATTACCTACTATCGCTGCAAAAATATAGGACACATAAGGTTGAAATGTCCTTTAAGGCATGAGAAGCAACTCGACACCGCCAAGTACGGCGTCAGAAATCTGTCCGGTCACAGAACAAAGTAAGCCCCGGAAACATTTTCAGCACCACAATAGGTACTAACAATTTCCTGGATATGGAAGAGGTTATCGTGGAGAAATTGAACCTGGCAAGTAGTATTTTAAGAGACATCAAAGCAAGGAGCAAAGCTATGCTGGAGGTTCACGAGCGTGATGCAAATAGGCAAGTCGAATTGGCAGACACACTTTAGTCCCGGATCTGCGCACGAATCTCCTGTCCGTAGCAGAAATTACAGACAGAGACTACCGAGTAATTTTATGATCAGAAACATACGAAAGTTTTTGATTCAACTGAAAACGCTGTTCTCACAGCGAAGAGGGAAGACGGACTGTATTTCGTCTACCCCGGCAGTGTAAGATGCATGGCTCTAAATATTTCCAGAAGACAACCCAACGGAAATGATTTGCTTCACATCTGTCATCGACGAGTAGTCCATTTCCAAAACAAGACGGACAACTAAGCCCTTTGAGATAGTGCACACGAATATTTGCGGACCGATGCAGACGGACTCACTCGGAAAAGCAAGGAACTTCGTCACATTTATAAACGATCACTCATGGTGGTGCGAAGTACGTTTCATTGAAACAAAAAATCAAGTTTTCGAGAATTTCAGAAAGGTGAAAGCAGCATTCAGAAACGAGACTGGTACCCGCATAAGGAAGTTGCAATCAGACAACAGGACAGAATATCGGAACAGGATTTTTGACAATTATCTGGAGAAAAGAGGCATCCGCATGCGTTTGACCGTTGCATATAATCCCGAGCAAAACAGAGTCGCGGAGCGATGGAATCGCTCCCTTCTGGAAATGGCAATGTGCCTTCTTATTTAATCTGGGCTACTGAAATCGAGACAGTTTCAACCGCAAATTACATCACGAATCGTCTCTCCGAGGCCCTGAATGGAATAACGCCATTTGAAATGCGATATAGGAATCCTTCAGACGTGAGCAAGCTTCGGGAATTCGGATGCAAGGTTTTCATCCTGGAAACAACGCCTAACCAGGCAAAGTTCGACACAAGGTCAAAGGAAGTTATTTTCCTGGTATTTTCTGGGGAAAGTAAAGCGTACAGGATATTCATACCGAGTTAGCATCGAGTGGAAGTTTCACGCTACGTAAAATGTTTGGATAGCACAGAGGAAAAGGATTTGGGTGCAAGACGGGGTACCTGGGTGATGGAAGCAAATTCCAACAGAGAAAGCGAGCAGGGTCCACTTGCTGGGAGCGACAACATCGCTCAAATTGATGAAACTTCGGAACGAGAATCTTCGGGGGAAAATAATTATGAAGTAAAGCATGCAGTTGATGTCCCAGTGAAGCTTAGTGGTAATCCATCGAAAATCAAATTAGGTCCACCTGGTCATCTGAGAAAGTTTCGGAAGGCAGAACAGGTAAAGCATGCACTCTTGGAACATGGACTGCTGCCCGAAGAGGATCTCGACTTGGTTCTCTCGGGCCCTAGGTTAGGTTTGATAAAAGTGGTTGGCATAAGCCACACGTAGGCCGAAGTCGACCCATTGGGATACCATATGGATCATATTATTTTGATCCGCTACCTGTGAACCAACCGATGCTTCTGATGAAGCGATGGAGTTGAGCTATCTTTAGGTCTGCTAGCTCACTTAGATTCTCACAGAAGGGCGTGCGGAGGTAGATCCTCTTGCGATTCGCCAAAAAAGTGCATGACCAGAGAAGGTGATGTATCGATTCCTCTTCCCCCTCGTCCATGCAGCCGCGGCAGAAGTAATTGGAGGGTAGCCCTAGTCGGGCGGCGTATTTTCCAATGACGCAGTGACCTGTAATGACACTTACTAGAGCGCTTAAGGCTGCCCTTTTGGTTGCCACTACGTCCCTTGTTCGTCCTAGGTTTAGCTTAGGCCAGAATTGTTTAGTGATAAAGCCGATATTAGTTTCATTCCATTGGAGGTTGGTCGCCTCCTTGGTTAGAGATAGGCGGCAGTTAAGGGTTGTTTCTGATTCGTGGGTTACCGCGGTC
Source organism: Eumerus sabulonum (assembly GCA_951905685.1). Lineage (NCBI taxonomy): Eukaryota > Metazoa > Arthropoda > Insecta > Diptera > Syrphidae > Eumerus > Eumerus sabulonum. The sequence continues at coordinate 89,989,180 of OX645060.1, forward strand.
AGGGATTTTATCGCAGATTGGCTGTCCGTGCAAATGATAATATCCTTAGCGGATATTATCTTGATCCTGAGCCATGCAAGGGCCTGCGTTATCGCTGTTATTTCTGCTTGATACACACTGCAATGATTTTTGAGTCTGAATGATAGTTTGAGGTTAACTTCCTTGGAGAAGACACCACTACCTACATCCGTCTCCATCTTGGAGCCATCGGTATAGAGGGAGATCGAGTCCTTCGGTATGACTTTCCCTTAAGCCCATTCCTCCCTGGATGGAAAGACAATGTTTCCGAAAGGGGTAATAGGTAAAAGGATAAAAAGCAACACCGCGTGCTTTTTGCGAGGTGTGACCTCGACGACTGTTTATTAAAGACTGTGTAGAAAATACATTGGCGTACAACATTCTTTGATACTGTTACGAAATATTCGATCCCACACCGAATAGGGTTCGCACCACTGGATTGCGATAAACTACAATTGTCCTTTTTATCCGAATTAAAAGCACACACACTTTTCTTGTTTCACCACAATTATCTGTGCAGTTTCACCACTTTTCCTTATTATCGAATACTATCCACTGTAAACTTTATTACACAAACAAACCTTTATTGAGAGCTTTTATTTTCACACTGTTTGATCACACTGACTTGTCACATGCTGTTCAATACCACAAACTGAATGAATGTCGAGGCCGAGTGTTCGCGCTTATATAGCTCTCGGTGCACCTTCTCGAATGTTCGCCGTTGGAAGTTCCCCTTCGGAAATCTCTAGAATGCTCTGACAATTAGCATTACGCCATTGGAAGTTGACATCATTCCAATCCCCGCTTCCAGAGAGCTTTCGAACTTCGACAGCGAAATTCGAACTCAACCGTCGGTTTGCATCTCCGCAACACTGCCCTCCTCCTAAACTTGTTCGTCCTCGAACAAACGATTGGATCCTTCGCCGTAATATGGCGCTAGCCTCTCTACGTGGACAATCTTATACTTCGCCCGTCTGTTTCCCGTCTGCTGTATTCGATATACCACGTCGCTAAGTTTCTTGATGACCTCATATGGTCCGTCCCAGGCTGATTGCAATTTGGGGCACAAGCCTTTTTTTCGTTGTGGGTTGTACAGCAATACCAAATGTCCTGTCTCAAATCCAGAAGTATTCGCCCTCAAATCGTATCTCGCCTTCATTTTATCGCTGATCAAGTTCAGTCGCTCACGGATGAACTGATGGATGGAGTTCAGCTGTTCCTTCTTTTCGGTTACGAAGTCCTCCCTGCCGCTAGTTGTCGGTAGTACCACGCCGAACTTCAAGTCCGATGGAAGTCGGAGATCAGTTCCAAAAATGGCTTCGGCGGGTGTTGTTGCCGTTGAATTGTGCTGTGCCGAACGGTATGCCATTAAGAAAAGGGGAAGATGTTCATCCCAGTCCTTCTGATCTCCGACGACGACTTTTCTCAGGTATTCCTCCATCGTCCGGTTGAACCTTTCGACCATGCCATCAGATTGTGGATGTAATGGTGTTGCCCGTGTCTTTCTGATACCTAGCATGTCACAGAGTTCTTTGAACGCCGACGACTCGAAGTTCCTTCCTTGGTCTGAAACAGTTCCAGCGGTACTCCGTTACGCGCAACCCAGTTGTTCACGAATGCATCCGAAATAGTCTTGGCTTCCTGGTTGGGGATGCAAAACACCTCAGGCCACTTGCTGATCGATCACCACTAGCCCGTACTTGTTTCCAGCGTTGCTCGTTGGGAATGGGCCTGCAATGTCCATTGCGATACGTTCGAACGGTGCTCCAACATTGTACTGCTGCATATTTCCTCGAGTTTTCCTAACTGGACCCTTTGCCTTCGCACACTGTTCACACATGCGAAACGTAGAAACGTCTCTTGATCTTTTCTGCAGTCTTGTTAACACCAAGATGACCCCCGCTTGGTCCCTCGTGGTATTCTCGGATGACCTCGTCGATTTGCCCTTTTGGAATTACCAGCAGATCGTTTACAATGTTCCCGTCCTCACTTTCCCAACTGCGGTAGAGGCAACCGTTCTTCAGCTTCAAACTCTGCCATTGAGCCCAGTAAGCTTTCACGATTGGGCTTTCACTGGATACTTGCTGCCAACTTGGTCGAAAACTTCGTTCTTGGTAGTCGATGATGACTGCCAGATCGGCATCTTCGAGCTGCTTCCTTCCGACCTTTTCGACAGTCCAGGAATCTTCTGGCAGCACATGGAAACGACGGATGTCGGTGACCTGTTCCTTGGTTTCGGCTCGCGAACAATGTTTGCATTCAACATCGCAAGGTCGCTTCGATAATGCATCCGCATTTCCATGAGTGCTTCCCTTCCGGTGTATTTATCACCATTAGGTTATGGGTCCAGAATAGCCCAGGACAGCTTAAACAAATCATTAGAATTTCTAACCAATTTCTTTAAGTTTCTGGAATTAAGCAGCGTATAAAATGGCCATCTTAGACGTACCAAAAATGAATCCCTTAACAAGAAAAACCACGTTCCATGAGTGCTTCCCTTCCGGTGTTCGATACTGAAGTCGTAACTCTTGATTCCCTCTATCCATCTAGCAAGCTGGCCTTCCGGGTTCATGAACTGCAGCAACCACCTCAACGCGTCGAGAACCACTTTGCACCGGATAGTGTGTCCAAGGTGTCGTCGATTCTCGGTAAAGGATAGCTGTCCTTCTTCGTGACGTCGTTCAGCTTCCTATAGTCCACCCAGAATCGGGTGCTTCCATCCTTCTTCTTAACAAGCACTACTGGCGAACTCCATGGGCTTGCAGATGGTTCGATTACGCCCTCCTTTTCCATCTCGTCGATTAGTCTGACCACCTCGCCTCCTCGGTGGTTGCCGGATCGGTCTAGAGTCCCCTGTGTCTATTCTGTGCTTCACAATTGATGTTCATCCACAGTTCTTACCATTTGCAAAAACTGTCCAATATTTACGAAGCAGGGAGAGTGCTTTACTTTTCTGCTTCTCCACTAGGTGTTGCGTCCACTCTCTGGCTATTGTTTTTAAGAAGGCTTTGTTGGACTGGATTTGCTGTTGTTTCTTATCTTCGCAGTTAATAACGGCGGCAGCTTCTTGGCATTGAGCGATCGTTGTTCCCTTATGTATTATCCTAGGTGTACTGGCAGGATTCAGGACTCGCACTGGAACCAATTGGTCTTGTCGGGGTTCCACGAGAGCCCTTCCAACAATGATATCGCTGGGTCGATTTCTTTTGTCGGCCTCTCGATGTCGGCAGCATACTGTTGGATGCTCTCGTTTAAACGCTGCTTGCGTCCTTTAAGTTCCAGCTTGTGCATCTCCTGCATGTGCTCACTGCCGCATCTTCGGTAAAGAGCTTCCCATATGGCTGTGTAGTTCCTTCTCTGGGTCTCCGGGATGGTCTGTAGAACGCCAGCTGCTTCGCCTTAAGCGAAATTACTAGAGCGGCCACACGATCTTCTTCTCCCCATTGATTCCTTTCCGCTGTTGTCTCGAACTGAAGCTTAAAGATGTTGAAAGCGCTCGTGCCGTCGAAGTTGGGAGCTGTGAATTTCGATGCTACAGTCGGTACAACGATTCCCTGACGCTGAACGTTCTGGACAGTTTTCTCGAATTCCAGAACCTTCTTGTCGAACTTCGATTCTAAGGTCCCGATCATCTTTTCTTGATTATTTTCGAGATCTAGAACCTTCTTGTCCAGTGTCTCGATTCTCTTTTCCTGGTTATTTTCAAGATCCAGAACCTTCTTATCCAGTGTATCGATTCTGTCTTCGACGCCCTGGAACCGATCGTTGACGGGTTGCTGGATGTCTCTCAAGCTTTCTCGATTGTTCTCTAGCATCCCTTCTAACGTCTCCAGTTTCTGACTCAGAGAAGTGGAATTTTCCTCCAGTATCTGACTCAGAGAAGTGGAATTTTCTTCCAGTTTCTGACTCAGAGAAGCGGAATTTTCCTCCAGTTTCTGACTCAGAGAAGCGGAATTTTCCTCCAACTTTCTACTTACGGCAGCGGAATTTTCCTCCATCTTTTGACTCATAGCATTAAGAGCCGCGAGAATGTGCTGCATGTCGAATGTTGGCTCACTGGATGTCGACGGCTTCTCCACCCCGAACTCGTGATTCTCCCAGTCGAAACCTTCTTCCTGCAACGCTGATCGCAGTCTCTCCACCAGGTTGGCTTTACTTCCCATTGTGGATAATTCCCGAGCATCCAGCTCTCTTTTCAGTTGTTCGATGGTCAACTTTTCCAATTTCACCATTTTCTCACTCTTTTAATAGTTCACATTTAATAGTCCAATTCACACTTTGAATAAACGTTTAACTCGTTTACTCGCAATCCCACTTCTGACACCAAATGTTACGAAATATTCGATCCCACAACGAATAGGGTTCGCACCACTAGATTGCGATAAACTACAATTGTCCTTTTTATCCGAATAAAAACACACACACTTTTATTGTTTCACCACAGATCAATTATCTGTGCAGTTTCACCACTTTTCTTTATTATCCAATACTATCCACTTTAAACTTTATTACAGAAACAACCCTTTATTGGAAGCTTTTAGTTTCACACTGTTTGATCACACTGACTTGTCACACGCTGTTCAATACCACAAACTGAATGTCTGTCGAAGGCGAGTGTTCGCGCTTATAGCTCTCGGTGCACCTTCTCGAATGTTCGCTGTTGGAAGTTCCCCTTCGGAAATCTCTAGAATGCTCTGACAATTTTCATTACGCCATTGGAAGTTGACAAAAAAACTGAAGAAAAACTATGTGCAAAAGTGTTGTTTCAATTCTCGTTGGAAGTCTCCGATACGTGACGTTCGCCTTATGCGAACCGGAAGCGAGTTCCACAGTCTTACGGCGTATACAAAGAATTGTTTTTTCGTTGTGTTGTCGTTGTATGTTGGCGCAATAAGAATTCTACTTCTAGCAGAGGAAGAAAATTGCAATTTTTGGAACAGATAATCTGGTGCTTTGCTCTCTAAATAGGAAAGTCAATATTCTGTTATTCATATAATTTTGTAGGTCCATTCCGAGAAAGTCTCTCACATAGCTGGAAATGTGGTCTCTTCGATTCAAGTTGTATGCGAATCGTATTGTACTATTGAAAGCGACTTAAAATTTGCGGTAACTGTGGCTGTCTAGATCACAAAAAACTGGATAAGCATAGAAGAGAATCGGTAACAACATTGATTTAACTAGCATTGCTTTGATATTAAAGGGTAGACAGTTTCCTGTTTGATACAGGGCTCCTAGCGAACTATAGATCTTAGCAACTACATTCACAATGTGGTCTTCCCAGGTGAGATACTGATTGAAAATAACTCCCAGGTTTTTAGCGCTGGAGATATATGGTAGAGGTGACCCATCGATAAAAAGTTGGGGTAAGGTACTGGTATCAATGCGTGACCGGGTAATAGCTGTTGCCTGACTTTTGCTAGAATTAAGCATTAATTTGTTTCTACGGGACCACAAAACAATTGAATTTAGATCTTCATTAAAACTTAAGGTTGCATCTTCCGCCAGTCCAAGAGGATAGCTTAAATGCAATTGTACGTCATCTGCATACATCTGGATTTTGCAGTTTTTTAGAATTGATGGGATGTCGGTGTTGAACATGGTAAACAATAGCGGACCCATTATTGAATCTTGTGGGACACCAGCCTTAGTTTCAAGGAAAGTTGACAGTTTTTCGTTTGCATACACAGTCTGGATGCGGTCCGTCAAGTAACTTTCCATTAGCTTAAGTGCCGTCGAGTCAAAATTGAAATAGTACCTGAGTTTGTCAATGAGTATTTCATGGGGAATAGTATCAAAAGCTTTCGAAAAATCCAATAGTACAAGCGATGTTGCATTTTCCTTTTTTTTTATAGTTCGCGCAGGTTCAAGAGTTATACTCTTATGATGTTTGGCTCAGGGGTGGTTGTCCTAGATAAGACGAGAGCCGACCAAATTCCGCGTTGGTTTTAGTCTGTATAATTCGTTCAATCGCTTTAATATTGCATACGCAGAGGATGAATTTCAGTTGACCATATACTGTGAGTGTTATTGCCTGCAGCAGTACGTCTGGTCACTCTCCATTCACAACTGCGTTGCATACTTTTTGAAGCAAATTTGAACTATAGACCTTCCGCTCGGCGGTCGATGATGTTAACCACTGCACCACGGCCACGCATTATTCTTATCCATTTCAACACGAAGGTCTTCAACCAAGTTTACAAGTGCCATTGTACAACTGTAATGCGGTCTAAAACCGGACTGATATGGTGAAAGGAGAGAAAATTCTCGAAGGTATTCATAAACTTGCCGACTCATGAGTTTTTCGAATACTTTTGAAATGAATGGAAGAATGGAGATGGAGTAAGTTGTATTTCGACTTGCTGAGCGCTTAGGGAAAGGAATAATCTTAGATGCTTTCCAGGACTTCGTGTAGGTAGAATAGGTAAGGACGGTATTAAAAATATATGTAAGTCCACCCATAACTTCGTGAACTATGATTTTCAGGAATTTTGGATGCATGCCGTCCAGACCAATAGCATTAGACTTAATGGTGTTAACAGCATTGAGGACATCACATTCGTACACTCACATAACACAACTGGAGTTCGTACTTCGGTGTCATTGCAACGTGCATATGAGTCATTTGAAGCTGCGGCAAATTAATAATTTAAATTTTCAAGGCCTACTTCACTAATACGAGCATTTGTTGCCTTCTGTCTACCGATACCTAGCTCTCTTATATACCTCCACGTTTTCATCCTGTTAAGATTTGGCTGAAACTTTGAAGCAAAAAAATTCATTTTCGCCCTCCTTATTTCTTTCTTCGCTATATTCCTCGCAGCCTTATACTCATTGAATAGATCAGGAATTTTGAATCTTTTCCATCTGTTGAATCATTTCCCATCGCGTTTTTGGATTTCGTGGACTCTCATTGCCCGTATAGTCAGGGTCAGGAAGAACACTAAGCCCGCTTCCAATCAAATGTCCAGGGGTGAGCGCCTTTAAGTTTGCAGGGTCGTTACTTAGTGCACAAAGAGGTCGCGTGTTCATGCACTCTTTAACGACCTTGCGGAGGTGCTGCTTGAATATCTTTACGGCGGCCTTCCATAGTCCTTCGTGATGGGGGGCGGAGGGGGGAATAAAACTCGACGCGCTTATTCAGCAATTTGTTCGCAACATCTTCCTGAAAATCTGAACGCAACGAAGGATGTACTAACGCGTTTTTCATCCGCCGAAACATCGCAGTCTGGTACAGCTCCAACCACGACCCATCCGAAGACTGTCTTTATTGCCGGCGGTGACCCTGGCATTCCGATTCGCGTCCCATCCCGTAAAATCGATGCATACACGTCTGCGCCCAAAATGCAGTCTTTTCTTCCGGGACGATCGAAATTCGTACCCGCGAGGACACATCCGGATAATATAGAACATGATTTGGCGCACACTTGTCTCGGCGGTAAAAGACTTGTTACTCGTTTTAGGATAAACGCGGTAGTTTTATATTCAAACGATCTATCTGTAGATGATTCCACTGTTATATCGACTTCCGAAGAAGCGGTAGCGGATAGTCCACCACCCACTCCACAGATACTAAGTGCAGCTGGATGGCGTCTCAGTCGCAAGGTTTGGGCCACATGATCGCTTATGTAAGACTCCTCGGAAGCAGCATCTAGAAGTGCCCTGACAGTCATTGAACGACCATTCGCGCCGCGAATAATCACCAACGCGGTGGCAAATAAAACTGTTCGACCACTGATCGAGGTGTGAGCAACGGATAAGGAATTCACTACTATCTGTTCCTGAGCCTTTACGGTGGCCACGTCACTATGAAGAACAGTGTTATGTTTGCTACCGCACACAATACAAGAGGAGGATGGGCACGATGACGCCGAATGCCCTGACCGGAGACAATCCAAACACAATCCTAGCCTTTACACCCGTTCTTTACGATGCGAAACAGAAAGCGATTTGAATTTGTCACAGAAAGCTAAGATATGTCCGCCTTGACATTGTGGACAGGGTTCACGATACCGATGGTTTTTTTCTGTCGCAACGTTTGTCGCGGTCATACGAGGAGACTTGTGTTTGACACTAGGTTTATTGTCTTTCAGTTCAAGTTTCTGGGCGTTATTTAGGGACCGCAATAGTATCTCCAGAAAGTTGACTAGTTCGTCCCACTTGGGAAAGTCGTTCGAAATATTCCGCCACGTTTCCCAAGCCTCTCTGGTTTTCGGATCCAACTTGAATACTAAAATGCCGACATACCACTCATCCCAGGAATCCACCGATCGATCAAGGTTAGGAGCAGCTCGCCTAGCCTCTTCTACGGTGTCCAGGAGATGTTGGATCTCGTCCCTGTTGCGAGATTTAACCACAGGTAAAGACAGCAGGCGCTCGACCTGAGCTTGAAAGAGCAATGGTTTGTTATCGTAATTACGCAGTAATGCATTCCAAGTGGCAACGAAATTCGCACCGGTAACGCTTGTGTTTTTCACTCGCTAGACCGCTTCGACTGGAGCTTATTGACCGGTTGTATGTTAGGCTCGCCGTACACAAGCGAAGTTAACATCTCCTTGAACGTTGGCCACTCGAAAATGTCGCCACTGAATTTGGAAGCTTTATTACCGGTAATCCGCGAAACCAGTCCGAGTCCAATACGAAACTAATAACTCTATTCGCGTCTCCCACACACTTCGCGTTAGATTATTTGCACTCATCTTTAACGTGTTCGCGATGAAGTTCGAAATGAACCGTCCATCTTGTGACTGCTTGCCTAGAGTGACACTTAATTCCACCTTTTTGTTGCTCATAGCGTGATTTTACAACGGCACAGACCTAACAACAAGCCGATCACTCCACTGAACCGATACCGCTATTTGCTGTTCTGACTCACCCGATGTCCCGATGTCAGTGGCGTGTCCCGCCGACAAACGGTACGAACGATTAGGGTTTTCCGTGGGGGAAGAGAGGGAATTAGACAATTTACAATTCGATCACACTGCTTATAACACTGTCGATGGTAATTTCAATATACATATGTACCTACATATGTATGCATATACACTGAATGCGATTATGCGCAGAACAACGAACCGACCACTCCACCGAACCGATTCCGTTATTTACTGTTGTAAATGTCACTGATGTCCAGCAGTGGCGTGTCACGCCGACGAACGGTACGAACGATTAGGGTTTCCGAGGGGGGAAGAGAGGCAAGTAAATGGATACTTTCACTTTCACAGCGACTGTACTCAGTGGTAACAAATGCAGCGGGGAAATTCGATTTCCCTGAAAAAAAAACTCGATATGCGATTCGAACACTCGTCATCCGTTGGAAATTATTCCGAAGGTGAAGATGCAGGCTGCGTTCTCCCGTTGTACATATGTATATCGAACAAACGGAGACGCCGACAACGTCTTTGCTTCATTTAATCGACCGCGGAGCGAAGAAAAAACGATAAAGCACTAAACACACAACTACGCTCTGCTACCAGAATGTTTCCGAAAGGGGTAAAGGGTACGAGGATAAGAAAACAGCACCGCGTGCTTTTTACGAGAAGTGACCTCGACGACTGTTTATTAAAGACTGTACATTGACACTAGCGATACAGTAAGGTACAAGTTTACAACAATTGACATATCGGCTACAGTTTTGTACAAGTTTGCAACAGACAACATCGAAGTTCCTAGTGAACACATTCTGCGGGTGATGTAGTCTGTATCCATGGGTACTTCGAAGTGATTAAGAATGCTAGTATGGCCTTTATGTGATGTGGGCCATTTTCCTACGCCCCTGATACATAGGCCCGCGCAGGCAGCCACTTGCTTGCTGAAGAGGTCCAACGGTGGAAAATGTAATAGAATATTTAGGGCCTCCGTGGGGGTTGATCTGATCGCTCCGCTTATATATAAACTGGGCGATCTTTGTACTTTCCCCAAAAGGTCTCGATAGAATGCCTTGTCCTCCGTGACAATTGCTCACCTTGTCGTGGTACGGAGGCTCAGTACAGGTAATGACTCTCGAGAGTAATCTCTAGAGGAACCCGAAGCTAAGAAGCAATTACGGACCCCCCCACCTACCCCTCCCCTCCCTCTGTACCCATCGCTCCCCTACTCCCCTAACTCCAAGGTGGAACAGCATACGCCGACGGATGCATGGCTAAGAGGGTGCTTAGCTACTAGTATGCGAACTTCGGATACCAGGCGACCTCCGATTTCAATATAGCCTTCCTGCAGTGTCTCCGGCTCCGCTGCAGGTGACCGTTCTTTCCCGTGTTCTCGTGGGAACAATTAATTATAACAAAAACAATACAAAAGAGGATGATGACTCTCAAATGTCATCGCCTGCTAGGACTTGTGAGTCCACAGCGGCTAATAAGTGGTAAATTATGCCGGCATCTTGTGCTGGCATTGCAGCCGAACGGAAAGCTGAAGATATGTCTTCACTCTCCGATTCTGACACCACACTTGGCGGAGATTCTGTGAGTATGCTCTCGGATGAACTCCCAAGTGTAAGTAGGAACGAAACCATCAGGAACGTAGAGGAAAAGCCTGTACCACCTGGTGGCTTCGTCTAGCTCAAATCGTCGGAGCAGCGACGATTTAAAGCTGCTATGATGCAGGGCAAAACTAGAGATGAAGCCCTAGTTTTTGCAAAATCAACCCCTGCGAGTAAGGGTCCGGAGCTGAAACGTGTTCGTTCCGCAGACCCTACTCCACCAAACCAGGCTGCTAAACGCAGCAAAATCGGTAAACACCAGGTCGACAAAAAGAGCTACAGTAGTGTAGCTGGGAGGATACGACTCGGCATCATCCCTAAAGACCTAGGAACGAACCCCCTCACTACAGCGCAGATGGCAGCCGTTCAGGAGGCTATAGTCGACACCTCCATCGAGCTGTCGGGTAAAGCACCCAAACCTCGCTTTAGGGGATCGACCTACAAGTCAGGGTGGTTATACTTTGTGTGTGACAACCCAGATACGGCCGATTGGATGAAAATCAATTTTACGGCCATCAAGGACAAAAGTGGACTTGATATTATGCTTGTGGAAGAAGAAGCTTTCCCGAAACCGCATATCGTACGGGGCTACTTCCCACAAAGCGCCGGCCTACCCATTACGAAGGTGTTGGCGACGCTGGACTCACAAAATGACGACTTGCATGCAAAGAACTGGAGAGTCATGCAAAGCACGTCAAATAAGGAGAAAAACCTCCTGCACTTAGTCCTAGCAGTCAGTGACAAATCTTTGGCTCGACTGATGGAACTTAAGTGCCAAGTGGCCTACAGATTTGAAATCGTAAAGATGATTGTCAAAAGCCAGGCGAAAACATCCTTGGATGTAGCACCAATCGCTGTAGGAAAACCTACAAGCAGCAGTATGGTGGATGCACCTGCTGCCGCAATAGGAAAACCTACAACCAGCAGTATGGTGGTTGCACCTGCTACTGTGGTAGGAAAACCTACAGCCAGCAATATGGTGGTTGCACCTATTGCTATAGTAGAAAAACTTACAACCAGCAGTATGGTGGTTGCACCTGCTACTGCCATAGGAAAACCTACAGCTAGCAGTATGGTGGTTGCACCTACTGCTATTGTAGACACGCCCAGATGTGACGAACCAAAACCCGCTGCCACGTCTGAGCCGGTGACTACTAAAAGTCGCCCAAACAAGGGTAAGAAACGTCCCCCAACGAAACAAGGGGAATCTTCGATGGGAAGTAGAGCAGAGGATCACTCCCATCGGGTCGGAATCTTCAGGCGAGGCAACAACAAGCCTTACAGAACGAAGGATCCGGCCTACCGTCGCAAGTAACGGATGAGCTGCGTGTGCTGCAGGGCAACCTGCACCATGCCAAAGGTGCCTCGGACACCTTTAGCCTGCGACTGTACCGCGACAGGATCAGCATTGGGCTAATCCAAGAACCATGGGTCCATAAAGGTAAGATTATGGGCCTGCAAAACAGGTCGCGTAAATTAATTTACGCCACAGGAGATTTTTCTCCTAGGGCCGCATGTGTGATCGGCACTAACCTAAATTTTCTCCCCATTCCAGAATTCGTCACAAGGGACTTGGTAGCCGTCATTGTGGAAGTTCCCACCGATGGAGGAGTAAGGGAGGTTGTATGCGCCTCCGCTTACTTTCCTGGAGACGGTCAACAAATCCCACCTACAGAAGTCCAGGATCTGGTTAGGTATTGCAACCAGAAGAAACACCACCTGGTAAATGGATGCGACGCCAACGCGCACCATATGGAATGGGGAAGCAGCAATACCAACAAACGAGGTGAGTCACTTTTTGAATTTATTATTAGTAATAATCTCACCGTTGCCAATAGAAGCAACAAACCCACATTTATAAACGCGGTTAGAAAAGAGGTGCTTGACCTCACTATCTCTAGCCAGTTTATCTCAAATGTGATTGGGGTATGGCATGTCTCCAATGAAGCCTCACTATCTGATCATCAGCATATCAGATTTAACATCTCTAGTGAGGCAACTGAAGTTGAGCCCAGATATCAGCCCAAACGAACGAATTGGGCTCGGTTCCAAGCTCAACTCGCCGCTAAAGAGGACATGCTCCCTAAGTCGATTAAGTCGACAGATGATATCGACGAAGCGGCCTACCAGCTCAATACAGCACTCATCTCATCCTTTAGAGACAGCTGTACGACTAGGTCAACTACAAAAAAAACGTTGTGTGCCCTGGTGGAACAGTCAGCTCGAGTCCCTAAGGAAGCAGGTGAGATCGCTGTTCAATAGAGCAAAACGGTACAACAGTTGGACTGAGTATAGATCTGCTCTAACTAAGTACAACCTCGAACTGAGGAAATCCAAGAGAACGTCTTGGAGGAAACATTGCGAGAATATAGACTCGCTTCCAACTGCAGCCCGACTCCAGAAAACACTCTCTCGAGAGCACACAAATGGGCTCGGGCTGCTTCGCAAATCAGACGGCACCCTTACCGTCAACCGCAGGGAAACCCTGGAGACCTTGCTCGAGGTGCACTTCCCTGGTTCTACTCCCTACTCGATGTCCTCTGACGATCAGATTAACGTCACAGGAAACATCGATAGTAGAACAAATAGCCTCTCTGGAAGACTATTCAGCCCTGACAGAGTTAAATGGGCGATTAGCTCATTTAAACCCTACAAGGCTCCAGGCAAAGATGGTGTCTTTTCTTCGATCCTACAGAAAGGCTTGAATACAACTCTACCATCACTGATAATTCTATTTAGGTCTTGCTTCAACCTGGGATACATACCCCGGACTTGGAGAGAGGTCAATCTTGTCTTCATCCCCAAGATTGGGAAACCAAGCGAGCAACCTAAATCCTATCGCCCTATCAGTTTGACTTCGTTCTTTTTGAAAACAATGGAGAAACTGAAAGAGCTCCACATTAGAGGTATCCTGGAAAGACAGGCACCTCTGCACTCTAACCAGTATGCATATCGCAAAGAGCGATCTACCGAAAATGCACTACACCATTTGGTGACGTGCATTGAAAATAGTTTCACACAAAAGGAGATCGCAATCTGCGCCTTCCTCGATATAGAGGGGGCCTTTGATAATACTGGCTATGATTCGATCACCACTGCACTATCCTGCAGGGGTGTGGACCATCCCACTAATCACTGGATTAGGGCGATGCTGAATAGCCGTATCATATCGGCCACATGCGGAGAGGTCTCAGTGACAGTATCGGCGGTCAGAGGATGCCCACAAGGGGGAGTCCTCTCACCACTGCTTTGGTCGATAGTCATCGACGATCTATTACGCAAGCTGACCACTCGGGGCTACGAGGTCATCGGATATGCTGATGACCTAGTAGTCATTGTTACAGGCAAGTGCGAGGTCACTGCCTGTGAGCGCATGCAACTTGCGCTCCAATTCATCTCTGACTGGTGTGGCAGAAAGGGGTTATCTATTAACCCAAATAAGACAATCTTAGTCCCATTTACAAAGAGGAGAAAGGTACAACCCTGCTCAATCTCTCTAAATGGAACACACATAGGATTTTCAGAGGATGTAAAATATCTAGGTATTGACCTAGACCGCAAACTCAACTGGAACTCCAACATGAAAAATAAACTCATGAAAGCGACTAAGGCCATGTGGGCCTGCCGACGCACCTACGGTAAAACCTGGGGGCTCAAACCTAAGGTGGTCCACTGGATATATACCGCGATAGTAAGGCCTATTAAGCTTCAACGCCTTCAGAGACTAGCGTGTCTCGGCATCACAGGCGCCATGCCGTCCTGCCCTACGGCAGCACAAGAAGCACTCATTGGACTCGTTCCACTGCACCTTTTTATCAAAAAGGTTGCATTACGCAGTGCAATCAGAATCCTCTGCTCGGGAACAAATATGCCATGTAGACCCGCAGGCCACATGTCCATACTACAACACTTCCCCGAGCTGGATATGATTACTACGGTCTCGGACGCATTGCCACACACCTTCACCTTTGACAAAAGATTTGAGGTACTGATCCCAAATCGCTCAGCATGGGAAAATAGTGATCCCCTGCTGAATGTCAAAGGCCTTAGGTGGTACACGGATGGCTCCAAGATGGCTTCTGGCGTTGACGCCGGCATCTTTGGACCAAAACGTAAAATCTCGAAGGCCCTGGGAGTAAGTCCCAGCGTCTTCCAAGCTGAACTGCATGCCATCCTAACATGCGTCAACGTAAATCTCGAGACCGGCATCAGAGGAGTAACTATAAACATACTCTCTGATAGCCAAGCAGCGCTTAAAGCACTGAGTTCGTACAGCACGAACTCGAAAACTGTCAAGGAATGCCATAACGCTCTGCAAGAGCTCGCCAAAAGAAACAATGTTAAACTTTGGTGGGTGCCAGAACATAAAGGTATTAAGGGCAATGAAATTGCCGACCAACTTGCTAGAAAAGGTTCCAGCGACAAATACATAGGTCCGGAAGATCTAAGATAAATCACCTCCTAGACAAGTGGGAAAAATCGCAACACCTGTCCTTCTGGAACAGTGTTCGGGGACTTCGTCAATCTAAACGACTTATACGACCCCTGAACAAACACGCTGTTGACATACTTAAGCTCAATAGAGGGGATATCAGAAGACTGGTCAGCTACCTAACGGGACACTGCGGTCTGAGATATCATCTAAATAAAATTAGTCTCTCGTCGGAAACTGAGTGTCGGCTCTGTCTAGAGGACGATGAGACGGCAGAACACATACTGTGTGAGTGTGCTGCACTCTGCCATCTTAGGAAGCGCATCCTTCTCAGTGAAGTTGTGACTCCTGAGGGGATCACCTTGGCTCCTACGAGAAGCATTCTCAGCTTCATTATAGAGGTTGAGAGGCTACTCGGCTAATCGGCTAGCAGGCACAATAGATCTGCAAAGGTCGCAGTGCCATATTGCTAAGAGTAGCACTAGCCCCATATTAAAAAAAAAAAAAAAAAAATGTCTTGTCCAGAACAGTCCACCAGACTACGATGCCATACAAGAGGACGAGCTTTATGACTGTTGTATAGAGCCAGTGCATAATGCTGGGTTGGAAATCCCACTTTTGCCCACCACTTTCCTACAGCTTTAGAGGGCAATGGTTGCTTTCTTGACACGGTCAAGAATGTTGGGTTTCCTATTCAGCCTCCTGTCAGGGACTATTAATTGGGTTCCACCCAGCCTCGGTGGGTTGAAGGGCGGAATTTTATATTTATTTGTAAACAGTACTAGGTCGGTCTTCTACCGATTCACGTCGTTCGGAATCGGCATTAAACTGTAAGTCCCTTTCACCTGTCGGAAAAATAAATCAGCCACACCATGGGTGATTGAAGAGAAGCTTGGCTCTGGTCCTTCATGGGCTGTAACGCCATCAAAAGAAAAAGAGGGAATTTAGATCTTATTTGCTAAGTAAGCTTCAATGAGAAAGCATATTCTCAGTTCTCTCTGTCGACCAAGTGCCCGTAATGGGAGAGAACGAATTTGATGAAACTGTTGCTCTTATAGCCCAGCGAAAGCAAAGAAACCGCTTCCGTAATATGCTCAAGGGGTGGAGCTCATTAAAACCTTAAACGATGCTTTAAGAGCTACCACAGCAAATTACGAACATAAAATGACGAAATACAAGTTCAGACAGCAGAAACAACAAACTGCAGAGCTGTAATAGGCGTCTTCAGATATAATAATACAAAATATTTCACTTTCTAAACAAACAATTAAAGAGGCTCAACCGGCCCTAAAGACGTCAAGACAGGAACTAGAAAAAATGGGAATTAAGGCACAAAATATACGAAACCTGCTACAAAAAACACAAAGAAGCCTCTTTTCTTGTTCGTAATGGAACTTGTGAAAAACATAATGATAAAAACATTCATGACATAAAAAAAATTCTTGAATTATTGTAAAGTATCATATACCGAAGCAATCACACATTGAACTACGTTGAAACCAAATGGAGGCACGAATGATACCTAATAATACGGATCAAAACAACTTCAAACGCTACACCACATTTGAGCTACGCCGACGCTTTAGTCGCCAACCTTACTGTGTATGTATGTTGGCGTTACAGTCCATGAAGGACCAAAGCCGAGCTTCTCTCAATCACCCATGTTGTGTGAGATTTTATTTTCCCACAGGTGAAAACGGCCTACAGCTTACTGCCGGTTCCGAACCACGACATTCGAGAAGCTTTTCCTGACAATTATACTACAGGGGGTTTTGTCAGTACCCCGCTGAGGAGAAGCACCGTGAAAAACACGTTCGATGACATGGCTGTTGTCGCCAACCTTACTACCGCAGATAAAACCAGAAACCCACAAATACTACATTGTAAGTCGACTCTAAAGCCAATAAACACTCAAACCAATCCAACAATCAAGAACTAGATATTCAGCATCAGAAAGATAAGCACAAAACAGAAAATACTAGTGACATAGACGAGCTCAAGCAAATGATGAACGGCCGTGGGGCAGTGGTTAACATCATCGACGACCGAGCGGAAGGTCTACAGTTCAAACTCGTTTCATAGTCAAGAAAAAGTAATTCCTATACGGACAAAAAATATGCAACACAGAGGTGAATGGAAAGTGACCAGACGTACTGCTGCGGGCATAACACTCACAGTATATGGTCAACTGAAAATTCATCCTCTGCGTATGCAATACTAAAGTGCTCGAACGAATTAATACGGACTATAACCAACGCGGAATCTGTTCGGCTCTCGTCTTATCTAGGACAACCACCCTTGGGAGTAGTGAATGAACATCAACGACCCAAACCAGTCCACTCCGTTCAGGTTGTGTGTGCGTCACATCATAAGAGTATCTAAAAAACAAAACAATAAACAATTTTAAGTGCACAGGACAATAAGCATAAAAAACAGACCACATTAACAAGAAGGGGAAAAATTAATTAAAAAAAAAAAAGAAACGTAATAAAAAAAAAAAGGATTTTTTAGCACCACCACATCCATTTATATTCGGAAAATGAAGCTAAGGAAAAAACGGCAATTCTCAAGATCAAACCTTTATAAGGCATTTAAGGAACTAAAGAATGCTCTCATCGAATACAAAAATTACAACCTGCGGAAGTCCTTAACTGCAACAACATCCACAAAGTATTCGCCCTGGAAAGCAACGAAAAAACTTGGTGCAAAAATGCACCAACAGATGATGGGAAACCTTCCCACAGAACGAGTCGTAGTTTGGAGAGTGGATTACGCAGGGCCGATAAAAATAAAATTGTGGAAGGGCAGATGCAATAGGCAACGAAGGCGATACACATTGAATTAGTCAGCGACCTCACTGCAGCAGCGTTTCTAGCAATCTGTTCCAACATGTATAGTGACTGCGACAGAGAAGGAACAGCAAGCACTTTTGCACAGAGTGTGTTATACAATAAATTATGACTCAAATTCTAAGCATTTAATTCGTTGGATTGATTTGTTACAGAAGCAAAAACACGATTAATTACAAAAAAAAAGGAAAACGTGTTTGAACTGTTCCACGGTCAGAATTCTAATAGACCGAGCCATGTATATAACTTTTAAAAGAAAAGCGAAAGTACATATGTATGTGTATAGATTTATAACAATTAGTCTAAAGGTCTTAAAGGTCTAGTCAGCTAGTTAATAGCGTACACTTGTGTTGTCTTGTGGCGTTGGTTACAGAACAGAGTGGTCGGCTGAGGTTGCGACATTCCTTGCAAAACAAAACACCATACCTACTTACTTACTTAGGTGGCGCTACAGTCCGTGGCCAACTTGGGCCTCAACCAACAAGCGTTTCAGCTGGCACGGTCTTTGGCCAGCTGTTTCCAGCGCCGCACTCCCAGTTCGTTAAGGTCCCCTTCCACCTGCGTGCGCCACCGTAGATGCGGCCGTCCTCTGCCGCGCCTTCTTTCCGGGGTGGATTCGAAGATTGTTCGGGTCGGAGCTGTATTTTCCACGCGTTCTACATGGCCTAGCCACCTTAGACGCTGTATCCGTAGACGCCGTACCAGGCCGATGGCGCTGTACAACCCGTACAGTTCTTCAATAAATGTTCTCCTCCATACTCCATTTGAACAAACTGGACCGTAGATAGAGCGCAGAATTTTTCTGATCAAAGATTTCTATATAGTGTCACCTTGGTTTTCCAAGAGAGGCCTCTACTTCTCAATTGCCTCTTGAGCACAAAGAAATAGCGGTTGGCAAGAGTGATTCTGCGTCTTATCTTAGCGCTGGTGTTGTTGTCGCCGGTCATCAGTGAGCCAAGGTAGACGAATTCCTTGACCACTTCAAGGTCATATCCGCCCATGGTGACGTTCTGGCCAATACGTCGGTGCTGACCGTCTCTTCTTGATGAAAGCAGATATTTGGTTTTACCCTCATTAACCATTAGACCCATCTTAGCCGCTTCTACCCCAATGCTTACAAAGGCCTCATTGACGTTTCGCTGTGTCCGTCCAATCACGTCAATGTCATCGGCGTACGCAAGCAATTGCGTAGACTTGAAATAAATCGTACCTCTTGTGTTGGCCAGTGACTCTTGCACGATCTTTTCAAGCACGATGTTGAAATAGTTGCATCAAAGGTCTCGGTTTGCTCATTATCGACTTTAATGGAACAGTGAATACTAGAGGAGTGTCTGTTGTCGATCGCAATGGGATCAATCTGGTTGGTGGTCGATTGATCAAAAGACCGCCAGGTACCCTTCTGAATGCGGAGATGGGGGAATCGTGTGCTTGCTACAAGGAGGTTACGCCCAGTTAGGAAATTGATTAGCATAGGTCCGATGTCGGATGTGGTGTTATGGAGACTATGCTTTCCTACGATCGATTCAAATATGTCCTCTTTGCCCAGTTTTGCATTAAAGTCGATCGTCCTTTTCTTCCGTTGCGTCATGAGCGCATATCAAGCTAATATTTCCAAATTTAGCTTTGATGCGAATTGTTATGAGGCGTTCACTTATGTACATCCCGGAAGCTTAAGATTTTCTGTCGGAGTCTTCCTCGAATAACAAATCCTCACTCGAATAAGTATATATATGTATAGTATGCGGTTATATCTCCTTTATAGCGGGTTGAGGGTGCGCAGCAATTGATCGCCTGCACCCGGTCTGTTAAGGGACTTTACTTTCCAGGTGCAGACTCTCAAATCATTTTGTCGTTTGCAGGGGTCGTCAGGCTTGTGATTGTTTCGGAACAAGTGGGTTTTACGTGATAGGGATGTTACCCCTAAGCGCAACCCCCAGCCTGGAGCGCCAGGTTCCTCTTTCCCCAGGATAGAGGGGTTGTGGCGCTGCACACATTGGTTTACTACCTGGCGGTTGCCAGGGCAGCTATCCAGGGGAGGCCACGCGGAGGCTGTGTGTCAACTTGGATTGAGCAGTGATAGAGATCGAAGCTGGCGTTTGCGATATTAAACACGATCAACTTCTTTGCTCTGGTTGCTCGCGCCGTTCCCCCCATTAATCACCATACCTGAAAGAAATTTGACGGACAAAAACAATCAATCTTGATAGTTCTAAATACATCCAGCGCCTCAATCAAGAATTTTGGAATTTTGGAAGCTATGGAGCACAGCCATGGCGCAGTGGATAGTGTGTTGGCCTCTGACGCCGATGACATGGGATCGAATACCGACAACAGCCATGTCATCGAACGTGTTTTTCACGGTGCTTCTCCTCAGCGGGGTACTGACAAAATCCCCTGTAGTATAATTGTCAAGAAAAGCTTCTCGAATTTCGCCGTTAGGAACCGGCAATAAACTGTAGGTCCCTTTCACCTATGGGAAAATAAAATCACATACAACATGGGTGATTGAGAGAAACTCGGCTTTGGTCCTTCATGGACTGTAACGCCAACATACATATGTACATGGAGCACAGATTACTTACTTACATTTACTGCAGCATCGACCGAAGTGGTTCCAGCAACAGCCCAATATTAAAATTGGAGCACAGTCCTGGTCAAGGAAGATAACCTTCCACCGACATCGTGGCTACTCGCGCGAGTTATGTGTAATGTAACACCGATGACCCAATCGAAGAACCTTCGGTCATTGTCATCGAAAATATTCTAATTAATTATATTGACGAAGCATTTCCGCCGGAGCTTGCAATTATTTTGTAATACAAGTCGTTGGCAGCGTCAGCGAAAAGTCGACGATGGCAACGAACTTGCAATCATAAGTTAAGTAAGTTTTTAAGTCATTCGTTGTTGAGCTATGGTAAAATAAAGTATTTCAAAATGATACGTCGATTCTTTTATTGAATAATTGATTAACGGGTAAAAACGTAAGTGGCGCAGTCAGTAGGATCGAATCAGTGTAGTGCAAATATATATATACACATGTATATAATAATTAAGACATAAGTTGGAAAAAGAGTAAAGTAAAATAAAATTGAGTGCTTTGCGTAGAAACGAAAATAGTATTGGAAAAGATGTTGGTTGTCTGTAAAGTCGGTTTACGGACGATTATTTTGCGTGATAACGTCATTAGAAAACATTGATGAAAAATTAACAACACGCTGTGTTCCCAAGCGGTCCACCATCTAAGTACTAACTGCACCCGACGCTGGTTGATTACGGTATTCAGACGACAGCCGATACATACGAGATTGCTCGGACAGGGTTGTGGTTTGGTAAGGAAACGCAAACACTCATGAGCTGCTCGTGAGTGTGCGCTACCCAACGAGAAATTATTAAGCGCACGCGATCATGAGTAATTGACTGTAAGCAGTTTTTTCGATTTGGAAATGGGCACATACATATGTACCAGTGGCGTCGGGTGGATTATAGAGGTGGGTGTGCAATTCTCGAAAACATAATATTTTTTAAATATCAATAAATTTCGATTACTTCACCGCTGTTCCTTCTTCTTATTTATCCTTTTTCTAATCAAAATTAAATCAAAATTAAAAAAGCAAGTCACGTTATTTTATTATTAAAAGAAACGACTAAAAACAAAAACATAAGACTTAATTAATTAATGCCACTTCAACAAAAACTTAATACAAAATATAGTAAACTATAATTTTTTATATATCAAATCAATTCTTCGATTTTTTTTTTTTGTAAAATCTTCTATTACTTTCGAATCAAAATCAAAGCTTTGGCAATTCCCCAAAGATGTCAGAAATTCTTTTTTAATGGTAATGGAAGACAATGAAGAAGCCGGTCTTCCCCCATAGTGCTTCTATTCGAAGTTTTAATTCGTTTTAAATGTGAAAAGCTTCTTTCTGTAGTTGCAGTTGTTGATGGGTTTGTCATTATCAAATGGCAAAGCCTTAAACATTCAGAAAATGTTTCCTTTAAGTTAGCAAATGTGATGAGGTTTGCAATTTCAGTCACAGTTTTTTGCTTATAACACTCAGTACGATATACCATTTTTAGATCATTTTCTAATTTTAAGTAATTAATTTTTAAAAAATGTAGTTCTCTTTAAGGGAAAGTAAGAGTTCGCTGGGGAATTTGGTAGTGGAGGCTGTAAATTTGTCACTACCTTATAACTGTACAAACTTTATGTTTTTTAAATCTTTTTCAAATATATAACTATGGATTTGCTTGAAATAGCCCTTGTTTTCAGAACGCTTATTTGGCAAACTTCCGAATAAATTTACAGTTTTCTCAAAATTAATTTCGAAGTCCTCATTTCCACTCATTTTTTATAAATTCAGTAAAATTCGCAATTTCTTTTATACACTTCTCAATATCAAATGATTTCTGTTGGAGCAAATTATACAATTCGCTATACTGAGCGAATACAGATGAAAACAGATTTAAAAAGAAATTGTTTTAAGCTCGCCTAAGAACTGCCAATAACCGCGAGCAGTAACAGAATTATTTTCTTCCCAACTGTGTGCTGTATCATCAATTATGTACATACTCAAAAACAGCAATTAAGTTCAAACTTTCTTTTTCAACTAAGTTAAGCTACCGCGAGTTGAAGGACCACTTCACGTTACAAACTGATGGGATTTTTTTGTTAAGGGTTTCTTTTAATGAATTATCTCTCCTTGCCGATGTTGAGAAAAATGATGCAATGCTACTTAAAGTTACAAAAAACTGCTTTGTTTCCTTAACACTTTGAACTGATTTAGAAAGCACTAGATTTAACACATGAGCATTACAGTGGATAAATAGAGCATGACTGTATACTTTTTTAATCTGAGCCTGCACGCCATTGATTGGAGGGTGGCCAATTGGGGGTGGCCGTGGTGCAGTGGTTAACCTCATCGACCGCCGATCGAAAGGTCTATAGTTCAAATTCGCTTCATAGCCAAGTAAAAGCAATTCCTAAAACGGATGATAAAAAGTATGCAACGCAGTTGTGAATGGAAAGTGACCAGACGTACTACCTGCAGGCATAACACTCACAGTATTTGGTCAACCGAAATTCATCCTCTGCGTATGCAATACTAAAGTGCTTAAACGAATTACTACGGACTATAACCAACGCGGAATTTGTTCGGCTCTCGTCCTATCTAGGCCTAGGACAACCACCCCTGAGAGTAGTGAACGAACATCAACGACCCCAACCACTGCACTCCGTTCAGGTTGTGTGTCAACACATCAAAAGAGAATATGGAAAAAAACTCTTGAACCTGCGCGAAAAAAAAAAAGACATTACAGGTGCACCGTCATAAGTCTGAGCAACAAGTTTTGCACCAATGTGAGTTCGTCAATTACATGTAAAACTACTTTTGCAATTACTCACATCAAAAAATGTATAAAAACATTCTTCACATTCTCCGTTTTCCTTAACGTAACGAACTATGGACGAAAGCTGTGCTTTTTGAGAGACGTCTGTCGTTTCGTCAAATTGCACTGCGACAAACTCGGTTCCTGGAATCTCTCTTTAAATCTCCTTTATCAAAACATTACTTACTGCTTCAATTAAGTCATTTTGAATACTTGCTGAAGTTCCCTTAAAAACAGTGGAAGTTTACATGAATTGTTTAAATGCATGGTTGTATTTAGCTGAATATTCACATATGTATGTAAGTCTTTAAAATTTAAGGATTGATTGGATTCATCGTGAACCCTGAATGGCAACTTATGCACAGCAAAAAAATAGTGGCATCAATTAAAACTTCAAAAGTCCTTCTATTTTTAGCCACACTTTCATTAAAATATTGTACAGAGTTTTTTTTTTTTTTTTTTGTTATCAAACAAATATTCTATTCTCGTTTTTTCCGAACCTATCAAGTGACAGAGCTTTTTGTATGTGCGATATAGAAAGTTCGTGCTTCGGGATCCTTACATGCAAATGGTTCAAATCATTATAGCCTATAGTACTCCACACTGTTTCCTTATCAGTACTTTGATAAATTAAATATGGCCAACAAAACAATTTATTTCTTTTAACCGACCCCGTCAGCCAATCGGGTTGTTTATATAATTCAACATTAAAATTACGCGTGTACTCTTTACAATTTTTTTTGTGCGTTGATTTAAGGTTTTTTTAAATTAGGTGTTGGCCTACCGGCATCAATTATTGTTTTTTTTTTTTTCGTCATATATTCGAGCACTAAACTGTTTTTCTAATAAATTGTTAACAAGGTCTTGAAATTCATGTTCACTCATTATTCAGATTTTTCTTTTTACAAAACTGTCGCATTAAGAAGGTTAGCAAACGCACCGCACGGAACTGTAACCACTTAAACTTCTCTAGTATTCCACCATCGTCCGGTTGAACTTTTCGACCATGCCATCAGATTGTGGGTGTAGTGGTGTTGTACGCGTCTTTCTGATACCTAGCTTGTCGCAGAGTTCTTTGAACACCGACGACTCGAAGTTCCTTCCTTGGTCTGAGTGCAGTTCTAGCGGTACTCCGTAATGCGCAACCCAGTTGTTCACGAATGCATCTGAAATGGTTTTGGCTTCCTGGTTTGGGATGCAAAACACCACAGGCCACTTGATGAAGTAATCGATCACCACCAGCGCGTATTTGTTTCCAGCGTTGCTCGTTGGGAATGGGCCTGCGATATCCATGGCGATACGTTCGAACGGTGCTCCAACATTGTACTGCTGCATATTTCCTCGAGTTTTCCTAACTGGACCCTTTCCCTTCGCACACTGTTCACACATGCGAAACGTAGAAACGTCTCTTGATCTTTTCTGCAGTCTTGTTAACACCAAGATGACCCCCGCTTGGTCCCTCGTGGTATTCTGGGATGACCTCGTCGATTTGTCCCTTTGGAATTACCAGCAGATCGTTTACAATGTTCCCGTCCTCACTTTCCCAACTGCGGTAGAGGCAACCGTTCTTCAGCTTCAAACTCTGCCATTGAGCCCAGTAGCTTTCACGATTGGGCTGGATATTTGCTGCCAAGTTGGCCGAGAACCTCGTTCTTGGTAGTCGATGATGACTGCCAGATCGGCATCTTCTCGCTGCTTCCTTCCGACCTTCTCGACAGTCCAGGAATCTTCTGGCAGCACATGAAAACGACGGATGTCGGTGTCCTGTTCGGCACGTGAACAATGTTTGCACTCAACATCGCAAGGTCGCCTCGATAATGCATCCGCATTTCCATGACTGCTTCCCTTCCGATGTTCGATACTGAAGTCATAACTGTGTATTCTCTCTATCAATCTAGCAAGCTGGCCTTCCGGGTTTTTGAACTGCAGCAGCTGCCTCAACGTGGCGTGGTCCTTCCTAAGATGAAAAGCTTGACCATAGAGATATTTGTGGAAATGCTTGGCACAGTCAACCACGGCTAAAAGCTCCCTCGTAGTTACACAGTTGTTCCTTTCCGGCTTCGATAGGATCCTACTGTAGTAAGCGATGACCCGTTCTCGCCCGTCAATTATTTGAGAGAGCACTCCTCCGATTCCATGTCCGCTCGCATCGGTGTCCAAAATAAACTTTTCTCCCCGGACAGGATATGCAAGGATCTGCGCACTGCAGAGCAATTCCTTCAGGTGAAGCTCTTCCTCCTGCGGCTTCTCCCACTTGAATGGCCGATTCTTTTTGGTGAGCTCGTGCAAACTGCTGGCAACGTTTGCAAATCTTGCGATGAATCGCCTGTAATATGTGCAAAGTCCCAGGAATGACCTTAACTCATGAAGATTCTTCGGCCGCGGCCATTCCTTAACCGCTGAGATTTTCTCTTCATCTGTCACCACATGTCCCAAGTACTTCACCTCGTTTTGGAAGAGCGAACATTTCTTCGGGCTCAATTTCAGTCCGGCTGCCTGAAAACGCTCCAGTATCTCTTCAAGCTTCTTAGGGCGATCGTCGAAATCCTTGCCCATGACAATTATGTCATCCAGATAGACAAGGCAAGTCCTCCAGTGAAGTCCGGTTCATAAGTCTCTCGAATGTGGCTGGAGCATTGCAAAGACCGAAGGGCATCACAGAGAGTTGCCACAACTCTCCCCCGACGTCGAACGCGGCCTTTTCCTTGTCTTGCTGGTCAAGTTCTATTTGCCAATATCCGCTTTGCAAGTCCAGCGTCGAGAACCACTTTGCACCAGATAGTATGTCCAAGGTGTCGTCGATTCTCGGTAAAGGATAGCTGTCCTTTTTCGTGACGTCGTTCAGCTTCCTATAGTCCACGCAGAATCGGGTGCTTCCATCCTTCTTCCTAACAAGCAGTACTGGAGAACTCCATGAGCTTGCAGATGGTTCGATCACGCCCTCCTTTTCCATCTCGTCGATTAGTTTGATCACCTCGCCTTCTTTCGCCAAAGGTACCCTCCTCGGTGGTTGCCGTATCGGTCTAGAGTCCCCTGTGTCTATTCTGTGCTTCACAATTGATGTTCTTCCACAGTTCTTATCATTTATAAAAACTGTCCAATATTTTCGAAGCAGGGAGAGTGCTTTACTTTTCTGCTTCTCCACTAGATGTTGCGTGCACTCTCTGTGTAATAAAGTTTAAAGTGGATACTTACTTACTTACTTATCAGGCCTGCGATCCATGGTGGATCTGAGCCTGAGTTATGGCTGCCTTCCATCCTTGACGGTCCCGGGCACGCTGCTTCCAGTTTTCAAGACCAAGATGTCTTACATCCGCGATTACTTAGTCTTTAGGTTCGGTCTTCCTCTTCTTCTCGAACCAGGAGGCTCGGAGTCGAAGACCCTCTTAGCTGGAGCGTTGATGTCCATGCGCTCGATGTGGCCGAGCCAGTGTAGTCGACGGATCCTTGCCTTCCGGACTACATCCACATCTTGGTACAGCTCGTAGAGTTCGCGGTTGTGTCTTCTTCTCCATTCACCTTCCTCACAGACAGGACCAAATATCCGGCGCGGAATTTTTCTTTCGAAAGAACCCAAAATCAGCTCCGCTGTCCTGCTTATCGTCCAGCTTTCGGCTCCGTACAGCAAGACTGGCAGAATGAGCGTTTTGTAAAGCATGACTTTGGTCTTTCGAGTGAGGAGTTTTGACCCCAGTTGTTTGGACAAGCCGAAGTAGCAGCGGTTGCCATGGGCGATTCTATGCCGGATCTCCCCTGTGATGTCATTTGTGGAATTTACGTTTGCCCCGAGGTAGACAAACTCCTTAACTACCTCGAAATTGCAGCTGTCAATTGTTATATTTTGTCCCAGGTGGTCAGCGACGGATTGGTTTTTGCTTGACAGCATGTATTTCGTTTTATCCTCATTGATCTTAAGACCAACTCGTTTCGCCTGTTCTTCAATCGCCGTGAATGCTTCCACAATGCCACGGCGAGAACACGCGATGATGTCGATATCATCCGCGTATCCTAGCAGCTAGAAGGACTTGTAAAAGATAGTGCCTTCGCTGTTGACGCCTGCTCGTCGCACTATCTGATCCAGCACCAGTTTGAAGAAGTCACATGACAGCGCATCTCCTTGCCGAAATCCGGTGCATGTTTCGAATGATTCCGAGGTCCTGGAACCGAGTTGCACGGTGCATCGCGTGTTTTTTAGCGTGGCGCGACACAACTGGATCAGTTTTACCGGGATCCCGAATTCGGCCATCGTCCCAAACAGTTCTTCACGATGAATGCTGTCGTATGCGGCTTTGAAATTGATGAAAAGATGGTGTCTATCGATTCGAAACTCGTTGGTCTTTTTCAGAATTTGTCGAAGTGTGAACATTTGGTCTATAGTTGATTTGCCGGGCCGGAAGCCGCACTGGTAGCTGCCGATTAGTGCGGTGCAAAATGGTTTTAGACGTTCACACAATACGCTGGACAGGATCTTGTATGCGACATTGAGCAGGGATATACCTCTATAGTTCTTGCAAGAGGTAGGATCGCCTTTTTTGTGGATGGGGCATATAGAGCTGGTATTCCAGTCGTCGGGCATGCTTTCATCTTCCCAAATTCTGCAGATGATCTGGTGCATGCTCCCTACCAGGACATCGCCGCCAGCCTGATGGCAAGCCATCTGAGCTTGCGGCCTTGTTGTTCTTCAGCTTCTGAATAGCTGTGCCGACTTCTTCGATGATGGGTGGGAGGACTACTTCAGCGGCTGGAGTTGGGATTTCCTCGGTCCCTACCACTATCTCTTGGTCATGCTCGTTAGGCAGCTGCTGAAAGTGCTGCTTAAATACATCCACTATTCCCTGCGGGTCGGTGACAAGATTACCCTCGCAGTTTCGAAGAGCCTGGGTGCCCTTTTTGAAGCCTCCTGCAAGGCCTTTGGCTTTCTTGTAAAAGGCTAGACTCCTCGATATCCTTGAGCTGGGAGGCTGCGAAGATTCTTTTCTTTCTAAAATATCTTACCCGATGATAAAATATTTGAAAAACGGATGTGTTGAAAACTCGAGGGATGTTCGAAATGAATCGATATATTTATTTCTACAATGGAATTTGAACAATATAACATATGATTATATACACACACGTACTTACCGCGGTTTGCACTTACCTCCTCGCTGGCTTCAACACGAATGAATTACGACGCGAGGATCATTGACAGCCAAGGAAGTGCCAACCGCAGCAAGTACCATTTCGGCTTCTAGATGGCGTTGAAAAGTTATGGGTGCGCACGCATTTGGATTGATTACATCCCTGCCCCTGTGAATCTGCCGATTCACAATCGACGAAATCCAAAACTGCCGTTTTGACACCGGACGACGTAACATCCCTGTTTCGGTAGAAACGTCAGCTTGTCTTATTTCTCCATCTGCCCCTCGAAAGGTTCGTACGATTTTCCATTTTCGCCAGTGCCGTATTGTAACATTGGAGTCACAAATAATCACCAGATCGTTCTTGATAGATTTTGTCCTTTGGCACCATTCGACTCGTCGGGTAAGGGTTGGTAGGTACTCCAGTATCCACTTTTTCCAGAACCGGTCTCGTAGCTGGCGAGCGATTCTCCATTGTTTTCGCAAAATGCACGGCTTTTCATTCGGCTCGTGCAACCCCGGTGCCTGTGCAGTGTTGGCGGATCCCAGCAAGAAATGATTGGGCGTTAGCGGCTCTTCTTGGCCGACGGTCACAGGCAGACGAGTGAGTGGCCGAGAGTTAACGACATATTCGGCCTCAATCACTAAGCTTTGCAGTGTGTTCACGTGGGGAGACTTCCTTCAACGTATGATGCAGTACGCGCTTGACGGATTTTACCAATCGTTCCCAGGCACCTCCTTCAGACGAATTGTTCGGGCAATTGAACAACCATTCAACTCCTTTATTTGACAGCTCGTTCCGAATGTGTTTGCAGTCGAAGACTTCTGTGAAACGCTTGGCCTCCAGATCCGCTCCGAAGAAATTTTTCCCGTTGTCGCTGCGTATTCGCATGGGTGTTCCTCGACGATTGATGAAGTTGCGAATGGCAAAAATGCCATCGTAGCCTCGATGTTTTGGTGCTTTATCTCCTGGTGATGGCGAGCTACCAACAGTTTGCTGAAATGATGATGAGATGGTAGAATGATTGGTGGTTTGGTGGCATATGAGAGCCAACTAGCGGCATAGATTCGTCCATAAACTCGCAGAAGGCCCTCACTATCGAGATACGGCGTAAGACCAGACAATTCGCTTCCTTCTGACACAGGCAAGTTACACTGGATTCGTTCCATCTCACAGCCGTAAGCCACTTGTTGAACTAGTTGGCGCACTAGTCTCATTGCAGCAGTCATCTCGTCCGCGCTGAATCCGCCTTGTTCATCATCTTGATCCACTCTGCGGCATCGTTTAAGGAATATTTGCACCCAGGCCATGGTTTTTATTAGCCTTTTAAATGTAGAAAACCGGTTAATATCTATTATACAGCTACTTACCGCCATCAAGGAGCATTTTGGGCGTAGTTCCTCCTCGCGGTCATGGGGTTCATGTATTGTGGTGTTCTCTGGCTAACGTTCTTGGGCCTCACGTAGATATGTCGGTCCCTTCAGCCAACGGGACGATGGGGCAAAATTCACACATGCCTAGGACCTTGAAGCGTCATCTGCTGGATTCTCAGTGGATGGGACCCATCTCCAACTGGACTGATCAGTGGATGCCATTATCTCCGCGATCCTATGAGCGACGAAGGGCTTGTACCGTCGAGGCTGACTGCTGATCCATTTGATTACAGTCGATGAATCGCTCCACAGAACCGTCCGACTGAGATTGACGGAATGTCTCTCAAGCACAGTTTTGCTGAGGCGAGAGCCTAATACGGCAGCCTGGAGCTCAATCCGTGGTATGGTAATCGTTTTTAATGGCGCACATCTTGCTTTGGCGCAGACAAAGATTACGTTGACTGTGCCACCTTCCTGCATAACTCTCCAATATGCAACGGCGGCAAATGCATCTTCACCACCATCAACGAAGGTGTGAAGCTGGAGATCCTTAGGTTTTCCTGCAGGAAAATAAAACCGAGGAACGGAAAAGTCAACGACCTTTGCCATGTATTCCAAAGCGCGGAGATTTCTTCAGGGAGAGTCTCGTCCCATACAATTTCACGGCGCCAGACCTCGCGCATTATTATCTTCGCGGCAACAACAAAGGGGCTCAAGAATCCCAACGGGTCGAACACTGACATAACTTTCCTCAACAGTTCTCGTTTGGTTGGACGTCTTAGTCCTGCCAACACGTCTATGGGCACACGTTTTAATTTAAGCTTATTTTGAAAATTGTCACTGGATGGTTGCCAGAACATGCCCAAAATCTTTTCAGCTCGAAAATTTCTTTCTTCTTCAGTTGGTGGGTCAAGCTTGTTGTGCCCCAATGCTTTGAGGAGTGCCTCTGAGTTGGAAGTGAAGTTTCTCAGGTGAAAACCAGCAGCTTTATGTATTTCCTGAACTTACATCGATATGTCTATTGCACGTTCTTCTGACTCAAGAATGTCCACGAAGTCGCCAACGTAGTGGAAATTTATAATAGCTTTGATGGCACGTGGGTCATAGGAATCAATCTGTTCCACTGCGTTATTGATTTTGTATTGTATTTATTTATTTATTCTTCAGTACAGTGTAGATATGTATATAATAAATGTTATACTTAATATTTACATAGAATTAAAGAAACTCATGATAAATCAAAAGTTTTGTTTAGGAAGGTATATTAAGTGTTTTTCATTTTATCTAAACATTAATTTTCTGAAGAATAAGTAGATACACTCTGTAGTTCGAGGAACTAGTGTCGAATGTATAATTTCAAGAAAGAATAAAAAAAAGAAGTACTAAAATAATAGTGAGAGTTATAGTGGGGTGATTTTGTTTATCTAAGGCACAAAAGCGGCACAATTATCACCATTTTAAAGCGAACTTCGCATAACAAAATACTTTTTAAGATAACACGCTGAGCAAGTTGTGTATTTCGTGTAAGTTGAAATTCAGAAGCCAGTTTTTAATCCCTCGAATGAAAAAAAGAAATTTGTTGTACACCTTAATACGCGCGGTAATTTGTTGTCTAGGCGCTACAGAAGTAAAATAATTCAAAAAGTGAGCTGTGTTGTGTGGTGGTATATCGGCCAAATAAAGATCAATGCTACAAAGTCCATGGACAGCAGAACTACGGTTAAGTGAGTACCCACTTCTTAAAAAAAATGCAGAATCTTCGAGTTAAAAAAGAGTGGAAAGCTGTTCTCCATACGTCCCTTTCTCCAAATAATTCTAATAATATGTTTCTGGACGACAATCAATGGTTGAATTTTATTGCCATGAGTACCACCCCAGCATACCAGACCATATTGTAGCTTCGATTGTACCAAACCGTAATAGATTGTTTCTAGGAGTTTACGGGAGCAGATCGACCTTAAATGGTATAATGTGCTCGTGGTTTTTAACAAATGTTTTCTTAGTGTAGCAGTATGAGTACCCCAATTAAGTCCGCTATCCACCACAAGTCCCAAGTATTTAAAAACTGATACTCTTTCAATAACAAAGCATTTGGAGGAGCAGCTTAGGTCGTTGTTATACGTGTTTGGGCATCTGTTTATACCACAAGTATTCCGCCTTGCTAACATGTGTTGGCAATTAGTACTATGAAAAGTTACATTAGGGAATTCAATGGAGTTACTCGATATATTAAAAAACATAATTTTGGTCTTGTCACTAATGATTAGTTCGTGCATACTAAACCAATGCCTGAGTTGTTCTAAGTCGTAGCAGATGTTAGCAATTAAGTCCAAAACGGAGTGATAAGAATAGCAGCAAGCAATATCATCCGCAAATCCTGTTTGAGTTCCCCTTAGGTTTTGGCTAAAGATTGAATTGATGTACATCAAGAAAAGAATGGGACCAAGAACTGATCCTTGAGGTACTCCAATTCGAACATCTGCGCTTTGACTGAATTTGTCTAGAATTTTGACTACTTGTTTGCGGTAAGTTAGGTATGAAGAGAACCAGCTGAGCATGAAATCTCTGAAGCCGGCTTTTTTTAGTTTCTCTAATAATATTTCGTGATCTACTGTGTCAAACGCTTTTGTTATGTCTATATAAAGTGCGGCAGTAAATTTTCTTTTATTTAAGCTGTCGTAGTAAAAGTTGGTGAAATTCAATAGTGCATCTTCTGTCGATTTACCCGATCTAAATCCATACTGGTTTTGACTAAAGAACGTATTTTTTTCTAAGAAAGCAACAACTCGAGTTTTAATTAGTTTTTCAAAAATTTTTGAAAGCACAGGGAGAAGGGATATTGGCCTGTAGTTACTTAAGTTTTTGCTATCACCTTTCTTTAAAATAGGTATGACCTCAGCAATTTTTAATGAGTCAGGAAATTTACCACAATAAATGCTTTTGTTGAAAACGTGAGCTAAAACATCAGCAATGTTATATGCAATTTTTTTAATAAAATTGTTGGACCAATTATTTCTCGTGGACGAGTTAGAATTATTAAGCAGCTTTATTTCTCTAATTATTTCAAAGGATGAGATTGGTTCAAAATAGAAACTACATACTAGGGTCTTTTCCCTGCTAAAACAGTCCTCCCCACAAGACGAGTTGTTGAAGCCCGCATCCTGGAGTGTAAGTGAAGCAACACTAGTAAAGTACTCATTAAAAGCATTAGCTATTTCAACAGGATTATAGATCTTGACGTATTGGGCGGAACAGGGTGAACATGCTGCTCCAAACGTCATGACATTCATCTCGTATATGTCCGGCGGCTTATTCTTGTTACCGTCTCGCCACAGAAACCTCTGAGCACACCAATCCTCGCAACGAACTCGGATTTGGTGGAGCATATCCTTGATATCTCCGCATACTGTGACGGCTCCTTCCCGGAAGTTGAAAAGGATCAGTGGCAGTGGTTGGTACTCCTGTGGTCCTTTAAACAAGTAGGAGTTAAGTGGGACTCCTTTCACTTCGGCGGCAGCGTCGAATACAATGCGCAGTTTTTGTGACTTGTTGGTGTTGACGACTCCATAGTGTGGCAAATACCAGGTCCTTGGACTTTTGAAGGCGGCTTCGGCTAGTTGTAATTTTCGAGCGTACCCATTTTCGACATGGCTTCGAACGATCGACCTGTAGGTAGTAGCGAAGTCTACCTTCTCGCTCATCTTCCGCTCAACTCCTTCAAGGCGTCTAAGGGCCATCGGGAAACTGTCAGGCAATTGAATATCGTTGCCTTTCCAAAGCAATCCGGTTTCAAATTAAATCGTCCGTTGATCCTCTTCGTCGTTGCTTTCAGAATACTCCCGGCGAGGCGATCCTCGTCTGTCTCAATTGGTGGCGACGGTCTTACACCAAAACTCTGCGTCCGGAAGTATTCACTGACCAAGTCGTACAGGATTACGTCAACGGGCTTGGTACAAATTAGGAAACAAGATGAGGTGGCGAGCATGTTCCTTCCCGACGAACCGAACACAACCCAACCAAGCTTTGTAAGAGTAGCATATGGTTCGCCCTTCCGCAAATGATATGCCTTCTTTGATATTCCTAGGTGACAGTGATCCAGTGCAAGCAAGAGTTTTGGTACGGCACCGGTGTACGGCTGAATCGGCAACCTTTTATGCGTCTTGTGGGGGCGCCCAAGTCTTGCTTACTTAGAGTTTGCACCGGCAGTCTTAGGTTATGAACTCCATATACACTTCGAAGCGGATGTTTCTTTGCCATTCCCCGTTCGCTGATGTGTAAATCAATGACGATTGCTGGTTCTTGTGTTCGTCTATCTGCGACCCATTGTAAATTAAGCTGACGATGACTTCCATTCAGACCCAACTCGTTGATCAGATCGGCGTCCAACATGGATATAGATAATCCTTCA
Source organism: Eumerus sabulonum (assembly GCA_951905685.1). Classification (NCBI taxonomy): domain Eukaryota; kingdom Metazoa; phylum Arthropoda; class Insecta; order Diptera; family Syrphidae; genus Eumerus; species Eumerus sabulonum. The sequence continues at coordinate 90,023,246 of OX645060.1, forward strand.
TCGAGTAAGGCATAAACGTCGACAGCTTTATTCGGCCCATAGAGCGTAACGGGCACGACACGGAATAGGAAATCTTGGTTGGTAGCGACGTCCTCCTTGGTAGACAAAACACTGCTGGGGACATAAGTTGAGCTTTCCTGTTCGTCGTTATTTGCACGGGATCTCCATTGGTTAGATTGCACCTCATGGAGCAGCTTATGGTGTCTTCGCTGATAGCCTTCTACGGAACAAAAGTTCTTCACGTAACGATTTCGGGTGGCATGGCCTCTTTGTAGGCATGTAAGATCTCTTACCGCTGACGCAATAAAGTTCTTGCACTCGGTGGTCTTATGTGTGCCTTTGTACATAGGGCATACGATGTCACCTTGTTGTCGCCTACTCCCAGCGGTGTGCAATACTGGCAGACACCGTTTAGGATCTCTTTCTTCATTATCCTGCACCGAGCAGACCAGCCTTGCTACATCCGACAGCCAATCGCTGAAGTTCGTTATGTTTGAGCACGGATGAATCTGCGACGCATACTTTGCCCACTCCAATCGTCGGCTCATCGGCAACTTCGACACAAACTCCCTTAGTAGCGTCGGGTTCGCTATGTGTTGCTGCCCATCGACCGATTGAAGGACCACCGACATGTTTCCGGCTTTTGTGGCGAACGGTATGAGACGAGCCATATTATTCTCGTTAATAGGCGGTATGTCCCGCACTTGGCTTAGCTGGCTGCTTATCAGCTGCTCTGGTCGATCAAAGCGGAATCGGAGTTCTTCTATAATACTTCCAACGTTGCAAGGGTGAATTAGAAGTGATTTGACTACTTCTCTTGCTTCCCCTCGGAGACATTTCTGAAATCTATGGTTATTTTCAAGGTTAGTATAACCGTAGGCGTTGGTTGATGTTACAAACGTATTATAAAACATTGGCTATTCGTCAGGATTTCCTGCAAAAATGGCAACATTTTTTAACATCAGCCTGACCTGCGTCCACGCCCCCAACGGAAGACAAGGATGACTCCGCCAAAGATGAGTTCTACGATCTCCTAGACAGAAAGTATGACCAATGTCCCAGCTATGACATCAAAATTGTACTAGGAGACTTCAATGCTAAGCTGGGCCTACACGACATCACCTCCGATAACGGACACAGGCTGATTGATCTTGCTACGGGGCGAAATCTCCTTCTAGCCAGTACGCGCTTTCCGCACCTCGATATACACAAAGGCACCTGGCGATCTTTTGATCAATCGACTACCAACCAGATTGATCACATTGCGATCGACGTCAGACGCTCCTCCACTATTCGTGATGTTCGAACTTCCCGAGGGGCTAACATCGACTCGGACCACCAATATTGTAGTAGCCAAGATGCGGATATCACCAACGCAACGGAGTAGAGTAAGAATACAAAGTTATGACGTCGGAAAGCTACTATCGCCAGAAACCGCTCGTGCTTTTACCGATCGCGTCTCCCTTAAGCTCTCCAATACATCTGAATCCTCCACGCTATCAATAGAACAGCAGTGGAGAGTTTGCAAACAAGCCCTGAAAAGCTCTGCATCCGAAGTTTTCAAGGCTCCACCACGAAGAAACACCTGGTTCGATGACAAGTGCAGGAGGATTCATACAGCGAAGCAGGATGCATATAAGGCCCCGCTGCATAAAAGAACAAGAGCAGCTCGTGAGCTCTACGAGCTAAAAAGAAGGGAGGAGCATAAGCTTTTTAGAAGAAAGAAGAAAGAGCACGAGAAGCGCGCGATTGCGGATTTGGAGAGGTGTTAATGCAGGCGTGACGTTCGAAAGTTTTATCAACTGATAAAGTGAACATGCCAAGGTTATAAAGCCAGGACGGAAGCCTGCAGAGATGAGAACGGACACCTAGTAGTAGAACCGCAGTCGATGCTGAGAATATGGAAAAACCACTTCTGAAGAGTGTATTACGGCGATGTTAGTCAATATACCGCTGTCAGGCAGAATGATCCATTTCTAATCGACGGAGACCGCAGAGAATTCTGTCCCCCTGACCTCGACGAAGTTAAGATTGCTATATCGAAGCTTAAGTCGAATAAAGCTGCTGGCGCAGACGGACTATCTGCTGAGCTCTTCAAGGCAGCTGGGGATGACCTGGTTGGGAGCATGCACCAGCTCATCCGTAAGATATGGTTAGAGGAAAGAAAGCCCGATCCACAAGAGAGGAGACCCCTCTGATTGCGCCAACTATAGAGGAATACGTCTCCTTAACATCGCGTACAAAATCTTTTCTGCCGTTTTGTGTGAACGTCTGAAGCCTTTTGTAAATAAGCTGATAGGTCCTTATCAGTGCGGATTCAGGCCAGGGAAGTCCACCATCGACCAAATCTTCACACTACGGCAGACCCTGGAAAAAAACAATGAATTTCAAGTCGACACTCACCACCTATTTGTCGACTTCAAAGCCGCATACGACAGCGTAATTAGAGACGAGCTATACAACGCTATGTCTACCTTTGACATACCTGCTAGACTCGTCAGGCTATGCAGGATGACTTTGGAGAATGCTCGCTGCTCCATCCGAATCGGTGAACACCTTACCGATAGTTTTGATGTCAAGAAAGGATTTAGGCAGGGTGATGCGCTGTCGTGTGATTTCTTCAACATCATATTGGAAATGATTGTGCAAAAATCACTGGCCAATACAAGAGGCACAATCTAATTCAATCCTCGCAACTCCTTGCATACGCCGACGATTATGACATAATAGGTAGATCACAGCGAGATGTCAATGGGGCGTTTGCGAGTATTGAGATGGAGGCGGCGAAAATCGGTTTGGGCAAATCTAAATATATGCTGTCATCAAAAAAGGACGCTCACTACCACCGTTTTGGCCAGAACGTTTAGGACGTTAAGGACTTCGTCTACCTTGGCTCCGCAATGACCTGGAACAACGACATCAGTTCTGAAATCAAACGCAGAATCACTCTTGCCAATAGCTGTTTCTTTGGGCTCAGGAGGCAACTGAGTAATAGAGCCATCTCCCGAACGACAAAGTTGACTCTATATAAAACCCTTATCATCCCGTTCCTGTTGTATGGCGCAGAAGCATGGACACTATCAAAAGCGAATGAGGAGGCCCTTGGTCGGTTCGAGAGAAAGATTTTGCGCGTGATTTTTGGGCCTATAAACGCAGACGGGGGAAGGAGGAGAAGATTAAACCACAATCTTTACGGGCTGTACAACGACATGAGCCTAGTCAGGCGTCTACGGATTCAACGCATAAGATGGCTCGGCCATGTAGAGCGAATGGACACCACAGCTCCAGCCCGGAGAGTCATTGAATCCAACTCCGAGAGACGAAGAAGCAGGGAACGGCCGCACTTAAGATGGCGCTCACAGGTGGAAGGGGACCTCAGCCAACTGGATGTACGGCAATGGAAAAGGCTAGCAAAAGATCGTGCTTGATGGAGGGGCATGTTGGTTGAGGCCCAGGTTCACCCCGAACTGTAGCGCCCGCTAAGAAGAAGAAGAAGATTTGTAATAAAAACGCTTGTCTCATCACTAACCTTTTTTAATGTCACTTTGATTTGATTAATAAAAACTCACTTCCGCTTTTATTATTAAAGCACCAGCATTGTTCTTTCCTTCGCTCCCACCATCATCTGTCGCCATCCATAAAATCTTAATTGGTTATTGGCCCAGACCGAAGGAAAATACATTATAACGAAATTTTAATTACAATTTCTGGAAAAATTACCTTTTCGGGTAAATTTCCACTATTCAATGGGGACAATTATTCCACCTGGAAAGTGCAAATTGAGGCGGTGCTTCATAAGAATCGTCTACTGAAAATAACGAAAAGATTGGTGCAGCAGATCCTGAGAAATTGGAGGAATACACCAACAGGTGTGAGTTAATAATCTCCATGGAACCAGCGCAAGTGGTTTTGGTAAAAAACAAGAAAACATCAAATGAAATTTGGAAATTTTTGGAAGAAACCTATAACAGGAATGGAAATCGCAAAAAGGTGGAATTTTTTTGAAAAATTATTAATTCAAAAATGACTTCTAGCAGTGCAACATCCCGCATGTGTTGCGATGAAAACATTTTTTCTAATCTTGATAGAAACTATTTGGGAACAGTTCGCCTTGCTGACGAACAACCAGTTACAATCAAAGGAATTGGGACTGTTAAACTATATATAAAAATTAAGAAGCAGTATAAACAAATTTCATTATTTAATACACTATTTGTTGCGCTTTGGCACCACTTCACCATTTAACCACTCAATCATCTCGCCACTCTTTTCCGGGGTATAAAAACTCGTAAGCACCCAACTTCAAGTTGTTCGTCCTTTTTTCCTTTTCGTAATAATATTGTTGCGGAGATGCAAGCGGACCGTTAAGTTCGAAAACTCTCTGGAAGCGGGGATTGGAATGATGTCAACTTCCAATGGAATTGTCAGAGCGTTCTAGAGATTTCCGAAGGGGAACTTCCAACGGCGAACGTTCGAGACGGTGGACCGAGAGCTATATAAGCGCGAACACTCGCCCTTGACATTCATTCAGTTTGTGGTGTAAAACAGCGTGTGACAAGTCGGTGATCAACCAAGGTGAAAAGAAAAGCTTTCAATAAAGGTTTGTGTATTGTGTACTAAAACTTAAAGTGGATTGTACTGTGTAATAAAGTTTAAAGTGGATTGTATTGGATAATAAATAAAAGTGGTGAAGCTACACAGATAATTGATCTGTGGTGAAAGAATTAAAATTGTGTGTGTTTCAATTTAAATAAAAAGGACAATTGTAGTTTATCGCAATCCAGTGGTGCGAACCCTATTTGGTGTGGGGATCGAATAAATTCGTAACATTTGGTGTCAGAAGTGGGATTGCGAGTAAACGAGTGGAACGTTTATTTAAATTGTGAATTGCACAAAGTGAATTGTTAAGAGATAGAAAAAATGGTGAAATTGGAAAAGTTGACTATCGAACAACTGAAAAGAGAGCTGGATGCTCGGCAATTATCCACAGTGGGAAGTAAAGCCAACCTGGTGGAGAGATTGCGATCAGCGTTGCAGGAAGAAGGTGTCGACTGGGAGAGTTACGAATTCGTAGTGGAGAAGCCGTCGACATCTACTGAGCCAGGGTTCGATATGCAGCAAATTCTCGCGGCTATGAACGCCATGAGTGCTTCCATGAGCCAGAGACTAGAAGCAACCATACATCAAAAGTTGGAGGAAAATTCCACTTCTCTGAGCCAGAAACTGGAGAAACTTGAGGAAAATTCCGCGGCCGTAAGTAGAAAGTTGGAGGAAAATTCTACTTCTCTAAACCAGAAACTAGAGAAACTGGAGGAAAATTCTACTTCCCTGAGCCAGAAGCTGGAGACGGTAGAAGAGATGCTAGAGAACAATCGAGAAAGCTTGAGAGACATCCAGCAAGCCGTCAACGATCGTTTCCAGGGGTTCGAAGAGCGAATCGATACACTGGACAAGAAGGTTCTAGATCTCGAAAATAATCAAGAAAAGATAATCGAGACTCTGGAATCGAGGTTCGACAAGAAGGTTCTGGAACTCGAGAAAACTGTCCAGAACGTTCAGCATCAAGGAATCGTTGTACCGACAGCAGCATCGAAATTCACAGCTCCCAACTTTGACGGCACGAGCGCATTTAACATCTTTAAGCTCCAGTTCGAGACAACAGCGGAACGGAATCAATGGGGAGAAGAAGATCGTGTGGCCGCTCTAGTAATTTCGCTTAAAGGCGAAGCAGCTGGTGTTCTACAGACCATCCCGGAGACCCAAAGAAGGAACTACACAGTCATATGGGATGCTCTTCATCGAAGATACGGCAGTGAGCACATGCAGGAGATGCACAAGCTGGAACTTAAAGGACGCAAGCAGCGTGGAAACGAGACCATCCAGCAGAACGCTGCCGACATCGAGAGGCTGTCTCATCTAGCCTACGCGGATGTTCCAGTTGATGTGGTGGAGAAACTAAAAACGGATTCCTTCATCCAAGGGCTAAGGGACCCCGACACGCAACGAAGCTTGATTCTCCTGCCGAAGACATCTTTCAAGGAGACAGTTGCCAGCGCTCTCGCATGTGAAACATCGCTCTTGATATGCCGACCTTCCATCAAATTACGGCGCATATCTCAAGACAAGGATAGTTCGAGAACAACAACGGCGAGTAGGAGTGGTTCATTCCCGGGTAGATGCTACATCTGCGACCAGCAGGGGCACATTGCGAGGAGCTGCCGTCTGCGGAGAAAGCGTTCCTTCAGCAAATTGCGACGTAATTCCAGAGCAACGACAGTGAGTAGGAGTCGCTCGTTCCCAGGTAGCTGCTATATCTGCGACCAGCAGGGGCACATTGCAAAAGACTGTCGTCTGCGGAGATAGCGTTCTTCCAGCAAATTGTGGCGTAGTTCCAGAGAAACAACGTTGAGTAGGAGCTGCCCGTTCCCAGGCAGATGCTACATCTGCAACGAGCAGGGACACATGGCGAGAAATTGTCATCTGAGAAGAAGGCGTTCGAGGTTTGATTCGCGAAAAGGAGAACAAGCGAGAGCACGCGAATATCGGAAGGGAAGCAGCCATAGAAATGCGGATGCATTAACGAGCCGACCTCGCGGCGTTGAATGCAAGCATTGTTCACGTGCGGAAACCAAAGAAGAGGTCACCGATATCCGTCGTTTCCATGTGCTGCCAGAAGATGCTTGGAGTGCCGAGAAGGTTGGAAGAAAGCAGCGAGAGGATGCCGATCTGGCAGTCATCATCGACTATCAAGAACGAGGTTTTCGACCAAGTTGGCAGCAAATATCCAGTGAAAGCCCAATCGTGAAAGCTTACTGGGCTCAATGGCAGAGTTTGAAGCTGAAGAACGGTTGCCTCTACCGCAGTTGGGAAAGTGAGGACGGGAACATTGTAAACGATCTGCTGGTAATTCCGAAAGGGCAAATCGAAGAGGTCATCCGAGAATACCACGAGGGACCAAGCGGGGGTCATCTTGGTGTTAACAAGACTGTAGAAAAGATCAAGAGACGTTTCTACTGGGTAGGATGCCATGAGTCGGTTACGCGTTTCATTCGCAGGTGTGAACAGTGTGCGAAGGCAAAGGGTCCAGTTAGGAAAACTCGAGGAAATATGCAGCAGTACAATGTTGGAGCACCGTTCGAACGTATCGCAATGGACATTGCAGGCCCATTCCCAACGAGCAACGCTGGAAACAAGTACGCGCTAGTGGTGATCGATTACTTCAGCAAGTGGCCTGAGGTGTTTTGCATCCCGAACCAGGAAGCCAAAACCATTTCGGATGCATTCGTGAATAACTGGGTTTCGCGTTATGGAGTACCAATGGAACTGCACTCAGACCAAGGGAGAAACTTCGAGTCGTCGGTGTTCAAAGAACTCTGTGACATGCTAGGTATCAGAAAGACGCGGACAACACCATTACATCCACAATCTGATGGCATGGTCGAAAGGTTCAACCGGACGATGGAGGAATACCTGAGAAAAGTCGTCGTCGGAGATCAGAAGGACTGGGATGAACATCTTCCCCTTTTCTTAATGGCATACCGTTCGGCACAGCACAATTCAACGGCGACAACACCCGCCGAAGCCATTTTTGGAACTGATCTCCGACTTCCATCGGACTTGAAGTTCGGCGTGGTACTACCGACAACTAGCGGCAGGGAAGACTTCGTAACCGGAAAGAAAGAACAGCTGAACTCTATCCATCAGTTCATCCGGGGGCGACTGAACTTGGTCAGCGATAAAATGAAGGCGCGATACGACTTGAGGGCGAATACTTCTGGATTCGAGACCGGACAATTGGTATTGCTGTACAACCCACAACGGAAAAAAGGCTTGTGCCCCAAATTGCAATCAGCCTGGGACGGACCATATGAGGTCATCAAGAAACTCAATGACGTGGTATACCGGATACAGCAGATGGGAAACAGACGGGCGAAGTATAAAATTGTCCACGTAGAGAGGTTAGCACCATATTACGGGGAAGGGTCCAATCGCTTGTTCGAGGACGAACAAGTTTAGGAGGAGGGCAGTGTTGCGGAGATGCAAGCGGACCGTTAAGTTCGAAAACTCTCTGGAAGCGGGGATTGGAATGATGTCAACTTCCAATGGAATTGTCAGAGCGTTCTAGAGATTTCCGAAGGGGAACTTCCAACGGCGAACGTTCGAGACGGTGGACCGAGAGCTATATAAGCGCGAACACTCGCCCTTGACATTCATTCAGTTTGTGGTGTAAAACAGCGTGTGACAAGTCGGTGATCAACCAAGGTGAAAAGAAAAGCTTTCAATAAAGGTTTGTGTATTGTGTAATAAAACTTAAAGTGGATTGTACTGTGTAATAAAGTTTAAAGTGGATTGTATTGGATAATAAATAAAAGTGGTGAAGCTACACAGATAATTGATCTGTGGTGAAAGAATTAAAATTGCGTGTGTTTCAATTTAAATAAAAAGGACAATTGTAGTTTATCGCAATCCAGTGGTGCGAACCCTATTTGGTGTGGGGATCGAATAAATTCGTAACAATATTGTTGCGGAGATGCAAGCGGACCGTTAAGTTCGAAAACTCTCTGGAAGCGGGGATGGGAATGATGTCAACTTCCAATGGAATTGTCAGAGCGTTCTAGAGATTTCCTATGGGGAACTTCCAACGGTGAACGTTCGAGATGGTGGACCGAGAGCTATATAAGCGCGAACACTCGCCCTCGACATTCATTCAGTTTGTGGTATAAAACAGCGTGTGACAAGTCGGTGTGATCAACCAAGGTGGAAAGAAAAGCTTTCAATAAAGGTTTGTGTATTGTGTAATAAAGTTTAAAGTGGATTGTATTGGATAATAAATAAAAGTGGTGAAGCTACACAGATAATTGATCTGTGGTGAAAGAAATAAAAGTGTGTGTGTGTTTTTAATTGGGAAAACGTCGAAAATTGTAGTTTATCGCAATCCAGTGGTGCGAACCCTATTTGGTGTGGGGATCGAATAAATTCGTAACATTTGGTGTCAGAAGTGGGATTGCGAGTAAACGAGTGGAACGTTTATTTAAATTGTGAATTGCACAAAGTGAATTGTTAAGAGATAGAAAAAAATGGTGAAATTGGAAAAGTTGACAATCGAACAACTGAAAAGCGAGCTGGATGCTCTGCAATTATCCACAGTGGGAAGGAAAGCCAACCTGGTGGAGAGACTGCGATCAGCGTTGCAGGAAGAAGGTTTCGACTGGGAGAATCACGAGTTCGGGGTGGAGAAGCCGTCGACATCTACTGAGCCAGGGTTCGATATGCAGCAAATTCTCGCGGCTATGAACGCCATGAGTGCTTCCATGAGCCAGAGACTAGAAGCAACCATACATCAAAAGTTGGAGGAAAATTCCACTTCTCTGAGCCAGAAACTGGAGAAACTTGAGGAAAATTCCGCGGCCGTAAGTAGAAAGTTGGAGGAAAATTCTACTTCTCTAAACCAGAAACTAGAGAAACTGGAGGAAAATTCTACTTCCCTGAGCCAGAAGCTGGAGACGGTAGAAGAGATGCTAGAGAACAATCGAGAAAGCTTGAGAGACATCCAGCAAGCCGTCAACGATCGTTTCCAGGGGTTCGAAGAGCGAATCGATACACTGGACAAGAAGGTTCTAGATCTCGAAAATAATCAAGAAAAGATAATCGAGACTCTGGAATCGAGGTTCGACAAGAAGGTTCTGGAACTCGAGAAAACCGTCCAGAACGTTCAGCGTCAAGGAATCGTTGTACCGACTGCAGCATCGAAATTCACAGCTCCCAACTTTGACGGCACGAGCGCATTTAACATCTTTCAGCTCCAGTTCGAGCAACAGCAGAACGGAATCAGTGGGGAGAAGAAGATCGTGTGGCCGCTCTAGTAATTTCGCTTTAAGGCGAAGCAGCTGGTGTTTTACAGACCATCCCGGAGACCCAGAGAAGGAACTACACAGCCATATGGGAAGCTCTTCATCGAAGATATGGCAGTGAGCACATGCAGGAGATGCACAAGCTTGAACTTAAAGGACGCAAGCAGCGTTTAAACGAAACCATACAACAGTATGCTGCCGACATCGAGAGGCTATCCCATCTTGCCTACGCGGATGTTCCAGTTGATGTGGTGGAGAAACTTAAAACGGATTCTTTCATCCAAGGGCTAAGGGACCCCGATACGCAACGAAGCTTGATTCTCCTGCCGAAGACGTCTTTCAAGGAGACAGTTGCCAGCGCTCTCGCATGTGAAACATCGCTCTTGATATGCCGACCTTCCATCAAATTACGGCGCATATCTCAAGACCAGGATAGTTCCAGAACAACAACGGCGAGTAGGAGTGGTTCATTCCCGGGTAGATGCTACATCTGCGACCAGCAGGGGCACATTGCGAGGAACTGCCGTCTGCGGAGAAAGCGTTCCTTCAGCAAATTGCGACGTAGTTCCAGAGCAATGACAGTGAGTAGGAGTCGCTCGTTCCCAGGTAGCTGCTATACCTGCGACCAGCAGGGGCACACTGCAAAAGACTGTCGTCTGCGGAGAAAGCGTTCTTCTAGCAAATTGTGGCGTAGTTCCAGTGCAACAACGGTGAGTAGGAGCCGCCCGTTCTCAGGCAGATGCTACATCTGCAACCAGCAAGGGCACATGGCGAGAAATTGCCGTCTGGGAAGAAGGCGTCCGAGGTCGGATTCGCCAAAAGGAGATCAAGCCAGAGCACGCGAATACCAGAAGGGAAGCAGTCATGGAAATGCGGATGCATTATCGAGGCGACCTTGCGATGTTGAATGCAAACATTGTTCACGCGCCGAGACCAAGGAACAGGTCACCGATATCCGTTGTTTCCAGGTGCTGCCAGAAGATTCCTGGACTGTCGAGAAGGTCGGAAGGAAGCAGCGAGAAGATGCCGATCTGGCAGTCATCATCGACTACCAAGAACGAGGTTTTCGACCAAGTTGGCAGCAAATATCCAGTGAAAGCCCAATCGTGAAAGCTTACTGGGCTCAGTGGCAGAGTTTGAAGCTGAAGAACGGTTGCCTCTACCGCAGTTGGGAAAGTGGACGGGAACATTGTAAACGATCTGCTGGTAATTCCAAAAGGGCAAATCGACGAGGTCATCCGAGAATACCACGAGGGACCAAGCGGGGGTCATCTTGGTGTTAACAGGACTGTAGAAAAAATCAAGAGACGTTTCTACTGGGTAGGATGCCATGAGTCAGTTACGCGTTTCATTCGCAGGTGTGAACAGTGTGCGAAGGCAAAGGGTCCAGTAAGGAAAACTCGAGGAAAGATGCAGCAGTACAATGTTGGAGCACCGTTCGAACGTATCGCAATGGACATTGCAGGCCCATTCCCAACGAGCAACGCTGGAAACAAGTACTTACTAGTGGTGATCAATTACTTCAGCAAGTGGCCTGAGGTGTTTTGCATCCCGAACCAGGAAGCCAAAACCATTTCGGATGCATTCGTGAATAACTGGGTTTCGCGTTATGGAGTACCAATGGAACTGCACTCAGACCAAGGGAGAAACTTCGAGTCGTCGGTGTTCAAAGAACTCTGCGACATGCTAGGTATCAGAAAGACGCGGACAACACCATTACACCCACAATCTGATGGCATGGTCGAAAGGTTCAACCGGACGATGGAGGGATACCTGAGAAAAGTCGTCGTCGGAGATCAGAAGGACTGGGATGAACATCTTCCCCTTTTCTTAATGGCATACCGTTCGGCACAGCACAACTCAACGGCAACAACACCCGCCGAAGCCATTTTTGGAACTGATCTCCGACTTCCATCGGACTTGAAGTTCGGCGTGGTACTACCGACAACTAGCGGCAGGGAAGACTTCGTAACCGAAAAGAAAGAACAGCTGAACTCTATCCATCAGTTATTCCGGGAGCGACTGAACTTGGTCAGCGATAAAATGAAGGCGCGATACGACTTGAGGGCGAATACTTCTGGATTCGAGACCGGACAATTGGTATTGCTGTACAACCCACAACGGAAAAAAGGCTTGTGCCCCAAATTGCAATCAGCCTGGGACGGACCATATGAGGTCATCAAGAAACTTAATGACGTGGTATACCGGATACAGCAGATGGTAAACAGACGGGCGAAGTATAAAATTGTCCACGTAGAGAGGTTAGCACCATATTACGGAGAAGGGTCCAATCGCTTTTTCGAGGATGAACAAGTTTAGGAGGAGGGCAGTGTTGCGGAGATGCAAGCGGACCGTTAAGTTCGAAAACTCTCTGGAAGCGGGGATGGGAATGATGTCAACTTCCAATGGAATTGTCAGAGCGTTCTAGAGATTTCCTATGGGGAACTTCCAACGGCGAACGTTCGAGATGGTGGACCGAGAGCTATATAAGCGCGAACACTCGCCCTCGACATTCATTCAGTTTGTGGTATAAAACAGCGTGTGACAAGTCGGTGTGATCAACCAAGGTGAAAAGAAAAACTTTCAATATAGGTTTGTGTATTGTGTAATAAAGTTTAAAGTGGATTGTATTGGATAATAAATAAAAGTGGTGAAGCTACACAGATAATTGATCTGTGGTGAAAGAAATAAAAGTGTGTGTGTGTTTTTAATTGGGAAAACGTCGAAAATTGTAGTTTATCGCAATCCAGTGGTGCGAACCCTATTTGGTTGGGGATCGAATAAATTCGTAACAATATTAAGTTATAATTTGTAATGAATTTGTAGAGAGTTGGCATAATGAAGATTGGCACTACTTATCAAATGTCAAGATGATAGTTCAGCGTGCTCTCAACGGCTTGTTCGTGGAATGAATGTCATTATCATTTGGACGCCTGAAGGAAAAACACGTTTTTCATATTTGTGGTATTTACATATATATATTTGTTTCAATAATAAATACACCATCATAGTTTCAACAGTAGATACACCATTAAAATTCAGAAGTGGGATACGATCCATGTCTACGTTCAACGGCAAGTTATCGTGGAAGCATTAACCGCGGCGAATATACAATTCGAACAGAATGCCACTGTAGCGGAATTGCGGCCATTGTACAATGCGCTGATAACGGAGGAGGATAGACCAGAAGCTACAAACCGACGCCATGCAGAAGACAGCCGGCGCCTCGATGAAGATCACCGCCGGTCCGATGGCCGCTGCTCCGACGACCGCTGCAACGACGACCACCACCGCATCGATGAACGCTGCTCCGACGACCGCCGTAACAGCGACCGCCGCAACGACGACCACCACCGCTCCGATGAACGCTGCTCCAACGACCGCCGCAACGACGACCGCCGCAAGAACGACCGCCGCAACGACGACCACCGCAACGATGAACGCTGCTCCGACGACCGCCGCAACGACGACCGCTGCCCCGATGATGGCCGTCGCCGCGAAAATATATGTGCTGTGGACGAAGAGCTCGGAAGAATCGAGAAGGAAATTCTTTCAATTCGAAGAAGGAAGGAACTCGAGGAACTAAGGGAAGAAACGGCCTTTTCCCAGAAATTCGATTTTGTTGCCCTTGAGGCTATGGTACACCCATTCAGGGACGACCAGTACGACATCAAAAAATGGATCAGTGACGCTGAGGATGCATTCAACACCTTTTTTTTGTTTTTTTTTTTTTATAGTCACACTCGTACTCAAGGCTAAGGCCTTATAACGCTTTGAACGTTGTGCGAGCGAAGGTAACAGGGAGAGGGAGAGTTTCGCGCAGGTTGATGTTTTTCCACACAACCTGAACGGAGTGCAGTGGTTTTTGGGTCGTAGATGTTCGTTCACTACTCTCAGGGGTGGTTTGTCCTACATAGGACGAGAGCCGACCAAATTTCGAGTTGGTTATAATTCACAGTAATTCGTTCATGCACTTTTTGGTGTTGATATTGCATACGCAGAGAATGAATTTCAATTTACCACATACTGTGAGTGTTATGCCTGCAGCAGTACGTTTGGTCGCTTTCCATTCACAACTGTGTTGCATACTTTTATCCGTATAGAAATTGCTTTTTCTTGGCTATGAAACGAGTTTGAACTATGGACCTTCGGCTCGACGGTCGATGATGTTAACCACTGCATCAGGGCCCCCCCCAACCTTCGGCTGCAGCGAGAGGGAGAAGTTCGTGAGTGTGCGACGCATCTTTACAGGCACGGCAAAACTATTCCTAAGGACAACGACAGCCCATACGTATGCAGCACTCAAGGAGGCGTTAGTGGAAGAATTTGGTCGCACGTACTCAATGAACGAAGTATTCCAGCAGCTACGTACGAAAACCCTGAAGCCCACTGAGTCGATCAAGAGATACGTCCTGGAAATGCAGGAGATTGCGTCGCATGCTAACATCCCAGAGACCGATGTCATCGAATGCATCATCGATGGATTAAATGACCGGAGCAGTAATGTCGCAGTACTGCTGGGGGCTACATCAATGAAACAACTGAAGTCCCTGCTAGATAGGTACGAAAAGAAAAGAACCCGCAGTGCACCAATGAGAACCGCCGCATACTCTACCGCCGCCATCGTTGCAACGAAACCACGGAGCACAAACCTCGCCGCTGTTTCTGTTGGGGTTGCGAACACATCGATGGAGAATGTAAGGTGCTACAATTGCTCGCAGTTTGGGCATTACCAGAGCCAGTGTGTGAAACCGAAGCGTCCGCCAAACTCATGCTTTGTGTGCCATGAGGTCGGCCACTACCATCAAGATTGTCCGAAGAAGAAGCGTTCTGCAGCCGCTGCCCAGGAGGTTGAAGGAAGAGAAGAGAACAAACATCCATGGAGCGTCGAAGAAATAGAGGAGAAACTTAGCGCATATCAAACGGTAAGTGTTGCCTTCTGTAATCAGCGAAATAAGTACACTGACGCAAGAATTTTGTTTTGTCTTTTTGATTCTGGCAGTCCTAACAGTTTTATTAAAATGTCGCTTGTCCCCTATGTCAGTGGAAAAAAGGAACTGACGCAACTCAGAGGACTCGCCTTAGCGTATGTGGAAAAGTAATATGCAAAGTAATGTTTCGTGGTAGATTTGTAACTCACACCTTTTTAATTATCCCAGATGAGGAACTAGTTGTACCGATATTAGTGGGACGTGACGCCTTGCCTAAATTTAGTATATATCTGTGTCGAATAAAGGAAAGAATATATGACCGCTGTTTTTTGTTCAAAGTAAACCAAAATATGACAAAGAACAAAATTGATGAATTACCTAAAGATGTCAGTGTACTTATTGCGTTTAATCTTTTAAGGGATCCATGATCCATGCGAGTTAGGTTTGAAGAGGGAGAAGAATGTAAGCTAACAGATGATTGTAAAACCAAAGTAAATGTTGCTGAGCCCTTTGGCAAAAAAAAGTGTATGTTAGCCGAGTATTGTAAAAGTGATGTAAATGGGACCGCCGCTTGCTTAAATGAGATAATTACTAATGAATGTAAAGTTCCGACTGAAGAGTTGTTGCCAATTTCTGATGCAAGCGGTGTAAATGAATTAACTGAAGTGACTAGGCTTAATGAAGGGGAATCCGAAATACGGTATGTAGGTTCCCACGAGGAAATAATAGAAACCGGTAACGAGAAAGAGTTGATGCACTTTGCCGATTTAGTTCGTTTAGTTAGTGCAGTTGGGACCTCTGAAATAAGTGATACTGATGTAGATGTATGTAAGACATTAAGTCTATCCCGTGCAGATGTTATCAGGGCAGCAGTAGATGAATATTATTTAAAATCCGAGGTCAGTGTGAAACCGAATAACTACACCATGACTATTAGGCTAACTAAGGATGTACCGATTTACTGTTTGCCCCGCAGGCTTTCATATTTGGAAGAACAGAGGTCCACGCGCCCGCTGTCCTTCAGAGATACATTTATTTGACACTCAAGCCACTGATTGACAAAGGATTAATAATTGTTTATTTGGACGACATATGTCTTGCTACTGCTGACTTGGACACACATAATAATATTCTGATCGAGGTCCTTAGGTCGTTAAGAGAGGCTGGACTAGAGTTGAATTTGAAGAAATGTAAGTTTGCTTATGACAGGATTGATTATTTAGGTTATTGCGTAAGTGAAAAGGGGATCCGCCCTAATGATGGTCACATTGAGGCCATCCGAGCGTATCCTATGCCCCAGAATACGAAAAGTGTTCAGAGGTGTGTGGGGCTGTTTTCCTATTTCCGCCGTTTTGTCCCAGGATTTTCTTGTATTGCTAGGCCACTGACCAATCTTCTGAAGAAAGATACCACATTCGTTTGGTCAGACGAATGTGCCATTGCTTTTGAGACACTGCGAAGTAAATTAGCTTCCGCGCCAATATTAGTGACCTACGATCTAAAACGCGAAACCGAGCTGCACTGTGATGCAAGCTCGCATGGGTTTGGTGCCGAGCTTATGAAAAAGCAAAACGATGGGAAATTTCACCCAGTAGCATTTTTCTTGAGGAAAGCTTCTGACATAGAATCTAAATTAATTAGTTTTGAATTAGAGACGTTGGTCTTAGAACTTATCTGGATAGGCTGCCGTTCACTATTGTCACAGACTGTGAAGCCCTCACACAAACGTTAAGTGAACGCGCGAATAGCCAGGTGGGCTCTTATGTTTGAGAACTACAATTACCAGGTGCAACATAGAAAGAGCGAACGAATGGCGCATGTAGACGCGCTTAGTAGAGTGCATATTGCGGCTGCAGTGACTATCGACGACTTAGACAAGCGTATTCAGGTTGTCCAGGCGAGGGACGAATTTATCCGGTCAATACGCGAAAAGCTAGAAACGGAAGAGGTCCCCTGGTATGTGCTGGAAAATGAGTTAGTTTTCCGTATGGGTTTGCAACAAAGACGTCAGTTGTGGGTTCCGGGAGAACTTGAAGAGAATGTCATGCGAGTGGCCCACGAGAAATATGGACACCTAGGCATTGAAAAGTGCGCTGGTCAGATCTTCAAGCACTACTGGATCCCTAACCTTAAGAGAAAGTTAAATAAGTTCATAAGGAATTGTCTCAAGTGTATTTTCCACTCAGTGCCTTGTAGGAACACCGATCGAAACTTGTATAGTATAGAGAAGGGTGCGGAACCCTTTGACACTGTGCACGTAGACCACTTCGGTCCGCTCCCCGCCATTAGGTCGAGAAGTAGATACATCCTGGTCGTGATAGATGCTTTCACTAAATATGTAAAACTATATGCTGTGAATACACCCGGGACGAAAGAAGCGATTGGAGCACTGGAACGATACTTCAGTTATTACAGTCGATCACGTAGGTTAATTAGTGACCGCGGTACTAGTTTTACGTCACAGGAGTTTGGTAATTTTTTGAGGAAGTTCAATATCCAGCATGTCAAGGTCGCAGTAGGATCCCCACAGTCCAATGGTCAGGTCGAGCGCGTGAACCGTGTACTAAAGCGATGCTGGCGAAATTAGTACAGTCGCCCGAGCAAAGCGACTGGAAGGAGAAGTTGAATAAGGTTGAATATGCAATAAATAATACTAATCACACCAGCACGAAGATATCACCCAGTAGGTTATTGTTTGGGGTCGAGCAGAGGGGTTGTGTTATCGACGAGCTGACAGAGTATTTGGATGAAATGTACACTGACAGGGATAGAATAGATTTGACAAAGTTAAGGGATGAAGCCTCTGAAGCTATTTTGACGATCATCACACTTCGGCAAAGCATTTGGATGTGGGTGAATACGTGGTAATAAAAAATGTAGACACTTCAGTTGGAACTAAAAAAAAGTTAATACCGAAGTACCGCGGCCCATATGTAGTGAAGAACAAGCTAGGGAATGACCGCTATGTAATAGAAGACGTCGACGGATGTCAAGTGACACAGCTGCCATATCATGGTGTACTAGATTCAAGTAGGATGAAAAGGTGGGTTGAACCTAGGGAGAAAATCGGAGTTGAGGGTTTGGATCTCGAAGGCAACACTTGCGTTTAGATTAAGTAGCTCAATCGGGGACGATTGAATCGTCAGGAGGCCGAATTGTAATGAATTCGTAGAGAGTTGGCATTATGAAGATTGGCACTACTGAAAGGAGGTACCTATCAAATGTCAAGATGATAGTTCAGCGTGCTATCAACGGCTTGTTCGTGGAATGAATGTCATTATCATTTGGACGCCTGAAGGAGAAACACGTTTTTCATATTTGTAGTATTTACATAGATATATATTTGTTTCAATAATAAATACACCATTATAGTTTCAACAGTAGATACACCATTAAAAATTAAGAACAAGCGTGTTTTCATTGATCACAACATCTGGCGACGAGGTAGTGAATTTCATCATGGACCCAGCAATAGTGGAACGAATTTTCATTCAGCAGAAGGAATTATTGGAAACATTCTCAAGTCCAATGCAGAGCACATGGAGAGAATCCTGCAAGTTTCTTCCCTTTCAATTTCTTTGAAGTCATCAAGACCCATCCCGCAGTTTCGGTCATTTTCACTTGAAAAAGAAACATGGGACAATTATCTATTTCAACTGCAGAAGCATTTTAAAGCAAATTCACTAGAAGACGACACCCTCAAGAAGGCACATTTTTTGTCAACGTGCGGAAACCACACCAATGAAGTTCTTCAAAAACTTTTTGAGACCACCGATGTGAGTATATATACATTTAAGGAACTTACAACCAAACCCACACGCCATTTTCAAACCCAACTGCATGTACTGGCATCGAGGTGCAAATTTCTTAGACAGAAAATGTCGCCGGGCCAAACGTACGCTAATTGGATAGCCGATTTAAGAGGAATAGCCAGAGACTGCAATTTCATCTGTACGAAGCAAGGATGGGGAACATCATACGCCGACAGTATGATACGAGATATGATCGTCTACTACACCCCACACGAGCCCGTCCGTATGGCAGCAACCCAGAAGAAAGATCCATCTCTGGAGGAAATTGAAGAGCTCGTAACAGCGTACGAATCGACACAGATAGCGACGGAAATTTTGAAGGGAAATGGTGTTTCAACAACACCAGCAACAATTAAGGTAAATCAACTGGTCCACAAGCATTGAAAACAAACGCAGAGTAAGTCGAATGAGCATTTTCGTACTAGAAAGTCTTGCCCGGCATGTTTCATCCAACATGACCGTGATCAATGCAAACACTTAAATTCCATATGCAACAACTGTCAGCGGCGTGGTCACATACGCAGTGTGTGCCTATCAACACAACGTGAAGGAGCAGGTACTTGGAAGAATTCAAAGCAGCGATCGAGGAGTCATGGTCGTAAATCCTCACGCACTCACACAAAGCCTGAAACAGAGAATCGCATCACATACCATCATCGTCCCAAACACTCCCACACTGCCCATTCAATTAACATGGTTGTAGAAAGGGATTTCAATATAGTTTTATCAAGTCAGTGGGAAACTGAAAAGAAAGGTCAACAAATGTTCGTATCACTTCATGTAAATCAGCGCTCGATGGTTTTTCAGATAGACACGGGGGCCACTTACTCACTGATAGGCCTCGCAGGATATCAGGATCTTGGACGGCCTCATTGCGAATCTTCTCACCGTTCTTTAAAGGCGTACGGTGGCGTCAGTGTACCAATCAAGGGGGTGATGGATGTATCGGTTCGCTGGAAAAATAAGACGTGCAACTTGTTGCTTTTAGTAAGCAACAGCCATGAAGGAGCAAATATCATGGGGTTAGATTGGTTCGAGGCGTTCGGTTTCTCAATAAATTGCTCAAAGGGAGAATCAATCCTGCAAATGGTAACCGATTCCAATGAGATACTCGCTGCTGACGCAAGAACTATCTGCGAAAGGCACGCAACTGTTTTTAGACCAGAACTGGGTTGCAGTAATGTTCTTGTAGCTCATTTGACCCTGAAGCCAAATAGCCAGCCGAAGTACTTTAAGCATCGTCCGGTGCCTTTTGGCCTAAAAGATGGCCTTCGATCTGAAATTGAACGTTTACGACAATTAGACATTCTCCGACCCGTCGAGACCAGTCAGTGGGCAACGCCGATTGTCGTCGTGAAAAAAGCAAACGGCAGCTTGCGCATATGTGGTGATTTTCGAGTTACCATCAACCCACAATTGGAGATAGACCGACATCCTATCCCAATAATACAGGAACTATTCCACAAACTTCAAGGTGGACAATATTTCACAAAGGTTGACTTGTCCGACGCTTACCTCCAAGTCCCCTTAGATGACGAATCGAAAGAGCTTTGCGTCATAAGCACTGAATTCGGGCTGTTCGAATACCAGCGATTACCTTTCGGAACTTCCAGTTCCACAGGAATTTTTCAACGTTACATGGAACAATTGACTTCTGGCCTCGAGTTTTGTACATTATACTTAGACGGCATAATCGTTTCCGGACGGACCAATGCTGAGCACTTGCAGAATCCTCAGATCTTGTTGGAGCGGCTAGATAATCATGAATTGCGATGTCGTTTGGAAAAATGCCGTTTTGCAAAACGAGAAATCGATTATTTGGGTCACATCATCGACAGCACTGGCATACGGCCATCGGAGGCACGACTTGCCGCTGTTCGTGACTTACCAGAGCCCAAGAATGTAAAAGAGTTAGAAGCATTCATAGGCAAATTGATTTACTACAACCAATTTATCAAGGATTTTGCCCAGGTAGCTGCTCCGCTCAACAAACTGAGATCTCAAAATGTGCCATTTCTTTGGGGAAAAGATCAACAGCGCGCATTCAACCAATTCAAAGAAAACATCTTAAATGTATCCCGGCTAGTACATTTCCGTAATGATTTTCCCATAACCTTGGCCACCGACGCATCCGCTCACGGCATCGGCGCCGTAATTTCACACATCTACCCAGACAAAACGGAGAGACCAATCGCTTTTGCCTCAAAGACGCTGGACGAAGCACAGAAGAAATACAGCCAAATCGAGAAAGAGGCTCTCTCCATCATTTATGGTGTCAAGAAATTTCACCAGTATCTTTATGGTCGTCACTTTGAGTTAATTACTGCCCACCAACCGCTGGTCACAATTTTCAATCCCTCTAGGAAGCTTCCACATATGACAATACAGCGCCTTCAACGATGGGCGCTTATTCTGATGGGATACACATACACCATACGTTATCGTCCGACCAAACAACACGGAAACGCCGATTGCTTGTCGCGTTTACCAATGGGACCTGATGTTACATTCGACCGCACGGAAGAATCTGGCTATCAATTAAACGACGTCTGTTTTACTTTGGTGGAAGATTTTCCTATAGATTCTACTACGATAGCAAGAATATCGCGAAAAGATCCTTCACTGAAAAAGGTCACTCAATATGTGCAGAATGGATGGCCAAAAGAACTGCAAAAAGATGAAATAATTTTACTGCCCTATTTTCGAAGAAGATTTTCTATTTAACTGTTTAATAATGTCCTTCTCTTCCACAGCGAAAACCCTAGAGTGATGGTCCCAAGGCAGTTGCAATCCAAAGTGTTGTCTATTCTTCACCAGGGTCACTGGGGACTCACCCGTATGAAGCAAGCATGTCGTCGACACTGTTGGTGGCCAACGATTGATGACGACGTTGGCCGTCAACCGAAGAAGTATGGGAGCGGGTACATATCGACTTCGCTGGACCGTTTCAAGAGCAGATGTGGCTGATTGTGGTTGATTCCAAGTCCAAGTTTCCGTACGTTGTTCGTATGGCATCCACTACATCACAAGCAACGATTTATGCACTTCAATCAATTTTTGCAATTGAGGGGTTACCTAAAACATTAGTATCCGACAATGGGCCTCAATTTACTTCGTATGATTTCCAGAATTTTTGCCGAAGTAACGTCATTCAACACTTAACATCAGCGCCTTTTAACCCGGAGTCCAACGGCGCAGCTGAAAGGATGGTGCGTACATTTAAAACGGAATTTCGAAACATTTTACAAGACACACCACGGTGGGAAGATGGGCTGCTAATGTTCCTCTCTACCTATCGATCCACTCCAGATGACAGCGGGATATCACCAGCAGAGTAACTTCATGGGAGGACACTTCGTGCAATTCTTTCGGCGATGTTTCCAGAATCTAAAAAAGCAATTGACTTAATCAAGCCCAAGTTTTTGCTGGGCCAACCAGTTTTTATACGACAGTTTCAAAGGAAGGAGAAGTGGATCGCGGCAGTCGTAACGAAGAACCTAGACAAGAAAATGTACGTGGTAACAGCAAACTCAATTTTGCATCGACGTCACCAAAATCAGATGCGGCTTCGTTTTCAAGCACAAGGCAATATCCACCCTTTCGTGCCTGTGTCGACTGAAGAAGGCTCCGGCACCAACCCTGATGTTAAGGCAAACAACAGGAACAATGATATAAACGACTCCCACGATCTAGTGCTCCCAGATTTGCCTCCTAACAACATAATTTTGAATACACCTGGATCTATTCCAGCTGCTGGAGATTTTCCAAGGAATCCAGTAGTGAATCCGGAACCAGCGGTGGCATCTCAAGAACTTACAAGATCCGAACGCTTACGTATTAAGCATGGCGGACTTAACAAAACTTAAGCGCGGGGGAAGCTGTTATGACTTGGCACCACTTCACCATTTCACCACTCAATCTTCTCGCCACTCTTTTCCGCTCTTGTATAAAAACTCGGACGCACCCAACTTCAAGTTGTTCGCCTTTTTTTCCTTTTCGTAATAAAATTAAGTTATAATTAAGAACAAGCGTGTTTTCATTGATCACAATACTATTTGTTCCAAATCTTGCTAGTTATTTAATATCAACAAGCAAGGCAACAGATAATAGTTATTGCGTTATTTTTAAAGATAATTATGCATGCATTTTGAAGGGAAATCGAATTTTATTTGAAGCTCATAAATGTAATAGATTATTTTTAATTGATTTAGTAAGAAACTCAAATGAAAATTGTAATCAAATTTATAAGTACGATAAAGATAAGAATTTGCATCATAATTTAACTGAACTGTGACACGGAAGATATGGCCATCTTAATGTAGGAGATTTACACACTAGGAAATGAAAGAATGGTGTTAGGTTTGCCTAGTTTTACTAGTTCAAAAGTCAATTGTGAATCATGAGTAAGTCGGGTATTATACGATTCGATTCTCTCTCCAGAAACAGGAACATGATGGTGAGAGAAGTGCGAAGCGACCGGGGTAGGTCGTATTGCCTGTACTGGGGATTTGATTCAATACTTTGACATTTCTCTTTTTCTTTTACTCTTTTTTTGCGAGTGTTCTTGCGGTGTCTCTCAGCATAACGTAAAATCCACACACATAAAGACAAAATGCGGACTAAGTTTCACTTTGTGTGTGGTGAGCTCCCTATTGAATCGTGTAATTGTATGTTGGCATTACAGTCCATGAAGGACCTGAGCCGAGCTTCTCTCAATCACCCATGTTGTGTGTGATTTCATTTTCCCATGGATGAAAGGGACCTACAGTTTATTGCCGGTTCCGAACGGCGAATTTCGAGAAGCTTTTCATGACAATTTTACTGCAGGAGGCTTTGTCAGAACCCCTCTGAGGAGAAACACCGTGAAAAACACGTTCGATGACATGGCTGTGTCGGGATTCGATCCCGTGTCATCGGCGTCAGAGGCCAACACACTACCCACTGCGCCACGGTGCTCTCTCACGGTGCCCTTGCATTTTTTGCAGGGTACTCGTATGTCTCGTATCCGCCTTCGTGCGGTTTACGAAGATATAAATTGTTTGGAGTGGCCCTTCAAAAGAGAATCGTGTAATTATTCAACAAAAATTGACTCAAAGAATTGAATCGTATAATACCTGACTAAGAGGAAGGCAAACCAGACTACCTTTTCCAACAAAATATGGGAAATCGTCAAGAGCCTTATTAGATCTAATTCACACGGACTTGTGTGGCCCACAACAACATTTATCGATGGAAAAATAAAAGCAGTAAGAAGCGACAATGGATCTGAGTTATTAAGTTAAGATTTTACGAAATTCTTAATAGAAAATGGAATAAAACGTGAACTGACCGTAGAGTATACGCCGCAACAAAACGGTATTGCTGAAAGGATAAATAGAATTCTTGTTGAAATGGCCAGATGCATTATAGTTGAGGCAAATCTATCGCAATATCTTTGGACGGAATTCAGCAGCAGTTTACTTATGAAACAGATGCCCAACAACACTAAATCGTAATATGACTCCCGAACAAATTTGGACAGGGCGCAAGCCAATAGTCAAGCATTTCAGACGAATCGGTTGTAGAGCATTTGCTTTGAATAAGAAAGCGGGAAAGTCGAGCTGTTATGAAAAGCCGAGATGTTCGATATGTTGAGGAATTCAACTTTAATGAGCAATTTAAATAAAGGAATGAATAATCAAACCCCGAGGAACAATCGGAAGAAAATCAACGTTTTTATAATTTAACCTTTAAAAACAAAGAAGAAGAACAACGAGAACAACAAGGATATAAAAGCCTCTAAAAAGAATGACATAGATGAAGATTGCGTTGAAGAAAACGAAAGCGATGATAATCAATTCGCTGATGCCATTGATGATAATGAATTTAATAGACCGGTAAAGAATTTGGAGGTAACACCTATAAAGAATAGACACATATAAACGATAGAATACAGCGAAGGACCAAATTACTGTGGAAAAGGCAAATATAGCTGTTCGTGAAAAAAATCCCACAAATTTGTATGAGGTTAATAAATCAAAATTTCGTGATGAATGGCTCAAAGCTATGGAAAATGAGTACAATGCCCTTATGAAAAACGAGACTTGGACAGTATGTAGATTACCACCTGGTAGAATAATCATTGGATCCGAGTGGGTATTTAAATCGAAATATAACTCTGATGGAAACATAAATCGAAGAAAAGCTCGATTAGTGGCTAAAGGCTAAAGGCACAAAAATACGGCGATACCTACGCACCAGTTGTTCGACAAAGTTCTTTACGTTTGATTTACGCCTTGTCTGTAGAAAATGATTTAAAATTGCAGCAATTGGATATTTCTACAGCTTTTTTAAATGGTTATCTTGAAGAAGAAATATTCATGTCGCAACCTGAAGGCTTCGTTTGTGGCAATGAAAGTGATGTCTGTTTATTGAAGAAAGCAATATATGGCTTAAAATAAGCAGAGTAGCAAGTAGACAGTGGTATAAGAGATTTAATGCTGCTTTAAAAAAATGTAATTTACTCAGCCGAACTATGATAAATGTTTATATTACAAAAGAAAAAGCAACGAAATAACAATTACTGCGGTTTATGTTGATGATGTAATAATTGCTTCGAATAATCAAAAGTAAATCGACTCCCTAATGAACAAATTAGACACTTTATTTGAATTGCGAAACCTAGGATCACCATCAACGTGTATGTATGCTTGCGTTACAGTCCATGAAGGACCAAGGCCGAGCTTCTCTCAATCACCCATGTTGTGTGTGATTTTATTTTCCCATAGGTTAAAGGGACCCACAGTTTATTGCCGGTTCCGAACGGCGAAAACCGAGAAGCTTTTCTTGACAGTTATACAACAGGGGGTTTTGTCAGTACCCCGCTGAGGAGAAACACCGTGAAAAACACGTTCGATAACATGGCTGTTGTCGGGATTCGATCCCGTGTCATCGACGTCAGAGGCCAACACACTACCCACTGCGCCAGGGCGCACGTGAAATGAACACTGCAAGCCAAAACGAAACTTGAAAAGGAACCGTCTATTAAAGGAGAAAATCATAAGGTTGATAAAGTCAAATACCACGAACTTATTGGATCTTTGCTACACCTGTCAGTGTTTAGTCGACCTGACATTGCATGCAGCGTTAACATGCTTTCCCAGTTTTGTCAGGATCCACGCAGACAACATTTGAATGCGGCACGTCATTTATTACGTTACATTAACCATACAAAATATGCTAAGCTTATTTTTAGGAAAACTAGTTCGCCATTATTTTGTTTTGTAGATGCGAGTTGGGCTGAGGACTTAAATAACAGGAAATCTCAATCGGGTTTTTGCTTTATACTTGCAGGAGCAGCTATAAGCCGGGAGTCGAGGAAGCAGCGTGTTGTAGCAACGTCAAGTGTTGAAGCTGAATATATAGCCTAAACCTGCGCTGCGAAAGAAGCATACTACCTGGTCTACCTACTGGATGAACTTGGCTACGTATCTAATACCCCGATTTTTGTCTTTTGTGATTCTCAAAGCGCTGATCACCTTGCGAAAGGAGAATCGCATTTTTCAAGAACAAAACACATACATACATTATAAATATCACTTCATCAGAGAGGCCGTCAAAAAGAAAATTGTTGAAATCAAATACTTGCAAACCGATCAGACGCCTGCTGATGCACTAACCAAGTCTGTAACAACTGCAAAACACCTTTATTGCTTCACCAAATTAGGAATGCAGTTATACTGATTCTAATATTGCGGAGGAGTGTTGTAAATAATTGCGTTATAATAGTCAGATAATACCAAATTAATTTCTCACCCCTATTTGTAATAAAAACATTTGTCTCATCACTAACCTTTTTTAATGTCACTTTGATTTGATTAATAAAGACTCACTTCCGCTTTTATTGTTTAAGCACTAGCACTGTTCTTGCCTTCGCTCCCACCAAAATCTGTCGTAATCCATAAAATCTTAATAGAAGGGTAAGAGTCATGGAAACGCGAATGTATTATCGAGGCGACCTTGCGGTGTTGAATGCAAACATTGTTTACGTGCCGAAACAAAGGAACAGGTCACCCACATCCGTTGCTTTCATGTGCTGCCAGATGATTCTTGGTCTGTCGAGAAGGTCGGAAGAAAACAGCGAGAAGATGCCGATCTGGCAGTCATCATCGACCACTAAGAACGAGGTGTTCGACCAACTTGGCAGCTAAGCTTACTGGGCTCAATGGCAGAGTATGAATCTGAAGAACGGCTGCCTCTACCGCAGTTGGGAAAGTGAGAACGGGGATATTGTAAACGATTTGCTGGTAATTCCAAGGAGATAAATCGACGAGGTCATCCGAGAATACCACGAGAGATCACGTGGGGGTCATCTTGGTGTTAGCAAAACTGTAGAAAAGATCAAGTGACGCTTCTACTGGGTAGGATGCCATGAAGCGGTCACACATTTCATTCGCAGGTGTGAACTGTGTGCGAAGGCAAAGGGACCGCTTAGGATAACTCGAGGAAATATGCAGCAGTACAACGTAGGGGCACCGTTCGAACGTGTCGCCATGGTGGTGATCGACTACTTTAGCGAATGGCCTGAAGTGCTTTGCATACCGAACAAAGAAGCCGAAATGGTTTCGGAGGCATTCGTGAATAACTGGCTTGCGCATTGTGGAGTACCGCTGGAACTGCATACAGACCAAGGAAGGAACTTCGATTCGTCGGTTTTCAAAGAATTCTGTGACATGCTAGGTATCAGAAAAATGCGGACGACACCATTCCACCCATTATCTGATGGCATGGTCGAAAGGTTCAACCTGACAAAAGTCGTCGTCGGAGCTCAGAAGGATTGGGACTAACATCTCCCGCTTTTCTTAATGGCGTATCAATCGGCACAGCACAATTCAATGGCGATAACACCAGCTGAAGCCATTTTTGGAACTGACCTCCGACTTCCATCGGATTTGAAGTTTGGCGTGGTAATACCGACAACTAGCGGCAGGGTGGAAAACTGCTGAATCACGCCGAACATTCGAGAAAGTGGACCGAGAGCTATATAAGCGCGAGCGCTCACCATCGGGAGCATTCAGTCTACGGAACTGAATAACGTGTGACAAGTCGGTATACAGTGTGATCAGTCGATAAACCAGTATGAGAATAAAATTTATTAATAAAGGTCTACGTGTGTAATAAATTGTTCGAAAGGTTATAATAACGAATAAAATTGGTGAAGTACTCAGATAATTGACCTGAGGCGAAATGAGGCCAAGTGCGAGTCGGACTCGAGCACGAAGGGTTCCGTACTATTATGTATACACCTTAAAACTACCCTACACCGTATGTCAATAAAAAAAGTCAAAATAAATAAAAAAAAAACCGGCCAAGTGCGAGTCGGACTCGCGCACGAAGGGTTCCGTACTATTATGTATACACCTTAAAACTACCCTACACCGTATGTCAATAAAAAAAGTCGAAATAAATAAAAAATATATATATAAAATAAAGAAAAAATAAACGAATTCACTGTCCAAAAAAATAAATAAACCGCAGCTTGAGTATCCGAACAGTCGTACCGAAACTCCTCTGACCAACGACATAGCCCGCAACACCAATCGCGACACGATAATTGGTGATTTCAATACCTTATACAACGAACGTGATATCCGCGACCAACGTAGGCAATAGGACACACGGTACGGCCGCGTACCGGGAACTGCTTAAAACCGTACCGGAGTTCTTCCCCGAAGATCACTCTCCGAGTACTTCGCCGAAGATTTCTCCCCGAGTTCTTCGCTAACTCTCCCTCATGTGCTACTAGGAACAAAAAAAAAAAAGCAAAAATGCTGACCTTCTGCGGGTCGAACTCCACTCGTTCGCGTGTCAAGTGCTGATCGCACCCTCGAGCTACCCGCTTTCCGTGAGGGTGATTTCCCAAAATGGATGACTAAGAGCCGCGCACAAATGGGAACTGAACGAAAGATGACAACGAAAACCTTTCGAAGATCAAATCGTAACAATTTATTATTGGTTGTTTGTAATTATGTATATGTATAATTAATTTTGTTCTGTTTTTAGTATTTGTCGTGGTAGCGGCAACAGAAATACATCATCTGTGAATATTTCAACTGTCTAACTATCACGGTTCATGAGATACAGCCTGGTGACAGACGGACGGACAGCGAAGTCTTAGTAATAGGGTTCCGTTTTACCTTTGGGTACGGAACCCCAAAAAGTATTTGTGGATTCAATTCGAATAAAATTTAGACTGTTTTAGTTTATCGCAATCCAGTGATACGAAGTGGGATACATTTCGTAACAATATGTTTTCGATAACGCTTTCTTCTTTCTTGTTTTTTTTTATCAATTTTTTTTTTATTTTAATTTTTTGTTTATTTTTATTTTTTTTCAATCGAACATTTTTCATAGGGTTTTCACAGTTGAATAAGTGGAGACCAAACACTGTCAGGCAGGCCTGTAAGAAAGTCTGGTGTTTTTAAAGTATGGGGTGGGTGGCTCGCTTCGCTCGCTAACAGGATTATAACCATTTTTTCCGCAGGGTTTAGCCGCTCATGCGACTTCGTCGCTCCGCTAAGGGTATATCAACAACTGTCAGGCAGACGCCTGTAAGAAAGTCTGGTGCATCTAAAATATGGGGTGGGTGGCTCGCCTCGCTCGCTAATAGGATTTTAACCCTTTTTCCGCAGGGCTTAGCCGCTCACGTGACTTCGTCGCCCCGCCAAGGGTATGTCAACAACTGTCAGGCAGGCGCATGCGAGAAAGTCTGGTGCATCTAAAGTATGTGTCATCGCTCCGATGTCACCAAAGAAATAACTCATCCAGTAATTTACGTGGTGGTGTGGTTTATTTTCTTTCCAAAAGAAATTACATTCGTTCACTACACATGTTGCGTTAAATATATATTTGTACTTAGTTGTTGGTGACTCCTGGTAGGCGACTGCGGCAAGCGATGACGGAGAACAAACAGAATGTTCACGAACTCTAAAACCCAATAGAGGCATTGCGCGCGCTGTCTCTTTGACATATCGGAAACGTCATAAACTAATTCGCTCTGCTCGTTTCGCCAACCAGAAGTCACCAACATTACATTGTGTGCTTGGTTCATTTATCGACATCCCACTCCCCGTGAGGCGCTCGAGTCGCGACTCCAGCCTCACTCATATCTAACACGGCGAGTCTCACCACCGGCCTTCATACTACCCCTAAAGCAGTCTGTTCAAGATTTTAACGAAGGTCCAACGAGAAGTTCAGAGGCACCCTGTAACTCATCGATGCCTGACAGCTCATGTCAATCGTGACGGGGACTTTCCGCCTTTTACCTTCGTCCATTTGGCTTTTTTGTGACAGCCAGCATCGAGTACGGACGCACGTGGAAGAAACTGAATTAGCTTTTAAAATATCCCCTGTTTACAATAAAAATATAATTTCCAAGTAACATTTTGGTTTTTATAATAAAAACATAAATTCTAATTAACCTTTGGAGCCTCCCGTGAGGAATTTTACGTGCAGTATAAATGACAGAGTTAAATTTACGGATTGCGGCGATAAATGCCATCAAACGTGTTCACGAACGTGTATGTGGTGTGGATTCTGGCGAATGTGATGCTTCCCAACTCGAGCAGGGATTAAGCTCAGTTGTGGCACATTATAATCGCTTCGTAAAAAATCACGAGGTGCTAGTAGGCCAGGCTAAGGAAGGAGAGCTAGAAGCACATGATCAGCTCTGGGCACAGGGGGAGAGTACATACAACAAGACGTGTGTCGTTCTCAACAGACGATTACGCGAATCAGATAAACATTCCAATCAACACATGGTTCGCGTTACTACGCCAGCGAACAACTTCGGTTTGAAATTAGACCCACTGATCATTCCATCATTCGATGGCTCGTTATACAACTGGCTGGGTTTCAAAGATGCCAAGGAGACTTTGGTGCATGAGCAGGAGTACCCAGAAGCTTACAAACTGAATAAGCTTCGGCAATCGGTGAGCGCAACCAAAGTGCCGCTGATGGCGGATTGTATCTGGCGGTGTGGAAGGCGTTGAAGGAGCGGTTCGATAATCCAAAACTGCTGGCTGAAATACATGTTGTTCGTTTTCTGAACATCAAGCCAGTATCAGATGAAACGTCTAAAACTCTTCTGATAATTGTGGATACGGTGCATGAATCACTAAGGGCTTTACGTGTTATGCAGTTGCCTGTGGATAGTTGGTATGCATTGGCGGTCCCGATCTTTATTTCAAAACTTCCAACGACGACGCAGCGGGAGTGGTGTCTCAACTGTTCCTCCAATCAGATCCCGCGCCTGGCGGATCTGATGAAGTTCTTAGAAAAGTGAGCGCACAGTCTCGCTACGGAATTAATAAAGGTCTCTACTCGCTGTGAATCACAGTCATCACGTCAACAACATCGTATGTTACCTTTGGCATTGTCAAGGAGTTTACCGAATTTCACGATGTCAACTTCTCATTGCTATGAACCCGGATCAACGTTTCGATGCCTTGAAGAACTCCCGCTTATGCTTCAACTGTTTAAAATAAGGACATACTTCCAAGCAGTGTCCCTCTGGCGGATGTTAGCGGTGTGGCCGTAAGCATCATACATTGTTCTGTCGGGAATCGGAAATGCTGGCCACGATTTCGTCAAGGCAAACTATGCAGTCTACAGAAGCAAACCATATCGCCCACGTTACTGACACTTTAGTGGGAGCTCAATTATCTTTGTGACTATCATCGCCCGTGATATGCATGCGGGGATTTATCTGTACAACACGTAGCTCGTATCCTCTGCGATCCAAGATCGCAGGTAAGTTATCGCAGGTAAGTTTTGTCTCAGATAAGTTTGCTCACCTTTTGAATCTCCGCAGGAGTAAGTATGCAGTCACAGTGGACGGCATCGGCAGCGTCAAGCTCAAGCTCAGATCAATTTATTCCAATTTTGTATTGATGGTCAGTGCATTGGTTCTTCCGTCAATAACCTCAACTCTTCCAACGGTGCAAGTTGACGTGAATCAGTGGCATCATTTGGTTGGTCTTCAGCTGGCCGATCCTTCGTTCGGTACACCTGCTGATATTGAAGTACTTCTTGGGTCTGATTATTAAAAAGGGTGTAGTCAATGGCAATTCAGACGAGCCCCATGCTCAGCAAACGGAATTCGGATGGGTTGTTTTTGGACCTGTTTCAGCAACTCCTACGGCAGCATTGCAACCGCATACCTTTCACGCTCGTGTGTGTGAGGACGATATTCGATTAGAGGATTTTGTGCAGAATTTCTGGAAACTTGAATAGGTGCCTGCTGAGAACGTCAACGACAATAAGTGTGATCGCATATTCGCCACTATACATTCTAGGACAGGGGATATGGGCAGTATGTGGTGTTTATCCCCTTTCGTCCTGATGCAACACAGCTTGGGGACTCATATCAACAGGCCTTACAGCAATTCTACAGCTTAGAACGGCGCCTGTCTGCCAATAAAGAACTATGGAAAAAATACGTCGCATTCTTACGTGAATACGCTGCGCTTGGGCACATGGTGCGTGTGGATCAATCTGACGACCACACCAATTGCTACTATATTCCTCATCATGCCGTTACGGATAAGTTTCGATTCGTGTTCAACGCTTCTGCAAGGACAAGTACCGGTGTTCCCCTGAACGACATGCAATTGGTTGGTCCTACCATTCAGGATTCGTTACTCAATATATTGCTCCGTTTTCGTCGCTTCCGAATTGCTCTCACTGCTGATGTGGAAAAAATGTTCCGACAAATACTTGTCACTCCTCAACAGCGAGATTACCAGCGGATCATATGGAGGGTAGCACCATCTGTCCCGGTCGAAATTTATCGGTTGACAACGGTAACCTACGGCATGGCTTCCAGCCTATATAATGCGACACTACATCAATGCGCAAACGACAATTTTGGCGCAATTACAAACGGCGATGAGGCATTGGCTGCGCGCGATACCACACTTACGTCGTTTTATGTAGATGACTTCCTTACGAGCTGCAACTCAATGCACGATGCTAAACTCCTAGCTACCAATGTCGATAGGATTCTTGCAGCTGGACACTTCAATTTGCGCAAGTTGAGCTCAAACAGTCAGGAAGTGGTAAATCATATAACTGGAGAGACTACATCTACTGAGGAACTTGTTATCCGTCCGTCGACGACATCGGTTCTTGGTTTGCAATGGGATCCAGTTACTGATCAGTTCCTGTTCAGGGTGTCATTGGATCCCCAGCCTAAGACTTCAACGAAGCGGTGGGTCTTAAGTGAAGTGGCACGACTGTTCGATCCAAGGGGTTTACTGGCTCCGGTGGTGGTTACTGGGAAGATCTTCATTCAAACACTTTGGGCCAAGGGCGTCACTTGGGATGCCCCTCTCACAAGTGAACTGTGTGAAGCATGGCTTAAATTCCGCAGTGGGCTCGAAGCTTTACCTCACTTTACAATCTCACGATGGTTGGGAATGGAGGATGGAACCACAACTACTCTTCATGGTCTCTGCGATGCGAGTGCGCGTGCATACGCTGCATCATTTATACGAGGACAATCGGATTAGACAAGCAGGTTCGAATATCACTACTAACTGCACTCACTAAGGTTGCCCCGATCCACAGTAATACAATTCCTCGCCTGGAACTCTGTGCTGCAACCCTACTAGCTCCAACGCTTCGAAATGTCCGTGACCTATTTGGTCTCACAGATACACCCTATTACTTATGGTCGGACTCGAGTATCGTATTGTTACGAATTTATTCGATCCCCACACCAAATAGGGTTCGCACCACTGGCTTGCGATAAACTACAATTGTCCTTTTTATTTAAATTGAAACACACACACTTTTATTTCTTTCACCACAGATCAATTATCTGTGTAGATTCACCACTTTTATTTATTATCCAATACGTATGTATGTATGTTGGCGTTACAGTCCATGAAGAACCTGAGCCGAGCTTCTCTCAATCACCCATGTTGTGTGTGATTTCATTTTCCCATAGGCGAAAGGGACCTACAGTTTTATTGCCGGTTCCGAACGGCGAATTTCGAGAAGCTTTTCATGACAATTTTACTACAGGGGGTTTTGTCAGAACCCCGCTGAGGAGAAACACCGTGAAAAACACGTTCGATGACATGGCTGTGTCGGGATTCGATCCCGACAATACAATACAATCCACTTTAAACTTTATTACACAAACAAAATCTTTATTGAGAGCTTTTCTTTTCACACTGGTTGATCACACTGACTTGTCACACGCTGTTTTATACCACAAACTGAATGTATGTCGAGGGCGAGTGTTCGCGCTTATATAGCTCTCGGTCCACCTTCTCGAACGTTCGCCGTTGGAAGTTCCCCTTCGGAAATCCCTAGAACGCTCTGACAATTAGCATTACGCCATTGGAAGTTGACATCATTCCAGTCCCCGCTTCCAGAGAGCTTTCTCCGCAACAATACTGTTACGAATTTATTCGATCCCCACACCAAATAGGGTTCGCACCACTGGATTGCGATAAACTACAATTGTCCTTTTTATTTAAATTGAAACACACACACTTTTCTTTGTTTCACCACAGATCAATTATCTGTGTAGCTTCACCACTTTTATTTATTATCCAATACAATCCACTTTAAACTTTATTACACAGTACAATCCACTTTAAACTTTATTACACAATACACAAACCTTTATTGAAAGCTTTTCTTTTCACCTTGGTTGATCACACCGACTTGTCACACGCTGTTTTATACCACAAACTGAATGAATGTCAAGGGCGAGTGTTCGCGCTTATATAGCTCTCGGTCCACCGTCTCGAACGTTCGCGTTGGAAGTTCCCCATAGGAAATCTCTAGAACGCTCTGACAATTCCATTGGAAGTTGACATCATTCCAATCCCCGCTTCCAGAGAGTATTCGAACTTAACGGTCCGCTTGCATCTCCGGAACAATACTGTTGCGGAGACACAAACCGACGGTTGAGTTCGAATTTCCCTGTCGAACTTCGAAAACTCTCTGGAGGCGGGGATTTGAATGATGTCAACTTCCAATGGAATTGTCAGAGCGCTCTAGAGATTTCCGAGGGGGAACTTCCAACGGCGAACGTTCGAGACGGTGGACCGAGAGCTATATAAGCGCGAACACTCGCCCTTGACATTCATTCAGTTTGTGGTATTGAACAGCGTGTGAAAAGTCAGTGTGATCAAACAGGGTGAAAATAAAAGCTCTCAATAAAGGTTTGTTTGTGTAATAAAGTGGATAGTATTGGATACAGATAGTTGATCTGTGGTGAAACAAAGAAAAGTGTGTGTGTTTTATTTTGGATAAAAAGACAATTGTAGTTTATCGCAATCCAGTGGTGCGAGCCCTGTTCGGTGTGGGATCGAAAAATTCGTAACAGTATTATGTTGGATACATAGGCAACCTTCGACTCTCAAACCCTATGTTGCAAATCGAATCAGTCAAATACAGAAACTGACGTCTCGCAATTGTTGGCATCACGTTCGGATGGCTCAAAATCCTGCCGATTGTGCTAGTCGAGGCTTCGGAGGGCAGGAGTTTTTAAGGCATAAGCTCTGGCTATAGGGCCCGGAGTGGTTGAAGGATGCTGGGACACCTTTGGGAAGGTGTACGACGCTCACCCCAGTCGAACTAGATGTCATGACGAGCGAAGAGAAGGTAGTTATAACAACCATGGTTACCTCGATGGTGTTCGAACTGCAAACACGACGAAAAGATGGTCAGGTTATTCCTTTGACAGAGCGTTATAGTACACTCACACGACTATTGCGGACAGTGGTATATGTTTTGCGGTTTTCCCCAAAAAGGCGTCTTTCCCGGACTCGTATCATTGGTGCAGATGAACTAGAAACTGCATTAAGCTTGCTTATCAAGATCGAGCAGTCCAAGAGCTTCAGTACCGATATCATCCGACTTCGTGCGAAGTCCAGCCTCTCCAGTTCCAGCCGATTGCTTCCGCTCAACCCTCTTCTCGATGAAAGTGGTATCTTGCGAGTATGTGGTCGACTCCACAAAGCATCTGCTCCTCATGATCATCGCTTCCCAATCATCTTGCCGAGAAACGGTGCTCTCGTTTGGTTGCTGATCAAAGATACACATGATGACACTCTACACGGTGGCACACAGCTGATGTTGCAGACGCTTCGCAGTCGTTTCTGGATCCTGAACGCTAGACAATCTATTCGGACCTACATACATAACTGTGTCATCTGTCGACGTCACCGTAGTGCAACTATCATCCAGCAAATGGCACCATTACCAGAACACCGGGTGAATCCTGCTAGGCCTTTCATCGCATCAGGTGTCGATTACTGCGGTCTCTTTACACTGCGCACTGGAACGAAGAGGTCCCGATCGACAGTTAAGGCTTATCTGTCTCTATTAATTTACATGGCAACGAAGGCGGTACACATAGAGGTCGTAGATGATCTATCATCGCAAGCATTTTTGGATGCGTATACACGGTTCATTGGTAGACATGGACCATGCCGAGACTTATATAGTGATAACGGCACAGCGTTTGTTGGAGCCAACCGGCTTCTTCAGGAGGATTTGGCAAGGGGAGCAGACTCAACAGTCATTAGCGCATACGGGCACGCGCTGGCATTTCATTACCCCACGCGCACCACACCAGAGTGGGTTATGGGAAGCTGCAATCAAGTCTGCGAAACGACATTTGGTTCGATTTGTCGGAGCACTAAGTTTATGGTACACCCAGCTGCAAATATTGGCGGTGCGCATAGAGGCGTGCCTCAATTCTCGTCCTCTTACACCAATACACGACGATCCAGAGGAGAAGTTTGCACTTACCCCCAGGCAATTTTCTCATTGGAGCTCCTTTGATTGCCGTTCCAGAACCAAATATCACCGATGTCCCCCTCAATCGAGTCAAGCATTGGCAGTGGTTTCGGCAGGTACATCAACGCTTTTGGCAACGATGGAGCGACGAGTACTTGTCTACCTTACAAGCGCGCAGCAAGTGGCAGTGGCGTATGGTGAACGTACGGTTGGGCGATATTGTGATCGTTCGTCATGACAACCTCGCGCAGACGCACTGGCGATTGGGCCGCGTGGTTGAAGTCCATCCGGGTAGTGATGGATTGATACGCAATGCTACTTTGAAGACAGCAAAAGGTATAGGCACCCGGGCAGTACAGAAACTATGTCGAGTCGTGGAACCAGGCTTCCTCGAATGGAGTTCGACCGGGCAGGATATTCAAGATTTTAACGAAGGTCCTACGAGAGGTTCAGAGGCACAATGTAACTCATCGATGCCTGACAACTCATGTCAACCGTGACGGGGACTTTCCGCCTTTTACCTTCGTCCATTTGGCTTTTTTGTGACAGCCAGAATCGAGTACGGACGCACGTGGAAGAAACTGAATTAGCTTTTAAAATATCCCCTGTTTACAATAAAAATATAATTTCACAGTAACATTTTGGTTTTCAGAAAAGAATTATAAATTCTAGTTAGCACAGTCATCAACTCTACCGAGCGGACCTGTCCATCGGACCCGGAAATCACCTTGATGATTTTGCCCCGTGTCCACTGACTCCTCGCTTTGGTGGAATCACATTCCAATACCAGGCTCCCCACTTTTGAGGCGGCACCCTTTGAAACCATTTACAGCGTCTTGTTAACACCGGGGGATACTCACGTATCCATCTCTTCCAGAAACGATTTTTTATCTGTTGGCTCACCCTTCGCCGCCAGGAGGTCAATGGGACCAGGCGTTTGAGTTGAATTTGGGACCCCCAGAAGGAAGTGATTCGGCGTAAGAGGTTCCTCATCCTCGGTTGTGACCGGCAGGTGAGTAAGCGGCCGACTGTTAATGATATTTTCCACTTCCAACAGCGCACTATGCAGAACTTCAATTTTCGGCGCAATCTCCTTGAGCGTGTACGCTAGGGCTCTTTTTGTAGACTGGACAAGCTGCTCCCTGCATCCTCCGGCGTGTGGGTTCAGCGGAGAGTTGAACACCCACTCTATACCAACTGAGGAGAGCTCCACTTTGATGGCCTCGTTGTCAAAGATGTCGCTGGTTAGTAGCTCTTTACTGGCTCCCAGGAAATTCGTCAAATTGTCCGTCCTAATTCGCAACGGATTCCCTCGACGGTTGACGAAGTTGCGAATGCATAGGATACACGCATCTGTGGACAGGTCGGTCGCTATCTCTAAATGAACGGTTTTTATAGTAAGGCAGGTAAATAGCGCGACCCACCGCTTCTCTGTACGACAGCGTATGATGACATTTTCTGGCTCGAAGCAGTCGAGCCCCGTATAAGTAAACGGTCGGACGAAAGTGGTCACTCGATCTTCGGAAAGCTGACCTATTAACGGGGGATGCGGCTGTGCTCGCCGATTTCGACTTAATTGGCATTCATTTTTCGCTACCTTTACAGCAGAACGAAGTCCAGGTACCCAAAATCGTTGTCGTATTTCATTCACAATTGTGTCGTCATTTTGGTGACGAAGGCGGTACTCCCGTACGAGGAGCTTTGTTACCGGGTGGTCTTTCGGC
Organism: Eumerus sabulonum; assembly: GCA_951905685.1. Lineage (NCBI taxonomy): Eukaryota > Metazoa > Arthropoda > Insecta > Diptera > Syrphidae > Eumerus > Eumerus sabulonum. The sequence continues at coordinate 90,061,366 of OX645060.1, forward strand.
ATGATGACAGGGCGTCTGGTCTCGAACGGCACGGTTGTAGCAGCGTCGATTCGGCCGAGTGAGCTGACAAGTCCATAGTCGTCCAGGTATGGCGTCAACTGAAAGAGCTTGCTACCCTTCCCTACTGATAGGTCCTGCCGTAAGCGTTTGATGTCCTCTCCATAAACCTCGCCCAGTACCCGACGGCATATCAGATCCTCTGGCCCTTTGAGTTCCAGAGCGAATAATTCACCTTGCTCCGTTTGCTTGCGTCGGCAGGCGTTGATGAACCGTGGCGCCCAGGCCATAGCGCGTTTCAGCTTCAAGAAACTTGAAGACCTAGTGGCATCGAAGGGCGGCTTGCTCGCACGTAATGTGCTCAGTAGGTACTTCGGACGGATCTCCTCTCTTAACGCGTGGTCGAGGATATCGTCAGGTTGTTGGGGCTACTCTGTTTCAGGCATCCTCAGGAAGTCAGGTCCCTTTAGCCACTTATTGTCACTATTGCGAGTGATCGCCACGGTTAGCATTATCAGCGGGATTGGATTTTGATGGCACCCATCGCCACTGAGCAACCATGCTGCTCTGGTCAGGATTTCTGCTATGCGGTATGCTACGAACTCTTTATGGCGGCGGGGATCCGTACGTAACCAGTGTTAAACCGTCTTGGAATCGCTCCAGTAAACTCGACTAGCTATAGGCAGAGTATTAATTAATTAATTAATTTTAATTAATGGACCTCCCCATAATGTTCGATGCGAAGGTATATCACAGTACCGAAAGCTTCTTCGCTGGCATCCACAAACGTATGCAGATCTACCCGGGCGGCTATTGACAGATGGCGGCTGTGACATCTGGGAATCTTCAGCGCGGTTAAGCTTTGCATCTGTGACTTCCATTCCTTCCAACGTGCGAGAGACTCCTCTGGTATTGATTCATCCCATTCAATCCCAAGGTGCCATATTGTCTTCAGTATGAGTTTTAGCTGCAGCGCGTAGTTGCCTATCATCCCAAGGGGATCAAAAACCGACATGGTAAGGCTGAGGAATTCCCTCTTGGATGGCCATCTGTCTCCCGTGATAATATCTTGGCTGACCCGGGCGAAGTTCAGACGAAACGTGAACACGTCCTCTTCAGTGTGCCAATATAGACCTAAAACCTTTTCGTTCGTGGCGGACTCCATGTGGAGCTGCATGCGGCCTCATGTGGAGCTGCATGCTTCAGTGGTCTGTAACAAGCTCTGAAGAACTTCCTAGGAATTCGATGTCAGATTACGTAACTCGAACCCTTCATCACGGTGGATATTGATAACTGCCTTGGTGACGACGATGGCCTCTGACGCACTCTCGAAACTATCCACGTAATCATCTTCGTAATGGTGGTTATTGATGGCTTCGGTGGCTCTCGGATGTTCGTTTCGAAACCTTTCGGCGTTGAGGTTCTTTATGTGATTTGCTGCGCAAGGGGAGCAGGCGGCCCCGAAGGTCATGACCCTCATGACGTAAGCGTCTATCGGCCTTTCTTCTTCCTCTCGCCAGAGAAAACGCTGTGAGTGTCGATCTCCTGGACGTATCAGCACTTGATGGAACATTTCTCTTATATCGCCTGTGACTGCGACAGGTCGAATACGGAAGTTGAATAATACCTTTTTTTTTTATACATAGGGCTAGTGCTACTATTAGCAATATGGCACTGCGACCTTTGCAGATCTATTGTGCCTGCTAGCCGATTAGCCGAGTAGCTTTTCCACCTCTATAATGAAGTTGAGAATGCTTCTCGTAGGAGCCAGGGTGATTCCCTCAGGAGTCATAACTTCACTGAGAAGGATGCGCTTCCTAAATTGGCAGAGAGCAGCACACTCACATAGTATGTGTTCTGCCATCTCATCGTCCTCTAGACAGAGCCGACACTCAGTTTCAGATGAGAGACTAATTTTGTTTAGATGATATCTCAGACCGCAGTGTCCCGTTAGATAGCTGACTAGTCTTCTGATATCCCCTCTATTGAGTTTGAGTATGTCAATAGGGTGTTTGTTCAGGGGTCGTATAAGTCGTTTAGATTGACGGAGTCCCCGAACACTGTTCCAGAAGGACAGGTGTTGCGATTTTTCCCACTTGTCCAAGAGGTAATTTATCTTAGACCCGAGAATGCCGCAGAAAGGTTCCGGACCTATGTATTTGTCGCTGGAACCTTTTCTGGCAAGTTGGTCGGCAATTTCATTGCCCTTGACACCTTTATGTATTGGCCAAAGCTTAACAGTGTTTCTTTTGGCGAGGTCTTGCAGGGCGTCATGGCATTCCTTGATGGTTTTTGAGTTCGTGCTGTACGAACCCAGTGCTTTAAGCGCTGCTTGGCTATCAGAGAGTATGTTGATAGTTAATTCCTCTGATGCCAGTCTCGAGATTTAGATTGACACATGTTAGGATGGCATGCAGCTCTGCTTGGAAGACGCTGGGGCTTATTCCCAGGGCCTTCGAGATCTTGCGTTTTAGTCCAAAGATGCCGGCGCCAACGCCAGAAGCCATCTTGGAGCCATCCGTGTACCACCTAAGGCCTTTGACATTCAGCAGGGGATGCCGGCATCACTTCCGGTTTTTTAGCCGCTGAGGGCTCACAAGCCCTAGCAGGCGATGACATTTCAGAGTCATCATTCTCTTTTGAAGAATTGTTGTTATCTATTGTTCCCACGAGGACACGGGAAAGAAGCTAAGCACCCTCTTAGCCATGCATCCGTCGGCGTATTTTGTTCCACCTTGGAGTTAGGGGAGTAGGGGAGTGATGGGTACAGAGGAAGGGGAGAGGTAGGGGGGGGGGGGGTCCGTAATTGCTTCTTAGCTTCGGGTTCCTCTAGAGATGAACTCTCGAGAGTCATTACCTGTACTGAGCCTCCGTACCACGACAAGGTGAGCAATTGTCAATGGAAGAATAATAAATAATACCTTTACTAAATGCACATAGTCATCCGGTCCGTTCAGCAAAAATGAGTTCAGAGACACGCCTGCAACCTCAGCAGCATCGTCGAAAATTAGTCGAACCTTCCCCGGCTTATTGGGGCTTTTCACACCGAAATGTGGAAGATACCAGGCTCTGGGAGTCAATGTACCTGTTTCAGACGGCGTCAGCTTCACTGCATACCCCTTTCTTAGGTAACTTGCGGTGATACCCTTGTACGTGGCGCTAAATTCGGGGTCTCTACTCATCTTTGCTTCTAAGTCTTTTCTTGGCTAGGTCGTAGCTGCTCGGTAATTGGACTTCGTCTTCCTTCCACAACAGGCCAGTCTGATACCGCTTGTCCAACCTTTTCGTAGTGCTGCCTTAATTGATAAGCCCTCTTGTCACTCTGCGTTACTAGTTTCTCCATCGGCTTTCTCACTCCAAAGTTTTCGATGCAGAAATATTCTTCCACGCGCTTGTTCAGTTGCCCACACTGCTCATGAGTCCGGTTACAGCAAAACACAACATTTCCCTGTGGGTCCTTTCCCTGTTCCGAAGCTAGTGTTCCGTATGCGACCCATACGAGTTTCGTACGCACAGTTATCAGTGCCCATATCTGAGTGTAGACTACCTCTAATGGCGCACCGAGATAGCTATTGTCCAGTCAAATCAATATCTCCGGTCTGGCATTGTTATAGCTGGGCAGAGAAATATTGCGATGGCTACTTAGGAACGAGAGAGCACCGTGGCGCAGTGGGTAGTGTGTTGGCCTCTGACGCCGATGACACGGGATCGAATCCCGACACATTCATGTCATCAAACGTGTTTTTCACGGTGTTTCTCCTCAGCGGGGTTCTGACAAAACCCCCTGTAGTAAAATTGTCATGAAAAGCTTCTCGAAATTCGCCGTTCGGAACCGGCAATAAACTGTAGGTCCCTTTCACCTATGGGAAAAATGAAATCACACACAATATGGGTGATTGAGAGAAGCTCGGCTCAGGTTCTTCATGGACTGTAACGCCAACATACATACATACACACTTAGGAACGAGTCTGAGGCGACAAAGCTTTGAGTTGGCAAGCAAAGTTCCTCAACTGTTTGTACTTCTCTCAGTTTGAATTTCTCAGCATCTTTGTGATCGGCGCTTACTTCCACATCAACAGCAAAGGATTTTTTGTCTTCTGACTTGTTCTCGATCCATCGCAGATGAAGGTCCTTGGGCTTACCGGTAAGGCTCAGTATTGAAATGAAGTTACTATATAAACAATAATACATATAGATGTATGTATTGGTGTACTAAAATCTGAATGTATAGGTATATAATACAATACAAATATGTCTGCGACAATTGCTTAAACAATATTCATTCTTGTATGAACCACTGGCTAATAAACACGTAAGAATAATTTCTAGTAGCTTGTTTTTACTGAGTATATTCCAAAAGGTTATGGGCCCAGTATTAGCGGTAGTTTTATTATAGTAAAGTGGTTAAAGCGTTAAGTACAGTGCAGTAAAAATAAAAATAAAAACTAAATTTCGAACTGTGTCACGCGCAAGAATCAAAAGGAATCGAGATGGAAAATACGGATTTAACCAAAATTGAAAAATTGTTAACTGTAAGCCAATGGGCTATTTGGAAATTTCAAATTCGGATTATTCTAAATGCCAGTGAACTTTATGATATAGTTAGTGGTAAAACACCAAAACCAACGGAGGAAACTAAAGCAATTCAGTGGACAAAAAGTGACTGGAAAGCTCAAAAGATCATTGCAACCACCGTTGGCTCACAACCTCTTCTACATATCATGAATTGTGACACTTCTCATAAGATGTGGTGTAAGTTATGTAGCGTGTATGAGCAAAAATCTTCGTCAAGCATTCATTTCCTACAGCAGAAATTTTATAGCATGAACATGAATGCAGATGAAACCATGGCATGCTATATATCAAAATTGGAGGAGTTGAGACAACAACTCAAAGATCTCGAGGAGCCGATTTCGGATTCAATGATGATAACCAAGATTCTCATGACTTTACCGGCTGAATATAATCATTTTTATAGTGCATGGGAATCCACTGCGGTAAATGAACGAACATTGGATATTTTAATGTCAAGGTTAATGGTTGAAGAAAACCGTTTGAAAATGCAAGAAGAAGAGACGACAGGAGAGGCACTAGTTGCACGAAAGGGAAGAAAGCCGATCACATACGGAAAATCCAAAAAACCTGGAAAGTGTTTTTCTTGTGGAGAAAGAGGCCACTGGAAGAAAGACTGTACTAAAAAAGGTAAGACAAGGATAACTTCATCGTCATCAAAGTCACGGGATACTCACAAAGAAAGTGATGCTCTTGTTGCTGAGGCTATGCTCTCAGTACATAACAACAGTGAGTGGTTTTTTGATACCGGTGCCAGCGATCACATGACAAACAGGCGTGAATGGTTTGTCACTTTTAAATGGTTCCAATCGCCCATACAAGTAAGAGTTGGAAGTGGAGAAATAATTGATGCCGTTGGAAAAGGAAACATCAATGTGAGAGTTTTTAACGGAAAAGAATGGGACAAAAAGTACTTGAGTGATGTATTATATGTCCCAAAAATTCATCTAAACTTGTATTCCGGCATCAAAGCAATGGACAAAGGTTATCTGTTTCAGTGCAACAATAAAGTCTGCAAGCTTACAAAGTGTGGTAATGTCGTGGTAGTGGGAGTTCGTGAAAATAAACTTTTTCGTATGATGCTAATGATCGACAACGTCAAAGATAATAAGCAAGAACACACACTAGTTGAAGAAAGTTACGTTGCTTCATATTCATCGGTAAATAAAAGTTCGTTAAGAATTTGGCATGAACGGATGGGACATCAAAATATTGCGCAAGTAAAAAAAGTTTTGTCCTCTATGAATATTAAATATGAAGATGAACAAAATCTATTGTGTGAATCGTGCATTTATGGAAAGCAACATCGATCTAGTTTTAAAATTAGTGAATCGAAAACGTCAAAGTGTGGTGAACTTATACATATGGATGTGTGTGGACCCATGGAGGTGAAATCGATTGGCGGTGCTGTGTACTTTTTATTATTCAAAGATGACTTTTCTCACATGCGATTTGTCAATTTTTTGAAACATAAGTCTGAAGTATCTGATTGTATTTTGCGGGTGATAAAACAAATATCTAAGAGTGGACATACACTTAAAATGTTCCGAAGTGATAATGGGACGGAGTTCGTAAATAAAGACGTCCAGCAACTTTTCGAAAAAGAAGGTATTCAACATCAAAAAAGTGTCCCATACTGCCCTGAACAAAATGGATCAATAGAACGGGAAAACCGGACTGTCACAGAGTTGGCCAGAAGCATGTTGCATTCTAGTGGTATGGAAAAGTCTTTCTGGGCAGAAGCTGTAAATACAGCAGTATATTTATTGAACAGAACTGGAAATAGTTCAGTTGCAAGTAAAACGCCGCACGAGTTATGGTATGAAAAGAAACCGATCATTCATCACTTAAAAGTTTTTGGAAGTGACGTTTATGTACATATCCCAAAAGAAAAGCGCAAGAAATGGGATGTTAAAAGTGAGATGTGCATATTTGTTGGTTATTCTGAGCTCGTCAAGGGATACAGAGTATGGAATCCCAAAATAAGAAAAGTATACATGACTAGAGATATAATATTCAATGAAAGAGTGCACGATTCAACAAAGTGTAAAATAATCTCATCAGATATCGATTTTGTTAATGAAGACTCAACCTCGTTTAATGAAAACCCTAAGAAGGAACTTTCATCCGAAGAAGACTACAGAAGTATAGAAGAAAATTGCAAAAAAGAACCAGTTTTGGGAAATCAGAAGCTCGTTCCAGAAACAAGGATGGACTGTGCTCTTCCAGATGAAAATCATTTTCAAGCAGATTCACCAAACTCACAGCAATTGAGACGGAGCGAGAGAAACAAGAAACAGGTGAGATACGCTTACAACTCTGATAACTATCACGCTTTTTGCACAGAAATAATCGACCCACTGACGTATGATGAAGCTGTATCCAGAGAAGACAAAACATTTTGGATGGATGCAATGAAAGAAGAATACCAATCTCTGTCAGAAAATAACACGTGGGAGCTGGTGAATTGTCCTAAAAATCAAAAGATAATTGGATGTCGCTGGGTATACCGAACGAAGTACAAAGCAGATGGAACCGTTGAAAGGTACAAGGCGAGACTAGTTGCACGCGGTTTTGACCAAAGGCTGGGAGAGGATTTTCAAGAAACTTTCAGTCCAGTTGTGAGATTCGACTCTTTGAGAATGATATTGGCAATAGCAGCAGCAGAAGGCTTATACTTAAAACAGTTCGATATCAAGACTGCTTTTTTGTATGGAGAGCTTAAAGAAAATGTTTACATGACACAACCAAAGGGTTTCGAAGATGGAAGCGGAAGGGTCTGCAAACTAATAAGAAGCTTGTATGGTCTGAAGCAGTCATCAAGATGCTGGAATCAACGATTTACATCATTTCTAAAAGACTTTGATTTTCAAGTAAGTCAAGCTGATCCTTGCGTTTTCATTTATAAAAGGGATGGTCAGAAAATGTTTCTCGCTGTATATATTGATGACGGGTTCATAGCGGCTTCAAGTGTAGAACTTGTGGCTCCTCTAATATCTTATATTAAACGAGAATTTCAAGTAAACATACTGGAGCCAAATTTCTTCTTGGGAATTGAGATCGAGCAGCGGGCAACGCAGGGGATACATATTAAACAAAGCGGATACATCTATAAGGTTTTACGTAGATTTAACATGACTGAGTGTAAAGCAGCATCCACTCCATATAATCACAGCCAACAGTTGGAAGAAGGCAATGCACAGTCTACATCATTTCCATTCAGAGAAGCAGTAGGCAGTTTAATATATTTGGCTACAGGTACCAGGCCAGACATTTGTTTCGCTCTGAATTATGTGAGCAGATTCATGGAAAATCCAGAAAAGCGTCATGTAGAAGCACTGAAAAGAATTCTGCGATACCTGAAAGGAACACCAAATTACGGTATATTTTTTAAAAAGGTGCTCAATCTAAATTTGTTTGCTTACAGCGATGCTGATTTTGCGGGTTGTCTAGATACACGTAGATCCACGACAGGATATGTATTTTTCTTGGGAAAGAGTCCTATCAGCTGGTGCTCCGAAAGACAGCGTATGGTGACTCTGTCTACAACTGAGTCAGAATATGTTGCTGCGAGTCAGACTGTACGCCATCTAGTCTGGCTGGATCAACTTATGCGTGGACTGATGCCAGATATGAAGGAAATGCATACGCTCTATGTGGACAACCAAAGTGCAATAAAATTGATAAAAAACCCAGAATTTCATAAGAGATCAAAACATATTGATATAAAATGTCATTATATACGCGAAAAATTTGAAGAAAATTTGTTTCAAGTAAAATATGTAAAAACAAAAGAACAATTGGCTGACATCTTTACAAAACCTTTGCCTAAGATTGTTTTTGAAGAACTAAGAAATGAAATTTGCAATGAAGTTTAAATATTTTTTTGTATACTGCGTAACTAAATTGAAATTATTTTTGAGAAACTTAAGATTGGAATTTGAAGTAACGTTGTTTAAATGAAGTCATTCACCCCTATTCCCAAATCCGACGGATCGAACGGTCCGCCAAATTCGAACGATTCGCATTCTCATATCCGTTCGAAGTGAATCGATTCACGTGTCGATAATGTAAATTACGATTCACGGTATTCTTAAATCCGCGTGAATCGAATCTATCCATACAAAATGTGACGTTTCAGATCCGCGCCAAAATCGTTGCGGATCTATACAGAATAAGGTGAATTGGATTGAATTGTGTGGGAATCACTAAAGATGTAAGTTTTATATTAAATGCAGTATATTTGTTAAATACAAACAAATTGATTTATAGGAAGAGGACAACTAATAGGGACCAATTCAAGGAACTCATTGAGGAAATGAAAAAATACCCAGACATTGCCAAAAATCTTACCAAAAGACCACCCGAAGAAGTAAGGGATTTTTGGGAAAATTTGCGCGAGAAGCTTAACGGACTGGGGCCTCCAATAAAGGAAATAATTGAATGGAAGAAGGTAATTTACATATGGAATTGCGTGATAAGTTACTTAGCAGTATCACTCTCTTCTTTACAGGTTTGGAGTGATCACAAATCCCATTTAAAAAAAAAATTAAGTTCCATGAAAAGGGAAATAAGCGCAACAGGTGGTGGACCAAATAAGCGAATTTGCTTAACACCCGAAGAAGAGGAGGTGGCACAACTTGTTGTTTTGAGAGAGTCGGTCGAGGGTATAGAGAATTCCTTCACGTTTGGAGTTCCAAATGAGGAAATACTCTCTACCCCACCAACAGAGCAAAAAAAAAATAATGAGGCGGAAGATGTCCATGATGGTGCGGAAACCTCCCAAAGAAGACCGGTGTTAAGCCAAAATGAACTGCTCAGGAAACAAATATGTATCCAAGAAAAATTGTACAACAGTATAGCAAAGATGTGTGATATGCAAGAGGAAACCAATGCGCAAAGTAACTCATCTTTGCGAAGAATATATAGGTCATTAGAAAAATGTACTGACCAAAACAATGAAATTATCGTACAAATGAGAGAAAATGCTGCCGAAAACAAAAGGCACAATGAAGCACTGGAAGCCTTCATAAGAGAGACAAATTGGATAAATTCCGAGATTTTGAAAATTAATAGAGAGAAGCTAAAAGTAAAGCAGAAGTTGCTGGAAATTGAGCTAGAAAAACTGAATTTACACTAGCTTCAAAAGAATTAATCATCAAAAAAGAACCTAAAATGGAATACAATTGTGATATTTTTTTGTTTTTTTATCTTTTTTTGTTTTATTCATATTTCTTTATTGTTATGTCATTTTGTTGTGAACTGAATTATAAACTAAGCATTATTTCTTCCCTTATAATGTTTGCTTCATTTGACCCTATTTGCTCGCTTTCATTGTCCGAATGATTTTCTTCGATATATTCCACATAATCGATCTCACTATTTAGCTTGTAGTATAGGCAAATGTTGTGGAGTGCACAACAAACATTTATTATTTGTGATGCTTTTTTGGGCTCATAGTGAAGAACTCGAGACGACATCAAACAGCGGAATCGGTTTTTCAACACGCCTATCGTTCTTTCCACAACATTCCTTCCCTTAGAGTGGTGTTCATTAAATTTGCTTTCGCGGGAATGCAGTTGAACTGAGCGATATGGGGTAAGAAGCCAGGGTTGAAGAGGATACCCAGAATCAGCTGCAAAGAAATAAATGAAGTTTCTGAAAGTACCCATATGACAATATTTGTACTTGCCTAATAGCCTAGAGTTTCTGTCTCCTTTTTCGTGTTCTTGTGCGAAGTAAGCACAGGCTTTACTACTATTCCAAATAAACGAATCATGGTTAGATCCAGGAAATCTTGCATCTATAGATCGTATCCACTGCTTTTCATCGCAAATCTGAAAAAGAAAAATAAGTAGTTGCTAAACGTATAAAATATTTTCATTTCACTTACTATCATCGCATTAATGCTGTAAAATCCTTTTCTGTTGTAATATAAGTGTGGATTTTCCTTCGGAACTTTTATGGCAATGTGAGTTCCATCAACGCACATCACAACACCTGGTATCTTACACTTTCTGTAAAAATGTGCTTTAGAGGTCTTTTTCTGCTCTTCGGAACCATTTAATTTGATCCACTTTGGACACAATATCCTCTCCAAAATCTCCAAAACTCGAGCCAGTATTTTAGAGAAAGTTGGTTGTGCAACACAAATGTTATAGTCCTTACTAGCACCGTGTTGATAGCTTCCTTCGGCGAAAAATCTAAGGCAAGCAGCTAGCTGATGTTCTGGAGAAATTGCAAAAGATTTTCTTCCCTTGGGAAGTTCCTTTTTCAGGATCCCCAAAACATATCCAAAGGCTTCTTTGTTTAGCCGGAAATTTTTTACGAAGCTACGAAAATGGAAAAAGCATTTACTAAAAGAATAGTTGATAATGATTAAACTTACCATGTATCTGATAAATGCATAATATCTCCAGCGGTTTTCGTTAAATGTAGCCGCATTATTCTTTTGTGCACACCCGCGCTTCGGAAAAATTGAGCAACACTATCCATGATATATTTTTCCAGCTTTTTGCAAACAAATACTCCAAAATGTTTATGTTTATAATATTAAATTTATTGAAAGAAACGTCAGATGCTAACTTCGAAAATTCGAAAGTGAAGTCGATAACGTAGTTCATCCGACGGATTTGAGAATAGCGCGAATAGGTGAATGTGAATCGAACGAGTGAAGTGAATCTCCGATCCGTCGGATTTGGGAATAGGGGTGATTATATATTTTTGTTTGCTAATTAATTGAAATTCGTATTATGAATTTTTGAGTTAAGTTTTTAGTTTTCCAGATTTTTAGTAAAAGTGGGAGTATTGAAATGAAGTTACTATATAAACAATAATACATATAGATGTATGTATTGGTGTACTAAAATCTGAATGTATAGGTATATAATACAATACAAATATGTCTGCGACAATTGCTTAAACAATATTCATTCTTGTATGAACCACTGGCTAATAAACACGTAAGAATAATTTCTAGTAGCTTGTTTTTACTGAGTATATTCCAAAACTCAGACGTTTGGCTAGCTTCTGGCTCATAATGGTGACGGACGAGCCTTCATCGAAATGTTTGAATCATCACGCTGTCGCTGATCCTAATAGGCAAAACTTTAAAGAGAATTCGTGCGCTTCTGGTATTGTCGCAGCTTAGCAATGATTTTCGTGGTGTCGGGGCTTCATTCTCTCCTGCTGTTGACTTCGTTTTGACTTCGCTTTCATGAAGAGACTGGTGGTGTATCCTTCGGCACCCGTCAATGCCGCATGTTCGTTTTGTGCGCCAGGTCCTTATGGTGTGCCCAAACTTCAGGCACCCGAAACAGAGATTATTTCGTTTCACGAAATCCCATTTAGCTGACGTGTGCAGTTTAGTGAATTTAGCACATTCTATGATTTTATGTGGCGCTCCTGCACAGTAACGACACTTGCTGGTTTCGTCCTTCCCTTCCGCTTCGACAGCATGAAGGACATTTTCTCTCCTCGGCCTCCCTGACGAGTCGCTCTGATTTGATGATAGCAGCTGATTCGATGTTACGGTGCAAACTGGTCGAGCTACTCGATTCAGCCACTCGTTGAAATGCTTGACTGTGGGGTAGGGTTGTACACAAACACTGCACTGGGCCCAGTCTAACCTTTTGCTCATCGGTAACTTTTTAACCAGCTCGTCCAATAAGGTTGGGTTTGCCAAGTGCTGGTGCATTCCAGTGGCTTCCAGGAACGCTGCTAAGTTTTGCACCTTTGTAGCGAATGGCGCTATTAACTCCAGTTTGTTATCCGATATCGGCATAAATCCCCTCACCTTATTGAGCTGGCTCCGAACAAGTAACTCTGGACGTCCGAAACGAAACTCCAGGCTGGCAATCACTTCGTCTACATTGTTCGGATGAATAAGCAGAGACTCGACTACGTCCCTGACCTCCCCTTTTACGCTTTTCTCTAGGCGGAACATGTTCTCCGTTTCGCTGTAGCCGAACATGTTCGTAGACTCTACGAAGGCTGTGCAAAACATAGGCCACTTTTCCGGCCTCCCTCGAAGTTCCGGCAAATCGTGGAGCTTTCGATGCGATCCGTTTGTCGCTGATGACGAAGGTGATCCTTGGGCGTGTTGTGGCTGCCAGGCGACCGACGAGGAAATTTGGCATTGGCGTTCAATGGCGGACAATTCAGCAGTGGCAGGAAAGTAGGCATACTGCTCTGATGACGGTGGACTGAGCTTGCCGGTGTTATCTGTGAGTAGGGCGACGAAGTGACTGGTGGCCAAGAATAAGCTGCATGCGAAATAAACGGCATGTGAGTTGTTGTAGTGGTTGGTTGAAATATAAAGTTGTCCTGATTAATGGCATGCGGCACTGTGGTGGCAGTCGAGACCGCTAAAACAGGCACAAAAGCAGCTGACGTGACTGCGGTGATTTCGGCAACACCTGAAGTTACGGAAGAACAGTAGATAACAGCTGTTGCTCCCGTAGCAGTTGTTCGCACCGCAGGCGTTCTTGTTTTTCCTTATTCGTTACAGCTTTAGCCGCTTCATGCTCTTCGCGCAGCTGTTTCAGTTCTTCCTCCATTGTTGGATCCTGAGCTGCAGCTTCCCGTAAGGCATGGTTATCTTCTACTAATGGGGTACAGTCGTCGAATGAATCCGTCTGCTCGTCAGACTCTTGGCGCGTCTTCAACGTTGTTGTGAGGACGGGCGAATTATTCAGCTTGGCAAAATGAATGCCTTTAGGCAAATTTCAATTGCTTTTTCTGGAGGTAGCAGGTACAAAAATTTCCGAAGAGTTCACTCCGCTGGCTGCGGAAATTCCCGATTCTCTTGTGTTCCGTCCGCTGGCCGCGGGAATTCCAATTTCTCGTGTGTTCCGTCCGCTGGCTGCGGGAATTCGAATTTCTGGCGTGTTCCGTCCGCTGCCTGCGGGAATGCTTGGAATGTTGAACGGCTTCTCCTTTGTCGGATGGTTCCGAGTAATTCCGTCCCTTATTGCAGAAATAATTTGTTGGCCACAAAGAATAAAGTTGTCATCGCTCCGATTTCACCAAAGAAATAACTCATCCAGTAATTTACGTGGTGGTGTGGTTCATTCTCTTTCCAAAAGAAATTACATTCGTTCACTACACATGTTGCGTTATATAAATATTTGTACTTACTTGTTTGTGACTCCTGGTAGGCGACTGCGGCAAGCGATGAAAGAGAACAGACAGAATCTTCACGAACTCTAAAACCCAATTGAGGCATTGCGCGCGACTTATGGAAACGTTCCAAGCGGTGTATAAAAAAACAACTTTTTAATTCCAACCGCAAAATGCTTAGTTTTCAATGTTAGTGCCCTAGAAATCGGCTGCACATTCGATGGGAAATCTGATGCTTCGTTGCAAATGTTTTTCGGACTTATTTGATTGCAAATTTGCATTGCAGGCTAGTCACCAAAAGCGTGGATATAAATTCGATGTAACATATAGTTACATACATATGATGACCAGTTGCTTGGTCTTGAAGTTGAATGCCTTCTAGGTCATTCAACGAAAGAATAGAAGTGAAAATGAATGAATCATGCTGACCAATTGATAGGAATATTGGGTGGATGTTCCTCGGTCAAGTGTTGGTGCTTTGAGGTTGATGTAACCCCGCCGCCCCTTGAAAACTCTCCTGGGTTTTCGCTATTACATCAATATCAATAGTTTCGTATTTTCTTTTGTAGTGGATGTACAACATTATCAACATTATAATGATTATAAGAATTGCAATCGACGTTATCAAATTAAGGGTCAAATTTGTTTTCTTATGAAATTTAAGTTCCTTTATGCGTCCATATTTTTTATTTGGTTAATAATGATTTCATCGAATGTGAGCTGTGTCTTAGTTTCGTTCATTCTAAAATTAACAGGTATTACTAAATGCACTTTGAATTATTCTTCAGAGTTATAAAATGTTTTGTCATTAACTTCTATTTCACAATTGTGGAATGATATTAAATAATTTCCCGTTAGGTTCAACTTTCTATCATCAGACTTACTTGTGATTAATGTATTGATACTATTCTTCAAAAACATATGACCTGACTTTAATTCTATTATTTTCGTTTCGTTATTTTTTTTCTTTTATTACAATTATTTTGATAGATACAAAGTTTCGTTTCTTTTAGGCTGTTCATGTTGGGATTATTTCTATAATCGTATATGGTTTTATTAATTTCAATAATTTCTTGACTTTCAAAGACAAGTTCCTCTGAATTTACATGTATAAGTTATGGCATCATAACGCCATCAATGCGCGGCCTGTCCATCGTCCTGCACGCGCATCGCCTCAACATCATTTTCTCACGCCCAGCAATAGCTTCCGTCGCGTGGCTGGTATTTGAGCCAGACCAACCTACTTCTCACGCCCAGCAATAGCTTCCGTCGCCTGGCTGGCATTTGAGCCAGACCAACTTACTTCTCACGCCCAGCAATAGCTTCCGTCACCTGGCCGGAATTTGAACCAGATCAGCTTACTTCCCACGCGCACCAGTAGTTTCCGTCGCCTCGCCGGCATTTGAGCCGGATAAACGAACTATCAACTTGTTTCCCACGCGCAGCAGTTTCACTCCTCACTTAGGGCTATGTTTCGAATTTATTGTTAAGTACAGTTTAGTCTTAAGAAAGACTCTAAATAAAGTAGTCATGACTTGAACTCGTAATATTTCTATAAATAAAAATAGCTGGCGCCCAACGTATTAAAGTACCCTCCTGTGTAAGGGCATTACGGAAAGTTAAAGTCACCTCGTGTGTAAGGCGATTTCGGAAATTTTTTAGTGAAACAAAGAATATTAAGAAATTATGTAAAGTTAATTGACAAAGGGAATTCCGGAAACATTTGTAGTGAAACGAAGAAAACAAAAAGAGAAAGAGAGAAAAAATTAGTTGATAAAGTGAAATAAATAAAAATAACAAAATAACTTAAATTGCTGAAAGTTAAAGTACCCTCGTGCGGATTGCGAATTTTTTTTTTTTTGGAACAAAAGATAGTAAGGAATAAAAAAAGTTTGTTGACAAAGTGAAGAATAGTGCAGTGCACCACGGAAAATTAAAGTACCCTCGTGTGTAAGGGGATTTGAACAAAAAAAGAGGAAAAAATAATAATACCGAAACTAAATTTACTTGTGTACTTGTGCGTAATGATAATGATTACTTTCTGTCTGCTTCATTTGTAAGTTGTACCTTTTTTATTAATCCAAATTAAATAAAAATAGATTAAGAAAATCATTTTTGTAGCTAAGTGATAAGTTGAGGAAAGTTTATTCTTATATTGAAATCTCTTGTTTCTACAACTTAGTTTCTTATCACTGTTCCGAATTAAACCCACTCGACGCAGACTGAGTGTGACCAACTGAACGCGTTCAGCTCCTGTCAATGGTGACAGCTTTCATTAACGTCACCCTTTTTTGTGCATCTTTCGTGGTTATGACCATTCGGTTACTGCTGAACTTTGTACTAATTTTAATCGAATAAAAATAACTGAATCAGTCGCAATTTTGTCCTTTTTCTCGCATCATTCTTCTGGTCCTTCGAGCCGGATAGGCGATCGATCTTATTATCTTTATCGACATGGAGAAACTAATCGAAACTCAACTGAGAGAGAAACGCCTCATGGAAAACTCGTTCACTAACCTCAAAAAGAAAGGTGAGCAGGCGTCTCACGGACAAATCGAAGCGCGACTTGAGTTGTTGGAAAGGCGGTGGAAAAGTATCGACAACCGACATCAAGAAATTATTGGCCTGCTGGATAAAGACGATCCCACTACTCGTTCTGCGAAGCAAACGCATTCGTATTTCGGGACGGACTTCCTGCTGGACGCAAAGGAAATTTTCATCGATGAGAACGCGAAATTCCTGGATGCAACACGCCAACTATCCTCAAATGTTATCCCACCTTCCTCGCTAGGAAAACACTGTACTGAAATGTCGACCATCCAGAAGCCACCTAGACGTAAACTGCCCCCCATCGATATCCCTCATTTCTCGGGCAAGTATTCGGAATGGCCTTCGTTTAAAGATTTCTTCTCCGCTTTGATCATCGATGATATGGAACTCACGGACGTGGAACGACTCCACTACTTAAAATCGAGCCTTTGTGGAGAAGCAGCAAATACAATCAAGAGTATCCCAGTAACGGCAGAAAATTTTCAACGGGCATGGAAGAAACTTACCGGCTTCTACGACAACGACAGAGCGCTCATATATGCATGCTTAGATGCACTTTTCCAATTACCATCGATCTCCAGAGAATTTCACAATACACTCAAGCATTTGAGAGACGGCGTTACTGAAGCCATCGAAGTCCTTCAGATGCTCAAACGACCGGTTGACAAGATGGAAGATATACTAGTGTTTATGACTGTGCAACGATTCGATTCAATAACGAGGCGTGATTGGGAGCTGTCCTTGGATGATGCTACGACACCAATTGTGTAGAACCAACTGGATGCTTTTATGAAAACACGAATTCAGGCACTGGAACGATCTGAATCAGTTTACAAGCCATCAGATACTCACCATTCGAAACAGAAGCATGCATCGCAAAAACACCATCAGGCTAAAACCTCAAGTCACGTCACTTCAAAAAGAAAACTTTCGAATTGCTCATACTGCCAAGGAGATCATTACATAGCCGGTTGTGATAAGTTTCGTTCAATTTCCCTTGATAAACGCTCTAATTTCATTTCAGTTAATCATCTATGCTTAAATTGCTTGGGTCCGCATCTGCTCCGGGACTGCCGCTCACATAGAACATGTAACGATTGTAACGGCCGACATCACACGCTGCTTCATCAACCTTTGAAAGCCAATCCCTCTGAAACACCAACCTCATTGTCAAGTCCAACGCTCTCAGCACACGCCACCAATACTGTCGCACCTTATCAACGCCATATGCTACTCGCTACTGCCACGTTGATTGCAACATCCGAGAACGAGCGATCTGGCACTATTCGAGCCTTGGTCGATCCATGCTGTGAAGCCTCATTCATCGCGGAATCTTTGGCGCAACGATTAAGGCTGCCTCGACAGCCGCTTTTCGTTCCACTATCAGGAGTTGGGGGTACTCCTTGTCAGTCTGTCAGGACTGAGGCAACAGTCATCATCTCGCCGCACTTTTCGAACAAAGAAATTGGAAGTTCAATGCGCTTGTGTTGCCAAAACTTACTGACTACTTGCCGTCTCCGCAATTAGTTACCGCCGACCTTTCGTTTACACATGGCTTAACGCTCGCAGATCCTAATTTTGACTCAACGGCTCCTATCGAAATTATAATCGGTGCCGACGTATTTACTCGAATCATCGAGGAGGGATTACGCAAATCGCGAGACGAAAGTTTGGTTGCGCAAGCAACTAGCATAGGTTGGATATTGACTGGATATTGCTCATCAAACAGACCAGGAACTATGCCTTCAAGCTCTTCACCATCCCTTACCAGTCTACAGTGTATCGTCGATCAAAACCTTTCATCTCTGTTGGAATGCTTTTGGAATCAAGAGGAAGCATTATCACAGGTATCCCCTTTGCTTACTGCCGAAGAAGTCGAGTGTGAGCAACATTTTTTATCGACATATCGACGAACCTCGGAAGGGCGGTACGTATTAAGGTTGCCATTCAAGACGAGTTTCAGTAATCTAGGAGATTCAGAACACTCTGCTCTCTTGGCGCTATTAAACACTGAAAGGCGCTTTAAGGGACATTCCGCATTCCACCATGAGTATGTAAATTTTATGAGCGAGTACGAGAAACTCGGACATATGCTGAAAACGCCATCCGCTGATGATGATCAACGCTTTGGTTTTTATTTGCCTCATCACGGAGTATTCAAGGTCGGGGTAAATTTGAAGCCAAACCTCCGAGTGGTATTTAATGGATCAGTCAAGTTAAATCGAGGAGAACCCATCAACAGCTGCCTTCATGTTGGCCCAAAGCTTCAGACGGAGATGTTCGACATTCTACTTCGCTGGCGGATGTATCGATATGTATTTCCTGCTGATATACAAAAAATGTTTAGACAGATTCAAATCGATCCTGAAGATCAGTGCTTTCAGCGAATTCTTCGGCGACCATCGGAAATTCAAACTGTAATTTCATATAACTTGACAACAGTCACATATGGTCTTGCTAGTTCACCATATCAGGCTGTCAGAACACTTCGACAATTGGCTAATGATGAAGGTGATCGTTTTCCTCATGCTAGGAAAGTGTTGGACGAGAACATCTATGTAGACGATATCTTTGCGGGAGGAGATACACTTCAAGAAGCTAGTTAAACAAAATCGGACTTAATTAGCTTACTCAAGGCGGGCGGTTTCCCTCTCAGCAAATGGTCAGCAAATCATTCCCAACTTTTAACAGGGGTGAAAGAGGATGAGCTCGCATCTTCTCGTCGTACGTGGCAACAATTCGACGAAGTTCAAACTCTCGGAATTTCATGGCAACCTGCAAACGACGTTTTTACTTTCGCTTTAATTATTCGACTCTTGCGAGCACCATTACAAAAAGGCGCTGCCTCTCACTCATCGCCCAGCTTTACGATCCTCTAGGTTGGATTGCGCCAATCACAATTACATTTAAGTTGTTCATGCAAAATCTATAGCATGAACCCGTAGGTTGGGACGATCCCCTTCCTCCCTGTTACAAGATCAATGGAAGTGCATGTTGAATAGTCTCAAGGAATTACAAGACTATACGGTACCCCGATGGACTAGTTATTCGAAAGACGCGCAGCAACTTGAGATACATGGTTACTCTGACGCCTCAGAGAGAGCGTATGCTGCGTGTATATACTTACGGGTAATTGATGAACAAGGGCACTCGAAGGTAATCTTGTTAGCGTCCAAATCCAAGGTTGCGCCGTTAAAACAAATCTCTCTACCTCGATTGGAGCTTTCTGGGGCATTACTGACTGTTCGACTTGCCAAACGTATTCGGAATACCCTTGATCTAAAAGAAGTTATATGTCATTTGTGGACGGACTCGACTATTACATTATCTTGGATTGCAAGACATCCTACGACTTGGAAAACTTTTGTGGCCAACAGGGTCTCAGAGATTCAAGTATCATTACCAGAAGCCTGTTGGCATCATGTATCCAGCAAAACCAATCCTGCGGATCTCGCCTCCCGGGGAATCTCGGCACACAACCTTATCAGTTCTTTTATGTGGCTTCATGGATCGCCTCATCTATCTAGTCTTTCTACGTCGTGGCCTACAGTTAGTAATTTCGGAACCTTGGTTTCCTGTCCAGAAGTGCGTACGGCTACTTGCCTTGCCATTACTACCTCTCACGCAGAATCCGATCTTCTCACCCGCTATAGCTCGCTTCAAAGGTTAATAAGAATAAAATCTCGCTGCCGACAGTTCATCGATCATCTAGCCACTCGCACAAAAGCAAAACAAATCAAGTGCTCACAAGTATCTTCAAATCCGACCTCAACTAATCAGCTCAATCAGCAAGAACAAATCCACGCGCTCTACTTTTGGATTTCTTACGTTCAAAACCTCTATTTCCACCAAGATCTTCAAACTTTATTGCAGAAAGGGATTGTGTCCGCTAAGAGTCAACTAAGTCGCTTAAATCCATATATAGACGACCATGGCCTATTGCGTGTTGGAGGTCGCCTGCAGCATGCGTTGCTTCATCCAGATGAAGCACATCCCTTAATCCTTCCTCAGCGATCCTATCTCACCAAGCTTATAGTCACGGATGCACATCAGAAAACTCTGCACGGCGGAACTCAACTCACCCTCAACTACATACGACAGCGATATTGGTTATTGCGAGGCAGACAACTTGTTAAAGCAATCATCTTCAACTGTGTTCGGTGTTGGCGTCAGCGGTCTGTACCCGTTAAACAACTTATGGGTGATTTGCCGTCAAGACGTGTCCGGAGATATCGACCATTTCTCCACTCTGGGGTTGACTTTGCTGGCCCCATAAACCTTCGTTTCTCTAAGGGACGGGGAAGTAAATCATATAAGTTATATGTGGTAATATTTTTGTGTTTGTCAACACGGGCTGTGCATCTGGAAGTGGCATCAGGATATTCCACCCAAGACTTCCTGAGCGTGTATCGACGGTTCGTTGCTAGACGTGGAATTTGCGCAAGCCTCTCCAGTGATTGTGGGACTAATTTCATAGGCGCCGATAAGGAACTTCGGGCGTTATTCGAACAGGCCCAGTCTCAAAGCGAACATATTGCAAGCAGCCTCGCCAACGATGGGACAGAGTGGCGGTTTAACCCCCCTTCAGCACCACATTTTGGAGGGATCTGGGAAACTGCAGTTAAGTCCGTCAAACACCATCTGAAGCGAATTATAGGTGAAAATGCTCTCACATTTGAAGAAATGAGCACTCTTCTGGCCCAAATTAAAGCCCTGCTTCATTTTCCGTGAATAACGGAAAATACGAATTTTGCAGACTTCCCTTTGGGCTGAAAAACGCCCCAAGTATTTTCCAACGGGCAATCGACGACGTCCTAAGAGACGAAATTGGAAAAACTTGTCACGTCTATATTGATGACGTTATAGCCTTCTCCGAGACACAGGAAGAACATCTTGAGGACGTGCGCCGCATTCTGGCAAGGCTCTATGATGCCAACATGAGAGTAGCTCCAGAAAAGTCGAAGTTTTTCAGAACTGAAGTGGAATTTCTGGGATTTGTCGTGTCTAAAAGAGGTATCAGGACATGTCCGGATAAGGTGAGGGATATTGTTTCTTATGAAACTCCTAAAACTCTTCGCAGTCTTCGATCCTTTTTAGGACTATCAGGATATTACAGGCGCTTTATTAAAGATTACGCCCAAATTACGAAGCCATTAACAAAATATTTGCGGGGCGGGAACGGCAAAATAGCGGCTAGTAAATCAAAACATATTCAAATAGAATTGGATGAAGAAGCACTCTGCTCGTTCGATAGAATAAAGAAAATCTTGGCGTCCGAAGATGTGTTACTCTTGTACCCCGATTATAGCGAACCGTTCGATTTGACGACAGACGCCTCATCGCACGCACTTAGTGCCGTGCTGTCGCAAGGCGGTAGGCCAATTACCATGATATCGAGAACCCTATCCTCCGCTGAGGAGCACTATGCAACAAATGAGAGGGAACTTTTGACCATCGTTTGGGCTTTGCGGAAATCACGCAATTATCTCTATGGGGTTAAATGTCTAAATATCTTTACCGATCACCAGCCTCTAACCTTCGCCATTTCAGATGGAAATACGAATATGAAACTTAAAAGATGGAGGGCTTTTATAGAGGAATTTTCTCCAAAATTCTTTTATAAGCCAGGAAAAGAAAACCATGTCGCTGATGCCTTGTCTAGACAACATATTAATGCTTTAGACCAGTACGAGGACACAGATTCGATGGCAGTGAACAGCGAGGAATCGCTTACCTATACTATTCGCAGTGTAAAAACCCCAGTAAATTGTTTCAAAAACCAGATCATACTAATCAAAGGCGCAGAGTTATCGAAAATGACAAAAATTATATTTCAACGACGAATTAGGCATACTATTATATTTGATACCCACAACGATCTATTTAGATTACTGAAAGAGGTTGTGAATCCTGACGTGGTCAATGCGATCTACAGTGATCTGCATACGCTAGCACAGATTCAAGACGAGATTGCGAAAATCTCCCCTTCATTTGAATTTGTCCATACTGAACTATTTGTCACAGACATATTCAATCCTGACGATCAATTGGAAATACTTGTAGGAGAGCACAATCGAGCTCACCGGTCCGCTCGAGAAAATGCGAGACAGGTACTCAATGACTATTTCTTTCCCAAGATAAGGCAGAAACTAAAAGAAATAGTAGATAACTGCAAAATTTGTAAGGAAGCGAAGTATCAGCGCCACCCACCTAAGCAGGAGATTGGTCCCACCCCCATACCATTTCATTCGGGGGAAATACTACACATAGACATTTACTCTACCGACCAAAATCACTTCCTGACACGTCTGGACAAATTTTCCAAATTCGCCGTTGTAATACCAATCAAGTTCCGTGCAATTGTTGATATTAAGGAACCCTTATTGCAGATCCTAAATTTTTTAAATCACCCAGGACAATAGTTTGCGACAATGAGCGATCGCTCAATTCAGCAACGATAAAATCATTGTTAAGGGATCACTTTGCAGAAAACATCTTCACAACCCCGCCTTTCCATAGTTCAACAAATGGACAGGTGGAACGTAAAGTATCGAACAATACAAACAATTATGTATTAGTATGTAAGGATAGGTATTACGAGTTAAGAAACGATTGTAGGACACTAAACTTAGTTTCGATTTGTGAGGAGGAAGCCATAGTGGATATTACAGGATCACCTTGTATTCCAAATTTGCTGAAAGGCCGCAATGCGACTTGTACCCTTACCAACAGCCAACATGTGCCAGCGGTGGAAGAAGTCGAGCCCGGCGTGATACTTTTGAACATGTTCGATAGCAGAATCTTGATCGACAACGAAGTTTACATCCTCAACGGAACCTATCTAATTACATTCAGCAACGCCACCCTAGTTATAAATGGACGAACTTACAGATCGCAGGAGACTTCACTGCTCCAGGCGATTCCAGCAGTTATTCAATCGCAGCCTACGGAAATAGAGATGGAAGAACTACTTTCATTGGAAATGCTCAAAGAAATGCATATCAACAATACCCAGCATATAAAGAAGATTGGATCGCAAAATCGAATTATCGCCTTTACATCCTACGGGATAATTCTAACTATATCCGCAGCATTACTTCTCTACCTTTGCTTTATTAAAAGAGAGTCAAATCAAGTAAAGATTCAGCTAAGGGATATATCGAGTAACCTAGGCAAGTCATCACTCACCATTGAAGAAGTCCAAGCAGCCACAAATCTTCACTCACCATTGAAGAAGTCCAAGCAGCCACAATTAGCGCCTTAAGCAATGTTAACGAAACCGCGGACGGTTCCGCTTAAGGGGGGGCGGAGCTATGGCATCATAACGCCATCAATGCGCGGCCTGTCCATCGTCCTGCACGCGCATCGCCTCAACAGCATTTTCTCACGCCCAGCAATAGCTTCCGTCGCCTGGCTGGTATTTGAGCCAGACCAACCTACTTCTCACGCCCAGCAATAGCTTCCGTCGCCTGGCTGGCATTTGAGCCAGACCAACTTACTTCTCACGCCCAGCAATAGCTTCCGTCACCTGGCCGGAATTTGAACCAGATCAACTTACTTCCCACGCGCACCAGTAGTTTCCGTCGCCTCGCCGGCATTTGAGCCGGATAAACGAACTATCAACTTGTTTCCCACGCGCAGCAGTTTCACTCCTCACTTAGGGCTATGTTTCGAATTTATTGTTAAGTACAGTTTAGTTTTAAGAAAGACTCTAAATAAAGTAGTCATGACTTGAACTCGTAATATTTCTATAAATAAAAATAACTTATATGCAACGGGGAAAAGTAAAGATCTTTTTGCTGACATTATGTTTTTGGGCACTTGTATTACAAAAATTATATTATCGTCTTTATGTTTAGCTGTGCTTAACTTAATATTTTGCAGTTTATATAAATCAATATTGTACCTTATGATTTCTTCGTTTGTTAAAATGTTGCTACTCATAATATTTAGCCTAGCTGAAGCTATGTTGTATATGTTCTACATTATCTCCTAAGATCTTTAGTTTTAGAAGTATTTCTAAGTATTCAAGGTGTTTGTTAAGTTCTGCATTGCTACCTTTCACTTTGTTAATGATACCTAACATTTTCTTTCTGTCTATTTCAATTGAGTTTTTTAATTGGGTAAAGGTTCTGTGAGGGCGCCGTGGCGCAGTGGTTAGTGTGTTGGACTCTGGCGCATGATGAGCGAGTTCGGATCCCGATAACACCAACGCCATCGAATGTTTATTTCGCGACGTTCCTCCTCGGCGGGGTACTGGCAAAACCCCCCGCAGTAAACTTGCCATGAAAAAGCTTCTCGACTCACGCCGTTCGGAATCGGCATTAAACTGTAGGTCCCTTTCACCTGTGCGAAACATAAATCACACACAACATGGGTGATTGAGAGAAGCTTGTCTCTGGTCCTGAATGGGCTGTAACGCCACCAAAGAAGAAGAAGAAAGGTTCTGTTAAAACGGTCATTGATTTCGATGTTTTTGTTAAGATTTTCAATAGCCATGTGATTGTTTTCATCATTAATTCGTAAATTTTCTGCAATTTCTATCCTATCCTTATCGTCCATTGTGCCGTAAAGCCATTTTAGGCCTGTCCCTATGAAATTTATTAGACCTCTTCTGTGTCTGAGGGGTAGTAGTGTTGATACCCTTGTCTTTATTGTGTTAAGTTCATGATACAACAAATGGTTACTCCACATTGAATCTCCTAATATTATAGTACTGTTAAGAGCCTCAATTTTTGACTCTATGTAAGCTGGTTCTATTAGATGAAGAATTGTGTAATAGTCTTTAATGAATTGTACGTCTTCTAGTCTCACTGCCGTAAAACCGTCATTGTTGTCTATCTTCTCGATTGTCATAATTCCTGTTACTGGAGACGTTAGCGCCAGTATCAAAATCGTTAGTGTCCATTTGGCCTGAGATTTGGTAGGTCGTTTAGTATTAAGGGGGTGTATGTCAGCTAAATCTGATCTTCTGTATTTAGGTTCGTACTTATGTCTGAGTGCTCTGTTATTCTTTAGATAACCATCGCTTTGGTTTTGGTGGTAGTCTTGCCTGTTTTCATTAATTATTCGCTCTTTCTTTTCTCTAAGTAGATTGTAGACTTTATTCTTATTTACCTTACCTCCTTCTATGTTTATTGGTCCTTCCTTTACTGAAGAGTGTATTGACTTATTGTACCACTCAACGCTTTTGAAAATCTTTTCTTTAGTCGACAAATCAGGTGTTTCTACTTCTAGTATCCTAACTTTTTCACCTATTGTACTGTGGAATCTCTCTATGCCTGAGTTTCCAGTATGATTGTTTGGTAAAATTGTATTCTATGTTTTCCCGTCCTAGGAACTCCTTTTTATTAACAGAGTTAAATTCATTGTCGAGTATTATTCGGTCTGGCTTTCCTTTTATGAAAAAGTATAACCTTAGTTTTTCTATAATTGTTACGCTATTCCTATCCTCTAGATGTAGAGCTACTGAGTATTTTGAAAACCTGTCAATAAATATTATGAAGTTATTCTTCTTATTTGTGTATATGTCTAAGTGTACTATTTGATTGATATCACTTGGGGTTTGGGCAATGTTAAATTTTGGTTTCAATGGTTTTCTGTCATACTTTGCTCTGAAACATACGTCACAATTGTTTATGTATCTTTGGATAAGTTCTTTTAAATTTTTAAAATAGATTATCTTCTTTAAACCTTTGTAGTTTTCATTTATACCTCCGTGCCCTGTTTCAGTCTTGTGACATTTCGCTATAACCCTAAAAGCTTCTTCCTCCGTCTGTATATCTTAAGCGTGATAAATACACTTATAAAAGGTTATGGTTTTGTTGAATAGTTCTATTAATTTCTGCTGAACCTTATTGTAATCGTGTTCTGATATTTCTGAATAAATACCTACTTTACCTGCTTTTAAGAATCTGCGGAAAATATCGGTCATAAAATTGCTTTCAATGTCATTACAGCTAATACGTATTTTACGTTTTCTATCGTTAATTTTGATTTCTTTAGTTTTTGTATAAGTTAGTATTATTTGGGTGAAAAAAACGATTTACGACCGTATCTAATATGGGGAATTGGTCATCCTGCTCTTCTTCCTGGGAATGTATAGTAGCGTTTGTGCTTAAATTTCATCTTCTTGAGAAGAAGAATCTATTATGTTAATTTCTCCTGTTTCGGAGTTAATTCTGCTCAGGAAGTCTGCCACGTTGTTTTCTTTACCCTTAATGTAGTTGATTTTAAAATCGTATTCTCATAATTTAAGAAGCCAACGCTGTAATCTGGGGTTGATATCTTTGCCTTTGTTTTTCGATTGTAACCACACAAGTGGCTGGTTGTCCGTCAAGAGGTCAAATTTTCTGCCGTATACCTATGGTCTAAAATAATTGACGGCCCAGATAATCGCTAGTAGCTCTTTTTCGGTTGTTGCGTATTTTTTTTCATGATCGTTTAAGATCCTGCTAGCATAACTAATAGGGTGACCGTTCTGAGTGAGTACTGCTCCGATGGCTAAATCACTTGCATCAGTAGCTAGTTGGAATATCTTGCTAAAGTCGGAGTACTTTAGGATTGGTGTGTCGATAAGCAATTTCTTCAATTTCTCAAACGCCTCAATATATTGTTGATCTTTTTTGTTAATTCTTGTGTTCTTTTTAAGATATTTTGTCATGCCTTGCGCTACCTTTGCATAGTCCTTAACAAACTTTCTGTAGTAGCCTGTTTGTCCTAGAAAAGATTTTATCTGCTTGGCGGCTTCGGGTAACTTAAGCTTTTGAATATTCTTGATTTTATCTGCGTTTGGTTTTACTCCCTCTGTTGTGAGTATTTGACCCAAATATTCCGTAGTTCTTTTCAACAAGTTTCATTTGTCTGTCTGGATTTTAAGATTGCATTTTTTCAATCTGTCGAAGACCTTTTGAATGCTATTTATATGTTCGTCTATGTTTGTGCTGAATATCAGTATATCGTCCAAATATACTACGCATATTTGGTTGATAAGTTCCCTAAGAACTGAGTTAATGAGCCTTTGGAAAGTTGCCGGCGCATTCTTAAGTCCAAATGACATCCTTGTGAACTCATAATGGCCTAATGGTGTTGAAAATGCCGTTTTCCTTGTGTCACTTTCCTTAATCATGATTTGGTGAAACCCCTTAGCAAGGTCTAGCGTTGTAAGGTACTGAGCCATGCCGAGTTTCTCTAGTATGTTTTCGATAGTAGGTATGGAGAATTCGTCACTTACTGTAATTTCATTCAAAACTCTATAATCTATCACGGTTCTCCACTTTTTCTTGCCGGAATTGTCTGTTTCCTTTGGGACAATCCAGAGTGGCGAATTACATGGAATTACTTTCTTTTATTATGCCTTGCTCTAGCATTTGTCTGTTTATTTCTTCCTCGTGTATTTGAGGGTATCTGTACATTTTTTAGTATACCGTTTGTCTGTGGTTGTGACAATTTCGTGTTGTATTTCGTTAGTACGTGTCAGTCTTTCCCCTTCTTGGAAGAATAAATCCTTATTTTTGGTCAATAATGTCCTTAAATTATTTTTTTCTTCTTGATTCATATCTCCGCGAATAAGCTTTGCTAAAGTGTCTTGGTCTAATTTAGATTCTTCCAGCAGATGAATTTCATCGTAACTGTAGGGACAAGTATTTATTAACCTCGTTCTTATACCATGTATTTCTAAGTAATCTTCTTCTAAGTTGACAGTTGCTTGCATAGGTTTTAGCAGATTCTGTCCTATTAAACCATCAAATTGTTTGTTTGTAAGTACGGTGAGCTTCCAGCTCATGAGATTATCTTCATTAAATTCTGCTGGCAAAGGCGCTATAATTTCTTCACTGATTAAGGTTTGTCCGCTAAGCGTGTTAAAAGTTATGGGGTTCTGAAGTTTTTGTCGTTTGTATTTGGGTAGTTTGTGTAAGTTTAAAAGAGTTGTTGTTGAGCCTGTATCTATGAGACATCTTATTTTATCGCTACCGATGGTCAACTCGACTATCGGTAAATTTGTTTTCGGCCCTGTGAGTGAAAATTTACCTCTTCCTGGACTATGGTGTCAATGTGATCGACTTCCATAGGTTCAGAGTGGTCTTGTGGTTTTGTTGCCTAGGTTGAGTTTATACTGTATGTGTTTTGTCGAAATTGTCCTGAGTTTGAATTGAACCTTGGTTGCCCTTGGTTTATTCGTTCTGATTTAGAATTATTATGGGCTGAGTAACGGTTCCGTCTATACTGTCCTGAACTCGTATTGTGATTTCTCGAGGTGGGTCAATACTAATATATTGAGATATTACCTGATATGAATATATTCGTTATTGAGTATTATAATATCTTAAGCGATACGAAATATCACTAATATTTGTGTATTCCATAGTGAAGGAGATTTGGTATTATGATGGCGGTGGTATGAGTGTGGAGCTCGCAGTTCTGAAATTTTCTTGGGTATTCGCTTTGGATATTCATACATATCTGTTTAAGTGTATTTTTTGTTTTATTCTGTGTCATTCGTACCCATGCCTATGTGGTATGTGTTAGTTCATTCGCACTGAATGGTCAAAGGTATTCGTATTAGTAGGATTTGGATTCACATGGTATTCGGTGTGTTGACGAATATCATAGTCATAGTCATATCATAGAATATCAATAGTCTTTTGATTCGCTATTCCAACTATGGAGCACTTTTTTCATTTGCCTTACTTATCTTTACTTGACTTGAGTCACTTTACGGTTTTTGGATCTTTAGAAATAGTTTATTTTGATCACTTAAGATCTTCAAGATATTTGTTGTACACTTTTGTAGCTATCCTTAAATGTTTTACACACCTTTCGCACTTATCTTTTTACTAATTGTTAACGCTTTTAAAAACTATCTATCTTAGGATGCTATTAACACTTTTTCAGTAATATTGGTTTACTAAGACTTTTTCGAATTCTGTATGTAAGTATCTTCAGATACTACAAACGCTTTTCACGATTATCTTTAGATAATTTCGCTACCACTTTTATGAACTATGTATCTTCAGATACTACAAATGATTTTTCGCGATTATCTTTAGATACAATTACTGACACTTTTCCGAACTGTGTATCTTCAGATACTAAAGACGCTTTTTGCAATTATCTTTAGATGAAATTGCTAACACTTTTTATATTCGTAACTATTTTTGGAAAGTTATACCGTAGAGTTTGCCGACTGCACCACTTATGGAAACGTTCCGAGCGGTGTATAAATAAACAACTTTTTAATTTCAACAGCACTTTATTGAGTCTACTTAGAAACCAACTTATAACATTTTCCATATCTTACTCATAACTTATTACAATCTATATTCTTAATAACAAAATGTTTAGTTTTCAATGTTAGTGCCCTAGAAATCGGCTGCACATTCGATGGGAAATCTGATGCTTCGTTGCAAATGTTTTTCGGACTTATTTGATTGCAAATTTGCATTGCAGGTTAGTCACCAAAAGCGTGGATATAAATTCGATGTATCATATAGTTACATACATATGATGACCAATTGCTTGGTCTTGAAGTTGAATGCCTTCTAGGTCATTCAACGAAAGAATAGAAGTGAAAATGAATGAATCATGCTGACCAATTGATAGGAATATTGGGTGGATGTTCCTCGGTCAAGTGTTGTTGCTTTGAGGTTGATGTAACCCGCGCCGTCTCTTTGACATATCGGAAACGTCATAAACTAATTCGCCCTGTTCGTTTCGCTAACCAGAAGTCACCAACATTACATTGTGTGCTTGGTTCATTTATCGACAGTACAGCCCATGAAGGACCAGAGCCAAGCTTCTCTCAGTCACCCATGTTGTGTGTGACTTAGTTTTTCACACAGGTGAAAGGAACCTACAGTTTATTGCCGATTCCGAACGGCGTGAGTCGAGAAGCTTTTTCAAGGCAAGTTTATATTACGGGGGGTTTTGCCACTACCCCGCCGAGGAGGAAGACCGCGAAATAAACATTCCATGGCGTCGGTGTTATCGGGATCCGAACTCGCTCATCGTGCGTCAGAGTCCAACACAATAACCACTGCACCACGGCGTCTGTAGGAGCTCTGGGATATTTAACAGATTGAAATAAAAAAAAAAAATTCAAAATAAAAAAAAAAAACATTAAATATTAATAAAAAACCAAAAAAATCCTGAAAAAAAACATATTATATTTCTGTTTTTTAGGCCATTTTAAATCCGAAAAAAATAAAAAAGAATTTGCTCACTGCGCATAATGGAAACTGAAGCCGTCTATTGCAATGCATTGAATGTAAATTTGGTTAACGTTCGAAAGATAACCCTAACCTAAATGGTGAATAGAAACTGAAACCCGAAAAAGATGAAGCAGGTCCTTAATATCGGCAATAAAATTGCCCGTGGTTTTATTTTTTTTTTTTGGAAATTAACATACCAGCATTAAGAAAACGAGGAGATTCCGATTACCGAGGTAGAAAATTTTGACATTATTATTTTTTCTTGCTGTGGGATAGAATTTTGTTTGCATACTTCTTCTTCTTCTTAGCGGGCGCTACAGTTCGGGGTGAACCTGGGCCTCAACAACGTGCCCCTCCATCTAGCACGATCTTTTGCTAGCCTCTTCCATTGCCGCACACCCAGTTGGCTGAGGTCCACTTCCACTTGTGTGCGCCATCTTAAGTGCGGCCGTCCTCTGCTTCTTCGTCCCTCGGCGTTGGACTCAAAGACTCTCCGGGCTGTGGAGCTGTGGTGTCCATTCACTCTACATGGCCCAGCCATCCTAGGCGTTGAATCCGTAGACGCCTGACTCGGCTCATGTATAGCCCGTAAAGTTCGTGGTTGAATCTTTTCCTCCATCCCCCGTCTGCTTTTATAGGCCCTAAAATCACTCGCAAAATCTTTCTCTCGAACCGACCAAGGGCCTCCTCATCCCCTTTTGATAGTGTCCATGCTTCTGCGCCGTACAACAGGACCGGGATGACAAGGGTCTTATATAGAGTCAACTTTGTTGTTCGGGAGAGGGCTCTATTACTCAGTTGCCTCCTGAGCCCAAGGAAACAGCGATTGGCAAGAGTGATTCTGCGTTTGATTTCGGAACTGATGTCATTGTTCCAGCTCCTGCGGAGCCAAGGTGGACGAAGTCCTTAACTACCTGGAACTTATATCTGCCAATACAAACGTTCTGGCCAAGACGTCGGTGGTGCGCGTCCTTTTTTGATGACAGCATATATTTAGTTTTGCCCTCGCTTACCGCCAGACCAACTTTCGCCACCTCGAACTCAATACTCGCAAACGCCTCATTGACATCTCGCTGTGATCTACCTATTATGTCAATATCATTATGTCAATATGTCGGCGTATGCAAGGAGTTGCGAGGATTTGAAATAGATTGTGCCTCTTGTATTGGCCAGTGATTTTTCACAGTCATTTCCAATATGATATTGAGGAAATCACACGTAAGCGCATCGCCCTGCCCAAATCCTTTTTTGACATCAAAATTATCGGTAAGGTATTCACCAATCCGGATGGAGCAGCGAGCATCCTCCAAAGTCATCTTGCATAGTCTGATGAGTTTAGCAGGTATGGCAAAGGTAGACATAGCGTTGTATAGGTCGTCTCTAATTACGCTGTCGTATGCGGCTTTGAAGTCGACAAATAGGTGGTGAGTGTCGACTTGGAATTCTTTGGTTTTTTCCAGGATCTGCCGTAGTGTGAAGATTCGGTCAATGGTGGACCTCCCTGCCCTGAATCCGCACTGATAAGGACCTATCAGCTTACTTACAAAAGGCTTCAGGCTTCACACAAAACGGCAGAGACGATTTTGTAGGCGATGTTAAGAAGACTTATTCCTCTGTAGTTGGCGCAATCAGAGGGGTCTCCTTTCTTTTGGATCGGGCATACGACGCTGAGACTCGGGCATGTTTTCCTCTGACCATATCTTACAGATGAGCTGGTACATGCTCCTAATCAGGTCATCTCCAGCTGCCTTGAAGAGCTCAGTAGACAGTCCGTCCGCGCTAGCAGCTTTATTGGACTTGAGTTTCGATATGGCAATCTTAACTTCGTTGAGGTCGGGGGGACGGGGTTGTCTGCGGTCTTCGACGATTAGAAATGGATCATTCTGCCTGACAGCGGCATATTGACTAACATCGCCGTTATACAGTCTGCAGAAGTGGTTCATATTCTCAGCATCGACTGTGAATCTACTACTAGGTGTCCGTTCACATCCCTTATATGCATCCTGCTTCGCTGTATGAATCCTCCTGCACTCGTCATCGAACCAGGTGTTTCTTCGTGGTGGAGCCTTGAAACCCAAAACTTCGGATGCAGAGCTTCTCAGGGCTTGTTTGCAAAGGCTCCACTGCTGTTCTGTTGATAGCGTGGAGGATTCAGGTTTATTAGAGAGCTTAAGGGAGACGCGATCGGTAAAAGCACGAGCGGTTTCTGGCGATAGTAGCTTTCCGACGTCATAACTTTGTATTCTTATTCTACTCCGTTGCGTTCATGATATCCGTAAGCGCATCTTGGCTACTACAAGATAGTGGTCCGAGTCGATGACAGCCCCTCGGAAAGTTCGAACATCAAGAATGGTGGAGGAGTGTCTGACGTCGATCGCGATGTGATCAATCTGGTTGGTAGTCGATTGATCAAAAGACCGCCAAGTGCCTTTGTGTATATCGAGGAGCGGGAAGCGCGTACTGGCTAGAAGGATATTTCGCCTCGTAGCAAGATCAATCAGCCTGTGTCCGTTATCGGAGGTGGCGTCGTGTAGGCTATGTCTGCCGATGACTCGTTCAGAGATGCTTTCCTTACCCAGCTTTGCATTGAAGTCTCATAGTACAATTTTGATGTCATAGCTGGGACATTGGGCATACGTTCTCTCTAGGAGATCGTAGAACTCATTTTTGGCGGAGTCATCCTTGTTTTCCGTGGGGGCGTGGACGCAGATTAGGCTGATGTTAAAAAATGTTGCCTTGATACGGATTGTTATGAGGCGTTCGCTCACATGCCGAAAGCTTGGGACTTTTTGCCTTAGTCCACCTCGAACAACGAATCCGCATCCAAACAAAATCGTTGGCCTCTCTCCCTATAGCAGTCGCCGTAGTAAATATCGCAGTTTTTCACCCGCTTTATACCCGGTCCATTCCATCGCATTTGCTGGATGGCGGTGAGGTCCGCTTGATAGCGGTCTAGGGCGTCCGCAAGTTGTTCGAATGCACGTGGCCTGTTTAGGGACCTAACATTCCACGTACAGAGCCGAAGATCATTGCCCTTTTTTGATTTTTTTGCAAGGGTCGTCAACATAAAACCGGTCCGTTATATCCGAGGCTTGTGGTTGTTTCGGAGTTTGTGTTTTTTTTTTACAGTTACGGCTTACAGGACTAATCCTGTTTTTTGGCGCAGGAGGCTCGATATTCGCCCTTTCCCGTCTGCAATTTCCATAGGAAATCTCCAGATGGCACCACGAGGAGGTGGGGGTAGGACTTACTAATAGTGCCGCAAGATGTTCGACTGTGGTGGCAGGCCAGCATCCGTCGGATAGATGCTACCCCTATGAGGCCTTTGTTAGTCCTTTGCTATCCATTTGCATACTTAGGGGCATAAAAAAAATCGACGGTGACATGTTGCTGCATGAACTTACATGCATAAAATGTAGGCATACTTTTAGGACTAGTTAGTAATCCAAGTGATACATACATACATACATTCTGTATATACCTAATTCTGTTTTTACATGACAAATACGTGCGTGTGGAAAAAATCTGGATTCCAAATCGGCGTTTCCACGCCATCGGTAATAAACAAGAAAACCCTAGTTTTATTATACAGTTGCTCTCAAAATCGAGCTTACACCAGGAAAACAAAAATATTTTACATATTTTGACACAAAAAAAAATGTATTTTCATATATTTTTATTTTTTTTTAACTGTTTTACCTATTTTTCTAATCCAAGTTATAAACAAAAAAAAAACAAAACAAGGGGATACTACGATTTCCGTGGCGCCCCAATCTGACGATGGATTTAGCTAAATCGACCCAAAATAAATCGAAAATGGTAAACAAAATTTTTCGAGATATCGATATGTGAAATTACATATTTTTGAAAGTTGCCATCAGAGATAAATAAAAAGATGGAACACCTTCGGACGTCTGTCCTGTGATCCCCGCAGGGCTAGTTGATGCTTTTGTAATACACCGATACTATACGTGTTTTTCTCGTTTAAAAACTTCGCTTTTGACTTATTATTGGGTTAGGGTCAAGACGTCGATGTGTAGAGCGGGGATAAACAATGAGATGCCAGGGCTTCGTAAGTCTGCCCTGTGATCACCGGAAGGTGTTTGTGTTGCTTTTGTAATACAAAAAAAAAAAACGACGCAATACATATAATTCCCAAACTGTTTTCTTCTTTCCTCTCATGCAATGCATTGAAAATCCATTTGGATAATGTTCGGAAGATAACCCAAGCTTAAAGGGTAAAAAGAAACTGAAATCCGAGAAAAAGATGAAACACATCCCTAATTTCGACAAAAAATTACCCTTATTTCACGTTTTCTTTGGAAATGAACATACTAGCAGGAAGAAAGCGTTAAATTCTGACTCCCAAAACGCAAAGAAAATCAGAAAAACAGAAACAAAAAGTTCATTTTTCGCCCGTAATAGTGAGCAAATATATGAATAAAGTATAATCCGGCTGTAATTACTTTAATTGTGCATAGTTTACTCATAAATTACTCATGATTATTAAAATATTTGCCTTTTTCCTGAGTTGATTATCTATACAGCGTACGTTGTAACGGTCGGTAAATTCAAATTCAAAAAAAACAAGTGAACAAGTCCCTTCCCACAATAATTTGTGTTATTGTGATGTAACGTTTTCCAAGCACGAATTTCCAGTTATTCCCCACAGAGAGCTTGTTGGCAAATTAGTCAAAAATGAATGCAAACCATCAGAGCCTTGGTATCTCCATCATTATCACTGGTGTAGAGTCAAGACGTCGGAATAAGACTGAATGCTGGACTGAATGACATTATCAAGACGCCGTCAAACCGCAAAGCCTTTGTATGTGCAATCTGTCAAGTTGCCTGTCAAGGCCATTGGACTGCCATTTCATTCATATTCCCTGCACTCATTTTTGATAAATTTGCCCACTGGAAGCAAACTGGAAATTCAGGTGTGAAAAACGTGAGTGGAAGGCCCATTTTGGAACGATTTGACGCACAACCCTTTATTGCAAGGCACGTGAAACCATTGTGGGGAGAGACGTGTTCGCTTGTTTTTTTTAATTTGAATTTAACGACGGTTATAACGAACGTTAGATAGATATCCAAATCAGAAAAAATAGGAAATATTTAAATAATTATGAGTAATTTGTAGGTAAAATATGGGCAATAAAAGTAATTACAGATAAATGTTTTTTGACATATTTACTCATTATTTCGAACATTTATTCTTTATTTTTGTTTTGCTGATTTTATTAACATTCTATTTTTGCAAGTCATTACTTAACCTTTTTCTCCTTTGGAGTACGCTAATTTCCAGAAAAAAAAAGTGAGATACGAGCAATTTTGCTGTCGAAAATAAGGTTCCGCTTCATCTTTTTTCGGATTCCACTTTTTATTCACCTATTAATATTGGGTTATCTTTTGAACACGAATGGTGGAAATAAACGGCTGCGATGGAGCAAAACTTAAAACAACCTATGTTTGAAAAAAATATTGTCGATTTACAGCCCTATTCTGGCTGTGATGTGGTCACAACTCACAAACCTCAGTGATGTTAAGATTGTGATATCTCTCTTGTGAGGTTTCTTGTTAGTAATCAGCTGTTTGGTATTCTGGCAAACACATCACAAGAAAACACAGAATAAAAGTCACCACACTGTGGTGAATGTATTAACATGCATGAAAATTACTTTTTTTGACAGCTATCACTTTCAATCAATCGAGCAGTCAGTAAAGAACAAAAAAAAAAAAAAAAAAAAAGGAAAACGAAAATATAATGGCAAATAATTTTGTACAAGATAGTAATAACAACAAGTATCTGAAACGAGATTTCAGGACAAAAAATTTTTCTGAAACAGCTATCATGAAAATGGGTTATTTCTTTCCCGTTGTTGTTGTATTCTAAAAACCAAAATAAATATTTATAAATTTGTATACCGTCCAACAAGACATAAATATAAGAAGCAAAAGCAAACATTCCTCCTCCATCCTATCTCCTGTGATCGACTTGTGAGCTGCTCAATCCGACATCACAATTTTGACA
Source organism: Eumerus sabulonum (assembly GCA_951905685.1). Lineage (NCBI taxonomy): Eukaryota > Metazoa > Arthropoda > Insecta > Diptera > Syrphidae > Eumerus > Eumerus sabulonum. Next base: position 90,097,847 of record OX645060.1, read on the forward strand.
GTTACTGTGATGCTCACAACTTGTGAGGTTTTGGTTAGAATACGAAAACCTCACAATTTGTGACTCACCACACTCTTGTGAGGTTGTTGTGACTATTATTTTAGGATATGAACGAACGGCTCGAACGAATTCCGTTTGAAATGGCCAGCCCGAAATATTTTAGTGCTTCATGTTCAGGGAATTAAGCGAAAACCGAAATATCCTCTCGCCTATTATTTCGTTCGTAGCAGTTACCCCCCATCAAAGTTAAAAAGCCTTTTGTTTAAAGTTTATCCACTTTATTAGACTTAGTGGACCGTTCGCGGTCCAATTCGTTCGCGACCAAAGATCAAATTTCCGTGGCGATGAAAAATATTTTTTTTTTCGATCCTCCTCCTCATTAAAAGTACGAGGAACTACCTTTTAAAAAATACACTTCTTTTCTAATACATCGCAGGTGCCCAACGGGCTACTTGGAAAGATGTTATTCAGTTGTACGAAGAAGATGGTAAAAACAACATCTGACTCGAACCAAAACAGACTGAGGATCATATAAGGCCAAACACACTCCAAAAAACGACGACTCTATTAGGGACTTGAGTATTGATAACATTTTTTAAGACATAAAAACGTAACTAACCAATTTTCTTAAAGGTTGGTTATTGAATATATTGTTACGAATTATTCGATCCCCACACCAAATAGGGTTCGCACCACTGGATTGCGATAAACTACAATTGTCCTTTTTATTAAAATTGAAATACACACTTTTAATTCTTTCACCACAGATCAATTATCTGTGTAGCTTCACCACTTTTATTTATTATCCAATACAATCCACTTTAAACTTTATTACACAGTACAATCCACTTTAAGCTTTATTACACAATACACAAACCTTTATTGAAAGCTTTTCTTTTCACCTTGGTTGATCACACCGACTTGTTACACGCTGTTTTATACCACAAACTGAATGAATGTCAAGGGCGAGTGTTCGCGCTTATATAGCTCTCGGTCCACCGTCTCGAACGTTCACCGTTGGAAGTTCCCCTTCGGAAATCTCTAGAACGCTCTGACAATTCCATTGGGAGTTGACATTATTCCCATCCCCGCTTCCAGAGAGTTTTCGAACTTAACGGTCCGCTTGCATCTCCGCAACACTGCCCTCCTCCTAAACTTGTTCGTCCTCGAACAAGCGATTGGATCCTTCTCCGTAATATGGTGCTAACCTCTCTACGTGGACAATTTTATACTTCGCCCGTCTGTTTCCCATCTGCTGTATCCGGTATACCACGTCATTGAGTTTCTTGATGACCTCATATGATCCGTCCCAGGCTGATTGCAATTTGGGGCACAAGCCTTTTTTCCGTTGTGGGTTGTACAGCAATACCAATTGTCCGGTCTCGAATCCAGAAGTATTCGCCCTCAAGTCGTATCGCGCCTTCATTTTATCGCTGACCAAGTTCAGTCGCTCCCGGATGAACTGATGGATGGAGTTCAGCTGTTCCTTCTTTTCGGTTACGAAGTCTTCCCTGCTGCTAGTTGTCGGTAGTACCACGCCGAGCTTCAAGTCCGATGGAAGTCGGAGATCAGTTCCAAAAATGGCTTCGGCGGGTGTTATTGCCGTTGAATTGTGCTGTGCCGAACGGTATGCCATTAAGAAAAGGGGAAGATGTTCATCCCAGTCCTTCTGATCTCCGACGACGACTTTTCTCAGGTATTCCTCCATCGTCCGGTTGAACCTTTCGACCATGCCATCAGATTGTGGATGTAATGGTGTTGTCCGCGTCTTTCTGATACCTAGCATGTCACAGAGTTCTTTGAACACCGACGACTCGGTTTCTCCCTTGGTCTGAGTGTAGTTCCATTGGTACTCCATAACGCGAAACCCAGTTATTCACGAATGCATCCGAGATGGTTTTGGCTTCCTGGTTCGGGATGCAAAACACCTCAGGCCACTTGCTGAAGTAATCGATCACCACTAGCGCGTACTTGTTTCCAGCGTTGCTCGTCGGGAATGGACCTGCAATGTCCATTGCGATACGTTCGAACGGTGCTCCAACATTGTACTGCTGCATATTTCCTCGAGTTTTCCTAACTGGACCCTTTGCCTTCGCACACTGTTCACACCTGCGAATGAAACGCGTAACCGACTCATGGCATCCTACCCAGTAGAAACGTCTCTTGATCTTTCCTACAGTCTTGTTAACACCAAGATGACCCCCGCTTGGTCCCTCGTGGTATTCTCGGATGACCTCGTCGATTTGTCCTTTTGGAATTACCAGCAGATCGTTTACAATGTTCCCGTCCTCACTTTCCCAACTGCGGTAGAGGCAACCGTTCTTCAGCTTCAAACTCTGCCATTGAGCCCAGTAAGCTTTCACGATTGGGCTTTCACTGGATATTTGTTGCCAAGTTGGTCGGAAGCCTCGTTCTTGGTAGTCGATGATGACTGCCAGATCGACATCCTCTCGCTGCTTTCTTCCAACCTTCTCGGTACCCCAAGCATCTTCTGGCAGCACATGGAAACGACGGATATCGGTGACCTCTTCTTTGGTTTCCGCACGTGAACAATGTTTGCATTCAACATCGGAAGGTCGCCTCGATAATGCATCCGCATTTCCATGACTGCTTCCCTTCCGGTGTTCGATACTGAAGTCATAACTCTGGATTCTCTCTATCCATCTAGCAAGCTGGCCTTCCGGGTTTTTAAACTGCAGCAGCCATCTCAACGCTGCGTGGTCCGTCCTAAGATGAAAAGCTTGGCCATAGAGATATTTGTGGAAATGCTTGACGCAGTCAACCACTGCTAAAAGCTCCCTCCTAGTTACACAGTAGTTCCTCTCCGGCTTCGATAGGATCCTACTGTAGTAAGCGATGACCCGTTCTCGCCCGTCGATTATTTGAGAGAGTACTCCTCCGACTCCATGTCCGCTCGCATCGGTGTCCAAAATGAACTTTTCTCCCGGAACAGGATATGCAAGAATCTTCGCACTGCAGAGCAATTCCTTCAGGTGAATGAATGCTTCCTCCCGCGGTTTCTCCCACGTGAATGGCCGATTCTTTTTGGTGAGCTCGTGCAAACTGCTGGCAACGTTTGCAAATCCTGGGATGAATCGCCTGTAATACGTGCAAAGTCCCAGGAATGACCTTAACTCATGAAGATTCTTCGGCCGCGGCCATTCCTTAACCGCTGAGATTTTCTCTTCATCTGTATGGACTCCTTCTGCAGTCACCACGTGTCTCAAGTACTTCACCTTGTTCTGGAAGAGCGAACATTTCTTCGGGCTCAATTTCAATCCGGCTGCTTGAATACGTTCCAGTACCTCTTCAAGCTTCTTAAGGTGATCGTCGAAATCCTTGCCCATGACAACTATGTCATCCAGATAGACAAGGCAAGTCCTCCAGTGAAGTCCTCTTAGCACCCGGTTCATCAGTCTCTCGAATGTGGCTGGTGCATTGCAAAGACCGAAGGGCATCACAGAGAATTGCCACAACTCTCCCCCGGCGGTGAACGCGGTCTTTTCCTTGTCTTGCTGGTCAAGCTCTATTTGCCAGTATCCACTTTGCAAGTCCAGCGTCGAGAACCACTTTGCACCAGATAGTGTGCCCAAGGTGTCGTCGATTCTCGGTAAAGGATAGCTGTCCCTCTTCGTGACGTCGTTCAGCTTCCTGTAGTCCACGCAGAATCGGGTGCTTCCATCCTTCTTCTTAACTAGCACTACTGGCGAACTCCATGGGCTCGCAGATGGTTCGATCACGCCCTCCTTTTCCATCTCGTCGATTAGTTTGATCACCTCTCCTTCTTTCGACAAAGGTACCCTCCTCGGTGGTTGCCGGATCGGTCTAGAGTCCCCTGTGTCTATTCTGTGCTTCACAATTGATGTTCTTCCACAGTTCTTACCATCTGCAAAAACAGTCCAATATTTACGAAGCAGGGAGAGTGCTTTGCTTTTATGCTTCTCCACTAGATGTTGCGTCCATTCTCTGACCATAGTTTTCAAGAAGGCTTTGTTTGTCTGGATTTCCCGGTGATTCTGATCTTCGCAGTTCATGATAGCGGCAGCTTCTTGGCATTGAGCGATCGTTGTTCCCTTGTGTATCGTCCTAGGTGTACTGGCAGGATTCAGGACTCGTACTGGAACCAATTGGTCTTGTCGGGGTTCCACGAGAGCCCTTCCAACAACTATATCGCTGGGTCGATTTCTTTTGTCGGGTTCGACCACCCACATTCGGCTTGTCCCCGCATCCTCTTCTAACTTTGCCAAACCACAGCTTCTGCATTCGGGGGAACTGTTTGGCGCGCTTGCACGACTATTCGCCTGACCTTGCTACCCTGTCCATTATCTATTGTTAATGGGAGCTCCAAGTTGCCATACCTCATCACTTTTTGGTTGAGGTCCAATGTGAAGCCATGCCTAATCATGAAGTCGACGCCGATTATAATGTCATCAGTAATGTCCGCCGCGATGAAATCATGCTGAAACTCGACGGTACCCATCGTAATTCTTTTCTGGACCTTTCCGTTAACTTCCGCCTTCTCACCAGTTACTGTACGAAGCCTTACCTCGGAAAATGGTTCGATGTCAGAAACCAGTTCACTTCGGATGACTGAATGAGATGCGCCCGTGTCCAACGTCAGCAGATATTGTCGCCCGTCCATCGTTCCCTCGATGACTAGGCGGGTTGCACCCCTACAGATTCGGGATACGAGGGTGCTGGGGCACTCCAATGTGGGAGCCAGCGCATGCCCCTCTGCACTGACTCGTTTTAGTTTAACGAATTGTTAGGTGCACCTTTTGCACCTCCACGGTCGCGTTCACTCCCATGGTCTCTTTTTGGCGAACTAGACCTCGAACGCTTCCTTCGCAGACGGCAGTTCCTCGCAATGTGCCCCTGCTGGTCGCAGATGTAGCATCTACCCGGGAATGAACCACTCCTACTCGCCGTTGTTGTTCTCGAACTATCCTGGTCTTGAGATATGCGCCGTAGTTTGATCGAAGGTCGGCATATCAAGAGCGATGTTTCACATGCGAGAGCGCTGGCAACTGTCTCCTTGAAAGATGTCTTCGGCAGGAGAATCAAACTTCGTTGCGTATCGGGGTCCCTTAGCCCTTGGATGAAAGAATCCGTTTTAAGTTTCTCCACCACATCAACTGGAACGTCCGCGTAGGCAAGATGGGATAGCCTCTCGATGTCGGCAGCATACTGTTGTATGGTTTCGTTTAAACGCTGCTTGCGCCCCTTGAGTTCCAGCTTGTGCATCTCCTGCATGTGCTCACTGCCGTATCTTCGATGGAGAGCATCCCATATGGCTGTGTAGTTCCTTCTCTGGGTCTCCGGGATGGTCTGTAAAACACCAGCTGCTTCGCCTTTAAGCGAAATTACTAGAGCGGCCACACGATCTTCTTCTCCCCACTGATTCCGTTCCGCTGTTGTCTCGAACTGGAGCTTAAAGATGTTAAAAGCGCTCGTGCCATCGTAGTTGGGAGCTGTGAATTTCGATGCTGTAGTCGGTACAACGATTCCTTGATGTTGGACGTTCTGGACAGTTTTCTCGAGTTCCAGAACCTTGTTGTCGAACCGCGTTTCCAGTGTTTCGATTATCTTTTCTTGATTATTTTCGAGATCTAGAACCTTCTTGTCGAACCTTGACTCCAGTGACTCGATTCTCTTTTCTTGATTATTCTCGAGATCTAGAACCTTCTTGTCGAACCTCGATTCTAGTGTCTCGATTCTCTCTTCGACGTCCTGGAATCGATCGTTGACTGTCTGCTGGATGTTTCTTAGGCTTTCTCGATTGTTCTCCAGCATCCCTTCTAACGTCTCCAGCTTCTGGCCCAGGGAGGTGGAATTTTCCTCCAACTTTTGATGTACGGTCGCCTCCAGTTTCTGGCTTATGGAAGTGGAATTTTCCTCCAACTTTTGATGTACGGTCGCCTCCAGTTTCTGGCTTATGGAAGTGGAATTTTCCTCCAACTTTTGATCTAATTTCTGGCTCAGGGAAGCACTCATAGCATTCATAGCCGCGAGTATTTGTTGCATATCGAACGCTGGCTCAGTGGATGTCGACGGCTTCTCCACCCCGAATTCATAACTCTCCCAGTCGACACCTTCTTCCTGCAACGCCGATCGCAGTCTCTCCACCAGGTTGGCTTTACTTCCCACTGTGGATAATTCCCGAGAATCCAGCTCTTTTTTCAGTTGTTCAATGGTCAACTTTTCCAATTTGGCCATTTTCTCACTTTTGCAATAATTCACTTCACAACTCAAATAAAGTTTCACTCGTTTACTCGCAATCCCACTTCTGACACCAAATGTTACGAATTATTCGATCCCCACACCAAATAGGGTTCGCACCACTGGATTGCGATAAACTACAATTGTCCTTTTTATTAAAATTGAAACACACACACTTTTAATTCTTTCACCACAGATCAATTATCTGTGTAGCTTCACCACTTTTATTTATTATCCAATACAATCCACTTTAAACTTTATTACACAGTACAATCCACTTTAAGCTTTATTACACAATACACAAAACTTTATTGAAAGCTTTTCTTTTCACCTTGGTTGATCACACCGACTTGTTACACGCTGTTTTATACCACAAACTGAATGAATGTCAAGGGCGAGTGTTCGCGCTTATATAGCTCTCGGTCCACCGTCTCGAACGTTCGCCGTTGGAAGTTCCCCTTCGGAAATCTCTAGAACGCTCTGACAATTCCATTGGAAGTTGACATTATTCCCATCCCCGCTTCCAGAGAGTTTTCGAACTTAACGGTCCGCCTGCATCTCTGCAACAATATCTTCTCCTGTAAAGTTGAATCGGAATTACTTTAAAAACGATATTATCCCTGCACGTGGGAAACCAACTTATCTATGCACAAGCGCAAAACAAAAAACAAAATAAACAGACCAAATGTCAAATCTGCGAAACTCGCCCAAAAGCGATTGAACAGCTGTGAAATTCCACCGCGTCGTTTTTAAATGGGAACAAATGCACAAAACACGCAACGTGTCGGTGTTACAAAAGCAACACAGATCCCGTCCGGTGTAACCGGGCAGACGTACGAAGGCTTGGTATCTCATTGTTTATCCCTGATTGCCATCTCACTGATAATCCTTGATTGACATGTCATTGGTACCAGGGATTATGAATATTAATAGTGGCCGGTTTATTGATTCTGTATAACGAAGAGAGTGTATTTATATTTTGTCATAAACCTGAAGGAGTAATTATACATAATACGTTCCTGTTTTTTGTCAAAGAAGTAATGAGAAAAAAGAAGCTCACATATTGGTAACATTAACAACACTATCTGATAATTTTCAATACATTGTACATACATATTTGTTTTCCAAAAACAAAAACGATTCGGATATTTTAGATTATTAAACTAATGGACCTTCGATCATCTTTTGTGCTAATAAATGAATGGAAAATATATTTTATTCCATAAAATTGTTTTAGAATTTGCTTTACATTATCTGATCTGTATGCGTTATACACATTTCGTTGGCAAACCGGACAAAAATAAGTTCTCTGTTTTTTTTTTTTTATACCGCGATCTAATACCTTTCTGACATCATATTTGGCATGTGGGCACGACTACGGTATCCGTGGCGCCGCAATCTGATGATGGATTTAGATAAATCGACAAAAATAAATCGAAAATGCAGACTACAATTTTTCGATACCTCGCTTCGTTTTCGAGGTATCCATATTTTAAATTATTTTTGGACGGTTCCGAGTAGTCCTCATCTCATCGTTTTTATATGTAAATCGCAGTGAAATATGCAACCCCCTTGCTTGGGCTCACTGTAGGATTTGGAGTGGGTGCAATGTTGGGTATATACAGTCATATTAAGACATTATTTGTATAACTTTGTTTTATTTTGTAATAAAAAACGGGGACATTTTATAAAAGCAAAAAAATTTATTGAAAAAAAAATATAAAAAATTAAAAATAATAATTTAACCTAATAATCATCATCAGAATCTTCTGATGGATCGTCTACTGCATAATCGTCATCATTCTGTGGTATTGTGCGACAATATAATGACGATTCCGGTCTTGATTCTACTATACTAGGGCTAACAATTCATTTTATTACCTCAGGACAATTTTTTCCGGTTTTTTTTTTTTTTTTTTTTTTGGTATACCTCGAAGGCTTTTGATCAAAGGATCAAATGTTATAATTAACATGGAAAGTAGGTCCCTATTTGTGGCAACATGCGAGCACGGGTGTTGTACTCCCGAAATCTGCGGCAATCTTTGTTCCGTGCTTCCTGAGCCTCTTCGGAAAGCTGCCCAATTGGAAGCAGTGCCGCTTTGATAACCTCTGTGCTGTGAATTAATATTTTATACACAGGAGCAGGCATAAAGTACCACGAATAGAGACTTAGATAATGTCTTCTGGTTTCAAGACAAAATTTCTTAAATTCAACTAAGTTAATCCAGAAGACAGGGTCCTCAAAATAACATTAAATTGTTTGATAATTGTAACATCTAACCCTGTGATCTGAGCAGTCATCTCAGCATTCTTAAAAAAGCGACGTGCTGTGTTTCCATCATTTGAAGAACCAAACCCTGGCTTTGGTTTATCTACAATAAGTCCCATCTCATTCTTAAATTTCAGCTTAATTTCGTGGGAACGAGCCTTGACATTTGCTTTGTCTTCGCTTCTGGCCCGCCATTTTTTAATATTCAACTTGTAACTGATATGTAAGAGGCATTCGAAGCAACGAATCCAAGCATGAAGTGTAGACAAGCCAAAGCCAAAATGTTCTTGATTACCGTCAAACGTCGCTGGGTCATCGTTCATCGTCTTGGGGGTGGCGCCACAGATGAAACACTTTTGAGACGAACGTGTTTCCGTCAGGCATTACACACTTTTCCGTCGGTCATTGTAAGTAAAAGTTCGTGTTTCACAGAGATTTGAGAATCACCAAATTTCACAAGGGTTGGAAGAACATTTATTTCTTCGAACATTTTATTGGTCTCGGCTAATGTTAAGTCGTTCGTTTCTTTGGCAAATATAAATTTGATTGGGCGACAATATAAAGTTGATGAAGGTCGGGGATTTTGCCAAATAATTTTAGACCCATCGTCATAAAACCTAAGGGGAACTAAAGAAAATACGAAAAGAAACTCGTCAGTATCTTCAGTGTCCTCAAATCTCTGTTTGAATGTGCTATGCACAGAACTTCCATCACATCCCCATTCACTAACAAGTGTAAACGATGAACTTGTTGGGAGCACACTGCTGATAACTTCATTCTGTGCTAGCACTAGACGTTCTACTCTTTTATTTAATAAGGCTTGCAAATTTAATTCAGCACGATTTTCCGTTATAGAAATGTACTCCTCTGCAGGATAACAGGCTTCTTTGGACTTAACTAAACTAAAATATGACGGAAACACATTATGTCCTGCCTTCATGGACCACTTCCTAGTTTGTTTGTAAGAATGAGTTGTTGACTTAGAATCTATATAGTGAGCTAAAGCTTCGTCACTACTTAACTGCCTTGGATTAACGCAACTAGTCTTTTTGGACTGAACAATATTTTCTGGGCTTTCACCAATGTCTTTAATCACATTGGCAATCTTCCTTTGCCCTGATGCGCGCACAGCAATTTCGGCAGCAGTCACAAATTCACTAACACTACGGGCTTCCACCAATTCCACGACGCGACGTTTCTTAGTCTTAAACGACGATTCCTCGAAATCTTTTCGAGGTCTTCCTGCCGGAGTCACAGCCGCACTCGATGTCGAAGGTTGTGGCGTAAAATAAATTGCAGTAAACTGTATCTCTTCTTTATCCAGCCAATCCTTATTTTAAATTAAAAAACGCTCCTTCGACTTTCCGAAAGCCAACCATTTGGCACCAATCTTTGAAAAGTTGGATATCTTCAACTTTATTTCTTTTTGGCTGCTTTCAATAATGTCACCAAAGTGAAATGTTGACGATAAATACTCATACTTCTATCATTTTTCGCGTGATTTAACCACTCCTCGAAAGAAGTTACACTTGAAATAGAGTAAACGTGTTCTGAAAAAAAAAATAAAAAATAAATAGTTGTACTCAAGTGTGCCGAACGATATGTATATTTTCACAAAGAGCATAGTTGTACCTATGACATATTTAAAAACTAGCCCGGATAGAAGTGAATATCTGTATTTCCTGGACTATCAAAGTAATTTAAAAAAAAAAAAAAAACACTAAAATTTCAATAATGTTTAAAAAATTACTGAAAATTCACTTTAAAAGATTAAGATATATTAAAATATAGTACATACCTTCAGAATTAATATCCATCACAAAAAACTTTCACAATATTATTAGAAGTCACTATAAGATGTGTAGGAAAGTGTCGCTAAATTGCAACTGATTTATTTAAAGGGTTGCGCTAAACTCGTTACCTGACTTCTGACTCCTATGACTCATCAATCAGTTATTTGATGAACAAACAATTCTCGGAAATCTAACCTTAGGGGTGTTGTTTACATTTTGCAATTAAGATTTCCTGTAAATGCTAACATGAATTTTGTCCACCTAAAATGTTCTACGCGGTACACTGTGTATCGGTAGAAACTAATAACGTAGGGACGGGTGAGCCACTAGTTTAACTCTCTCTCCAGGTAGTTTCTTTACGCTGCTGCAATTTCTTTAATCGATGAAATCCAAGACGGCAATTTTAACCGTCGACCTCTTTTATATTCCAGCGCTTTCAGAAACTGTCTGCAAAAAGCTGTGATATAAGCCGATTCTTTCACAATACGCTCCAGTCGCCATCAAACTTAACCACTATCCTATTAAGAAGTATTAAGCTGCGAGCGTTTCTTGATGTTCAACGCCTATTGGGATATTAGCATGCTTCGTAACAGTAACAGAGTTCCATATCATTTTTGTGGATGTAAAAAGGTATGTGATGAAGCGAACGAGTCGCTCCCAGCTTTCTCCTATATGCGCTGAAATTAGTGATATACAGTTCCATGTGGAGTTTTTGGTTGTGAACGTGTCCATAACTTCATCCAAACAGGGACAGAGATTAAAGAGGAGCTCTCTTGCCGATTCGTTGAAATGTTGGCTACATCGTTTGCGCTGCCCATCCTGCATGAAATCCCTGACTTTTTAGGTGTCCGCCGTGTTTATATTGTCTTGCTCCTTTTTGGATTTATGCTGTGTAAAAATCTGTATTTTTAAAAAGTTTTGTGTATGAATACGGCCCATATCGTCGACGATCTGATCGTAGCCAACTGTCTTTGAGTCTGTCTGTTTGCTGAAGACGATTCCACGGCCTGTTAGCTGCATACAGTAAAATGGGATCAAAAAAGGTTGATGAATTTTCCAAACGAAGAGTTGATAGTAGTTTTAGTTAGGCTACTCGGGTTTTCGCGTACGTAAGCTATTGTCGCGAAACATTTTCACTTGCATCCACAAACATGTGCTGTTGTTTTTCAGTCTGAGCTGATGTTACAATTTTGCGTTGGAAATCTAGTTCGCAATATACGAGCTACGTTGGGTATATACATAATTGTCGAATATTCTCAGTCAACTTGGTGACTTTTTCTGTGGAAACGCTGTCCATTAAATTCTGTATGTAATGATTGTGTTTTATAAAGTTTGTTGCTTTTGGTAATTTGTTAATAGAACTTTCAGCGTTTACAAAGTTGGCATTACATGCCTAAGAGGCTGGTTCAAAAGTAATCACAATTAGTGCTTAGGTATCAGATTTGTATTTTCTGCTGGAAACCCAGATGGTAAATACCATGATCGACTCTGATTTATCCTTACCTACTGAGCTTAAAGCTTTTGAATGTATCCTCTTTCGACGTACTCATGTATTTTTCTTTTTTATTAATATTATCGACAAACGTTGGATCTCGACTCATCGTTCTTAGAAAGCATGTCAGTCTTTTCACCATTGGATAGCTACGAAAGTTAATGATAATCCTATTTTGAAATATTTTAATTTTTCTAATGCTTATTATGTATGTACCTTCTAGAGCACTGCACGAGTACGTAAAAAGTACTCGGAGTAATAATCGCCGAGTATAACAAAACGATGCGATTACGTACTCGGCATCGTTTCTGAACGCATCGCCGATTCCTTTTGCGGAATTATTATGAGTAATAGTCGTTAGAACTGCATCGTAACGAGTAGGTATCGAGAATCGTGATACTGGCCTTGAAAAACTGACAGGCATGAGTGCACTTCAGGTAGGAACACAAAAATTGATATGTTGCCTTCGATTCGAGAAAATGTTCAGACTATTGAAGAAATATTAGAGACCGTAAAGGAACAATATCGTCTTTATGGAATTGGAAAATATCTGTTAAATAGATTGATTATATTTGCACAGCCATTTAAAACAGCAATGTTAATGCCTTAGGGGGATAGAAAGCCTACACTTAATTTGGTGCTCTTACACATGTTAAAGAAAAGCTAACAAAACTATGTATCGAAGCGGTTATTCGACATTGTTTGGATAATGTTTTTGACATTAAGGATGAGCTATCTTGTATTCTCGCAAATCCTGAAACGTCTTCTATCATAGTTTCTTCTTCTGATTTCCACGAGATAGATCTTAATAGTAATAAGTCGGACTGCAGTGATGCTCAAGATGACGAGCAGTTCTCTAATAAATATAAAGATATTTATATAGATAACGATAATAATTGGTAGTCACAAGTCAATGTTGAAATGGAGCTATACGAAGGAAGCCGTGCCACTGATCGAAATATTTTACGATAGTGGCAAAGCCATGAAAAAGATTTCCCTTTACTCCACCAACTAGGACGGAAAGTATTATGTATTCCGGCGTCTAGCTAGAGGAGAGGAGAAGTAATTTGAACGGGGAAAATGTAGATGTCATACTGTTTTTACATTTAGCAGCAAAGGATTAATAAACGAAATATAGAACAAAATATTTCTTTCTGTGCTTATATAAGTACATATGTTTAATGCATACATATGTATGTATATCGAGGACAGTTTTTTTTATATTTTCCTTAATACTGTAGTACTTTCTTTTTACTAGAAAATACATACTATTCACTAAAGAAACTTTTTATTCCTTTTGTTGAGGAATGCAGTGAATGAATTTTTCTTCATACCACTGTTGCGTACAATCTTAAATACCTACATATACATGTTACCAATCAATAGAATGCACGCATAGCAACGGAAACTACCGGGTTTCCTCTCGTACGATAATACAGTAAAAGATCATGCGAACAACATCTTACATATGCATTCGCTATTATCAATTCATGGTGTAAAAGAAATGAGAGCGCGAGAGCCGAATCGGTATGATTTGTTGCTAATGCTTGGTGCATTCTATTGATTGGTAACATACTTGAATTCACTTGTAATCGGGCAACCACCCAGCACGCAACGATAGTCTTGGTCGGAAATAAACCAAAGTTAAAAGTAAGTCCTTTGTTTCAATCAAGGTCATTAATGGCCGGGGATATGTCGATTTGTTATTGAATTTGAAGTCGTGCTGTGGTGGTTGCTATTCAAATAATTTTGATTTGAATGTGGAAGTTGGAAAACATTTGTAACATTTGTAAACATTTGTAATTTTTTGGTATATTGATTGCTGTTGGTGATTGGCGGTTTTTGGCGATTGTTGCGGTGGTTTCTTTGGATTCAGATTGACGAAGACGATAGTGATTACTAATATGGATGTGCTAAAACAGATTCGCGGACATTTAAAAGGAGCTATCACGCGTGTGCATAATTTTTCGCAGGACATTCACGCCGACGTTAGCCACGCGGTTCTTGAAATTCGTTTAGAACGTTTAAGCGACACTTGGAAAGAGTTCGAAAAGAACCAAAATGCGCTCTATGAGTTTCATGCGGAGGAGAATTTCGGTGATCCTAGTGCGGACTTTGTTACCTTCGAATTGAAATATATTGTGGCCAAGAGCGCACTACTTGAAGCAATGCGCACGCGGCTTCCCGCGCGGGATGAAGCATCGTTTAAACGCGCTAGATACTCTTGCGAAACAACGAGCGAATTTATTAGAAGAGTTGGGGAAATCATCATCTACGTGACGAAGCAGTCAAATTGCTTAATCACTTGATAATTTCGGACTCCAATTACGATCAGGCTTGGGAAAGGTTGGAACGTCGGTATGATAAACCGTTATATATCGTGAACGTGTACATCGAAAGTTTTTTAAAGCTCCCTAACGTTACTTCCGTGGAAAGTGCTAATTTAAGGAAATTACTAGACAGTGCAGATGAAGTGGTTCGCGGCTTAGGGGCACTGAAATCTGAAGCTAGAGATCCATGGCTTGTGTATTTATTGATAAATAAAATCGACATTGAGACTCATGGGCTCTAAAAACCCAACATTGTGAGACTTCCACCATTAAAAGCTTACTCGAATTTTTGGATGTGCGGTGTAATGCGTTGGAGGCTAGTGATCCTAAAATTCGCGGAAATAAATCGGTTCGGGCAGCTACAAACATTAAAAGCTTAGCTGTAGTAAAGACATCATGCCCTAATTGCAAAGGGGAACATTTTCTTCCCCAATGCAAGGAATTTTTATCCATGTCTGTAACTTCTCGACGCAATTTAGTTAAGGATCTAAGATTGTGCTATAATTGCCTGGGTACCAAACATTCTGCCAACCGCTGTCGCGTTAAGGTGAATTGCTCGCATTGTCAAAATCGCCACCATAGCTTAGTACATTTAAATTCTACCGCTCGGGTCCCTGACATCACCGTCAGTAACATGGAATCGAAATCGGGTAAGGATTCTTCCCGGCCCGTCGTAAGTCATCATACACGTCACACAGTAAAGGCATCTGGAATTTTGCCTACCATGGTAGTTGGGGTTGTTGATGCAGGGGGGAACTCATATTTCGCGCGTGTGCTTGTGGACACCGGCTCCCAGGTTTCCTTCGTAATCGAGAACTTGGTAAAGAAATTGGGCTGCCGCAGATCGGACTGCCCATTTCGGGCATTTCGTCGTTGGAAGCTGGAGTAACATGGAGTGGTAACTCTAACTCTTCATTCTCGGTTTGATTTGAATGTTATTGAAATACAAGCATATATTTTAAATAAAATTACATCACAAACTCCATGTATGTATGTATGTTGGCGTTACAGTTCATGAAGAACATGAGCCGAGCTTCTCTCAATCACCCATGTTGAGTGTGATTTAATTTTCCCATAGGTGAAAGGGACCTACAGTTTATTGCCGGTTCCGAACGGCGAATTTCGAGAAGCTTTTCATGACAATTTTACTACAGGGGGTTTTGTCAGAACCCCGCTGAGGAGAAACACCGTGAAAAACACGTTCGATGGCATGGTCAGGATTCGATCCCGTGTCATCGGCGTCAGAGGCCAACACACTACCCACTGCGCCACGGTGCTCTCACAAACTCCATCAATTCAATTTAATCCTGCTTCCACGTCCTTTCTCCAGGAGCTTAATTTGGCTGATTCACAACTCCATACACCAGGGCCCATCGATGTGTTGCTTGGCGCCGATAAGGCATGGGGAATTCCGCTGAACGGCCATCGTACAGATGAGAATGGATGTTTGGTGGCACATGAGACTCTGTTTGGATGGATAATATCGGGTTGCTTGCCCGAACGTCAGTTTGTTTCCTTGCATGTTAGTGTTGACGTTGATCGTTTGCTGAGATAGTTTTGGGAAATTGAGGGAGTAAGCAGTAAACTCGCGTCTGTCAGTGATGAAGATGATGTCGACAGGTATTTTATGAAAACTTTGATTCGTACCCCTGATAAAAGGTACATGGTTGAATTGCCCTTTCGGCACCAAAATGTACATTTTGCTAACACACTCTCTGGAGCTTTATCGAGATTGTATGCCATGGAACGTAGATTTGCCCGTAATGATAGCCTCAAGCCGGAGTATAGACGTTTTATGAATACTTACCCTAGTTTGGGCCACATGGAACGCATTCCAGAAGGGCTAATTGAACCCACAACAGGAGGAGAATTCTACTTGCCACATCTTGTGGTTATTACGGAAAAGATTCGGGTTATTTTTGACGGATCGCATAAGGACGCTAAGGGAGTAAGTCTTAATGATAAGCTGCATGTAGGTACACCACTCCAACGTAATTTGTGTAATGTCTGCATACGGTTTAGATTGCATGCATATGTATTTTGTGCAGATATTATTAAGATGTTTCGTCAAATCTGGGTATGCCCAAAACAAAGGGATTATTAGAGAATCATATGGAGAGACTCTGTTGACGAACCAATATCGCATTTTCGTCTTTGTAGAGTAACGTATGGGACAAGCCCAGCTCCTTTTCTTTCTATAGAAGTTCTACGTCAGCTAGCTATTGACTACGAACCTCAATATCCTTTTGCTTCGCGGGCTGTATTGTATGACATGTACGTGGATGATCTCCTTACCGGTTCCGATTCATTAAGTGGAGCATTGGAGCTTAAGGATCAGCTAGTTGAGTTGCTATCGCAAGGAGGATTTGAATTGAGCAAATGGAACTCAAACTGTCGTGATCTTTTAAACGGAACTGAGGAAAAGAACCCTATTTCATTGGATTTGGATAGATCGGCGAACTGGACAAAGATTCTTGGATTAGTTTGGGATTCACAAGGTTATGTTTTTATCTTTAAAATCACGCTCTCAAATGAGTTAAGGCTTACGAAGCGGAATCTTTTATCGGAGATAGCAAGGATTTATGATCCTATTAGTTTCTTGGCTCCATGCACCATTTTATTTAAAATTTTATATCAAGATCTTTGGGTAGATAAACATGGCTGGGACGATCTTCTTCCGCTTGACATTGCTCACAAATGGACACTTTATCGAAAGCAGCTTCCTTACTTGGGGCAGCTTAGCATGCCAAGAAGATGTACATTAGGCTCAAAGCAGTTTGAACTAACTGGCTTCTGTGATGCTTCGAAAAAAGGCCTATTCTGCCGTGATATACGCTCGCAGCCTTCTCGACGATGGTAGATGCAAAATTGAGTTGATTGCAGCGAAAACTCGGGTTGCCCCGTTAAAGCAGCTGACAATTCCTCGACTTGAGCTTTGTGGTGCGCTACTTTTATGTCGTCTTGTGCAACTTATTAAATCATCACTACTTATCAGCCAAATTAAAATTACAGCATTTTGTGATTCTCAGGTGCTACTTTCTTGGTTATCTTCCTCGCCCAGGAAATGGAACACCTTTGTAGGAAACCGTACAGCAGAAATACTGGGAATAATGCCGCGTTCGGTATGGCGTCATATTCGTTCCGCCGAAAACCCGGCGGATTGTGCCTCCCGTGGAATCGAGCCTAGCAAACTTATCGAATTTGAACTTTGGTGGAAGGGCCCCGCTTGGTTACAACTTAAGTCATGCCAATGGCCGATCGACAATACTCTAGAGCACGAAAATACCCAAGAAGAACTAAAGACGACGGTGGCTACCAATCTTGTTATTTCGAAGGCACATTTCCTCGAGGACTTGACTATAAGGATATCGTCATGGGTAAAATTAGTACGAACGGTCGCCTTTATTTTTCGATTTTCTCAGAATTGCCGGTGTTCCAGTATCTTTCCTTAACAGAAATCAACCAGGCTAAGCAATTCTGTTTGAGGTGGACGCAAAAGGAATTCGATATCGAGGTAAGCGCACTTAAAACTCTTAAATGCATTCCCAAGAATTCGAAATTGGGTGCCTTGTCGCCTTTTCTGGATGACGCCGGTCTGCTTCGGGTGGGTGGAAGACTTGTCCATGCTAAGGAGGTGCCATATAACATGAAACACCCAATTATACTTCCCAAGAATCATCCTTTTACGTATCCTATTTTATTTGACGCTCATAGGAAACACCTCAACATAGGAGTTTCGGGACTGTTCGCTCTCATACGTCAGGAATACTGGATACTTGGGAGCAGAAATCTGATACGCAAGATTGTGCACGACTGCGTAGTTTGTTTTCGCCTGAGGCAGTCCACAACATCACAGCTTATGGGAAACCTGCCACCGTCCCGAGTAGAGCCCTCGTTCGCGTTTAATCGTACTGGCTGTGACTATGCTGGGCCAATTCTACTTCGATTGTCCAAGGGGAGGAAACCAACATTGGTAAAGGGGTATATAGCTTTATTCGTATGTTTGGCAACCAAGGCTTTGCATCTGGAGTTGGTTTCCGATTTGACTACGGAGCTGGCAGCTGTTAAGCGATTTATAGCGAGACAAGGAAAATGCAGTGTGATATATTCGGACAACGGTTCGAATTTTCAAGGAGCTTCACGAGTCTTATCGGATATGTGCAAGTTAGTACACTCGAAGGAATATCCCCATAAAGTAGCTGAAACTTTGGACTCCTCCATATAGTCCTCATTTTGGGAGTCCGGAGTTCGTTTGGTTAAGCAGCACCTTCGCCGGGTTGTCGGAAGCAGCAGCCTCACCTTTGAAGAGATGTACACTCTACTAACCCAGATCGAGTCGTTGTTGAATTCTAGACCCCTTTGTGCTTTATCGGACTCAGACCTGGATCCACTAACCCCATCTCATTTCCTTATAGGCAGACTGTCTACTGCAGTGTGTGAACGAAGCTACTTTGAGGTTCCACTCAATCGTCTGGGGCGTTGCGAACTTCTTCAAAACCTGATGCAGGGCTTCTGGCGGAGATGGCATACGGACTATCTCACCTCATTGCAGCAGAGACCCAAGTGGCAGTGCGCAAACAAAAGCTTACAAATTGGAGATCTAGCAGTCATCAAGGATTCTAATATGCCGCCTTTCAAATGGAGTCTTGGACGAGTGCAAGAAGTCCACCCAGGTCAAGATGGTCATGTTCTTGTAGTTACTCTTCGCACTAGCCATGGAGTATCTAAGCGACCGATCACCAAGGTAGCAGTTTTACCAAATCCTCCATAATTCCTCAAATAATGTTGAGGAATGCAGTGAATGAATTTTTCTTGATACCACTGTTGCGTACAATCTTAAATACCTACATGTACATGTTACCAATTAATAGAATGCACGCATAGCAACGGAAAGCTATCGGGTTTCTTCTCGTACGATAATACAATAAAAGATCATGCGAACATCATCTTACATATGCATTCGCTATTATCAATTCATGGTGTAAAAGAAATGAGAGCGCGAGAGCCCAATGCTTGGTGCAATCTATTGATTGGTAACATACTTGAATTCACTTGTAATCGAGCAACCACCCAGCACGCAACGATAGTCGTGGTCGGAAATAAACCAAAGTTAAAAGTAAGTCGTTTGTTTCAATCGAGATCAACTTTTTTACTTCTTATTATATTTATTTACTTCTGGCTAATAAAGCGAACCTTCTGTTTTGAATTTGTCTAATGTCCCATTTCTCACACGTCATGGATCCCTCATACAAGGTTATGTATTTTTTCAGCATACGCACAATTTTGCTGATACCCATACCTAACGATGCAGGATGCGTAAATACTCGCCGATGCCGATGCGAATACTTTTAAGCTGCCCGATGCCGAGTACCCACGGGTACTAGAGTTGGGTAGTTCACGGAACTATGTCCTCTCTCGGACACATGTCCTCTCGTTCCGCAAATTGAACGAAAAAAATTCCATAGTTCCATTCAACCCTTATTCATCAATCACATATGTATGTATGTATGTATGTTGGCGTTACAGTCCATGAATGACCTGAGCCGAGCTTCTCTCAATCACCCATGTTGTGTGTGATTTAATTTTCCCATAGGTGGAAGGGACCTACAGTTTATTGCCGGTTCCGAATGGCGAATTTCGAGAAGCTTTTCATGACAATTTTACTACAGGGGGTTTTGTCAGAACCCCGCTGAGGAGAAACACCGTGAAAACACGTTCGATGACATGGCTGAGTCGGGATTCGATCCCGTGTCATCGGCGTCAGAGGCCAACACACTACCTACTGCGCCACGGTGCTCTCACATATGTACAAGACGAAAAAAAAGAAAACATAAATGCAACGAACATGCTTCTCATACGGTATGAGTTATACCCCGTAGTTTTTACGAAACCCAAAAGTATGGAGATGTGGCGATAAAGCTCGAACAGTTGGTGTACACTGTACATCACACTGGAACTGAAATGAAGAAAAGAAATGAAAGAATATAATGCCCGCACCGCATTTCGTGAACGAATGTCATACATGTATGTATGCATTCAGGTCCGGACATGGACATGGTTTGCTAGTTCAATATCGGTGCGAGTACGCTTACAGGTTCGGACATGGACATGGTTTGCTAGTTCCATATCGTTGCGATAATACATTTAGTTCCGGACATGGACATGTTTTTGATAGTTCCGATAGGTCCGAGTATACATTTAGTTCCGGACATGGACATGTTTTTGCTAGTTCCATATCGGTCCGAGTATACATTTAGTTCCGGACATGGACATGTTTTTGATAGTTCCAATAGGTCCGAGTATACATTTAGTTCCGGACATGGACATGTTTTTGCTAGTTCCATATCGGTGCGAGTAATGAGTATGCATTCAGGTCCGGACATGGACATGGTTTGCTAGTTCCATATCGGTGCGAGTATGCATGCATGATTTATGTACATATTTTATTTGTTATTTTCTCAGTTTCTGAAACAAATAAATGAAATAAACTAAACTAATTTTTTATGGTTGCTTTTGGTTTGAAATGATAATAAAACATGTTTTTAAAAAATCAAAATTTTGGAACTATTTTGCGCATCTCTAACGGGTACTCGTTTTACTAGTCGGACGAGTATTCGTAATCGTACGATGCTGTATCTACTCGTGCAGTGCTCTAGTATCTTCATATTTTTTTTAACATTTGTGTCTACACCCACATACATACCTTGGTGTGTTTTTCATTTTCAGATTCATATATTTTGAGTTCTAGGTGCCGTATCGACTTGAAATTTTGAAAAGCCTCCTAAAATGTTGTTTTTTATCCTATTCGGAATAAAAAATTAAATTTTTATTTTTGGGTCAACATTTACAAGTAGTTTTTGCGATTTACTGTCTATAGCCAACACACCCGGGTGTGCATAGATAAATGTATGTAAATTGTTAGTTAGAAATGCAGAAAAGCACTTTAGTTTTATTATAAATTCTTATTTTTTATTTATTTGACATTGTTTTTTTAATTTGTTTGAAAAATAGAAAAATGTAAAATTTTATAAAAGAAAAATGTTATTTTAGGATGGACATTTATCACATTGAGTTATATCTATGAATGTTCAGCACAAACTGGCTTTTTGCATTCTTTGCAGGCTTTTCGTGTTGGCCTTATTTTGGGACATAGGTAACGAATTCCCTTCTGCCTGAATTGTCACGTTCTTCTTGAGCCCTTATTGGAAAATTTTCAACAGTCGGTGTTACTAGGTGGCCCAGCATACTTTCCACTACGTGATGGGAAATTTCGCATGATTTGTGCATTTTGTGAACTATTCTGGATTTCTGCCATGAGTTATTGTTCACTCAACTGTTGTAGAAACAACCTTCTACGGTTTGCTGATGTTTTCAAATGTGGATTATTTTCCATGTGGATCACGAATGCTGCAAATTCAGCCACATCCACCATGTTATCAAAAAAAAAAAACCACAGGCCATCTCTTCGTTGTATATTCACCAAGGCATATTGTCAACACCTCCTTCGCTTCTGTTGTGATCGATCGTTTTTGCCTTCTTTTAGGGCCCTCAATTTCGATACTATAATGGGAAGTGGAAAGAAGCACAAACGATTTGTTCTTTTTTTGGAATATATGAACAACATACATTGGTGATTCTACTACTCTTTCTTTTGGATTAGAAAATTCGGCTGGTACGAATGTATGTCTTTTGTTTACAGTGCAAAATATTGACAAATTGTAGTCTAACATCAGAGTAGAAGCCAAATTATAGCTTGTAAAAAAGTTGTCACATACGATGTTTCGAAGGAAGGTTTGAAGGAATATTGAGTGAATCCGCTGCCACCACAATAAGGATAAAGTTGTTCATCAACAGTGGTGCGCTTTATGTGTGATGTATATTTACAACATTGACATGGTTGTCCAAAACATGCAGGAAAGCGTTCATAAAAACAACGAATGCCTGAAATTGTATAAAGAGGAGTTTGAAAGCTCATTAAAAAAAATACACAGGAGTGTGCAAAGCTACCCATAGTTTCAATGAAGAAGGCGAGAAACTGTGCACCGAACTGAAAAACAGTAGTAACACTATGTGTAAAGAACTAAAAAAAATTACTTGTCATAAACAAAGACATTGCCGAAGCTGTCAAAATGACTGAAAAACCAAGGGCAATAACAAACCTGAAGACAGTGCTGCCACTTATTATTAAACCTAAAACAAAACAGGATGGCACTAAAACTGCAGAAGAATTAAACAAGAAAGTTGATCCGAAGGATTTAAAAATATCTAAAGTAGAACAGAAACACAATGGAGTGGTAATAGTTGAAAGTGAAAATGATGAAGACAGAAACAAAATAAAATATGCTATAGAAAAAAAAAAATAAAAATAGGAGAATAATATGAAATAAAAGTACCAAAAAAAAATTAAACCACGCATTAGCATAGTAAATATGAAGTTTGCTTATAGTGAAAATGAATTAATAGAGAAAATAAAGAAACAAAATAAGATAATTGAACAAAGTGAATTATGACTAATAAAATGTTACAAAACTAAAAGGAACAATAAAAAATATGACGCAGTAATTGAAATCGACGACAAATCATTTATAAAAATAATTGAAGAGGGCAAAGTAAATATAGGATGGGAACAGTGTAAAGTATTTGATGGAATTGATGTTATGTGATGTTTCAAATGCCAACGTTTCAACCACAAAGCTAACGAGTGTAAAAAAGAACTCGTATGTATAAAATGCCATGAACAGTATAAAACAAATGAATGCAATAAGGAACCTATAAATAAATGCATTAATTGCATGAATATAAATAAAATACTAAATCTGGAACTGGACGAAAACCATACGACGCTTGATAGACAATGTCCAGTGTACATAAAGAAACTCGAAACAAACAAAAATAAAATGGGGTACTAGCAATCAAAGAAAATAAGCGGACTTTATCTAAATATTCAGGAACTTTTAAATAACTTTAAACAACTTGAGTTACTAATAGAGAAACATTGACCTGAATTCTTAATAATATCAGAAACACATTTGACCGAGGATATTAACGAATCAGAAATATTTATACATAACTATAATAATATATCATGTCTATCAAACTCGACGAGAACAGATGGAGTTACAATTTACGTCAACAATAAATGGAATATCAAAGAGATAACAAAGAAAAAAGTGGACTGGGAAATTTGGTATTTGACATGAAAATTTTGGTTATAGCTATATATAGTATTTGAAAACAAATATACTTGAAGAGGAAGAGATATCGGATCACGAAACAATTGAAATTATCATAAATACAAAGGAAATAAGTAAACGAGACGAGGTGGAGATGGAATCATTCACATATATCAGAGAGCAGCAGAAGTTCAATTGCGCAAAAAATATCAAAGCAAAACAGAAGGATTCCTAGCTAACTGTTTAAATTCTGTGCTTAAGTTCGGCTAGAAGATCAAAAGCTGTCACGAACAAATAACATTAAGATCCAAGTATGGAAATCAAAGTTACAAACTGAGAGGTACAAGGAATTTGAAATTTTGTTGGACGCTGCTGACGCTAAACAAAGACACTCAGATGTAGTCGACGTTATTGACAAGGTTAGGTTAGGTTAGTTGGGTGCCCTGTTGACATGAGGTCACGGCTCACTTAGACTACTAAGAGTCCATTGTGCCCATTTTGAAAACTAACCCGAGGGGAGCCTGTTAGTGGCCGTGGTGCAGTGGTTAACATCATCGACCGCCAAGCGGAAGGTTTATGGTTCAAATTCGCTTCATAGCCAAGAAAAAGTAATTCCTATACGGACAAAAAGTATGCAACGCAGTTGTGAATGGAAAGTGACCAGACGTACTGCTGAAGGCATAACACTCATAGTATATGGTCAACCGAAATTCATCCTCTGCGTATGCAATACTAAAGTGCTTGAACGAATTACTACGGACTATAACCAACGCGGAATTTGGTCGGCTCTCGTCCTATCTAGGTCTAGGACAACCACCCCTGAGAGTAGTGAACGAACATCAACGACCCCAACCACTGAAGGTTGTGTGTGTCAACACATCATAAGAGAATATGAAAACTCTTGAACCTGCGCGAGTCTCTAAAAAAAAAAAAAAAAAAAGAAAAAAAAACTGAGCTGAACCACCCACATTCAATTAAGAATCTTAGCAGTTTGTTCAGCTTAATGTCTCTTGGCTCTTCTAAACCCGAAAAGAAATAGTTCCCTAAGTACGTAAATCATTTTCGGGCCAGTGCAGGGCATTGACACAGTAGGTGACGAATGGATTCTATTTCCTCTTCGTCCCTACAGCTTCTGCAAAAATCGTTGTAGGGCTGGCCTAGTCTAGCTGCATGTTATGATATCATGCAGTGCCCAGTGAGAGCACCGACTACCAGTCGTATATTCCCTCTACCAAGATTTAGCAGACTTTCCGTCCTTTTTTTTTGTCAAAGACAGGCCATGTTAACCTTGCCATAGCGCATGTGTCTAATTGACACCATCGCTTGTTGGCCTTTCCTAGTACTTCCACTCCTATTTCTCTGAATAGTGTGCTGAGTGGCGTTCTAGCCTCAGTTGTGATCTGAGAAGTATCTGCGCCTGATCCCAGTCTGGCTAGTTCGTCCGCCTTCTCATTTCCGGAAATATTCACATGCCCTGGTACCCAGCAGATGGTTCTTCTAGTTTCTCTTTACAGAGTTTTACGAGCTTGGATCTTATCCATGTTGCTTACTTACTTACTTACTTATCAGGCCTGCGATCCATGGAGGATCTGAGCCTGAGCTATAGCTGCCTTCCATCCTTGACGGTCCCGGGCACGCTGCTTCCAGTTGTCAAGACCAAGATGTCTTACATCCGCGATTACTTGGTCTTTATACCGGAGGTTCGGTCTTCCTCTTCTTCTCGAACCAGGAGGCTCGGAGTCGAAGACTCTCTTAGCTGGAGCGTTGATGTCCATGCGCTCGATGTGGCCGAGCCAGTGTAGTCGACGGGTCCTTGCCTTCCGGACTACATCCACATCTTGGTACAGCTCGTAGAGTTCGCGGTTGTGTCTTCTTCTCCATTCACCTTCCTCACAGACAGGACCAAATATCCGGCGCAGAATTTTTCTTTCGAAAGAACCCAAAATCAGCTCCGCTGTCCTGCTTATCGTCCAGCTTTCGGCTCCGTACAGCAAGACTGGCAGAATGAGCGTTTTGTAAAGCATGACTTTGGTCTTTCGAGTGAGGAGTTTTGACCCCAGTTGTTTGGACAAGCCGAAGTAGCAGCGGTTGCCAAGGGCGATTCTACGCCGGATCTCCACTGTGGTGTCATTTGTGGAGTTTACGTTTGCCCCGAGGTAGATAAACTCCTTAACTACCTCGAAATTGTAGCTGTCAATTGTTATGTTTTGTCCCAGGTGGTGAGCGACGGATTGGTTTTTGCTTGACAGCATGTATTTCGTTTTGTCCTCATTGATCTTAAGACCAATTCGTTTTGACCCCAGTTGTTTGGACAAGCCGAAGTAGCAGCGGTTGCCAAGGGCGATTCTACGCCGGATCTCCACTGTGGTGTCATTTGTGGAGTTTACGTTTGCCCCGAGGTAGATAAACTCCTTAACTACCTCGAAATTGTAGCTGTCAATTGTTATGTTTTGTCCCAGGTGGTGAGCGACGGATTGGTTTTTGCTTGACAGCATGTATTTCGTTTTGTCCTCATTGATCTTAAGACCAATTCGTTTCGCCTGTTCTTCAATCGCCGTGAATGCTTCCACAATGCCACGGCGAGAACACGCGATGATGTCGATATCATCCGCGTATCCTAGCAGCTGGATGGACTTGTAAAAGATAGTGCCTTCCCTGTTGACGCCTGCCCGTCGCACTATCTGCTCCAGCACCAGGTTGAAGAAGTCACATGACAGCGCATCTCCTTGCCGAAATCCGGTGCATGTTTCGAATGGTTCCGAGGTCCTAGAACCGAGTTGCACGGTGCATCGCGGGTTTTTTATTAGCGTGGCGCGACACAACTGGATCAGTTTTACCGGGATCCCGAATTCGGCCATCGTCCCAAACAGTGCTTCACGATGAATGCTGTCGTATGCGGCTTTGAAATCGATGAAAAGATGGTGTGTATCGATTTGAAACTCGTTGGTCTTTTCCAGGATTTGGCGTAGTGTGAAAATTTGGTCTATAGTTGATTTGCCGGGCCGGAAGCCGCACTGGTAGCTGCCGATTAGTGCGGTGCAAAATGGTTTTAGACGTTCACACAATACGCTGGACAGGATCTTGTATGCGACATTGAGCAGGGATATACCTCTATAGTTCTTGCAAGAGGTAGGATCGCCTTTTTTGTGGATGGGGCATATAGAGCTGGTATTCCAGTCGTCGGGCATGCTCTCATCCTCCCAAATTCTGCAGATGATCTGGTGCATGCTCCCTACCAGAACATCGCCGCCAGCCTTGAAGAGCTCTGATGGCAAGCCATCTGAGCCTGCGGCCTTGTTGTTCTTCAGCTTCTGAATAGCTGTGCCGACTTCTTCTATGCTGGGTGGGAGGACTACTTCAGCGGCTGGAGTTGGGATTTCCTCGGTCCCTACCACTCTCTCTTGGTCATGCTCGTTAAGCAGCTGCTGGAAGTGCTGCTTAAATACATCCACTATTCCCTGCGGGTCGGTGACAAGATTACCCTCGCAGTTTCGAAGAGCCAGGGTGCCCTTTTTGAAGCCTCCTGTAAGGCCTTTGGCTTTCTTGTAAAAGGCTCGTATTTTATGTTTGTCCCTAGACTCCTCGATATCCTTGAGCTGGGAGGCTGCGAAGATTCTTTTCTTTTGTCGCAGTAGTTTCTTCTCCTCCCTTCTTCTGGCTCGGTACTCTTCTCGCGCTGCCCTGGTTTTCCTCTGCAGCGCCTTTTGGTACGCCTCGTCGGTTGCTGCCTTTTTCTGCTCACACTCGCCATCATACCACGGGTTTCTTGTCGGGGGTGGTAGGTATCCTAAGGTGGTTTCGGCTACTTCCTGAATGGCTGAGCGGCAATGCAGCCACATATTATTGGCATTTGTGTTCGACGTAGGCATACCGTAGAGTCTTTCGCTCAGCTGCTCCCTGTAGACTCTGGCAACCTCCGGTGTGCTCAGGCGCCCAATTTCGAACCTCCTCCTGATGGGCTGGTGCAGCTTTCTGACATTGGACAGTCGAGCTCTGAATCTTGCTGCTACGAGGAAGTGGTCAGAGTCGACATTTGCCCCTCTGAATGTTCGCACATCCAGGATGTTTGACGCGTGCCTTGCGTCAATGAGCACATGGTCGATTTGGTTGGCGGTTCGACCGTCCGGAGATCGCCAGGTTGCTGTGTGGATTCGCTTGCGAGGGAATCTTGTGCTACTTATCACCGCATTACGAGCTGTCGCAAAGTCAGCGAGTCGGAAGCCGTTATCTGTTGTTGTATCGTGGAGGCTGTGCTTTCCGATCACTCCGCCAAGGGTGTTTTCCTTTCCGATTTTGACGTTGAAGTCCCCGAGCACGATTTTTACATCGTACTCCGGACAAGCTCCGTAGGCGTTGTCCAGGAGGTCATAGAAGTCCTCCTTGATAGGGTCTTCAGCCTCGTCGGTAGGGGCGTGTGCACATATAAGGCTGATGTTATAAAATCTGCCTCTGATGCGGATCACAGCCAGGCGATCACTTATAGGTTTAAAGTCGATGACCTTCGACCTTAACCGCTTTCCCACGACAAATCCGCATCCCATTAAGTGCAACTTTTTGTGACAGCTGTAATAAATGTCGCAATTTTTCTTCCTAATCATACCGTTTCCTATCCAGCGTATTTCCTGGACCGCAGTAATATCCGCCTTGTACTGCGTGAGGATTCCTTCTAGTTTATGAGCAGCTCCGGGAGTGTACAGGGTTCTGACATTCCAGGAGCATACTCGCAAATCGTGTTCCTTTTTCGTGCGTTGTCGTCGTCGAGTATCCGTCCGTGTATCCGAGGCATCTTGCTCATCCATGTTGCTTGCAGAGCCTTAATCGCTGCCTGACTGTCAACATAGATTTTGATTCTCTTACCTGAGAAATTCTCCCTAAGAATCAGATCCGCGCCTTTTTTGATTGCAAAGATCTCAGCCTGGAAGACGCTACAGCCATCATCAAGTCTGTAGGAGTGACACACTTCCTGAAATTCGAAGTAGACTCCGGCTCCTGTACCGGTATCCGTTTTGGATTCGTCGGTATAGATTGCCAGTGCCTCTTCCGTGTTTACCATACCACTGGCCCACTCCTCCCTGGAGGGAATCCTAATAGAGAATCTCCTCTCGCAGCAAGAAAGTGGGGTGGTATAGTCCGTTTTGGTTGCGTACCTCAGGATAGCCCATCGATTCAGGATTGATGCGTGGTCATGAGGACATGCAATGCTTTCACAGTATCACATGTCTAGTGGTGGAAGGTTCAGCATTGCTTCAACGGCCGCCGTTGGTGTGGATTTCATAGATCCGGTCACCGCCAGACAGCCAGCCGTCTGAATCCTTGTAAGACATTGAAGGGTGCATTTCTTCTCAAGTGCTTTCCACCAGACAATTGACCTATAGACTAAAATAGGTCTTACCACCGCGGTGTATAGCCAGTATACCACCTTTGGTTTAAAGCCCCATGTCTTTCCGAAAGGTACCCTGCCCGAATATAGTGCCACGTAAGCTTTCTTGGTTCTTTCATTTATGCTGTCCTTCCAGCTAAGCTTGGAGTCTAGAATTATGCCAAGATACCTAGCGGACTTCTTCGGAATCAGGTCGATATTATTTATACGTGGATAGATATAACTAGGTATTGATCTTTTTCGTGTGAAGAGGACAATCTCAGTTTTAGTTGGATTAACCCCTAGGCCTCGTCCCTTGACCCAGTTATTCACCAATAGCAGTGCATAACTTAGTCTTTCACTGAGGACCTGAGAAAATTTCCCAGGAACCAGGATGGTAATGTCATCGGCATAGCCCGTGACGTTGAAACTCTGTGTCTCTAAGGAGCTTTAGCAATTCGTCGACTACGAGGAGCCAGAGGAGAGGCGATAGAACACCCTCCTGTGGTGTGCCTCGGTTGACTTTCACCCTTCCATTTGCTCCTCCTATCGACGAGTTTACTATGCGGGTACTTAGCATTTGTTCAGCCCATCTACAGATTCCCGAGTTTATGTGGGTAATCCGTAGGCTGGACATTATTGCTTCGGTACTGACGTTATTGAAGGCACCCTCAACATCTAGAAAGGCCCCCAGGTGTATTCCTTAGCATTGAGTGCCTTTTTATCGTATAGACCACCCTGTGAAGAGCGGTGTCTACCGTTCTACCCTTTATGTATGCGTTGTGCTATTGTGATAAGTAGCTATCACCAATCTCATCTCTTATGTATTTGTCGATTAGTCGTTCCATAAGGAAGGAGGATAGGCTGATAGGTCTATACTCCTTTGCCGTGGCATGGTTGACCTTCCCTTACTTCGGTATAAACACCACCTTAACCTCTCTCCATCCTGAGGCACCAGCAGTATATGCGTTCTAGTCAGGGGATAATTAGTTCCCCTGGTTCTTGCAGCATTTTCGGATATATACCGTCTATTCCTGGCGCCTTGTAGGGGTCGAATGATTTTACCGCCCACAGAATTTTTTCTTTGGTAACGATCTTATCGATTATTTCAGGTCCAGTCTGTTCCCTTACCAGTGTATTTGCCGTCCCGAATGTTCCCGCGTTTACACAGTTAGGGAAGTGACACTTTAGTAGGGCGTCAAGCATGCTTTCGTTTGAGTCTGTCCAGCTACCATCAGATTTCCTGTTTGAAGAAACCTGCGTGAGAGCCTTGGCAAGGACCTTTCTCAGACGAGCCGCATCCGTACATGATTCGATAGACCTGCAGAAATTTCTCCACAATCTCTTTTTAGCGAATCTAATTTCCTTTTTGAGTCGCTTAACATTATCTCTGTACGTTGACCAATCGATGGAACCCTCTTTAGCGAGGTTCCAACTATGTCTGGACATACGTAGCCGCTCTGCTATTTTTGCATTCTTTTTATTTGGTTTTTTGATGGGGCAAGATCACTCGAAGGACTGGTTTAGCTTATCGGTTAGGTTCAGTATCATCTTATCGATGTCTTTTGTGGAGTTGGGATTTCCATTCGGAGACCGAACTAGGGTTTTCCCCAATTCCGCGTTGAACTTTAGCCAATTCGCCTTCCGCGGATTCCGAAAGACATTGGCATCCGTTACACAAAGATTCAGATCAAAGAGTATCCAGCAATGGTCGGAAAGTGACGCTTAGTCGGACACTCTCCAGTCTGAGACCTTTGCGTTACCGTTTCCATTTACTAAAGTAACGTCTATAACCTCCCTTCTATTTTTAGTGATAAAGGTTGGTGAATTACCACGGTCACGTATAGTTAGGTTAGTATTTAGGACATAACTGAACAGAGCCTCACCTCTACTATTTGTGTTAGTGCTACCCCAAATGGTATGATGGGGGTTAGCATCACACCCTAAGACTAAGTTCTTCTTACCTTGTTTGGTCATTGAGACCAGTTTCCTTACTCCTTCCGAGGGGACGTCCGTGCCTTCGTCATATGGTAGGTAAACCGACGCCATCGTGAAGGAGCCGTCTTTTCCTTTGACTTCCACAACCGTCTGATCACCCGAACTGAAATTGGTTAGCATTAGTGTGTGGAGTTCTTTCCTGGCAGCAAGACAAGTCCTTACCTTGCCTTCGTTACCGTTATAAATTATTTTGTATTTTGATGATCCTAGTCCTTTTACCCGATTGTGGAGAATCTATGGTTCCTGAACTAGGGCCAAGTCAAGCTGTTCCTTGTTGAGGAGCAGCATCGAGGCGGCTTTACTGCGGTGGAGGTTTATTTGTACTACCTTCATTGTCTGTAGTATCTTTTTCCACCTCCACCGGTGCCACCTCACCAGGCCGCGCCTTCTTCGTGAGTCTCAATAGAAACTCACCAGCTCCGAAGAACAAGCGCACAGCCTATTTTTCCCTTAGAATTCCCGGTGGATTCTCTATAACGAAAAACCTCCCAGTCATCCATAGGGACCGCTGGGTTTAGTGCTTTTACCCGTCTTAGCGACTTCGGTATTTGGTGCGCTCTTTCCACCCTTACGTCGAGCCTGGGTGCCTGGGAGCTCGTTAACGGTTGGAAATAAACCCTCCAACCCTACATCCTTGGGTACGGTTTCAATAAGCTCACACCACCACTGGAATAGGGCTGACTACCTCTTAGTCACTAGCATTAAAACCATTTTGATTCAACATGGTATCCCAGGCTACTTTAAGCCCCAGCACCGCGTCAAGGTGGATAGTCACGTTAGGGATGTTATTGACAATATTGGCAACTTGATTGCAATAGTTTGATATAACTGTTTATTGTTTTAGAAATATATTTAATATCACTTAAAAGTGTTTCCGTCTCTCCGCTCTTTACTAAGTAGCCGCGCACAGTTGCGGGCTACATTTTTTAATTTAAAAATAAAATTTAAAACATTTCAATTTATTTAGCATTTATATTATATGGATTCTTGAACCACATTTCAAAATACACCCCATCGCTCTGTTTTGTAAGGTTTACAGGCTGTTCATTTTTGTAGTATGGTACAAATATTGTTCGTGACTGAACGTGAATTTAATTAAAAAAAAAAAAAGACAAAAAATGGGGGAACGCTTTTCTTTATTCGTCGTATATAGTATATATAATTGATGAGTCGGTTGACATCTGGAAAATTGTTGTGGTTTTTTTTTTTTTTTTTTTTGGATCTTAATCTTACATCGTTCGCTCGAACATATCGGGCTCCACGAAAGATGTCACCAGCGTGTGACGTAATTATGTCGAACAAATATATTACTGATGAACAATAGTTAAAATGGCGTAAAATAGAATTGTAGATATTAATTGCACTGCTTTTCGAAATACATTTTCTTATTCTGTACATAAAGTTTATCTTCTTAGCAATTTTGCCACATAAATTATCTATATGATTGTTTAACAATAATTTATTATCCGTAATTATGCAAAAATACTTCATATTACTACCATTTCTATGTACATTAATTTTTGAAATATTGCTACCAATACACATGCCCTTAGTTTTTGAGACATTGAACATTAACCTATTCTTACATCACCATTTATGCAAATTATCCGCATCTTCATTTAATCTTAATTCACAGAGATTGACATTATTAACAACAATGAAATAATATATATGTATATAAGTGTATCATCAGCAAACAGTGATATTCTTTATCATTTATATATACCAAAAGATGGCGCCGTGCCGCAGTTGTTAGTGTGCTGGATTCTGGTGCACGATGAGCGAGTTCGGATCCCGATAACACCAACGCTATCGAATGTTTATTTCGCGACGTTCCTCCTCGGCATAGTACTGGCAAAACCCCCCGTAGTAAACTTGCCATGAAAAAGCTTCTCGAATCACGCCGTTCGGAATCGGCATTAAACTGTAGGTCCTTTTTACCTGTGTGAAAAATAAATCACACACAACATGGGTGATTGAGAGAAGCTTGACTCTGGTCCTTCATGGGCTGTAACGCCACCAAAGAAGAAGAACAAGATATATACCAAAAAAAGTATTACTCCCCAAATTGATCCCTGCGGCACTCCTAGGTTAACTGCTATTGGTGATGAGTAGACATCTTCTAGCTTTACTTTCTGAGTCCTGTCTGACTCGAACCATCTAAGATCTTTATTTCTTACACCATATTTTTCTAACTTCTTCAATAAAATCTTGCTATCCACAGTCTCAAATGCCCTCTTCAGGATTACAAAAAGCGCTAATATCTTGTTTCCATAGTCCATCCACTTTTTCCATTCATTTTTATTTTTTTTTTCTTTTGTTGAAGGCTTCTGCTAGGTTAGGTTAGGTATATGGGTGCCCTATTGACGTAAAGTCAAGGCTCACGTAGACTACGTTGAGTCCATTGTGCCCACCTGTTTTGTTTAACCCGTTGATACCTATTCATTTACCGTCGAGCTGAACCAGGCAGACGAGGATAAAAATCCCAGTATTCTGTTCAGCCCGATATTACCTACCTCTTCTAGTCCCGAAAGGAAGTATGTTCCCAGGCAAATATTCCTTTTTTGGGCTAGCGCCGGGCATTCGCACAGCAGGTGGCGAACGGACTCAATTCCCTCTTCGTCCCTGCAGCTTCTGCAGAAGTCATTGTAGGGCTGGCCTAGTCGAACTGCATGATAGGATAGCATGCAGTGTCCGGTGAGGACATCGACTGCCAGTCGAATGTTCCCACTATTGAACTTCAGCAGATTTTCCGTTCTTTTCTTATCATAGACGGGCCAAGTCGATTTCGCCGTTGCGCATGTATCTAAGCGACACCAGCGCTTATTGGCTTTCACCAATAGCTCCGTCTGTATCTCCCTGTAGAGCGCACTGAGTGGTGCTTTGGCCTCAGCTGAGATCTGCGCAATGTTAGCACCTGATCCCACCCTAGCCAACTCGTCCGCCCTCTCGTTTCCGGAGATATTCATATGACCAGGTACCCAGCAAAGGGTCACCTCATTTACATTGGATATCTCTTCTAACTTCTCCTTGCAGAGTTTGACGAGTTTGGATCTTATCCATGCTGCCTGCAGAGCCTTAATGGCTGCCTGGCTGTCAACATAGATGCTGATCTTTTTTCCTGTAATATTCTCTTTGCTGATCAGGTCCGCCGCCTGCTTGATAGCGAAGACCTCAGCTTGGAAGACACTGCATCCATCATCGAGCCTGTAGGAGCGATGCATATCCCGAGACTCAAAGTAGACTCCGGCACCTGTGCCAACATCCATTTTGGATCCGTCGGTGTAGAGTGCCAGTTCACTTTCCGTGAGTACCAAATCACCGGTCCATTCCTCCCTTGAGGGAATTCTAATAGAGAATCTCCTCTCCCAGGAAGGAAGTCGGGTGACATAGTCCGTTACGGTTCTGAATCTCGAGACGGCCCATCGATCCAAGACTGATGCATGTCCGTGAGGACTCCTTTTCCAGAGTCCTGATTCCTGTAATCTTAGCGCAGTTCTGGTTGCGGCGCTCTCGCAGTACAAGTCCAGGAATGGGAGGTTCAGCATGACTTCAAGGGCCGCAGTTGGTGTGGACTTCATAGATCCCGTCACCGCCAGACAGCCTGCCCTTTGAACCTTTGACACACTCTGAAGATGACACTTTTTCTCAAGCGCCTTCCACCAGACAACCGAGCCATAGACTAGGGTAGGTCTTACTACCGCAGTGTACAACCAATGTACTAACCTCGGTTTGAGGCCCCATGTCTTTCCAAAGGCTACCTTGCACGAATATAGTGCCACATAGGCCTTTTTGATTCTTTCCTCAATATTTTCTCTCCAACTAAGTTTGGAGTCCAGGATTATGCCCAGATATTTCGCAGATTTTCCAGAGATCAGATCATACGGGGGTAGGTGTATCTTGGTACAGATCTTTTCTTTGTAAAGAGTACTACCTCTGTTTTCGCCGGACTTACTCCCAGACCTCGCCCCTTGACCCAGCTATCCACTAACGTCAGTGCATAGCTTAGTTTATCGCTGGAACCTGCGTAAATTTTCCAGAGACCAAAATGGCAATGTCATCGGCGTAGACCGTAACATTAAAACCCTCCGTCTCCAGAATCTTGGCCATTCCGTCGACCACAAGGAGCCATAGGAGGGGTGACAGAACGCCACCTTGTGGTGTACCTTTATTTACCCTCACCCTTCCGCATGCTCTCCCTATCGTCGAATTTACTATACGAGTACCCAGCATTTACCCAATCCAACTGCATACACCCGGGTTTATTTGGGCCATATGAAGGCTGGACACTATTGCCTCGGTACTAACGTTATTAAAGGCACTCTCAATGTCCAGGAAGGCACCTAGAGTGAATTCCTTGATACTGAGCGATTTTTCTATCGTAGAGACTACCCTATGCAGAGCAGTATCCACCGATTTTCCCCTTATGTACACATTATGTGATTGTGACAGATACCCGTCCCCAATCTCTTCCCTTACGTACAAATCTATTATTCGTTCCAGCGTTTTCATCAGGAAGGACGACAGACTGATAGGCCTAAAGTCCTTTGCAGTAGTATGGTTGACTTTACCCGACTTGGGTATGAAAACCACCCTAACTTCCCTCCACGCTTGAGGAACATAACCCATCCTGAGGCACCAGGAGTAGATGCGCTTCAGCCATGGAAGAATGACTTCACATGACTCCTGCAACATGATCGGAAAGATCCCATCCATTCCCGGTGCCTTGTAGGGGTCAAAAGATTTGATTGCCCACAGGATCTTATTCTCCGTAACAATCTTATCGACTGTCTCATGTTCAATACATTCCCTTGGCAACGTGTCCGCCGAATTGAAGATTCCTGCATCCTCGCAGCCAGGGAAATGACATTTCAGTAGTGAATCAAGCACGCTCTCGTTTGAGTCTGTCCAGCTACCATCAGATCTCTTTATAGAGGACATCTGTGTGGGAGCTTTTGCAAGGACCTTCCTCAGACGAGCTGCACTCGTACATGATTCAATAGAGCCGCAGAAGCTTCTCCAAGAGTCCTTCTTGGCGAATCTAATTTCTTTTTTGAGTCGCTTAACACTATCTCTATAGGTTGACCATTCAATGGCCCCCTCTTTTGCCAGGTTCCAACTGAGCCTAGAGATACGAAGCCGCTCCGCTATTTTAGCATTCCACCATGGTGGGTGGTTTCTTTTACTGGGTCGTCTGGCAGGACATGCCTTCTCAAATGACCATTTAGCTTGCTGGTAAGGCTTAGTACCATCTCATCGATGTCTTCCGTGGAGTCGGGGTTCCCATCCGGAGGCCGGTTAAGGGTCCCACCCAGCTCCGCGTTAAACCTCTGCCAGTTCGCCTTCCGGGGATTCCGGAATACTTTCCTATCCGGCCTACGGACATTCAAGTCGAAGAGGATCCAACAGTGATCAGAAAGTGATACTTTGTCAGATACTCTCCAGTTTGAGATGTCCGCAGTACCGTTATCATTTATAAGCGTTATGTCTAGGCCTTCCCTTCTGTTACTAGTAATAAATGTTGGTGAATCACCCCGATTACATATAACTAGGTTAGTACTAAGGACAAAACTGAACAAAGCCTCACCCCTACTATTGGTATTAGAGCTACCCCAAGTATTGTGATGAGCGTTAGCATCACACCCTACGACTAAGTTCTTCTTACCTTGTTCGGCCATTGCGATCAATGACCTTGTTTCCCTAGAGGGGACGTCCGTGCCTTCGTCGTACGGTAGGTAAACCGAAGCCATCATTAGTGCACCCTCCTTTCCCGTAACCTCCACCACCGTCTGGTCACCCGAGCTGAAATTAGTTAACATTAGTACGTGGAGATCTTTGCTAGCAACAATCCAAGTTCTAACCTTGCCTTCTCTACTGTTATAAAAGAGGCTGTATTTCGATGACCCTAATCCCTTAACCCGATTATGGAGGATCCATGGTTCTTGGATCAGGGCCACATCAAGCTGCTCCTTGTTCATAAGCAGCATGAGGTTGGCTGATGCGGCCTTACTGTGATGTAGGTTTATTTGCACTACTTTCATTTTCAGTAGCACTGTCCTTCACCACAGCTGCCGTACCGCCAGGCTGCGCCTTCTTCATGAGTCTCACAGGAAACTCATCAGCCCCGAAGAATAGGCGCATATGCCTCTCTTTTTTCATCGTTTCCGGCGGATCCTCGATAACAAAGATTATGCTCTTTGTGCCATCTTCGTTGCTCTCAATTGCGACTACTTTTGTGCCTTTAGAAAGCCGAGGATCTCGCTTTTCTCGAATTCCGTTTCCGGTACGCTCATCTTGGCTTTAGGCCTCTCTGGTACCTCGTCCAAGGGGACTGCCTTTAGTGCAGCCCCCTCCCACAACTTGAAGGTGGGTACGACCTTCTTCGCAAAGTCATGCGATAGCTGGTCCTTGCAGTCTAGCCTACTCACACCTCGCCTCCAGTTAGTGAGACCAAACGTTGGCGCAGTTTTCCCAGCATTCCCTCGAATGTGGTCGAAGATCGCTCTAGCCAAGGCCTTCTCGATCATCTTCCCTTGTTCGAAGGTATACTGGCCACTCGGCCTGCCGGAATCTATCACAGCTAGCTGTAAAGCATTCCGAGCAGCCCCTGCACTGCCCCGAACTGCACTGCCGTGTTGACCTTCACTCTTTTTGATGGATTTCCGGCTTCCTCTTGGGATCTTACCCTCTTCGCCTTGAAATCCTCTCTTCTCTTAGGAGCTGGCACGGTTTCTAGTTTGCCTTTACCAGTCTTATCGACCGTGTTAGGGGCTACCTTAGTAGAACCTACCTTAGCGGCTACAGTCCTTTCCGTGCCCTTGGTTTTCAGGTTCTCACCTTCGCCTAGGGTCTGGGTGCAGCTAGAACCCGCCTTATCGGCTTCGGTTCCACCTGGCCCAGCCCTCCGCTCCCTTTTCTTGGGGGGATTTTTGGTCTTTTTATCCCCCTTGCCTTCTCTGGCTTTTTTGCCGGATGTGCTCTTGTCAGCCCTTGGTCTTATTAGGACATCCTTGGCAATCACCTCTCCTGCCCAAGCGAGCTTTTCCTTCTCCATATCGGAGAGCAGGGGTATGCCCTGTTCCTCAAGCAAGCGCTTAAGGTGTACAGCTTTTTTTGTACTCCTTAAGCCTCAGCTTTCCTTGAGTTAATTTCTTGGCATCCTTTTTCCGTGTTAAACCTTCTTGGGCTGTCTCTTCAGAATCAGCGAGTAATTCCTCCTCTAATTCCTTGGAGATGACCTCGTCTAACACTCTGGATCCCCTTGGTTTGGCTTCTTCCTCTCTGCCACTGGCCACGGCAAGTAGTGCGTCTGCCACCGACTCGAGAGAGAGCTCTTCCTCTTTGCTTCCTTTTTTTGATTTTTTTATATTATTATTAGAAATTGTGTACCCACGAGTACGGCCGGAAATATGGGTCCACTCCGACAGAGCCGCCGAATATCGGTGTAAGGCATTTGAATACCTTAGGCTTCGCCTGTGCACCTAAGGGAGCTCCTTAGCGGTTGGACTAAACCCTCCAACCTTTCATCCATCGGCACGGTTTTAAAAAGCACACACCACCACTGGAATAGGGTTGACTATCTCTTGGTTCCCGGCCCGGAGACCATGTCGTTGACAAAGGTTCCCTGGCCAGTGTAAGCCCCAGCACCACGGCAAGGTGGATAGTCCCGCTGGGGAAGGCTTCTGCTATCTGTTGGAGCACTCAGACGCAAATACTGGTCCATTGTACGCCAGGCAGACACGTTATATTACTGTATTTTCCCCGTTTTCCGGAGAAAAATGAGAACCTTCAGTGATGTAGAGCTAAGAGATTCGGCACACACACACACCGCCCCAAGCGTGCGCCACCGGGCGCGAGCAAAGGCGGGACAGTCACAGAGAAAATGCTCTGCAGTGTCATCCTCCGCGCAACATGCAGCACAGATAGGCGTCTCGCTTATGCCAAGCACGCAGAGACGCCTGTCTCCTTAACGAGAGGAGGAATGCTGCGGATTTCTTGCAGACATCAGGGCATACGCGCTTTGTCATCCTGCATCCTGGACAATTCCTCCATCTACGGTTGTGTGTATTAAACACCCGGTTGTTAATGTGGGATTTAACCGTAGACGCATGTAGACCTAGAGCGGGTGCAGGTTCTGAGAAGTTCTCCTCTGAACCCATTCCGGCGAGCTCATCAGAGATCTCATTTCCTGGGATCCCAGAGTGGCCTGCAACCCATACAGGCCTTAATGAATTTAGTCTACCGACTCTGTTCAAGAAGAACTTGAGTTCAAGCACTAATCTGGAGGTTGTTAGGGGGTTGCGTATGGCTTTGAGTGCAGCTTGGCTGTCACTGCAGACGCATATGCTTTTCCCCCTCCACCTGTGCTTCACAACATAATGCATGGCCATTAGGATTGCGTATATCTCTGATTTAAAGACAGACGCATATTTTCCTAACGAAAAGTGCAGTCGGATGTTTTCGCGCTCAAAGAAGACCCCAGCACCGCACCACCGCCCAACCTGGAGCCATATATGAAAATGCGAAAAATATCATTTCCAGGTTCAGTACCCAGCCAGAGCCAATCCTGACGCCATGGAAACTCGACTGTGGAATTACGGCGCAGTAGGATAACGGCGTCAGTGCGTCAGAAGGCATGTACATGAGACAGGGGTCGCAGGACAATTATTCCTATGCGAGTTGTACCAAAAGCCGTTTCTCTTCAGACGAGAGATGGCTTTCAGAGCACACCCTCTGATAAATATATCAAGAGGTGGAAGGTTCATCATAGCATCTAGAGCAGCGCCCGGCGTGCTGGGGAAGCCGCCGTGCAGCTGAGACAAACCGTTCTTTGGAGTTTGATGAAAGAGGCTACGCCGTGTTTGCGTTTTAGTCTTTTCCATCAGACAACCGATGCATTTGAGATTATAGGTCTTATCATTGCCGTGTAGATCCTGAGGACCTTTACCGGCGATAAACCCTATGTTTTGCCAAAAGCTGCTTTGCAATGCCAGAAAGCTGACAGCGCTTTGGTGGTTTTTGACTCAACATGCTTTGACTTAGCTAGATACTTAGCCTCCTTGGATATCGGGATGAAAGTGCTTTTTAGTACCAGCTGAGTCATATCAGTATTTTTTCTCCTTCTCGTGAAGAGAACGACATTGATATTACGAGGATTGACCGACGGCCCATTTCTGGTACACCAATCATCGATCACATTTAGCGCCGCCTGTGCTTTGAGACGGACCGTCGCTAAACCCGAGCCGACAGAAAGAACGGCGACATTATCCGCATAGACCGGGCATAGATTCCAGAGGCATTAAGAGCATCAAGCAGAGAGTCGATCATCATGCTCCATAAGCGGAGGCAGGACGCCACCTTGCGGGTAGCCTTTACGCCGGACTTGACACATTGGTCGAGGCTTGCATCAACGGTCAATGTCCTGTGCACAAGCATTGCTTTGATCCACAAGACCAGTGCTTCATCTACGCCATTATGTCTGGCAGCGGTGCACAAGCTGTCGAATGTTGCGTTATCAAAAGCTCCCTCAATATCGATGAAGACGCCCAGCGCGTACTCTTTCCTTTCGAGCGTGCATTCAATTCTCCCGACTAGGTTTTGAAGCGCAGTGTCGCAGGATTTTCCGCGCTGATAAGAATGTTGCATTTTTGAAAGGATGCATTCGAAGGGCAACTTTGAGCACTTGCAACTCTACCAGTCTCTCCATGCTTTTCAGCTGGAAGGATGTTAGACTAATTGGTCTAAAACTCTTGGCAAGTGAGTAGTCCTCTTTTCCTATTTTGGGAATAAAGACTACTTTCACCGTGCGCCAAGGAATGGGTATGTGAGCAAGTGCTAGACTAGCAGTGAAAAGAGAGCGGCGGAGCTAAGGAAGGAGGGTCGGATCGATTTGGTAGGAGATACCTCCGTCGACCTAACTCTGGGTTCCCCCAGAGGTTTAGCCTCGACTATAGTGCCTTCGGCTTTATCAGCCTCTATGCACAATTTTCGGGCACGCCTCTTACCTCCCCTTTTTTGGCACTTAGCAGTGCATTCAGCAGTACGTCTCAAATCTGGGGCGCGTTCCAATAGATTGTGCCTCTTGTATTGGCCAGGGATTTTTGCACAATCATTTCCAATACGATGTTGAAGAAATCACACGACAGCGCATCGCCCTGCCTAAACCCTTTTTTGACATCAAAACTATCGGTAAGGTGTTCACCGGTTCGGATGGAGCAGCGAGCATTCTCCAAAGTCATCCTGCATAGTCTGATGAGTTTAGCAGGTATGTCAAAGTTAGACATAGCGTTGTATAGCTCGTTTCTAATTACGCTGTTGTATGCGGCTTTGAAGTCGACAAAGAGGTGGTGAGTGTCGACTTGAAATTCATTGGTTTTTTCCAGGATCTGCCGTAGTGTGAAGATTTGGTCGATGGTGGACTTCCCTGGCCTGAATCCACACTGATAAGGACCTATCAGATTATTTACAAAAGGCTTCAGGCGTCCACACAAAACGGCAAAAAAGTTTTTGTAGGTGATGTTGAGGAGACTTATTCCTCTATAGTTGGCGCAATCAGAGGGGTCTCCTTTCTTGTGGATCGGGCATACGATGCTTAGACTCCATTCCTCGGGCATGCTTTCCTCTGACTATATCTTACAGATGAGCTGGTGCATGCTCCTAACCAGGACATCCCCAGCTGCCTTGAAGAGCTCAGCAGACAGTCCGTCTGCGCCAGCAGCTTTATTCAACTTGAGCTTAGATATGGCAATCTTAACTTCGTCGTGGTCAGGGGAACAGCATTCTCTAAAAAAGCACTAGCGGTTTCTGGCGATAGTAGCTTTCCTACGTCATAACTTTGTATTCTTACTCTACTCCGCTGCGTTCGTGATATCCGTAAGCGCATCTTGGCTACTACAAGATAGTGGTCCGAGTCGATGTTAGCCTCTCGGAAAGTTCGAACATCGAGAATAGTGGAGGAGTGTCTGACGTGGATCGCGATGTGATCAATCTGGTTGGTTGTCGATTGATCAAAAGACCGCCAGGTGCCTTTGTGTATATCGAGGTGCGGGAAGCGCGTACTGGCTAGAAGGAGATTTCGCCCCCTAGCAAGATCAATCAGCCTGTGTCCGTTATCGGATGTGGTGTCGTGTAGGCTATGTTTGCCGATGACTCGTTCAAATATGCTTTCTTTACCCAGCTTAGCATTGAAGTCTCCTAGTACAATTTTGATGTCATAGCTGGGACATTGGGCATACGTTCTGTCTAGGAGATCGTAGAACTCATCCTTGGTGGAGTCATCCTTGTCTTCCGTGGGGGCGTGGACGCAGATCAGGCTGATGTTAAAAAATGTAGCCTTGATACGGATTGTTATGAGGCGTTCGCTAACATGCCGAAAGCTTAAGACTTTTTGCCTTAGTCCACCTCGAACAACAAATCCGCATCCAAACAATCGTTGTCTTTTCTCCATATAGCAGCCGCCGTAGTAAATATCGCAGTTTTTCATCCGCTTTATACCCGGTCCATTTCATCGCATTTCCTGGATGGCGGTTATGTCCGCTTTATAGCGGTCTAGGGCGTCCGCAAGCTGTTCGGCTGCACGTGGCATATTTAGGGACCTAACATTCCACGTACAAAGCCGAAGATCATTGTCCTTTTTTTCGTTTTTTGCAAGGATCGCCAACATAAATCCGGTCCGTTATATCCGAGGCTTGTTGGTTGTTTCGAAGTTTGTGGTTTTTTTACGGTTACGGCTTACTAGGCTGTAGCCCAACCGACTGATACTGTTTTTTGGCGCAGGAGGCTCGCCATTCGCCCCTCCCCGTCTGCAATCTCAAGATGGCATCACGAGAAGGTGGGGATGGGACTTACTAACAGTGTCGCAAGATGTTCGACTGCGGTGGGTCTTCTCGGTTTTTAGTTTAGTTTTAGTTCAGTTCACCTCCGGACCTGAGCCTATACAGTCAAATTCTTAACTCGCTTCTCTCTTTTCTTCACTTCCCGAATAATTAATTGAAAAAAAAAGAAAAAGAAAACTAAAAAACGACCCATCGTTTTCTTTTTTCTCTTCTCTGACATTAAAAAAAAAAAAAAAAAAGACGAGAGTGTCCAACTGTGAACGTGAGTGCTACTTACCTCATCAAAAAAATAAATAAATAAATAATAAAATAAAATAAAATATACTAAAACGCGCGTGACCCATATTTCTCTGACATAAACAGAAAACGCGATTGTTCAACAGTGTTCCCAATTCTCACCTGAACTTATTATCAATAAACTTTTCGCACTGCTCTAGTTGAATTAATATGGATCACTGTGATTCTGCCAATTGTGTCACCGATTCCAGAAATGCTGACCGGGTTACTTGCAAGGGTATCTGTGGCAAATCTTTTCACCTTTCCTGCACCGGCCTAGGCAAAAGGTCGATCACGTATATTAAAGAATATGCCGAGCACTTCCTTTTTTATTGTGAAGAGTGCAAAAAAATATCCCTCGCTGATGTCCTTTTTGCGATAAAATGTAACAGTGAGAACATTAACCCGGTTGCCAACAACAACAACACGCTTTTTAAGAACCTCTCGGCTAAGTGTTGAAGATATCAACTCCACCATGGAGTCAATGATTACACACAAACTTAACTCCCTAGAAAAGCAATTGTCCACCCTAACTAAATTATCCAATACAAACTCGGAATCCAGTTCACCCAATACCCGTAGTGTCGAATTTAAGCGTGACCTAATTTCTACCCTCAACACATACCTTAATCCGTTAAACCTAAAAAAATTAAACGAGAACCTAAATACCCTTCGGTCGGACAGGGACATTCATTTTAGCCACTCATCAAACAGAAGTGCTCCACCTCTTATTCAACCCGACCCTCTGCTAGAAGATATGGGAGACAAATTAAATGACATTAGGAGTGAACTCATCACTACAAGGCTTACCCTTAACGATTTAATAGATGAAATCAGAGCAGCATCTGATAAGATTGGTGACATCCACATCCCCGGCCACATCCATTCCAACCCATTGTTTACCCATACCTCCATACGTGATGAACTGCATGAAGCCAATGTGTCTGTCAGTGTTTCTCCACCGCCGCCTAAGACAACATCCTCAGTGTACAGTTGGAACCAATATTGAGCGCTTTGGCCAAACATGGATTTTAAGTGAATGGAACCTGCGTCTCCAAAAACTTAAAAAAGACAACGAAGAAACTTCTTCCTTTATTATTGGTGGTTTGGCCCCCGACTCTCATAAACAATGGGCTCAAAAATTTACAAAAGAATTTAAAATCCCAATAGTAAGTTGCCAAATGCTTAAACG
Organism: Eumerus sabulonum; assembly: GCA_951905685.1. Lineage (NCBI taxonomy): Eukaryota > Metazoa > Arthropoda > Insecta > Diptera > Syrphidae > Eumerus > Eumerus sabulonum. The sequence continues at coordinate 90,141,782 of OX645060.1, forward strand.
CTCCAAATCCTTTAAACTGAAGCTGTCAATTCCATCAAAATACGATTGGTTAGTCCTGAACCCCGACGGCCGTCCTTTCACTCTTGGTAAAACAACCTTCACCAGGTGGGATAAAAAGATCGATATCCATCCCAAGCCTCTCAACAAATCTACGTATAAAACTAATCGTAAGAAACCTATTAATAAGCTTAACGAAAACCACTCTAACTGGAGCTTCAAAACGAACCTCTTCCCATCCTTCACCCACCCCTCGATCGCTCATATGCAGACCTCTTCCGCTGCTCCACACAAACCTTCACGCCAACGTGTTTCTTTCAATCTGACTCCAACTACTTGTTCTGCCACAACTAGCCCCTCGCCACCAGTACAACCACCCCTCCCAAATTCTTTTCCTAATTTCGATCTAAAATCTGTAGCCAAGTATCCTAATTTCCGCAGCTCTCACGTCCTTAACCCCTCTGCCCCCGCGTTTTCTAACACATCAACAACACACTCCACCTCGCACACTACAGCCGACTCCACTTCTCTCCTAACTGTCTCAACTCCCTCCTCAACAACAGCTCCTCCTAACCCCACCCAATCATTCGCTGATCCTCTTCTGCCCCCCTCTGTCAAAATTACCAAGCAATTTAATAATCTCACCGAATGCCGCTATGCTCTTCCTCGTTTAATGGATAGAAGGACGTATGAGAACATCCGCCTTTTTTTGGCTTACCTCCATGACAAACCAGACTCAGTTTGCTATGAGGGTAATACTAACACTAGCGTACTGGTATCCATTCAACAGGAAGGCCTCCCTTCTGACTATGCCAGCCTCAAAAACCTCTTTATCAAGTATCATGAGTTCCTTAATATGTCCCCCCAAAAAGCATCAAATGATCTTGATGCTTTTCGTCAATATATCCACTCAAAGCGAATATCCCACCTCCAGCGTAGCAGAGCTGACTACGACAGATATTTTCGTCCCTAATTTCCATCCTCTTCCTGCCCACCATGTTAACCTTCCTCTCACCTTTTATTACCAGATCGTCAGAGGTCTCCGCTCAAAAACCCAAGCAGTCTTCCAACAGTCTCACGTTTTACCATTCGAAATCTTCGCTCTGACTGAAACCAACCTGATCCCCGCTATTAACAACGAAGAACTATTCCCATCAAATTTTAACGTCTACCGCGACGACCTTCTCAACCAACCTACCGATAGCCGCCCGTGTCGTGGCGTTTTAATAGCCGCCCTAAACACGATCGAATCGTCCCTTATTGCAATATCCTCTTCCCCCTATCTCAACTTTGTTTCAATCAAGATCGTACTGCCCCGTAAGTCGCTCTACGTCATCTGTTTTTATATCTTACCTTCTCAAACTATTAAATTCTATGAACTCGCTATTAATGCGATTTATCACATAAATGACTTACGGGATCCCCGCGACGAAATCCTTCTCTTCGGCGATTTTAATCTTCCTTTTCTCCAATGGGAACCATCAGAAGATCAATCATTTTACACTGCCACTAATCCATCTTCTGCCAAAGAACATCTCTTTTTAGATAGCCTAGCCGATTCAAACCTTAGCCAAGTGAGTGGCATCTCAAATTACATGGGTGGACAGCTAGATCTGATTTTCACAACCGACCCTATTAATTCCTCTGTTTCACTTTGCCCCCATTCCTTATCAACCATCGACAATTACCATCCTTCCCTTCTTCTCTCGTTTTTTCTCGACTCTCCACCACTGATCTCTTTCCCTCCAGCGCTCAAGTCTTACGACTTCCACAAAGCAAATTTCAACCTAATCAATGAATATCTCAATAGCGCTCCCTTCAATTTTGACGGCCCTACAATAAAGTTTGGGTATATGTGAGAGTTTTGCGATGGGGCGGTAGTTGTTAACATCACTCTTTGGACCTTTTTTGTGAATAGGAGTTATGAAAGCGGTTCTCCATATCTGGGGAAATTTTCCAAGGGACAGGGATAAGTTGAATAATTTTGCAGTCGTCGACTAGCTCTCTAACCGACAACATCGATTCACAGCCGGTCCGCGAATCGCTCTTGTTTCATAGTTGGTAAACTTCCTATTATATTCCCTGCGGGGATTTTCTGGACTTTTCCTTTTCTTCTTTACGGTGTGATAAAAACAAAAAACAAAAAAAAAAAAAAAAACTTCAATAAACAGGTGTAACTCCTCTCTGTGATGGCCGACAGGCCGCCTGCCCCTCTGGGAAATCGCTATAGCGCGCTCGATATCGAGCTCCCTATAGAGCCAAAAAACAAAAAACGAAAAAAAACCCATCCCCTCAGTAACTGAATTTAGTGATATTTTACCCAATAGTAGTGTATCAGCAAACCCAAAATTTGTTGTCATATCTTCAACAAATCAGGAAAAACCCCTATCATCTTTTAGTGTTTTCCTGCTAAAGAAAGCGATCGACAATATAAGCTCTTCTTATGAGCAGATCACCCAACTACGAGACGGTAGTCTTTTAATTCTTGTGAAATCACAAATCCTACTCCTCTGTACTAAAAACTGGTACTCACTCACACTCAATAAATCATTCTAGCAATGAAAATAACGCAACCCCTCCCTCTTCACTCTCCTCTAAACAAGACTTGGATAACCACTCCCACAATAATTCTCACTCAACACCGAATAAAAAACTAACCTCAAATAAATACGCCTACCCACACAACACAAGCAACTTCACCCAAACTACACACTTACATCTCTGGCAATGCCATCTCTCACACATCTAACCCAACAACACCCGAACTTAACTCAAAGAGTGACTCCACACATCCCATACTCAAGTCAACACCATCTCATCTCATCTCGAAATCATCTCATGCACGAGTAGATACTCTTCTTCCTACTTCCAGTGCCTCCACACAGAATAAAATTTCTTCAAAATCAGCTCAAAACTATAATCTTCCCTCTATTCCAAATATATCACCAATCTCAGCAGTCACCAAATCACTAATCAGTTCTAATCAATATTTCGTTGAAATAGATGATGACTCCTCCTAATACAGTACAATCTAACAAAAAAACTGACTCTGCCGTTTTGGGACCGTGCCACTCGAGCTCTACCCAAAGCTCCGGTGGCTCGGCCCACGAGCGGCAGAGTCATTTAGTTAATCAACCTCCCCATCTTTCTCATATCAATCTTATACAACCGTTGCCCTCCCAGGGCAACTCTGATGCACTATTGTGCAATTGCGGACAATATCCCTCGCAAACCACTCGTAGTGGTTCCCCGTCCCCAACAAAACACCAATCCAATAAAACTCGCAAACTCAAATCATTTAATATCCTACAGTGGAACATGAATGGGTTCCTTAACAATTATAATGAATTGACCACCTTAATCAATGAAAGATCACCAGCTTTAATCTGTATTCAGGAAACCCACTGCGCTTTTCAGTTCACTCCAAATGTACATAAAGCATACAAACCATACTTTTCTAATTTTCCTCATATCAACACTGCCAAACAAGGCATCGGTGTTCTGATTAAACATAATATACCCCATAAAGTAATATCCATCCATTCCAATATCCTAACCCTTGCTCTTGAAATCGAAATAGTTCCCAAATTCTCCATTATCTCCATATATATACTGCCTGACCAACAAATTACCAAGAATGACATTACCAATATCCTTAACCAAATACATACACCAGTTGTGATCGCTGGAGACGTGAACGCTTGGAGCACCCTATGGGGCTCTAACACAACGAACTCTAGAGGCCGTATCTGGGAGGAGCTAATTCTCGAATCCAATCTCATGGTTCTGAATGATGGCTCCCCCACCCACCTCTCCACTCATGGTACGATGACCCATATAGACATTACACTTTGCTCTCCGGAATTATTCTCCAAAATATCATGGAAAGTTCTGGACGATCCGTGGAATAGCGACCATCTCCCTATTATCTCAAAGATTAATACTGATACAACGGCCGTGACGATTCCGTCTAACATACAATTTAAAACGGACCAAGCTAACTGGCCTTGCTTCAACAAGGCCACTCTAGACCATTTGTTGGCCCACCCCCCTTCTCACAACATAAACAAAGAGGCTGCCGTTATCCTAAAATCAATTCGTACGGCAGCAAACATCGCGATTCCCCAAAACAACCCTCGCTCAAAAAGGAAACACTCGGTTCCCTGGTGGACAGGTACATTAAACTTCTTGAGAAAAGAAAAAATGACGGCCTGGCAAAAATTTAAAAGATTCCCTAACACCAACAATCTAGTAATATATAAAAAGACTAATGCCAAATTCCGCAGAGAGCTAAAAATCAGTAAAATGCAAAGCTTACAGCAACTCACATTAACCCTTTCTCCCCGTTCCTCTCCTAAACATATCTGGCAGAAGATACGTTGTCTTACTGGAGATTTCATTCCCAATCCCATAATAACTCTAGAAACTCCCGAGGGTACAATATCGGACCCCACAGACATCTGTAATCACTTTGCTTCCTGCTGGTCCAACAACTCGAAAGATTCTAACTTCCCACTAGCTTTCAATACAAATAAAACAAGCTCACTATTGACGGCAGTCAACCCCAATGACATATCAAGAACAGCCAAACTAATTGAAGGTCCTATTTCAATCCTAGAGTTTGAATCCACCGTTGCAAAACTTAAAGGTAAAACACCCTCTAGAGATAGAGTTTCATATCCCATGATAAGAAATCTTTGTAATCCTGCTAAGTTGAGACTCATTCTAATCTACAACAATATCTTAGACACTGGAATCATTCCCCAACAATGGAAAACTGCAACGGTCCTTCCAATCCCGAAACCAAATAAAAAACGAAATACACTGAATGGTTTTCGACCAATATCGCTTCTCCCCTGCTTATCGAAAGTTCTCGAAAAAATTGTAGCCAAAAGGCTTCTTTGGTATATTGAGTCGAATAGGCTTATAAGTCCTAATCAAGGTGGATTTAAACCCAATAAAGGTTGCACTGACGCCCTGTTATACCTAGATCTATATATCTCTAAAGGTTTATCATCATGCAGTTATGTCACTATTCTATCTTTGGACCTTCAAAAAGCCTTCGATAAAATCGGCATACATCTAGTCCTTAATAAACTAAAGTTGTGGAATATCGGCCCTAAAATATTCAACTACGTCAAATCATTTCTTATAAATAGAAAATTCTGCGTGAGAAGCAATAACCTTTTTTCTACTACGGTCCCATTATATAATGGAATCCCTCAAGGCTCTCCCTTGTCAGTGGTGCTATTTATAGTGGCTTTTGATGACTTAAGCCGTATATTCAATCTCCACCCAAATTTAAACCATTGCATATACGCTGACGACCTCTACATAATGTGCAAACACCATGACTTAAGCAAATCTAAAGCTCTATTCAATAATGTTACCCAAGATATCCTCATCTGGTCAAACTCCTCAGGTGCTACCTTAGCACCTGAAAAATGTAAAACCATACACTTTTGTCGTAAAAGAAACTGTAATGGAATAGCTATAAGTATAGGAAATAACGTTATAGAAAATGTCAAATCTCTATCTATCCTAGGACTTAAATTTAATAATAGATTATCATGGAAAGACCATTGCTTATACTTAAGAAAAAGCCTAGCTTTAAGAACAAATATTATTAAATTCCTAGCTCAAAAAATAACTTAGAACGCATGTCACTACTCTATGTCAATTAACCAGGACCTTAATTTTAAGTAAAATAGATTACGGCTTATTTATCTTCGGAAGATCACCTAAAACTACACTAAACCTCATCAAGGCTCCATATCATCAAGCCTGCAGACGCAGTCTAAACGCTTTTCCTACTACGCCAACAAGGAACATCTTAGTAGAAGCCGGACTACCAACTATAGAGGAACGCACTGCTCAAATAACAGCGAAACTATCCCTGAAATTGTTATGCTCCTATGACTCAATAATCGACAAAGACCTTGCAACTCTTCTTAAAAACAACAGGCCCAACCGGATTGACTCAGCCATCGCACGGTCACTACGTTCTGCTGAAAATTTACAAATCCCCCTTAGAAGACTTAATCGATATAAAGCTAAGTTTTCACCATGGTCAATAAAAGAAGACTCCATTAACATGACTAACGTCATATGCTAAAACAACAACTCCAGATACAGTATTCCAAAAACTCTTTTTACACCTCGCCGCAAAAGCGAAGAGCAATGGTTGGAAACTAGTCTTTACTGATGGTTCCAAAACCGAATCCGGACCTTCCTTTGCATCCACGTATGAAAATGGAAAATTAATTAAAATAGGCCTTCTACCATCATCCTCATCCATATTCACAGCTGAAACTGCCGCGATTCTGGGAACAATTGCAAATATCTCAAACACAAAAGGGAAGTTCGTAATATGTTCAGATAGCCTCTCTGTGCTGAAAGCTATAAAAAATCCCAACTGCCGAACAGAGATGATTGACAGAATAAGGGACTTTTATAAGACTCCACAGCAAAATAAAAATTATTTGGATTCCTAGCCATGTGGGGATCGTGGGAAACGAACACGCAGACACGGCAGCCAAAGACGCCAAAAGAAGTCCTCTTCCACTATCTTAGTAAGTCCGATATATCCAAAGATATAGAGAAGAAACTGAAACATCAACAGCTTGTTAAATGGACGCAATATAATCATCACTACACCTTAATCAACACGGACATGACCTCTCCGAATTATCGGAGAGTATCTAACTCGTCCACTTCCTCATTCATCCGACTACGTCTGGGTCACACGTACACTACTCATATACACCTTCTAAGAAGAGAAAACCCTCCAACCTGCCCTCTTTGTAACTCAACAATCAACATCAATCATCTTCTTGGCTTAGCTAACTGCCCAACCAGATGTCATCTTAATAATTTCTTAAAAACCAATGCGAGTCCATATGAATTACTACGCGACACTTCACCGGAAAATATAAACCGTATTCTAAATTATGTTCATACATTTAAACTAAAGATTTAAGTTATCCGAGCTGATAGCCTCTGTAGCTAGTGCTCATTAATCTTTTTAAGTTAGTACTTAGTTTTAACTAATTGCTAATAAATAAATAATAATAATAATGAATAATTTTGAGAGCGGGACGGAGAGAATGAAGGAGCATTTTTTTAATAATATGGCGGGGACACCATCGGGTCCAGGAGTGAACTCATCATTAAGTTGATTCAGTTTAATTTCAATGATATGGGGCTCAACAGAACGTGGAAGAAATGGACTAAGGGAGAAATTTGGTAGGTAGTCGAAATAGGAAGTATCCGGCACAAAGGAGTCATCAGCGAAAGATTGTTTTAAAAGGTTGGCAAAAAAGTTGGCGATAGTGTTGGGATCATTCGAGGTTTCGCCATTGAAAGAGAGTGAGGTTGGGTAGCCATCAGATTTCCTTTTGTAGTTGACAAACTGAAAGAAGGACTTAGGATTGTTGATAAGATTGGCTTGTGTTTTGATCAAGTGCTGTTCGTAGAGAGAGTTATGAAGCTCGGTAAATTGTAGATAAGTACCAATATAGTTGGAAAAGTCATAGGGGGACTGAGTACGAAGGAAGATAGCCCACAGTTTGTTTCTTTTGTTTCTTGGAGAACGGAGCCTGTGATTATACCAAGGAGGAGAAGATAAGTGATTGGATCGAAAAATGGGAACGTAGAGAGAAATAGAATTAAATATTTCTCTATAGAATAAGGATATGGCGTCATTTATTGTATATATGTATGTATGTTGGCGTTACAGTCCATGAAGAACCAGAGCCGAGCTTCTCTCAATCACCCATGTTGTTTGTGATTTAGTTTTCCCATAGGTGAAAGGGACCTACAGTTTATTGTCGGTTCCAAACGGCGAATTTCGAGAAGCTTTTCATGACAATTTTACTACAGGGGTTTTGTCAGAACCCCGCTGAGGAGACACTCCGTGAAAACACGTTCGATGACATGGCTGTCTCGGGATTCGATCCCGTGTCATTGGCGCCAGAGGCCAACACACACTACCCACTGCGCCACGGTGATTACTACTCGGAGTCGAGTAGGACCCTCAAAATTTGACGTCGGGAATCTGCAATAGCAAAAGATCGCCAGCAACTTTGGCGATCGTGTCTCCCTCCATCCTCTCAAGAGCCCATGTAAACTGCACAAACCATAGAACAGCAATGGAGACGTTGTCAAAGCGCGTCTGATGTATTAGTTTTCCAGCCACCACCTAGGAGAAACCCCTGGTTTGAAGACGACTGCAGACAGGTACATGCAGAAAAATAGAATGCATACATGGCAACGTTGCATCGACGTACGAGAGCTGCTCGTGAGCTCTATGAGCGGTGAGGAAGGGAGGAGCATACGCTTCTCAGAAGGAAAAGAAAGAACATGAGAAGCGCCGGACCTAGGAAATGAACAGATGTTATCGCAGGAACGACGATCAAAAGTTTTATCAATGAGTAAAAAGAACATGCCAAGGTTATAAAGCCAGAGCGGAAGCCTGCAGGGATGAACATGGACACTTCGTCGTTCAGGTTGAATCACAGTCGAAGCTGAAAATGTGGAAAGACTTATTTCTGCGGACTGTATAACGGCGAAGATGGTCAAGATGCTGCTGCCAAGTAGAACGCACCATTCACACTGGACTAGTTAAGCTGCTGGCGCAAATGGCTTGCCTGCTGAACTATTTAAAGCAGCTGGAAATTATTTGGTTGGGAACATGCACCAGCTCATCTGTAAGATTTGGTCGGAAGAAAGCATGCCCGATGAATGGAATCACAGTATCGTTTGCCCGGTTCATAAAAAGGACACCCCTATATCTGCGCCATCTATAGAGGAATAAGTCTCCTTAACATCGCGTATAATATCTTTTCTGCCGTGCTGTGTTAACACCTGAAACCATTCGTGGACAATTTGATTGGTTCCTTTCAATGTGGCTTCAGGCCAGGAAATTGCACGATATACCAAATATTCACACTGCGGCGATCTGGGTTTCTTAAGTCCTATGTAATTTGGTTTTAGGACTGGCCTCTCTACTGAGGATGCTCTGATGGACTTTTGCTCTATTCTATATAAGGGGTTAGATAACAAACATTTTTGTGCTGGCCTTTTCGTGGATATAACTAAGGCGGTCGACATGGTCAACCATTCAATTCTCTTAGTTAAATTATATAAGGCCTGAATCAGAGGATCCATATACAAATGGTTTGAGACTTATCTTAAAAATAGAGTGCAGTACATGTATGTATGTATGTTGGCGTTACAGTCCATGAAGAACCCATGTTGTGTGTGATTTAATTTTCCCACAGTTTATGGCCTGTTCCGAACGGCGAATTTCGAGAAGCTTTTCATGACAATTTAACTACAGGGGGTTTTGTCAGAACCCCGCTGAGGAGAAACACCGTGAAAAACACGTTCGATGACATGGCTGTGTCGGGATTCGATCCCGTGTCATCGGCGTCAGAGGCCAACACACTACCCACTGCGCCACGGTGCTCTCCAGTACATACGAATAGGAAATAATATAAGCAGTTCAAAAAACAGTAGTTTGGGGGTGCCCCAAGGTTCTGTTCTTGTCTCAATTTTATTTCTCATGGATGTATATAAATTCGTTATTCTTTCTTTCATTATTGGGTAAAATGAAAGCCTTTGCCAACGACCTTGGAATTGCCTATTGTTTAGCCAGCCCGTTAGATTTAATCGCTGAAATAAACCATAACGTTTTCCTACTTAGATGTTGGTTTGCCAGTCACAGGCTTGTTGTTAGTAGTAAAACTAAATTGATATTTTTCAATTTGACAGACAAGGTAAATCCCGACCATCTAGATCCATTAAGGTCGGTAAGGAGTTAACCGATACCTTCAATGTGAAAAAAAGGATCCAGACAGGGTGACGCACTGTCGTGATTTTTTCAACATCAACCTCGAAAAGATCGTAAGGAACTCACTGTCCAATACAATTGCTTGCATACGCTGATGACATTAACGTGGTTGAGAGAACGTAGCGAGACGTCAATGAAGCTTTTGTGAACATTGAAACGAAGCGGCTAAAGTGGTTATGAAGGTAAACTAGGGCGAAAACAAAAATATGCTGTGGTCAAAGAAAGAATAACAACACCGACTACGTGGTCAGGACGTCACTATTGGCAGTTATAACTTTGATGTAGTCAAGGATTTCGGAAATTTCTGCGTACAATCTTCAGTCTCGTTTATGTTGACGGAGAGTGTAGGAGAGGATTCAACCGAGAACCGTACGGGCTGTACAGCGACATTGGTCCAGTACGGCGTCTACGTATCCAACGTCTAAGATGGTGAGGCCATTTAGAGCGAATGGACACCACAGCTCCGGCCCAAAGAGTCTTCGACTTCTACCCCGTGTGACAACATTGCAGTGGAAATGGATCTCAACCAACTTGACGTGCGAGACTGGAAACAGCTAGCAAAAGATCGAGCTAACTGGAAAGGCTTGTTGGTTGAGGCCGAGGTTCACCCCGAACTGTAGCGCCACCTAAGTGGCCCAACGAGTAGAAATCGGCAATTCTGTTTCCAAAGAGACGTGCAGTTCCGGTGTTCCACCTGTGAGCCACTTGGGCCCACTTCTTTTCGGTATTTTTATTCGTAATATCGTCCAAGTTGTTAAAAACGGACAATGCTTATTTTTTGCCGACAATCTTAAAATATTTATGACCGTTAAAAATAGAAGTGATTGTCATATGCTGCAATTAGATATAAAAGTATTTCGTAATGGTGCAACATTAACGCTTTGAATATAGGTAAATGTAACTATTTTAAGTCCTCCTCCTTAATTGATTTTGAATATTCGATTCCTCACCTTTGTGTTATCAAAATTAAAGGTTTAGGTGTGATACTGGATACCACATTCTCATTCAAATCGCATATAAACCGTGCCCTGCCTAAACTCGATTCGGCAATGGGTTTTATCAAGAGGAATAGTAAAGGGTTTACTGAACCGTTTTCGCTCCTGTTACTATACACTTCTCTTGTTAGACCTCATCCTCATGACGCTGTTGCCATTTCAAACACAAATCTCTACTGTTTCAGATCGAATCGAATGTGGCATTGAAATTACCGTACTAATTATAAAGCAAGATGTTTACTTCTTGGCTTAAATTCGTAAAAAGCCAGGCATGCTTTACATGGTATAATGTTTGTAAGGGATTTGTTATGCTATCACAAAAGGTGCCACTCTCTTTTATCCAAAATAAGGCTTTATGTTCTTATAAGACCATTGAGATTACGACATTTTCTCTATGTAACGTAGATCATCGTAGGACTAATTATGGCACAAACGAACCTTTAACGCGCATCGCTAAAGTTTTCAACAAAGCCAGTGATTTTCTTAATATGCATTTAAACGTAATGAATTTAAATCGTTAGTTCTAGGCGTATTAAAATCTATATAAGAATGTTCATATATAGTCACACCTGTTAGTCTAAGTGACTTGTAGATCAAATAAATAAAATTGAAAATCGAATGTCACTTCCAGATGAGCTCTGTCTCAAACCGTCTATTGTGCTACAATTTGTGCACAATTTCAAGGTTGAAATGGGTGGTTACGTGTTTCAGAAATCTGCAAAAGCGGGTTCGTTCGGAACTCAGTTCATCCAGTGACCCTTTCTGGAATGACTTGAAATTGAGACGATACCGATGTTACGATATCGACTTCAATAAAAAAAAATATGTTTGCTCCACTTTACAGGCTTATGAACCCAGTCTGTCACTTTGGCCCTCACAGCAACAGCATTGCAAGCATAAATCATGTTCCTCTTCTTTAACCTATCGTATGCCTGGTTCAGGATTTTGTGGTTTTTGTTGATATTCTTCTCCGCCGCGACCTCTGCAATTCTAGTTCCTCAAACTTCTCTCAGCATTCTCTGTTCCTCAATCTTCTGCAGTTCTATTTCAAGTTTTTTTTGTTGACTACTTGGAAGGTTTTGGGCTCTGTGAGTTCCAAGGGACTTGGAATCTAATTTCTATGGCAGATAAACGACTCTTTCACGCGTAATGGGTGCTATACCAAACTGGTTCTTTAAGAGTGAGGGGCCAGTTCTGAACCTCTGTAACTTCTAGCCTCTGACCTTGTTTATGACATTTTATAATTTAATTCTTAATGTCTTCAAACTTATTTCCTTCGTGTTGCCATTTCGAACATATTTCTCTTCAAATGAGAAGTTTTGAGTAATTCCAATATTAAATTCAGAAAAAAAATAACATATCGAGGAATAAATATTCTTCCCATTGCGTCTTTATAGTTCAAAACTCAGTATGCGATAACTATGCACTTATTTTTGCAATACGATTGACACTATACATTTCTCGGGGGAAGGAATCGGAAATACAGTGTACAGTGCCGGAAATGTATTTATTATCTGGGAAGGGCATGTAGGAATATGAGTTCAAAATCGGACATTGGAATTCCGTATTTACAAACTCTGGATGGCTAACTTTGTTCTGGGCTCTTAAATATATTTGTATTGTACAGCCTCCTGCATCATCTATGTATATAGTTTAACCACAAATGCATAGTCTATACAAGAAATAAATAAACTTTCGCATTTGTATACATGCCCCTAGCATATGTTGGCATTATCAGACATGTTAGGTATTTAGTTTCTTTTCGATAGATATAAAGGTGGGTCAGTTTTTGCTATTGAAAAAATTAATCGAAGATTAACATTTTGTGGACTCAGCTACCGTATTCACCGGACTTGGCCCCTCACAACGTTTTTCTCTTATAATACTGAAAAGACCTATTAAATCACGGACATTTTCCACGATTGTGGAGATAAGGATCGCACCGCAGGAAGTGCTTAAGGCCATACTAAGAAGCACATATGAGATGTGCTTTGAGAATTGGGAAAAGATATGGCGCAAGTGTATAATGTATCTAAGGGCGGTTAGTTTGATAAATGTTGATGAATAAATAAATATTTTTCGATAAAAGCAAGGTCACTTAATTTTTTGAAATGCAAATTTGTTAAATTCAAAAATCTCGAGAAAGAAAAGAGCTAAGGAAAAATGAAAACCTCCGATAAAGTCAGAGAATCAATTTTTGAATTTATTATTTATGAATTATATGTACCATTTGTTTGAAATAAATTTCTTTAGCTTTAACACACAACTGTCAATGCAGAATGATATAATATGCAACGTTTCGAGAAAAAATTTGATTGTCCTTTTTATCAGCGGGGCCACATTGAGGTGTCAAATATGCTTAATCAATCCTTGATTGCCTATGGATGAGGAAGATGATAACCTCGCTGGATCCTAGGAACGGTTTGAGTTTTTAAGAGTATTCTATTGTGAACGTTTTGTCACCCGGAAAAAGAATGTCTGTAGTGACCAGAGCCACTACAGCTAAATGAATGTGTATAATGTGTATATAGACATGTAGTTGGGGATTGTCTTTTTTATTTGCGTAATTTGAAGTTAGAGAAATTTGTTTACCCTTCAGGTAAACTTCATCTTAATCTCACCAATATCCAAGCTGGGTTCGAGGGATAAATGATATTTTATTTTGTGTGAGACTATCTTTATATTATGCAGGATAATCTTCGTCGTTTTTTGAAAAAAAAAAAATATTTTTAGAAAACTACAAATTGCAATCTGTGTTTAGATACTTACATATTTTTTATAGATATTTCAACTGACGTTTGCAATTATTTACTAACCAGTTACATTTAAATTTGAAATTTGCGAAACGTGCTGTGATATCGTAAACCTTATACGTGAATAAGTCACTATTTACGTACTTGTTTAAGTGAAACGTGAAAACAAACAACCAAATATGTCGGAGAATCAATATTATTTCTGGCAGGCAACTAGATATAATATTTACCTTAAACGGTCGGCAAAGTACCGATTAATGCTAGCCCTAATGGTGATGATCACATTCTCCACGATATGTTCAGCCGAAACAGAACCGAAATCTAACGACGATAATGGGGCAGTGCAAGCAAAAGAACTAACAGTGAGTACATAATATCAACCGTTTTCTTATTAGTGTAATTCTCAATTTGCAGAAGATCATAATTCAAGCAGAAAACGAAATCGTCAATGCTGGACTCGACGCAAACGATTCGCCGATGGAAGATAAATCTGTCACTCTAAGAACCAAGGCTCCCAGCAGTAATGTTGGGAACCTTGGTTTTGTTCATGCATTTATAGCATCAATTTCAGTCATATTAGTTAGTGAACTAGGAGATAAGACTTTTTTTATTGCAGCAATAATGGCGATGCGCCATGCAAGGCTCACTGTTTTCACGGGGGCGATTGCGGCATTAGGTCTAATGACTGTCCTTTCGGCGGTATTTGGAATGGCAGCAACTATAATTCCTAGAGTTTATACATACTATATTTCGACAGCGTTATTTGCCATTTTCGGTTTAAAAATGTTAAAAGAGGGTTATTATATGAAAGCAACCGATGCGCAAGAAGAAATGGACGAAGTAGAGTCAGATGTTATTAAACTAGAGGTGAGTTTACTTACATATGTTAAATAAATGTGCTAAGTATTTCATTGAGGGCGCAGTGGTTAGTGTGTTGGACTCGCACGATGAGTGAGTTCGGATCCCGATAACACCAACGCCATCGAATGTTTATTTCGCGGTGGCCCTCCTCGGCGGGGTACTGGCAAAACCCCCCGTAGTATAAACTTGCCTTGAAAAAGCTTCTCGACTCACGCCGTTCGGAATCGGCGTGGGAGATTGAGAGAAGCTTGGCTCTGGTCCTTCATGGGCTGTAACGCCAACATACATAAAAGTATTTCATTACCTACACTAACAATGAAATTATTATTATTGTTAACTACCATACAAAAACTATTTTCCAAGTCCATCCTTATATTGCGGTATGGCTTTCCTAACAGCCCGTTCCTCACGATTTTCAATTGTTATTCGTTCGACTGTCTTTAGCCTTTGCAATTTTATTACTTGGGACTAAGTTAATATCATTAATTACTGATGTTTAGTTTTCTTCGTTTGTCTGTTTCTTCGTCTTGATTTTCGACATACATTGATACACATTTCCTGTTCTCTTAAGATTGTATGTATGTGTATATGTATATTGGCGTTACAGTCCATGAAGGACCTGAGCCGAGCTTCTCTCAATCACCCATGTTGTGTGTGATTTCATTTTCCCATAGGTGAAAGGGACCTACAGTTT
The DNA here is from genome assembly GCA_951905685.1 of Eumerus sabulonum. Classification (NCBI taxonomy): domain Eukaryota; kingdom Metazoa; phylum Arthropoda; class Insecta; order Diptera; family Syrphidae; genus Eumerus; species Eumerus sabulonum. The sequence continues at coordinate 90,156,935 of OX645060.1, forward strand.
ATTGCCGGTTCCGAACGGCGAATTTCGAGAAGCTTTTCATGACAATTTTTACTACAGGGGGTTTTGTCAGAACCCCGCTGAGGAGAAACACCGTGAAAAACCCGTTCGATGACATGGCTGTCTCGGGATTCGATCCCGTGTCATCGGCGTCAGAGGCCAACACACTACCCACTGCGCCACGGTGCTCTCGTTCTCTTAAGATTACCTAATATAAAATAAATGCTTACGAACTTCCAACAAAGGCACTTACTGCTAAAATTAGGAGGTTTTTAAATAAATATCTACTAACAGAAGAATCGATAATACCACAATATTTATTCTATTCTTTGAGGAATATTGAAATTGGTTAATTGAAACCATAATTAACTCTATGGTGCGGTACATAAAATAAAGAACGATTTCTTTGTGATCTCGAAGGAGATAAAAACCAACTAATGACAGAAGAAAAGGGCAATCTATATGATTATTTATCCGGTCACGAATAAACATTATAGAAATATATTGCCTTCGTGTGAACAGAGGTAAAATTCCCAGTATTTTTTTTCAATTCTAATTCAATGGATTGCATGAAAAGGATTTCAGACTACACTACAATATTCGAGATGAGATTTCACAAAAGCAAAAAACAGACATTTAAGGGTGTAGGGTTACCCTGAGTTACTTTCGTAACCGAAAACCCTATATGCTTACCAAAGCTTAGTATATGGCCAAGAGATCTTTTGGAGATAATGGACAATATTACATTATCAATTACATACATGCCAAAGGTTTTCATCAAATTTTAGGAAAACATGCATTTTTGCTCCTCTGGATAACTACAAGCTTATAAGGATGTCCTTCGAATTCAAAAATGCACCCGCTACATTCAGAGGTTAATTCATTCCATCTAAAGGGAATATATTAATATAATATGTGTAGTATATCTCGACGATATACTAATTTTCAGTACTACTTTAAATTAACATATAAATAATGTACAAACAATATTCGACAGGCTTAGGGAAAATAATTGAAAAATCCGAACACACAAATGCAACTTTTTCGCTAGAGAGACAGAATACCTAGTGCACATTCTCACAACAGAAGGCGTTAAACCAAATATGAGTAAAACCAAAGCTAAACAGAAACTGCTAAACAAATCAAATCATTCTTTGGTATAGCGGGTTTTTATAGGATATTCATCAACGACTATGCTAACATAGTCTATAAACAGCTAAACAAATCAAATCATTCTTTGGTATGGCGGGTTTTTATAGGGTATTCATCAACGACTATGCTAACATAACACAACATATCATAAAATATTTAAGGAATGAAGCTAGAATAGATTTAAATTGCCCCTTTATATCGAAGCGTGTGAAAAACAAAAGCTAACCGATTCACCTGTGTTAAAATACCCAGACTTTTTAAAGAAATTCAAACTTGAACTTATTGACGCCAGTGTTGCTCTCTATGTAGTCACAAGATGTACACTCAATCTGCTACTCAAGCAGAATTTGAATGAGCGATTAAAAAAGATATCCTTCTACAGAAAAAGAGTTACTAGCGATCGTATGGCAGTAAACTACTTTCGGCCGTACATATATGAAAATTTTGATCTTATGACAGGCCAACCTCTAAAATGGATACAAGCCAAAAACAAAGGAAAGGACATCAAACCAAGGTTGCAAAGGTTGCTACTGAAACTAGGCGAATATAATTTAACATCGATTTGTAGCATAAAGATGTATTAATTTCTGTTCTTTTTTTTTTTATAGACTATTGTATGTAAGTATGTATGTTGGCGTTACAGTCCATGAAGGACCAAAGCCGAGCTTCTCTCAATCACCCATGTTGTGTGTGATTTCATTTTCCCATAGGTGAAATGGACCTACAGTTCATTGCCGGTTCCGAACCGCGAAATTTGAGAAGCTTTTCTTAACAATTATACTACAGAGGGTTTTGTTAGCACCCCGCTAAGGGGTTCGATGACATGGCTGTTGTCGGGATTCGATCCCGTGTCATCGGCGTCAGAGGCCAACACACTACCCACTGCGCCACGGCGCCCTCGTTTTAGATTTAGACTATTACTATTATGAATTACCATTTTGTTTAATTTTTTATAAACTTTTAATTGAAAACCATTGGGAATTGTTCCTATTGTGTATGTAAGACTATAAAACCGCATGCGCAAAAGTCGAGTAGTCGCGGCCAAGTCAAAAGGACTGTTATTACTCTAAGGCTCTACCTAAGAGAATATATTTTTTTGACTTCGTTAAGTGATACTTGCGTCTGTTAAGCGACACAGCCTAAGCGCTTCCAAAGGCTTGTCACAGCCTAGACAAAACACCGGCGTTTTGTTTCCTATGCAAGTTATGAATTATTTCTTGATTATGTTATGATTTGTAAATTTAAAATAATCAAGGCAGAAATCTTTTACTGCGCCGCAATCAGGCGCTACAATTGGCAACCCAACGTGAGGCAAGATAAATGTCTGAAGAAATATTGCGCAGCAAAAGCGATTTAATCAGTTCCTCGAAGTGCTGAGAGCTTATGCGATCAGTTTTCGCACCTTCGAAACCCAGTTGACGAATATTCCTGGAGACCAAACAAGTCAAATGAGTTAATTGATAGTTTTAATTGCAAGAGACGGGTCCTATTCTCTGAACTCAGGAAAGAAATAAAGGAAGACATGCAGTAAAACATCAGACATCTTTTACTGCGCCGCAACAATAAGGCGGTAGAGACTATATACATTAAAGGAAATGAGAACGATTTTTTAAGCAGAATTAACATAAGCACAAGAGAAATAAATGCGATCGATACGATCCCACAACAGGAGAGAGGAGAGACCAATCCCACCAACCAAAAGTACGCCAAATTAATAATGATAGCGATTCATTCTCAATATGAAGAGGAAAGCGATCATTTTCCAATTATGTATATGTATGTAGATACAGTAGTCAATAGGTTTTATACTCAAATTCATAATTCTCAGTAATAGTAAATGTAGAGAAATGGAAGCAGTTAACAACAAAAGAAAGACTTATGCTAACTCAGCTGATATTCAACAGGATAAACCATCTGACATCTTAGAGGACTAATAAAAAAGGGAAGAATAGGAATTTATTTCGACATAACTGAACACGGATACAATTTGGTGCAACAAAAGCTCATTGAATTTTTTATCCCCAATAGACAAACAAATTTTACAAATGTTCTTGTCACGCCTAAGATATGAGGAAGGAAGACGAAACGTACAACCAGGTAGCAAAATACAAATACAAAACTGGTCATTCAGGTATAACCGAAAATTATGAAGGCCTCCAGAAATTTATATACATACTTCTTAAACCTTAAGGAACTAGTCCGCAGTTCCTGTGATACATGTACGACAGAAATCCGATCAAATTAAAATTCAAAATGATAGAAACACCGACGGACATGAACCCGATAATTCATGTGGATATATATAGGTACATATATACTAATAGCAAACTAAACTTATCAACAAATTTTTAAAGCATGCAACAGTTTTCCACCTAGAGGATAGGAGTAGCGTTACTGTTAGAGAACAAAAAAAAAAAAAAACGGCCAAGTGCGAGTCTGACTCGCGCACGAAGGGTTCCGTACAATTGTCTAAAAAAAACGGCAAGAAAAATCATGTCTGTTGTATGGGAGCCCCACTTAAATATTTATTTTATTCTGTTTTTAGTATTTGTTGTTATAGCGGCAACAGAAATACATCATCTGTGAAAATGTCAACTGTATAACTATCACGGTTCAATAGGGTCCCGTTTTGCCCTTTGGGTACGGAACCCTAAAAAATACTATACTTTTCTACAGGGTGCCCCACGAGCAGTGTGCCAGAAAGCTAGAGCGTGTAGGTCTGGTCAAGATAAGAAACAAATCGTATGGGAGGGGGGGGTCTATTGCCCCCCGTTTAGGCGGGAGGGGCAATTTTCTAAAAAATTTACTTAATTTGAAAAAAATTATATTAAAAATCAACGGTTAAATCCACAATGCCGTAATATACTTTTTTGTAAAGCCACAAGCTGTTTTAAGGCATAATTTTTGAGAAATTAATTTTCAAATTCAAAATTTTGAAAAAAAAATGCAAAAAAAAAAAAAAAAAACTTCGAACTAATTCTTTTCAAAATTGTATGTAATTAAGTACTAATTTTTTTTATAAGAATTCAATTCAATCGGTTTTTAGTTAAAAAGAGAAAACCGGATGCAAAAATGTCTTGTAGTTTTTGACAAAATTTAAAAAAACCCAAACCACATTTTTCTAAGAAAAACTTTTTTTTTTTTTATCTTAACGCGGCTGTACTTGTAGGCAAATTAATGTATGAAAAATTGAACTGGTGTAAAATGGTACGGGTGTAACTTTTCGGTATGCAGCACTCTCCATACTCTAGATTTGGGCACTCCAAGCATAATAGCTATCCTCCTTGTACTAAGGGAGGGATTACGTCGCACCGAATCCAAAATTCTTTCATCTAACATTGCGGATCGATCTGTAATTGATCTTTCGCTTCTTCGATGCTCTAGCACTCCGTGCTCTCTGAGACGTACGTGGATTCCTGAAAAGATGCTACGACTGGGACACCTCCTATTGGGATATCTTTCAGCGTATAGTATTTCGGCTTCTCGATCTCGACCATTAGCTTAACCATAGCAGAAGTGCATGTCCGTTAATTCGTCTCGAGAGTTTGAGTTTGACATCCGAATGTGTTGATGAGTTAACATCCAATTTGGAAATGTTTTTATTATTGAAAATGCGATGCTTTGTGTTTACATTTGGGTTTTATTGTCTTAAGGTCCTAGCAGGTATAACCCATCGGCGGCGGACGGACCCAGGCGAAATTGGCAGGTCAGTTTTCAGGCGTTATCAATGAAAAAAAAAAAAAAGATTAATCCAGGACTACTCCAATACTGCGTCACTTTATTGTATCCTCATAAAACTCAGATTTTTTTTAAAAGTAATAAAAAAGAGGTGAATATTTCAGACATTAATTTGCCTACAAGTCCAGCCGCGTTAAAACCAAAAAAAGGTTTTTCTTAGAAAAAAGTGGTTAATTTCTCAAAAACTACAAGACATTTTTGCATCCGGTTTTCTGTTTTTAACTAAAAATTAATGAGAGAATTGAATTCTTGAAAAAAAATTGGTACTTAATTACATACAATTTTGAAAAAAATTAGCTCGAAATTTTTTTTTCATATATTTTTTTTTTTTTTTAATTTTGAGTTTGAAAATTAATTTTTCAAAAACTATTTCCTAAAACTACTTCGTTTAAAAACAACATGAAGGAAGAGGTTCCTGGCTTTACAAAAAAAGTATATCATCGCTTTGTGGATGTAACCGTTGATTTTTAATATTTTTTTTCCAAATTAATTCAATTTTTGAGAAAATTGCCCCTCCCGCCTAAATGGGGGAAATGGACCCCCTTCCCATACGATTTTTTTCTTGTCTTGACCAGATCTACACACTCTAGCTTTTTGGCATACTGCTCGTGGGGCACTCTGTCTACTTTTAAAGGATAATTACTTTAATTATACCAAAATTAAAGATTTTCTAAGAGAAGAAAATGTCGAGGTAAATTTTACGAAAGCAAATAGCCACACTAGGAGTTCGGACATTGAGAGGTTGCATAGTACGTTATGATGTAAGTAAATGTAAGAGTTCTCACTGCAGAGAAATCAAGACTAACAACCAGGAGAAGATATATCGATGCGTAGAATAGTATAATAGGTCCATGCATTCTGCAACAAAATCTGAGTCTGATAATATGGAAGAGTTAATTTTGGAAGACGAAGAAATAGTAAATAATAATAGTAAATATGAACAAAATGTAGAATATAAAGATCTGGATAAAAATCTGAATAATGTACCTATACTCAAAATTCTATTAAAACTATCAATTCTAGAAGTGGACTTGTAAAAGTGTTATTAAAAACTTACGTAAACAGTTATCTGTCAAGTAAATGTGATGAACGCATTATGAAAGTAAATGGAAATTATTTGTTGAATTTTAATAATTTTGAACTTAACATTACAAAGGAGAAATAAGAAATTTTGTAACAAGAAAGAAATATTTGAGCAAACATTTATTATGTACGATGAAACTATAATTATTCCAACAGAAACTTTGATGAAATTATCATAAAACAAATGGAAACCATTGAGCATATACATGTGTATGTATCTAAAACAGCTTAAACATGAACGAAAGAACCATATGATCTAACATATTTGTATAGATGCAATTATAGTGTGTATTGTAATTTTATCGTACATTAAAATCAAAAAGGCTAAGATTAAAAACTCGGAAGAGTTTTCAACTAAATGAGGGAGAGTTTACGTCCAAGTCAGCAATCGTCTCAATTCACGACCAGGTAAATAAGCCGAGTATATCGAGTTCAGCGCCCGGGCAACCGCCAAAAGAAGTGCATTGAATGGTTGAGTGGTTGACAATGGCCTCTCGGCGAGTACGCCTCCAAGAATATAAATAATAGAGGCGACTAGAGGCAGGCTAATTGATGCGGCCAAAACCGACATACGGTCGTATCGCCATTTAAGTAAGTAAGTATTGGTTTCGGAGTTTCAGCTGGCTTATATTGTAGTATTTTTGAATAAGTGGTTTTTTCCCCGGTAGTAAGGTTAACAGGGCGCAGTAGTTAGTGTGTTGGACTCTGACGCACGATGAGCGAGTTCGGATCCCGATAACATCAACGCCATCGAATGTTTATTTTGCGACTTCCCTCCTCGACGGGGTACTGGCAAAACCCCCCGTAGTATAACCTCGACTCACGCCGTTCGGAATCGGCATTAAACCGTAAGTCCCTTCCACCTGTGTGGAAAATAAATCACACACAACATGGGTGATTGAAGAGAAGCTTGGCTCTGGCCCTTCATTTGCCGTAACGCCGCAAAAAGAAAAAAAAAAGTAAGGTTAACAGCTAAAGTGGTGGCGTAACTCAAATGTGGTATAGCAATTGTTGTTGCTTCGATTTATGTTGGTGGTTCATTTTTTTTTTTTTTAGGATTATTCGTGTCTCCTTTTGGTCTAACGGAGGGCGTCGTGGCGCAGTGGTTAGTGTGTTGGACTCTGGCGCACGATGAGCGATTTCAGATCCCGATAAAACCAACGCCATCGAATGTTTAATTCGCGGCGTCCCTCCTCGGCGGGGTACTGGCAAAAGCCCTCGTAGTATACTTGCCAAGAAAAAGCTTCTCGACTCGAGCCGTTTGGATTCGGCAACGGGCGCTACAGTTCGGGGTGAACCTGGGCCTCAACTAACATGCCTCTCCACCTAGCATGATCTTTCGATAGTCTTTTCCAATGCCGCACGTCCAGTTGGTTGAGGTCCCTTTCCACCTGGGCGCGCCACCCTAGGTGCGGCCGTCCTCTATTTCTTCGTCTCTCGGGGTTGGATTCAAAGACTCTACGGGCTGGAGCTGTGGTGTCCATTCGCTCTACATGGCCTAGCCATCTTAGGCGTTGGATCCGTAGACGCCTGACTAGACTCATGTCGCTGTACAACCCGTACAGTTCGTTATTGAATCTTCCCTCCAACCCCCCTCTGTATTCATAGGACCGAAAATCGCACGCAGAATCTTTCTCTGGAAACGACCAAGGATTTCCTCATCCGCTTTAGATAAAGTCCATGTTTCTGCGCCGTATAACAGAACCGGGATAATTAATGTGTTATACAAGGTCAACTTGGTCGTACGAGAGAGGGCTCTACTTCTCAGTTGCCTCTTGAGCCCAAAGAAGCAGCGGTTGGCAAGAGTAATTCTGCGTTTGATTTCGAAACTGGTGTCGTTGTTCCAAGTCACTGCGGAGCCGAGGTATATGAAGTCCTTAACTACCTCAAAATTATGTCTGCCAATATGCACGTTCTGTCCAAGACGTCGGTGGTAAATGTCCTTTTCCAATGACAGCAGATATTTAGTCTTGCCTCATTAACTGCCAAACCAATTTTTGCCGCCTCCATCTCAATAGTCGCAAACGCCTCATTGACATCTCGCTGCGATCTACCTATTATGTCAATGTCGTCGGCGTATGCAAGGAGTTGCGAGGATTTGAAATACATTGTGCCTCTTGTATTGGCCTGTCATTTTTGTACAATCATTTCTAATATGATGCTAAAATCACACGACAGCGCATCGCCCTGTCTAAATCCTTTTTTAACTTCGAAACTATCGGTCAGTTCTGCACCGATTCGGATGGAGCAGCGAGCATTTTCGAGAGTCATCCTGCATAGTCTGACGAGCTTAGCAGGGATGTCTAAAGTAAACATGTCGTTATATAGCTCGTCTCTAAATACACTGTCGTATGCGGCCTTGAAGTCGACGAATAGATGGTGAGTGTCGACTTGAAATTGATTGGTTTTCTCCAGGATCTGCCGTAGTGTGAAGATTTGATCACTGGTGGACTTTCCTGGCCTGAAGCCACACTGATAAGGACCTATCAGCTTATTTACGAATGGCTTCAGGTGTTCACACAAAACGGCAGCGAAGATCTTGTATGCGACATTAAGGAGACTTATTCCTCTATAGTTGGCGCAGTCCAAGGGGTCTCCTTTTTTGTGAATCGGGCAAACAATGTTGAGACTCCATTTCTTGGGCATGCTCTCCTCTGACCATATCTTACAGATGAGCCGGTGCATGCTCCTAACCAGCTCACCCCCAGCCGCATTGAAGAGCTCAGCTGACAGTCCATCTGCGACAGCAGCTTTATTCGACTTGAGTTTCGACATGGCAATCTCAACTTCGTCGAGGTCAGGGAGGCGGAATTCTCTGCGTTCTTCGTCGTTAAGAAATGGATCATTCTGCCTGACGGCGGTATGTCCCTTTCACCTGTGTAAAAAAAAAATAAATCACACACAAGATGGGTGATTAAGAAAAGCTTGGCTCTGGCCTGGTCTAACGCAGGGAAGCGTAGAATGTTTAATGGCTTATAAATTTCACAGCCTTTGAAATTTGTTATGTGGTTGCCTTGACAGAGAGCTTATTTTTTAATTTGATCGTCTAATACTGGACATTTCGCAGTTCTGCACAAACTACTCTTCTGTACTGAGGGCGGTTATTACAGCTGTGTTGTCCGTTGATTCTGCCGTCTGAACTTATATTTCGTCATGTTTTAATACTTTATAGGATGGTAGGGCGCTGTTGCGCAGTGGTTATTATATTGGACTCTGACGCATGATGAGCGAGTTCAGATCCCGATAACACCAACGCTATATAATGTTTATTTCGCATCGTCCGTCATCGGCGGAGAAAAGAGTCGTTCAATATTTTTTAATGCACGCTGAGGGCAACTGTTTTTTTCAGACTCGTTCTGTTCCGTCCCGAGTTCTTCGTCGGCAGAGTGAATTGAGAAGCTGTTTTCCGATTGAGGCTCACTTAGCCAATAAGATGGGTGATAAGAGGTAGATGTTGTACTAGTTGTCGTGATTTGTTATGTGATTTGTTTCGGCGATGTGGGCGTCGATTGTCTGTTAGTTCATTTGAACAAATTGACAGAATCGACAATGATAGCGACATTTGCCGACGATACAGTACTGCTTAACTCAGCTCTCAAACAAACAAATCGCTAGATGGGTTCTCAAAATTACCGTTACCAATGAAGATAAATAACATCAAAGTACGACATTCAAGAAAATCTAATAAAATACAAATTTGGGTAACTATTTTGGCTTCTAAGAACTCAATTTAAACAATCAGTAAACAACAACTTACTGATAATCAAAAATATCTGGTCGTATCATACCATATTCTATGTATCTATACTTTTTATAGAGGCGACTGTCACCGTCTAGCTCTCGTAGCGTAAACATCGTGTTGACTTTCTCATTGTGCTTACTCGGTTTTCTTTTCTATATTCTCCTCTTTCTCACTCGCACTTCCGCCAGCTGTTTTTCTTTCCTTTTTCCAAACCGCGTGTTTTATTTTTTCGCGTACTAATAGTTGTTTTCTCTTAATATCATGGCCCCGGGGCCAAATAAAATAAAGCCTGGGAACAGATTTAGCGTACTGGCAGACGCCGAAATGCTAACATTTGAACCCCGGTAAAAAAAAAAAACGAACAATTAACAACTAATTTCCTTGTCTCACCTCCAACACTAACCTCAAAAACCTCAGATTTTTGTTAATTTCCTCAAGAGATGACAAACAGCCTCTAACATCGGTCAGCATATTCATCTTAAGAAAAGCAATAGACACAGTGAGTAAGGAATACGAAACCATTTCCCAATTGAGAGATGGCAGTGTCCTCATTCTGGCCAAATCCCAAAAAATTGCAGATACATTTCTGCACACCACCAATCTTGCCAACCAATTCCCGGTGTCTTGTAAATTTCATGATACCCTCAATTCTTCCAAAGGTATTGTTTATGCTCCCTGCCTCATAAATGTTACAGAGAGCGAAATGATTGCTGAGATGAAATCTCAAGGAGTCATCGACATCTACAAATTTACTAAAACTGTCCAAGGCCACAGGCCTTGTTCTCTTCACATTTGACCTCTACCAAATCCCCGCCTGGCACAACGCCAAGGTACATGCCGATGAGATGCCGGAATTGTCAATCGGCCATACTACTAAAAGGTGTACCAGAAGCAAATCGTGCGTCACATGCAATCTTCCACCCCACGATCCTGCTGAGTGCACTCGCATCATGTGTGCAAACTGCTCTGAAGCTCACGCATCCTCATCTGTCTCTTGTCCGAAATATTTGCAACAGAAGGAGATTTTAAAAATCAAAACAAAAAACAAATGCAGTATAGCAGAGGCTAGGCGATTGTACAACCTTTCACACCCTGCTACCTTAACCTCTTCTATCTTTTTATTTTTTATTTTTATTTTTGATTCTACTTAAAGCTACATAGTAACAATATTCAAAATAATTCAAATAACAAAAACAAGTAGAGGTAATCAATCCTTAACTTAATAGTTAGTAGGAATACAATACAATAAATACAATAAATTAATTACTAAGAAAAGCAAGTGTGAAGTGGGGTAAACATTGGTTGTAAAAAACGGTACTTGGAATTCAGTTTATGTTTTTGAAGAAGAAAAAAAGATAGAAATTCACAATAAAATTCAGTAATGTAATATAATATAATATAAACAAAGTTCGATAATTGAAGTGGTATTAACTTGTGCTGGTATTAGGATAGTCGATGAATTTTGAGTAGCGATTTAAGAACGTTATAGCTTATAGTAAATAACCAGTTTTGAACTTTTTTTTAAAAACGAATTTAGATTTGTAGTCGTTCTAATAGTAAAAGGCAATTTATTGAACATTAAAGGAGCTGTAACAGTGTAGAATTTAGAAAAGTGGGTTTTGCACACGGTTGGGACATTGACAGCAGATTACTTCTACTGGGAATGTGCCACTTTTCTTAAAGAATTCTTTTAGTACTTTCAAAACATAAAGGTGTCTCATAGGTAAAATACGCAGTTCTTTAAATAAAGGCCAGCTCGGAGATAAAGGATTTTTATTACAGATAATCCTGAGTAGGTATTTCTGGGCTGTTAGTAATGGTTTGCACAATATGTTATAAGAGCCACCCCAACTTGAAATTCCATACTGCAGTTTAGAATGAGCTAGGCCATAGTAGATTGTTTTCAGAACTTTTGGAGAACAATGTTGCTTGATGAGATACATTTTACGTGTAACTAATAGCAAGTGCGATTTTATGGTTTTTCCAGCTTAGGTTTTGGTCGATTACTACTCCAAGGTATTTAAAGTTATGCACTGTTTCGATATTAAAACAATTTTTTGAGCAAGGGGATCTATCAATATAGTTACATTTACCACAACTATGCATAGAAATACAGAATTTTTTACAATCGTAACCATGGAACCACAAATTATACTCTTTTAAAGCGTTATTCGATAATTTGATGGACACAAGTTTTGTTTTTTCACTGATGAGCAATTTGTGAAGCATAAACCAAAGTCTTAGATTTTGTAAATCTTCTTATATTTTTGTCACACAATCGAATTCAGTATAAAATTGATAAGTTAAAGCGATGTCATCAGCGAAGGCCGTTGATATCCCATTCAAGTTTAATTCAAAGAGGGAGTTTATGTAAATTAAGAATAGTAACGGGCCAAGAACTGAACCCTGTGATACGCCATTTTTTGTTAAGCGGGAATCACTGAAGCTGTTTCCTGTCTTTTAGATAAGAAGTAAACCAATTATAGATTACCCCCCTAAAACCAGCATTGTATAATTTTTTTAGTAGCAGGTTATGGTCAACCATGTCAAATGCTTTCGTCATGTCAATAAAGAGAGCCATTGTGGATTTATTATAATGAATACTTTCATACAGCTGGCTGCACACTCTCAGAATAGCATCTTCGGTTGACAATGATTTTCTAAATCCAAACTGACTACTACTGAAAAATTTATTTCGTTCCAAAAAAGATATCATTCGTGCCTTAATAAGTTTTTCGAAAATCTTTGAGAACGTTGGTAGTAGGTAAATAGGTCTATAATTTGACATCAAGCTTTTGTTACCTTTTTTGAAGATAGGTATAAATTCAGCGCATTTGAGGTGCTCAGGGAAGCAACCCATTTGGAAACTGCGATTAAACAAGTAACATAGAACATCCACTACATAGAAACAGATTTTCTTCAATAACATACTCGATATACCATCACTGGTACAAGAACTTTTGTATTTTAATTACAATATAACCTTTAGGATTTCCCTTGCAGTAAAGGGTTGGGAGACAAAACTGTTTGGCTGCGTATAAGTTGTGGATTCCACAGAACAATTGCAGTCACTTGTAATCTCATTATTCATTAAACTTATTGGAAATGTTGACTGGATTAGTATAGCTAATTCCATCTATTTCCAAATTGTTGATGCTTATTGGTTCTCTACATTTACCTATAATCTTATCAACAACCCTCCATTCTTCTCTCACATTCCCTCAGGCCCGTTCAAAGGAATCAGTGTAATAGTTGTTTCGCGTTTCTTCGATATTTTTACGGACCCACTTGCATAACGTGACAGTATTTTTTAAGTTGTTCGTTATGGGGTTGTTTGTTAACTTTTCTTGCTAATTGATTTTTTCTTTTTATCTGTCGCAAAAGCTTATATGTCATCCACGGCTTTAGAAATGTATATTTGTGGGAGGCTCGGATGTACAGCACATAATGTGATTTTTTAAAATGTTTAGGAAGATATCAAAGGCAATTGACGGATTGGGTTCAACATATACTGGTTCCCAGAATTCATATTTTAAGCATTCTTTTAAATCTATGTAATGAGTGTAACACTTCTTTTTGATATGTGACTTCTTACATGAATCATTTGTACTGTGACAAACATTTTGAGCAATCATACAATGATCAGACAATTTGTAGTCAAACACAACACCATAGATCATATTTGTGTTATTTTTTGGGTACGCATAAATATGTGATCCATGCAGGTTTTTGTGGAGCCTGTTACACGAGTACGTTCATTAATTATATTCTTTAAGCCATGAGACGCCATAAGGAACATGTAACACTCACTACCTCTACCAGATTCATTTAATATATCAATATTGATATCACCAATTACTATCAAGTTTTTCTCTTTACAAGAACTTAGTACATTGCTTAATTCTTCAATGAAGATACCTTTAGAGACTCCGTGTAATCTATAAACACATAACATTCCATAATTCTCATTCAAGAAATTAAAGGATAACTTTAAAACATCGGCACTAGTAATATATTTAATTTAAAACAATTCGATGCAAAACCATTTTTTCCATAAACTGCTACACCACCAGCTGAATATGCTTCATTACATTTACCGAAGTGACTATATCCGGAAATGCCATACAAATCTAATTTATTTTCGTAAATCCAAATTTCACTTAAGACGATGACAACAGGTAAATTCTTTAAGGATTCTAAATGTGCTACCAGAGCTGTACAGTTCTTCCTAGCACTACGAATATTTTGATGTAAACAAACAACGTCAGAATTAAGAGAATTGGGTATGTAATTATATGTATTTGGGACTGAAGACGGAACAAGATCAAGAGACCTATTCATAAATTATTTAAAATATCAGCACAAGTTACTCTTACTAAATTATCGCCCTCCTTCTTCCGCATGTATACAGTCCCATTTTTCGTCCAAACATACTTATACCCTTTCTCTTTCTTCTTCAACAATGCAGCATTCAGTAGTTGACGTGTATGATGTGTTAAATTGTCGTTTTAGTACATCTCTTCTGTTCTCCCACAAGTGTTGAGTAGTGTTGTTGTAAGTGGTGTTTTTAGGGTTCCGTACCCAAAGGTAAAACGGAACCCTATTACTAACACTTCGCTGTCCGTCCGTCCGTCTGTCACCGGGCTGTATCTCATGAACCGTGATAGTTAGTTGAAATTTTCACAGATGATGTATTTCTGTTGCCGCTACCACGAATATTTAAGGGGGGCGCCCATACAACAGACATGATTTTCATCCAAAAAAATCCCCTTGCTCACATACTGAACATACATAGTCGACCATATGTTTGTGTCTTTGATGAATTAATCCTAGTTGCAAACCTTTTCCCCATATTTATTGTTATTCACCTTTTCACATCGTTGCTGTCAAGTAAGATAATTGATTTGAATTCAAGGGACACATTGAATTCTTCTTTGAATTTGATTTTTGATTATCAAAGTATTATGCCGATAACCTGCCTGCAACCAAGATCTGTCATCATACAAAAAATGTGATTTAATGTGATGACTGATGAGGTAATATACATAGTCTCTTTCATATTTATACATACAGATGGTACGGAACCCTTCGTGCGCGAGTCCGACTCGCACTTGGCCGGTTTTCTTTATTTTTTTCCCTTTTTGCATTCATCACTCTTTCTTTGCACACACGAAGAGAATGTTTTTCTTTGTTTTGGTACTGCTATCAGCTGTTGTAATATATTCTGCCGTTTGTTTATTTTTTTAGTGTAGCAAAGGTCAATGTCCTCCTTCGATATGTTAACATGAAGACCATCGCGGACAATTTTCATCGCCGGTTCGATGTCTGGAGTATCACTGCAATCAGGTAGAATGTTGCAGATCTCCACTGCGTTTCCGAGTAGCCTCTGTTCTAGGTGGTCAATCTTCTTTTCGAGCTGCTGAATTTTTAGTTCACATTCATTATTTCTCGTTTGGAGTTCCTTTATTTGCTTTCTTTGGATCTCCTTTACTTCCTGAATTTCGGCGTAGATTAGGTCAAGTGTAACGTTCGGTTTTGGTGGAACAAGAGGTGTTTGATGGATCATGTTGGAGCTGGATGCTGGTGCTTCGGCGGATAGGGATCCACGGCGTTTGCTAGCAACACAGGCATTGCACTGCCAAAATTTGTTCGCCTTCTTCATGTATTCGATGTCGGACGGCAAGATATTTACGCAGGCCGCATGTGAAATACCCTTGCAATGATGACACACTATTTTTAGTTGAGTGCGCTCCACTTTACTATCGCACTTTTTACAAGACATTTTTAATAAATTTATTATATTATATATTTATTTATTATATAGAGAGTTTAAAAAACAGAAAGAGAGAAAACTACGCCAAAATGTTTTTTCGCAATAGTTTTGACGCGTGTGTGCCCCACAACATATAGCTGAGAACTTCGCTTCTTCGCTCACTTATGCAAAAACAACCAAACAACCGTACTTAACAACAAAACAAAACCCTCCACCCCAACACTCTTAATCCACATCCCAAATCCCGTCCACGGCACTCCCCTCCCCTAATACAATCATATCAACACAAGCAACAACACTAAACAATACAATGAATACAGATTTAACAACGTCAACATTCATTAAACCAACAACAAAAAACAATCCTCAAACACTCTTCCCAGTTCTAGTTCTCAACCTACCACACCAAAATCAAATACATAATATGAACCCTCATAACCGCCCACTTCCTTCACCCCCTACACGAACCACTACCAACAATTCTTTCTCTGTATTGCCTATAACTACCTTGACCAACAACCTATTCAATACGAATTCCTACTTCATTAATCCACTCGTTGTGGTTGATGATGCATAATAGATCTCCTAATTCAACACCCTTAGGGTCGCAATCTTCACTGGTCGGAAATGGGACGGAATTGCTTAACACCGAGCGAGTCAGTCCCGTTGCCGCCCAGAGTGGATTGCGACCCAAAAAATATCAACACCAAAACAAACCCATTTCAGTAAAACACTCAACATTCTCCAATGGAACATAAAAGGACTTGTCAACAACTACGACGAATTAAATATCCTCATCAAAGAAAATAACCCATACGTCATATCCCTTCAAGAAACCCATCGCGCCATTAACTCTGTCCCAATTGTACCTAAAGCGTACATATACAGGTTACTTCCTCAATTTTGCTTGTAACACAACATCAAAGCAAGGTATGGCTGTTTGGGTTAAAAACAACATTCCTCATAAAAGAATTACCATTAAATCTAACCTGTTGTCCATAGCTACTGAAATCAACCTCACTATCAAAATCATCTTGTTGTCAATTAAATCCTACCCAATCAACCTGTCTGAAATAACATCTTACTACAGGTTCAACATCCTATCTTGCTAGTAGGGGATGTAACCGCTTGGAGTATACTGTGGGGCTCACCCAACACAAACACACGTGGCAGATTAGTTGAAGATTTTTTAACAGAATCAAACCTGATAATCCTAAACGACGGATCCCCCACTCACCTCTCAACACATGGTTCACTAACACACATTGATATTACCTGTTGTTCACCTGAACTTTCTACAATAACCTCCTTTAAAATGTTGGATGATATTTTTAATAGCGACCATTTTCCTACAATTTCCTCTATTGCGCTCAGTCCGATTCACGCCAAAACACATGTAAATCCTAAATTCAGGACTGACCTAGCTGATTGGACTTGTTTCAGCAAGCACCTATCAGGCTTCTTGCCAGTAAGACCATTCTCAGACAATATAAATAAAGAGGCAACTATAATACAGAAAGCCATCAGAACAGCGGCTAGCAAAGCCATCCCACAGAGTTCTCCCGACACCAATAGACGACTGTACCTTGGTGGTCTCCGCTTTTAACCAAGCTTTGCAGAGAATTAAAAACAAGCAAAGCTAACAGTCTACTTGATTTTACCTCGACGCTACATCTAGGGTCGTCGCGCGATAAAATTTGGCATAAAATTCGCAGTCTCACTAGTTGGTCAAACCTTTCAAGGGACGAACACTTCGACTCAAGTTTCACAACACAAAAAGCTACTAGTGTAACCATTTCGCCTAACGCTTACATCTCAGGCCCGGCCAAGCACATCGGGAATCCGATAACTATCCTCGAACTTGACGGCAACTTGACCAAACTTAAAGGTAAAGCAACAAGCAGAGATCGTATATCATATCCTATGCATAAACAACTTTCATCCCTTACAAAATTGCGACTCATTCGTCTCTTCAACAACATCTTGGCCACAGGTACAATTCCACAGCAATGGAAACCGGCAACGATACTGCCCCTCCCCAAACCTAAAAAAAGTATCAACGATATTCAAGGATACCGACCTATCTCACTGATTCCCTGTACAGCTAATATCCTGGAAAAATTTGTCGCTCGCCGATTACTATGGTTTTTGGAGACTAAAGCACTCCTAAGAACACCGTGGCGCAGTGGGTAGTGTGTTGGCCTCTGACGCCGATGACACAGGATCAAATCCCGACACAGCCATGTCATCGAACGTGTTTTTCACAGTGTTTCTCCTCAGCGGGGTTCTGACAAAACCCCCTGTAGTAAAATTGTCATGAAAAGCTTCTCGAAATTCGCCGTTCGGAACCGGCAATAAACTGTAGGTCCCTTTCACCTATGGGTGAAATTATCTGGTGCAAGACTTTCCTTGGACAAATGCAAAACACTGCACATCTGTCGAAAAAAGTCATGCAACAGTTTATCTATCAGAATCGGTAATATAAGTATTGAAAATATTAATTGTCTACGTATCCTAGGCCTAACATCCAACAAAAAATTTAACTGGAAAACACATTGTATAAATATAAAGAAAAATCTAGCTGCTAGGGTCAATATTATTAATTACCTTGCCAGCAAAAAAATGTACATATCAACACCTTTTGTAACATTACTAGGTGTTTTATATTTTAATAAGTATAAAATAAATGATGTTTGAGGTTTAATCTGCAAGTGAGTCATTATTATAATTCCTTTTCTCTAACAATAAGTTTTATAATTGTTATACGTATAGTTATCATATGTTAATGTTTAGCATGTATAGGATGTGGATCTATACTTATGATACTAACTTTATTCAACATCTCCCTTGCAAATAAATATATTCAAAGTTTGTTTTTTTTTTATTTCCTAATATATTTACATCTGTAGCTTAAACATTAAGTAAATTTTCTCAAAGAGGACAAAAGGAAAGAATTTGAGACTCTGGCCAGTGCCAAAGTCACCTATGGTATTAAGGGAAGGCACAGGTGAGTTTTAATTCACCCGAAGCGTTGGGGGTTTTATTCACTCCGAGCGCCCCTTGTCGCTCGTTGTTGTCGCCTTATATGAGTTTAGAGTCTAGCTAATTACTTTGAGTCAACTTTTACAAACTTCGATGGAGACAAGGACCCAGCACCACATCCCACCCGAACTATACAAGACATCGAACCCATAAAAAAAATGACAATCAAGGAAATAGAAGCTTGCATAAAAAAAGAAACAAAAAGTAAGAAAGCACCCGGCTACGACCTACTGACTGGCAAATTATTAAAAGAACTCCCGCATGTAGCCCTCATTTTCATTCGGAACCTCTTCAACAGTGTAATACGACTTAAATACTTCCCAAAATTATGGAAAGTAGCTGAAATAATAGCTATACCCAAGCCTGGAAAAGACGCCACAATGACAACCTCATACAGACCCATAAGTTTGCTTCCACTCTTATCAAAACTTTTTGAAAAACTCCTACTAAAAATACTCCAGCCCATATTGACAAAATCCAACGCTATTCCAAATCACCAGTTCGGCTTCAGAAGACAACACTCAACTATTGAACAGATACATAGAGTGACAAATAAATTATCAACCGCACTAGATGACCAACAATTCTGCGTAGCAGTGTACCTAGACGTGGCGAAAGCTTTTGACTCAGTTTGGCAGAAGGGACTTTTGGCTAAGCTCAGTAACGTCGTTCCCAAAGACTACTTCCTATTATTAAAAAGCTACCTGGAGCAACGATGCTTCTATGTAAGAACCGACGACAAATGCTCTAATATTCACCAAATTAAAGCCGGAGTACCCCAAGGAAGTATATTAGGACCTCTCCTCTACCTGATTTTTACAGCAGACATGCCCACCCCTGGCAGTGAATCGGCCATGATCGCAACTTTCGCGGACGATACTGTGCTAATAAATTCCGGACACCACCTACCGAATGTGACCTACCAACTACAACAAATGCTAGATAAAGCAGGCAACTGGTTCTCTAAATGGAACGTAAAGATTAACGAAGACAAAACGATACAAGTTATCTACACAACCAAAACAAAATACACACCACTACCACTAACAATAAACAACAAACAGTTATCCATCCAACCGGCTGCTAAATACTTAGGGATTCACCTGGACAGCAAACTAACTTGGAAGCTACATATTCAGCAAAAACGATCTCAGATAAAACACAAATTTCGACAATTATACTGGCTCTTACGACCTGAATCGAATATCTCCCTCATAAACAAAATACTTATATACAAAAGTATAATAAAACCAATATGGACATACGGCATCCAAATTTGGGGGACATCGAGAAAAAGTAACTTGAACATAATTCAAAGACAACAGAACAAGATCCTGAGGACGATAACCAACGCTGAATGGTACATTTGCAATGAAGACATTCATCGTGACCTACAAATAAATACAATTGACCAAGAGATACAAAAAACAAGCACAAAACACTTAACAAAAATCATAACTCACTGCAACCCGAAAGTAAACAAATTATTCGACGAAGAAACGCTAAGAAGAAGAAGACTCAAACGAAGAAGACCAATCGACCTAGTGTTTCAAACATAACATGTATAATGCAAGATTCAAAGTTAAGATAATTTTATATTCAAATTTCAAATAATCCACTTATGACTTATGTAATATAATTATATAGATACACATGTATACAGATTTATCAATAATGGCTCAGTTTATTTGTACGGGTAATTCATTATTATATTCTACTGTGCTACGAGTGCTATGAACTTTGCCATCATAATAAGGAATCACATTTTGTTGAGGTGAAATTGTGTTATGAGATCTTTTTCTTATATGAAATGTGTTCCGTCTATATCTTCCCCCTTCATTTAATTATACGACGTATGACCTTCGTTCTTTACATTTATAAATAATTTTTCCTGGGTACCATTTTTTATCAGATTCATTTAATGAAAGGTCTTTTTTGATATATGAAGTTTTTTTGCAATGATTTTCTATTATATTTTTGGATTTATGGATGTAATCTTCAAAGTCGGTAGGAATTTTTGGAATAAGCAAGTTATCGTGTATGGGAATCTTAGTGCGTACGCGCCTATTAAACAAAAGTTGGGCTGGTGAATATTGCGTTCCCGATATTGGGGCATTTCTATATTCAAGTCTATTTTAGAAGCCTGACTTTTCCTTAATAAATGTTTGGCGATTACAACATATTTTTCAGCAAGTCCGTTCGATTTTGGATAATAAGGAGCTAAAATTAAATGTTATACCATTTTCTTTAGCAAATGATAGGCAAGCTTCGAAATTAAAAGGAGAATTATCTGCAACTATCTCTTGGGGTATTCCATGGGTTGAGAATATTTGTTTTAGATTTTTGATTATTTCTAAACTAGACTTATTTTTAAGTTCAATTATCTAACCATTTAGAATAATAATCCACTAATACTAAGTATGGATGATTTGCGAAACCAAAAATATCTAATCCCAATTTTAAAAAGGGAAGTTTAGGAATGGCATGCTGAATTATATATATATCATTTATTTATACCCAAATGATCTTCATGCAGAATATCTAGATACTCCTTTTGTAATGATAATGGAACCACTATTCTGTCGTTAAAAAATATGATTTCTTCTTCTAAAAACAGATTGTTTCCTAACTTGTAAAATGGTTTAATTTCTTCATGTACTTTATTTATACCCTTAGGCCATTTGGTCTTTAAATTTGCTAGGACTTTATCATTTGCTGTTGCGTGTTTTAGTTGGCCTTTCCGATGTTCGCTAATATTCCACGAATGAATGACTTCATTGAAATCCTCTTCATTATTGATTTAATTTTTCAAATGCGATCGCGACAACAAATCTGCAATATGTAAATATTTACCTGGAACATATACTACATTTAAATTATATTTTAATAACTTTAATTTCATTCGTTGTAATCTAGCACAATAAATTTTATCTAAATCTTTCTTACAAATATTTACCAACGGTTTGTGATCTGTCTGGACAGTTATAGGTCTGGTCAAGACAAGAAAAAATCGTACGGGGGGGGGGGTCTATTCCCCCCGCTTAGGCGGGAGGGGCAATTTTCTAAAAAATTGACTTAATTTGAAAAAAATAAAAAATATAAAAAATCAACGGTTACATCCACACTGCCGTGATTTACTTTTTTGGAAAGCTGAAAGATATCCCAATCGGAGGTGTCCCAGTCGTAGTATGAATCCACCTACGTCTGCGAGAGCACGGAGTGCTAGAGCATCGAAGAAGCGAAAGATCAACTAAAAACTAATAAGAGAATCTAATTCTTGAAAAAAAAAAAGTACTTAATCACATAAAATTTTGAGAAAAATTAGTTCGAATTTTTTTTTTTTTTTTCAAAATTTTGAGTTTGATAATTCATTTCTCAAAAACTATTCCTTGAAACAGCTTCGTTTAAAAACACAATGAAAGAAGAGGCTTTACAAAAAAGTATATCACGGCATTGTGGATGTAACCGTTGATTTTTAATTTATTTATTTTTTTTTTTTTTTTTTCAAATTAAGTCAACTTTGTATGGATGTGTATGAGGCAAACATGTTCGAAGAGCTTTTTACACTTTCCGAGCACATCAGGTAATTTTTTTTTTTTTAGAAAATTGCCCCTCCCGCCTAAGCAACAGCTTATGCCGCTTTTTGACGCATCGCTTGGAGAACAATAGGTTTCAGCCCATCAAACATCTTCAGTATTGGGGCATTTGCGATCAGGTATTTTATCTTTTTTAAAGTTTCAGTGTGAATGTCACACCATACGAATTCATTTTTGGTTTTTAACAACTCCCGCAAGCAATCAGAAATTTTAACCAGATTTGGTACGAAACTACGAACGTAGTTAATCATGCCTAAAACACTTTGAAGATCTTTTTTGTTGGTCGGGTTTTCTAAAATTAAAATAGCTTTGACCCTATCAGGATCTGGAGCTATTCCTAACTCTGAAAATATGTGACCAATGTATTTAACACTTTTCATTTTGTACTGGGATTTTCTTCATTGAATTTAACAACTATTTCTCGCTCCCTTTTAAAGGTTAAATTTAAATTCCTATCATGTTCTTTTTCATCCTTTCCGAAAATAATCAAATCATCCATATAAACAAAAGTTCCCGGTAAAGTGCTAAAATTTTGATAGGTATATTTTTGAAAAATTTCCGGTGCTACACTTATACCAAAAGGAAGCCGAGAGAAATTAGAAAAAACCGAAAGGTGAACTAAATGTACAATATTCACTTGAAGATTCATCCAGTTCGATTTGCCAAAATCCGTGTTTTAAATCTAGAACCGAAAAGTATTTCATACCACAGAGTTTGATTCTAATTTCTTCGAATTTCGGAATTAAACATTTTTCAGGTTTAAGTGCTTTATTTAAGTCCATTGGATCCAAGCATACTCGAATCTGTTTATTTGGCTTTTCAAAAATAATTAGATTTCTGACCCACCCCTTTGGACTATGAACTTTTTTTATTATACCAATTGATTCCAGTTCATTGAGAGCTTTTTTAACAGGTTCGATTAAGGTTGCAGGTAGACGACGTGGTGGCTTAACGGAAGGGAACATTTTGCTATCAATATGTAGGTGGCAGGGGATGGGAAATTTCCCTATTCCTCTAAAAATGTCAATGTTTTGTCTAATAATTCTACGTTTTAGATCCTGAATAGTATTTACGTTAGGCCGACTTACTAAACCTAGTTTCTCGCATGCAATAATACCTAAAATAGGAAGTGTATTTTTATCTACTATGAAAAACAATGCTATATTTTGGTTCTCCTCCAAACGCTTCTAAAGTCCTCAAACACGGCTTCATTTTTTTTTTGAGTTCTAATACGAGCAAAATACGAAGTTGGCAAGACATTTACCTCCGCTCCTGTATCTAGCTTGAATAAAATTGGGGTTGATTCTACAGTGATAGATTCCATCCAACAATTTTTTTTTTGTGGAAATATCATATATGTATAAAAAAAATTGTTTCCTCTGGATTGCCAATGCTATCCATTTGACAATTTTCAATATTGTTTTGTAGTGTTAATTCTTTTACCTTCTGTGTTTTGCATGCATACGAAAAATGTTTTTTTTAAATTACACTTAAAACAAACTTTTCCAAATGTATGTATGTATGTTGGCGTTACAGTCCATGAAGAACCTGAGCCGAGCTTCTGTCATTCACCCATGTTGTGTGCGATTTAATTTTTCCCATAGGCGAAAGGGACCTACAGTTTATTGCCGGTTCCGAACGGCGAATTTCGAGAAGCATTTCATGACAATTTTACTACAGGGGGTTTTGTCAGAACCCCGCTGAGGAGAAACACCGTGAAAAACACGTTCGATGACATGGCTGTGTCGGGATTCGATCCCGTGTCATCGGCGTCAGAGGCCAACACACTACCCACTGCGCCACGGTGCTCTCACGGTGCAGTTTTCCAAATGCTGGACATTTATTTGGGGGATGCTGCTTATGGCAACGTTCACAACACTCGTACCCTTTATACTAAACCTGTTGAAAAGAAAAATCATTATTCGGATTTGAAATATGCTTTTGACTTCTAGTTTCAAATTTATTCCTGTAAGTACTGATACCAGGTGATTTTTTAATAATGTTGATTGATGAGCTTCCCGTATGTGGCATGACCTCTTGTTCTTTAGTATTTTGTACATCTTCTGATCTTGATTTCTCTATTTCAAATAGACGACATTTTTTGATGGTATCCTCTAAAGATATATTTCCGACCCCAAGTAATTTTTACTTGGCATGACTTTGAACGGGTTTCAAAAATGATTCTATCCCCGATAGCTTTGCTCAATTCATCTTCATGAAACTCACACGTACTAGCCAATTGCTTTACATCAGTAAGAAAGTGATCGAATGTCTTTTCTTCCTTTTGTATTCGATTATATAGTTTAAACCGCTCATACACTTCGTATTTTTTGGGATAACAGTACACTTCGAACTCTTAATATGTCGTCTAGTGTTTTCACTCTCTCAGCAGGAAAAGTTATAAACGTCAACAGCATCATCTCCAATTAGGTTAAGTAGAATTGAAATTTTAACTGTTTCTGGTTGTGTGTCACTTTCTGAGAGAGATTCCCATCCATGACTAGATGATTTGGCACTTTAAATTCTATTTTGTTTATTTTCACACTATTTGACATGTATATGTCTTGCCTCTGGGGTCGCTGGCGTTTTTTGCGCATTTCGCCCAGCATGTACATACTTTATTAAGGTTTGTGTGTTTATCACTATTGCTTACAGGTTTGTGTGTCTCTAGCTACGAGTACGTCTCAGCGAGTTCCCAGTTGATTGAAAAGTATGTATGTTGTGTTGTTCTTGTTATATATTGCTTTGGACGACCTCTTCTTCTGATTGGATACTTAGTTTTCGTTGTTGTTATTTTTAAAATGTTTTATTATATTTTTGTTTACATGAAAAAAAAAATATCAAGATTTATGTCACAGGTGCCAAAAATTAAGATCACGTGTTTTGTTTTTAACAGCAAATAGCAGAAACCAAAGGCAAAAAAACATTATGTACATGATCTTATTTTTTTGCACCTGTGACATAAATCTTGTTTTATTTTTTTGATATATTTTCGGTTTTATTATGGGGCTAGTGCTACCATTAGCAATACGGCACTGCGACCTTTGCAGATCTATTGTGCCTGCTAGCCAATTTAGCCGAGTAGCCTCTCCACCTCTATAGTGAAGTTGAGAATGCTTCTCGTAGGAGCCAGGGTGATCCTCTCAGGAGTCATAACTTCACTGAGAAGGATACGCTTCCTAAGATGGCAGAGAGCAGCACACTCACACAGTATGTGTTCTGCCGTCTCCTCGTCCTCAAGACAGAGACGACACTCAGTTTCAGACGAGAGGCTAATTTTGTTTAAATGATATCTCAGATCGCAGTGTCCCGTTAGATAACTGACTAGTCTTCTGATATCCATCCTATTGAGTTTGAGTATGCCAATAGGGTGTTTGTTCAGGGGTCGTATAAGTCGTTTAGATTCACGGAGTCCCCGAACGCTGTTCCAAAAGGACAGGTGTTGCAATTTTTCCCACTTGTCTAAGAAGTAATTTATCTTAAACCCGGGAATTCTGCAGAATGGTTCCGGACCTATATATTTGTCACTGGAACCCTTCCTGGCAAGTTGGTCGGCAATTTCATTGTCCTTGATACCTTTATGGCCTGGCACCCACTAAAGTTTAGCATTGTTTCTTTTGGCGAGGTCTTGTAGGGCGTCATGGCATTCCTTGACGGTTTTTGAGTTCGTGCTATACGAACTCAGCACTTTAAGCGCTGCTTGGCTATCAGAGAGTATGTTGATGGTTACTCCTCTGATGCCAGTCTCGAGATTTAGATTGACGCATGTTAGGATGGCATGCAGCTCTGCTTGGAAGATGCTGGGGCTTATTCCCAGGGCCTTCGAGATCTTGCGTTTTGGTCCAAAGATGCCGGCGCCAACGCCGAAAGCCATCTTGGAGCCATCCGTTACCACCTAAGACCTTTGACATTTAGCAGGGGATCACTGTTTTCCCATGCTGAGCGGTTTGGGATCAGTCTCTCATATCTCTTGTCAAAGGTGAAAGTGTGTGGCAGTGCGTCCGAGACTGTAGTAATCATATCTAGCTCGGGAAGGTGTTGTAATATGGACATGTGGCCTGCTGGTCTACATGGTATATCTGTTCCCGAGCAGAGAATTCTGATTGCACTGCGTAATGCCACCTTTTTGATAAAAAGGTGCAGTGGAGTGAGTCCAATGAGTGGGAAGTAGCCCCGTACGATATGTGGCCTCGGGAAAGCTTACTCTTCCACAAGCAATATATCAAGTCCACTCTTGTCCTTGATGGCCGTAAAATTGGTTTTCATCCAATCGGCCATAGCTGGGTTGTCACACACAAAGTATAACCACCCTGACTTTTAGGTCG
Organism: Eumerus sabulonum; assembly: GCA_951905685.1. Classification (NCBI taxonomy): domain Eukaryota; kingdom Metazoa; phylum Arthropoda; class Insecta; order Diptera; family Syrphidae; genus Eumerus; species Eumerus sabulonum. The sequence continues at coordinate 90,183,383 of OX645060.1, forward strand.
ATCCCCTAAAGCGAGGTTTGGGTGCCTTACCCAGCAGCTCGATGGAGGTGTCGACTACAGCCTCCTGAATGGCTGCCATCTGCGCTGTTATAAGGGGGTTCGTTCCCAAGTCCTTGGGAAGGATGCCGAATCGGATCCTCCCAGCTACACTACTGTAGCTCTTTTTATCGACCTGGTGTTTGCCGATTTTGCTGCGCTTAGCAGCCTGGTTTGGCGGAGTAGTGTCTGTGCAACGATCACGTTTCAGTTCCCGACCTTTGGTTGCAGGGGTTGATTTTGCATAAACTAGAGCCTCATCTCCTGCATTATAGCAGCTTTAAAACGTCGCTGCTCCGACGATTTGAGTTTGACAAAGCCACTAGGTGGTACAGGCTTTTCCTCTACCTGCCTGACGGTTTCATTCTTTGTTGCACTTGGGAGTTCATCTGAGAGCATACTCACAGAACCCGCGCCAAGTGTAGTGTCGGAATCGGAAAGTGAAGACACGTCTCCTGCTTTCCGTCCGGCTGCAATGTCGGCGAAAGGTGCCGGCATCACTTCCGGTTTTTGAGCCGCTGAGGACTCACAAGCCCTAGCCGGCGATGACGTTAGAGAGTCATCAGTCTCTTCAAAAATATTTATTTTATCGATGGTTCCCACGAACTCACGGGAAAGAACGGTCACCTGCAGCGGAGCCCGAGACACTACAGGAAGGCTTGATTTAAATCGGAGGTCGCCCGGTATCCGAAGTTCGCATACTAACAGCTAAGCACCCTCTTAGTCATGTATCCGTCGGCGTATGCTGTTCCACTTTGGAGTGAGGGAGTGATGCGTATAAGGAAGTGGGGAGGGAGGGGTCCGTAATTGCTTCTTAGCTTCGGGTGCCTCTAGAGACGGACTCTCGAGAGTCATTACCTGAACTGCGCTTCCGTACCACGACAAGGTGAGCAATTGTCATGGAGGAAAATATATTTTCAGTTAAGCTTGTCTCTGAATTTTTTACAACTTTAGTGGTATCATCTACTTTTATGCCCACTGATTCACTTTCGAAATTACTTAATTCCTCCGAATCGTCGCAACTGCTTTCAGTTTTATTCACTTTTGTACGTTCTGACTTGTTTTCTTTTTTGATAACTGTCCTCTTGTTTTAACCATAACTGTTTCATATTAATTAGGCTGCGCCATGTTTTATATTTTAATAAGTATTAAATAAAAGATGTTGAGAGCACCGTGACGCAGTGGGTAGTGTGTTGGCCTCTGACGCCGATGACACGGGATCGAATCCCGACACAGCCATGTCATCGAACGTGTTTTTCACGGTGTTTCTCCTCAGCAGGGTTCTGACAAAAACCCCTGTAGTAAAATTGTCATGAAAAGCTTCTCGAAATTCGCCGTTCGGAACCGGCAATAAACTGTATGTACGTCCCTTTCACCTATGGGAAAATGAAATCACACACAACATGGGTGATTGAGAGAAGCTTGGCTCAGGTTCTTCATGGACTGTAACGCCAACATACATACATACATACACAAATAAAAGATGTTAACTCTTTGAGGTTTAATCTGCAAGTGAGTCGTTTTTATAATTCCTTTTCTCTAACAATAAGTTTTATAACTGTTATACATATAGTTATCATATGTTAATGTTTGGCATGTATAGGATGTTGATCTATACTTATGATACTAACTTTATACAACACTAGGTCCCTAGTATTAAGTAAGATCGACTATGGGTTATGCATTTATGGCAACTCACCAAAATCAATCACAAACATCATCAAATCTCCTTACCATCAAGCTTCTCGAAGAAGCATTGGCGCCTTCAGAACAACACCCATAAAAAATTTATTGGTTGAAGCCGGGCTTCCCACGATAGAGGAACGCATTGAAGATTGCCTTGCCAAGCTATATATAAGGCTGTTATCGGCGGAAAATTCATTAACCGAAAAAGATTTCCTATTATCGAAACGCAGAAAAACCACAGCTAGAATTCCATCAGTCATCGCAAAAGTACTCAATGCTACAAAAGAACTACAACTTCCTAAAACTACAATTAAAAAGAACACTGCCCAATTTCCACCATGGAGCGTAACCGCATCATCTTTCATCATGGACTTGACTCAATATGCGAAAACAAACACCCCAAACGCAATTTTTCAAAGTTCATTTAATTGCGTTACCTCCAGGCTTAAAGAAGAAGGATGGTCTTTGATCTTTGCCGATGGTTCAAAAACTAACATGAGTACTTCTTTTGCAGTCACTCAAGAATACGGCTTAGTAATAACCAAGGGACTATTACCAACACAAGCATCAATCTTTACTGCGGAAGCCTTAGCCCTTCATAAAGCAGTATCCCTTTCCCTCAAAGAACCAGAAACTGTATTGCCACGGCATCGCACAAAATCAAATTGATGTGGGTTCGAAGCCACGTAGGAATAGAAGGCAACGAAGTAGCTGACAAAGAAGCGGAAATGGCTCACTGCGCCCCAGTGTACCTGTTTGACGTCCTTACTAAACGCGACCTTTTTCCGAGTAACTAAAGGCATACTCATTAACAGACTTTTGTCTGACTGGCGAGATTACCACCACCAATATGCTCTCCTGAATCCTGGCCGTTCCTATATATCGTACCCCATCACCACACCCAAACTGATGAATACAACTTTTTGAAGACTTCGCTTGGGTCATACAACATTCACTCATCAACATATACTGACAAGATCACCTCCCCCTATCTGCACAACATGCAACTCACTCTACGATGTCAGCTACTTACTAGGATGATCACCATGCACAGCCAACTCTTCCCGTACAGTTCCAGCCCTGCCTCTCCTACTCAAAACTCCATCACAGCAAAACATTATATTGATTTTTGAATATATTAAGAACCTCAAAATAGACATTTAAGACTATTTACTATCGAGCCGAAAGCCCTAGCAGCTAGTGCTCACTTTTTTTGTTAACACTTAATTTTAATTATTTGTTAATAAATTATAATAATAATAATAGGCAACAGAATAAAACTCTTGGGGGTGGCAGTGGTTAATATCATCGACCGCCGAGCGGAAGGTCTATAGTTCAAGTTCGCTTCATAGCCAAGAAAAAGTAATTTCTATACTGACAAAAAGTATGCAACGCAGTTGTGAATGGAAAGTGACTATACGTATTGCTGCAGGCATAACACTCACAGTATATGGTCAACTGAAATTCATCCTCTGCGTATTCAATATTAAAGTGCTCGAACGAATTATTACGGACTACATATAACCAACGCGGAATTTGGTCGGCTCTCGTCCTATCTAGGACAACCACCTCTGAGAGTATTGAACGAACATCAACGACGGCGAACATCAGGTTGTGTGCCAAACATCATAAGAGTATATGTAACTCTTGAATCTGCGCGAACTATAAAAAAAAAAAAAACACAATTAACTACGCGGAGTAGTATATTTGCAATCAGAAAACATACTGTAGACAAAGTACAAAGACAAAACTGGCACATCCCAACAACGAAGTCTGTGTCTGTGTGTGGAAAAGATTACAGTCTTCTTTCGATCGCAGAAGATTAAGACGAGCGACAATGGGACGCTTATGAATAAAACTCCCAACGCTTCTTTGTTCTATGGAACAAACACAATAAATGCATGCAAAACACTTTGAGTATCTGATATAAACCGACCAGTCAACCTGTCGAGACATCATCATATCAGGACTATTAAAAAATGTCAGTAACGCAAGATTTAATCGAGTCCCTTGAATCCATTATATTCTCTCGACCCTTTTCTTTTATAAGAATCGAATATTTCGAATCAATCAGTATTGCTGTTGGTCTGCGTTATAAGAATCGGGATCTGTCTTATTTACCTGCCTAACTATTCGTTCTGTCCATATCGAAATTGTCTATACATTTTCCACTGATTCCTATACATACAAGTATGTTGGCTTTTTATAACCATACCGTACGGAGAGAAGAGATCAAACTTAAAGGCAAAAAAAGAAAAGAAAAAGAAGTTACTGAAATACTTATGGATACCGATTCAAATAGCAATAGCGAATTTACTGGAATGACCACATGTGGACGTTTCTACCAATACTATCTTTACATAAATAACTGTTTCTCAAGAGACTTACAACGGCCTTCTATAAAGCTAGTCATCCTGTTTCTCTAAGCCTGCCGAAGAACTAGATAAAACCAGGGGTTACAAAAAATTTAAAATAAACAAAAATCTAAATAAAAATAAAAATAGGAATATTAACAAAATTATGAAAAATAAAAAATTTAAATTCAAAAAAATAAAAATGAAGTAAAAAAAATGTAAAAAAAATATCTTTTTCTGTTTGAATAAAAAAATTAAATAATAAAGTAAAAATATAAAAAAAGAGAAAATTTAAAAGTTTAAAAAAATATGCATAAGATTACTTATTTTTGCAAGTTTAACGAAATACGGATTTATTTTAATACTATTTCTAGACTTTGTTCAATGTTTACAAATGTACGTATTTGTTGTTACCTACCTTGGTGTTTTTTTTTTTTTTTACAATAGTTGGATCCGGAAAGTGGTGTGGCTCGAAAAAATACAAAACGATCTACTGCCTACATGGCCTCCAGGATTTTCATGCAAGCGTTTACGATGACTTTTTTAGCGGAATGGGGAGACCGTTCTCAACTAACTACTATCATATTATCAGCTCGTGAGGTAAATATTTAACATACATTTTGAATGTACGCACAGAAAAAAATACTTCGTCATATTAAATACATTTATTCAGAACGCAACTAAGCGTATAACGGATGGTAATCCATATACATTCCAACTAGGATTTTTTGTTTTTTTTTTGTTCTTTCTATTCTTCAGTAACATTCATACTTAGCAATGTGCTATTATTGATGGTTCATGACGAATTTAAAGAAGAAACACTAAAACAAAACTAGCCCAACAAAGAAAGCTGATAGAGTAACGCAAAGGATAGAAGCAACAATAGACCAATTTTACTATAAGTTTTTTAAAAGGTTTTTGAAAAAGCATTTCCTTAGCTCGAAACAGTTTGTTTTAAGACATGGTTTATCCACTGAGGATGCCTTGTTGAATTTCTATTCTCCCGTCTTTACTTACTTAGGTGGCGCTACATTCCGTGGTGAACATGGGCCTCAACCAACAATCGTCTCCAGCTGGCACGGTCTTTGGCCAGTTGTTTCCAGCGCTGCACGCCCAGTTGGTTAAGGTCCCCTTCCACCTGCGTGCGCGACCGTAGATGCGGCCTTCTTCCGCCGCGCCTTCCTTCCGGGGTGGATTCGAAGACTCTTCGGGTCGGAGCTGTATTTTCCATGCGCTCTACATGGCCTAGCCACCTTAGACGCTGTACACGTAGACGTCGTACCAGGCAGATCTCGCTGTACAACCCGTACAGTTCTTCGTTAAATCTTCTCCTCCACACACCATTTGAACATACGGGACCGTAGATAGTGCACAGAATTTTCCTCTCGAAACGACCAATGGCATCTTAATCCGCTTTTGTTAAGGTCCCAGCCTATGCGCCGTAAAGGAGGACTGGGATGATCAAGATCTTATATAGTGTCACCTTGGTTTTCCGAAAGAGGACTCTACTTCTCAATTGTCTCTTGTGCCCAAAGAAACAGCGGTTGGCCAGAGTAATTCTGCGTTATATCTCAGCGCTGGCGTTGTTGTCAAGAGGGCATGGGCTCGGGCATACAGGGTAAAGTTGTTGATTGCTCTCAACCTGGCGAGATGCCAGCAACGATCCCTGTTTAAATGCCCGGGTCAAGTTGACATACGGCCTCCTCGCGGCGCCCTCTGGATAGCCTCTTCAACAACCGTTGGGAGGTGAACAAACGTATGCAGCGAGAAAACCCGACCAGAATGGCGGTTGTGCAGCGGGCTAACAATCCGCCCACGTAAAAAAAAACATAAAGTTATGAATGAGCAAGATGCCTCGGATACACGTACGGATACTCGACGACGACAACGCACGAAAAAGGAACACGATTTGCGAGTATGCTCCTGGAATGTCAGAACCCTGTACACTCCCGGAGCTGCTCATAAACTAGAAGGAATCCTCATGCAGTACAAGGCGGATATTACTGCGGTCCAGGAAATACGCTGGATAGGAAACGGTATGATTAGGAAGAAAAATTGCGACATTTATTACAGCTGTCACAAAAAGTTGCACTTAATGGGATGCGGATTTGTCGTGGGAAAGCGGTTAAGGTCGAAGGTCATCGACTTTAAACCTATAAGTGATCGCCTGGCTGTGATCCGCATCAGAGGCAGATTTTATAACATCAGCCTTATATGTGCACACGCCCCTACCGACGAGGCTGAAGACCCTATCAAGGAGGACTTCTATGACCTCCTGGACAACGCCTACGGAGCTTGTCCGGAGTACGATGTAAAAATCGTGCTCGGGGACTTCAACGCCAAAATCGGAAAGGAAAACACCCTTGGCGGAGTGATCGGAAAGCACAGCCTCCACGATACAACAACAGATAACGGCTTCCGACTCGCTGACTTTGCGACAGCTCGTAATGCGGTGATAAGTAGCACAAGATTCCCTCGCAAGCGAATCCACACAGCAACCTGGCGATCTCCGGACGGTCGAACCGCCAACCAAATCGACCATGTGCTCATTGACGCAAGGCACGCGTCAAACATGCTGGATGTGCGAACATTCAGAGGGGCAAATGTCGACTCTGACCACTTCCTCGTAGCAGCAAGATTCAGAGCTCGACTGTCCAATGTCAGAAAGCTGCACCAGCCCATCAGGAGGAGGTTCGACATTGGGCGCCTGAGCACACCGGAGGTTGCCAGAGTCTACAGGGAGCAGCTGAGCAAAAGACTCTACGGTATGCCTACGTCGAACACAAATGCCAATAATATGTGGCTGCATTGCCGCTAAGCCATTCAGGAAGTAGCCGAAACCACCTTAGGATACCTACCACCCCCGACAAGAAACCCGTGGTATGATGGCGAGTGTGAACAGAAAAAGGCAGCAACCGACGAGGCGTACCAAAAGGCGCTGCAGAGGAAAACCAGGGCAGCGCGAGAAGAGTACCGAGCCAGAAGAAGGGAGGAGAAGAAACTACTGCGACAAAAGAAAAGAATCTTCGCAGCCTCCCAGCTCAAGGATATCGAGGAGTCTAGGGATAGACATAAAATACGAGCCTTTTACAAGAAAGCCAAAGGCCTTGCAGGAGGCTTCAAAAAGGGCACCCTGGCTCTTCGAAACTGCGAGGGTAATCTTGTCACCGACCCGCAGGGAATAGTGGATGTATTTAAGCAGCACTTCCAGCAGCTGCTTAACGAGCATGACCAAGAGAGAGTGGTAGGGACTGAGGAAATCCCAACTCCAGCCGCTGAAGTAGTCCTCCCACCCAGCATAGAAGAAGTCGGCACCGCTATTCAGAAGCTGAAGAACAACAAGGCCGCAGGCACAGATGGCTTGCCATCAGAGCTCTTCAAGGCTGGCGGCGATGTTCTGGTAGGGAGCATGCACCAGATCATCTGCAGAATTTGGGAGGATGAGAACATGCCCGACGACTGGAATACCAGCTCTATATGCCCCATCCACAAAAAAGGCGATCCTACCTCTTGCAAGAACTATAGAGGTATATCCCTGCTCAATGTCGCATACAAGATCCTGTCCAGCGTATTGTGTGAACGTCTAAAACCATTTTGCACCGCACTAATCGGCAGCTACCAGTGCGGCTTCCGGCCCGGTAAATCAACTATAGACCAAATTTTCACACTACGCCAAATCCTGGAAAAGACCAACGAGTTTCAAATCGATACACACCATCTTTTCATCGATTTCAAAGCCGCATACGACAGCATTCATCGTGAAGCACTGTTTGGGGCGATGGCCGAATTCGGGATCCCGGTAAAACTGATCCAGTTGTGTCGCGCCACGCTAAAAAACACGCGATGCACCGTGCAACTCGGTTCTAGGACCTCGGAACAATTCGAAATATGCACCGGATTTCGGCAAGGAGATGCGCTGTCATGTGACTTCTTCAACCTGGTGCTGGAGCAGATAGTGCGACGGGGAGGCGTCAACAGGGAAGGCACTATCTTTTACAAGTCCATCCAGCTGCTAGGATACGCGGATGATATCGACATCATCGCGTGTTCTCGCCGTGGCATTGTGGAAGCATTCACGGCGATAGAAGAACAGGCGAAACGAATTGGTATTAAGATCAATGACGACAAAACGAAATACATGCTGTCAAGCAAAAACCAATCCGTCGCTCACCACCTGGGACAAAACATAACAATTGACAGCTACCATTTCGAGGTAGTTAAAGAGTTTGTCTACCTCGGGGCAAACGTAAACTCCACAAATAACACCACAGTGGAGATCCGGCGTAGAATCGCCCTTGGCAACCGCTGCTACTTCGGCTTGTCCAAACAACTGGGGTCAAAACTCCTCACTCGAAAGACCAAAGTCATGCTTTACAAAACGCTCATTCTGCCAGTCTTGCTGTACGGAGCCGAAAGCTGGACGATAAGCACGACAGCGGAGCTGATTTTGGGTTCTTTCGAAAGAAAAATTCTGCGCCGGATATTTGGTCCTGTCTGTGAGGAAGGTGAATGGAGAAGAAGACACAACCGCGAACTCTACGAGCTGTACCAAGATGTGGATGTAGTCCGGAAGGCAAGGACCCGTCGACTACACTGGCTCGGCCACATCGAGCGCATGGACATCAACGCTCCAGCTAAGAGGGTCTTCGACTCCGAGCCTCCTGGTTCGAGAAGAAGAGGAAGACCGAACCTCCGGTATAAAGGCCAAGTAATCGCGGATGTAAGACATCTTGGTCTTGACAACTGGAAGCAGCGTGCCCGGGACCGTCAAGGATGGAAGGCAGCTATAGCTCAGGCTCAGATCCTCCATGGATCGCAGGCCTGATAAGTAAGTAAGTAAGTAAGGTGTTGTTGTCGCCGGTCATCAGTGAGCCAAAGTAGACGAATTCCTTGACCATTTCATAGTTATATCCGCCCATTGTGACGTTCTGGCCATTAAGTCGGTGTTGGCCGTCTCTTTTAGATGAAAGCAGATATTTGGTTTTACCCTCATTAACCTTGAGACCCATCTTAGCCGCTTCTACCTCAATGCTTACAAAGGCCTCATTGACGTCTCGCTGTGTCCGTCCAATCACGTCCATGTCGTCGGCGTACCCAAGCAATTGCGTAGACTTGAAATAAATCGTACCTCTTGTGTTGGCCAGTGACTCTTGCACGATCTTTTCAAGCACGGGGTTGAAAAAGTTGCATGACAGCGCGTCACCTTGCCTAAACCCATTTTTAATTTCAAAGGTCTCGGTTTGCTCATTACCGACCTTAATAGAGTAGGGAGAATTGTCCATTGCCATCCTGCACAGTCGGACGAGTTTGGCAGGGATGTTAAAACTAGACATGGCTTTGTATAGCTCATCTCTGCTCATCACGCTGTCATATGTACGCAGCCTTGAAATCGACGAAAAGGTGGTGGGTGTCGATTTGATATTCCTGGGTCTTCTCCAAGAACTGCCGTAGCGTAAATATTTGGTCTATTGTGGCCCTACCTGGCCTGAAGCCAGACTGATAAGAGCCGATCAGATTATCCACAAACGGTTTCAGGCGTTCACACAATACGGCAGAGAAGATCATATATGCGATGTTAAGGAGACTTATTCCCCTAAAGTCTCCTTTCTGATGGCAAACTATGCTGAGATTCCATTCGTCGGGCATGCTTACCTCCGAGCATACCTTGCAAATGAGATGGTGCATGCACCTCACCAGCTCATCTTCAGCTGCCTTAAGAACTTCAGCAGACAGGCCGTCTGCGCCCGCGGCTTTATTAGACTTTTTTTTGTTTTTTGGTGAAGCTTTTGCTATCTGTTTGAGCACTCAGACGCAAATACTGGTCCATTGTACTCCAGACAGACACCTTACATTACTGTATTTTCCCCGTTGTCCGGAGAAAAGTGAGGAGGAGCTTCAGTGACATAGAGCTCAGAGATTCGGCACACACCACGTCGGCGTCAAGGGTGAGTCACCGTGCGCGAGCAAAGGCGGGACAATCACAGAGGAAATGCTCTGCAGTATCATCCTCCTCGCAACATGCAACATAGGTATACGTCTCAATGATGCCAAGTACGCAGAGGTGCTTAGCAAAAGTGTAGTGGCCCGTAATGACTCCCACAAGCCTTCTGCAGTCGATTCTCCTTAAAGACAGGAGGATTGCTGCGGATTTCTTGCAGACATCAGGGTATACGGGCTTAGCCATCCTGCAACCTGGACAATCCCTCCATCTACGGTTGTGTGTATTAAACACCCAATCGTTAATGTAGGAATTTTCCAATTTTGGGAATAAAGAATACTTTCACTGTGTGCCAAGGAGTGGGTATGCACGCAAGTGTTAGGCTAGCTATTTTCAAAGTAGGAAGCAGCTGCTTTATACCTTTTTGCAGCATAACAGGATATATCCCGACAGTGCCTGGCGATTTGTAGCCATCGAAGGATGCCACAGCAAATTCAAGGGCTTCAGTCGTAACCACGTGCGACGCAACGCAACGAGCCGATGACGATCTGATTTCCCGGGAAATGAGTCCCAAGCAGTAACCTAAGAGTTTCCGCTTTAGACTTGTTAAAGGTACCATCAGATTTTCTGAGCGTATACAACTTTATCGGTTTTCCGCGTTTGAGGACTTTAACCAACTTGCTAGTCGCACTTAGAGACTTGATCTCTTCGCAGAAGGTCTTATAAGAATCGTTCTTCGATTTACGAATGAGTTTTTTTATATTCTTTCTGCTTCGACCGGTACTTGTTCCAGTCATCTTCCGAGTTCGATTTGACCGATCTATTCAGAAGACTTCTGACTTCCCTGCAAAGACTTAGAAGCTCAGCATTCCACCAGGGAACCAATTTTCTGCAGGGAGGTTTGCTGACAGGACATGCGAGTTGAAAACAATTGGTGATGGCGCTATTCAGGTAATGAGCAGCGTTCTCTACCAATTGTTTCGTTCTAAGTTTCACAAACTCATCTCTAAACCGTACCCAGTCCGTCTTTCTCGGATTCCGTCTAGGTTGCAAGGAAGAGATCCCATAACTTAATCGAAATTCGATATACTTATGGTCCGACAGCGTAACATCAGGCAAGACTCTCCAGTCAGTGATGTCGCTCACATATCTGTTGGACAGGGTCAGGTCTATCACCTCCTGTCGTCTTGTCGTAACAAACGTTGGTTGAACGCCAACATTGTTGATCGTAAGGTCAGACGAGAGAGTGAAGTCTAAAAGATGGTCCCCTCTTGTATTGCATTTGCTACTGACCCAAGCAGTATTTTGGACATTAGCATCGCAACACAAAATGAGACCAATCCTTCTGGCTTCACAGTACTCTACGAGTTCAGAAACTTCCTTCGTTGGTGGGGGTAGTATCGAGTAGAATAGTAGCTCCTCGTATACCCCCAAGGCCACATATGCATTTTTTCCACACCCGCGATGACTTGCTACTGCATGCAATTCTACTACTCAATAGAGCGGTAGCAGCCTTGCAGTACTGTAGATTGATCTGGATAAAAATTATCCTGAATTTTTCAGAGGAGATGGCCGCCTCTTTATAAGAGGGCTGCTTCTCTTGACTTCTTACGGTTATTTGGATCTCCTACTCGAAGGAAGGGGTTTTGTTGCATGATGTGACCGCTTCCGGGTAGCGGGTTTTTTTTTTTTATACAGTCACACGCGCACTCAAGGCTAAGGCCTTTTAACGTATTGAACATTGTGCGAGCGAAGTTAACAGGGTGAGGGAAAGTTTCGCGCAGGTTGATGTTGATGATGAACGGAGTGCAGTGGTTTTGGGTCGCAGATGTTCGTTGACTACTCTCAGGGGTGGTTTGTCCTACATAGGACGAGGGCCTACCAAATTTCGCGTTGGTTATAATTCTCAGTAATTCGTTAATGCACTTTTGGTGTTAGTATTGCATATTTCAATTGACCACATACTTTCCATTCACAGCTGTGTTGTATACTTTTGTATGTGGTTTGGGGCTATCTTCTCCTTCTGGTCTATGCCCTGATCCGTCTGGGTCGCAACATCTGCCATTGGACTCCAAATTTCTACCGCTCCACCGGAGAGGGATTCATCACATACTCTCTCCCTAGCAAGGCTAGGGAGAGCTTTAACCTTTTTTCGGTTAGAGCTCCTGCTCCCTTCGGACGCCGCTCTGGGACAGCCTTGCCAGTTCGAGGTCTGATAGGACCCGTAGCGACTTCGCCTTCTGCGTTCAGAGTCTACCTGTCAGCCCCGCCACCTTTTTCGGCGGCAGCGCCGGTCATGGCAGAAACCTGAAAGCTTCCGGCCCTGTCGTTACGGGAACTGTTCACGCTCTCTTTTACTGGGTGGTTGAACCTTCCCAGTAAGAGCAAGAGAGTTGGAGGCACATGCCGAAAGTGCTAGCATACTTATGCCTTCTTTAGAAGCCTTTCGCAACCACCGATGCTTTCTGCGCTGCGCACCTTCGACTGAAGAGGGGACCTCAGGAAAGAGGGTAGGATCGACTACGGTAGGAGGTACTTTCGTCGACCTAACCCTCTTAACTGGTTCTTAACTGGTTCGAGGTTTAGCCTCGACCAATGTGCCTTCGGCTTTATCAGCTTCTTTGCGCAATTTTTGGGCATGCTTTTTTCTCCTTTTTTTTTGGCACTTAGCAGTGCATTCAGTGGTACGTCCTAATTTCGGGGCGCGTTACACCTTTGCGGTTTCCCGTGCCACGCCGTCGTGGGTATATTTCTGCTGTTGCGGGTACCAACTGGAATACTTAAATCCTTTAGGTTGTCCATTCATTTTTGGGTCTTCGAGTCTTAGTTCGAGGTCTATGCCTCTTAGGCTTCCCGTCACGACAAGGCGCCCGAAGAAGGAAGGTTATTAGACTTAAGTCTTGATATCGCTATATTGACTTCGTCTAGGTCCAGTGGACGGAATTCTCTTACATCGTCGTCCATTACGAACGGATCGTTCTGCCTGACAGCGGTATCTTGTCTGTCATCGCCGTTATACAGTCTGCAGAAGTGGTATTTCCAAATCTTCAGCATCGACTGTGACTTTACTACCAGTTCTCCATTTTCCTCCCTGCAGGCCGCCGCTTTGGCTTTGTAGCCATGGCATGTTCGTTTTACCTGATTGTAAATCTTACGGGCGTCATTCCTGTGGAAGCATCTCTCCATCTCCTCGATCTCACGCTTTTCGTGCTCTCTGTTCTTTCTTCTGAAAAGCGTGTGTTCCTCTCTTCTCTTCTGCTCATAGATTTCGCGAGCAGCTCTCGTACGTGGTTGCAGCGTAGCTTTATATGCTTCTTGTTTTGCTGCAAGGGCTTTTTCGCATTGTTCATCGAACCAGGGGTTTTTAGGTGGTGGCAGTTTGAAACCCAGGACCTCTGAGGCAGCGTCTCTGATGGCACTCTGGCAATGTGCCCATTCCTGTTCTATTGTTTGTGCTGCTGTGGGCTTGGAGGAGACACGATCGGCAAAGATTCTGGCAGTCTCTTGCGATTGTAGCTTTCCGATGTCAAACTTACGTTGTCCTACTCGACTCCTAAGCATTCTTGATAGTAGTGGTAGTAGTGGTAGTAGTTGAAGGTAGTGGTCCGAGTCGATGTTGGCCCCTCGGAAGGTTCGTAAGTCGAGAATACTGGAGGAGTGTCTGGCGTCGATCGCAATGTGATCAATCTGGTTGGTGGTCGATTGATCAAAAGACCGCCAGGTACTCTTGTGGGTGTTGAGATGGGGGAATCGTGTGCTTGCTACAAGGAGGTTACGCTCCGTTGCGATTAGCCTAAGTCCGTTGTCGGATGTGGTATTATGGAGGCTATGCTTTCCTATGATGTCCTCTTTGCCCAGTTTTGCATTAAAATCTCCATTGGGCATTGGTTCTATCTAGGAGATGGTAGAATTCTTCTTTGAGTCGATCGTCCTTTTCTTCCGTTGGGGCGTGAGCGCATATTAAGCTGATGTTTCCAGATTCAGCTTTGACGCGGATCGTTATGAGACGTTCGCTTACATCCTGGAAGCTTCAGACTTTTTGTCGGAGTCTTCCTGGAATAACGAATCCGCATCCGAATAGGCGCCGTTTGTACTCCTTGTAGCAGTTCCCGTGGTAGATGTCGCAGTTTTTCATCGGTTTTTTGTCTGGTCCATCCCATCGCACTTCTTGGAGTGCGGTTATGTCTGCCTTATAGCAGTTGAGGGTTTGCTCCAATTGATGGCCTGCACCCGGTCTGTTGAGGGACCCCACATTCCAGGTGCAGACTCTCAAGTCCGTTAGTCGTTTGCAGGGGTCGTCAGCTTTGTTTCCGTCCGTGTCTAAGGCTTGAAGTTGTTTCAGAAAAAGTGGGTTTTTACGATAGGAATGTTACCCCTAAGCACAACCCCCAACCTGGAGGGCCAGGTTCCTCTTTCCCCAAGAACAAGGGGTTGGGTCGCTGCACACATTAGTTCACTACCTGGCGGGTGCCAGGGCAGCTATCCAGGGGGAGCCACTCGGAGGCTGTGTGTCAACTTGGATTGAGCAGGGATAGAGACCGAAGCTGGCGTTTGCCATGTTAAACGCGATCAACTTCTTTACTCTGTTTGCTCGCTCACTCCCCCCTAGGGGTCCCATCTTTAAGGGCCCGTTTTCATTGTTCGTTAGCTTAAGTTAAGTTTTATTATTACATAGTACACTTTAGTGGAGCCACTTATTGAGCTTCTTTCTTTGGTGGTGTTACAGCCCATGAATGGCCAAAGCCAAGCTCCTCTGAATCACCTTTGTTGTGTGTGATTTATTTTTTTTACCCAGGTGAAAGGGACCTACAGTTTAGTGCCGATTCCTAACGACATGAGTCGAGAAGCTTCTTTATGGCAAGAAGATGCTTCTAGCATCCCGCCGAGCAGGGACACCGCGAAACAAACATTCGATGGCGTTGGTGTTATCGTGATCCGAACTCGCTCATCGTGCGTCAGAGTCCACCACATTAACCACTGCGCCATGGCGCCTTCATTTATTGAGCTGGACAATTGGACAATTCGAAGTGAAGTTATTGTTTTGTAAGTGACCGTGTTTGTTGCATTAGTTCGAACATGACTACCGAGTGTATGGTGATGAAAGTCTACGAGTGATATGTTGAAATTAATAGAAATTGAAATGAGTATATCCAGAACAAAAATTGGTCGTGTTTTGACCCAATATTTGGACTGATGACCGAATATCGACTATTGAAATTTTGCATTCTACCAATAACTACTCGCTATTTGAAAACCTTAATCTGCTAATAAAAAGGAAAACATTATGCCAACGTGGGGACCATTCAACAGGCTTGCCTGAAACACTTCTTCGACATGATTCTTGACCGTGCAAATTGCTGTGTGGAGTCCCGGGAAGACTATTTTGAACAGAATAAAGAAATTACCTTAAATCAATAAGTTTCTGCTCACATTTTGTAGAAGTCCTCTTTGCTTTTGAACGTTCCTTGTAGGTGGTGGCGCTAAAATTCGAAGTAAACCGGCCTAAATCAACCAACACACATATAAGCTAAATTTTCCAGTGCCGCATGATTATGGGGCACGGGCTCGGACATACAGGGTAAAGTTGTTGATTGCTCTCAACCTGGCGAGATGCCAGCAACGATCCCTGTTTAAATGCCCGGGTCAATTTGACATACGGCCTCCTCGCGGCGCCCTCTGGATAGCCTCTTCAACAACCGTTGGGAGGTGAACAAACGTATGCAGCGAAAAAAAACCCGACCAGAATGGCGGTTGTGCGGCGGGCTAACAATCCGCCCACGTAAAAAAACCCAAAGTTATGAATGAGCAAGATGCCTCGGATACACGGACGGATACTCGACGACGACAACGCACGAAAAAGGAACACGATTTGCGAGTATGCTCCTGGAATGTCAGGACCCTGTACACTCCCGGAGCTGCTCATAAACTAGAAGGAATCCTCACGCAGTACAAGGCGGATATTACTGCGGTCCAGGAAATACGCTGGATAGGAAACGGTATGATTAGGAAGAAAAATTGCGACATTTATTACAGCTGTCACAAAAGGTTGCACTTACTGGGATGCGGATTTGTCGTGGGAAAGCGGTTAAGGTCGAAGGTCATCGACTTTAAACCTATAAGTGATCGCCTGGCTGTGATCCGCATCAGAGGCAGATTTTATAACATCAGCCTTATATGTGCACACGCCCCTACCGACGAGGCTGAAGACCCTATCAAGGAGGACTTCTATGACCTCCTGGACAACGCCTACGGAGCTTGTCCGGAGTACGATGTAAAAATCGTGCTCGGGGACTTCAACGCCGAAATCGGAAAGGAAAACACCCTTGGCGGAGTGATCGGAAAGCACAGCCTCCACGATACAACAACAGATAACGGCTTCCGACTCGCTGACTTTGCGACAGCTCGTAATGCGGTGATAAGTAGCACAAGATTCCCTCGCAAGCGAATCCACACAGCAACCTGGCGATCTCCGGACGGTCGAACCGCCAACCAAATCGACCATGTGCTCATTGACGCAAGGCACGCGTCAAACATCCTGGATGTGCGAACATTCAGAGGGGCGAATGTCGACTCTGACCACTTCCTCGTAGCAGCAAGATTCAGAGCTCGACTGTCCAATGTCAGAAAGCTGCACCAGCCCATCAGGAGGAGGTTCGACATTGGGCGCCTGAGCACACCGGAGGTTGCCAGAGTCTACAGGGAGCAGCTGAGCGAAAGACTCTACGGTATGCCTACGTCGAACACAAATGCCAATAATATGTGGCTGCATTGCCGCTCAGCCATTCAGGAAGTAGCCGAAACCACATTAGGATACCTACCACCCCCGACAAGAAACCCGTGGTATGATGGCGAGTGTGAGCAGAAAAAGGCAGCAACCGACGAGGCGTACCAAAATGCGCTGCAGAGGAAAACCAGAAGGGAGGAGAAGAAACTACTGCGACAAAAGAAAAGAATCTTCGCAGCCTCCCAGCTCAAGGATATCGAGGAGTCTAGGGATAAACATAAAAGACGAGCCTTTTACAAGAAAACCAAAGGCCTTGCAGGAGGCTTCAAAAAGGGCACCCTGGCTCTTCGAAACTGCGAGGGTAATCTTGTCACCGACCCGCAGGGAATAGTGGATGTATTTAAGCAGCACTTCCAGCAGCTGCTTAACGAGCATGACCAAGAGAGAGTGGTAGGGACCGAGGAAATCCCAACTCCAGCCGTTGAAGTAGTCCTCCCACCCAGCATAGAAGAAGTCGGTACAGCTATTCAGAAGCTGAAGAACAACAAGGCCGCAGGCTCAGATGGCTTGCCATCAGAGCTCTACAAGGCTGGCGGCGATGTTCTGGTAGGGAGCATGCACCAGATCATCTGCAGAATTTGGGAAGATGAGAGCATGCCCGACGACTGGAATACCAGCTCTATATGCCCCATCCACAAAAAAGGTGATCCTACCTCTTGCAAGAACTATAGAGGTATATCCCTGCTCAATGTCGCATACAAGATCCTGTCCAGCGTATTGTGTGAACGTCTAAAACCATTTTGCACCGCACTAATCGGCAGCTACCAGTGCGGCTTCCGGCCCGGCAAATCAACTATAGACCAAATTTTCACACTTCGACAAATCCTGGAAAAGACCAACGAGTTTCGAATCGATACACACCATCTTTTCATCGATTTCAAAGCCGCATACGACAGCATTCATCGTGAAGAACTGTTTGGGGCGATGACCGAATTCGGGATCCCGGTAAAACTGATCCAGTTGTGTCGCGCCACGCTAAAAAACACGCGATGCACCGTGCAACTCGGTTCTAGGACCTCGGAACCATTCGAAACATGCACCGGATTTCGGCAAGGAGATGCGCTGTCATGTGACTTCTTCAACCTGGTGCAGATAGTGCGACGGGCAGGCGTCAACAGGGAAGGCACTATCTTTTACAAGTCCATCCAGCTGCTAGGATACGCGGATGATATCGACATTATCGCGTGTTCTCGCCGTGGCATTGTGGAAGCATTCACGGCGATTGAAGAACAGGCGAAACGAATTGGTCTTAAGATCAAAGAGGACAAAACGAAATACATGCTGTCAAGCAAAAATCAATCCGTCGCTCACCACCTGGGACAAAACATAACAATTGACAGCTACAATTTCGAGGTAGTTAAGGAGTTTGTCTACCTCGGGGCAAACGTAAATTCCACAAATGACACCACAGTGGAGATCCGGCGTAGAATCGCCCTTGGCAACCGCTGCTACTTCGGCTTGTCCAAACATTCGTCAATCGTCATCAAGAGGTGAGACACGGTACGATAACGCGGTGAAATACTGTTCGAAATTCTCCAAAAATCTTAGCTTTCAAAGAAAAAATAAAACAAAATACTAACTAGTCAGTGACTATCGATCTTTTTATTACAAAATTATTGTAGTGTAAATACAGTTTGCCTATAAGTTGATTTTTCTTTTTTGCTCTTCAAAAACTCTTTTCATCATATCCATAACAGTAAGTAAAATGGTCGTTTGTGATAACTGTAAAGATGAACTGCCTCCCGTGGGTGACTTCGTCACTTGTCCGTTGTGCTCCAGAAAACTGCACTACAATTGTACTACGGTGACAGAAAGATCCTGGCGGTCAATGGGAGCAAAGAGAGAAGTCTGGAGGTGTCAGTTTTGCAGGAATGCCAATGAAAACACGTGCAGCATCCCGCTTGACTCCACTACGCGTCCCCTAACACCATCAACGCGCCCACTTACACCTGAAACGCAAACCACTAAAAGGAATCGCACTGAAATGAACAGTCCACAAAATATACAAAATACTCATACCACTACAAGTAACCTGCCCAACAATGATACTAACAACATTATGGCTGAATTCAAAAACATAAAAACTGAAATTAAGGGTATCGCTGATTTCTGCAACTTCGTTTCGCAGCAGTTCGATGAAATTAACAAAAACCTCGAAAAAAAACTT
The DNA here is from genome assembly GCA_951905685.1 of Eumerus sabulonum. Lineage (NCBI taxonomy): Eukaryota > Metazoa > Arthropoda > Insecta > Diptera > Syrphidae > Eumerus > Eumerus sabulonum. Next base: position 90,202,348 of record OX645060.1, read on the forward strand.
ATGAGTGAAATCCAAAAATTAAAAGATCCTCACAAGGAGAAGGATGAACAAATATCGAACATGCAAGCACAAATAAACAAACTAGAACAACAACAACTTAAACACAGCGTGGAAATTAAAAATATTCCACCTAAACAAAACGAAAACTTGATACATATAATTACATCGATAGGAAAGACTATTAACCATGAAATTACAAACGCGGACCTCACTGACATTTACCGCACTAGAAATAAAAACACAGAAAAATCATCGATAATTGCCACCTTTCATAATCACTCAACTAAAACAAAATTCATGCAAAACGCACGCGCGACCCGTCCACTGACAATCGCCAAACTAAACCAACAATTAGAAACCAGTGCAAAAGTAAGCGAAATTTACAACAACAACATATATATTAATAATCAACTAACAAACACAAATAAGCAGCTTCTTTGGCAAACGAAGAAGAAGGCGAAAGAGGAAAATTGGAAATTCGTTTGGGAAAACACCGGAAAAATTTTCGCGAGAAGAGAAGAAAAAACGGAAGCTCTCTTCATTCAAACTCTTAGCGATATTGACAAAATTAAACGTCATTAACTTGTTTTGTATTGTTACGAATTTATTCAATCCCCACACCAAATAGGGTTCGCACCACTGGATTGCGATAAACTACAATTTTCTACGTTTTCCCAATTAAAAACACACACACACTTTTATTTCTTTCACCACAGATCAATTATCTGTGTAGCTTCACCACTTTTATTTATTATCCAATACAATCCACTTTAAACTTTATTACACAGTACAATCCACTTTAAACTTTATTACACAATACACAAACCTTTATTGAAAGCTTTTCTTTTCACCTTGGTTGATCACCGACTTGTCACACGCTGTTTTATACCACAAACTGAATGAATGTCGAGGGCGAGTGTTCGCGCTTATATAGCTCTCGGTCCACCATCTCGAACGTTCGCCGTTGGAAGTTCCCCATAGGAAATCTCTAGAACGCTCTGACAATTCCATTGGAAGTTGACATCATTCCCATCCCCGCTTCCAGAGAGTTTTCGAACTTAACGGTCCGCTTGCATCTCCGCCACAGTATGAATGTATATGAAGAATAACATTTTGTTTAGTATTGTTGCGGAGATGCAAGCGGACCGTTAAGTTCGAAAACTCTCTGGAAGCGGGGAATTGGAATGATGTCAACTTCCAATGGAATTGTCAGAGCGTCCAACGGCGAACGTTCGAGACGGTGGACCGAGAGCTATATAAGCGCGAACACTCGCCCTTGACATTCATTCAGTTTGTGGTATAAAACAGCGTGTGACAAGTCGGTGTGATCAACCAAGGTGAAAAGAAAAGCTTTCAATAAAGGTTTGTGTATTGTGTAATAAAGTTTAAAGTGGATAGTATTGGATTATAAAGTTTAAAGTGGATAGTATTGGATAATAAAGAAAAGTGGTGAAGCTACACAGATAATTGATCTGTGGTGAAAGAATTAAAAGTGTGTGTGTTTCAATTTAAATAAAAAGGACAATTGTAGTTTATCGCAATCCAGTGGTGCGAACCCTATTTGGTGTGGGGATCGAATAAGTAAATTCGTAACAATATTGTTGCGGAGATGCAAGCGGACCGTTAAGTTCGAAAACTCTCTGGAGGCGGGGATGGGAATGATGTCAACTTCCAATGGAATTGTCAGAGCGTTCTAGAGATTTCCTATGGGGAACTTCCAACGGCGAACGTTCGAGACGGTGGACCGAGAGCTATATAAGCGCGAACACTCGCCCTTGACATTCATTCAGTTTGTGGTATAAAACAGCGTGTGACAAGTCGGTGTGATCAACCAAGGTGAAAAGAAAAGCTTTCAATAAAGGTTTGTGTATTGTGTAATAAAGTTTAAAGTGGATAGTATTGGATAATAAAGTTTAAAGTGGATAGTATTGGATAATAAAGAAAAGTGGTGAAGCTACACAGATAATTGATCTGTGGTGAAAGAATTAAAAAGTGTGTGTGTTTCAATTTAAATAAAAAGGACAATTGTAGTTTATCGCAATCCAGTGGTGCGAACCCTATTTGGTGTGGGGATTGAATAAATTCGTAACAGTATGATGGATGATAATATAGAAGATCTGTTTGATTGGAACTACATGGAGTTTAATGATTTTAACCACGCAAAAGATGAACTAAAGAAAATGAATTTTCGTTGTATATGTTTAAACATTAGATCGCTAAGAAAAAATTGGAGTGTTTTTTGTGCTCGTGTTTGTCCAATTCTGAAATATGTTGAAATAATTGTCCTGGTCGAAATAAATATAAAACCAGAAGAAAATGCACTTTATCACTTAGATGGTTTCTGCGCTGAATTTGCTAATAGGGAAAATAAGAAAGGTGGAGGTATCGCCATATATATTAAAAATAACATCAATTACGAAAGACTATCTATTTATACCACAGCTTGTGAAAACTTAACTATTAAAATAATATCTCTTAAGGAAAAATTTATTAGCGGAGTATATAGACCTCCAAATCAAGACCCAGCAGAATTCATAGAGGACTTTAAGAAAATAACAAACGCGAAAGTAGGAAAAAGCGATACAATCATTTTCGGTGACTTTAACATAAATACTGCCGACAATTTTAATACTTCGACCTTGAATTATAAGGATATGGTAGCTTCGAAGGGGCTCTTTAATGTCATAAGAGGGTTCACCAGAGTCGATTTAAATATAGGCAGCTCCACTCTTATCGACCACATTTTGGTCAATATTCTAGATACAAGATTCTTTTCAGGAGTAGTAAATACTGATATATCGGACCACTATAGTACTCTATATGGAATCTACGAAGACCAGATACATGAGAGCGACAGTCGACTAGCCCCCACCATGATATCGACGAAAGTAAATGAACTAATTCGAGCTGCTGATTGGACACCAATACTAGAAGAAACGGATACAGAAAGACTACTAACCTCACTAATAGGGAAGATGGATGATATTTACGCTAATTCGAAAGTAGTATGCAAACCAAACAGGTATCGTAAAAGTGTTTCTTGGATTAACAGGGACATTTTACAGAGCTGTAAGGAAAGAGACTATACCGCAAGTGGAAGAACAACCGCAGGAACAAATCCTATGAAAAAGAGTACAAACTGCTAAGGAACCAAGTTAACAAAAAAATATCTCAGACACGAAACCAATATTACAAAGAACAATTTAATCTAACAAGAGGTGATCCGAAAAAAACATGGACAATAGTAAACGAAGTGTTAGGACGACGAAAACAATCCCTGGATGACTATATTATGAGAAACTTCTCCTCTAACGCAAACACAGCAGCGCTGCCAGATGAATTTGGTAACATTTTCGCGAGACAGGCAGAATTGATCATCCACAAGTGCAATGCAACAACATCCAGACATCAAAACGAGAGACTGAGCAGTTCAATATATCTCGGAGAAACTGATCATGAAGAGGTAGAAAGATTGGTGCATTGTCTAAAGGCACCTGGGGCTGACGGTATCAGGATCATTGACATAAAATCGAACGCAGACATCTTTGTTCCCATCATAACCAGACTAATCAATCTAAGCTTCGATGAGCTCATAATCCCAAAAAAACTGAAAGAGGCAGTCGTACGTCCAATTTATAAAGGAGGAATTAAAAACCAAATCACTAACTACAGGCCGATTGCGATCTTACCGGCCATCGATAAAATTATGGAGAAAATCGTCTCAGATCGTATTTGGGACTTTGTAAAAAGGCACAATCTGATCTCCAAAAACCAATACGGCTTCCAAAAAGGAAAGAGCATCAATACACTTCTTGGAGGCTTCGCAAATGTCATCAATACAGCACTCAGCAAGCGTCACCAAGCCCTCGTCCTGTTTTTGGATTTTAGTAAAGCATTCGATACGCTCGACCATAACAAACTAATCAACGCTTTACATAAAGTAGGAATTAGGGGCAGACTATCCGACTGGTTAACTGATTACCTTGCAGATAGAACATTTCGCGTAAGAATCAAGAAATGCTGTAGTGATGAACATAAGGTCCTATATGGAGTACCGCAAGGTTCTAAGCTTGGCCCGCTCCTGTTCATATTGTATACGAATGAAATGCTCAAATGCTTAAAAAAAAGCGTACCTTTCGCATATGCTGATAACACGGCAGTTGTTGTCTGTCGTAAGACGTTGGAAGATGCCACAGAGGTAATGCAGGAGGAGTTCGACGAACTAGCTAAATGGTGTCACGATAACGGGATAGTTATAAATGGGTCAAAAACGAAACTCATCCACATTAGAAGTCCGATGTATCCAGCGTCTCAAATTGTTTTGAGAACCTTTAAATGTACCAACGCGTATAACCCCGAGCAAATTGAGGTCGTGGATACTTATAAGTATCTAGGCATCATCGTGGACTGCCATTTTCTCTGGGAGCCTCACATAAATCATTTACGGAACAAGCTGAGAGGGTCCCTGTTTGCGCTCGCTTGTCTGCAACACAAAGCCCCACTGGGGGTACAAAAACAAGTGTATCACGCACTTATAGAATCGAAACTACGTCATGGCATAATAGCGTGGGGAGGTGTAGCTCAAACACATATAGAAAAATTACAAAATATACAAAACAGTGCGGTCAAATTGTTGTCAAGGAGAAACATCCCTAATGTAAAGGTTCTGAATGTAAGGCAGATATTTAACATGAGTATAGCACTGGAGTATTATAACGATGCAAGCTTCCGGACACCAATTAATCATCAATTCGGTACAAGAAGACAAGTCGAAGGATTGTATCAACTGCCCTCAATCATAAACGAGTACGGAAGAAGAAGCCTGTGGTACACCGTGCCTAAAGTATTAAACAACCTTCCTCAATGCCTGAGGAACATCAACCAAATCAATGCACGAAAACTACGCCTAAAGCAATTTTTTTTAGAATCTATAATTTAAAACTACATATATATCTTACACATATTAAAATTCAAAATAAACAATTTTAAATTTTTAAAGGACTTCATATAGTAAAGTATATATGTATAAAGTAAAATATATATATAAAATATAATACATTATTGATTGAATATAATGGAAACTAGATATGAATTATTATAATTATTATTACTATGTCTATAAATTCTCACCTAGATGAGGTTTTTTTTAGAAATTAATTTTTATAAATAATCTCCTGCAGATAAGCCAATTGGCTTCGCAGGTCAATACTTATGCTCATTTTTGTAAAGTTTTTCTGAATAAAAAAAAAAAAAAAAAAAAAAAAAAAAAAAAAAAAAAAAAAAAAAAAAAAGCTGGGGTCAAAACTCCTCACTCGAAAGACCACAGTCATGCTTTACAAAACGCTCATTCTGCCAGTCTTGCTGTACGGAGCCGAAAGTTGGACGATAAGCAGGACAGCGGAGCTGATTTTGGGTTCTTTCGAAAGAAAAATTCTGCGCCGGATATTTGGTCCTGTCTGTGAGGAAGGTGAATGGAGAAGAAGACACAACCGCGAACTCTACGAGCTGTACCAAGATGTGGATGTAGTCCGGAAGGCAAGGATCCGTCGACTACACTGGCTCGGCCACATCGAGCGCATGGACATCAACGCTCCAGCTAAGAGGGTCTTCGACTCCGAGCCTCCTGGTTCGAGAAGAAGAGGAAGACCGAACCTCCGGTATAAAGACCAAGTAATCGCGGATGTAGGACATCTTGGTCTTGACAACTGGAAGCAGCGTGCCCGGGACCGTCAAGGATGGAAGGCAGCTATAGCTCAGGCTCAGATCCTCCATGGATCGCAGGCCTGATAAGTAAGTAAGTAAGTAAGCATGATTATTTGATTCGGATTCTCTTCTAGCTGTGTGGATGACTTTCGATGTGATTCTTCTTTGATGGTTTTTCTCCCGAGTTAGCATAGCATTGAAGTGTATCCAACCTAGACTTTGGACCAAGTAGGCATCTAATTAAGCCAAAAACGCAATATATGAAGAAATAGCTAGAAACCCCTTGACAAAGTTCAAACTTGTACGCCGTGAACGACCGGTTTTTTAGAGCGTCGCCTCGTTTTTTTCGAGAGAATTCTATATTTCTTAGTTGCCTTTTGAACACTAGGAAATAGCAGCTGGAACGAGTTTCTAGCGCTTAAGTAGAAACCACTTATTGCGAGTGAGCCAACGTATGCCAAAGCCTTGACTCCTCCAAATTTAAAGTTACCAAAAGTGACCATGACATCGGCGTTTTGCGTTGTTTTGAATATATTCTGCCATTACGATATTTGCCTGGATCTTGGATATAACATCGAATGTATCTCTTTTATCGTTCTGAACTCTAGTGGAGCAATGGGAACTCTTATTCTCTTCCTGCACAGACTAGCAAATTTGACCGAAATGTCAAAATTCCACATGATACTACCTGTACAAAGCTCGTCTCTATGGACGCTATGAGATTTTGTCAACGAAAACTTGATGTGTGTCGACTTGAAATCGATTTATCTTCTCCAATCTACCAGATATAATTTTTATTTGATACTAAAAATCGCACGTAAGATTCATACTAAAACCTGGCAAGTAATACCTGCAATATATCTAATAAACCTATTTAAGAAACATGTACATGGTGTAGTTTTTTAGCAACATGGGTGTAGGTATTGACTTATTACAAGTATATATCCTTTTTTCCACAGGATGTATATGGTGTTATTGTTGGTGGCATTCTTGGACATTCAATTTGTACTGGGTTGGCTGTTATTGGCGGACGCATGATCGCTCAGAAAATTTCTGTGAGGACTGTTACAATTGTTGGTGGGGTTGTTTTTCTGTTTTTTGCCATTACATCGCTTTTTATGAACCCCGTTGAAGTTTAAATTCGGGAAATTAACATCTGAAAATAGGACAAAAGTTTACTGTAATATCTGGTTTGGCCCTGTGACACTTATTAATGTATATGTATTTTTATACCAATATTTGTAATGCACCATCAAATAAGTTTTTTTTTTTTCCTTTTTGTTCTGAGAAAGTTTTATTTGCAATAGTTGGAATATTTTTTTGCTATCCAACTGCTACGATCGTATACTATTACGTTCTAAGAAATGATGTACATATTTGTATACAATGTTTATTTATCAATAAAATTGAAATTATTCAAACTTGCCGTTTCTGTATGTTTGTAAGCATTTTTTATGCTTGAGTGAATATATCGTCATGCACATTTGCCTTCCAAAATGAAAGGTAAGTTAAAGAACTATCAAAGGATGTGCCATTGTCAATATTTTTCAGCAAATTTAGAATGTAGCTTAACCCTACACGACCAACCATATTTGTGGCCTTATTATAAGTCTGATTGACGTATGATAGCAAAAGCTATTGTATTTGTTATTTTTGTTTAGTTGAAATATGTTTCGATGAAATGAAATAAAGAAACTTTAAATATGGACCCGCAGCTCCAGCTCCAGCCTGGAGAGTCTTTAAATCCAATCCCGAGGAACGAAGAAACAGAGGACAGAGCACCTAAGATAGCGCACTCAAGTGGAAGGGGACAGTACAGGAAATATTTTCTTGACTTATTTTGAGCCAGTCCTCATGAAGTGCTGTTTTTATGCTATTTTTGCTGAAAACTTGATTTTCTATGGATTGGAACGACGTTGACAATTCTCTAATTTAGAACGCTGCGGGCTAAATAATATAAATATAAACTCGCGCACTCGGCCCTACATAGCCTTACAAAACGATATTTGGTTTCTCTTCCCTTAACAATATTCTATGAACTGTGAAACGAAGTCACGGGTACCCAAAATGCGACATTTCACTTTGAGCAGGACATATCTATTTATATATATAGAGAGCGCCGTGGCGCAGTAGGTAGTGTGTCGGCCTCTGACGCCGATGACACGGGATCGAATCCCGACAACATCCATATCATCGAACGTGTTTTTCACAATGCTTCTCCTCAGCGGGGTACTGACAAAACTCCCTGTGGGGTTATTGTCAAGAAAAGTTTCTCGAATCTCGCCGTTTGGAACCGGCAATAAACTGTAGGTCTCTTTCACCTATAGGAAAATGAAATCTCACACAACATGGGTGATTAAGAGAAGCTCGGCTTTGGTCCTTAATTAACTGTAACGCCAACATATGTACATATATATGTATTTAATTTGTTTAACCTCTTAATTTCGATCAGCTTAGTAAGTTTTTCATATTTTTCATTCATTATTCTCATTTTTATTTCTTTTTTCTTTAATGTTTTAACCAGTTTATTCTTATTTCTTTTTGTGTGCATTTTATGTTTACAAATAGGAAAGGCTGTTAAAAGTCGTGTTTATTTATAAAGTAAGCCAAAGTGGAACTTGTACATATAGGTGCATAATTTCATTTTCATTATATATAAGGTAAAAAAATAAACATCCCACTATTCTGATTGTGTGAGTTGTGACCATAACTCACGAATGTCAGTGATGCGAAAATTGTGATGTTTCTCTTGTGAGGATTCTTTTAAGCAATGAGCTGTTTCGTATTCTGGCAAACAACTCACAAGGAAACACCAAAAAATAGTAACCAACAGTGTGGCAAATTCATATGTCAAAAAAATGTTTGAAAAGATTGTGAAATAAATAAACATTGTGTACAAGTTAATATTGTTTTGTGATAAAAAGAAACGTTTTAATAATGAACACTTTGCTGAAGATGAGGAATTACTGGGACGTGTTAGCGAAAGAGTTAGATGCTTAGCGGGGACCAGCTCGAACTGTGGTCAAGTGGATGCAACTAAATTTGGCTATTACCTGTTATTTTGTTATTACCTATATATTGTAACATGCATTTCTTTGTAAACTTTAAGCCACTGGAAACATCAGTGCGAGATAGAGAAAACAGCGCACGAGGAGCACCACCAAATACAGCTCCAAATTTTAAAAAAATTAGAAAGCTACTTAGAAGCTGTTTCTCAGCTGGTAAATGTAATAATAAACCGACAGTAAAATAAAACGTTATTTTTTTATTGCTGTATTAATTTGAATAAAATTGAAAATCTTAATTCTTGACTGTGTTGATATAGTTTTGCCGCAGTGATCTTCTTTCATTATAATATTGGCTTCTTCCACTGGGTTGATTTTCCTCAATTGTGTCCGTCGCAACAAGAGGTTCTGACGATTGATATTCACCTTCGTATTTTAAATCGATTCGGTTCGTTTGCATAATATTGTGTAGAATAAAAGCGCCAAAAGAGCGTTAGATGGTATTTGGAGCCTTGATGTGCAGTTATGGTAGGAGCCATTTCCGAGAAAATTCAATACTGAAAGGAACTGTTGTAAGAAAAATTATATGTAGATACTACACGTATATTGGATTTTTAGCAGCTCTTCTATGATATCCCTAGACAATGTCTTCGGAATACTGACAAATTTTATCAAACAGCTATCATTTAATGAAAAAGCATTGTTTCTCTTTTTCGTTTATTTCACTCACGAGTAGCAAAATCAAAACTTCTTCCTCCATTATCTTTCCCTTGTGATTGGCTTGTGAGCTACTCGATCGGATATCACGATTTTGCCAGTTTTTGTGATGCTCACATCTTGTGAGGTTTTGATTAGAATACGAAAATCTCGCAAATTGTGGCTCACCTCAATCTTGTGAGGTTGTTGTGATATTTGAGGCATCACAGAGGTATGCCAGAATACAGGCATTAAGCTAAAATAAAATAAAAAAAATAATGTATACATACATACATTTCTTTTGCAGAACAACACAAATTAAAAATAAAAGTTTTTCTTTAAAATGTTGTTAAAGCTAAACTTGTACAGTAGATTTGTGTCATTTTATAACATCATAGCTATAATGACCCTTGCGTATTTTTTGTAGCTATCGTTAGTGTCCTTATTTAATTTGAAACGTAAGTATTTGCTAAACTGGAAAGATAATATCACAGCCATATATCTTTGGCCGTGAGAAAATGAATAGCTTTTATATGTGAAAAAAAAAAAAAAAATACCAACTGTACACAATGTCGTAAAACGCAACAGAGAAGAAGACGAACTACGCAACCGATGAGCGATATATTTCCGCAAAATTAAAGAATCCAAAGATTAGTGCTTCTAAACTTGCCCAAGAGGCAGTAAAGTATCTTCAGAATTATTTCATGGAAGGAAAAGTAGGATGGGTGGAACGGCGGGAAGGAAACTATGGGTAAGCAATCAAAATAAAAACGAGTTTGCATTTTGCTTATACAAATACATACATATGTATTTATACAACAGTATTTTGAGTACAGGAAAATCGTTATATTTTCTGATTTTCCTTTTGAGTCGGGTGGCAATGTTACTTTTGGGAGAAAACCAAATGATTATTTGAGGGAGAAAATCTGCAAGCAACTGTAAAACATGGCGGAGGATCGGACAAGTTGTGGGGCTGTATGTCGGGATTTGAAGAAAGGAATTCGTATTTTATTGAAGAAATTATGGACCAAGCGACATATGTATGTACTTAAATATTTTAAAGTTAGATTAACAAACTAGTTTAGAAAAACTAAGGCTGAAAGATTGTTTTCAGTTCTATCAGCCCAGCGACCCTAATTATAAGGCCATGAATATATGACTACCCTATAATGTGTATTAAAATGTATTAAAAGTATTACACTGTTAAATATTAACTAGTCAAAAGACATTAGCTAGGTATACGCATATTGTTTGTTTTAGAGTGCCCGCATAGGGTCAGTATATTTATATAAAAAACAATTCTTTGTTGTTCGTCCAATTGGTGCAGGTAAAAGACGTCATCGTGTGATCGTGTAGTTTGATGATCACAAAAAAAAGTTAATTCTGTCGGACAACGTCTTCCCGATGAGGTTCTACTGATCTTGATGCTCTCGAGCTCAAAGACCTAAGGCTGGTAAAGGTGTCCCTCTCCACGGAAATACGGCCTACGTGAAGGATTAGCGGTACTGTCAATCCATTCTGGATCAGCCCACAGTGATCCAAAGAGAGGAATGCTTCTGGGAGACAAAGGCATTAAGTCGCACTCTTTCATGGTACATACATATTGTTGAGGTGCTAAGTGACAGAGATCACGTTATTGATCGAATTCAATTCCCCTGCAAAGTAACCTTTGACAGAAGGTTGTCTTCCGTAAAATCTTTGCCCTGTATAGGACCCCATTGGGCTAGAATTTCATGTACTGTAGCTCTGGTGTTCTGTGTAATCCGAGGGAAGTTTTAAGGCATTGCCTCTCAAACACATAAAATGCGACACCCAAACGGAAGATCCTTAGTCTGTTATGGGCCTGAATAAGGCCATGTTGCAGTTTTTTTTTTTTTTTTTGTTGAAGGCTTTTGCTATCTTTTGGAGCACTCAGACGCAAACACTGGTCCATTGTACTCCAGACAGACACCTTGTATGTATGCATGTATGATGGCGTTACAGCCCATGAAGGACCAGAGCCAAGCTTCTCTCAATCACCCATGTTGTGTGTGATTTATTTTTTCACACAGGTGAAAGGGACCTACAGTTTATTGCCGAACGGCGTGAGTCGAGGCAGACACCTTACATTACTGTATTTTCCCCGTTGTCCGGAGAAAAGTGAGGAGGAGCTTCAGTGATGTAGAGCTAAGTGATTCGGCACACACCACGTCGGCTCCAAGGGTGAGCCACCGTGCGCGAGCAAAGGCGGGACAATCACAGAGGAAATGCAGCACAGGTAGGCGTCTCACTGATGCCAAGTACGCAGAGGTGCTTAGCAAAAGTGTAGTGGCCCGTAATGACTCCCACAAGCCTTCTGCAGTCGATTCTCCTTAAAGACAGGAGGAATGCTGGGGATTTCTTGCAGACATCAGGGTATACGGGATAGGCCATCCTGCAACCTGGACAATCCCTCCATCTACGACTTTGTATATTAAACACCCAATCATTAATGTAGGAATTTATCGTGGACGCAGGTAGACCTATAGCGGGTTCAGGTCCTGAGAAGCTCTCCTCTGAACCCATTCTGGTGAGTTCATCAGGTATCTCATTTCCTGGGACCAGAGTGACCTGGAACCCATACGAGCTTTAGTGAATTTAGTCTACCATCTCTGTACAAGAAGGACTTGAGTTCAAGCACTAATTTGGGGCTAGTTAGGGAATTGCATACGGCTTTGAGTGCAGCTTGGCTGTCACTGCAGACGCTTTTTTTTTAGAGACTCGCGCAGGTTCAATAGTTTTTATATTCTCATATGATGTGTTTACACACACTAGACCTAGATAGGACGAGAGCCGACCAAATTCCGCGTTGGTTAGAGTCCGTAGTAATTTTTCGAACACTTTAGTATTGCATACGCAGAGGATGAATTTGGATTGACCATAACTGTGAGTGTTATGGCTGCAGCAGTACGTCTGGTCACTTTCCATTCACAACTGCGTTGCATACTTTTTTCTCCGTATAGGAATTACTTTTTTCTTGGCTACGAAGCGAATTTGAACCATAGACCTTTCGCTCGGCGGTCGATGATGTTTACCACTGCACCACGGCCACCCCCTCCACTTGTGCTTCCCGACATAGTGCATGGCCATTAGGATTGCGTGTATCTCTGATTGGAAGACAGACGCATATTTTCCTAACGAGAAGTGCAGAAGGATGTTTTCGCGCTCAAAGAAGACCCCAGCACCGGACCCCCGCCCAGACCTGGAGCTTTCCATGAAAATTCGAAGACTGTCCTTTACAGGTTCAGTATCCGGCCAGAGCCAATCCTGACGCCATAGAAACTCGACTATGAAATTGCGACGCAGTACGATAACGGGCGTCAATGCCTCAGAAGGCATGTCCATGAGACAGGGGTCGCAGGACAATTCTTGCGCAGCACACTCTTATTCCTGTGCGAGTTGTACCAGAGGCCATTACTCCTCAGACGATACATGGCTTTCAGAGCACATCCTCTGATATATATATCAAGAGGTGGAAGGTTCATCAGAGCATCTAGAGTAGTGCCCGGCGTGCTGGGGAAAGCCACCGTGCAACTGAGACAAACCGTTCTTTGGAGTTTGGTGAAAGAGGCTACGACGTGTTTGCATGCTAGTCTGTTCCACCAGACAACCGATGCATATGAGTATCTAGGCCTTATCATGGCCGGGTAGATCCACAGGACCTTTGCCGGCGATAAACCTCATGTTTTGCCGAAAGCTCCTTTGCATTGTCAGAAGGCTGACAGCGCTTTGGTGGTTTTTGACTCAATATGTTTTGACCAGAGAAGCTTGCTATCTAAGATGCCTCCTTCGATGTCGGGATGGAAGTGTACTTTAGTACCAGCTGAGGCATGTCAGTCTTTTTCCTCCTTCCCGTGAAGAGAACGATATCGGTCTTAAGAGGATTGACATCGATCACATTTTTTTTTTTTTTTTTTTTTTTTTTTGAGTCACGCGTACTCAAGGCTAAGGCCTTATAACGATGGACGTTGTGCGAGCAGAAGGTAATAGGGAGAGGAAGAGAAGCTGCCTATTGACATCGGTCTTAAATATCTGCATATTGTATTGAGGAGGGAAGACCGAACGAGGTAGCGCGTTCCACATTCGTGTCGTTCGGTTGAGGAAAGAATTTCTATATTTGACAGTATGAATGAAAACAGGCTTCAAAGTGAATTCATGCGCATTCCGGGAGAGGCGTGTATCGTGGGAGAAGTTAGGAAGGGGCAGAATGCGACTGGCTATTTCGTCAGAGCATTTATGATGGAAGTAACGATAAAACAATGAGAGGCAGGATACGTCCCTACGATGTTCCAGCGAGTCTAGTGTTTTGGTAATGCTGGGGTCACCTATCAGTTTTATAGCGTTATAGCGCGTTTTGGTATTCTATCTAGTAGGTGCAATGAGGTCTTTGATGCACCAGACCAGACATGAGCGTTGAACTCCAACTTAGGACGAATGAACGCCTTATAGCCAGATCGGTGGGTGTGAAGAATTTCTGCATCTGTAAAGGAAACCTAGGCATTTCGCCGCATTCTTAGCGACACTAAATATGTGATCGTTCCAACAAAGGTTGTCATTGATGCACATACCCAGGATGGAAAGCTTTTCGGTTTCCGAGATACAAGTGCCATTCATGGATACTGGCATTGGGTCAGTGTTACGCTTTAACAACAGAAGACAGCATTGTGTCTTGGAAGCATTCAATTCCACTCTATTGTTTTTACCCCATTGGATGATGCTGTCGATGTCGGAATTTAATTAGCTTAACATACGCTGCCGCTCACTATTTACAGCCGAAGTGCAGGGTCGTAAAGAAGTGAACGAATATGAGAAGCTGAAAGTACTGTCGTCAGCGAAGGAGTGAATTGGATTAGAAGTAACAGACAAGAGATCATTTATAAAAATGAGAAAGAGTGTCGAAGACAAAACGGAGCCCTGGGGAACACCAGCATTTACAAAGTGAGTGTCAGACTTGAATCCGTCCAAGACAACTTGAATTGAACGATTCGAAAGATAACGTCTAATCCATAGAAGAAGAGAGTCGTCGATCCCGAATGCAAGCATTTTCGACAAAAAAGCTTCATGCCAAACTCTGTCAAGTGCTTTCGATATATCAAGTACAACTACTTTGCTCTCACCCGCCTGGTGGAGCGAATGATTCCACTTCTCGTAGAGATATACCATCAAATCACAGTGGATCTGTTGTCGCGGAAATCGTACTGCCGGTCATTGAGGAGTTTCTGCGACTCGAGATATTTCATTAACTGACGATTTATCAGCGTTTCCATGACCTTGGAAAGGAGGGATATAGCGCAATAGGTCGGTAATTGGCGAAAGAAGAAGATTCGCCTTTTTTGGGAATGGGCTGGACAAATGCGGTTATCCACCTACTCGGGTAGAGCCCAGAAGAGTAGGAAAGGTGAAAAAGCTTACGCAATGGTTTTGATAGCGTAATAGAACACCTCTTCAGAATTATTGGGGAAATACCATCTGGACCAGCGGATTTGTGTGTGTCAAGTTCTTTAAGAACCCTTGCAACTTCACAAGTACGGAAGTGAATTTGTCCCATGGCGGTGAAAAAGATGATTTGGGGAGCTGCGAGTGCACTGCGAAGTGGGCAGCATCAGATTAGTGGGTATGGACGACGATGTGGAGTTTTTGATGTTTTTAACGAAAGACCAAAAACTTTTGCTACCCTTGGAACATTGTAGGATTTTACGCCTCAGTTTTTGGTCATGTAAAAATTTAACTCGTCGAATGTGGGAGATTCAGTCATTTCTGGCTTGTATATATCTTTTTCGGTTTTCCGATTTGCCTTATAATTCTGAAAACTCATCTCTCTCAACCTGATAACCTCTTTGCAGCTCCAGTCAAACCACGCATTATCTACCGGCTTTAGGCTTTTTACCCTAATAGGGATAAAATTGCTTATGCCAGTGTTGATAATGTTTGTAATCATATCAGCCGCGGCGTCCACGTCGTTGTCGAGGAAGCACAACAACCAGTTAAAGCTCCGAAAGAAGTTGTTAAGCCCGCACCAATTAGCTTTCTTATATTCCCATAGTATTCTTTTGGGAGTATGATATGACACAGTGATCAGACAAGCCTAGAGGAGATAATACATCCAAAGTGTATTTATCAGGTTGAGAGGTTTCTTACCTCCAGGGTCTTGGCGGTATGACTGACAATATCCGGGATACGGAATGGCTCATTTACAAGCTGAGTTAATTGGTTCAACTCAGCGAAAATTTCGACATACCTTCCTTCGGGTGTTGTCTGTCCAGAATGTCGAAACCACTGAGAATTGTGAACATTGGAATCGCCCGCAATAACGATTTCAGTGCGACGAGACAGGGAAACAATTCTTTGGATGGAGTCGGACAGTGCATCAAACGCGTCGAACGTGATACCTCTGTCCAGGTTTGGGCTTCTGTTAAGAAAGCAACAATGAATTGTGTGCTTACGAAGAGTGAATTTTAGCCATAAGTAATTATTGTTTTCTTTTATTGTAGCTAAAATGTCAGATTTTCCTTAAAAACTACATTGCACAATTTACAGAGATGTGTTATGGACTACCTTTCTATTGAAAACTATTATAAACTGTGGGAAAATATATCACTACTTATTTTTGAATATATTTGAAGGAAAAGCTACAGAAAAAACCTTCATTAATATGTAAGATTACCTATATAAATCTACAATTTTAGCGTTGAGAGAAGGGGAGGCAATGACCGAGTGTTAGAACTGCTACTTGATTTCCATCACAATTAAAAATAATTGAACAATTTTTGACACAAATAGATAACAAAATATAATAAGTATTAAAAATAAAATTTAAATAATAAATAAATAAATAGAAACGAAAACGAATTCAGTATTAAATAATAAACAGTTAATAATAATTAACAAATAATAAATAACAGATGATAAATAATAAACAATAAATGCAAAATATTAAATAACAAATAGTAAATAATAAATAAATAAATAATATAAGTTAAAACATTTAATTCCGGATTGATTAAAAAAAATGTTTTCCGAGCCAACCACAGGCTCGATTAAAAGACAATTATGTATATATTGTTACAACAAGGTTTATTCCACAGATAGGACATCCGTCCTCTTTCACAATCAAAATCAGACTGCCTAGTTCTATTCTGACAATACATTTCACTACTTACAACTAAACTGCCGAATTGCAGTTCCCACCCAGACCCAACGCAGATATGCCGTATACCGGATGCGCGTGTATGAAATGCATAGAATGCAATTTCGCGTTCCCACACAACCTGCGACGCGCGCATCTAATTTCATCGGCAGGTGGATAGCCGATCGTGTTAACTGCCGCCCCTTCAAATATCTGCGTCCCGCAGATCACCTGATGAACATCCAGGGCAGCTCGCCCTTTGGCTGGTGTCATTGACTTCTCTAGGTGGCTCTTGCTTGAAACGTGGGGTAGGTCTTGGATTGAGAGGTATGCGAAGTTGTGGAACATTTATCCCGCCATAGATTTTGCTTGCTATTAGAAGAATGGCAACTGCTCTGTAAGAAGGGATGATTTAAAATTCTTTTTCAAAATTCTAATATGTTCTATGTTCCCCTCGCTGAGGGCATGGACCAATTCCAAGCTGGGCTTGACTCGTTTGCTCGTGACGTTGACGAGAACTGGAGGAAGCGCCTGTGGAATAGTAGTGGTCCCACTGCGGTAGGTTCTATTCCTGATGCTGACTGCTTCGTCGTCTAGTTGGATTAGATAACTGCCCTCTAAGTGAATGGAAGAATTTTTATTTAGGAGACTGCCATTAAAGTTAGTAATAAAAATTGTGTTATCCCCGATCAGCTCGACAACTTCTCTATTGTTTGCCTGATAGTTACAATGTGCGTTACTACCTCTGAGTAGTCTACTCAGGCATGAGCCTTCGAGTACCCTTTCCAGGGCATCCTCCTTGCACACCGAAGCGTTGCTGATAGCTAAACAGTCGTCAGTCAGTCCGAAAATACTGTCGTGGCTAATGAGGAGTTTCTTGAAATCTAGGTCGACTTGCTTTCCCTCATGGATTGTAGCGTAAGCGGTTATTAAATGATAGACTCTAGGGTCGACCTTAGGTATGGAAAGGACATATAATAAAAGAGTCCCATTGCTGTATACCGAAGGATGGGCATATTCCACCGCCTCTATCATATTTTGATAAGGGAGAATTTCCAGTTCGTTCATTAAATTATTAATTTCCTCAGGATCGACGAGATTACTATTTACGATACCATTCTTAGCTAGTTGGCAAGCCCTGACTATTTCGTTTACCTCGTCTTTTAGTATGTATATCTTGTTCAGTAAATCATAGCTTAGTCTGTCCGTTTCTTTCTTTTGTACGGCGTTATTGTAGCGGTCCAGTATCTCGTTCAGTCGGCCCGTTACTTCTCTAGTCTTGTCGAATAACCTTTTGTTAATTTTATACTGTTCGTTATTGTTCTGGAATAATGTCGTTTGTGTGTCCAATAGATTGTCCCAGTCAGTTGCGTCGGGAGAGCCCGCCAACCATTTCCAAGCGGTTCCGAGCCAATTAATAGATCTAGCTCTTCTCGCCTTCGAGATCTTTAGTTCGCCAATACGGTCCTCGATCTGATTAAAATGATAGTTCAGAACGAGGCGTGTCCCCTCATTCTTTACGATGCTATGCACTGATTGCACTGATCGTTCAAAAGAGCGCTATAGTTATGTAGGCCGATGATATGAACTAATTTAAAATACCCATTTGTCATCCAGGCATTCCCCTCTCTAATTGTCACGATAGGGGATTTGTAAGCAAATATATGAAGGGTCTGCGTAGGAGTCAATAGAATTAGTCTGTAAATGGCAGGATATAATTAGACATTTATTAGTTTACTAATTTAATTCACAATCTATAACTCTATGATTATTCTGAAAAATATTACGAAAAATATCATACAATCTTGTGCTAAATATATGTATGTATATTTGTAGGTAGGTATATAGGTATATATATTCTTTTTTTTTTTTTTTTTTTTTTTGTTTTTTTTATATATATTTGTTTCGTTTCTTTTCATCTTTAAATTTTTAATGTGGGCCTTGTGAATTCTCTTCCCACTTGCCGTCGTTATCGTGACTCGGTTATCTTTGGCCACGACTTCTCTCCGGTACAAGGGTTTACTTTTTCCCTTTATACCCTTCACAGCCACATAAACGATATCACCTTCGCAGTATCCTTTCGGCGTATTCCTTCTCAAGTTCTGCCTAATATTCCGCGCTTCCATATTCCGCTTGATTATACCCCTAAGATCTTTATTAATTTTGGAACGGATGTTAAGAAGGTTCTGATAGTTAATTCTCTGAGACCTATTGAAGAAAATGTCTACAGGCTTTCGCTTTACTACCGAATGAATCGTATTATTATATTTATCGACTGCTACGTGTACTAGATCCTTTACATTAAGTTGAGAATTTTCCGCCCTAACACACCTATAAATTTCCAGAATTGTGGAGTGAATTCTCTCGATCTGCCCATTAACTTCACTTCTCTGGGATGGTGTAAGATATAATTTCACACCTAAATTCCTAACGAGATTTATCACGATTGGGCTGAGAAAGCTTCTTTCATTATCAGTGACTAAGATTTCTGGTACTGTAAAATAATGTAGGACTCTTACAAGCTTTGATCTTAGGTATATGGCTGATTTCTCTTTCAGATGGAAAAACTTGCAAAACTTAGAGAATTTATCCATTACAGTCAGGAACTTTTCGTTTTGAATCTCCATTATGTCCATGTGCAGGATCTGGCATGGATACTGAGGAGGAGGTGTTGGCTGTAATTCTGGTTTCGGAGGGTGTCTATCGTATTTGTTGGCGTTGCAGATGTTGCATGAGGCTGCAAAGGCCTTAACCCAGGACATCATTTGCGGAAAGTAGAAGTTCTCGAGTATCTGCTCCTTGTTTTCCTTAGCAGCTCTGTGGGCTCTTCGATGTTCTTTCTCGATAATCGTGGCCCTACGTTCTTCGTTAGCTACATCTTCCACTACTCTTTGCGTCACTCGCACTTTATATTTCGCGAAACTCTCTACGTACACATTTTGAAGCATATTAAGATGATTCTCCGGAATTTTAATCCCATTTACCTCGTTTGGATTCAGGTATTCCCTTAAGAGTTCCTTAAGCTTTTCTGCATTCAATGTTGCACAAGAGCACAACAGCGGTGATAACCGGGATGGGGTTCTTCATGGGCGCGAAGGTCCATTCCGATCCTGATAATGATTTGGTTCCTAAAGACATTTATAGGCGCCTCCACGTGTGGTATTAGATCTGAGGCATCTTGCTCGGCGCTATGCATGGTCATAGTTTCCTCATCATCGACAGACTTTTCCCGCAGGCCTTCTTCGGCGGTACCCGTGTGTGAGCCTGACCTCGAACTTCTGCCCTCACTTGCAGTGTCGGTCGCCGAACGTGTGCTAGTGGTAATAGTGCGGGAACCTCCGCTATTTCCCGCGGTTGGAGCGTTGATGGAACTAGACAGGTGATGGACTTCTGTCTTGAGCCGCGATAGAGCGTCTGCCACTAAGTTTGATTTACCAGGAGTGTAAATCAACTCGTAGTTGTACTCTTCGATTCTTGACTTCCAGCGCCTGAGCTTCGCGTTATAATTTCTATTACTGAGCGTGAAGGTCAAGGGCTGGTGGTCAGTGTAAATTTTGATCTTCTTGGCTCCGTAAAGGTAATTCCTTAAATTATCGAGAGCCCACACAATTGCACGGAGTTCCTTCTCGTTCGTTGCGTAGTTTTCCTCGGTTCGGTTTAATGAGCGGGAGATGTACGCAATCGGTATGTCCTTGCCATATTCGCCTTGTGATAGGACAGCGCCTATAGCATAGTCAGATGCGTCAGTAGTCAGGTTAAAGGGCAAATTAAAGTCGGGAAATGCGAGTACCTCCGCCGATGTGAGCAGTTCTTTCAGGTTCATGAATGCCTTAAGCGCTGCATCGTCGAGTGTTATTGGAACATTCTTGGATTGATGAGCGCTTACCTGCGAAAGATCCCCACGAGTCATGTTTGTTAGCGGCTTTGCGATTTTGGCATAGTCTTTGATAAACCTTCTATAGTAGGACGTAAAGCCGAGGAAGCTTTTTAATTCCTTAAGAGTTTTAGGGGGAAGTATCGCTTCAATGGCTTTGACTTTCTTGGGGTCGGGAAGAATGCCATCCGGGTCAACCAAGTAACCCAGAAACTCAACGCTGGTAGCCAGGAAGTGCGTTTTCTCGAGATCAAAAGATTAAAGTCCAGCTTCGTGAATTTTAGAAAAGACGGTTTCTATGTCCTTCAGGTGATCGGCTTCGGTTTTGCTGAAGATAATGATATCGTCTATATAAACGTAACAAATCTTGCCGATCAACTCCTTAAGGACATCGTCTATCATACGCTGGAAAATGGCGGGAGCGTTTTTCAAACCGAAGGGAAGCCTCAAGTACTCGTACTTACCATTCATGGTAGAAAATGCTGTCTTCGGGATGTCACCTTCTTTCATCAGGATTTGATGAAATCCTGACGTCAGATCGAGCGTTGTAAAGAATCGTGCATCTCCGAGGCTCGCGAGTGTGCTATTAATGTCAGGGATGGGATAGGTGTCTGGGATAGTTACAGCATTCAGTCGTTTGAAGTCGATAACCATTCTGTATTGTTTCTCCCCGTTGGGCTTCGGTTTTTTTGGAACGACCCAGATTGGGGAGTTATATGGACTATTGGAGGGTCGGATGATATTTTCGGAAAGTAGTTCCTTGACTTGCCTTTCGACCTCTTCTCTCATACAGGCCGGATATGGGTAACTCTTTGTATAGATTGGTTCATTAGTGGTCGTGCGGATTTCGGCCCTTACGTTGGTTTTTAATTTTGTCATTTCCTATCGGACCAAACAGGCTACGAAATCGCCTACAGACAGAATCTAGTTGGGATTTGGTTTCCTTTGTAACATTATTGTTTGGGATGATTAAGTGGTTGACGAAGTCGGCTAGTTTATTCTTCAAGGGGATTACGACATCTGATCCTAACACAAGTTCATTTTTTTCTCTATCTATTTTCGCCTTCAACTGCTTCAATGTGTCGTCACCAATTATACCATCGAACGACTCCAGACTCGGAAGAACGAAGAAGGTCACATCCATATCGAAACCAAGAGGAGAGAAAAATCGACCAGTTATTTTGCTTTTAATTTGGACCTTACCAGCCGGGCTATTGACGAAAAATGGGATTTGGACTGTCCGTCGAGTAGGTTTCTGCTCTTATTTTGTTGATAATAAGGGAAAACTGGTGGTTGACGGTGGCGTAAAAATCATCCAACCTCGAGTTTCCCTGCGTTAACTGGTTCAGTTGGTGCTCGAGGGTCCGAATGTCCCTTTTGTCCGCATAGTGCAGAGAGAGGACTCTTTTAATTTCCACCCATTCGCTGCCGAAGATGTTGTACGACACAAGCGCGGAGTCCGCTTTGCCGCGAATCTTCTGCCTAATGTGTTGCAAGATTGCCCGGTAAATCGGTTTGTTGCGGACGATTTCGTAGTCCTTGAGCACCGTCTCCACACTGTGTACCCAAGAGACGTAAGAGATTAGCAAACTTGTCAGGGACTCGTCAGGACATCAAGCTGGGCTCCTTATCGGTGAAAATTACAGATGCCTACAGATTGAGGAAAATACTCTCGAAAAATCCACAATGTCAGAGTTGCCTCATAGCAAAAGGAGTTTGGATAGCGCCTGAGGAAGAAACTCTAAATCTTGTCCTCAACACGCACTTCCCAGGCTGCTCTGAATCGCAAGACTAGGGTGCATTCGCGAGGAACTCACCTCCGCGATAGAGGAGAGAGAAAGTATGATCATATTATCTCTAGAGAAAAATGTATGTGGGCGTTATAAAGCTTTAAGCCCTATAAATCACCAGGTCTGAACGAAATTTACCCTATCGAACTCACACAAACTATGGAATGGACTATACCATAGCTAGGAATTATGTTTAAAGGATGCCTAGCTTGGAGTCACATTCCAGAAAAGTGGAAGTGCGTAAAGGTAATTTTCATCCCCAAAGACGGCAGAAACTCTCACACTTCCCCCAAGGATCTAAGGCCTATCTGTCTATCATCCTTCGCTCTAAAAACTTTAGAAAGGCTGATAGACCTACACATACGGCACAGCTTGGATCCCTCCCTAATTTCTAAGGCACAGCACGCCTACTGTAAAGGTAGATCGGTCGAAACAGCTCTTCACACATTAGTGAGGAAAATCGAAAGATCAATCCATCTCAAAGAATATACTCTAACAGCCTTTCTAGGCATAGAGGGCGCTTTTAACAACGTCACCCCGAAAGCAATAATAGAAGGGCTAGAAATGCTAAAGGTGGAGAGGACTCTTGCTAACAACACGAGTTGCTAACAACACGCAAGATTCACTCGTAAGTGGGGAAGCCTAGTAACTACCAGAGTAGTTACCAAAGGAACCCCGCAAGGTGGGGTCCTCTCACCTCTTCTCTGGAATGTAGTTGTAAACGAACTACTAATCAAACTGGAGAAAGAAGGCCTGGATGTTGTTGCCTACGCCGATGACGTTGCCATCACAATCTAAGGTAAATACCTATCTACACTGAATGACCGCATGCAAACGGCATTCTCACTTCTGTGCAAATGGGCGCATAGTAACGGGCTCAGGATTAACCCAAAGAAAACGGAGCTCGTGCTTTTTACCAAAAAGCACAAAATCCCAGAAAACTGCCCTATCACTCTGCTCGATACCAGGTTAACCTACTCCCCTAGTGCCAAATTCCTTGGCATTATACTCAAAAGGAAATTAACTTGGAAGAGCAACACAACTGAAAGAGCAAAAAAAGCAACAATAGCTCTCTACACATGTAAGAAAGCCCTAGGAAAAAAATGGGGTTTCAACCCCAAGATTACCCTATAGCTCTATATCAGGGTCGTTAGACCCATACTTATGTATGGAGTGATAGTCTGGTGGACTGCACTAGACAAGGCAACATACCACAAACAACTCGAGAAGGTACAAAGGAAGGCATGTATGTGCATTACCGGGGTCCTCAGGTCCACACCAACGGCTGCGCTTAACATGATACTAGACCTTACACCACTCGACATTTTCGGCAAGCAAATTGCCACACACACGGCCATAAGACTAAAAGCCAACTCGAAATGGGCGAGCTATGTCGCTGGCCACTCCTCCATCCTGCAAAACAGGATAACCATGACAGAAAACTTAGACCACACAGAACCCACCATAGCCTTGGATAAAAACTTTACGATGATTTATCCGGACAGGAAGAACTGGACCCGCCAAACTCAACCGCGCAGAAACTGTGTGGATTTCTACACTGACGGGTCTAAAACCAAAGACGGGGTGGGCAGTGGAGTTTTCTGCAAACAACTCAAGCTACATAAAGCTCTAAAATTACCAGATCACTGCAGCGTTTTCCAGGCGGAACTGTTGGTAATAAAAGAGGCTTTGTCTTGGCTGAAGTGGAACGTAATATCCACCACGGATATTCGCATTCTCACAGACAGTCAAGCAGCCTTAAAGTCGCTGGAGTCCTATGTGTACACATCAAAATCTAGTCTCGACTGTCGCAGATCTCTTAACAAGATGGCAGAACAGTTCAACATACAGCTTATCTGGGTACCAGGACACAGCGATATTACAGGTAATGAAAAAGCCGACAAACTCGCTAAACTTATGAAATATCTTGAATCACGGAAACTCCTCAATGACCGCCAATACGGTTTCCGCAGCAACAGATCCACTGGTGATATGATGGCATATCTCGCTGAAAAGTGGAATCACTCGCTTCACCAAGCAGGTGAAAGAAAAATTGTTGCACTGGATATTTCGATTGTATTTGACAGGGTTTGGCATGAAGCCAAAGCGTGCTTTTGGGAGCGATGAGTCTCTCTTTCAATGGATTAGAAGCTACCTTTCGAATCGTTCAATTCAAGTTGTTTTGGACGGATTTAAGTCTGATACTCACTTTGTAAATGCTGGTGTTCCCCAGGGCTCCGTTTTGTCTCCGACACTCTTTCTTATTTTTTATAAATGATCTCTTGTCTGTTACTTCTAATCCAATTCACTCCTTCGCTGACGACAGTACCCTCAGCTTCTCATATTCGTTCACCAGTTTACGACCCTGCACTTCGGTTGTAGATAATGAGCGGCAGCGTATGTTAAGCTCATTAAATTCCGATATCGACAGAATCATCCAATGGGGTAAAAACAATAGAGTGGAATTGAATGCTTCCAAAACACAATGTTGTCTCTTGTCGTTAAAGCGTATAAATAAGCTGCAGCCATTATCCATGAATGGCACTTGCATCTCAGAAACTGAAAAGCTTTCCATCCTGGGTATGAGTGTTGCTCACAATCTTAATTGGAGCGACCATATATTCAGTGTCGCCAAGAATGCTGCGAAATGCCTAGGATTCTTATACAGATGCAAGAAATATTTCTCACCCTTAGATCTGGCTACAATCTATAAGGTGTTCATTCGCCCCAAATTAGAGTTTAACGCTCATGTCTGGTCCGGTGCTTCCAAGACCTCACTGCACCTACTAGACAGAATACAAAAACGAGCCATAAAACTGATAGGTGACTCCAACATTACCAAAACATTAGACTCGCTGGAACACCGCAGGAATGTTACCTGCCTCTCCCTGTTTTATCGTTACTACCACCAAAAATGCTCTGATGAAATAGCCAGTTGCATTCCGCCCCTTCAACATTTCTCCCGCAATACACGTCTCTCTAGGAATGCTCACCAATATACTCTGAAGCCCCCTTTCGGACGTACTGTCAAATATAGAAAATCTTTCATTAACCGAACTACACGAATCTGGAGCTCCCTGCCGGATTCGGTTTTCCCCCCTCAATGCAACATGCAAGCATTTAAGATCAGTGTCCATCGGCATCTCCTCTATTCCTCTTCCTCTCTCTCTTCTGCCCGCACTGTGTCGCCGACATAATAAGGTTATTAGACCTTGAGTGCGCGCAAATTAAAAAAAAAAAAACTAGGAACGACGCTACAATCAATCGTGGCTTGTGAGGGAGTACCCCTTACAACCATTAAACATAATCTGACCAATCTCATGGACACATGGACATACCTGCGTCATCACCAGGCAAATCTGGCCTCGGCTGGACAGTCAACGCACAAGGAGTATAATCTCCCTAAAAAGAACTGACATCTACAAAGTCATCGGCGTCATCACAGGACACTGCCTCATTGGCAGTCACGCACAAAAACTAGGAATAGTTCCAAATGATTTCTGCAGAAGCTGTCAGGACGAGGAGGAGGTCCAGCTCTCTGCAGTTTCAGGAAACGTTACCTAGGCTCTTACTTCCTTAACGATCTGACAGATGTTCAGAAAGTAGGGATACTTGATCTTCTTAACTTCTTTAGAAGCACAAAATGGTTCCACGAATAGGGGGGTAAAACCCCCTCGTAGCTGCACAACGGGCCTCCCTGGCCTATGTGCATTCTTCTCAACTCTGGGAAGGCTACGACCCTACCTACCTACCTACAGTACTGAAGATTGATCTGGATAAAAATTGTCCTGTCTTTTTCAGAGGAGATGGCCGCCTCTCTATAAGAGGGCTGCTTCTCTTGACTCCTTACGGTTATTTTGATCTCCTCGAAGGAAGGGGTTTTGTTGCGTGATGTGCCCGCCTCCGGAGAGCGGTTTGTGGCTATCTTCGCCTTCTGGCCTCTGCTTTGATCCGTCTGTGTCGCCACATCTGCCATTGGACTCCGAATTTCCACCGCTCCACCGGAGAGGGATTCATCACGTACCCTCTCCCTAGCAAGGCTATGCTTGCCGGCGGTCTTCCGTTTGCGGGAGCTCTTACCTTCTTCGATTAGAGCTCCTGCTACCTTCGGATGCCGCTCTGGGACAGGCTTGCCAGTTCGAAGGGGAATAGCAAATGTACGAAAAGGTTTGCAGCAAGGAATAACTTAGCAGTGACACAATAGGGATCATCAAAGTTTAAAGGGTATTTATTATTGGTTGCTCGTAATTACAGAAAAAAGAGTTGCAGCTAGGATTAATACATCAAAGACACAATATGGATCAAAGCTCGGAAGTTTGCTACTGATTGTGGGATATTCATGCCGATCATTGAATACGGCGGATTGACTGCGGGGGGAGTTCATTCAATCCGCATCACTTCTTTTCCGCAGTTTAACCCTATCATTGAATACGGCGGATGCACTACATTATCGGTCGGAAGAACCTCATTACCGATCTTCTTTTATATCAGCTGTGTTCTGTCATTTTGAATTGGTTGTACTGGTTTGTACAAGAAATTTATTTCAAATTCGGAATAAATTGAAATTATCGGCACAATTGCAATTCTTTTCGACTTGGAGGAAGATCTATGTGATTGCCGACATATTCTTCACAAAATAAGAAGTATGACAACAGAACATTTTTTTGTTTCACAATGCTAAGTGGATAAGAATTTTCTGTGTGTGTGAGTGTGTTTGATGAGGAACACGGATCAATAGAATTAGTTACCGAAGTTGAAGGCAGCCATCCTCACAATACACAAACAGAAATGTACATAATGGAGGCAAAAAAAGAAATTTTGCAACGCTTCATTTAAAATAAAATCACTTTTTTTTTTAATTTTGAAATTTTTTCATATTGCTGACTGGAATCCGCATCAATTGTGTTGCGGTTGAGAAACGTCACAATTTGTATAGAGCGCGGATCGAATGCGTATTCAATGATGGCTGGATTTCAGACTTCTTTATCGACATTTACTCACTTACGTTTTCAATGATGGCAAAACAGAAAAAGTGAGAGATTCTCCCGCCGCAGTCAATCCGCCGTATTCAATGATCGGCATGATTGTCGACTTACCTTAAATCAGTATGTCAACAAGGGGATTTTTGGAAAATGGAATCTTCTGTTCATAACAATTGAATACCGATAAATGATTAGAAAAAGACACACAATCATTTGAGTTACTACAGACAATTGTTGATATGTATGCAAAAATTGAAACGAAAAGATAAATCTTTATACGTTCTAATCAGAAGAAGGGAGCGAGCAAACAGAGCGTTTAACTTGGCAAACGCCAGCTTCGATCTCTGTCCCTGTTCCATCCAAGTTGACACAGAGCCTCCGCGTGGCCTCCCCTGGATAGCTATACTGGCACCCGCCAGGTAGTGAACCAATGTGTGCAGCGACCCGACCCCTTCTTCCTGGTGAAAGAGGAACCTGGTCCTCCAGGTTGGGGGTTGCGCTTAGGGTTAACATCCCTATCGCATAAAACAAACACTTGTTCAGAGACAACTAACAGCCTCGGATACGGACGCATTAC
The DNA here is from genome assembly GCA_951905685.1 of Eumerus sabulonum. Taxonomy (NCBI): domain Eukaryota; kingdom Metazoa; phylum Arthropoda; class Insecta; order Diptera; family Syrphidae; genus Eumerus; species Eumerus sabulonum. The sequence goes on from OX645060.1 coordinate 90,230,119, forward strand.
ATGTTGACGACCCCCGCAAATGTCAAAAAGGAAACGAATTCCGGATCTGCACCTGGAACGTTAGGTCCCTCAACAGACCAGGCGCAGCCGGACAACTGGTCAACTCTTTGGACTGCTATAAGGCAGACATTACCGCGCTCCAAGAAGTGCGATGGGATGGGCCAGGCAACAAGCGGATGAAAAACTGTGATATCTACTACGGAAACTGCTACAGAGAAAATGAACAACGCTCTTTCGGATGCGGATGTGTTATTTGAGGCAGACTCAGGAAAAAGTCTTAAGGTTCCAGTATGTAAGCGAACGCCTCATAACTATCCGCATTAAACCAATCTCGGCAATACATATAAGTATAATGTGTCCACGCCCCCACAGAGGAGAAAGAGGACCGACATAAAGACGACTTCTATGATCTCCTAGGTAGAACATATGCCCAATGTCCCAGCTATGACACCAAAAACGTTTTAGGAGATTTCAATGCGAAGCTGGATCAGGAAGCTATCTTTGAACGAGTCATTAGAAAGCACAGCCTACACAACACCACATCAGAAAACGGACTAAGGCTAGTGGACTTTATGGCGGGACATAATCTAGTAGTAGCAAGTACACGATTTCCACACCTCAACATCCGTAAGGGGACCTGGCGGTCTTTCGATCAATCGACAACCAATCAAATTGATCATATTGCGATCGACGGCAGACACTCCTCCAGCATACCAGATGTTCGAACTTTTCGAGGAGCCAACATTGACTCGGATCATCACCTTGTTGCAGCAAGGGTACGGATGCGAATTTCTCGGAATCAACGGAGTCGAGTAAGAACACCAAAATTTAACGTTGGAAGGCTGCAATCGCAGCTTCGCCGATCAAGTCTCCCTCAAGCTCTCTCAAGTCCCGATGCAATCTGCAGAAACCATAGAACAGCAAACGGAAACGTCAGAACGCCATCAGAGAGGCCGCTTCAGATGTACTCGGTTTCGAGCTACCATCGTCAAGAAACCCCTGGTTTGATAATGAGGGCAGACAGGCCCATGTAGAGAAACAGAATGCATACATGGCTACATTGCATCGACGGACGACGGCTGCCCGCGAGCTCTATGAACAGAAAAGGAGGGAGGATCATGCGCTTCTGAGAAGGAAAAAGAAGGAGCACGAGATCGAGGAGATGTAAAGATGTTTCTGTAAAACGAACATGCCAAGGCTATAAAGCCAGAGCAGAAACCTGCAGGGATGATAGTCAAAATGCCTCCGTCCGGCAGAGCGAACCATTCACAATAGACGAAGGCGAAAGAGAATCCCGTCCACCCGGCCTAGACGATGTTAAGATAGTGATATCGAAACTTAAGTCTCATAAAGCTGCTGGAGCGACGAATCGCCGCTCTAATCCGTGACGGGATGGAGCCTGAAGAGGCGAGACAAAAAGAAAGAGCAATATATACTCTCGTGCTTGCGGAAAGGGAAGCTCACAAAAACACCGATGCATCAAAACCCCAAACGCAGCCGATCCAACGACAACTCCATTGTGGAGAATATCCGCAAGAAGAGTCGACCACACACAGAAGCACCTAGCAATTCATGTGTTGGTAAAAGAAATGATCGCCCTGGGCGCGCTTGCGAAGGCAAAACAAAACCCACTAAGGGAAATAGTGGAGGTGCACGAGAGCGTACAGATGCACCCGAGCCATCCTACCAGGATGCGATTGCTCGGTGCAAAGTCGCTATCATGCACTCGCAACACACGCAAGAGACCCTAACAGACGAACAGATAAAATTAGTGAGGAACAGTCTGCTAGTGGAAATGGAGAAGGCAGAAAAAGATAGTCCTGCCCTCAGATTCGAGGCCACCTCAGCCAGAAATGGATGGCTTTCCATCACCTGTCACGACATAGAAACAAAAAATTGGCTCATGTCGTCGATAGAGAAGATCAAGCCATGGAAAAACGCTGATTTGTGTGCAACTCAGGGTAATGACATTCCCAAGTTATACACCTGCGTAACATTCGTCCCCGAAGTCGACGACCCTAACAAGGACACCTTCCTTATGCGCATAATGAGGCAGAATGCGAACATAAGCACTAAAGGATGGAGAGTCCTCAGGATTGCCAAGGAAAAAAGCGGTGGGGACCAAGTAACCTTTGCCATTGATGAGGCTTCTAAAGACGCCATTGTGAAGCAAAGCTTTAAGCTGTTCCTCAACTTCTCCCAGATCCTAATCAGGATCAAGGGTGTTCCCAAGCAGGCAAAGGTAACTGCGGACAACAAAACTAAGGACAGGGTACAAGCCCATCCGAAGTGCGATGCCCAAAGTATACCGGCCATGCTCAAGAAAGGGAGTGAGGAACTTGGAGAGCATTAGCCAAACCAGAGAGCAACAACCATTGCATCTGGCGTTAGTGCACCAGCCACAGAGACAACGAAAGCACCCCAAACGTCAAGGCTATCTGAAGAAACAACTCGGGCAACCAAGACTTCAGCGGTCAGCCCTATGATTGGGGCAATTACTAACACTAGCAGCCCTGCCAATACCTCACTGAATCCATTATGCCGGTATTAAGGTGCATCAAAGTAAATCTGCAGGGGAGGGAGGGAGCGAGCAAACAGAGCAAAGAAGTTGATCGCGTTTAACATGGCAAACGCCAGCTTCGATCTCTGTCCCTGTTCAATCCAAGTTGACACACAGCCTCCCTGGATAGCTACCCTGGCACCCGCCAGGTAGTGAACCAATGTGTGCAGCGACCCAACCCTTGTTCCTGGGGAAAGAGGAACCTGGCCCTCCAGGTTGGGGGTTGTGCTTAGGGGTAACATCCCTATCACGTAAAAACCCACTTGTTCCGAAACGACAACAAGCCTCGGATACGGACGGATACAAAGCTGACGACCCCTGCAAACGACTTTACGGACTTGAGAGTCTGCACCTGGAATGTGAGGTCCCTTAACAGACCGGGTGCAGGCGATCAATTGGAGCAAACCCTCAACTGCTATAAAGCAGATATAACCGCACTCCAAGAAGTGCGATGGGATGGACCAGGCAAAAAACGGATGAAAAACTGCGACATCTACTACGGGAACTGCTACAAGGAGAACAAACAGCGCCTATTCGGGTGCGGATTCGTTATTAGAGGAAGACTCCGACAAAAAGTCTTAAGCTTCCGAGATGTAAGCGAACGCCTCATAACAATCCGCATCAAAGCTAAATTTGGAAACATTAGCTTAATATGCGCTCACGCCCCAACGGAAGAAAAGGACGATCGACTCAAAGAAGAATTCTACGATCTCCTAGATAGAACCAATGCCCAATGGAGATTTTAATGCAAAACTGGGCAAAGAGGACATCATAGGAAAGCATAGCCTCCATAACACAACATCCGACAACGGATTAAGGCTAATCGATTTCCTAGCGGGGCGTAACCTCCTTGTAGCAAGCACTCGATTCCCCCATCTCAACATCCACAAGGGTACCTGGCGGTCTTGTGATCAATCGACCACCAACCAGATTGATCATATTGCGATCGACGCCAGACACTCCTCCTGTATTCTCGACGTACGAACCTTCCGAGGGACCAACATCGACTCGGACCACTACCTTGTTGTAGCCAAGGTACGAATGAGGATATCAAGAATGCTTTACGCCCGTAAATTTTACAACAAGGTAAAACGAACATGCCATGGCTACAAAGCCAGAGTGGCGGCCTGCAGGGATGAAAATGGAGAACTGGTAGTAGAGTCGCAGTCGATGCTGAGGATTTGGAAAGACCACTTCTGCAGACTGTATAACGGCGATGATAGACAAGATACCGCTGTCAGGCAGAACGAGCCATTCGCAATGGACCACGAAGTAACAGAATTCAGTCCACCCGACCTAGACGAGGTCAAAATAGCTATATCAAGACTTAAGTCTAATAAAGCCGCTGGCGCAGACGGCCTGTCTGCTGAGCTTCTTAAGGCGGCTGGAGATGAGCTGGTAAGGTGCATGCACCATCTCATCTGCAAGGTATGGTCGGAGGAAAGCATGCCCGACGAATGGAATCTCAGCATCGTTTGCCCGGTCCATAAGAAAGGAGACCCCTATAACTGCGCCAACTATAGGGGAATAAGTCTCCTTAACATCGCATATAAGATCTTCTCTGCCGTATTGTGTGAACGCCTTAAACCGTTTGTGGATAACCTGATCGGCTCTTATCAGTGTGGTTTCAGGCCAGGTAAATCCACAATAGACCAAATATTTACGCTACGGCAGATCTTGGAGAAAACCTAGGAATACCAAATCGACACTCACCACCTCTTCGTCGATTTCAAGGCCGCGTATGACAGCGTATATAGAGACGAGCTGTACAAAGCCATGTCTAGTTTTAACATCCCTGTCAAACTCGTCCGACTGTGCAGGATGACAATGGAGAATTCTCGTTGCTCCATTAAGGTCGGTAATGAGCAAACCGAGACCTTTGATGTTAAAAAAGGATTTGGGCAAGGCGACGCGCTGTCGTGCAACTTTTTCAACATCGTGCTTGAAAAGATTGTGCAAGAGTCACTGGCCAACACAAGAGGTACGATCTATTTCAAGTCTACGCAATTGCTTGCGTACGCCGACGATATTGACGTTATTGGACGAAAACAGCAAGACGTCAATGAGGCTTTCGTGAGCATTGAGGTAGAAGCGGCTAAGATGGGTCTCAAGGTTAATGAGTGTAAAACCAAATATCTGCTCTCATCTAAAAGAGACGGACAACACCGACGTATTGGCCAGAACGTCACCATGGGCGGATATAACTTTGAAGTGGTCAAGGAATTCGTCTACCTTGGCTCACTGATTACCAGCGACAACAACACCAGCGCTGAGATAAAACGCAGAATCACTCTTGCCAACCGCTGTTTCTTTGGGCTCAAGAGGCAATTGAGAAGTAGAGCACTCTCTCGGAAAACCAAGGTGACGCTATATAAGACCTTGATCATCCCAGTCCTCCTTTACGGCGCAGAAGCTTGGACCTTAACAAAAGCGGATGATGATTGGTCGTTTCGAGAGGAAAATTCTGCGCACTATCTACGGTCCCGTTTGTTCAAACGGTGTATGGAGGAGAAGATATAACGAAGAACTGTACGGGTTGTACAGCGACATCGGCCTGGTACGACGTCTACGGATACAGCGTCTAAGGTGGCTAGGCCATGTAGAGCGCATGGAAGATACAGCTCCGACCCGAAAAGTCTTCGAATCCACTCCGGAAGGAAGGCGCGGCAGAGGACGGCCGCCTCAGCGGTGGCGCACGCAGGTGGAAAGGGACCTCAACCAACTGGGCGTGCGGCACTGGAAACAGCTGGCCAAAGACCGTGCCGGCTGGAGAGGCTTGTTGGTTGAGGCCCAGGTTCACCACGGACTGTAGCGCCACCTAAGTAAGTAAGTAAGTAAATCTGCAGCATGCAAAGGCCGCGTCCGCGGTACTGAGCCATTGGTTTAACAAGGAGCACCTCGATATAGCCTTTATCCAGGAACCGTACACTATTAAAGACCAGATCAAAGGACTATCAGGTGAGCTGCTCTACGACTCCACAAATAAAGGACGACCTAGGGCCTGCATAATGTTTAATAACAATATTAAAGCCATTCCCATTCTAGAATTTACGAAAAAGAACCTGGCAGCTGCCAGGAAGATAGGTCAGAAGCCGTAATCTGCTCAGCCTACCTCGCGGGCGACTTTACAGATCTCAGCTTCACACCTCTGCAGGATGTTCTCGACCACTTTGGAAGAAGAGACTCACATATCATCGTATGCTGTGACGCCAACGCCCACCACACAGCATGGGGAAGCTCGAACATCAACAAAAGAGGTGAGTACCTATTAGAATTCATATTCAGGAGCAACCTCAATATCATAAACCGTGGTAATAACCCCACCTTAATGAATAGAATTAGAGAAGAGTCACTAGACCTCACCCTAACTACCCCGTTCATAGGCAACTCTATTCTAAGCTGGCATGCCTCAACAGAAACGTCGATGTCAGACCATCGACAGATCTGTTTTGGCATAAAAACAGGAAATAGAATCACTAAAACATATAGACAACCGAGAGCGAATAGGAGGAGAAGGAATATGCACAAACTTACTATACCTACCCTCTTTGGTGAAGCGATAGAGTTCTCAAAAGAAGTCAAATATCTAGGGATAACTCTAGACGAAAAGCTCACTTGGAACTCTCACATTACAAAGACCATTGAGAAAGTCAGGATCTCTTTATGGACGAGCAAAAGTCTCACTGGCAAAAACTGGGGCCCAAACCCCAAAATGTCCCGCTGGCTATATACAGCAATCACCAGACCAATTCTTACATATGCTGCGCCCGTCTGGTGGCACAAAACAAGACAAGTATCAGTGCAAGCCAAGCTCAACAAATTGCAAAGACTAGCTTGCATCTGTATCACTGGGGCCATGAGAACAACCCCCACAGCAGCACTAGAAGTCATCACAGACCTGCCACCTCTTCATCTCCAACTGAAGAAAGAAGCAATGGTCTTCGCCCATAGACTGATCGTGGAGGATGACTCTAACCGTAGGCTCTTTCACCCTGATATCCTTACCGAAATAAACAGGCATGAAATCCTAAAGATATCTCTCACAGACAACTGTCTCCCCAGATAAAACTTCAGCCAAAACTACAAGGTCACATTCCCCAACCGACAAAACTGGGAACAGGATGTACCCTCCTTCAATCGTGGCTCCTGGTACACAGATGGCTCCAAAACGAACGAAGGCGTTGGGGCTGGAGTATACGGAGCAAATACAGGCACATGCATCTACGTCAGCATGGACAGATATAACTCCGTTTTTCAAACAGAGATATTTGCTATAGAAACAGAAATATACTTAACAAAAACATTTGCATCCTCTCTGACAGCAAGGCTGCTCTTCTAGCCCTAAAGAGCTTTGAAATCACCTCCAACTGGTATGGGACTGCCTACTTCACCAGTTGGCCAGTACAAACAGAGTTCATCTCATTTGGATACCTGGACACAGCGGGCATACAGGCAACGAAAAGGCGGACTTACTAGCAAGGAAAGGCTCTGTATAACCATTTATGATGCCACGGCCTTTCTGCGGCATACCCATTAGCACCACCAAATGCTGTATAAACAATTGGTTAAGGAACACGACGGATCACTACTGGTTACAAACGAAAGGAAGCAGACAAGCCAAGCTGTTCCTCCCAACTACATCCCTCAAAAGAATGAAACAACTTCTCATGCTTTCGAGGAGTCAGATTCGTTTAATCACAGGTTTCTCTACTGGACTCTGTCCAGCTAATAAACACCTCAAAACAATGGGCATCATACAAGATGACACTTGCCGAATGTGTAATGAAGACGAAGAAACAGCAGAGCACATACTATGCCACTCTAACTGCCTGGTCAGTACACGTCATCGTCACCTAGGCAAGTATTATCTTGAAGCAGAAGAAATCGCTGCTAGCTCACTCAAAAACATACTAAGTTTTATCCCAAACTCAGGTGTTCTGAGTGAACTGTAAATGGGGGACATAACAATAGGCCCACTCGTGGCCGCAGTGGTCAGGCGACTCTGTCCCACCCCCTTATTCCTGTCTATCTATCTAAGCTGCTGGAGCAGACAGACTCCCGGCGAAATTGTTTAAAGCAGCTGGCGATGAGCTAGTCAGGAACATGCACCAATTCATCTGCAAGATATGGTCGGAAGAATGCATGCCCGATGAATGGAATCTCAGTATCGTTTGCCCGGTCCATAAGAAAGGAGACCCCTATGACTGCGCCATTTACATAGGGATAAGTCTCCTGAACATTGCGTACAAGATCCTCTCTGCCGTACTTTATAAGCGCCTGAAACCGTTCGTGGACACTCTGATAGGTTCCTACCAGTGTGGTTTCAGACCAGGAAAATCCACGACAGACCAAATATTTACACTACGGCAGATCTTGGAGAAGACCCATGAATTCCAGGTTGACACGCGCCATCTCTTTGTCGAATTTAAAGCTGCGTATGACAGTGTTTCTAGAGACGAGCTCTACAGAGCCATTAACATTCCTGCCAAACTCGTCAGACTATGCAGGATGACTATGGAGAACTCTCGCTGCTCCATTAAGGTCGGAGGTGAACTAACCGACCCTTTTGATTTTAAAAAAGGTTTTAGACACAGGACGCACTGTCATGTGATTTCTTTTTTATTCTTGAAAATATCGTGCGGGACTCTGCGGCCAATACAAGTGGTACGATCTACTTCAAGTCAACACGATTGCTTGCCTACGCAGATGACATTGACGTTATTGGACGGACAAAGCGAGACGTTAATGAGGCGTTCGCAAGCATTGAAGCAGAAGCGCCTAAAGTGGGTCTTAGGGTAAATGAGGACAAGACCAAATATATTATTACGAAATATTCAATCCCACCCCGCATAGGGTTCGCACCACTGGATTGCGATAAACTACAATTGTTTGCTTTTTCCGAATTAAAACACACACACTTTTCTTGTTTCACCACAGATCAATTATCTGTGCAGCTTCGCCACTTTTCTTTATTATCCAAAACCTATTGAACACTTTAAACTTTGTTACACACACAAACCTTTATTGGAAGCTTTCACAAACTGAATGAATGCCGAGGGCGAGCGTTCGTGCTTATATAGCTCTCGGTCCGTGCTTATATTGTTGCGGAGACACAAACCGACGGTTAAGTTCTAATTTCGCTGTCGAAGTTCGAAAGCTCTGGTGAAGGGGAAGTTGAAATGATGTCAACTGTCAACGGCGTAATGTTAAGTGTCAGAGCATTCTAGAGATTTCCGAAGGGGAACTTCCCACGGCGAACATTCGAGAAGGTGGACCGAGAACTATATAAGCGCAAACGCTCGCCCTCGGGATTCACTCAGATTCATTCGGTTTTCAGAAGTGAATAGCGTGTGACAAGTCTGTATACAGTGCTTTCGATCGATAGACCAGTGTGAAAATAGAAGCTTTTGGGTAAAGGTTTGCGTGTGTAATAAAGAGTAACAGTGGTACGAACCCTATTCGGTGTGGGAATAAATTTCGTAACAATATTGTTGCGGAGACACAAACCGACGGTTGAGTTCGAATTTCGCTGTCGAAGTTCGAAAGCTCTCTGGAAGCGGGGATTGGAATGATTACAACTTCCAATGGCGCAATGCTGATTGTCAGAGCATTCTAGAGATTTCCGAAGGGGAAGTTCTAACGGCGAACATTCGAGAAGGTGGACCGAGAGCTATATAAGCGCGAACACCCGCCCTCGGCATTCATTCAGTTTGTGGAATTGAACAGCGCGTGACAAGTCGGTGTGATCAAACAGTGTGAAAATAAAAGCTTTCAATGGAGGTTTGTTTGTGTAATAAAGTTTAAAGTGGATAGTATTAGATAATAAATAAAAGTGGTGAAGCTGCACAGATAATTGATCTGTGGTGAAACAAGAAAAGTGTGTGTGTTTTTAATTCGGATAAAAAGGACAATTGTAGTTTATCGCAATCCAGTCGTGCGAACCATATTCGGTGTGGGATTGAATATTTCGTAACATTTGGTGTCAGAAGTGGGATTGCGAGTAAACGAGTGGAACGTTTATTTAAATTGTGAATTGAACTATTAGAAGTGAATTATTAAAAGTGTGAGAAAATGGTGAAATTGGAAAAGTTGACCATCGAACAACTGAAAAGAGAGCTGGATGCTCGGCAATTATCCACAGTGGGAAGTAAAGCCAACCTGGTGGAGAGACTGCGATCAGCGTTGCAGGAAGAAGGTGTCGACTGGGAGAGTTACGAATTCGGGGTGGAGAAGCCGTCGACATCCACTGAGCCAGCGTTCGATATGCAGCACATTCTCGCGGCTCCGAATGCTATGAGCCAGAAATTAGATCTGGAGGAAAATTCCGCTGCCGTAAGTAGGAAGTTGGAGAAAAATTCCACTTCCCTGAATCAGAAGCTGGAAGAGATGCTAGAGAACACTCGAGAAAGCCTAAGAAACATCCAGCAGGCCGTCGACGATCGATTCCTGCCCGCGAGCTCTATGAACGGAAAAGGAGGGAGGATCATGCGCTTCTGAGAAGGAAAAAGAAGGAGCACGAGATCGAGGAGATGTAAAGATGTTTCTGTAAAACGAACATGCCAAGGCTATAAAGCCAGAGCAGAAACCTGCAGGGATGATAGTCAAAATGCCTCCGTCCGGCAGAGCGAACCATTCACAATAGACGAAGGCGAAAGAGAATCCCGTCCACCCGGCCTAGACGATGTTAAGATAGTGATATCGAAACTTAAGTCTCATAAAGCTGCTGGAGCGACGAATCGCCGCTCTAATCCGTGACGGGATGGAGCCTGAAGAGGCGAGACAAAAAGAAAGAGCAATATATACTCTCGTGCTTGCGGAAAGGGAAGCTCACAAAAACACCGATGCATCAAAACCCCAAACGCAGCCGATCCAACGACAACTCCATTGTGGAGAATATCCGCAAGAAGAGTCGACCACACACAGAAGCACCTAGCAATTCATGTGTTGGTAAAAGAAATGATCGCCCTGGGCGCGCTTGCGAAGGCAAAACAAAACCCACTAAGGGAAATAGTGGAGGTGCACGAGAGCGTACAGATGCACCCGAGCCATCCTACCAGGATGCGATTGCTCGGTGCAAAGTCGCTATCATGCACTCGCAACACACGCAAGAGACCCTAACAGACGAACAGATAAAATTAGTGAGGAACAGTCTGCTAGTGGAAATGGAGAAGGCAGAAAAAGATAGTCCTGCCCTCAGATTCGAGGCCACCTCAGCCAGAAATGGATGGCTTTCCATCACCTGTCACGACATAGAAACAAAAAATTGGCTCATGTCGTCGATAGAGAAGATCAAGCCATGGAAAAACGCTGATTTGTGTGCAACTCAGGGTAATGACATTCCCAAGTTATACACCTGCGTAACATTCGTCCCCGAAGTCGACGACCCTAACAAGGACACCTTCCTTATGCGCATAATGAGGCAGAATGCGAACATAAGCACTTGTTACATATCACCCTGTAATTCAACAGCTGAACTGCTGCCAACTTCAATGAAAATGACAGCTGCATTTTGAACGAGGTTTTTTCGGCAAGTCTCTCTTCCGGCCGACCACGTTGGAGTGTGCACACAAATATTTCCTACAACAAATTCCAATCCAATCCAATCTAATTTCATTATACATATATATTAAATAAAGTAACTTGTGTATGTTGATACATACTTGTGATTTACTTAATATACAAAAGTGGCGACGAGGATTCATAATCGGAAGAAGAAATCCCAGCCGGGGATCTCTGCAAAAAATTTCATCCAATTCAAACGAAATAGCCGCAAAATTCATTAGAAAATGTCACGGGAAGTCTCTATTTCGGTCGGACACATGGAAGCATTCGATATCACCAAGCAAGGTACGTGGGGATCATACAAAAGGCGATTCGACATCTTCGTGGAAGCAAATGGAATCACGACCAATTTGTTACGAGCTACCTTTCTCACCGTTTGCGGAGCACCATTATTCGATCTACTGGAATCTTTAATTTCACCAAAAAAGGTAACCGAACTTGATTACAATTCTATTTGTAAGACTCTCTCTGATCACTTTTCCCCACCTCCTTCGGAAATTGCTTCGTTCTACAAATTCTTCAAGAGGGATCAACTGCCGGATGAAACAACTACAGACTACGTTGCAGAGCTACGGAAAATGGCAAGCCACTGCAATTTTGGTGACTCTTTAGACCGTATGCTAAGAGACCGTTTTGTCTGTGGACTTCGAGATGGCCGTTTACAACAAGAGCTTATAGCAACTCCAACACTTACGTTCCACTCTGCGCAAGAAAAAGCAGTCGCAGCTGAAGCAGCCATGCGCAGTCTACAGATGATTAAATCCAACACGTCTACGGCAAGCGCGTCTGACAATCAAATTAATGCAGTACAAATAGGATTCAGCAAGGAAAAAATCGAACATGTAAAACATGCATCTAACAACGATTCCATTAGTTCTAGATATCGTACAGGTGCATGCTACAGTTGCGGCGGAGATCACCAACGCACAGAATGTAGATTTCGGACAGCGGTTTGTAACAACTGCGGTAAAACAGGACACATAAAAAAGGTATGTAGAGGGGGGAAAAGAGAGAGTCAGGGACACGAAAAATTCAAGAGGTCTGCAAATTCAATTGTAAATATGTTAGCCTGCGCTCCAAATTTAAAACAGCGTACGCACATAATTCTAAATGGACGCAAGTGTGAGTTTGAAGTAGACTCTGGATCCAATTTCACAATCATTTCTGATAGTAGTTTTGAGAGATTATGGCCACACTTTAAACCAAAACTGTCAAGGGTGGAATTAAAGATCATGGATTTTCAAGGAAATACGATTGTTTTTAAAGGTGAATGCTCAGTCAGTGCTTGGTATAAAGGCCGAGAAATCCGAAATTTACCACTTCTTATTGCCGCCGGTACGCGCACGAACATTTTGGGTTGCAACTGGTTTGCACCTTTAGGAATATCAATTCAAGGGGTTCATTCTATGACATCTTCCGTGGTACACGACGTAGTGGAAGAGTATGGCGATTTGTTTTCAAATGAATTGGGTGAGTATAAAGGACCACCCATAACCCTTTCTTTAAATCCAGAAGTGGCGCCAATTCATTTACCTGCTAGGAAGATTCCTTTTGCGATTCGAGCCAAGGTAGAAGCAGAGTTAGACCGCATGGTTTCACAGGGCGTCCTCGAACCCGTTGATTACACGAGGTGGGCTACACCAATTGTCCCCGTGCCAAAACCAAATGGAACTATTCGAATTTGTGGTGACTATAAGGCAACAGTAAACAAAGCCTTACAACCACATTGCTATCCAATTCCTTCGATGCATGAGTTGATTGCAAATTTGCCACATGGGGCAGTATTCGCAAAGTTGGATCTGGCACAAGCTTATCAGCAACTAACTGTAGATGACGAGACAGCTAAGGCTCAAACCATCATAACACACAAAGGCGCATTCAAGGTCAAAAGACTTCAATATGGAATTTCTTCTGCGCCAGGGGAATTTCAAAAATGCATGTCAGGATTATTGCGTGATATTGCTGGGGTTGTGTGTTATTTAGATGACGTTGTTGTTGTTGATGAAAGTTCGGACGGCTTAGCTAGGAAGCTTCGAGTTATTTTTAATCGAATACGGTCATCTGGGTTGAAATTACGAAAGGAAAAATGTATCTTTGACGTTCCGTCCATTAATTTCTTGGGGTTTCGCATAGATGCACATGGAATTCACCCCCTAAAAGAAAAACTTTTGGTAATACAAAATACGCCCCCTCCAAAGAACAAGAGCGAACTCCAAGCTTTTCTAGGACTTCTAAATTTCTACCATTCATTTCTTCGTTCAAAGGCGACAATGGCGGAACCCTTGCACAGACTTCTGGATAAGAATGTTGCTTGGAAGTGGACCAAGATCCATCAAATGGCATTCGACAAAGTTAAGTCATTGTTGTCATCAGACAGCGTTCTTATGCCTTTCAATGACAAATTGCCTGTCGTATTGACTTGCGACGCTTCGCCGTATGGAGTTGGTGCAGTGTTAGCGCATGTACTACCAGATGGATCTGAACGACCAATATCTTATTATTCAAGGACTCTCAAGCAATCGGAGCGTAATTATGCGCAAATTGACAAAGAAGCTCTGGCAATTATTACAAGTATTAAGAAGTTTCATGACTACTTATATGGCAGACATTTCGTGATATACACAGATCACAAACCATTGTTGGGTTTGTTTTCTCCTGGCAAACCTACACCAAATACTCTTTCTGGAAGGATGCTGCGTTCAATAATTTTTTTAAGTGCCTACAACTATAATCTTCAACATAAAGCCGGGAAGGACATAGCACATGCTGACGCGTTTAGTCGTCTACCAGTTAGCAATCCAAACGATTACCAAGACGACGAAGAAGAAGAAGTCTTGATGATAGATTTACTTGATTCTCCACTATTACAGGCAAAGGATATTGCAAATGACACTAAAAAGGACAACGTTCTATCACGCGTTTTATATTGGACGTTGAGAGGATGGCCAACTATCGCTGAACCAGAATTTAAGGTCTTTTTCGACCGAAAAAACGAGATTTCGTCCATCAAAGGATGCTTGGTATGGGGTCAGCGAGTGGTGATACCAACAATTCATCGACTGAAACTTCTAGCAGCTCTTCATGCAAACCACCCTGGAATAGTTCGCATGAAAGCATTGGCCAGGAGTTACGTGTGGTGGCCAAAAATTGATGCAGACATCGAACAGACAGTGAAGCGGTGTAATGCCTGCCAACAGATGCGTCCCGATAATTCTCCTGTCAAGGGATATACTTGGGAAGAAGAAAAAAATCCCTGGCGCAGGATTCACATAGACTTCGCGGGTCCATTTAAAGGAAATCTTTTCTTCTTGGTGGTGGATTCGTACTCCAAATGGTTGGAGGTCCATCCAGTTCCTGCCACATCGGCATCTTGTGCTATGTCAGTTTTAAGACAAATTTTTGCTACACATGGATTACCCGATGTCATCGTTTCTGACAATGGATCGGCGTTTACATCCCAAGATTTTAAATTATTTTGTAACAATAACCTAATCAAACATATCTTTTCAGCTCCATTCCATCCATCTACGAATGGCCAAGTGGAAAGAATGGTGCGCTCAACAAAAGACTATTTAAAGAAGTTTCCGAATGGAGATATCAGACTGCGTTTAGCTCGATTCCTGTTGGATCAACACGTAACACCACATTCTTCTACTGGTCGTTCGCCCGCAGAGTTACTCTTTAACCGCCGACCTCGCACATATTTCGACAAACTTCACCCCGAATCAATGCCAATTCAAGTAGAAGTTGCTTCACCAGAGATGTCCAAGAATAAATACTTCGATACTGGTGAACCCGTGTGGTATCGAAATTATACTGCAGGGCCCAGATGGGTACCCGGCCACATTTCGGAAATAAAAGGACCAGTTTCGGTTGTCATCGAGTCAGAAGGCGGTCAGGAGGTCCATCGTCACTCTGATCAAGTTCGCCGTAGATCAGTAGAGCAGGCCATCTCCAATCCTGAGGATACTGCTCCGAAAGAAATAGCCCCGATGTCAACTATAACCATTCCTGAGCCGAGATCGGATCAGCCCGAAGTTCGACGTTCGGAAAGAATTCGCAACAAAGCTGCAAGGTCCGGGGTAGTTTCATCCGTGGGCGAAGGAGTGTTACATATCACCCTGTAATTCAACAGCTGAACTGCTGCCAACTTCAATGAAAATGACAGCTGCATTTTGAACGAGGTTTTTTCGGCAAGTCTCTCTTCCGGCCGACCACGTTGGAGTGTGCACACAAATATTTCCTACAACAAATTCCAATCCAATCCAATCTAATTTCATTATACATATATATTAAATAAAGTAACTTGTGTATGTTGATACATACTTGTGATTTACTTAATATACAAAAGCACTAAAGGATGGAGAGTCCTCAGGATTGCCAAGGAAAAAAGCGGTGGGGACCAAGTAACCTTTGCCATTGATGAGGCTTCTAAAGACGCCATTGTGAAGCAAAGCTTTAAGCTGTTCCTCAACTTCTCCCAGATCCTAATCAGGATCAAGGGTGTTCCCAAGCAGGCAAAGGTAACTGCGGACAACAAAACTAAGGACAGGGTACAAGCCCATCCGAAGTGCGATGCCCAAAGTATACCGGCCATGCTCAAGAAAGGGAGTGAGGAACTTGGAGAGCATAAGCCAAACCAGAGAGCAACAACCATTGCATCTGGCGTTAGTGCACCAGCCACAGAGACAACGAAAGCACCCCAAACGTCAAGGCTATCTGAAGAAACAACTCGGGCAACCAAGACTTCAGCGGTCAGCCCTATGATTGGGGCAATTACTAACACTAGCAGCCCTGCCAATACCTCACTGAATCCATTATGCCGGTATTAAGGTGCATCAAAGTAAATCTGCAGGGGAGGGAGGGAGCGAGCAAACAGAGCAAAGAAGTTGATCGCGTTTAACATGGCAAACGCCAGCTTCGATCTCTGTCCCTGTTCAATCCAAGTTGGCACACAGCCTCCCTGGATAGCTACCCTGGCACCCGCCAGGTAGTGAACCAATGTGTGCAGCGACCCAACCCTTGTTCCTGGGGAAAGAGGAACCTGGCCCTCCAGGTTGGGGGTTGTGCTTAGGGGTAACATCCCTATCACGTAAAAACCCACTTGTTCCGAAACGACAACAAGCCTCGGATACGGACGGATACAAAGCTGACGACCCCTGCAAACGACTTTACGGACTTGAGAGTCTGCACCTGGAATGTGAGGTCCCTTAACAGACCGGGTGCAGGCGATCAATTGGAGCAAACCCTCAACTGCTATAAAGCAGATATAACCGCACTCCAAGAAGTGCGATGGGATGGACCAGGCAAAAAACGGATGAAAAACTGCGACATCTACTACGGGAACTGCTACAAGGAGAACAAACAGCGCCTATTCGGGTGCGGATTCGTTATTAGAGGAAGACTCCGACAAAAAGTCTTAAGCTTCCGAGATGTAAGCGAACGCCTCATAACAATCCGCATCAAAGCTAAATTTGGAAACATTAGCTTAATATGCGCTCACGCCCCAACGGAAGAAAAGGACGATCGACTCAAAGAAGAATTCTACGATCTCCTAGATAGAACCAATGCCCAATGGAGATTTTAATGCAAAACTGGGCAAAGAGGACATCATAGGAAAGCATAGCCTCCATAACACAACATCCGACAACGGATTAAGGCTAGTCGATTTCCTAGCGGGGCGTAACCTCCTTGTAGCAAGCACGCGATTCCCCCATCTCAACATCCACAAGGGTACCTGGCGGTCTTGTGATCAATCGACCACCAACCAGATTGATCATATTGCGATCGACGCCAGACACTCCTCCTGTATTCTCGACGTACGAACCTTCCGAGGGACCAACATCGACTCGGACCACTACCTTGTTGTAGCCAAGGTACGAATGAGGATATCAAGAATGCTTTACGCCCGTAAATTTTACAACAAGGTAAAACGAACATGCCATGGCTACAAAGCCAGAGTGGCGGCCTGCAGGGATGAAAATGGAGAACTGGTAGTAGAGTCGCAGTCGATGCTGAGGATTTGGAAAGACCACTTCTGCAGACTGTATAACGGCGATGATAGACAAGATACCGCTGTCAGGCAGAACGAGCCATTCGCAATGGACCACGAAGTAACAGAATTCAGTCCACCCGACCTAGACGAGGTCAAAATAGCTATATCAAGACTTAAGTCTAATAAAGCCGCTGGCGCAGACGGCCTGTCTGCTGAGCTTCTTAAGGCGGCTGGAGATGAGCTGGTAAGGTGCATGCACCATCTCATCTGCAAGGTATGGTCGGAGGAAAGCATGCCCGACGAATGGAATCTCAGCATCGTTTGCCCGGTCCATAAGAAAGGAGACCCCTATAACTGCGCCAACTATAGGGGAATAAGTCTCCTTAACATCGCATATAAGATCTTCTCTGCCGTATTGTGTGAACGCCTTAAACCGTTTGTGGATAACCTGATCGGCTCTTATCAGTGTGGTTTCAGGCCAGGTAAATCCACAATAGACCAAATATTTACGCTACGGCAGATCTTGGAGAAAACCTAGGAATACCAAATCGACACTCACCACCTCTTCGTCGATTTCAAGGCCGCGTATGACAGCGTATATAGAGACGAGCTGTACAAAGCCATGTCTAGTTTTAACATCCCTGTCAAACTCGTCCGACTGTGCAGGATGACAATGGAGAATTCTCGTTGCTCCATTAAGGTCGGTAATGAGCAAACCGAGACCTTTGATGTTAAAAAAGGATTTGGGCAAGGCGACGCGCTGTCGTGCAACTTTTTCAACATCGTGCTTGAAAAGATTGTGCAAGAGTCACTGGCCAACACAAGAGGTACGATCTATTTCAAGTCTACGCAATTGCTTGCGTACGCCGACGATATTGACGTTATTGGACGAAAACAGCAAGACGTCAATGAGACTTTCGTGAGCATTGAGGTAGAAGCGGCTAAGATGGGTCTCAAGGTTAATGAGTGTAAAACCAAATATCTGCTCTCATCTAAAAGAGACGGACAACACCGACGTATTGGCCAGAACGTCACCATGGGCGGATATAACTTTGAAGTGGTCAAGGAATTCGTCTACCTTGGCTCACTGATTACCAGCGACAACAACACCAGCGCTGAGATAAAACGCAGAATCACTCTTGCCAACCGCTGTTTCTTTGGGCTCAAGAGGCAATTGAGAAGTAGAGCACTCTCTCGGAAAACCAAGGTGACGCTATATAAGACCTTGATCATCCCAGTCCTCCTTTACGGCGCAGAAGCTTGGACCTTAACAAAAGCGGATGATGATTGGTCGTTTCGAGAGGAAAATTCTGCGCACTATCTACGGTCCCGTTTGTTCAAACGGTGTATGGAGGAGAAGATATAACGAAGAACTGTACGGGTTGTACAGCGACATCGGCCTGGTACGACGTCTACGGATACAGCGTCTAAGGTGGCTAGGCCATGTAGAGCGCATGGAAGATACAGCTCCGACCCGAAAAGTCTTCGAATCCACTCCGGAAGGAAGGCGCGGCAGAGGACGGCCGCCTCAGCGGTGGCGCACGCAGGTGGAAAGGGACCTCAACCAACTGGGCGTGCGGCACTGGAAACAGCTGGCCAAAGACCGTGCCGGCTGGAGAGGCTTGTTGGTTGAGGCCCAGGTTCACCACGGACTGTAGCGCCACCTAAGTAAGTAAGTAAGTAAATCTGCAGCATGCAAAGGCCGCGTCCGCGGTACTGAGCCATTGGTTTAACAAGGAGCACCTCGATATAGCCTTTATCCAGGAACCGTACACTATTAAAGACCAGATCAAAGGACTATCAGGTGAGCTGCTCTACGACTCCACAAATAAAGGACGACCTAGGGCCTGCATAATGTTTAATAACAATATTAAAGCCATTCCCATTCTAGAATTTACGAAAAAGAACCTGGCAGCTGCCAGGAAGGTAGGTCAGAAGCCGTAATCTGCTCAGCCTACCTCGCGGGCGACTTTACAGATCTCAGCTTCACACCTCTGCAGGATGTTCTCGACCACTTTGGAAGAAGAGACTCACATATCATCGTATGCTGTGACGCCAACGCCCACCACACAGCATGGGGAAGCTCGAACATCAACAAAAGAGGTGAGTACCTATTAGAATTCATATTCAGGAGCAACCTCAATATCATAAACCGTGGTAATAACCCCACCTTAATGAATAGAATTAGAGAAGAGTCACTAGACCTCACCCTAACTACCCCGTTCATAGGCAACTCTATTCTAAGCTGGCATGCCTCAACAGAAACGTCGATGTCAGACCATCGACAGATCTGTTTTGGCATAAAAACAGGAAATAGAATCACTAAAACATATAGACAACCGAGAGCGAATAGGAGGAGAAGGAATATGCACAAACTTACTATACCTACCCTCTTTGGTGAAGCGATAGAGTTCTCAAAAGAAGTCAAATATCTAGGGATAACTCTAGACGAAAAGCTCACTTGGAACTCTCACATTACAAAGACCATTGAGAAAGTCAGGATCTCTTTATGGACGAGCAAAAGTCTCACTGGCAAAAACTGGGGCCCAAACCCCAAAATGTCCCGCTGGCTATATACAGCAATCACCAGACCAATTCTTACATATGCTGCGCCCGTCTGGTGGCACAAAACAAGACAAGTATCAGTGCAAGCCAAGCTCAACAAATTGCAAAGACTAGCTTGCATCTGTATCACTGGGGCCATGAGAACAACCCCCACAGCAGCACTAGAAGTCATCACAGACCTGCCACCTCTTCATCTCCAACTGAAGAAAGAAGCAATGGTCTTCGCCCATAGACTGATCGTGGAGGATGACTCTAACCGTAGGCTCTTTCACCCTGATATCCTTACCGAAATAAACAGGCATGAAATCCTAAAGATATCTCTCACAGACAACTGTCTCCCCAGATACAACTTCAGCCAAAACTACAAGGTCACATTCCCCAACCGACAAAACTGGGAACAGGATGTACCCTCCTTCAATCGTGGCTCCTGGTACACAGATGGCTCCAAAACGAACGAAGGCGTTGGGGCTGGAGTATACGGAGCAAATACAGGCACATGCATCTACGTCAGCATGGACAGATATAACTCCGTTTTTCAAACAGAGATATTTGCTATAGAAACAGAAATATACTTAACAAAAACATTTGCATCCTCTCTGACAGCAAGGCTGCTCTTCTAGCCCTAAAGAGCTTTGAAATCACCTCCAACTGGTATGGGACTGCCTACTTCACCAGTTGGCCAGTACAAACAGAGTTCATCTCATTTGGATACCTGGACACAGCGGGCATACAGGCAACGAAAAGGCGGACTTACTAGCAAGGAAAGGCTCTGTATAACCATTTATGATGCCACGGCCTTTCTGCGGCATACCCATTAGCACCACCAAATGCTGTATAAACAATTGGTTAAGGAACACGACGGATCACTACTGGTTACAAACGAAAGGAAGCAGACAAGCCAAGCTGTTCCTCCCAACTACATCCCTCAAAAGAATGAAACAACTTCTCATGCTTTCGAGGAGTCAGATTCGTTTAATCACAGGTTTCTCTACTGGACTCTGTCCAGCTAATAAACACCTCAAAACAATGGGCATCATACAAGATGACACTTGCCGAATGTGTAATGAAGACGAAGAAACAGCAGAGCACATACTATGCCACTCTAACTGCCTGGTCAGTACACGTCATCGTCACCTAGGCAAGTATTATCTTGAAGCAGAAGAAATCGCTGCTAGCTCACTCAAAAACATACTAAGTTTTATCCCAAACTCAGGTGTTCTGAGTGAACTGTAAATGGGGGACATAACAATAGGCCCACTCGTGGCCGCAGTGGTCAGGCGACTCTGTCCCACCCCCTTATTCCTGTCTATCTATCTAAGCTGCTGGAGCAGACAGACTCCCGGCGAAATTGTTTAAAGCAGCTGGCGATGAGCTAGTCAGGAACATGCACCAATTCATCTGCAAGATATGGTCGGAAGAATGCATGCCCGATGAATGGAATCTCAGTATCGTTTGCCCGGTCCATAAGAAAGGAGACCCCTATGACTGCGCCATTTACATAGGGATAAGTCTCCTGAACATTGCGTACAAGATCCTCTCTGCCGTACTTTATAAGCGCCTGAAACCGTTCGTGGACACTCTGATAGGTTCCTACCAGTGTGGTTTCAGACCAGGAAAATCCACGACAGACCAAATATTTACACTACGGCAGATCTTGGAGAAGACCCATGAATTCCAGGTTGACACGCGCCATCTCTTTGTCGAATTTAAAGCTGCGTATGACAGTGTTTCTAGAGACGAGCTCTACAGAGCCATTAACATTCCTGCCAAACTCGTCAGACTATGCAGGATGACTATGGAGAACTCTCGCTGCTCCATTAAGGTCGGAGGTGAACTAACCGACCCTTTTGATTTTAAAAAAGGTTTTAGACACAGGACGCACTGTCATGTGATTTCTTTTTTATTCTTGAAAATATCGTGCGGGACTCTGCGGCCAATACAAGTGGTACGATCTACTTCAAGTCAACACGATTGCTTGCCTACGCAGATGACATTGACGTTATTGGACGGACAAAGCGAGACGTTAATGAGGCGTTCGCAAGCATTGAAGCAGAAGCGCCTAAAGTGGGTCTTAGGGTAAATGAGGACAAGACCAAATATATTATTACGAAATATTCAATCCCACCCCGCATAGGGTTCGCACCACTGGATTGCGATAAACTACAATTGTTTGCTTTTTCCGAATTAAAACACACACACTTTTCTTGTTTCACCACAGATCAATTATCTGTGCAGCTTCGCCACTTTTCTTTATTATCCAAAACCTATTGAACACTTTAAACTTTGTTACACACACAAACCTTTATTGGAAGCTTTCACAAACTGAATGAATGCCGAGGGCGAGCGTTCGTGCTTATATAGCTCTCGGTCCGTGCTTATATTGTTGCGGAGACACAAACCGACGGTTAAGTTCTAATTTCGCTGTCGAAGTTCGAAAGCTCTGGTGA
Source organism: Eumerus sabulonum (assembly GCA_951905685.1). Classification (NCBI taxonomy): domain Eukaryota; kingdom Metazoa; phylum Arthropoda; class Insecta; order Diptera; family Syrphidae; genus Eumerus; species Eumerus sabulonum. The sequence continues at coordinate 90,252,248 of OX645060.1, forward strand.
AGGGGAAGTTGAAATGATGTCAACTGTCAACGGCGTAATGTTAAGTGTCAGAGCATTCTAGAGATTTCCGAAGGGGAACTTCCCACGGCGAACATTCGAGAAGGTGGACCGAGAACTATATAAGCGCAAACGCTCGCCCTCGGGATTCACTCAGATTCATTCGGTTTTCAGAAGTGAATAGCGTGTGACAAGTCTGTATACAGTGCTTTCGATCGATAGACCAGTGTGAAAATAGAAGCTTTTGGGTAAAGGTTTGCGTGTGTAATAAAGAGTAACAGTGGTACGAACCCTATTCGGTGTGGGAATAAATTTCGTAACAATATTGTTGCGGAGACACAAACCGACGGTTGAGTTCGAATTTCGCTGTCGAAGTTCGAAAGCTCTCTGGAAGCGGGGATTGGAATGATTACAACTTCCAATGGCGCAATGCTGATTGTCAGAGCATTCTAGAGATTTCCGAAGGGGAAGTTCTAACGGCGAACATTCGAGAAGGTGGACCGAGAGCTATATAAGCGCGAACACCCGCCCTCGGCATTCATTCAGTTTGTGGAATTGAACAGCGCGTGACAAGTCGGTGTGATCAAACAGTGTGAAAATAAAAGCTTTCAATGGAGGTTTGTTTGTGTAATAAAGTTTAAAGTGGATAGTATTAGATAATAAATAAAAGTGGTGAAGCTGCACAGATAATTGATCTGTGGTGAAACAAGAAAGGTGTGTGTGTTTTTAATTCGGATAAAAAGGACAATTGTAGTTTATCGCAATCCAGTCGTGCGAACCATATTCGGTGTGGGATTGAATATTTCGTAACATTTGGTGTCAGAAGTGGGATTGCGAGTAAACGAGTGGAACGTTTATTTAAATTGTGAATTGAACTATTAGAAGTGAATTATTAAAAGCGTGAGAAAATGGTGAAATTGGAAAAGTTGACCATCGAACAACTGAAAAGAGAGCTGGATGCTCGGCAATTATCCACAGTGGGAAGTAAAGCCAACCTGGTGGAGAGACTGCGATCAGCGTTGCAGGAAGAAGGTGTCGACTGGGAGAGTTACGAATTCGGGGTGGAGAAGCCGTCGACATCCACTGAGCCAGCGTTCGATATGCAGCACATTCTCGCGGCTCCGAATGCTATGAGCCAGAAATTAGATCTGGAGGAAAATTCCGCTGCCGTAAGTAGGAAGTTGGAGAAAAATTCCACTTCCCTGAATCAGAAGCTGGAAGAGATGCTAGAGAACACTCGAGAAAGCCTAAGAAACATCCAGCAGGCCGTCGACGATCGATTCCAGAACGTCGAAGAGAGAATCGAAACACTAGAATCGAGGTTCGACAAGAAGGTTCCAGATCTCGAAAATAACCAGGAAAAGAGAATCTAGACACTGGACAAGAACTGGAACTCGGGAAAACTGTCCAGAACGTTCAGCATCAAGGAATCGTTGTATCGACTGCAGCATCGAAATTCACAGCTCCCAACTTCGACGGCACGAGTGCGGTTAACATCTTTAAACTTCAGTTCGAGACAACGGCGGAACGGAATCAATGGGGAGAAGAAGATCGTGTGGCCGCCCTAGTAATTTCCCTTAAAGGTGAAGCAGCTGACGTTCTACAGACCATCCCGGAGACCCAGAGAAGGAACTACACAGCCATATGGGAAGCACTTCACCGAAGATACGGCAGTGAGCACATGCAGGAGATGCACAAGCTGGAACTTAAAGGACGCAAGCAGCGTGGAAACGAGACCATCCAACAGTATGCTGCCGACATTGAGAGGCTATCCCATCTTGCCTACGCGGACGTTCCAGTTGATGTGGTGGAGAAACTTAAAACGGATTCTTTCATCCAAGGGCTAAGGGACCTCGATACGCAACGAAGCCTGATTCTCCTGCCGAAGACATCTTTCAAGGAGACAGTTGCCAGCGCTCTCGCATGCGAAACATCCCTCTTGATATGCCGATTTCCATCAAACTACGGCGCATATCTCAAGACCAGCATAATTTCAGAACAACAACGGCGAGTATGAGTGGTTCATTCCCGGGTAGATGCTACCTCTGCGACCAACAGGGGCACATTGCGAGAAACTGCCGTTTGCGGAGAAAGCGTTCCTTCAGAAAATTGCGACGTAATTCCAAAGCAACGACAGTGAGTAGGTGTCGCTCGTTCTCACGTAGCTGCTATATCTGCGACCAGCAGGGTCACATTGCAAAAGACTGTCGTCTGCGGAGAAAGCGTTCATCCAGCAGATTACGGGGTGTTTCCAGAGAAACAACGGTGAGTAGGAGCCGCCCGTTCCCAGGTATATGCTACATATGCAACCAGCAGGGGCACATGGCGCGAAATTGCCGTCTGGGAAGAAGGCGTCCGAGGTCGAATTCGCCAAAAGGAGATCAAGCGAGAGCACGCGAATACCGGAAGGGAAGCAGCCATAGAAACTCGAGGAAATATGCAGCAGTACAATGTTGGAGCACCGTTCGAACGTATCGCCATGGACATCGCAGGCCCATTCCCAACGAGCAACGCTGGTAACAAATACGCGCTAGTGGTGATCGATTACTTCAGCAAGTGGCCTGAGGTGTTTTGCATCCCGAACCAGGAAGCCAAAACCATTTCGGATGCGTTTGTGAACAACTGGGTTGCGCGTTATGGAGTACCAATGGAACTGCACTCAGACCAAGGAAGGAACTTCGAGTCGTCGGTGTTCAAAGAACTCTGCGACATGCTAGGTATCAGAAAGACACGGACAACACCATTACACCCACAATCTGATGGCATGGTCGAAAGGTTCAACCGGATGATGGAGGAATATTTGAGAAAAGTCGTCGTTGGAGACCAGAAGGACTGGGATGAACATCTTCCCCTTTTCTTAATGGCGTACCGTTCGGCACAGCACAATTCAACGGCAATAACACCCGCCGAAGCCATTTTTGGAACTGATCTCCGACTTCCATCGGACTTGAAGTTCGGCGTGGTACTACCGACAACTAGCGGCAGGGAGGACTTCGTAACCGAAAAGAAGGAACAGCTGAACTCCATCCATCAGTTCATCCGGGAGCGACTGAACTTGGTCAGCGATAAAATGAAGGCGAGATACGATTTGAGGGCGTATACTTCTGGATTTGAGACAGGGCAGTTGGAATTGCTGTACAACCCACAACGAAAAAAGGGATTGTGCCCCAAATTGCAATCAGCCTGGGACGGACCATATGAGGTCATCAAGAAACTCAATGACGTGGTATACCGGATACCGCAGATGGGAAACAGACGGGCGAAGTATAAAATTGTCCACGTAGAGAGGTTAGCACCATATTACGGAGAAGGATCCAATCGCTTGTTCGAGGACGAACAAGTTTAGGAGGAGGGCAGTGTTGCGGAGATGCAAACGGACGGTTAAGTTCGAATTTCGCTGTCGAAGTTCGAAAGCTCTCTGGAAGCGGGGATTGGAATGATGTCAACTTCCAATGGAATTGTCAGAGCGTTCTAGAGATTTCCGAAGGGGAACTTCTAACGGCGAACGTTCGAGAAGGTGGACCGAGAGCTATGTAAGCGCGAACACTCGCCCTCGGCATTCATTCAGTTTGTAGAATTGAACAGCGCGTGACAAGTCGGTGTGATCAACTTACTTACTTACTTATCAGGCCTGCGATCCATGGAGGATCTGAGCCTGAGCTATAGCTGCCTTCCATCCTTGACGGTCCCGGGCACGCTGCTTCCAGTTGTCAAGACCAAGATGTCTTACATCCGCGATTACTTGGTCTTTATACCGGAGGTTCGGTCTTCCTCTTCTTCTCGAACCAGGAGGCTCGGAGTCGAAGACCCTCTTAGCTGGGGCGTTGATGTCCATGCGCTCGATGTGGCCGAGCCAGTGTAGTCGACGGATCCTTGCCTTCCGGACTACATCCACATCTTGGTACAGCTCGTAGAGTTCGCGGTTGTGTCTTCTTCTCCATTCACCTTCCTCACAGACAGGACCAAATATCCGGCGCAGAATTTTTCTTTCGAAAGAACCCAAAATCAGCTCCGCTGTCCTGCTTATCGTCCAGCTTTCGGCTCCGTACAGTAAGACTGGCAGAATGAGCGTTTTGTAAAGCATGGCTTTGGTCTTTCGAGTGAGGAGTTTTGACCCCAGTTGTTTGGACAAGCCGAAGTAGCAGCGGTTGCCAAGGGCGATTCTACGCCGGATCTCCACTGTGGTGTCATTTGTGGAATTTACGTTTGCCCCGAGGTAGACAAACTCCTTAACTGCCTCGAAATTGTAGCTGTCAATTGTTATGTTTTGTCCAGGGGGTGAGCGACGAATTGGTTTTTGCTTGACAGCATGTATTTCGTTTTGTCCTCATTGATCTTAAGACCAATTCGTTTCGCCTGTTCTTCAATCGCCGTGAATGCTTCCACAATACCACGGCGAGAACACGCGATGATGTCGATATCATCCGCGTATCCTAGCAGCTGGATAGACTTGTAAAAGATAGTGCCTTCCCTGTTGACGCCTGCCCGTCGCACTATCTGCTCCAGCACCAGGTTGAAGAAGTCACATGACAGCGCATCTCCTTGCCGAAATCCGGTGCATGTTTCGAATGGTTCCGAGGTCCTAGAACCAAGTTGCACGGTGCATCGCGTGATTTTTAGCGTGGCGCGACACAACTGGATCAGTTTTACCGGGATCCCGAATTCGGCCATCGCCCCAAACAGTGCTTCACGATGAATGCTGTCGTATGCGGCCTTGAAATCGATGAAAAGATGGTGTGTATCGATTCGAAACTCGTTGGTCTTTTCCAGGATTTGTCTAAGTGTGAAAATTTGGTCTATAGTTGATTTGCCGGGCCGGAAGCCGCACTGGTAGCTGCCGATTAGTGCGGTGCAAAATGGTTTTAGACGTTCACACAATACGCTGGACAGGATCTTGTATGCGACATTGAGCAGGGATATACCTCTATAGTTCTTGCAAGAGGTAGGATCGTCTTTTTTGTGGATGGGGCATATAGAGCTGGTAATCCAGTCGTCGGGCATGCTCTCATCTTCCCAAATTCTGCAGATGATCTGGTGCATGCTCCCTACCAGAACATCGCCGCCAGCCTTAAAGAGCTCTGATGGCAGGCCATCTGAGCCTGCGGCCTTGTTGTTCTTCAGCTTCTGAATAGCTGTGCCGACTTCTTCTATGCTGGGTGGTAGGACTACTTCAGCGGCTGGAGTTGGGATTTCCTCAGTCCCTACCACTCTCTCTTGGTCATGCTCGTTAAGCAGCTGCTGGAAGTGCTGCTTAAATACATCCACTATTCCCTGCGGGTCGGTGACAAGATTACCCTCGCAGTTTCGAAGAGCCAGGGTGCCCTTTTTGAAGCCTCCTGCAAGGCCTTTGGCTTTCTTGTAAAAGGCTCGTATTTTATGTCTATCCCTAGACTCCTCGATACCCTTGGGCTGGGAGGCTGCGAAGATTCTTTTCTTTTGTCGCAGTAGTTTCTTCTCCTCCCTTCTTCTGGCTCGGTACTCTTCTCGCGCTGCCCTGGTTTTCCTCTGCAGCGCCTTTTGGTACGCCTCGTCGGTTGCTGCCTTTTTCTGCTCACACTCGCCATCATACCACGGGTTTCTTGTCGGGGGTGGTAGGTATCCTAGGGTGGTTTCGGCTACTTCCTGAATGGCTGAGCGGCAATGCAGCCACATATTGTTGGCATTTGTGTTCGACGTAGGCATACCGTAGAGTCTTTCGCTCAGCTGCTCCCTGTAGACTCTGGCAACCTCCGGTGTGCTCAGGCGCCCAATGTCGAACCTCCTCCTGATGGGCTGGTGCAGCCTTCTGACATTGGACAGTCGAGCTCTGAACCTTGCTGCTACGAGGAAGTGGTCAGAGTCGACATTTGCCCCTCTGAACGTTCGCACATCCAGGATGTTTGACGCGTGCCTTGCGTCAATGAGCACATGGTCGATTTGGTTGGCGGTTCGACCGTCCGGAGATCGCCAGGTTGCTGTGTGGACTCGCTTGCGAGGGAATCTTGTGCTACTTATCACCGCATTACGAGCTGTCGCAAAGTCAGCGAGTCGGAAGCCGTTATCTGTTGTTGTATCGTGGAGGCTGTGCTTTCCGATCACTCCGCCAAGGGTGTTTTCCTTTCCGATTTTGGCGTTGAAGTCCCCGAGCACGATTTTTACATCGTACTCCGGACAAGCTCCGTAGGCGCTGTCCAGGAGGTCATAGAAGTCCTCCTTGATAGGGTCTTCAGCCTCGTCGGTAGGGGCGTGTGCACATATAAGGCTGATGTTATAAAATCTGCCTCTGATGCGGATCACAGCCAGGCGATCACTTATAGGTTTAAAGTCGATGACCTTCGACCTTAACCGCTTTCCCACGACAAACCCGCATCCCAGTAAGTGCAACCTTTTGTGACAGCTGTAATAAATGTCGCAATTTTTCTTCCTAATCATACCGTTTCCTATCCAGCGTATTTCCTGGACCGCAGTAATATCCGCCTTGTACTGCGTGAGGATTCCTTCTAGTTTATGAGCAGCTCCGGGAGTGTACAGGGTTCTGACATTCCAGGAGCATACTCGCAAATCGTGTTCCTTTTTCGTGCGTTGTCATCGTCGAGTATCCGTCCGTGTATCCGAGGCATCTTGCTCATTCATAACTTTTAGGTTTTTTACGTGGGCGGATTGTTAGCCCGCCGCACAACCGCCATTCTGGTCGGGGTGTTTTTCGCTGCATACGTTTGTTCACCTCCCAACGGTTGTTGAAGAGGCTATCCAGAAGGCGCCGCGAGGAGGCCGTATGTCAACTTGACCCGGGCATTTAAACAGCGATCGTTGCTGGCATCTCGCCAGGCTGAGAGCAATCAACAACTTTACCCTGTATGTCCGAGCCCATGCCCTCCAACTGTGTGATCAAACAGTGTGAAAATAAAAGCTTTCAATGGAGGTTTGTTTGTGTAATAAAGTTTAAAGTGGATAGTATTGGATAATAAATAAAAGTGGTGATGCTGCACAGATAATTGATCTGTGGTGAAACAAGAAAAGTGTGTGTGTTTTTAATTCGGATAAAAAGGACAATTGTAGTTTATCGCAATCCAGTGGTGCGAACCCAATTCGGTGTGGGATTGAATATTTCGTAACAACATGTTGTCATCAAAGCAAGACACACAACACCGACGTCGCCTTCGGCAGCTACATTTTTGAAGTAGTCAAGGACTTCGCCTACCTTGGCTCGGTAGTGACAAGCAGCAATGACGCCAGCGCTGAGATAAAACACAGAATAAATATTGCCAATCGCTGCTTCTTTGGGCTCAATAGGCAATTGAGTAGTAGAGCCCTCTCTCAAAAAACTAAGGTATTTCTCTACAAAACCTTAATCATCCCGATCCTTCTCTACGACGCTGAGGCTTGCACTTTATCAAAAGCCCATGAAGTGGCCGCTGGGCGTTTTGAGAGGAAAAATCTGCGTGCAGTCTTTGGTCTCGCTTGTGTAAACGGAGAGTGGAGGAAGAGATTCAGCCAAGAACTGTACGGGCTCTACAGCTACATCGGCCTAGTTAGACGTCTTCGGATCCAACGTCTAAGATGGCTGGGCCATGTAGAGCGAATGGACACCACCACCCGGCCCGAAGAGTCTTCGACTCGAACCCCGAGGAACGACGCAGCAGAGGACGACCACATCTAAGGTGGCGCGCAGAGGTGGAAAGGGACCTCAAGAGGAAGCGGCTGGCCAAAGATGGTGCCGGCTCTAGAGGCTTGTTAGTTGAGGCCCTGGTTCACCCCGAACTGTAGCGCCATCAAAGAAAGTAATCAGAAGAAGCTGAAAGTTGAAAATTATATTCACCTGCGGGACGGAAGATACTAAAATTTAGGGACTATTGGTAATTTTACCTCCATATTTTATAGGAGGTCCTCGGTACATGCATGAACGTACGCAAGATACATTCTGCTATGTAAGAAGATATGACCGTCCTGATACATTTATAACATTTAGAACTAATGTCCATATCACCGTTCGCGAGTCGAACCATACAAAATCCTATCACCGTTCGCGAGTCGCGCAGGTGGCATTCGACTCAAATGCTACAATTTCGGCGAACTGCGATTTCACCGTATCACCGTTGGCGAACGTTCGACTGGATTGCTGTTTCTTATGTCAAATTCAGTCGAACACAAAAAGTTAATGACTGGGAGGCGAACGTTTGCTACAATCAAAATAAACATTTGTAGCAATGACAGAAAACAGGAAAATGTAAGTTAAAACAAATAAAATGCATGGATTTCAAAGTAATTGGAGTTTATTTTCTCTTCTTTCAACATTTTTTTTACTACAAATCGTATTGACTTGCAGTATGGAACATTCAGATTGACGACTAGCAGTTCAAACACAAGTCATCAAGCCTCTCGTGCAGACAAATCGTACAGTAGAAACGCCGCTTACCAGTGAATTGACAGTCAGTCAATTGTCAGCGAATGAAGAGATTCGTGAACCGTGATACCTCGATCAGCTTAGTTTCCCTGAAAGTTCAACGGCTGGCGAACGGGCATAATCCTAAATGGGATGAAATTACAAAGTTAACTTTTTGCAGTGCAGGTAATTTCTGACTGACACGATACAGCGTCAAGAGTATTTAAACAAAAATTCAACAAAATGATGTATCTATTAGTTAAAGAAAACATTCTCGGTACTATGCACTGTACTATACACAACATGTATGTAAATTAAAATATAAGGTTGGTAAAAAACAAAACAAAAATACGTCCTCACTGTTTTATTTCTAGATTCAGAATGTCTTCCTTTATTTTTTTTTTCTGGCTTTTATATACAAAAGGGGTGGATACATATTTGCTTTTGCACAGCAGACGCAAGGAACCGGATGTGAGCTAGACGGTTATTAGTCGGCTCTTTAGGACGTCGGTGCATCTGTATTTTATGACCTTTATTGCGGGTCGTCGGTGCATTTGTATTTTATGACCTTTATTGTGGGTCGATGGTGCATCTGTATTTTATGAGGGTATTTGTCTGCGGGATGATAATAATGTGAAGATTGAAGGTCGTGGCGACCCATTAGGATATGTAACCCGGACAGTGTTGAATGGCAATATCGTGGTTTACCTCAGGCTCATATTTTGAGCAAATTGATGAATTGCTTTATAATGTGGCAGATCCTGAATTTTTCGAAATCGTAAAAAGGCACATGGTCCACGCAACATGTGTTGCCCATAAATCACAGTCCCATTGCACGAAAATGCCAACTGCAGTAAAAAAAATCTCTTACAATAAAAAGTGCAAGAGGTGAAGACGGATATCGGTCTTACAAACGTCGATCTCCCGAAAACGGCGGTAGACGAGCGACAGACAGTTTTGATATCTATAATCAATGGATTATTCCATTTTCACCAATCCTGTAACGAATATTCAACTCACATAGTAGTAGTGTAGTAGTGTAAGATCGATTAAGTACAATTGCAAATATGTTAACGAAGGTTCAGATTTAGCTGTTTTTGGTGTAAAGAATCAAAATGACGAGGTAACTTCCATTCCGTAAATTGTAACTACGGAATATTCAATAAAGTTAAATAAATAAATCCATATTGGTAGATATATTATTCTGGGGGGGGGGGGGGGGGGCTCTATTACTCAACTACCTCCTGAGCCCAAAGAAACAGCGATTAGCAAGAGTGATTCTGCGTTTGATTTCGGAACTGATGTCGTTGTTTCAGGTCACTGCGGAGCCAAGGTAGACGAAGTCCTTAAGTACCCCGAACTTATAACTGCCAATACGAACGTTCTGGTCAAGACGTCGGTGGTGAGCGTCCTTTTTTGATGACAGCATATATTTAGTTTTGCCCTCGTTTACCGCCAAACCAACTTTCGCCGCCTCGAACTCAATACTCGCAAACGCCTCATTGATATCTCGCTGTGATCTACCTGTTACATTAATACCGTCGGCGTATGCAAGGAGTTGCGAGGATTTGAAATAGATATTGCCTCTTGTATTGGCCAGTGATTTTTTGCACAATCATTTCCAATATGATGTTGAAGAAATCACATTATAGAGCATCGCCCTGCCTCAATCCTTTTTTGACATCGAAACTATCGATAAGGTGTTCACCGATTCGGATGGAGCAGCGAGCATTCTCCAAAGTCATCCTGCACAGTCTGACGAGTTTAGCAGGCAAGTCAAAGGTAGACATAGCGTTGTCTCGTCTCTAATTACACTGTCGTATGCGGCTTTGAAGTCGACAGATAGGTGGTGAGCATCGACTTGAAGTTCATTGGTTTTTTCCAAGGATCTGCCGTAGTGTGGAGATTTGGTCGATGGTGGACTTCCCTGGCCTGAATCCGCACTGATAAGGATCTATCAGCTTATTTACAAAAGGCTTCAGGCGTTCACACAAAACGGCAGAGAAGATTTTGTAGGCGATGTTAAGGAGACTTATTTCTCTGTAGTTGGCGCAATCAGAGGGGTCTCCTTTCTTGTGGATCGGGCATACAATGCTGAGACCCCATTCCTCGGGCATGATTTCCTCTGACAATATCTTACAGATGCGCTGGTACATGCTCCAAACCAGGTCATCCCCAGCTGCCTTGAAGAGCTCAGCAGACAGTCCGTCTGCGCCCGTAGATTTGTTCGACTTGAGTTTCTCTGCGGTCTTCCTCGATTAGGAATGGATGGAAACGGAACCTGATATTACGCTAAGATTTTTGTAAAGAGTAAGATAGTTTTAAGATTGTAATAAATAAAATAAATTTAAAATGCAAACGGTCAAGTTGAGCGCGTAAATAGAATACTGGTAGGCATGATCGGCAAATTAAGTACTGCCCCCGGTGGAGTATGCCCTTAACAATACAGTCAACAGATCCATAGGCACTACTTCTAGTACGCTCCTGTTTGGCGTTAATCAACGCGGCGTGGTGGTTGATAAGCTGACTGAATCCCTTAAGGAAAAGGAACTGGAGACTAAGGCCAGCTCCGGATGTCATAGCTAAAGTACAGGAGAGCAATAGTCGTTGCTTTGCGGAACGCCATCATCCAGCTAAAATGTACGAGCAAGGGACTATGTGGTTAATTGGAAAATTGATATCGCCCCCCGTTACTAGTACAAAACTGATACCTAAGTTTAGAGAACCTTACGTCATTCACATGGTAGATAGATAGAAATATAGATATGTTATACGACACATCGAGAATTGACAGATTACACAACTACCTTATGATGGAGTGGTAGAGTCGCGCAACATTCGTAAATACGCGGAAACTCATACTGATGCTTAAACCGGTTAGGGATGTTCTTCGCATATCTGTTGGATAGGATCATGTCAATCACCTCCTGTCGTCTTGCCGTAACAAACGTTGGTTGAGAGCCAACAAAAGATGCTTTATCAAAAGTCCCCTAAATGGACCAGCGCACAGGGGAGTAATTCTACCACGAAGGAAACTGGTGTATTGCTCTACTCTAGACGCACACGGGATGAATAATACCGGCAGAAAAAATTGTCATTAGTGAACCTAGTTTCATTGTGTTAGTGTTTCCTGTTCTGTTTAAGTTTACTTCCGATTATTTCCCGTACTCTCAATCTATAGCCCTGAACGTGAAACGGAACTGCGATGCAAGTTCAAGTGGCTACGGGGCAATATTGCAACAGCGACAAGACGATAAGAAACTCCACCCTGTAGCGTACTTCTCTAGGAGCACTAACTCTCAAGAGTCGAGGAGTCGCGTTGATCATAGTTGAGACACTGGCTGTTATCAATGCTCTGTGCCGTTTCAGAGTGCACCTGCAGGGTATACCCTACAGTCACTGACTGCAGTTCCCTAACTTTGACGTTAAATAAGAAGAACGTTAATCCGAGAATAGCTCGCTGGACTTTAAACCTATAAGTGATCGCCTGGCTGTGATCCGCATCAGAGGCAGATTTTATAACATCAGCCTTATATGTGCACACGCCCCTACCGACGAGGCTGAAGACCCTATCAAGGAGGACTTCTATGACCTCCTGGTCAACGCCTACGGAGCTTGTCCGGAGTACGATGTAAAAATCGTGCTCGGGGACTTCAACGCCGAAATCGGAGAGGAAAACACCCTTGGCGGAGTGATCGGAAAGCACAGCCTCCACGATACAACAATAGATAATGGCATCCGACTCACTGCCTTTGCGACAGCTCGTAATGCGGTGATAAGTAGCACAAGATTCCCTCGCAAGCGAATCCACACAGCAACCTGGCGATCTCCGGACGGTCGAACCGCCAACCAAATCGACCATGTGCTCATTGACGCAGGGCACGCGTCAAACATCCTGGATGTGCGAACATTCAGAGGGGCAAATGTCGACTCTGACCACGTAGCAGCAAGATTCAGAGCTCGACTGTCCAATGTCAGAAAGCTGCACCAGCCCATCAGGAGGAGGTTCGACATTGGGCGCCTGAGCACACCGGAGGTTGCCAGAGTCTACAGGGAGCAGCTGAGCGAAAGACTCTACGGTATGCCTACGTCGAACACAAATGCCAATAATATGTGGCTGCATTGCCGCTCAGCCATTCAGGAAATAGCCGAAACCACCTTAGGATACCTACCACCCCCGACAAGAAGCCCGTGGTATGATGGCGAGTGTGAGCAGAAAAAGGCAGCAACCGACGAGGCGTACCAAAAGGCGCTGCAGAGGAAAACCAGGGCAGCGCGAGAAGAGTACCGAGCCAGAAGAAGGGAGGAGAAGAAACTGCTGCGACAAATGAAAAGAATCTTCGCAGCCTCCCAGCTCAAGGATATCGAGGAGTCTAGGGACAAACATAAAATACGAGCCTTTTACAAGAAAGCCAAAGGCCTTACAGGAGGCTTCAAAAAGGGCACCCTGGCTCTTCGAAACTGCGAGGGTAATCTTGTCACCGACCCGCAGGGAATAGTGGATGTATTTAAGCAGCACCTCCAGCAGCTGCTTAACGAGCATGACCAAGAGAGAGTGGTAGGGACCGAGGAAATCCCAACTCCAGCCGCTGAAGTAGTCCTCCCACCCAGCATAGAGGAAGTCGGCACAGCTATTCAGAAGCTGAAGAACAACAAGGCCGCAGGCTCAGATGGCTTGCCATCAGAGCTCTTCAAGGCTGGCGGCGATGTTCTGGTAGGGAGCATGCACCAGATCATCTGCAAAATTTGGGAAAATGAGAGCATGCCCGACTACTGGAATACCAGCTCTATATGCCCCATCCACAAAAAAGGCGATCCTACCTCTTGAAAGAACTATAGAGGTATATCCCTGCTCAATGTCGCATACAAGATCCTGTCCAGCGTATTGTGTGAACGTCTAAAACCATTTTGCACCGCACTAATCGGCAGCTACCAGTGCGGCTTCCGGCCCGGCAAATCAACTATAGACCAAATTTTCACACTTCGACAAATCCTGGAAAAGACCAACGAGTTTCAAATCGATACACACCATCTTTTCATCGATTTCAAAGCCGCATACGACAGCATTCATCGTGAAGCACTGTTTGGGGCGATGGCCGAATTCGGGATCCCGGTAAAACTGATCCAGTTGTGTCGCGCCACGCTAAAAAACACGCGATGCACCGTGCAGTGGGTAGTGTGTTGGCCTCTGACGCCGATGACACGGGATCGAATCCCGACACAGCCATGTCATCGGGGTTCTGACAAAACCCCCTGTAGTAAAATTTACATGAAAAGCTTCTCGAAATTCGCCGTTCGGAACCGGCAATAAAACTGTAGGTCCCTTTCACCTATGTGAAAATGAAATCACACACAACATGGGTGATTGAGAGAAGCTCGGCTCAGGTTCTTCATGGACTGTAACGCCAACATACATACATACATACACCGTGCAACTCGGTTCTAGGACCTCGGAACCATTCGAAACATGCACCGGATTTCGGCAAGGAGATGCGCTGTCATGTGACTTCTTCAACCTGGTGCTCGAGCAGATAGTGCGACGGGCAGGCGTCAACAGGGAAGGCACTATCTCTTACAAGTCCATCCGGCTGCTAGGATACGCGGATGATATCGACATCATCGCGTGTTCTCGCCGTGGCATTGTGGAAGCATTCACGGCGATTGAAGAACAGGCGAAACGAATTGGTCTTAAGATCAATGAGGACAAAACGAAATACATGCTGTCAAGCAAAAACTAATCCGTCGCTCACCACCTGGGACAAAACATAACAATTGACAGCTACAATTTCGAGGTAGTTAAGGAGTTTGTCTACCTCGGGGCAAACGTAAATTCCACAAATGACACTACAGTGGAGATCCGGCGTAGAATCGCCCGTGGCAACCGCTGCTACTTCGGCTTGTCCAAACAACTGGGGTCAAAACTCCTCACTCGAAAGACCAAAGTCATGTTTACAAAACGCTCATTCTGCCAGTCTTGCTGTACGGAGCCGAAAGCTGGACGATAAGTAGGACAGCGGAGCTGATTTTGGGTTCTTTCGAAAGAAAAATTCTTCGCCGGATATTTGGTCCTGTCTGTGAGGAAGGTGAATGGAGAAGAAGACACAACCGCGAACTCTACGAGCTGTACCAAGATGTGGATGTAGTCCGGAAGGCAAGGGCCCGTCGACTACACTGGCTCCGCCACATCGAGCGCATGGACATCAACGCTCCAGCTAAGAGGGTCTTCGACTCCGAGTCTCCTGGTTCGAGAAGAAGAGGAAGACCGAACCTCCGGTATAAAGACCAAGTAATCGCGGATGTAAGACATCTTGGTCTTGACAACTGGAAGCAGCGTGCCCGGGACCGTCAAGGATGGAAGGCAGCTATAGCTCAGGCTCAGATCCTCCATGGATCGCAGGCCTGATAAGTAAGTAAGTAAGTAAGGTTCGGAAAACATTGACTTCCAGTTAAGGGCTTCCCAAAGTCGTGACCTCTTATCTTTCAAGCTGATACTAGATATGTTGGACAACCTTATAAGAAGGATGCATTGCAAAATTGGACACCTTGCAGTTACCAAGTGCATAAATCAATTGCGAATGCACTATTGGTCCGCTTATATTTAGGAGAAAGTTGAAAAATCCATAAAGAATATCATCCGATGCATTATGTATTCGTCCCCCTCAAATGAATGCAACCTTAACATTCCGAAACAGCCTCTTTCGTTCCACACCATTCATGTGGACCACTGCGGCCCCCCTCCGGCCTTGCAATCGAAACGTAATAGAGGCCATACACTAGGCAAACCTGTCGTTGCAGACATGTTTATTATGTTGTTGCACACTTGTTTGCTCATGCCGTATGTGTAATGTATGCCGTTGTTCCTTGTTTGCACCAAACAGTATGAGCAAATTCGAAGTATTTTGAAATTTCTTTGTCGGCACAGACATGTATGTGTACATACATACTTATAACCGAAAAAACCTGATATTCTTCTTCTTAGCGGGCGCTACAGTTCGGGGTGAACCTGGGCCTCAACCAACATGCTCCTCCATCTAGCACGGTCTTTTGCTGGTCTTTTCCAATGCCGCACACCCAGTTGGCTGAGTTCCCCTTCCACCTGTGTGCGCCATCTTAAGTGCGGCCGTCATCTTAGGCGTTGAATTCGTACCCGCCTGACTAGGCTCATGTCGCTGCATTTATAGGGCCAAAAATCACTCGCAAAATCTTTCTCTCGAACCGACCAAGGGCCTCCTCATCCGCTTTTGATAGTGTCCATGCTTCTGTGCTGTACAACAGGACCGGGATGATAAGGGTCTTATATAGAGTCAACTTTGTCGTTCGGGAGAGGGCTCTATTACTCAATTACCTCCTGAGCCCAAAGAAACAGCGATTAGCAAGAGTGATTCTACGTTTGATTTCGGAACTGACGTCGTTGTTCCAGGTCACTGCGGAGCCAAGGTAGACGCAGTCCTTAACTACCTCGAACTTATATCTGCCAATACGAACGTTCTGGCCAAGACGTCGGTGGTGAGCGTCCTTTTTTGATGATAGCATATATTTAGTTTTGCCTTCGTTTACCGCCAGGTCAACTTTCGCCGCCTCGAACTCAATACCCGCAAAGCCTCATTGACATCTCGCTTTGATCTACCTATTATATCAATACCGTCGGCATATGCAAGGAGTTGCGACGATTTGAAATAGATTGTGCCTCTTGTATTGGCCAGTGATTTTTGCACAATCATTTCCAATATGATGTTGAAGAAATCACATTACAGTGCATCGCCCTGCCTAAATGCTTTTTTCACATCAAAACTATCAGTAAGGTGTTCACCGATTCGGATAGAGCAGCATTCTCCAAAGTCATCCTGCATAGTCTGATGAGTTTAGCAGGTATGGTAAAGGTGGACATAGCGTTGTATAGCTCGTCTCTAATTAAGCTGTCGTATGCGGCTTTGAAGTCGACAAATAGGTGGTGAGTGTCGACTTGAAATTCATTGGTTTTTCCCAGGATCTACCGTAGTGTGAAGATTTGGTCGATGGTGGACTTCGCAGGCCTGAATCCGCATTGATAAGGACCTATCAGGTTACTTACAATAGGGTTCCGGTGTTCACACAAAACGGCAGAAAAGATTCTGTAGGCGATGTTCCTCTGTAGTTGGCGCAGTCAGAGGGGTCTCCTTTCTTGTGGATCGGGCATACGATGCTGAGACTCCATTCCTCGGCCATATCTTACAGATGAGCTGGTGCATATTGCTAACCAGGTCATCTCCAGCTGCCTTGAAGAGCTCAGGAGACAGTCCGTCTGCGCCAGCAGCTTTGTTCGATTTGAGTTTCGATATGGCAATTTAAACTTTGTCGAGGTCAGGGGGACGGAATTCTCTGCGGTCGTCGTCGTTTAGAAATGGATCATTCTGCCTGAGGGTATTTTGAGCAACATTGCCGTTATACAGTCTGCAGAAGTGGTTTTTTCCATATTCTCTACATTGACTTCGATTCTACTACCAACCTTGGCATGTTCGCTTTATCTGTGGATAAAACTTTCGAACGTCACGCCTGCAGTAACACCTGCTTCTTCTTCTTTCTTCTGAGAAGCTGTTTTTTTTTTTGAATGAGAGTAGGTAGTGACATTTTTTATTCAGATAACTAAATAGCGATAAATATCACTTCAAATATGTATAATGTGGGGTGAACAATATTATAAAATTTAAAACAAATGTATAAACTGTTTAATACAAGAAAGAGAGAAAAAAAAAAAAAAACAATATATAACAAAGTATAAGGCAAAGTTTAATTAAATAACATAATGCATCAAAGATTCGATTTTATTGTGATCAATATCAAGAAGCCATGCTTTTACGTTTTTTAGAAAATTCGATAGTGTTCTAATGATTCGTATATGATAAGGAAGTCCATTAAACAGTTTGCAAGAAACAATCGAGTAAAAATTCCTGAATCTCGAGGTGCAAAAAGGAGGAATGCAAACGATAGATCCTATAGTGTTTCTTAGGTTATAGCAGTCAGTGTTAGTGTTAAATTTTAAGGACTTTAAAAACGTAAAGATGCCTTAGAGGCAGGATTTTCATTTTTCTAAATAATTCCATGGAGCGGGCTAAACGAACCTGAGCTAGTGTTTCTTAGGTTATAGCAGTCAGTGTTAGTGTTAAATTTTAAGGACTTTAAAAACGTAAAGATGCCTTAGAGGCAGGATTTTCATTTTTCTAAATAATTCCATGGAGCGGGCTAAACGAACCGATTTACATATCATCCTTACTGCATTCTTTTGTAGTACAACCAGCTGTTGCAGTTTATTACGGTAGGCGCCACCCCAGCAGCTTATACCATAGTGCAATCGAGAGTGAACAATTCCGAAATAAATGGTTCTTAGAATGATTGTAGGGCAGTATTTTTTCAGACGGTAGAGACTGCGTAGAGATGATAGCAGATATTGCTTCAATATCTAGATATTTGTAATGCTCCTGCTTATGCTCCTCTCTTCTTTTTAACTCGTAGAGCTCACGAGCTACTCTTGTTCTTTTATGCAGCGAAATTTTATGTGCATCCTGCTTCGCTGTGTGAATCCTCCTGCACTCGTCATCGAACCAGGTGTTTCTTCGTGGTTTAACCTTGAAGCCCAGAACTTCGGATGCAGAGCTTTTATGGGCTTGTTTGCAAAGGTTCCACTGCTGTTCTATTGATAGCTTGGAGGGTTGAAGTGTATTGGAAAGCTTAAGGGAGACGCGATCGGTAAGGGCACGAGCGCTTCCTGGCGATAGTAGCTTTCCTACGTTATAACTTAGTATTCTTACTCTACTCCGCTGCGTTCGTGATATCCGTAGGCGCATCTTGGCTACTACAAGATAATGGTCCGAGTCGATGTTAGCCCCTCGGAAAGTTCGAACATCAAGAATAGTGGAGGAGTGTCTGACGTCGATCGCGATGTGATCAATCTGGTCGGTGGTCGATTGATCAAAAGATCGTCATGTGCCTTTGTGTATATCGAGGTGCGGGAAGCGCGTACTGGTTAGAAGGAGATTTCGCCCCGTAGCAAGATCAATTATCCTGTGTCCATTACCGGATGTGGTCTCGTGTAGGCTATGTTTGTCGATGACTCGTTCAAAGATACTTTCCTGGTACAATTTTGATGTCATAGCTGGGACATTGGGACAAGTTATAATTAAAACATCAAACAAACAAAATCAGTAATCAACAAGCAAAAGCTAAAACAAAATTAAAATTAAACAATCTAGTGCAACAAATTTTCGATTTAATTTATATTATGAATAAGGAGCCACGACTTCATCATTTTAAAAACAAGGACGTATTTTAAAATCTTACGTAAACATACATATGTATCTTCAGGGAGTCTATAGAACAATCTGCGAGGTACGATAGAGTACCTATCGTTTTGTCGTTGTCGTCGGGTCGGAAAAATTGCTTTGACAATGAAAAAAAAAGGGAATCAAAGACAAAAAAAAGAATTTGGAGCAAGGAATGTTTGAAAAAATATTTGGTCAGCACTTTTAACTTGGCACAATACCCGCAAACTTTTATAAATTTGTTCTCACTCGTCTGTGCGAAATTCACCATACACGACACAGACATGTCGTTGCAGACCAAGAAAAATTCAAAAATTTTTGAATTCGCGCAGACGGTCACCGCAAACAGTCGACATGGACACACAACTGAAATTTTCAATTTAGGTGGTTTAAAAAAAAAAAGAGAAAGCTTCAAACTAGAAATAACAGTTTTCTCTTTTTAATTTATCAAGAATTAAAATTGTTTATGTTGTAAATTAAAATTATTAACATTAGTCTGGGTTTCGCATATATCGGCACTCCGAGCACCAATTATATATGTACATTATTATCTATTTTATTTATCGGTAAAATTCATATATGTATGATGGACTGCGCAAGTTCTAGACAAAATATAAATACAACTTATTACTTATTTGAAATAATAATTAATATGTATCTATGTGTGTATGTATGTTGGCGTTACAGCCCATGAAGGACCAGAGCCAAGCTTTTCTCAATCACCCATGTTGTGTGTGATTTATTTTTTCACACAGGTGAAAGGGACCTACAGTTTATTGCCGATTCCGAACGGCGTGAGTCGAGAAGCTTTTTCAAGGCAAGTTTATACTACGGGGGGTTTTGCCAGTACCCCGCCGAGGAGGGACACCGCGAAATAACCATTCGATGACGTTGGTGTTATCGGGATCCGAACTCGCTCATCGTGCGCCAGAGTCCAACACACTAACCACTGCGCCACGGCGCCCTCACAAAATTAATATACACATATATTTATGCATAGCGTTTATATTTACATACATTTTAATGAATTCAAGTACATATCAGTATAATTTTCATTATTTGCATTATTATTTTCATTTATTTCAACAAAACTTAAATTATTAATTCATTGTAGTCTAAAAAGGATGAATCCTTGATGAGAATAATATGTGTTCTTCCAAAATCTTTCGTAAACAAGCCAGTAATTTATTTCAGGCGAGTATCAATCTGTTCCAATAATTCAGCAGAAACCATGCTTACTTTGTCAAAAATAAAGACTTTAATATACATATTTGAATAGATTTCTATATTGATTAGTGTTGTGCTTTGGCACCACTTCACCACTCAATCATCTCGCCACTCTTCTCCGGGGTATAAAAATTCGGACGCACCCAACTTCAAGTTGTTCGCCTTCTTTCCTTTTTCGTAATAAAATGAAGTTATAATTAAGAACAAGCGTGTTTTCATTGATCACAACATCTGGCGACGAGGTAGTGAATTTCATCATGGACCCAGCAATAGTGGAACGAATTTTCATTCAGCAGAAGGAATTATTGGAAAACATTATCAAGTCCAATGCAGAGCACATGGAGAGAATCCTGTAAGTTTCTTCCCTTTCAAATTCTTCGAAGTCATTCAGTCCCATCCCGCAGTTTCGGCCATTTTCACTTGAAAAAGAAACATGGGACAATTATCTGTTTCAACTGCAGCAGCACTTTAAAGCAAATTCGCTAGAAGACGACACCCTCAAGAAGGCACATTTTTTGTCAACATGTGGAAACCACACCAATGAAGTTCTTCAAAAACTTTTCGAGACCACCGATGTGAGTATATATACATTTAAAGAACTTACAACCAAACTCACACGCCATTTTCAAACCCAACTGCATGTACTGGCATCGAGGTGCCAATTTCTTAGACAGAAAATGTCACCGGGCCAAACGTACGCTAACTGGATAGCGGATTTAAGAGGAATAGCCAGAGACTGCAATTTCATTTGTACGAAGCAAGGATGTGGAACATCATACGCCGACAGTATGATACGAGGTATGATCGTCTACTACACCCCACACGAGCCCGTCCGTATGGCAGCAACCCAGAAGAAAGATCCATCTCTGGAGGAAATTGAAGGGCTCGTAACAGCGTACGAATCGACTCAGATAGCGACGGAAATTTTGAAGGGAAATGGTGTTTCAACAACACCAGCAACAATTGAGGTAAATCAACTGGTCCACAAGCAGGGAAAACAAACGCAGAGTAAGTCGAATGAGCATTTTCGTACTAGAAAGTCTTGCCCGGCATGTTTCATCCAACATGACCGTGATCAATGTAAACACTTAAATTCCATATGCAACAACTGTCAGCGGCGTGGTCACATACGCAGTGTGTGCCTGTCAACACAACGTGAAGGAGCAGGTACTTGGAAGAATTCAAAGCAGCGATCGAGGAGTCATGGTCGTAAATCCTCACGCACTCACACAAAGCCTGAAACAGAGAATCGCATCACATACCATCATCGTCCCAAGCACTCCCACACTGCCAATTCAATTCACATGGTTGTAGAAAGGGATTTCAATACAGTTTTATCAAGTCAGTGGGAAACTGAAAGAAAGGTCAACAAATGTTTGTATCACTTCATGTAAATCAGCACCCGATGGTTTTTCAGATAGACGCGGGGGCCACTTGTTCACTGATAGGCCTCGCAGGATATCAGGCTCTTGGAAAGCCTCATTGCGAACCGACTCACCGTTCTTTAAAGGCGTATGGTGGCGTCAATGTACCAATCAAGGGGGTGATGGATGTATCGGTTCGCTGGAAAAATAAGACGTGCAACTTGTTGCTTTTAGTAAGCAACAGCCATGAAGGAGCAAATATCATGGGGTTAGATTGGTTCGAGGCGTTCGGTTTCTCAATAAATTGCTCAAAGGGGGAATCAATCCTGCAAATGGTAACCGATTCCAATGAGATACTCGCTGCTGAGGCAAGAACTATCTGCGAAAGGCACGCAACTGTTCTTAGAGCAGAACTGGGTTGCAGTAATGTTTTTGTAGCTCATTTGACCCTGAAGCCAAATAGCCAGCCGAAGTACTTTAAGCATCGTCCGGTGCCTTTTGGCCTAAAAGATGGCGTTCGATCTGAAATTAACCGCTTACGACAATAAGACATTCTCCGACCCGTCGAGACCAGTCAGTGGGCAACGCCGATTTGTCGTCGTGAAAAAAGCAAATGGCAGCTTGCGCATATGTGGTGATCTTCGAGTTACCATCAACCCACAATTGGAGATAGACCGACATCCTATCCCAATAATACAGGAACTATTCCACAAACTTCAAGGTGGACAATATTTCACAAAGGTTGACTTGTCCGACGCTTACCTCCAAGTCCCTTTAGATGACGAGTCGAAAAAGCTTTGCGTCATGAGCACCGAATTCGGGCTGTTCGAATACCAGCGATTACCTTTCGGAACTTCCAGTTCCACAGGAATTTTTCAACGTTTCATGGAACAATTGACTTCTGGTCTCGAGTTTTGTACATCATGCTTAGACGACATAATCGTTTCCGGACGGACCAATGCTGAGCACTTGCAGAATCTTCAGATCTTGTTGAAGCGGCTAGATAATCATGGATTGCGATGTCGTTTGGAAAAATGCCGTTTTGCAAGACGGGAAATCGATTATTTGGGTCACCCCATCGACAGCACTGGCATACGGCCATCGGAGGCACGACTTGCCGCTATTCGTGACTTACCAGAGCCCAAGAATGTAAAAGAATTAGAAGCATTCATCGGCAAATCGAATTACTACAACCAATTCATCAAGGATTTTGCCCAGGTAGCTGCTCCGCTCAACAAACTGAGATCACAAAATGTGCCATTTCTTTGGGGGAAAGATCAACAGCGCGCATTCAACCAATTCAAAGAAAACATCTTAAATGTATCCCGGCTAGTACATTTCCGTAATGATTTTCCTATAACCTTTGCCACCGACGCATCCGCTCATGGCATCGGCGCCGTAATTTCACACATCTACCCAGACAAAACGGGGAGACCAATCGCTTTTGCCTCAAAGATGCTTGACGAAGCACAGAAGAAATACAGCCAAATCGAGAAAGAGGCTCTCTCCATCATTTATGGTGTCAAGAAATTTCACCAGTATCTTTATGGTCGCCATTTTGAGTTAATTACTGACCACCACCCGCTGGTCACAATTTTCAATCCCTCTAGGAAGCTTCCACATATGACAATACAGCGCCTTCAACGATGGGCGCTTATTCTGATGGGATACACATACACCATACGTTATCGTCCGACCAAACAACACGGAAACGCCGATTGCTTGTCGCGTTTACCAATGGGACCTGATGTTACATTCGACCGCACGGAAGAATCTGGCTATCAATTAGACGACATCTGTTTTACATTGGTGGAAGATTTTCCTATAGATTCTACTACGATAGCAAGAATATCGCGAAAAGATCATTCACTGAAAAAGGTCACTCAATATGTGCAGAATGGATGGCCAAAAGAACTGCCAAAAGAGGAAATAATTTGACTGCCCTGTTTTCGAAGAAGATTTTCTATTGAACTGTTTAATAATGTCCTTCTCTTCCACAGCGAAAACCCTAGAGTGATTGTCCCAAAGCAGTTGCAATCCAAAGTGTTGTCTATCCTTCACCAGGGTCACTGGGGACCCTGTTGATGGCCAACGATTGATGACGACGTTGCTAAGACTGTTGCCAATTGCACTGCATGTCAGACCAACGCTAACAACTTGCCACGCGAGTACAATAGCTGGCCGTCAACCGAAGAAGTATGGGAGCGGGTACATATCGACTTCGCTGGACCGTTTCAAAAGCAGATGTGGCTGATTGTGGTTGATTCAAAGTCCAAGTTTCTGTACATCGTTCGTATGGCATCCACTACATCACAAGCAACGATTTATGCACTTCAATCAATTTTTGCAATTGAGGGGCTACCGAAAACATTAGTATCCGACAATGGGCCTCAATTTACTTCGTATGATTTCCAGAATTTTTGCCGAAGCAACGTCATTCAACACTTGACATCAGCACCTTTTAACCCGGAGTCGAACGGCGCAGCTGAAAGGATGGTGCGTACATTTAAAACGGCATTTCGAAAAATTTTACAAGACACACCACGGTGGGAAGATGGGCTGCTAGTGATCCTCTCTACCTATCGATCCACCGCAGATGACAGCGGTATATCACCAGCAGAGAAACTTCAAGGGAGGACACATCGTACAATTCTTTCGGCGATGTTTCCAGAATCCAAAAAAGCAATTGACTTAATCAAGCCCAAGTTTTCGGTGGGCCAACCAGTTTTTATACGACAGTTTCAAAGGAAGGGGAAGTGGATCGCGGCAGTCGTAACGAAGAACCTAGGCAAGAAAATGTACGTGGTAACAGCAAACTCAATTTTGCATCGACGTCACCAAAATCAAATGCGGCCTCGTTTTCAAGCACAAGGCAATATCCACCCTTTCGTGCCTGTGTCGACTGAAGAAGGCACCGGTACTAACCCTGATGTTAAGAAAGCACAGTCAAACAACAGGAACAATGATATAAACGACTCCCACGATCTAGTGCTCCCAGATTTGCCTTCTAACAACATAATTTTGGATACACCTGGACCTATCCCAGCTGCTGGAGATTTTCCAAGGAATCCAGTAGTGAATCCGGGGCCAGCGGTGGCATCTCAAGAACTTAGAAGATCCGAACGCTTACATATTAAGCATGGCGGACTTAACAAAATTTAAGCGCGGGGAAAGCTGTTGCGGTTTGGCCCCACTTCACCACACAATCATCTCGCCACTCTTTTCCGGGGTATAAAAACTCGGACGCACCCAACTTCAAGTTGTTCGCCTTCTATACGTTTTCGTAATAAAATGAAGTTATAATTAAGAACAAGCGTGTTTTCATTGATCACAACAATTAGCTTTTTCAACAATACGAGTAAGTGACAATAGCCTGAACCGTGATATGCTCAATGCACTACAAATTGTTGAACCATCTACAGTAGCAGCAGCTTTACAGTTGATGCACATTAAGCGAGGTGCACACCTT
This sequence comes from Eumerus sabulonum, assembly GCA_951905685.1. Lineage (NCBI taxonomy): Eukaryota > Metazoa > Arthropoda > Insecta > Diptera > Syrphidae > Eumerus > Eumerus sabulonum. Next base: position 90,276,962 of record OX645060.1, read on the forward strand.
CGATCAAAAGTGACGTTTTAGTTGAGTGTCACTCAAAACTGATAGTGTGTACATGTGAATGATGGTTTGACGATCAAAAGTGACGAGTTGCAAACATTTTCGTGGTTGCATGACGATCAGCGGCCATGTTGGTTTTGATCGACAGTGTGTACATGAATTGTGTCATTCAAGCGTTGGACATGGATGAGAGCAGACAATTTCTCAAGGAATTTATAAATATTTACGAGCCTCTCCGTTGTCTCTGGGACGTAATGTGTTCAGAATATATACGTCGGGACAAAAAAGACGAAGTTTGCCAGGAATTAGTGAATTTCATGAAAAAATACAAATTCGCTGTTTATAGTGACTGCGCGAAATTATGTACTTGAATGATGTTTTGCGTGTCAAACAAACTCTACAGTGTGTACATGAGGCACTTCACTCAAAACTAACGTCACTTTTGATCGAAGGTGTGTACCACACCTTAGACTTGTGTACCTCACGAACGAACTAGTTCAAAAAATAGCTCTTACAAGTGAGCGAAGAGAGCTAGTTCACAATGTCTTTTTTTTTTAGGTCATTTAGCTCAGCAGTTCCACGAAATCACCAGAGCGCTCTCTGATACACTTGTTACAGATCGAATGCATCGGTTAAAATGTTTGCAGATCGGCTCTGTGTGGTTGACCTAGTTCAGCGTTGTGTTCGTATGGAAATTGTGCATGTAAGGGATGTTTTTTTTTTTGACAAACGCAGCACAAGAAAATCGAGCATCGTTGCGTTGCCGGTGGTATATTGGAAGGGGATTTGAAAAATGCACGTACATAGTACAGACATAGGTGCACGAATGTTTGTACTATTGAGTTAAGTAATTCTTATAGCTGTGTTTTACATAGTAAGATGTAGTTTTCCTTAACTCAGATTAATTTAACTTACTTAACCAGTTGAAATTAATACTTATAAATTTTTAATTTGTTTTGTATTACGTGTGTAGTTTTACTTCATATTGTTCCTTCCATTAGTTTGGAAGTGATATCGCTGTTATTTATAACGATAGTATAACGACAAGACTCAATACGCAGTAGTAAACTACATTAAACTACATAAATGACCTAGAAGAACAAACTAGTTCAGTAAACCGATTTGAGCTAAACTGAGCGCTCTCTGGAATGAACTAAAATGCACAAGCCTAATGCACATTCTATATGTATGTATGTTGGCGTTACAGTCCACGTCAAGCTTCTCTCAATCACCCATGTTGTGTATGTTTTTAGATTTCCATAGGTGGAAGCATAGATAAATATTAATCACCGGGTGGAAGGGATCTACAGTTTAATGCCGATTCCGAATGGCGAATTTCGATGACATGGCTGTTGTCCGGATTCGAACCCGTGTCATTGGCGTCAGAGGTCAACACACTACCCACTGCGCCACGGCCCTTCTCAATGATAAGAAAAAAATGCGCAGACCTGTACTGAGCACATGCTATGCGTTGAAAATCCCAGCATCTGAAAATCTATTGTATATTTTCATTATTCTTTTTATTACAAATGTCTTGTCACTACCAGCTGGTCAAGTTGAATATATCAGCAATATTAGGTAATGCATTGTATGAAAAAGAATTTCCCGCTGCTCTTCATTGGCTGGGCGCATAAGACAATACATACAACGCACACTAAAGTTATGCTTCATCGCATCGACGAAGGACATCTTAAAACCAACCTACTCCTTACGTCGGTAACCTTATTGCTGAAATTTTCAAGTAAAGTGCTTGGACATGTTTTTTTATAAATAATAAATAAGCGTCGTGGCGCAGTGGTTAGTGTGTTGGACTCTGGCGCACGATGAGCGAGTTCGGATACCGTTAACACCAACGCCATGAGGTCCCTTTCCACCTGTGCGCGCCACCCTAGGTGCGGCCGTCCTCTATTTCTTCGTCCCTCGGGGTTGGATTCAAAGACTCTACGGGCTGGAGCTGTGGTGTCCAATCGCTCTACATGGCCCAGCCATCTTAGGCGTTGGATCCGTAGACGCCTGACCAGACTCATGTCGCTGTACAACCCGTACAGTTCGTGAATGAATCTTCTCCTCCAACCCTCCTCTGTGTTTATGGGACCGAAAATCGAACGCAGAATCTTTCTCTCAAAACGACCAAGGATTTCCTCATCCGCTTTAGATAAAGTCCATGTTTCTGCGCCGTATAACAGGACCGGGATAATTAAGGTCTTAAATAAGGTCAACTTGGTCGTACGAGAGAGGGCTCTACTTCTCAGTTGCCTCTTGAGTCCAAAGAAGCAGCGGTTGGCAAGAGTAATTCTGCGCTTGATTTCGAAACTGGTGTCGTTGTTCCAAGTCACCGCGGAGCCGAGGTATATGAAGTCCTTAACTACCTCGAACTTATATCTGCCAATATGCACGTTCTGTCCAAGACGTCGGTGGTAAATGTCCTTTTTCGATGACAGCAGATATTTAGTCTTGCCCTCATTAACTGCCAAACCAATTTTTGCCGCCTCCATCTCAATACTCGCAAACACCTGATTGACATCTCGCTGCGATCTACCTATTATGTCAATGTCGTCGGCGTATGCAAGGAGTTGCGAGGATTTGAAGTAGATTGTGCCTCTTGTATTGGCCTGTGATTTTTGCACAATCATTTCCAATATGATGTTGAAGAAATCACACGACAGCGCATCGCCCTGCCTAAATCCTTTTTTGACATCAAAACTATCGGTAAGGTGCTCACCGATTCGGATGGAGCAGCGAGCATTTTCCAAGGTCATCCTGCATAGTCTGACGAGCTTCGCAGGGATGTCAAAAGTAAACATGGCGTTATATAGCTCGTCTCTAATTACGCTGTCGTATGCGGCCTTGAAGTCGACGAATAGATGGTGCGTATCGACTTGAAACTCATTGGTTTTCTCCAGGATCTGCCGTAGTGTGAAGATTTGATCGATGGTAGACTTCCCTGGCCTGAAGCCACACTGATAATGACCTATCAGCTTGTTTACGAATGGCTTCAGGCGTTCACACAAAACGGCAGCGAAGATCTTGTATGCGACATTAAGGAGACTTATTCCTCTATAGTTGGCGCAGTCAAAGGGATCTCCTTTTTTGTGGATCGGGCAAACAATGCTGAGACTCCATTCCTCGGGCATGCTTTCCTCTGACCATATCTTACAGATGTGCAGGTGCATGCTCCTAACCAGCTCACCCCCAGCCGCTTTGAAGAGCTCAGCAGACAGTCCATCTGCGCCAGCAGCTTTATTCGACTTGAGTTTCGACATGGCAATCTCAACTTCGTCGAGGTCAGGGAGACGGAATTCTCTGCGATCTTCGTCGTTAAAAAATGGATCATTCTGCCTGACGGCGGTATGTTGGTTGTCATCGCCGTTTTTCAGTCTGCAGAAGTGGTTTTTCCAAATTCTCAGCATCGACTGCGATTCTACTACTAGGTGTCCGTTCTCATCCTTACAGGCCTCCGTTCGGGCTTTATAGCCTTGAGACATTCGTTTTATCCGCTGATAAAATCTTCGAACGTCGTGCCTGCAATAGCACCTCTCCAAGTTTTCAATCGCCCGCTTCTCGTGCTCTTTCTTTTTTCTCTTGAGAAGCTTATGTTCCTCCCTTCTCTTAAGCTCGTAGAGCTCCCGAGCCGCTCTTGTTTTTTTGTGTAGTGAGGCTTTGTATGCCTCCTGCTTTTCCGCATGAATCCTTCTACACTCGTCATCGAACCAGGTGTTTCGCCGTGGTGGAGCTTTAAGGCCCAGCACTTCCGTTGCTGTGCTCTTCAGGGCTTGTTTGCACAGGCTCCATTGTTGCTCTACTGACTGAGTGGAGGATTGAGGTGTATCGGAGAGCTTAAGGGAGACGCGGTTGGCAAAAGCACTGGCGATCTCCGGCGATAGTAGCTTTCCGACGTCATAGCTTGGTGTTCTAACTCTACTCCGCGGTGTTCGTGTTATGCGCTGACGTATCTTGGCTACTACAAGATAGTGGTCTGAATCGATGTTCGCTCCTCGGAAAGTGCGAACATCAAGAATAGTGGAGGAGTGTCTGACGTCAATCGCGATGTGGTCAATCTGGTTGGTGACTGATTGATCTGGCGACCGCCAGGTGCCTTTGTGTACATCGAGGTGGGAAAATCGTGTGCTGGCTACAAGAAGATTTCGCCCCGTGGCAAGGTCGATCAGCCTATGTCCGTTATCGGATGTGGTGTCATGTAGGCTGTGTTTGCCGATGACCCACTCAAAGATGCTTTCTTTACCCAGCTTAGCGTTAAAATCCCCTAGTATGATTTTGGTATCATAGCTGGGGCATTTGGTATATGTTCGGTCTAGGAGATCAAAGAAATCATCTTTGATTGAGTCATCCTTGTCTTCCGTGGGGGCATGGACGCATATGAGGCTGATGTTACAGAAATTTGCCTTGATGCGGATCGTTATGAGGCGTTCACTCACATACTGGAAACTTAGGACTTTATGTCTTAGTCCACCTCTAACAACAAATCCGCATCCAAATAGTCTCTGTCCTCTCTCCCTATAGCAGTCACCGTAGTAAATGTCGCAGTTTTTCATCCGCTTTTTACCCGGTCCATTCCATCGCATTTCCTGGATGGCGGTTATGTCCGCTTTATAGCGGTCTAGGGCGTCCGCAAGTTGTTCGGCCGCACGTGGTCTGTTTAGGGACCTAACATTCCACGTACAGAACCGAAGGTCCTTGTTTGTTTTTTGTTTTCTTATAGGGTCGTCAACATTGATCCGTTCCGTTTTATTGTCCGAGGCTGTTTTGTGTTTCTGAGCAATTAGTGGTTTTACGGTTATGGTTCGCTAGACCATAGCCCAACCGACACTAATCCTGTTTGGTGGCGCAGGATACTCGCCATTCGGCCTCTTCCGTCAGTAATTTCCCTTTTAAGGAAATTTCCAGATGGCACCACGAGGAGGTGGAAGTAGGACCTGACTAGCAGAGCTGCAAGATGTTCGGCTGCAGAGGCTCTTACTCGCTTTTTGTCGGGCCAGCATCCGTCGGCAGATGCTACCCCTACGAGGCCTTTGCTAGTCCTTCACCATCCGTTAGTATGGAATACAATACAATAAATACAATAAATTAATTACTAAGAAAAGCAAGTGTGAAGTGGGGTAAACATTGGTTTTAAAAAACGGTACTTGGAATTCAGTTTATGTTTTTGAAGAATTAAAAAAGATAGAAATTCACAATAAAATTCAGTAATGTAATATAATATAATATAAACACAGTTCGATAATTGAAGTGGTATTAACTTGTGCTGGTAATAGGATAGTCGATGAATTTTGAGTAGCGATTTAAGAACGTTATACTTACTTACTTACTTAGGTGGCGCTACAGTCCGTGGTGAACCTGGGCCTCAACCAACAAGCGTCTCCAGCCGGCAGGGTCTTTGGCCAGCTGTTTCCAGTGCCGCACGCCCAGTTGGTTGAGGTCCCTTTCCACCTGCGTGCACCACCGCTGAGGCGGCCGTCCTCTGCCGCGCCTTCCTTCCGGAGTGGATTTGAAGACTTTTCGGGTCGGAGCTGTATCTTCCATGCGCTCTACATGGCCTAGCCACCTTAGACGCTGTATCCGTAGACGTCGTACCAGGCCGATGTCGCTGTACAACCCGTACAGTTCTTCGTTAAATCTTCTCCTCCATACACCGTTTGAACAAACGGGACCGTAGATAGTGCGCAGAATTTTCCTCTCGAAACGACCAAGGGCATCTTCATCCGCTTTTGTTAAGGTCCAAGCCTCTGCGCCGTAAAGGAGGACTGGAATGATCAAGGTCTTATATAGTGTCACCTTGGTTTTCCGAGAGAGGGCTCTACTTCTCAATTGCCTCTTGAGCCCAAAGAAACAGCGGTTGGCAAGAGTGATTCTGCGTTTTATCTCAGCGCTGGTGTTGTTGTCGCTGGTAATCAGTGAGCCAAGGTAGACGAATTCCTTGACCACTTCAAAGTTATATCCGCCCATGGTGACGTTCTGGCCAATACGTCGGTGTTGTCCGTCTCTTTTAGATGAGAGCAGATATTTGGTTTTACATTCATTAACCTTGAGACCCATCTTAGCCGCTTCTACCTCAATGCTCACAAAAGCCTCATTGACGTCTTGCTGTTTTCGTCCAATTACGTCAATATCGTCGGCGTACGCAAGCAATTGCGTAGACTTGAAATAGATCGTACCTCTTGTGTTGGCCAGTGACTCTTGCACAATCTTTTCAAGCACGATGTTGAAAAAGTTGCACGACAGCGCGTCGCCCTGCCTAAATCCTTTTTTAACATCAAAGGTCTCGGTATGCTCATTACCGACCTTAATGGAGCAACGAGAATTCTCCATTGTCATCCTGCACAGTCGGACGAGTTTGACAGGGATGTTAAAACTAGACATGGCTTTGTACAGCTCGTCTCTATATACGCTGTCATACGCGGCCTTGAAATCGACGAAGAGGTGGTGAGTGTCGATTTGGTATTCCTGGGTCTTCTCCAAGATCTGCCGTAGCGTAAATATTTGGTCTATTGTGGATTTACCTGGCCTGAAACCACACTGATAAGAGCCGATCAGGTTATCCACAAACGGTTTCAGGCGTTCACACAATACGGCAGAGAAGATCTTATATGCGATGTTAAGGAGACTTATTCCCCTATAGTTGGCGCAGTTATAGGGGTCTCCTTTCTTATGGACCGGGCAAACGATGCTGAGATTCCATTCGTCGGGCATGCTTTCCTCCGACCATACCTTGCAGATGAGATGGTGCATGCATCTTACCAGCTCATCTCCAGCCGCCTTAAAAAGCTCAGCAGACAGGCCGTCTGCGCCAGCGGCTTTATTAGACTTAAGTCTTGATATCGCTATTTTGACTTCGTCTAGGTCGGGTGGACCGAATTCTGTTACTTCGTGGTCCATTGCGAATGGCTCGTTCTGCCTGACAGCGGTATCTTGTCTATCATCGCCGTTATACAGTCTGCAGAAGTGGTCTTTCCAAATCTTCAGCATCGACTGCGACTCTACTACCAGTTCTCCATTTTCATCCCTGCAGGCCGCCACTCTGGCTTTGTAGCCATGGCATGTTCGTTTTACCTTGTTGTAAAATTTACGGGCGTCATTCCTGCGGAGGCATCTCTCCATCTCCTCGATCTCACGCTTTCCGTGCTCTCTCTTCTTTCTTCTGAAAAGCGTGTGTTCCTCTCTTCTCTTCTGCTCATAGATTTCGCGAGCAGCTCTCGTCCGTCGTTGCAGCGCGACCTTATATGCCTCTTGTTTTGCTGCATGGGCTTGTTCGCATTGTTCATCGAACCAGGGGTTTCTAGGTGGTGACTGTTTGAAACCCAGCACCTCTGAGGCAGCATCTCTGACGGCGCTCTGGCAATGAGCCCATTCCTGCTCTATTGTTTGTGCTGCTCTGGGCGGATTTTGAGAGAGCTTTGAGGAGACACGATCGGCAAAGATTCTGGCAGTCTCTTGCGATTGTAGCTTTCCAACGTCAAACTTACGTTGTCCTACTCGACTCCTAAGCATTCTTGATATCCTCATTCGTACCTTGGCTACAACAAGGTAGTGGTCCGAGTCGATGTTGGCCCCTCGGAAGGTTCGTACGTCGAGAATACAGGAGGAGTGTCTGGCGTCGATCGCAATATGATCAATCTGGTTGGTGGTCGATTGATCACAAGACCGCCAGGTACCCTTGTGGATGTTGAGATGGGGGAATCGCGTGCTTGCTACAAGGAGGTTACGCCCCGCTAGGAAATCGATTAGCCTTAATCCGTTGTCGGATGTGGTGTTATGGAGGCTATGCTTTCCTATGATCGACTCAAATATGTCCTCCTTGCCCAGTTTTGCATTAAAATCTCCTAGGACTATTTTTGTGTCGTAGCTGGGACATTGGGCATATGTTCTGTCTAGGAGATCGTAGAATTCTTCTTTGAGTCGATCGTCCTTTTCTTCCGTTGGGGCGTGAGCGCATATTAAGCTAATGTTTCCAAATTTAGCTTTGATGCGGATTGTTATGAGGCGTTCGCTTACATCTCGGAAGCTTAAGACTTTTTGTCGGAGTCTTCCTCTAATAACGAATCCGCACCCGAATAGGCGCTGTTTGTTCTCCTTGTAGCAGTTCCCGTAGTAGATGTCGCAGTTTTTCATCCGTTTTTTGCCTGGTCCATCCCATCGCACTTCTTGGAGTGCGGTTATATCTGCTTTATAGCAGTTGAGGGTTTGCTCCAATTGATCGCCTGCACCCGGTCTGTTAAGGGACCTCACATTCCAGGTGCAGACTCTCAAGTCCGTTAGTCGTTTGCAGGGGTCGTCAGCTTTGTATCCGTCCGTATCCGAGGCTTGTTGTCGTTTCGGAACAAGTGGGTTTTTACGTGATAGGGATGTTACCCCTAAGCACAACCCCCAACCTGGAGGGCCAGGTTCCTCTTTCCCCAGGAACAAGGGTTGGGTCGCTGCACACATTGGTTCACTACCTGGCGGGTGCCAGGGTAGCTATCCAGGGGGGCCACGCGGAGGCTGTGTGTCAACTTGGATTGAACAGGGACAGAGATCGAAGCTGGCGTTTGCCATGTTAAACGCGATCAACTTCTTTGCTCTGTTTGCTCGCTCCCTCCCTCCCTTAAGAACGTTATAGCTTATAGTAAATAACCAGTTTTTAACTTTTTTTAAAAACGAATTTAGGTTTGTAGTCGTTCTAATAGTAAAAGGCAATTTATTGAACATTAAAGGAGCTGTAACAGTGTAGAATTTAGAAAAGTGGGTTTTGCACACGGTTGGGACATTGACAAGATGCATTTCATTTGTACGAAGACTATAAAACAGATTACTTCTACTAGGAATGTTGCCACTTTTCTTAAAGAATTCTTTTAGAACTTTCAAAACATATAGGTGTTTCATAGGTAAAATACGCAGTTCTTTAAATAAAGGCCAGCTCGGAGTAAAAGGATTTTTATTACAGATAATCCTGAGTAGGTATTTCTGGGCTGTTAGTAATGGTTTGCAACATATGTTATAAGAGCCACCCCAACTTGAAATTCCATACTGCAGGTTAGAATGAGCTAGGCCATAGTAGAATATTTTCAGAACTTTTGGAGAACGATGTTGCTTGATGAGATACATTTTACGTGTAACTAATAGCAAGTGCGATTTTATGGTTTTTCCAGCTTAGGTTTTGGTCGATTACTACTCCAAGGTATTTAAAGTTATGCACTGTTTCGATATTAAAACAATTTTTTGAGCAAGGGGATCTATCAATATAGTTACATTTACCACAACTATGCATAGAAATACAGATTTTTTTACAATCGTAACCATGGAACCACAAATTATACTCTCTTAAGGCGTTATTCGATAATTTGAAGGGCACAAGTTTTGTTTTTTCACTGATGAGCAATTTGTGAAGCATAAACCAAAGTCTTAGATTTTGTAAATCTTCCTATATTTTTGTCACACAATCGAATTCAGTATTGAAGAATTGATAAGTTAAAGCGATGTCATCAGCGAAGGCCGTTGATATCCCATTCAAGTTTAATTCAAAGAGGGGGTTTATGTAAATTAAGAATAGTAACGGGCCAAGAACTGAACCCTGTGACACGCCATTTTTATTAAGCGGGAATCACTGAAGCTGCAATTTATACTGACCGTTTTTTTCCTGTCTTTTAGATAAGAAGTAAACCAATTATAGATTACCCCCCTAAAACCAGCATTGTATAATTTTTTTTAGTAGCAGATTATGGTCAACCATGTCAAATGCTTTCGTCATGTCAATAAAGAGAGCCATTGTGGATTTATTATAATGAATAATTTCATACAGCTGGCTGCACACTCTCAGAATAGCATCTTCGGTTGACAATGATTTTCTAAATCCAAACTGTCTACTACTGAAAAATTTATTTCGTTCCAGAAAAGAAATCATTCGTGCTTTAATAAGTTTTTCGAAAATCTTTGAGAACGTTGGTAGTAGGGAAATAGGTCTATAATTTGACATCAAGCTTTTGTTACCTTTTTTGAAGATAGGTATAACTTCAGCGCATTTGAGGTACTCAGGGAAGCAACCCATTTGGAAACTGCGATTAAACAAGTAACATAGAACATCCACTACATAGAAACAGATTTTCTTCAATAACATACTCGATATACCATCACTGGTACACGAACTTTTGTATTTTAATTACAATATAACCTTTAGGATTTCCCTTGCAGTAAAGGGTTGGGAGACAAAACTGTTTGGCTGCGTATAAGTTGTGGATTCCACAGAACAATTGCAGTCACTTGTAATCTCATTATTCATTAAACTTATTGGAAATGTTGACTGGATTAGTATAGCTAATTTCATCTATTTCCAAATTGTTGATGCTTATTGGTTCTCTACATTTACCTTTAATTTTATCAACAACCCTCCATTTTTCTCTCACACTCCCTCTGGCCCGTTCAAAGGAATCAGTGTAATAGTTGTTTCGCGTTTTTTCGATATTTTTGCGGGCCCACTTGCATAACGTGACAGTATTTTTAAGTTGTTCGTTATGGGGTTGTTTGTTAACTTTTCTTGCTAATTGATTTTTCTTTTTATCTGTCTTAAAAGCTTATATGTCATCCACGGCTTTAGAAATGTATATTTGTGGGAGGCTCGGATGTACAGCACATAATGTGATTTTTTAAAATATTTAGGAAGAAATCAAAGGCAATTGACGGATTGGGTTAAACATACACTGGTTCCCAGAATTCATATTTTAAGCATTCTTTTAAATCTATGTAATTAGTGTAACACTTCTTTTTGATATGTGACATCTTACATGAATCATAAGTACTGTGACAAACATTTAGAGGAATCATACAATGATCAGACAATTTGTAGTCAAACACTACACCATAGAACACATTTGTGTTATTTTTTTGGGCACGCATAAATATGTGATCTATGCAGGTTTTCGTGGAGCCTGTTACACGAGTAGGTTCATTTATTATATTCTTTAAGCCATGAGACGCCATAAGGAACATGTAACACTCACTATCTCTATCAGATTCATTTAAATATCAATATTGATATCACCAATTACTGTCAAGTTTTTCTCTTTACAAGAACTTAGTACATTGCTTAATTCTTCAATGAAGATACCTTTAGAGACTCCGTGTAATCTATAAACACATAACATTCCATAATTCTCATTCAAGAAATTAAAGGACCACTTTAAAACATCGGCACTAGTAATATATTTAATTTAAAACAATTCGATGCAAAACCATTTTTTCCATAAACTGCTACACCACCAGCTGAATATGTTTCATTACATTTACCGAAGTGACTATATCCGGAAATGCCATACAAATCTAATTTATTTTCGTAAATCCAAATTTCACTTAAGACGATGACAACAGGTAAATTCTTTAAGGATTCTAAATGTGCTACCAGAGCTGTACAGTTCTTCCTAGCACTACGAATATTTTGATGTAAACAAACAACGTCAGAATTAAGAGAATTGGGTATGTAATTATATGTATTTGGGACTGAGGACGGAACAAGATCAAGAGAACTATTCATAAATTATTTAAAATATCAGCACAAGTTACTCTTACTAAATTATCGCCCTCCTTCTTCCGCATGTATACAGTCCCATTTTTCGTCCAAACATACTTATACCCTTTCTCTTTCTTCTTCAACAATGCAGCATTCAGTAGTTGACGTGTATGATGTGTTAAATTGTCGTTTTAGTACATCTCTTCTGTTCTCCCACAAGTGTTGAGTAGTGTTGTTGTAAGTGGTGTTTTTTTTCCCCTTTTTGCATTCATCACTCTTTCTTTGCACACACGAAGAGAATGTTTTTCTTTGTTTTGGTACTGCTATCAGCTGTTGTAATATTCTGCCGTTTGTTTATTTTTTTAGTGTAGCAAAGGTCAATGTCCTCCTTCGATATGTTAACATGAAGACCATCGCGGACAATTTTCATCGTCGGTTCGATGTCTGGTGTATCACTGCAATCAGGTAGAATGTTGCAGATCTCCACTGCGTTTCCGAGTAGCCTCTGTTCTAGGTGGTCAATCTTCTTTTCGAGCTGCTGAATTTTAATTCACATTCATTATTTCTCGTTTGGAGTTCCTTTATTTGCTTTCCTTGGATCTCCTTTACTTCCTGAATTTCGGCGCAGATTAGGTCAAGTGTAACGTTCGGTTTTGGTGGAACAAGAGGTGTTTGATGGATCATGTTGGAGCTGGATGCTGGTGCTTCGGCGGATAGGGATCCACGGCGTTTGCTAGCAACACAGGCATTGCACTGCCAAAATTTGTTCGCCTTCTTCATGTATTCGATGTCGGACGGCAAGATATTTACGCAGGCCGCATGTGAAATACCCTTGCAATCATGACACACTATTTTTAGTTGAGTGCGCTCCACTTTATTATCGCACTTTTTACAAGACATTTTTAATAAATTTATTATATAGTGAGTTTAAAAAACAGAAAGAGAGAAAACTACGCTAAATGTTTTTTCGCAACAGTTTTGACGCGTGTGTGCCCCACAACATATAGCTGAGAACTTCGCTTCTTCGCTCACTTATGCAGAAACAACCAAACAACCGTACTTAACAACAAAACAAAACCCTCCACCCCAACACTCTTAATCCACATCCCAAACCCCGTCCACGGCACTCCCCTCCCCTAATACAATCATATCAACACAAGCAACAACACTAAACAATACAATGAATACAGATTTAACAACGTCAACATTCATTAAACCAACAACAAAAAACAATCCTCAAAAACACTCTTCCCAGTTCTAGTTCTCCACCTACCACACCAAAATCAAATACATAATATGAACCCTCATAACCGCCCACTTCCTTCACTGGGACGGAATTGCTTAACACCGAGCGAGTCAGTCCCGTTGCCGCCCAGAGTGGATTGCGGCCCAAAAAATATCAACACCAAAACAAACCAACCAACCAACCCATTTCAGTAAAACACTCAACATTCTCCAATGGAACATAAAAGGACTTGTCAACAACTACGACGAATTAAATATCCTCATCAAAGAAAATAACCCATACGTCATATCCCTTCAAGAAACCCATTGCGCCATTAACTCTGTCCCAATTGTACCTAAAGCGTACATATACAGGTTACTTCCACAATTTTGCTTGTAACACAACATCAAAGCAAGGTATGGCTGTTTGGGTTAAAAACAACATTCCTCATAAAAGAAAATACCATTAAATCTAACCTGTTGTGCATAGCTACTGAAATCAACCTCACTATCAAAATCATCTTGTTGTCAATTAAATCCTACCCAATCAACCTGTCTGAAATAACATCTTACCACAGGTTCAACATCCTATCTTGCTAGTAGGGGATGTAACCGCTTGGAGTATACTGTGGGGCTCACCCAACACAAACACACGTGGCAGATTAGTTGAAGATTTTTTAACAGAATCAAACCTGATAATCCTAAACGACGGATCCCCCACTCACCTCTCAACACATGGTTCACTAACACACATTGATATTACCTGTTGTTCACCTGAACTTTCTACAATAACCCCCTTTAAAATGTTGGATGATATTTTTAATAGCGACCATTTTCCTACAAGTTCCTCTATTGCGCTCAGTCCGATTCACGCCAAAACACATGTAAATCCTAAATTCAAGACCGACCTAGCTGATTGGACTTGTTTCAGCAAGCACCTATCAGGCTTCTTGCCAGTTAGACCATTCTCAGACAATATAAATAAAGAGGCAACTATAATATAGAAAGCCATCAGAACAGCGGCTAGCAAAGCCATCCCACAGAGCTCTCCCGACACCAATAGACGACTGTACCTTGGTGGTCTCCGCTTTTAACCAAGCTTTACAGAGAATTAAAAACAAGCAAAGCTAACAGTCTACTTGATTTTACCTCGACGCTACATCTAGGGTCGTCGCCCGATAAAATTTGGCATAAAATTCGCAGTCTCACTAGTTGGTCAAACCTTTCAAGGGACGAACACTTCGACTCAAGTTTTACAAAACAAAAAGCTACTAGTGTAACCATTTCGCCTAACGCTTACATCTCAGGCCCGGCCAAGCACATCGGGAATCCGATAACTATCCTCGAACTTGACGGCAACTTGACCAAACTTAAAGGTAAAACACCAAGCAGAGATCGTATATCATATCCTATGCTTAAACAACTTTAACCCCTTACAAAATTGCAACTCATTCGTCTCTTCAACAACATCTTGGCCACATGTACAATTCCACAGCAATGGAAACCGGCAACGATACTGCCCCTCCCCAAACCTAAAAAAAGTATCAACGATATTCAAGGATACCGACCTATCTCACTGATTCCCTGTACAGCTAATATCCTGGAAAAATTTGTCGCTCGCCGATTACTATGTGTTTGCAGATTTGAAACAAGTTCGCCGGTTCGATTTTTATGCGTTTTTATTGACACGAAAGAAAAAGCGAGAGAGAGTTGACAAAATTGTCAGAACTATATATAGGAAAATAAAAGGCGGGAAAAAGTAGGAAGAGGCGGGAAAAGGAAAAAAGTACAATCAGGCTGATGGCTCGTTGTCAATTTTAGCAAGTGATACCAAATCAAGTTTATCCGCTTAGCATCAACATTCCGCCAGCCTTGAACTACTCGGAAGGTAAGTTCAATCAACGGTGTTATCGGAGTCATCTTTGAAGTTTAGAAGTGGTGATATTTTTACGATAGGTCTTACGAAAGCTCCATCTGCGGTCCGCACCGTAACTACACGTACCCTCCCATCCGCACCAGGGTAAACTTCAAGTATTCTTCCCATCCTCCATTTAGTAGGAGGAATGTTATCTTCCCTAAGGACCACCAGGTCCCCGACAGTGAAATTAGGGAAAGATTTAGTCCATTTTGCACGCTGCTGGAGTTGCTGCAAATATTCGTTCTGCCATCTTTCCCAAAAGTGCTGTCGTAGTTGGGATATAAGGCTCCATCGGTTGATTTTCTGGTTCTGGTTCTCGATATCAGGTTCCGGGATGGATTTCAGCGGCTCTCCAATCAAAAAGTGACCCGGTGTCAGAGGTTGAAGATCATTGACATCAGTGGAAGCAGGACACAGTGGTCTGGAATTTACGCACGCTTCTATTTCCGCTAACAGAGTCGAAAACTCTTCGAAGGTTAAAAGATGATCACCAAGAGAACGTCGCAAATAAAATTTCACACGCTTGACTGCGGATTCCCAATATCCGCCCATATGAGGGGCCGCAGGGGGATTAAAATGCCAAACCATGGCGTCGTTCTGTATATACCTCGCTAAACAGTCGTCACGCATTGTCTCTCGGAAGAAATTCCCAAGCTCTCTTTCCGCCCCAACAAAATTAGTGCCGTTATCGCTGTACAGGTCCCTGCAGTGCCCTCTTCGAGACACAAACTGCTTCAATACGGCGATGAAGGTATTGGATGATAGATCTATCGCGAGTTCAAGATGCATAGCGCCAGTTGACATGCACACAAATATAGCAATGTATCCCTTGACAGCCTTGCATCCACGTCCCTTTGATAAGCGAAGTCGAACAGGTCCTGCGAAATCAACACCGCTGCGAAAAAATGGTCGACAGATCTGCACCCTAGGTCTGGGCTGGTCGCTCATCAACTGCTGTTGAGTGACAGTCTGGTGTTTAAGGCACTCAACACAGGATCTATAGATCTTCCGTAGCACGTTACGTCCATTTATTATCCAAAATCGTCCTTGGAGAATAGCGAGCATAGTTGAAGGACCTGCGTGTAGCGACATCCGATGAATGTCATGACAGATCAACATAGTAAGTCTTGCAGCAGTTGGTAGGAGAATAGGTTGCTTTCTATCGGGCCGCAATAGCGCATTTCGCAATCTTCCACCCACACGTAGGAGTCCGTTTGCATCCAAAAACGGATTCAATTTTATTAGTCGGCTTCCTCTTTTAAGTGCGGTATTTGACTGAAGACATCGAACATCATCTTCAAAAAAGCATCTTTGAGTAACTTTTATCCAGAAATACAGAGCGTTGTTCAGCTCGTCGAGGCCATGCTTCGGGGGCTTGACGTAGCCACGAAGGCCCTTCCCACCATAAGGAGAACTTCCTTAAATCTTGAGGTGACAACCCACGGGATGCGCAGTCGGCAGGATTCTGAGCGGAAGGGACATGTAACCAACGCTCTGGTGGTATGACCTCCTGGATTTGTGTTACACGATTGGCTACAAACGTGCACCATCTGCTCGGATGTTGATGGAGCCATGCTATAGTCACTGATGAGTCGGTCCATCCATAGACATCGCGAACGGACACATTGATCGCATTTTTGACGTGCATAATCAGCCGTGCTAGCAATGCAGCAGCGCACAATTCCAGACGAGGCAATGATATCGGCTTTATTGGGGCTACTCTTGTTTTTGCGGTAAAGAGACGAACGACAACCCCATGGTCATCTGTTGTGCTGGCATACACTACGGCAGCGTACGCAGATTGCGATGCATCAGCAAACCCATGGAGATCCGTGACTGATTTTGGTCCCCCAACTCCGATCCACCTGGGTATATTAATCATCGCTAACTCTGAGAGATTTCTGCAATAGTCGAGCCACTTTCGTTTGATAGGTGAAGGCACTTCCTCGTCCCAGTTTACCTTCGGCTTCCAGAGTCGTTGAAAAAGTAGTTTTGGAATGAGCGTGGTGGGAGCAAGTAGTCCTAGTGGATCAAATAGTTTAGCGGCATCTGAAAGTAGCAATCGCTTAGTAAGTGGTAATGTATCTATATCAGAAACCTGCACGCTGTACGCAAAAACATCAGAATGCGGACACTACTGTAGACCCAAGGTCTTAACACTTTCGGAATCCGTCAAGTCAAGAGTAGACTTAATCTCACGTTGATCAGCTGGTATGGACTCGAGAACTAGAGATGAATTCGAAGACCATTTACGTAAATCGAAACCACCACGTTTCAACAAGTGCGCAATTTCGATCTGAACCTTCATTAAGTCCTCTTCTTCAAAAGATCCCGTCAGAAGATCGTCCATGTAAAAATCGCGGCTTACAATTTCAGCAACAGTAGGGAAACTATGACCTTCGTCTACAGCAGTTTGTTGTAAGACCTTGACAGCTAGGTATGAAGCTGATGCGACCCCATAAGTCACGGTCAGTAATCGGTAATCCTTTACAGGATCTGTTGGCATACGACGCCAGACGATGCGTTGGTAACCAATATGACTTGGATGAACTCTTACCTGGCGGTACATTTTTGCGACATCACCAGTTAAAGCGAAACGATGACTTCGAAATCGTAGTAGTGTTTGGAAAAGATCAGGTTGAAGTTGCGGACCCACCAACAGAGTATCATTCAGGGAAAATCCAGACGTCGTTTTGGCCGAAGCATTGAATACGACCCTCAACTTCGTGGTCGTGCTGGATTCTTTTATTACAGCCCTGTGCGGCATATAATAATGTTTACCGGCGATGGCAATGTCGCTGACTTCCTCCATATGCCCTAAGTCAATAAACTCCTGCATCACTTGCGAATAATCTGCTTGAAGTTGTTGGTTCTTTGCAAGTATCTTTTCCATGCGATATAAGGCTCGGACTGCGGTCTCCCTAGAGTTCCCAATCGTCATATTAGATTTAAACGGAAGTTTCACCACGTAGCGACCATCGTTTTGGCGAGAGTGCGTTTGAGAGAAAATTTTCTCGCATAAAAGTTCTTTATTAGTGAGGTGCTTGCATTCTGGAAGTTCTTCTAGACTCCAAAATCGGGTCACTGCTTTAGACAAAGCAGCGTCTCTACTGGGGATGATGGTAGTAAGTGTGTTGGCAGGTTCTGGTGCGACTGCTTTTCCGAACAGTACCCAACCGAGTGATGTTTGCTGTGCCATTGGAGTGTCCTTTGGGCCGTGGATCAATCCATCAAGAAGGAAGCTTCCTAACTGATCGCAGCCTAGCAAGACATCGACTGGTGTAGGTATGTTGAATTTCGGGTCGGCCAGATGTAATTCATTGATGTGTTGCCAGGATTCCCTGTGGATGAAGGTGGGTGGTAGAGCATTAGTTATTTTTGACAATATGTTTGCGTGGACGACTTCAGTGAATGTATTGTCGAATGAGGATAACGTAAGCTGCACAAACCCTTTGGAAGTACCAACCGCTAGACCACCTATACCTTCGAGTGTGATAGTTGACGGCATAGTGTCTAACGAAAGTCTTTCGGTGCATCGTTTCGTAATAAATGTCAAATGCGAAGCGTTGTCGAATAAGATTCGTACTGTTTGAGATTGCCCGGAACTGTCAGTCGCCTTGGCTAAAGCGGTGCCAAGTAAAATACTCGTATGTTGGTTCGAAGTGACAGAGTTGAACGAAGACGAATTTAGCGTTGATGACTTTTCTTGGTGTAGCAATGTATGATGACGAGCTTGGCAAATCCGGCATGTGTTTATACTACGACATGCTTCTTGACTATGTGCGTTGGAGAGGCAGTTGCTACATAAACCTTTTTCCTTTGCGGTGGTAACCCTGCGTTGTGGATTCAGGGCTCGAAATTCCTCACAACTGAAAATCTTGTATTGCCCGCCACAAAAATAGCACCGGTCGATCTTCCTGGGTATGGCAAGCGCTGTTGTGGTCTTAGATTTAGGCTTCGCAGACGCAGTTGATTGAGCATTGTGTAACTCAACGGCATCTAAGGAACGGCATCTTGCTTCCAAAAAATCGATTAGTTCATTGAAGGTGGGCACTTTGTCGTTCGTTTGCGAGAGTTCCCATTGCCGATGCGTCTCCTGGCCCAATTTGTTGACAGTCAGATGCACCAGCCAATCGTCCCAATTATTGACAGGTCTGCCTAGGATCTTCAATGAACGATAGTTCTCCTGTACCTCGTCTAACAACGCTCTAATACCAGTGGTTGACTCCGACGATAGTTTCGGTATGGAAAACAAGGCACGAAAATGAGCATCAACAATAAGACGTTCAACATTATACCTTTTACTTAGTAATTCCCAGGCCTCCTCGTAGTTAACATTGGTGATAGGGAACGCCTTGATGACCTTGAGAGCCTCTCCATGTAAGCTGCATCGCAAGTAGTGAAGTTTCTGCGAGCCCGTCAAGGAAGCTTCTTCGTGGATTAAGGACGTAATTGCATCGTGGAACTGCTTCCACTCCAATGAACTTCCACTGAACTTTGGCAAGTCCATACGCGGCAATTTCACGTCGGCATACTGCTGATTTTCTTTTGACTGCTTACTGGTAGAACTGGCTTTAAGTTGAATTTGTGCCCTTGTGAAATTGGAGAGCGCTTTCCTGTACCACTCCTCCCCTTGTTCACGTTGGACTTCCTCGGTTCCTAAACTGGTTTCGCCGCACGAGCACTCTACTTCACTTTGAGCTTCATCAAATTTACTCCACTGGAAATCCAACATCTTCAAGAAAGACTGAATGTCCGCCTCGTCGTAGTTCTCCGCTTTCTTACTCGTGCTCATCAAACGTTTTAACGAGTTTCGGAAGATGTCTCGCTTGGTTGTAGACATTATGTATGAAAAAAATTCGACTCGAAGGACCAGAAATGTTTGCAGATTTGAAACAAGTTCGCCGGTTCAATTTTTATACGTTTTTATTGACACGAAAGAAAAAGCGAGAGAGAGTTGACAAAATTGTCAGAACTATATATAGGAAAATAAAAGGCGGGAAAAAGTAGGAAGAGGCGGGAAAAGTAAAAAAGTTCAATCAGGCTGATGGCTCGTTGTCAATTTTAGCAAGTGATACCAAATCAAGTTTATTCGCTTAGCATCAACACTATGGTTTTTGGAGACTAAAGCACTCCTAAGAACACCGTGGCGCAGTGGGTAGTGTGTTGGCCTCTGACGCCGATGACACGGGATCGAATCCCGACACAGCCATGTCATCGAACGTGTTTTTCACGGTGTTTCTCCTCAGCGGGGTTCTGACAAAACCCCCTGTAGTAAAATTGTCATGAAAAGCTTCTCGAAATTCGCTGTTCGGAACCGGCAATAAACTGTAGGTCCCTTTCACCTATGGGAAAAATGAAACCACACACAACATGGGTGATTGAGAGAAGCTCGGCTCAGGTTCTTCATGGACTGTAACGCCAACATACATACATACATACATACATACATACAAAGCACTCCTTAGCCCGAACCAAGTAGTCTTTAGAGTTAACAAAGGCTGCATTGACGCCGTTATCTACTTAGATTATTATATCTCCAATGCACTCTTGGCACGTAACCATGTCACTATTCTTTCACTTGACTGGAATGGGGTATAGGACCAAAAATATTTAATTACGTTAAATCCTCTTAACAAGCAGAAAAATCTGTGCTAGAGTGAATAACCATCTCTCACCCACCTACACACTTTTTAACGGTATCCCTCAAGGCTCGTCACTCTCTGTTGTATTGTTCATGATAGCCTTTGACCATCTCTCACGGATAATTTCCAAATACAAACTTGTAGATCATTGCGTCTACGCTGACGACATATTTATTATGTGCAGACACCAGGATCTACTTGTCACAGAAAACATACTTTCTAAAGTAACTAAAGAGAATGTGACATGGTCTAAATTATCTGGTGCAAGACTTTCCTTGGACAAATGCAAAACACTGCACATCTGTCGAAAAAAGTCATGCAACAGTTTATCTATCAGAATCGGTAATATAAGTATTGAAAATATTAATTGTCTACGTATCCTAGGCCTAACATCCAACAAAAATTTTTTACTGGAAAACACATTGTATAAATATAAAGAAAAATCTAGCTGCTAGGGTCAATATTATTAATTACCTTGCCAGCAAAAAATGTCATGTACATATCAACACCTTTTGTAACATTACTAGGTCTTTTATATTTTAATAAGTATAAAATAAATGATGTTTGGGGTTTAATCTGCAAGTGAGTCATTTTTATAATTCCTTTTCTCTAACAATAAGTTTTATAATTGTTATACGTATAGTTATCATATTGTTGCGGAGATGCAAGCGGACCGTTAAGTTCGAAAACTCTCTGGAAGCGGGGAATTGGAATGATGTCGACTTCCAATGGAATTGTCAGAGCGTTCTAGAGATTTCCGAAGGGGAACTTCCAACGGCGAACGTTCGAGAAGGTGGACCGAGAGCTATATAAGCGCGAACACTCGCCCTCGACATTCATTCAGTTTGTGGTATAAAACAGCGTGTGACAAGTCGGTGTGATCAACCAAGGTGAAAAGAAAAGCTTTCAATAAAGGTTTGTGTATTGTGTAATAAAGTTTAAAGTGGATTGTATTGGATAATAAATAAAAGTGGTGAAGCTACACAGATAATTGATCTGTGGTGAAAGAAATAAAAGTGTGTGTGTGTTTTTATTCGGATAAGAAGGACAATTGTAGTTTATCGCAATCCAGTGGTGCGAACCCTATTTGGTGTGGGGATTGAATAAATTCGTAACATTTGGTGTCAGAAGTGGGATTGCGAGTAAACGAGTGGAACGTTTATTTAAATTGTGAATTGCACAAAGTGAATTGTTAAGAGATAGAAAAAAATGGTGAAATTGGAAAAGTTGACAATTGAACAACTGAAAAGAGAGCTGGATGCTCGGGAATCATCCACAGTGGGAAGTAAAGCCAACCTGGTGGAGAGACTGCGATCAGCGTTGCAGGAAGAAGGTTTCGACAGGGAGAATCACGAGTTCGGGGTGGAGAAGCCGTCGACATCCAGTGAACCAGCATTTGATATGCAGCAAATTCTCGCAGCTATGAATGCTATGAATGCTTCTCTGAGTCAGAAATTGGAGGAAAATTCCACTACCGTAAGTAGGAAGTTGGAGGAAAATTCCGCTTCCCTGAATCAGAAGCTGGAAGAGATGCTAGAGAACACTCGAGAAAGCTTAAGAAACATCCAGCAGGCCGTCGACGATCGATTCCAGAGTGTCGAAGAGAAAATAGAGACACTGGACAAGAAGGTTCTAGATCTCGAAAATAATCAAGAAAAGGTAATCGAGACTATGGAATCGAGGTTCGACAAGAAGGTTCTGGAACTCGAGAAAACTGTCCAGAACGTTCTGCATTAAGGAATCGTTGTACCAACTGCAGCATCGAAATTCACAGCTCCCAACTTCGACGGCACGAGCGCTTTCAACATCTTTAAGCTTCAGTTCGAGACAGCGGAACGGAATCAATGGGGAGAGGAAGATCGTGTGGCTGCCCTAGTAATTTCCCTTAAAGGTGAAGCAGCTGACGTTCTACAGACCATCCCGGAGACCCAGAGAAGGAACTACACAGCCATATGGGAAGCTCTTCATCGAAGATACGGCAGTGAGCACATGCAGGAGATGCACAAGCTGGGACTCAAAGGACGCAAGCAGCATGGAAACGAGACCATCCAGCAGTACGCTGCCGACATCGAGAGGCTGTCTCATCTAGCCTACGTGGATGTTCCAGTTGATGTGGTGGAGAAACTAAAAACGGATTCCTTCATCCAAGGGCTAAGGGATCCCGATACGCAACGAAGCCTGATTCTCCTGCCGAAGACATCTTTCAAGGAGACAGTTGCCAGCGCTCTCGCATGTGAAACATCGCTCTTGATATGCCGACCTTCCATCAAATTACGGCGCATATCTCAAGACCAGGATAGTTCCAGAACAACAACGGCGAGTAGGAGTGGTTCATTCCCGGGTAGATGCTACATCTGCGACCAGCAGGGGTACATTGCAAAAGACTGTCGTCTGCGGAGAAAGCGTTCTTCCAGCAAGTTGTGGCATAGTTCCAGAGAAACAACGGTGAGTAGGAGCTGCCCGTTCCCAGGTAGATGCTACATCTGCAACGAGCAGGGGCACATGGCGAGAAATTGTCATCTGAGAAGAAGGCGTTCGAGGTTTGAGTCGCGAAAAGGAGAACAAGCGAGAGCACGCGAATACCGGAAGGGAAGCAGCCATAGAAATGCGGATGCATTAACGAGCCGAACTCGCGGCGTTGAATGCAAGCATTGTGCGGAAACCAAAGAAGAGGTCACCGATATCCGTCGTTTCCATGTGCTGCCAGAAGATGCTTGGAGTGCCGAGAAGGTCGGAGGGAAGCAGCGAGAAGATGCCGATCTGGCAGTCATCATCGACTACCAAGAACGAGGTTTTCGACCAAGTTGGCAGCAAATATCCAGTGAAAGCCCAATCGTGAAAGCTTACTGGGCTCAATGGCAGAGTTTGAAGCTGAAGAACGGTTGCCTCTACCGCAGTTGGGAAAGTGAGGACGGGAACATTGTAAACGATCTGCTGGTAATACCAAAAGGGCAAATCGACGAGGTCATCCGAGAATACCACGAGGGACCAAGCGGGGGTCATCTTGGTGTTAACAAGACTGTAGAAAAGATCAAGAGACGTTTCTACTGGGTAGGATGCCATGAGTCGGTTACGCGTTTCATTCGCAGGTGTGAACAGTGTGCGAAGGCAAAGGGTCCAGTTAGGAAAACTCGAGAAAATATGCAGCAGTACAATGTTGGAGCACCGTTCGAACGTATCGCAATGGACATTGCAGGCCCATTCCCAACGAGCAACGCTGGAAACAAGTACGCGCTAGTGGTGATCGATTACTTCAGCAAGTGGCCTGAGGTGTTTTGCATCCCGAACCAGGAAGCCAAAACGATTTCGGATGCATTCGTGAATAACTGGGTTTCGCGTTATGGAGTACCAATGGAACTGCACTCAGACCAAGGGAGAAACTTCGAGTCGTCGGTGTTCAAAGAACTCTGTGACATGCTAGGTATCAGAAAGACGCGGACAACACCATTACACCCACAATCTGATGGCATGGTCGAAAGGTTCAACCGGACGATGGAGGAATACCTGAGAAAAGTCGTCGTCGGAGATCAGAAGGACTGGGATGAACATCTTTCCCTTTTCTTAATGGCATACCGTTCGGCACAGCACAATTCAACGGCAACAACACCCGCCGAAGCCATTTTTGGAACTGATCTCCGACTTCCATCGGACTTGAAGTTCGGCGTGGTACTACCGACAACTAGCGGCAGGGAAGACTTCGTAACCGAAAAGAAAGAACAGCTGAACTCTATCCATCAGTTCATCCGGGAGCGACTGAACTTGTTCAGCGATAAAATGAAGGCGCGATACGACTTGAGGGCGAATACTTCTGGATTCGAGACCGGACAATTGGTATTGCTGTACAACCCACAACGGAAAAAAGGCTTGTGCCCCAAATTGCAATCAGCCTGGGATGGACCATATGAGGTCATCAAGAAACTCAATGACGTGGTATACCGGATACAGCAGATGGGAAACAGACGGGCGAAGTATAAAATTGTCCACGTAGAGAGGTTAGCACCATATTACGGAGAAGGGTCCAATCGCTTGTTCGAGGACGAACAAGTTTAGGAGGAGGGCAGTGTTGCGGAGATGCAAGCAGACCGTTAAGTTCGAAAACTCTCTGGAAGCGGGGAATTGGAATGATGTCGACTTCCAATGGAATTGTCAGAGCGTTCTAGAGATTTCCGAAGGGGAACTTCCAACGGCGAACGTTCGAGAAGGTGGACCGAGAGCTATATAAGCGCGAACACTCGCCCTCGACATTCATTCAGTTTGTGGTATAAAACAGCGTGTGACAAGTCGGTGTGATCAACCAAGGTGAAAAGAAAAGCTTTCAATAAAGGTTTGTGTATTGTGTAATAAAGTTTAAAGTGGATTGTATTGGATAATAAATAAAAGTGGTGAAGCTACACAGATAATTGATCTGTGGTGAAAGAATTAAAAGTGTGTGTGTGTTTTTATTCGGATAAGAAGGACAATTGTAGTTTATCGCAATCCAGTGGTGCGAACCCTATTTGGTGTGGGGATTGAATAAATTCGTAACAATATTGTTGCGGAGATGCAAGCGGACCGTTAAATTCGAAAACTCTCTGGAAGCGGGAATTGGAATGATGTCAACTTCCAATGGAATTGTCAGAGCGTTCTAGAGATTTCCAAAGGGGAACTTCCAACGGCGAACGTTCGAGACGGTGGACCGAGAGCTATATAAGCGCGAACACTCGCCCTTGACATTCATTCAGTTTGTGGTATAAAACAGCGTGTGACAAGTCGGTGTGATCAACCAAGGTGAAAAGAAAAGCTTTCAATAAAGGTTTGTGTATTGTGTAATAAAGTTTAAAGTGGATTGTACTGTGTAATAAAGTTTAAAGTGGATTGTATTGGGGAATAAATAAAAGTGGTGAAGCTACACAGATAATTGATCTGTGGTGAAAGAAATAAAAGTGTGTGTGTGTTTTTAATTGGGAAAACGTAAAAAATTGTAGTTTATCGCAATCCAGTGGTGCGAACCCTATTTGGTGTGGGGATTGAATAATTCGTAACAATATGTTAATGTTTAGCATGTATAGGATGTGGATCTATACTTATGATACTAACTTTATTCAACATCTCCCCTTGCAAATAAATAGATTCAAAGTTAAGATAATTTTTTATTCGAATTTCAAATAATCCACTTACGACTTATGTAATATAATTATATAGATAGACATGTATACAGATTTATCAATAATGGCTCAGTATATTTGTACGGGTAATCCATTATTATATTCTACTGTGCTACGAGTGCTATGAACTTTGCCGTCATAATAAGGAATCACATTTTGTTGAGGTGAAATTGTGTTATGAGATCTTTTTCTTATATGAAATGTGTTCCGTCTATATCTTCCCCCTTCATTTAATTATACGACGTATGACCTTCGTTCTTTACATTTATAAATAATTTTTCCTGGGTACCATTTTTTATCAGATTCATTTAATGAAAGGTCTTTTTTGATATATGAAGTTTTTTTGCAATGATTTTCTATTATATTTTTGGATTTATGGATGTAATCTTCAACGTCGGTAGGAATTTTTGGAATAAGCAAGTTATCGTGTATGGGAACCTTAGTGCGTACGCGCCTATTAAACAAAAGTTGGGCTGGTGAATATTGCGTTCCCGATATTGGGGCATTTCTATATTCAAGTCTATTTTAGAAGCCTGACTTTTCCTTAATAAATGTTTGACGATTACAACATATTTTTCAGCAAGTCCGTTCGATTTTGGATAATAGGGACTGCTAAAATTAAATGTTATACCATTTTCTTTCGCAAATGATAGGCAAGCTGCGAAATTAAAAGGAGAATTATCTGCAACTATCTCTTGGGGTATTCCATGGGTTGAGAATATTTGTTTTAGATTTTTGATTATTTCTAAAGTAGACTTATTTTTAAGTTCAATTATCTAACCATTTAGAATAATAATCCACTAATACTAAGTATGGATGATTTGCGAAATCAAAAATATCTAATCCCAATTTTAAAAAGGGAAGTTTAGGAATGGCATGCTGAATTATATATATATCATTTATTTATACCCAAATGATCTTCATGCAGAATATCTAGATACTCCTTTTGTAATGATAATGGAACCACTATTCTGTCGTTAAAAAATATGATTTCTTCTTCTAAAAACAGATTGTTTCCTAACTTGTAAAATAGTTTAATTTCTTCACGTACTTTATATATACCTTTAGGCCATTTAGTCTTTAAATTTGCTAGGACTTTATCATTTGCTGTTGCGTGTTTTAGTTGGCCTTTCCGATGTTCGCTAATATTCCACGAATGAATGACTTCATTGAAATCCTCTTCATTATTGATTTCATTTTTTAAATGCGATCGCGACAACAAATCTGCGATATGTAAATATTTACCTGGAACATATACTACATTTAAATTATATTTTAATAACTTTAATTTCATTCGTTGTAATCTAGCACAATAAATTTTATCTAAATCTTTCTTACAAATATTTACCAACGGTTTGTGATCTGTCTGGACAGTTATAGGTCTGGCCAAGACAAGAAAAAAATCGTACGGGGGGGGGGGGGGGGGGGTCTATTCCCCCCGCTTAGGCGGGAGGGGCAATTTTCTAAAAAATTGACTTAATTTGAAAAAAATAGAAAATATTAAAAATCAACGGTTACATCCACAATGCCGTGATATACTTTTTTGGAAAGCTGAAAGATATCCCAATCGGAGGTGTCCCAGTCGTAGTATGTTTTCAAGAATCCACCTACGTCTGCGAGAGCACGGAGCATCGAAGAAGCGAAAGATCAACTAAAAACTAATAAGAGAATCTAATTCTTGAAAAAAAAATTAGAACTTAATCACATAAAATTTTGGAAAAAATTAGTTCGAATTTTTTTTTTTTTTAATTTTTTTTCAAAATTTTGAGTTTGATAATTCATTTCTCAAAAACTATTCCTTGAAAAAGCTTCGTTTAAAAGCAAAATGAAAGAAGAGGCTTTACAAAAAAGTATATCACGACATTGCGGATGTAACCGTTGATTTTTAATTTTTTTTTTTTTTCAAATTAAGTCATTTTTTTTTTAGAAAATTGCCCCTCCCGCCTAAACGGGGGAATATACCCCCCCCCCCCTCCATACGATTTTTTTTCTTGTCTTGACCAGACCTACACGCTCTAGCTTTTTGGCACACTGCTCGTGGGGCACCCTCTATAATGGTGAAATTTATTGCATGCAAATGTTATAGCTAGAAGTTCTTTTTCGATCTGAGAATAACCGATTTCAATTTGGCTTTAAGATCGAGATGCAAAACTTAAAGATGCTCCAGACTGCGTTAAGCAACAGCTTATGCCGCTTTTTGACGCATCGCTTGGAGAACAATAGGTTTCAGCCCATCAAACATCTTCAGTATTGGGGCATTTGCGATCTGGTATTTTATCTTTTTTAAAGTTTCAGTGTGAATGTCACACCATACGAATTAATTTTTGGTTTTTAACAACTCCCGCAAGCAATCAGAAATTTGAGCCAGATTTGGTACGAAACTACGAACGTAGTTAATCATGCCTAAAACACTTTGAAGATCTTTTTTGCTGGTCGGGTTTTCTAAAATTAAAATAGCTTTGATCCTATCAGGATCTGGAGCTATTCCTAACTCTGAAAATATGTGACCAATGTATTTAACACTTTTCATTTTGTACTGGGATTTTTCTTCATTGAATTTAACAACTATTTCTCGCTCCCTTTTAAAGGTTAAATTTAAATTCCTATCATGTTCTTTTTCATCCTTTCCGAAATAATCAAATCATCCATATAAACAAAAGTTCCCGGTAAAGTGCTAAAATTTTGATAGGTATACTTTTGAAAAATTTCCGGTGCTACACTTATACCAAAAGGAAGCCGAGAGAAATTAGAAAAATCCGAATGTGAACTAAATGTACAATATTCACTTGAAGATTCATCCAGTTCGATTTGCCAAAATCCGTGTTTTAAATCTAGAACCGAAAAGTATTTCATACCACAGAGTTTGTTTCTAATTTCTTCGAATTTCGGAATTAAACATTTTTCAGGTTTAAGTGCTTTATTTAAGTCCATTGGATCCAAACATACTCGAATCTGTTTATTTGGCTTTTCAAAAATAATTAGATTTCTGACCCATCCCTTTGGACTATGAACTTTTTTTATTATACCAATTGATTCCAGTTCATTGAGAGCTTTTTTAACAGGTTCGATTAAGGTTGCAGGTAGACGACGTGGTGGCTTAACGGAAGGGAAAATTTTGCTATCAATATGTAGGTGGCAGGGGATGGGAAATTTCCCTATTCCTCTAAAAATGTCAATGTTTTGTCTAAAAATTCTACGTTTTAGATCCTGAATAGTATTTACGTTAGGCCGACTTACTAAACCTAGTTTCTCGCATGCAATAATACCTAAAATAGGAAGTGTATTTTTATCTACTATAAAAAACAATGCTATATTTTGGTTCTCCTCCAAACGCTTCTAAAGTCCTCAAACACGGCTTCATTTTTTTTTGAGTTCTAATACGAGCAAAATACGAAGTTGGCAAGACATTTACCTCCGCTCCTGTATCTAGCTTGAATAAAATTGGGGTTGATTCTACAGTGATAGATTCCATCCAACAATTTTTTTTTTGTGGAAATATCATATATGTATAAAAAAAATTGTTTGACAATTTTCAATATTGTTTTGTAGTGTTAATTCTTTTACCTTCTGTGTTTTGCATGCATACGAAAAGAAAAAAATGTTGAAAAGAAAAATCATTATTCGGATTTGAAATATGCTTTTGACTTCTAGTTTCAAATTTATTCCTGTAAGTACTGATACCAGGTGATTTTTTAATAATGTTGATTGATGAGCTTCCCGTATGTGGCATGACCTCTTGTTCTTTAGTATTTTGTACATCTTCTGATCTTGATTTCTCTATTTCAAATAGACGACATTTTTTGATGGTATCCTCTAAAGATATATTTCCGACCGCAAGTAATTTTTCTTGGCATGACTTTGAACGGGTTCCAAAAATGATTCTATCCCCGATAGCTTTGCTCAATTCATCTTCATGATACTCACACATACTAGCCAATTGCTTTACATCAGTAAGAAAGTGATCGAATGTCTCTTCTTCCTTTTGTATTCGATTATATAGTTTGAACCGCTCATACACTTCGTTTTTTTTGGGATTACAGTACACTTCGAACTCTTAATATGTCATCTAGTGTTTTCACTCTCTCAGCAGGAAAAGTGTTGTAAACGTCAACAGCATCATCTCCAATTAGGTTAAGTAGAATTGAAATTTTAACTGTTTCTGGTTTTGTGTCACTTTCTGAGAGAGATTCCCATCCATGACTAGATGATTTGGCACTTTAAATTCTATTTTGTTTATTTTCACACTATTTGACATGTATATGTCTTACCTCTGGGGTCGCTGGCGTTTTTTGCGCATTTCGCCCAGCATGTACATACTTTATTAAAGTTTGAGTGTTTATCACTATTGCTTACAGGTTTGTGTGTCTCTAGCTACGAGTACGTCTCAGCGAGTTCCCAGTTGATTGAAAAGTATGTATGTTGTGTTGTTCTTGTTATATATTGCTTTGGACGACCTCTTCTTCTGATTGGATACTTAGTTTTCGTTGTTGTTATTTTAAAAACGTTTTATTATATTTTTGTTTACATGAAAAAAAATATCAAGATTTATGTCACAGGTGCCAAAAATTAAGATCACGTGTTTCGTTTTTAACAGCAAATAGCAGAAACCAAAGGCAAAAAAACATTATGTACATGATCTTATTTTTTTGCACCTGTGACATAGATCTTGTTTTATTTTTTTGATATGTTTCCAGTTTTATTATGGGGCTAGTGCTACCATTAGCAATACGGCACTGCGACCTTTGCAGATCTATTGTGCCTGCTAGCCAACTTAGCCGAGTAGCCTCTCCACCTCTATAATGAAGTTGAGAATGCTTCTCGTAGGAGCCAGGGTGATCCTCTCAGGAGTCATAACTTCACTAAGAAGGATACGCTTCCTAAGATGGCAGAGAGCAGCACACTCACACAATATGTGTTCTGCCGTCTCCTCGTCCTCAAGACAGAGACGACACTCAGTTTCAGACGAGAGGCTAATTTTGTTTAAATGATATCTCAGATCGCAGTGTCCCGTTAGATAACTGACTAGTCTTCTGATATCCATCCTATTGAGTTTGAGTATGCCAATAGGGTGCTTGTTCAGGGGTCGTATAAGTCGTTTAGATTCACGGAGTCCCCGAACGCTGTTCCAAAAGGACAGGTGTTGCAATTTTCCCCACTTGTCTAAGAAGTAATTTATCTTAAACCCGGGAATTCTGCAGAATGGTTCCGGACCTATATATTTGTCACTGGAAACCTTCCTGGCGAGTTGGTCGGCAATTTCATTGTCCTTGATACCTTTATGGCCTGGCACCCACTAAAACTTAACATTGTTTCTTTTGGCGAGGTCTTGTAGGGCGTCATGGCATTCCTTGACGGTTTTTGAGTTCGTGCTATACGAACTCAGCACTTTAAGCGCTGCTTGGCTATCAGAGAGTATGTTGATGGTTACTCCTCTGATGCCAGTCTCGAGATTTAGATTGACGCATGTTAGGATGGCATGCAGCTCTGCTTGGAAGATGCTGGGGCTTATTCCCAGGGCCTTCGAGATCTTGCGTTTTGGTCCAAAGATGCCGGCGCCAACGCCGAAAGCCATCTTGGAGCCATCCGTTACCACCTAAGACCTTTGACATTTAGCAGGGGATCACTGTTTTCCCATGCTGAGCGGTTCGGTATCAGTATCTCATATCTCTTGTCAAAGGTGAAAGTGTGTGGCAGTGCGTCCGAGACTGTAGTAATCATATCTAGCTCGGGAAGGTGTTGTAATATGGACATGTGGCCTGCTGGTCTACATGGTATATCTGTTCCCGAGCAGAGAATTCTGATTGCACTGCGTAATGCCACCTTGTTGATAAAAAGGTGCAGTGGAGTGAGTCCAATGAGTGCTTCTTGGGCTGCCGTGGTGCAGGTTGGCATAGCGCCTGTGATGCCGAGACACGCTAGTCTCTGAAGGCGTTGAAGCTTAACAATTGTAGTTTTTTGCTCAACTTTTGTCCATCATACGGTGGACCCGTAGGTGACGATAGGTCTTACTATCGCGGTATATAGCCAGTGATGACTACTAGGTCATCATCATATCCGATGACCTCGTAGCCCCGAGTGGTTAGCTTGCGTAGTAGATCGTCGATGACTATCGACAAAAGCAGTGGTGAGAGGACTCCCCCTTGTGGGCATCCTCTAACCGCCAATACTGTCACTGAGACC
This sequence comes from Eumerus sabulonum, assembly GCA_951905685.1. Classification (NCBI taxonomy): domain Eukaryota; kingdom Metazoa; phylum Arthropoda; class Insecta; order Diptera; family Syrphidae; genus Eumerus; species Eumerus sabulonum. The sequence goes on from OX645060.1 coordinate 90,308,564, forward strand.
TCTACGCATGTGGCTGATATAATATGGCTATTTAGCATCGCCCTAATCCAGTGATTAGTGGGATGATCCACACCCCTGCAGGATAGTGCAGTAGTGATCGAATCATAGCCAGTATTATCGAAGGCTCCCTCTATATCGAGGAAGGCGCAGATTGCGATCTCCTTTTGTGTGAAACTATTTTCAATGTGCGTCACCAAGTGGTGTAGTGCATTTTCGGTAGATCGCTCTTTGCGATATGCATACTGGTTGGGATACAGAGGTATCTGATTTTCCAAGATACCTCTAATATGTAGCTCTATCAGTTTCTTCATTGTTTTTAGAAAGACCGAAGTCAAATTGCTAGGGCGATAGGATTTAGGTTGCTCACTTGGTTTCCCAATCTTGGGGATGAAGACAAGATCGACCTCTCTCCAAATTTGGGGTATGTATCCCAGGTTGAAGCAAGACCTAAAAAGAACTATCAGTGATGGTAGAACTGTATTCAAGCCTTTCTGTAAGTCGCAGGAAAGACACCGTCTTTGTCTGGAGCCTTGTAGGGTTTGAATGAACCAATTGCCCATTTGGCCCTGTCAGGGCTGAAGAGTCTACCAGAGAGGCTATTTGTTCTACTGTCGATGTTATCAATGACGTTAATTTGATCGTCAGAGGACATCGAGTAAGGAGTAGAACCAGGGAAGTGCACCTCGAGCAAAGTCTCCAGGGTTTCCCTGCGATTGACGGTAAAGGTGCCGTCTGATTTGCGAAGCAACCCGAGCCCATTTGTGTGCTCTCGAGATAGTGCTTTGTGGAATCGGGCCGCAGTTGGAAGCGAGTCTATGTTCTCGCAATGTTTCCCCCAAGACGTTCTCTTGGATTTCCTCAATTCGAGGTTGTATTTAGTTAGAGAAGATCTATAATCAGTCCAACTATTATACCGTTTAGCTCTGTTAAACAGCGATCTCACCTGCTTCTTTAGGGACTCAAGCTACGTATTCCACCAGGGCACACACCGTTTGTGTGTAGTTGTCTGGGTGTACAGCTGTCTCTGAAGGATGAGATGAGTGCTGCATCGAGCTGGTAAGCCGCTTCGTCGATATCTTCTGTCGATTCAATCGACTTAAGAAGCATATCCTCTTTAGCGGCGAGTAGAGCTTGGAACCGAGCCCAATTCGTTCGTTTGGGCTGATATCCGGGCTCAGCCTCATTAACCTCACCGGAGATGTTGAATCTGATATACTTTTGATCAGACAGTGAGGCTTCATTGGAGACATGCCAGTCCCCAATCACATTTGAGATAAATGGGCTAGAGATGGTGAGGTCAAGCACCTCTTCTCTAACCGCATTTATGAATGTGGGTTTGTTGCCTCTATTGGCAACGGTGAGTTCGTTATGATTAAAAATTCAAGGAGTGACTTACCTCGTTTGTTGGTATTGCTGCTGCCCCATTCTGTATGGTGCGCGTTGGCGTCGCATCCAATTACCAGGTGGTGTTTTTTCTGGTCGCAATACTTAACCAGATCCTGGACTTCAGTGGGAGGGATTTGTTGGCCGTCTCCAGGAAAGTAAGCGGAGGCGCATACAACCTCCCTTACTCCTGCATCGGTGGGGACTTCCACAATGACGGCTGCCAGATCCCTTGTGTTGAATTCTGGAATGGGGAGAAAATTTAGATTAGTGCCGATCACCCATGCGGCCCTAGGAGGAGAACCTCCTGTGGCGTAAATTAGTTTACGCGACCTGTTTTGCAGGCCCCTAATCTTACCTTTATGGACCCATGGTTCTTGGATTAGCCCAATGCTAATCCTGTCGCGGTACAGTCGCAGGCAAATGGTGTCCGAGGCACCTTTGGCATGGTGCAGGTTGCTCTGCAGCACACGCAGCCCACCCATTATTTGCGACGGTAGGCCGGATCCTTCGTTCTGTAAGGCTTGTTGTTTCCTCGCCTGAGGTTTCCGGCCCGATGGGAGTGATCCTCTGATCTACTTCCCATCGAAGATTCCCCTTGTTTAGTTGGGGGACGTTTGTTTCTTTTGTTTGGGCGACCCTTAGAGGTCGCCGGCTCAGATGTGGCAGAGGGTCTTGGCTCGTCACATCTGGGCGTGTCTACTACAGCAATAGGTGCAACCACCATATTGCATGCTGTAGGTTTTTCTACTACAGTAGTAGGTGTAACCACCATACTACTGGTTGTAGGTTTTCCTATTTCGGCAGTAGCTGCACCCACTATGCTGCTGGTTGTAGGTCTTCCTAGAGCGAGTGGTGCCACATCCAAGGATGTTTTCACCTGGCTTTTGATAATCATCCTTATGATTTCAAATCTGTAAGCCATTTGGCACTTAAGTTCTCTTAATCGAGCCAGGGATTTGTCACTGACTGCCAGAACTAAGTGCAGGAGGTTTTTCTCCTTATTTGACGTGCTCTGCGTGACTCTCCAGTTCTGTGCGTGTAAGCCGTCATTTTGAGAATCCAGCGTCGCCAACACCTTCGTGATGGGTAAGCCGGTGCTTTGTGGGAAGTAGCCCCGTACGATATGTGGCGTCGGTAAAGCTTACTCTTCCACAAGCATTATATCAAGTCCACTCTTGTCCTTGATGGCCGTAAAATTGGTTTTCATCCAATCGGCCATAGCTGGGTTGTCACACACAAAGTATAACCACCCTGACTTGTAGGTCGATCCCCTAAAGCGAGGTTTGGGTGCCTTACCCAGCAGCTCGATGGAGGTGTCGACTACAGCCTCCTGAATCTGCGCTGTTGTAAGGGGGTTCGTTCCCAAGTCCTTGGGAAGGATGCCGAATCGGATCCTCCCAGCTACACTACTGTAGCTCTTTTTATCGATGGTGTTTGCCGATTTTGCTGCGCTTAGCAGCCTGGTTTGGCGGAGTAGTGTCTGCGCAACGATCACGTTTCAGTTCCCGACCTTTGGTTGCAGGGTTTGATTTTGCATAAACTAGAGCTTCATCTCCTGCATTATAGCAGCTTTGAAACGTCGCTGCTCCGACGATTTGAGTTTGACAAAGCCACTAGGTGGTACAGGCTTTTCCTCTACCTGCCTGACGGTTTCGTTCCTTGTTGTACTTGGGAGTTCATCTGAGAGCATACTCATAGAACCCGCGCCAAGTGTAGTGTCGGAATCGGAAAGTGAAGACACGTCTCCTGCTTTCCGTCCGGCTGCAATGTCGGCGAAAGGTGCCGGCATCACTTCCGGTTTTTGAGCCGCTGAGGACTCACAAGCCCTAGCCGGCGATGACGTTAGAGAGTCATCAGTCTCTTCAAAAATATTTATTTTATCGATGGTTCCACGAACTCACGGGAAAGAACGGTCACCTGCAGCGGAGCCCGAGACACTACAGGAAGGCTTGATTTAAATCGGAGGTCGCCCGGTATCCGAAGTTCGCATACTACTGTTCCACCTTGGAGTTAGGGGAGTGAGGGAGTGATGCGTATAAGGAAGCGGAGAGGTGGGGAGGGGTCCGTAATTGCTTCTTAGCTTCGGGTGCCTCTAGAGATGGACTCTCGAGAGTCATTACCTGAACTGCGCTTCCGTACCACGACAAGGTGAGCAATTGTCATGGAGGAAAATATATTTTCAGTTAAGCTTGTCTCTGAAATTTTTACAACTTTAGTGGTATCATCTACTTTTATGCCCACTGATTCACTTTCGAAATTACTTAATTCCTCCGAATCGTCGCAACTGCTTTCAGTTTTATTCACTTTTGTACCTTCTGACTTGTTTTCTTTTTTGATAATTGTCCTCTTGTTTTAACAATAACTGTTTCATATTAATTAGGCTGCGCCATGTTTTATATTTTAATAAGTATTAAATAAAAGATGTTGAGAGCACCGTGGCGCAGTGGGTAGTGTGTTGGCCTCTGACGCCGATGACACGGGATCGAATCCCGACACAGCCATGTCATCGAACGTGTTTTTCACGGTGTTTCTCCTCAGCAGGGTTCTGACAAAAACCCCTGTAGTAAAATTGTCATGAAAAGCTTCTCGAAATTCGCCGTTCGGAACCGGCAATAAACTGTAGGTCCCTTTCACCTATGGGAAAATGAAATCACACACAACATGGGTGATTGAGAGAAGTTCGCTTCAGGTTCTTCATGGACTGTAACGCCAACATACATACATACATACACAAATAAAAGATGTTAACTCTTTGGGGTTTAATCTGCAAGTGAGTCGTTTTTATAATTCCTTTTCTCTAACAATAAGTTTTATAACTGTTATACATATAGTTATCACATGTTAATGTTTGGCATGTATAGGATGTTGATCTATACTTATGATACTAACTTTATACAACACTAGGTCCCTAGTATTAAGTAAGATCGACTATGGGTTATGCATTTATGGCAACTCACCAAAATCAATCACAAACATCATCAAATCTCCTTACCATCAAGCTTCTCGAAGAAGCATTGGCGCCCTTAGAACAACACCCATAAAAAATTTATTGGTTGAAGCCGGGCTTCCCACGATAGAGGAACGCATTGAAGATTGCCTTGCCAAGCTATATATAAGGCTCTTATCTGCGGAAAATTCATTAACCGAAAAAGATTTCCTATTATCGAAACGCAGAAAAACCATCAGAATTCCATCAGCCATCGCAAAAGAACTCAATGCTGCAAAAGAACTACAACTTCCTAAAACTACAATTAAAAAGAACACTGCCCAATTTCCACCATGGAGCGTAACCGCATCATCTTTCATCATGGACTTGACTCAATATGCGAAAACAAACACCCCAAACGCAATTTTTCAAAGTTCATTTAATTGCGTTACCTCCAAGCTTAAAGAAGAAGGATGGTCTTTGATCCTTGCCGATGGTTCAAAAACTAACATGAGTACTTCTTTTGCAGTCACTCAAGAATACGCCTTAGTAATAACCAAGGGACTATTACCAACACAAGCATCAATCTTTACTGCGGAAGCCTTAGCCCTTCATAAAGCAGTATCCCTATCCCTCAAAGAACCAGAAACTGTATTGCCACGGCATCGCACAAAATCAAATTGATGTGGGTTCGAAGCCACGTAGGAATAGAAGGCAACGAAGTAGCTGACAAAGAAGCGGAAATGGCTCACTGCGCCCCAATGTACCTGTTTGACGTCCTTACTAAACGCGGCCTTTTTCCGAGTAACTAAAGGCATACTCATTAACAGACTTTTGTCTGACTGGCGAGATTACCACCACCAATATGCTCTCCTGAATCCTGGCCGTTCCTATATATCGTACCCCATTACCACACTAGAGTTGGGTAGTTCCGGACATGTATAGTTCACGGAACTATGTCCTCTCTCGGACACATGTCCTCTCGTTCCGCAAATTGAACGAAAATAGTTCCATAGTTCCATTCAACCCTTATTCATCAATCACATATGTACAAGACGAAAAAAAAAAAAAACATGAATGCAACGAACATGCTTCTCATACGGTATGAGTTATACCCCGAAGTTTTCACGAAACCCAAAAGTATGGAGATGTGGCGATAAAGCTCGAACAGTTGGTGTACACTGTACAGCACACTGGAACTGAAATGAAGAAAAGAAATGAAAGAATATAATGCCCGCACCGCATTTCGTTCGTGAACGAATGTCATACATGTATGTATGCATTCAGGTCCGGACATGGACATGGTTTGCTAGTTCAATATCGGTGCGAGTACGCATACAGGCTCGGACATGGACATGGTTTGCTAGTTCCATATCGGTGCGATAATACATTTAGTTCCGGACATGGACATGTTTTTGATAGTTCCGATAGGTCCGAGTATACATTTAGTTCCGGACATGGACATGTTTTTGTTAGTTTCATATCGGTCCGATTATACATTTAGTTCCGGACATGGACATGTTTTTGCTAGTTCCATATCGGTCCGAGTATACATTTAGTTCCGGACATGGACATGTTTTTGCTAGTTCCATATCGGTGCGAGTAATGAGTATGCATTCAGGTCTAGTTCCTGGAACTAGTTCCGATCAGGAAAAGAACGGTTTCATGTTCGTTCCGCGGTTGGAACTATTTTGCGCATCTCTACACCACACCCAAACTGATGAATACAACTTTTTGAAGACTTCGCTTGGGTCATACAACATTCACTCATCAACATATACTGACAAGATCACCTCCCCCTATCTGCACAACATGCAACTCACTCTACGATGTCAGCTACTTACTAGGATGATCACCATGCACAGCCAACTCTTCCCGTACAGTTCCAGCCCTGCCTCTCCTACTCAAAACTCCATCACAGCAAAACATTATATTGATTTTTGAATATATTAAGAACCTCAAAATAGACATTTAAGACTATTTACTATCGAGCCGAAAGCCCTAGCAGCTAGTGCTCACTTTTTTTGTTAACACTTAATTTTAATTATTTGTTAATAAATTATAATAATAATAATAGGCAACAGAATAAAACTCTTGGGGGTGGCAGTGGTTAATATCATCGACCGCCGAGCGGAAGGTCTATAGTTCAAGTTCGCTTAATAGCCAAGAAAAAGTAATTTCTATACTGACAAAAAGTATGCAACGCAGTTGTGAATGGAAAGTGACTATACGTATTGCTGCAGGCATAACACTCACAGTATATGGTCAACTGAAATTCATCCTCTGCGTATTCAATATTAAAGTGCTCGAACGAATTATTACGGACTACATATAACCAACGCGGAATTTGGTCGGCTCTCGTCCTATCTAGGACAACCACCTCTGAGAGTATTGAACGAACATCAACGACGGCGAACATCAGGTTGTGTGCCAAACATCATAAGAGTATATGTAACTCTTGAATCTGCGCGAACTATAAAAAAAAAAAACACAATTAACTACGCGGAGTAGTATATTTGCAATCAGAAAACATACTGTAGACAAAGTACAAAGACAAAACTGGCACATCCCAACAACGAAGTCTGTGTCTGTGTGTGGAAAAGATTACAGTCTTCTTTCGATCGCAGAAGATTAAGACGAGCGACAATGGGACGCTTATGAATAAAACTCCCAACGCTTCTTTGTTCTATGGAACAAACACAATAAATGCATGCAAAGCACTTTGAGTATCTGATATAAACCGACCAGCCAACCTGTCGAGACATCATCATATCAGGACTATTAAAAAATGTCAGTAACGCAAGATTTAATCGAGTCCCTTGAATCCATTATATTCTCTCGACCCTTTTCTTTTATAAGAATCGGATATTTCGAATCAATCAGTATTGCTGTTGGTCTGCGTTATAAGAATCGGGATCTGTCTTATTTATTCGTTCTATTCGTTCTGTCCATATCGAAATTGTCTATACATTTTCCACTGATTCCTATACATACAAGTATATTGGCTTTTTATAACCATATCGTACGGAGAGAAGAGATCAAACTTAAAGGCAAAGAAAGAAAGAAGTTACTGAAATACTTATGGATACCGATTCAAATAGCAATAGCGAATTTACTGGAATGACCACATGTGGACGTTTCTACCAATACTATCTTTACATAAATAACTGTTTCTCAAGAGACTTACAACGGCCTTCTATAAAGCTAGTCATCCTGTTTTTCTAAGCCTGCCGAAGAACTAGATAAAACCAGGGGTTACAAAAAATTTAAAATAAACAAAAATCTAAATAAAAATAGGAATAATAACAAAATTATGAAAAATAAAAATTTAAATTCAAAAAAATAAAAATGAAGTAAAAAAAAATGTAAAAAAAATATTTTTTTCTGTTTGAATAAAAAAATTTAATAATAAAGTAAAAATATAAAAAAAGAGAAAATTTAAAAGTTTAAAAAATATGTATAAGATTACTTATTTTTGCAAGTTTAACGAAATACGGATTTATTTTAATACTATTTCTAGACTTTGTTCAAAGTTTACAAATGTACGTATTTGTTGTTACCTACCTTGGTGTTTTTTTTTTTTTGTTTTTTACAATAGTTGGATCCGGAAAGTGGTGTGGCTCGAAAAAATACAAAACGATCTACTGCCTACATGGCCTCCAGGATTTTCATGCAAGCGTTTACGATGACTTTTTTAGCGGAATGGGGAGACCGTTCTCAACTAACTACTATCATATTATCAGCTCGTGAGGTAAATATTTTACATACATTTTGAATGTACGCACAGAAAAAAATACTTCGTCATATTAAATACATTTATTCAGAACGCAACTAAGCGTATAACGGATAGTAATCCATATACATTCCAACCAGAATTGTTTTTTTTTTTTGTTCTCTCTATTCTTCAGTAACATTCATACTTAGCAATGTGCTATTATTGATGGTTCATGACGAATTTAAAGAAGAAACACTAAAACAAAACTAGCCCAATAAAGAAAGCTGATAGAGTAACGCAAAGGATAGAAGCAATAATAGACCAATTTTACTATAAGTTTTTTAAAAGGTTTTTGAAAAAGCATTTCCTTAGCTCGAAACAGTTTGTTTTAAGACATGGCTTATCCACTGAGGATGCCTTATTGAATTTCTATTCTCCCGTCTTTACTTACTTAGGTGGCGCTACATTCCGTGGTGAACATGGGCCTCAACCAACAAGCGTCTCCAGCTGGCACGGTCTTTGGCCAGTTGTTTCCAGCGCTGCACGCCCAGTTGGTTAAGGTCAACTTCCACCTGCGTGCGCGACCGTAGATGCGGCCTTCCTCCGCCGCGCCTTCCTTCCGGGGTGGATTCGAAGACTCTTCGGGTCGGAGCTGTATTTTCCATGCGCTCTACATGGCCTAGCCACCTTAGACGCTGTACACGTAGACGTCGTACCAGGCAGATCTCGCTGTACAACCCGTACAGTTCTTCGTTAAATCTTCTCCTCCACACACCATTTGAACATACGGGACCGTAGATAGTGCACAGAATTTTCCTCTCGAAACGACCAATGGCATCTTAATCCGCTTTTGTTAAGGTCCCAGCCTATGTGCCGTAAAGGAGGACTGGGATGATCAAGATCTTATATAGTGTCACCTTGGTTTTCCGAGAGAGGACTCTACTTCTCAATTGCCTCTTGTGCCCAAAGAAACAGCGGTTGGCCAGAGTGATTCTGCGTTATATCTCAGCGCTGGTGTTGTTGTCGCCGGTCATCAGTGAGCCAAAGTAGACGAATTCCTTGACCATTTCATAGTTATATCCGCCCATTGTGACGTTCTGGCCATTACGTCGGTGTTGGCCGTCTCTTTTAGATGAAAGCAGATATTTGGTTTTACCCTCATTAACCTTGAGACCCATCTTAGCCGCTTCTACCTCAATGCTTACAAAGGCCTCATTGACGTCTCGCTGTGTCCGCCCAATCACGTCCATGCCGTCGGCGTACCCAAGCAATTGCGTAGACTTGAAATAAATCGTACCTCTTGTGTTGGCCAGTGACTCTTGCACGATATTTTCAAGCACGATGTTGAAAAAGTTGCATGATAGCGCGTCACCTTGCCTAAACCCATTTTTAATTTCAAAGGTCTCGGTCTGCTCATTACCGACCTTAATAGAGTAGGGAGAATTGTCCATTGCCATCCTGCACAGTCGGACGAGTTTGGCAGGGATGTTAAAACTAGACATGGCTTTGTATAGCTCATCTCTGCTCATCACGCTGTCATATGTACGCAGCCTTGAAATCGACGAAAAGGTGGTGGGTGTCGATTTGATATTCCTGGGTCTTCTCCAAGAACTGCCGTAGCGTAAATATTTGGTCTATTGTGGCTTTACCTGGCCTGAAGCCAGACTGATAAGAGCTGATCAGATTATCCACAAACGGTTTCAGGCGTTCACACAATACGGCAGAGAAGATCATATATGCGATGTTAAGGAGACTTATTCCCCTAAAGTCTCCTTTCTGATGGCAAACTATGCTGAGATTCCATTCGTCGGGCATGCTTACCTCCGAGCATACCTTGCAAATGAGATGGTGCATGCACCTCAATAGCTCATCTTCAGCTGCCTTAAGAACTTCAGCAGACAGGCCGTCTGCGCCCGCGGCTTTATTAGACCTTTTTTTTGTTTTTTGTTGAAGCTTTTGCTATCTGTTTGAGCACTCAGACGCAAATACTGGTCCATTGTACTCCAGACAGACACCTTACATTACTGTATTTTCCCCGTTGTCCGGAGAAAAGTGAGGAGGAGCTTCAGTGACATAGAGCTCAGAGATTCGGCACACACCACGTCGGCGTCAAGGGTGAGTCACCGTGCGCGAGCAAAGGCGGGACAATCACAGAGGAAATGCTCTGCAGTATCATCCTCCTCGCAACATGCAACATAGGTAGACGTCTCAATGATGCCAAGTACGCAGAGGTGCTTAGCAAAAGTGTAGTGGCCCGTAATGACTCCCACAAGCCTTCTGCAGTCGATTCTCCTTAAAGACAGGAGGATTGCTGCGGATTTCTTGCAGACATCAGGGTATACGGGCTTAGCCATCCTACAACCTGGACAATCCCTCCATCTACGGTTGTGTGTATTAAACACCCAATCGTTAATGTAGGAATTTTCCAATTTTGGGAATAAAGAATACTTTCACTGTGTGCCAAAGAGTGGGTATGCACGCAAGTGTTAGGCTAGCTATTTTCAAAGTAGGAAGCAGCTGCTTTATACCTTTTTGCAGCATAACAGGATATATCCCGACAGTGCCTGGCGATTTGTAGCCATCGAAGGATGCCACAGCAAATTCTAGGGCTTCAGTCGTAACCACGTGCGACGCAACGCAACGAGCCGATGACGATCTGATTTCCCGGGAAATTAGTCTCAAGCAGTAACCTAAGAGTTTCCGCTTTAGACTTGTTAAAGGTACAGTTATGTCGCAGACTACCCTACCGTTCCCCTCCCCTCATCGATGATGACCATTGCCATGCATGCATTATCAACAACCACGCGCGGCATGCATGATCAACACTCCGGCAACAAACAAAACATGACACCTTAAGTAAAGCGCATTCTTTTCCCACCGGTAAACTCACCAGAAAAGCCGAGTCAACAAAATTGAGGAAGAAACCGCACTGAGGAGTTCAGTTCAGTTTTTCCACCTTCAGTTTTTCCACCTTTCCACCTCACTTCCAGTTCGTTAACATATGTGTAAAGACGCTCTTCTTGGTTTAATAATAAAAAAGGTTTTAAAGATACAAAACAAGTGTAGTTTTTTTATGCCAAACGCTCGGGGAAATTCATTAAGTGGCGCAGTCGGTATACCCTGGGTACGTGTTTCGATAAAGAATCCGCGGTTAATATTAATTATTTAACTCAGGCGAACAATACTACGACAAAGTAGTGAAGTGAATAATATTACGAAAAAGTAAACGAAATAAACTTACACCCGTATTAACGAACAATACTACGACAAAGTAGTGAAGTGAATAATATTGTTGCGGAGATGCAAGCGGACCGCTAAGTTCGAAAACTCTCTGGAAGCGGGGAATCGGAATGATGTCAACTTCCAATGGAATTGTCAGAGCGTTCTAGAGATTTCCAAAGGGGAACTTCCAACGGCGAACGTTCGAGACGGTGGACCGAGAGCTATATAAGCGCGAACACTCGCCCTTGACATTCATTCAGTTTGTGGTCTAAAACAACGTGTGACAAGTCGGTGTGATCAACCAAGGTGAAAAGAAAAGCTTTCAATAAAGGTTTGTGTATTGTGTAATAAAGTTTAAAGTGGATTGTTCTGTGTAATAAAGTTTAAAGTGGATTGTATTGGATAATAAATAAAAGTGGGGAAGCTACACAGATAATTGATCTGTGGTGAAAGAAATAAAAGTGTGTGTGTGTGTGTTTAATTGGGAAAACGCAGAAAATTGTAGTTTATCGCAATCCAGTGGTGCGAACCCTATTTGGTGTGGGGATTGAATAAATTCGTAACATTTGGTGTCAGAAGTGGGATTGCGAGTAAACGAGTGGAACGTTTATTTAAATTGTGAATTGCACAAAGTGAATTGTTAAGAGATAGAAAAAATGGTGAAATTGGAAAAGTTGACAATCGAACAACTGAAAAGAGAGCTGGATGCTCGGCAATTATCCACAGTGGGAAGTAAAGCCAACCTGGTGGAGAGATTGCGATCAGCGTTGTAGGAAGAAGGTGTCGACTGGGAGAGTTACGAATTCGTAGTGGAGAAGCCGTCGACATCTACTGAGCCAGGGTTCGATATGCAGCAAATTCTCGCGGCTATGAACGCCATGAGTGCTTCCATGAGCCAGAGACTAGAAGCAACCATACATCAAAAGTTGGAGGAAAATTCCACTTCTCTGAGCCAGAAATTAGATCAAAAACTGGAGGAAAATTCCGCAGCTGTAAGTAGAAAGTTGGAGGAAAATTCCGTTGCCGTACATCAAAAGTTGGAGGAAAATTCAACTTCCATAGGTCAGAAACTAGAGAAGCTAGAGACGTTGGAAGAGATGCTACAGAACAATCGAGAAAGCTTGAGAGACATCCAGCAAGCCGTCAACGATCGGTTCCAGGGCGTCGAAGAGAGAATCGATACACTGGATAAGAAGGTTCTGGATCTCGAAAATAACCAGGAAAAGAGAATCGAGACACTGGACAAGAAGGTTCTGGAACTCGAGAAAACTATCCAGAACGTACAGCATCAAGGAATCGTCGTACCGACTGCAGCATCAAAATTCACAGCTCCCAGCTTCGACGGCAAGAGCGCTTTTAACATCTTTAAGCTCCAGTTCGAGACAACAGCGGAACGGAATCAATGGGGAGAGGAAGATCGTGTGGCTGCCCTAGTAATTTCCCTTAAAGGTGAAGCAGCTGACGTTCTACAGACCATCCCGGAGACCCAGAGAAGGAACTACACAGCCATATGGGATGCTCTTCATCGAAGATACGGCAGTGAGCACATGCAGGAGATGCACAAGCTGGAACTCAAAGGACGCAAGCAGCGTGGAAACGAGACCATCCAGCAGTACGCTGCCGACATCGAGAGGCTGTCTCATCTAGCCTACGCGGATGTTCCAGTTGATGTGGTGGATAAACTAAAAACGGATTCCTTCATCCAAGGGCCAAGGGACCCCGATACGTAACGAAGTCTGATTCTCCTGCCGAAGACATCTTTCAAGGAGACAGTTGCCAGCGCCCACAACAACGGCGAGTAGGAGTGGTTCATTCCCGGGTAGATGCTACATCTGCGACCAGCAGGGGCACATTGCGAGGAACTGCCGTCTGCGGAGAAAGCGTTCCTTCAGCAAATTGCGACGTAATTCCAGAGCAACGACAGTGAGTAGGAGTCGCTCGTTCCCAGGTAGCTGCTATATCTGCGACCAGCAGGGGCACATTGCAAAAGACTGTCGTCTGCGGAGAAAGCGTTCTCTAAGCAAATTGTGGCGTTGTTCCAGAGAAACAACGGTGAGTAGGAGCTGCCCGTTCCCAGGTAGATGCTACATCTGCAACGAGCAGGGGCACATGGCGAGAAATTGTCATCTGAGAAGAAGGCGTTCGAGGTTTGATTCGCGAAAAGGAGAACAAGCGAGAGCACGCGAATACCGGAAGGGAAGCAGCCATAGAAATGCGGATGCATTAACGAACCGAACTCGCGGCGTTGAATGCAAGCATTGTTCACGTGCGGAAACCAAAGAAGAGGTCACCGATATCCGTTGTTTCCAGGTGCTGGCAGAAGATGCTTGGAGTGCCGAGAAGGTTGGAAGAAAGCAGCGAGAGGATGCCGATCTGGCAGTCATCATTGACTACCAAGAACGAGGTTTTCGACCAACTTGGCAGGAAGTATCCAGTGAAAGCCCAATCGTGAAAGCTTACTGGGCTCAATGGCAGAGTTTGAAGCTGAAGAACGGTTGCCTCTACCGCAGTTGGGAAAGTGAGGACGGGAACATTGTAAACGATCTGCTGGCAATACCAAAAGGGCAAATCGACAAGGTCATCCGAGAATACCACGAAGGACCAAGCGGGGGTCATCTTGGTGTTAACAAGACTGTAGAAAAGATCAAGAGACGTTTCTACTGGGTAGGATACCATGAGTCGGTTACGCGTTTCATTCGCAGGTGTGAACAGTGTGCGAAGGCAAAGGCGCCAGTTAAGAAAACTCGAGGAAATATGCAGCAGTACAATGTTGGAGCACCGTTCGAACGTAGCGCACAAGTACGCGCTAGTGGTGATCGATTACTTCAGCAAGTGGCCTGAGGTGTTTTGCATCCCGAACCAGGAAGCCAAAACCATTTCGGATGCATTCGTGAATAACTGGGTTTCGCGTTATGGAGTACCAATGGAACTGCACTCAGACCAAGGGAGAAACTTCGAGTCGTCGGTGTTCAAAGAACTCTGTGACATGCTAGGTATCAGAAAGACGCGGACAACACCATTACATCCACAATCTGATGGCATGGTCGAAAGGTTCAACCGGACGATGGAGGAATACCTGAGAAAAGTCGTCGTCGGAGATCAGAAGGACTGGGATGAACATCTTCCCCTTTTCTTAATGGCATACCGTTCGGCACAGCACAATTCAACGGCAACAACACCCGCCGAAGCCATTTTTGGAACTGATCTCCGACTTCCATCGGACTTGAAGTTCGGCGTGGTACTACCGACAACTAGCGGCAGGGAAGACTTCGTAACCGAAAAGAAGGAACAGCTGAACTCTATCCATCAGTTCATCCGGGAGCGACTGAACTTGGTCAGCGATAAAATGGAGGCGCGATACGACTTGAGGGCGAATACTTCTGGATTCGAGACCGGACAATTGGTATTGCTGTACAACCCACAACGGAAAAAAGGCTTGTGCCCCAAATTGCAATCAGCCTGGGACGGACCATATGAGGTCATCAAGAAACTCAATGACGTGGTATACCGGATACAGCAGATGGGAAACAGACGGGCGAAGTATAAAATTGTCCACGTAGAGAGGTTAGCACCATATTACGGAGAAGGGTCCAATCGCTTGTTCGAGGACGAACAAGTTTAGGAGGAGGGCAGTGTTGCGGAGATGCAAGCGGACCGTTAAGTTCGAAAACTCTCTGGAAGCGGGGAATTGGAATGATGTCAACTTCCAATGGAATTGTCAGAGCGTTCTAGAGATTTCCAAAGGGGAACTTCCAACGGCGAACGTTCGAGACGGTGGACCGAGAGCTATATAAGCGCGAACACTCGCCCTTGACATTCATTCAGTTTGTGGTATAAAACAACGTGTAACAAGTCGGTGTGATCAACAGGGTTGCTTAAATGTCACTTTTTGTGGTTTTTATACGTTTTGCCGTAAAAAAGCGTATAAAAGTGTATTAAAGTGTATAAAATTGTATCATAAGGTATAAAACTGTATTTAACTGTATAAGAGGCCATAAAAGTTTATAAAATTATATATAAGTGTAAAAAAGTGTATACAAGTGTATACAACAAATCACAGGCCAGCGAATTTTCAATAGCAGATGCAGTGGAGGATTGGAAAACAATTTTAAACAACGCCTTGGAGAATGGACATGGACAATGTCACAAAAAAATTTTGGAACGGACAGTAAAAAATAATGTTTTCAATGTACATTCAATAGCAGCAAATTATTTGCACCCCAAATATAGGGGGCAGCTTTTGTCCTCTGAGGAAAGGCTAAAAGTAGATGAAAACCTTATTTCGATACTGAGTTCAAAGGCCATGGATTCAATATTTGCTTACGACAATAAAGCAGGAATTTTTTCCTTACTTAGTGAAAAGCTCGAGGACGGCGACTACAAAGTAACCACATACTGGAATTTCGCTAAAAGGCACCACATGGAACTTGCAGAATACGCCCAAAAACTTTTAAGTATACCAGCTTCTTCGGCACAATTGGAAAGGGTGTTTTCCACTTGGTCTATGATACATAGTGATTTAAGAAATCGTATGGATTTTAACAAGTCCAAGATGTTACTTAACATTTACTATTCCCTTAAAATAAAGGACTCGAATAAATCGGAGCTATATTAAAAATCAAAATGTTTTTATTGTTTTATTTCTCAAATGCTTATTTTTAGGATCTTTATGCTTTTCTTTGACTTTTATAAATTTTTTTCAGTTTTATACCTATTCCTTGCTTTTATACACTTTTATACACCAGCAATATTTTTCAGATGTATAATACACACTTTTATACACGTAAAAAAGTGTGTATAATACGCCAACTATTATACTGTTGCGGAGATGCAAGCGGACCGTTAAGTTCGAAAACTCTCTGGAAGCGGGGATGGGAATGATGTCAACTTCCAATGGAATTGTCAGAGCGTTCTAGAGATTTCCGAAGGGGAACTTCCAACGGCGAACGTTCGAGACGGTGGACCGAGAGCTATATAAGCGCGAACACTCGCCCTCGGCATTCATTCAGTTTGTGGTATAAAACAGCGTGTGACAAGTCGGTGTGATCAACCAAGGTGAAAAGAAAAGCTTTCAATAAAGGTTTGTGTATTGTGTAATAAAGCTTAAAGTGGATTGTACTGTGTAATAAAGTTTAAAGTGGATTGTATTGGATAATAAATAAAAGTGGTGAAGCTACACAGATAATTGATCTGTGGTGAAAGAATTAAAAGTGTGTGTGTTTCAATTTAAATAAAAAGGACAATTGTAGTTTATGGCAATCCAGTGGTGCGAACCCTATTTGGTGTGGGGATTGAATAAATTCGTAACAATACGTCTACAACTCTGGTGATCAACCAAGGTGAAAAGAAAAGCTTTCAATAAAGGTTTGTGTATTGTGTAATAAAGCTAAAAGTGGATTGTACTGTGTAATAAAGTTTGAAGTGGATTGTATTGGATAATAAATAAAAGTGTATTAGTCCGATCGAAATAAAACACTTAGCTACACAGTTCATAATATTTATTTATATTCATTCGGTAACACACGCTACACGTCCATCCAGGATCACTTTTCTACACCGAATACTTCCTACTCATCTCAATTATCTCTTCCTTTTCGTCCTGTTTTCCGGTGTTGCCGTCTAACATCTGCTCGCCGGTGTTACCGTGTAACATTCGGCTATCCTGCTTTTGTGACGTCTCGGCACTATATTTTGCATTTATGTTGTCGTATCAGATTCTGGTTCACAATCAGCCCCATCTGCTGGTAGACTTAGCCATTTACGCATCCGATCTGATGCAAACACGGAATGAAACTTTTTCTGTGTTCGTTGAGCTCCTGGTATATCTTCGATTAGGTATCTATCATGACCGAGCGATCTTGTAACTAAATATGGACCTCTCCAACGGGCGTCTAACTTACGCGATGTGCCCGTGGCTTGCAAATCATTTAAAACCAGCACCATATCTCCACAAGTATACTGTGTAGGATACTTACGTTTCTGGTCGAATCTTCTTTTCTGTTTCGACTTAGATTTTTGGATGTTATTGGCAGCTATCTCTCTTATTGTACTTAGTGGTAATTTTTCTTCTACAGTAGCCCAATTGTGCAATGCTTGAACCACCTTATTTTTAGCTGCCGACCGAAGAGAAAATCCAAAAACGAGTTCATGTGGTGTCATCTTTGTCGTCTCGTTCTTCGTAGTATTGAGTGTCCACTGTATCGTGTTCAAATAGAGATCCCAATCAACATTATCAGCGCGTTTAGTCATAGCTCGTACTGATTCGACGATGGTGCGATTATAACGCTCGACTTGGCCGTTGGCCCTTGGCGTAGCGGTTGCATTCGTCACATGTTTTACAAAGTTCTCTTCGCAAAAACTCTTGAATTTCAACGAGGTAAACGCCGCTCCTCTGTCTGTCACAATTGTTGCTGGCAATCCGAAATAACTGCTCATCTCGTCCAGAAATTTCAAAACATACTTTGTTTCGGTTGTTCTCACAGCTTTCATCCTCACATATTTTGTAAAACCATCTACCAAGACTAGGATGTGAAGGTTCCCAGCTTTACTTTTTACAAACTGGCTCTCGAGGTATTGGATGTAACGATCCTTCCCGTTTGCCATAGTTGCCTTTGGAATAGGCACACTCGATACAGGAATTAATATACTTTTCCACAAAATCTTTTGCCCTGGCAAACCAAAAATGTTTCTGCAATATTTCCAACGTTTTCGTCAAACCAAAGTGGCCTATCTCGTCATGACAGCTCCTGACTAATCGATACTTAAGAGAATCTGGAACGTACCACTTTAAGTCACCACCCACCTTACGGAACAATCGACCTTCCTTGATGATGTAATCGGTATGAATTTGTTTATCTTCTGTAGAAGTTGGTTGTTTACGCAGGACTTCACATATATCTGCAACTTTTCCGTCTTATCTCTGCAATGATGTCAGCCAATCTTCTCTATTGATGTTGACACTTAAAACTTTGAACTCTTTACCCTCCTCGCATTCAGGGAAATTCCTGCTTAGACTGTCCACATGCGACATTAAGGTTCCTGCACGATGGACGAATTTGATGTCAAATTCTTGCAAACGTAATAGCCATCGAGCAATCCGACTTGTCAAGTTTGTCATATTTTTGAGAGTTACAATGGCTCTACAGTCAGTTACTACTGTAAACGGTTTCCCTAAAAGATATATTCGGAAACGATCGGCGCTATCGACGACAGCTAACAGTTCAAGTTCATAGCTATGCCATTTTCGTTCGCAGTCTGTGGTACGCCGGCTGAAGTAGCTTACTACATGTAGGAGGTTGGCATCATCCCTTTGACAGAGTATTCCTGCAATACCCACTGCGCTTGCATCCGTGTGCAGTTCGTGAACACAAGACTGGTCGTACGTTGCCAATATTAGCTTAGAACACAAACGTTGTTTAAGCTCTTGAAAGGCTTTCTCTTGCTCAGAATGCCAAAAGAATGCAGCATCTTTTCTCAACAACTCATTCAACGGACCTGCTATCCGTGCGTACTCACTTACGAACTTCCGAAAATAACCGGATAACCCTAGGAACTGTCTTACTTGCTTAATAGACGATGGTGTAGGGAAATCAGCAATTGCGGCAGTCTTTTTCGATCCCGGTCTTATTCCTTCAGCCGATAAATTATGCCCTAAATACTCGACTTGCCTTTTAAGAAATTCGCATTTCACCAGTTTTAAAGTTAAACCGCTCTCAAGTAACTTTTCCAAAAATGTTTCCAGCTTAGCCAGACCCTCTTGAATTGTTTTACTTGGAATTATGACATCATCCAAAAAAACTAGTATATCTTTCGGTTCTAGCTCCGCAATTAGTTTGTCCATCATTGCTTGAAACACCGCGGGTGCGTTGACAAGACCAAAAGGCATCCTACAGAACTCCAATTGCATATTATGTATTTGGAAAGCCAATAAATGTCTGGATTCTTCGGCTACTGGTATTTGGAAGTACCCCGAGTTAAGGTCTAGGATAGTGAACCATTTATATCCGCTTAGTCTATTTAGTTGTTCCTCTACAACTGGCATTGGATATTTTTCCTTCTCTGTGATGGCATTCAATTGTCTAAAGTCAATGCACGTCCTTAGCATGCCATCCTTCTTCGGAACTAAGACAATAGGAGAAGTAAAATTTGAACTTGACTTACGTACTATATTGTTTTCCAAAAGCTCTTGGACTGTTTCGCTAACCAATTCTCTTTGCGCAAATGGTATGCGACTAGCTCTTTTACCTTTGGGTTCTGCTTCCGTCAATTTTACCTTTATCTCTGTATCCCGCGCAACCCCCAATTCCGACAAATTTTTGGCAAAACAGGGACGGTATCGATTTACCAACGAGTGTAAGCTCTTGACTACGTCTTCCGAAACGGTTTCATCGACATTTATTTCTTTTTCTGTAATTTCGTCACTCAGCGTCTTGATTTTAAGAACATGGTCTGAATTGTACGCAATATTGACCTTATTATCAGAAAACTCAACCCGCACGTGTGGTTGGCACAGCACTGACCTCCCGACAATAACACTAACTGTCTGAGCATCGTTTGGTACCACGAATACTTCACCGATCATTTTAACGTTCTCTATGTCAATAACACCGTAAAATTTCCCGATTGTATCGCAACCACCGCCGCCAAATCCACTGAGCTGAGTCTGACTTTGAGTATACGGAATACATTATTTTTCACATCGTCTTCCCGTACCGTCACGCACTCGCTTCCCATGTCTATATATCCGAGCAACAGAACATCGTTTAACCTAACCGTTTTGTAGCAGTCATTATTCACTTTGTCCTTGGTCACGCAAGCGACATGAGCACTTCTTTTCTTTGGACAATCCCGAGCTCTATGTCCTTTTTGTTGGCACACAAAACAAATAATTCGCGAACAGTCATTTGGAATTTCCTTATTTACCGACGCGCTACCGCTTTTATTATCCAAAGGAACACATTTCTGCCATTTGTCCTTATCGGGTGTTTGAACGAATCTTTTACTTTCGCGCACTTTCTTATGGTCTTTTAAACTTTCTAAAGATTTCACACGCTCGAGAAACGCAAAGCACGAAGTAAAATCTTGCCCGCAAAGCTGTTCGATCAGTTTCTCATCATTAAGTCCCGTAATGAGGTAGCGTATGATAGCGCTTTCTGACAATTTACCCCGCATACCGATCATTCGCACTTCAAAAACGTAATCTTCAATGTTTTCATTTTGCTTACGGACTCGGGCCATCATTTGCAGATGAATGTCTGCCTCATTAACCACTACTGGAAACGCCTTTAACATCGAGGATTTTAACTCCTCCCAAGTGGTAATATTTCCCGTTTCCGAATCAATCCAGTACTTTGCTGAACCTTGAAATTTGATCATGCACGCACAAATAATTAAAGTATCACTCCAATCAAAAATTTGTTTTAATTTTTCGACTTGTGACACCCATTGTGTACTATTCAACGACGTAATGTCACCAGGGTGAAACTTTGGCAAAGCACTCACGACCTCGCTTACTGAAACCCTCATTCCCGAATTGCTGACCGAATCGTTTAAATTTGCATTCGTTGTAATATGGCTTTTTACAAAATTGCATTCTTTTTGCCAAAGGTCTCGCTCCTTTTCCAACAACGCCTTCTCGCGACGCAACAACTCAATTTCCCGCTGGGCCGACTCTGAATTATTGGGACTATCACCATCTCTTGATTTTTCACTCTCAACTGCGCTGGTACCACCCTCTATAGCGAAAGAGTATTCTGGATTTACTTGCAGATACTCCTGCAGCCGAACAATACATTCCGTTTTACTTCCGATCGAGCTCAAATTTAATTTTTCCAATTCAGATTTTATATTCTGAATGGTCCACTTAGTGATAGTATCGTGCGCAGACATTTTCCTTCTCGTTTACAATACCGACAGCGACGCGCACCCCAACAAAAAAATGTATTCTTCGTTTTCTTCCTGTCTCGACACGTACACAGCCGATTGTGTTTTCTTTTCCGAAATTCCGAACCGTTACAATACTCTTGCAACTTCAACAACTCGGCGATTCACCACAACCACTGTCGCTTTTCCGATACAAAGATAGCCAAACGAAACTATACCCCTACAGCACAATCGCAGACAGCGCACGCATACACAAAAACAACTGTCGCAATTTCGATACAGAACAATCCAAACGAAACTACCCCTACAGCACGATCACAGACGGCGGCGCCACACAAAATGTTTATCTATTTACTGCAGCTGCGCAGAAAATCAGTTTACGATTTTACTTATTGTTTTCTTTTTAACTTTATTCCTGTGGATCCCACTTCTGATTTATTAGTCCGATCGAAATAAAACACTTAGCTACACAGTTCATAATATTTATTTATATTCATTCGGTAACACACGCTACACGTCCATCCAGGATCACTTTTCTACACCGAATACTTCCTACTCATCTCAATTATCTCTTCCTTTTCGTCCTGTTTTCCGGTGTTGCCGTCTAACATCTGCTCGCCGGTGTTACCGTGTAACAAGTGGTGAAGCTACACAGATAATTGAAGTGTGTGTGTGTTTTTAATTGGGAAAACGTAGAAAATTGTAGTTTATCGCAATCCAGTGGTGCGAACCATATTTGGTGTGGGGATTGAATAAATTCGTAACAATATTACGAAAAAGTAAACGAAATAAACTTACACCCGTATTAACGAACAATACTACGACAAAGTAGTGAGTGAAGTGAATAACACTACCAAAAAGTAAACAAAATAAACTTATACCCGTATTAACGAACAATAGTGAAGTGAATAACACTACCAAAAAGTAAACAAAATAAACTTATACTCGTATCAACGAACAACACTACTACGAAGCAGAGAAACGTGAGAGCCACACCGGACAACCTGGACCAACGGAAAATACGCAGGACCCAAGAAGTCGACAGAAAGCGAAACCCAGGACCAATCAAGATGACATCGGAAGAAACAGCAACGACAGCAACAATTGTAAGTCATCTTACACTAAGTATAGATCCTCTAAAATATTTAAACAACCTCCCTAACTACGATGGTAACATAGAAAATCTACATAATTTTATCGATATGGTCGACAGAATATACCCAACTCTTGGCAGGTACGATGCGGCAGGGCAACTTTTCTTTTTTGATATTATAAAAAATAAATTGATAGGTAGAGCCAGGGAAGCCGTAGAAATTAACAATAGTGTAAGTAACTGGGAAGAAGTTAAGAAAATATTCTTCCAATACTTTGGTGACAGGAAAACTACAGAACAGCTTTATGACGACCTTAGGAGCATACCTTTCAAAAATCATTGCCAGGAATACTACAACAACATTAAGATAATGTTGAGACGACTTAATAACAAAACTAGGACGGATAGGGCCCACAACAGCAGCGAAATAGAACAAAACTGTAAATCAGCCCTAAGAATTTTCATTAGTAAAATCCCGGAACCAATGAAGGGACTTTTATACTGTAGAAATCCCGCAAACTTAGAAGAAGCTATGCAAATCTTGTCAGAGACAGGATACGCATATTCCAAGGGCTATCATAGAGAACACGTAAGCAGTAATCCAAATCAGGTACCCCCATTTAGTCGAAACCCCCAACAACATCATGACAGGTTCAACAATGCAAAACTCAGACACGACAGGCAACATTTTCGTGGAAACACTACGGGTTCAAGTAACCAGATCAGACTAAATCAGAGCAACCAACTTAGACTAGGTCAAAGTAGCCAATTTAGAACGCACATATATAGCCACTCGAGAAACAACAGCAATAATAATAACACAGTTGAACCAATGGACACTTTGTCAGCCGTAACTAGGCAAATTAATAAGTTGGAAAATGACGAGGATTTTCGGGAAGGAAGCCCAACGGCCGACTACCCTATATAATCGTTAATGCTAAAAATAATCACACATTAAGAATACTGATCGACACGGGATCAGAGACCAGTATCCTTAATCCGGGAATATGCCACCCTAAATGGCAAACAAAGTTACAAAAACCACTCAAAATTATAACAACTAGCACACCCGTATACATAGACAGGAAAGTTAAAATCCCATTGTTCAAAGAATTCGGCAAACCAAGTAAAACAGCAGAGTTCTTAGAATTTAAGTTCCATGAAAGCTTCGACGGGCTAATAGGAAACAATATCCTATTGCCAATAGAAGCAATTCTCGATTTCAAAAGAAGAACTCTTGTGGTGGGAGAAAATGAAATTCCACTCTTCTTTAATAAAGACGATGAAAAAATATCGTACGAAGAGTACCAAAAGCATGTCCCCACATTGGAAGTTTACCATTCGGAAACGAGCATAGAGCCAATTTTAAAACAAATACGTACACAACACTTAAATAAAGAAGAAAAAGATGCCGTCTTAAAATTAATTACACAATTTTCGACAATTTTTTTCCAAGAGGGCACTGATCTTTCATTTACAAGTGTGATTAAGCACGAGATAAAAACGAAGAACGAAATTCCGATTTATGCACGTAACTATAGGTATCCGGAAATTCATCAGAAAGAGGTAGAGTCTCAGATAAATGAGATGTTAAAGCAGGGAATAATCCGCCCAAGTGACTCACCCTATTCAGCCCCAATCTGGGTCGTCCCGAAAAAGGCAGACGCTTCAGCCAAAAAAAGTGGAGAATTGTCATCGACTATAGAAAACTTAATGAGGTTTCTATCGATGATAAATTTCCAATCCCTAACACCGATGACATATTCGATAAACTAGGGAAGGCCCAATATTTTACGACACTTGACTTTGCCAAAGGTTTTCACCAAATCGAAATAGCCAGCAAGGACGTAAAAAAGACCGCCTTCTCAACCAGTAACGGACATTACGAATTCCTCAGAATGCCGTTCGGGCTAAAGAACGCCCCGGCGACATTTCAGAGGATGATGAACTCTGTGCTGGCTGAGTATATCGGCAAAATCTGTTTAGTGTATATGGATGATGTTATAGTCTTTTCAACTAGCCTACAATCAAGAAAGATCAAGAAAGTGTTCCAAAGGCTCAAAGATGTTAACCTGAAGGTGCAGCTCGACAAGAGCGAATTCTCATCACGACAGAGGGAATTAAACCTAATCCTCAGAAAATCGAAGCCATCGTAAACTATAAGCTCCCCAAATCCCAAAAGCAAATAAAGGCTTTCCTCGGAATAACGGGCTACTATCGAAAATTTATAAAAGACTACTCCAAAGTAGCAAAGCCCATGACCCTCTGTTTAAAGAAAGGAGCCAAAATTGACACGAATGACCCCGATTATAATCAAAGCTTTGAAAACTTGAAAGCGTTGATTACATCGGAACCAATACTTAAACACCCAGACTTCTCTAAGAAATTTACACTCACGACGGACGCTTCAAATTACGCAATCGGCGCCGTCTTGTCCCAAGATGGTCACCCGACTTGCTATGCCAGTCGCACCCTGAACGACCACGAGATCAATTACTCAACGGTCGAAAAAGAACTACTTGCCATAGTATGGGCAACTAAATATTTTCGGCCCTACTTATATGGAAGGAAGTTCACAATCAGGACAGACCATCGTCCATTAGTTTGGTTGAGTATCATTAAAGGAACCTAACGCCAAACTACAAAGGTGGAAGATAAGACTTGAAGAGTTCAACTTCGAAGTGGAGTATGTTAAGGGCAAAGATAGTCGCAACCATCCATAGCGCCAACGAAGACAGTAACGATCACATTCCAATAATAGATTCACCTGTAAACATATATAAAACCCAGATGATCTTGAATAAAACAGATAAGTTAAATAATCATAAAATATATAACACGTTCAATAGAAGGAGGATTGTAATAGAATTGAGGGACTTTAAGGAAGATTTTGTTCTCGACAAAATGAAAAAATTGTTACCACATAAAGGCATAGTTGCCATTTACTCCAACCACGACCATACATTCGCGAAATTCCAAGACATATATCTAAAATACTTCAGTAAGAATAAACTTTTAAGAATAATAAAATGTAGCAAATTTTTAGGCGATTTAGATGATGAAGAGAAACTAGCACATGTCATAATTGAGACCCATAGACTACTTAACCATAGAGGTATTAACGAAACCTATGAGGAAGTCAAAGATATCTACTATGCACCCAAGCTCTAAGAAAGTATTAAAAAATTCATAAACAATTGCGAAATCTGTAATAAGTCAAAATATGATAGGCAGCCATATAAACTCCCATTGAAATTAACTGAGACACCAACAAAGCCCAACCAAATCCTTCATATAGATATTTGGTATGCCAATATAAATCTTATGTATGTGACAACGATAAATTTACAAAACATGCTATGATTCAAGAAATCAAACACAGAACATGGATAGAACTACTAAAAACCCTCAGGGTTAGGTTCGCAACACTGGGTATCCCCTACAAAATTGTCACAGACGGAGAAAGTGGATTCTCCTCAATCCTAATAAAAGAATACTTAAAAGAAAATAATGTTGAATTACATATTACCACTCCATATAGAAAAACAGGGAATTCGGATATCGAAAGATTCCACTCCACTCTGAACGAGCACATACGAACATTTGCAGCGGACGACAGCAATAGGGACACTTTGAGGAATAAAGTTTTAAAGGCTGTCACCTTATACAATAAAACAATTCACTCCGCCACACGAAAAAGGCCCATAGATTTCATTAACGGAGAAATAGGAAGCGAGGACTATCCAAAGATTGTAGAATTTACTAAGAAATACAAGGAAAGGTATATTAATAGGCTTAATAGAGAAAAGAAAGATGTAGATCTTAGGGAAACAAAGCATACATACTTAAAAAATAGAGGCAGCAATAAACTGAAACCAATACATAAGAAATCAAATCCCGAGGTAATAGACAAAGACCATGTTAGGGATGAAAAGGGAAGCAAATTTTACAAAACACAGGTAAAACGCAAGTTTAAATACGAAAACACATAAAATTTCAGATACTGCTTCTACTAACTATAACAACACTAAAAACCCATGGACAAAAAATCGACATACAGAACCTCGACAATGGACAAGGACAAGGATACGTTACAATAAGAGACAAACAAATACACGTCATACAAAGCTACACAAAATTACTTCACCGCGTGAACTTGACCACATGGACTGAAAATCTAGACATAATTCGACACAACATTAACAAACTGAGCTACAAAAACGAATATCCAACCATGATACATAGTTATAACATGTTGACTCAGGAAATAAACGGACTACTGAAAAAACCTAATCATAAGACTAAACGAGGACTAGTAAATATTATAGGAACAGGCTTAAAATACCTGACGGGCGTGATGGACCACGACGACGAACAAGAAATAATACAAAATATCGAAACGATACAAAAAACAACCAAAACGTGATCGACGGATTAAATGACCAAATACACATAAACCACCATTTTGACGAAACCATAAACAACATAACAAGACACATAAACAAACAACAACTAGATATAAAAAGACAACTGCAAAACTTAGGTAACGCAATAAATAAAGAATATTCGGAAATCGCTCATATGCAGCAAGTTTTCCAAATTCAATACGACATACAACTACTAAAAGAACAGGTTAGAAAAGTTAAGGACAATTTATTGGCAAGCCAACTCGGAATCCTAGGGAGGGATATTCTGTCACCCAAAGAGATAGAAACATTTAATATAACAATTGAAGACTTATCAAATATCCAAAGCTCTGTAATAAGTTATGATGAACAAATAATGTTTGTACTTATGCTACCAAACTACTCAAATGTTAAATATTTTAAGATTTTAATGGAACCGATACCAAATAAAAATAACTTAGAGTTAGTCACTCCTTATAGAGAATTTGTAAGTGATGGAAAGCATAACTATAGAAATATAAATGGAACAATTAAAATTAAAGATTTAGAATTAATTAAAGATACATGCATTTCTAATATTTTCAATAAAAATCCCATATGTAACTTCGTAAATAATACGAAGATTGAAATTAAGCAACTGTCCAACAATATTGTCATTACCAAAAATGTTCCTTATACTCAAATAGTTCATAATTGTCATAATTACAGTGCAAACTTAATAGGAAATAACTTAATAAAATTCGAAAACTGTAAAATAAATATTAACGATATGAAATACGAAAACTTTATAGGATATGATAACTTTATTATACCAAACTCTAACAATGTGACAATGGGAAAGATTGAGGTGAACTTTTCAGCGGAAGAAATTAAGACGAAACACTTAGAAAATCGGAGATTGATAGAAGAAATTAAATTTAGAAATAACGTACATGAACGAGTAAATTTGGGAATAACATTTATAGTAATTATTTGCCTAAGTACTATCGCATTCACATTCTGCCAAAAGCACAAACTCGGTAAAACAAAGGTCAAAGTCGAAATTATGAATGTAGATTCTCCGGAGCAGAATCTTAAGGGGGGGCGAGTTATGTCGCAGACTACCCTACCGTTCCCCTCCCCTCATCTATGATGACCATTGCCATGCATGCATTATCAACAACCACGCGCGGCCTGCATGATCAACACTCCGGCAACAAACAAAACATGACACCTTAAGTAAAGCGCATTCTTTTCCCACAGGTAAACTCACCGGAAAATCCGAGTCAACAAAATTGAGGAAGAAACCGCACTGAGGAGTTCAGTTCAGTTTTTCCACCTTGTCACTTCCAGTTCGTTGACATATGTGTAAAGACGCTCTTCTTGGTTTAATAAAAAAAAAAAGGTTTTAAAGATACAAAACAAGTGTAGTTTTTTTATGCCAAACGCTCGGGCAAATTCATTAAGTGTACCATCAGATTTTCTGAGCGTATCCAACTTTATCGGTTTTCCGCGTTTGAGGACTTTAACCAACTTGCTAGTCGCACTTAGAGACTTGATCTCTTCGCAGAAGGTCTTATAAGAATCGTTCTTCGATTTACGAATGAGTTTTTTTATATTCTTTCTGCTTCGACCGGTACTTGTTCCAGTCATCTTCCGAGTTCGATTTGACCGATCTATTCAGAAGACTTCTGGCTTCCCTGCAAAGACTTAGAAGCTCAGCATTCCACCAGGGAACCAATTTTCTGCAGGGAGGTTTGCTGACAGGACATGCGAGTTGAAAACAATTGGTGATGGCGCTATTCAGGTAATGAGCAGCGTTCTCTACCAATTGTTTCGTTCTAAGTTTCACAAACTCCTCTCTAAACCGTACCCAGTCCGGCTTTCTCGGATTCCGTCTAGGTTGCAAGGAAGAGATCCCATAACTTAATCGAAATTCGATATACTTATGGTCCGACAGCGTAACATCAGGCAAGACTCTCCAGTCAGTGATGTCGCTCACATATCTGTTGGACAGGGTCAGGTCTATCACCTCCTGTCGTCTTGTCGTAACAAACGTTGGTTGAACGCCAACATTGTTGATCGTAAGGTCAGACGAGAGAGTGAAGTCCAAAAGATGGTCCCCTCTTGTATTGCATTTGCTACTGCTCCAAGCAGTATTTTGGACATTAGCATCGCAACACAAAATGAGACCAATCCTTCTGGCTTCACAGTACTCTACGAGTTCAGAAACTTCCTTCGGTGGTGGGGGTAGTATCGAGTAGAATAGTAGCTCCTCGTATACCCCCAAGGCCACATATGCATTTTTTCCACACCCGCGATGACTTGCTACTGCATGCAATTCTACTACTTAATAGAGCGGTAGCAGCCTTGCAGTACTGTAGATTGATCTGGATAAAAATGATCCTGAATTTTTCAGAGGAGATGGCCGCCTCTTTATAAGAGGGCTGCTTCTCTTGACTTCTTACGGTTATTTGGATCTCCTACTCGAAGGAAGGGGTTTTGTTGCATGATGTGACCGCTTCCGGGTAGCGGGTTTTTTTTTTTTATACAGTCACACGCGCACTCAAGGCTAAGGCCTTTTAACGTATTGAACATTGTGCGAGCGAAGGTAACAGGATGAGGGAAAGTTTCGCGCAGGTTGATGTTGATGATGAACGGAGTGCAGTGGTTTTGGGTCGCAGATGTTCGTTGACTACTCTCAGGGGTGGTTTGTCCTACATAGGACGAGGGCCTACCAAATTTCGCGTTGGTTATAATTCTCAGTAATTAGTTAATGCACTTTTGGTGTTAGTATTGCATATTTCAATTGACCACATACTTTCCATTCACAGCTGTGTTGTATACTTTTGTATGGGGTTTGGGGCTATCTTCTCCTTCTGGTCTATGCCCTGATCCGTCTGGGTCGCAACATCTGCCATTGGACTTCAAATTTCTACCGCTCCACCGGAGAGGGATTCATCACATACTCTCTCCCTAGCAAGGCTATGCTTGGCGGCTGTCTTTCGTTTGCGGGAGCTTTTACCTTTTTTCGGTTAGAGCTCCTGCTCCCTTCGGACGCCGCTCTGGGACAGCCTTGCCAGTTCGAGGTCTGATAGGACCCGTAGCGACTTCGCCTTCTGCGTTCAGAGTCTGCCTGTCAGCCCCGCCACCTTTTTCGGCGGCAGCGCCGGCCATGGCAGAAACCTGAAACCTTCCGGCCCTGTCGTTACGGGAACTGTTCACGCTCTCTTTTACTGGGTGGTTAAACCTTCCCAGTAAGAGCAAGAGAGTTGGAGGCACATGCCGAAAGTGCTAGCATACTTATGCCTTCTTTAGAAGCCTTTCGCAACCACCGATGCTTTCTGCGCTGCGCACCTTCGACTGAGGAGGGGACCTCAGGAAAGAGGGTAGGATTGACTACGGCAGGAGGTACTTTCGTCGACCTAACCCTCTTAACTGGTTCTTAACTGGTTCGAGGTTTAGCCTCGACCAATGTGCCTTCAGCTTTATCAGCTTCTTTGCGCAATTTTTGGGCATGCTTTTTTCTCCTTTTTTTTTTTGGCACTTAGCAGTGCATTCAGTGGTACGTCCTAATTTCGGGGCGCGTTACACCTTTGCGGTTTCTCGTGCCACGCCGTCGTGGGTATATTTCTGCTGTTGCGGGTACCAACTGGAATACTTAAATCCTTTAGGTTGTCCATTCATTTTTGGGTCTTCGAGTCTTAGTTCGAGGTCTATGACCTCTTAGGCCTCCCGTCACGACAAGGCGCCCGAAGAAGGAAGGTTATTGGACTTAAGTCTTGATATCGCTATATTGACTTCGTCTAGGTCCGGTGGACGGAATTCTCTTACATCGTCGTCCATTACGAACGGATCGTTCTGCCTGACAGCGGTATCTTGTCTGTCATCGCCGTTATACAGTCTGCAGAAGTGGTATTTCCAAATCCTCAGCATCGACTGTGACTTTACTACCAGTTCTCCATTTTCCTCCCTGCAGGCCGCCGCTTTGGCTTTGTAGCCATGGCATGTTCGTTTTACCTTATTGTAAATCTTACGGGCGTCATTCCTGTGAAAGCATCTCTCCATCTCCTCGATCTCACGCTTTCCCTGCTCTCTGTTCTTTCTTCTGAAAAGTGTGTGTTCCTCTCTTCTCTTCTGCTCATAGATTTCGCGAGCAGCTCTCGTACGTGGTTGCAGCGTGGCTTTATATGCCTCTTGTTTTGCTGCAAGGGCTTGTTCGCATTGTTCATCGAACCAGGGGTTTTTAGGTGGTGGCAGTTTGGGACCCAGCACCTCTGAGGCAGCGTCTCTGACGGCACTCTGGCAATGTACCCATTCCTGTTCTATTGTTTGTGCTGCTGTGGGCTTGGAGGAGACACGATCGGCAAAGATTCTGGCAGTCTCTTGCGATTGTAGCTTTCCGATGTCAAACTTACGTTGTCCTACTCGACTCCTAAGCATTCTTGATATCCTCATTCGTACCTTGGCTACAACAAGGTAGTGGTCCGAGTCGATGTTGGCCCCTCGGAAGGTTCGTAAGTCGAGAATACTGAAGGAGTGTCTGGCGTCGATCGCAATGTGATCAATCTGGTTGGTGGTCGATTGATCAAAAGACCGCCAGGTACTCTTGTGGGTGTTGAGATGGGGGAATCGTGTGCTTGCTACAAGGAGGTTACGCTCCGTTACGATTAGCCTAAGTCCGTTGTCGGATGTGGTATTATGGAGGCTATGCTTTCCTATGATGTCCTCTTTGCCCAGTTTTGCATTAAAATCTCCATTGGGCATTGGTTCTATCTAGGAGATGGTAGAATTCTTCTTTGAGTCGATCGTCCTTTTCTTCCGTTGGGGCGTGAGCGCATATTAAGCTGATGTTTCCAGATTCAGCTTTGACGCGGATCGTTATGAGACGTTCGCTTACATCCTGGAAGCTTCAGACTTTTTGTCGGAGTCTTCCTGGAATAACGAATCCGCATCCGAATAGGCGCCGTTTGTACTCCTTGTAGCAGTTCCCGTGGTAGATGTCGCAGTTTTTCATCGGTCTTTTGTCTGGTCCATCCCATCGCACTTCTTGGAGTGCGGTTATGTCTGCCTTATAGCAGTTGAGGGTTTGCTCCAATTGATGGCCTGCACCCGGTCTGTTGAGGGACCCACATTCCAGGTGCAGACTCTCAAGTCCGTTAGTCGTTTGCAGGGGTCGTCAGCTTTGTTTCCGTCCGTATCTAAGGCTTGAAGTTGTTTCAGAAAAAGTGGGTTTTTACGATAGGAATGTTACCCCTAAGCACAACCCCCAACCTGGAGGGCCAGGTTCCTCTTTCCCCAAGAACAAGGGGTTGGGTCGCTGCACACATTAGTTCACTACCTGGCGGGTGCCAGGGCAGCTATCCAGGGGGAGCCACTCGGAGGCTGTGTGTCAACTTGGATTGAGCAGGGATAGAGACCGAAGCTGGCGTTTGCCATGTTAAGCGCGATCAACTTCTTTACTCTGTTTGCTCGCTCACTCCCCCCTAGGGGTCCCATCTTTAAGGGCCCGTTTTCATTGTTCGTTAGCTTAAGTTAAGTTTTATTATTACATAGTACACTTTAGTGGAGCCACTTATTGAGCTTCTTTCTTTGGTGGTGTTACAGCCCATGAATGGCCAAAGCCAAGCTCCTCTGAATCACCTTTGTTGTGTGTGATTTATTTTTTTACCCAGGTGAAAGGGACCTACAGTTTAGTGCCGATTCCTAACGACATGAGTCGAGAAGCTTCTTTATGGCAAGAAGATGCTTCTAGCATCCCGCCGAGCAGGGACACCGCGAAACAAACATTCGATGGCGTTGGTGTTATCGTGATCCGAACTCGCTCATCGTGCGTCAGAGTCCACCACATTAACCACTGCGCCATGGCGCCTTCATTTATTGAGCTGGGATGTATTTTAACTGACGGACTTTTATAACCAACGGACAATTCGAAGTCAAGTTATTGTTTTGTAAGTGACCGTGTTTGTTGCATTAGTTCGAACATGACTACCGAGTGTATGGTGATGAAAGTCTACGAGTGATATGTTGAAATTAATAGAAATTGAAATGAGTATATCCAGAACAAAAATTGGTCGTGTTTTGACCAAATATTTGGACTGATGACCGAATATCGACTATTGAAATTTTGCATTCTACTAATAACTACTCGCTATTTGAAAACCTTAATCTGCTAATAAAAAGGAAAACATCATGCCAACGTGGGGACCATTCAACAGGCTTGCCTGAAACACTTCTTCGACATGATTCTTGACCGTGCAAATTGCTGTGTGGAGTCCCGGAAGACTATTTTGAATAGAATAAAGAAATTACCTTAAATCAATAAGTTTCTGCTCACATTTTGTAGAAGTCCTCTTTGCTTTTGAACGTTCCTTGTAGGTGGTGGCGCTAAAATTCGAAGTAAACCGGCCTAAATCAACCAACACACATATAAGCTAAATTTTCCAGTGCCGCATGATTATTTGATTCGGATTCTCTTCTAGCTGTGTGGATGACTTTCGATGTGATTCTTCTTTGATGGTTTTTCTCCCGAGTTAGCATAGCATTGAAGTCTATCCATCCTAGACTTTGGACCAAGTAGGCATCTAATTAAGCCAAACACGCAATATATGAAGAAATAGCTAGAAACCCCTTGACAAAGTTCAAACTTGTACGCCGTGAACGACCGGTTTTTAGAGCGTCGCCTCGTTTTTTTCGAGAGAATTCTATATTTCTTAGTGGCCTTTTGAACACTAGGAAATAGCAGCTGGAACGAGTTTCTAGCGCTTAAGTAGAAACCACTTATTGCGAGTGAGTCAACGTATGCCAAAGCCTTGACTCCTCCAAATTTAAAGTTACCAAAAGTGACCATGACATCGGCGTTTTGCGTTGTTTTGAATATATTCTGCCATTACGATATTTGCCTGGATCTTGGATATAACATCGAATGTATCTCTTCTATCGTTCTGAACTCTAGTGGAGCAATGGGAACTCTTATTCTCTTCCTGCACAGACTAGCAAATTTGACCGAAATGTCAAAATTCCACATGAGACTTTACCTGTACAAAGCTCGTCTCTATGGACGCTATGAGATTTTGTCAACGAAAACTTGATGTGTGTCGACTTGAAATCGATTTATCTTCTCCAATCTACCAGATATAATTTTTATTTGATACTAAAAATCGCACGTAAGATTCATACTAAAACCTGGCAAGTAATACCTGCAATATATCTAATAAACCTATTTAAGAAACATGTACATGGTGTAGTTTTTTAGCAACATGGGTGTAGGTATTGACTTATTACAAGTATATATCCTTTTTTCCACAGGATGTATATGGTGTTGTTGTTGGTGGCATTCTTGGACATTCAATTTGTACTGGGTTGGCTGTTATTGACGGACGCATGATCGCTCAGAAAATTTCTGTGAGGACTGTTACAATTGTTGGTGGGGTTGTTTTTCTGTTTTTTGCCATTACATCGCTTTTTATGAACCCCGTTGAAGTTTAAATTCGGGAAATTAACATCTGAAAATAGGACAAAAGTTTACTGTAATATCTGGTTTGACTCTGTGACACTTATTAATGTATATGTCTTTTATACCAATATTTGTAATGCACCATCAAATAAGTTTTTTTTTTCCTATTTGTTCTGAGAAAGTTTTATTTGCAATAGTTGGAATATTTTTTTGCTATCCAACTGCTACGATCGTATACTATTACGTTCTAAGAAATGATGTACATATTGTATAGAATTTTTATTTATCAATAAAATTGAAATTATTCAAACTTGCCGTTTGTGTATGTTTGTAAGCATATTTTATGCTTGAGTGAATGTATCGTCATGCACATTTGCCTTCCAAAATGAAAGGTAAGTTAAAGAACTATCAAAGGATGTGCCATTGTCAATATTTTTCAGCAAATTTAGAATGTAGCTTAACCCTACACGACCAACCATATTTGTGGCCTTATTATAAGTCTGATTGACGTTTAGTTGAAATATGTTTCGATGAAATGAAATAAAGAAACTTTAAATATGGACCCGCAGCTCCAGCTCCAGCCTGGAGAGTCTTTAAATCCAATCCCGAGGAACGAAGGAACAGATGACAGAGCACCTAAGATAGCGCACTCAAGTGGAAGGGGACAGTACAGGAAATATTTTCTTGTCTTATTTTGAGCCAGTCCTCATGAAGTGCTGTTTTTATGCTATTTTTGCTGAAAACTTGATTTTCTATGGATTGGAACGACGTTGACAATTCTTTAATTTAGAACGCTGCGGGCTAATAATATAAATATAAACTCGCGCACTCGGCCCTACATAGCCTTACAAAACGATTTTTTTTTTTTTTTAAAGACTCGCGCAGGTTCAAGAGTTTTTCATATTCTCTTATGATGTGTTGACACATACAACCTGAACGGAGTGCAGTGGTTGGGGTCGTTGATGTTCGTTCACTACTCTCAGGGGTGGTTGTCCTAGGCCTAGATAGGCCGAGAGCCGACCAAATTCCGCGTTGGTTATAGTCCGTAGTAATTCGTTCAAGCACTTTAGTATTGCATACGCAGAGGATGAATTTCGGTTGACCATATACTGTGAGTGTTATGCCTGCAGGCAGTACGTCTGGTCACTTTCCATCCACAACTGCGTTGCATACTTTTTATCATCCGTTTAGGAATTACTTTTACTTGGCTATGAAGCGAATTTGAACTATAGACCTTCCGATCGGCGGTCGATGATGTTAACCACTGCACCACGGCCACCCACATATTTGGTTTCTCTTCCTTTAACAATATTCTATGAACTGTGAAACGAAGTCACGGGTACCCAAAATGCGACATTTCACTTTGAGCTGGACATATCTATTTATATATCTAGAGAGCGCAGTAGGTAGTGTGTCGGCCTCTGACGCCGATGACATGAGATCGAATCCCGACAACATCCATGTCATCGAACGTGTTTTTCACAGTGCTTCTCCTCAGCGGGGTACTGACAAAACTCCCTGTGGGGTTATTGTCAAGAAAAGTTTCTCGAATCTCGCCGTTTGGAACCGGCAATAAACTGTAGGTCTCTTTCACCTATAGGAAAATGAAATCTCACACAACATGGGTGATTAAGAGAAGCTCGGCTTTGGTCCTTAATTAACTGTAACGCCAACATATGTACATATATATGTATTTAATTTGTTTAACCTCTTAATTTCGATCAGCTTAGTAAGTTTTTCATATTTTTCATTCATTATTCTGATTTTTATTTCTTTTTTCTTTAATGTTTTAACCAGTTTATTCTTATTTCTTTTTGTGTGCATTTTATGTTTACAAATAGGAAATGCTGTTAAAAGTCGTGTTTATTTATAAAGTAAGCCAAAGTGGAACTTGTACATATAGGTGCATAAATTCATTTTCATTATACATAAGGTAAAAAAATAAACATCCCACTATTCTGATTGTGTGAGTTGTGACCATAACTCACGAATGTCAGTGATGCGAAAATTGTGATGTTTCTCTTGTGAGGATTCTTGTAAGCAATGAGCTGTTTCGTATTCTGGCAAACCACTCACAAGGAAACACCAAAAAATAGTAACCAACAGTGTGGCAAATTCATATGTCAAAAAAATGTTTGAAAAGATTGTGAAATAAATAAAATAACGAATAATGGCGAAACATTGTGTACAAGTTAATATTGTTTTGTGATAAAAAGAAACGTTTTAATAATGAACACTTTGCTGAAGATGAGGAATTACTGGGACGTGTTAACGAAAGAGTTAGATGCTTAGCGGGGACCAGCTCGAACTGTGGTCAAGTGGAAGCAACCAAATTTGGCTATTACCTGTTATTTGTTATTACCTATATATTGTAACATGCATTTCTTTGTAAACTTTAAGCCACTGGAAACATCAGTGCGAGATAGAGAAAACAGCGCACGAGGAGCACCACCAAATACAGCTCCAAATTTTAAAAAAATTAGAAAGCTACTTAGAAGCTGTTTCTCAGCTGGTAAATGTAATAATAAACCGACAATAAAATAAAACGTTATTTTTTTATTGCTGTATTAATTTGAATAAAATTGAAAATCTTAATTCTTGACTGTGTTGATATAGTTTTGCCGCAGTGATCTTCTTTCATTATAATATTGGCTTCTTCCACTGGGTTGATTTTCCTCAATTGTGTCCGTCGCAACAAGAGGTTCTGACGATTGATATTCACCTTCGTATTTTAAATCGATTCGGTTCGTTTGCATAATATTGTTTAGAATAAAAGCGCCAAAAGAGCGTTAGATGGTATTTGGAGCCTTGATGTGCAGTTATGGTAGGAGCCATTTCCGAGAAAATTCAATACTGAAAGGAACTGTTGTAAGAAAAATTATATGTAGATACTACACGTATATTGGATTTTTAGCAGCTCTTCTATGATATCCCTAGACAATGTCTTCGGAATACTGACAAATTTTATCAAACAGCTATCATTTAATGAAAAAGCATTGTTTCTCTTTTTCGTTTATTTCACTCACGAGCAGCAAAATCAAAACTTCTTCCTCCATTATCTTTCCCTTGTGATTGGCTTGTGAGCTACTCGATCGGATATCACGATTTTGCCAGTTTTTGTGATGCTCACATCTTGTGAGGTTTTGATAAGAATACGAAAATCTCGCAAATTGTGGCTCACCTCAATCTTGTGAGGTTGTTGTGATATTTGAGGCATCACAGAGGTATGCCAGAATACAGGCATTAAGCTAAAATAAAATAAAAAAAATAATGTATACATACATACATTTCTTTTACAGAACAACACAAATTAAAAATAAAAGTTTTTCTTTAAAATGTTGTTAAAGCTAAGCTTGTACAGTCGATTTGTGTCACTTTATAACATCATAGCTATAATGCTGCTTGCGTATTTCTTGTAGCTATCGTTAGTGTCCTTATTTAATTTGAAACGTAAGTATTTG
The DNA here is from genome assembly GCA_951905685.1 of Eumerus sabulonum. NCBI lineage: Eukaryota > Metazoa > Arthropoda > Insecta > Diptera > Syrphidae > Eumerus > Eumerus sabulonum. The sequence continues at coordinate 90,346,090 of OX645060.1, forward strand.
CTAAACTGGAAAGATAATATCACAGCCATATATCTTTGGCCGTGAGAAAATGAATAGCTTTTATATGTGAAAAAAAAATACCAACTGTACACAGTGTCGTAAAACGCAACAGAGAAGAAGACGAACTACGCAACCGATGAGCGATATATTTCCGCAAAATTAAAGAATCAAAAGATTAGTGCTTCTAAACTTCCCCAAGAGGCAGTAAAGAAAATCGTTATATTTTCTGATTTTCCTTTTGAGTCGGGTGGCAATGTTACTTTTGGGAGAAAACCAAATGATTATTTGAGGGAGAAAATCTGCAAGCAACTGTAAAACATGGCGGAGGATCGGACAAGTTGTTGGGCCTTATGTCGGTAATTGAAGAAGGGAATTCGTATTTTATTGAAGAAATGATGGACCAAGCGACATATGTATGTACTTAAATATTTTAAAGTTAGATTTACAAACTAGTTTAGAAAAACTAAGGCTGAAAGATTGTTTTCAGTTCTATCAGCCCAACGACCCTAATTATAAGGCCATGAATATATGACTACCCTATAATGTGTATTAAAAGTATTACACTGTTAAATATTAACTAGTCGAAAGACATTAGCTAGGTATACGAATATTGTTTGTTTTAGAGTGCCCGCATAGGGTCAGTATATTTATATAAAAAACAATTCTTTGTTGTTCGTCCAATTGGTGCAGGTAAAAGACGTCATCGTGTGATCGTGCAGTTTGATGATCACAAAAAAAAGTTAATTCTGTCGGACAACGTCTTCCCGATGAGGTTCTACTGATCTTGATGCTCTCGAGCTCAAAGACCTAAGGCTGTTAAAGGTGTCCCTCTCCACGGAAATACGGCCTACGTGAAGGATTAGCGGTACTGTCAATCCATTCTGGATCAGCCCACAGTGATCCAAAGAGAGAAATGCTTCTGGGAGACAAAGGCATTAAGTCGCACTCTTTCATGGTACATACATATTGTTGAGGTGCTAAGTGACAGAGATCACGTTATTGATCGAATTCGATTCCCCTGCAAAGTAACCTTTGACAGAAGGTTGTCTTCCGTAAAATCTTTGCCCTGTATAGGACCCCATTGGGCTAGAATTTCATGTACTGTAGCTCTGGTGTTCTGTGTAATCCGAGGGAAGTCTTAAGGCATTGCCTCTCAAACACATGAAATGCGACACCCAAACGGAACATCCTTAGTCTGTTATGGGCCTGAATAAGGCCATGTGGCAGTTTTTTTTTTTTTTTGTTGAAGGCTTTTGCTATCTTTTGGAGCACTCAGACGCAAACACTGGTCCATTGTACTCCAGACAGACACCTTGTATGTATGCATGTATGTTGGCGTTACAGCCCATGAAGGACCAGAGCCAAGCTTCTCTCAATCACCCATGTTGTGTGTGATTTATTTTTTCACACAGGTGAAAGGGACCTACAGTTTATTGCCGAACGGCGTGAGTCGAGGCAGACACCTTACATTACTGTATTTTCCCCGTTGTCCGGAGAAAAGTGAGGAGGAGCTTCAGTGACATAGAGCTCAGAGATTCGGCACACACCACGTCGGCGTCAAGGGTGAGTCACCGTGCGCGAGCAAAGGCGGGACAATCACAGAGGAAATGCAGCACAGGTAGGCGTCTCACTGATGCCAAGTACGCAGAGGTGCTTAGCAAAAGTGTAGTGGCCCGTAATGACTCCCACAAGCCTTCTGCAGTCGATTCTCCTTAAAGACAGGAGGAATGCTGGGGATTTCTTGCAGACATCAGGGTATACGGGATTAACTATCCTGCAACCTGGACAATCCCTCCATCTACGACTTTGTGTATTAAACACCCAATCATTAATGTAGGAATTTATCGTGGACGCAGGTAGACCTATAGCGGGTTCAGGTCCTGAGAAGCTTTCCTCTGAACCCATTCTGGTGAGTTCATCAGGTATCTCATTTCCTGGGACCAGAGTGACCTGGAACCCATACGAGCTTTAGTGAATTTAGTCTACCATCTCTGTACAAGAAGGACTTGAGTTCAAGCACTAATTTGGGGCTAGTTAGGGAATTGCATACGGCTTTGAGTGCAGCTTGGCTGTCACTGCAGACGCTTTTTTCTTTTGGAGACTCGCGCAGGTTCAATAGTTTTTATATTCTCATATGATGTGTTTACACACACTAGACGTAGATAGGACGAGAGCCGACCAAATTCCGCGTTGGTTAGAGTCCGTAGTAATTTGTCGAACACTTTAGTATTGCATACGCAGAGGATGAATTTGGATTGACCATAACTGTGAGTGTTATGCCTGCAGCAGTACGTCTGGTCACTTTCCATTCACAACTGCGTTGCATACTTTTTCTCCGTTTAGGAATTACTTTTTTCTTGGCTACGAAGCGAATTTGAACCATAGACCTTTCGCTCGGCGGTCGATGATGTTTACCACTGCACCACGGCCACCCCCTCCACTTGTGCTTCCCGACATAGTGCATAGCCATTAGGATTGCGTGTATCTCTGATTGGAAGACAGACGCATATTTCCCTAACGAGAAGTGCAGAAGGATGTTTTCGCGCTCAAAGAAGACCCCAGCACCGGAACCCCGCCCAGACCTGGAGCTATCCATGAAAATGCGAAGACTGTCCTTTACAGGTTCAGTATCCAGCCAGAGCCAATCCTGACGCCATAGAAACTCGACTATGATATTGCGACGCAGTACGATAACGGGCGTCAATGCCTCAGAAGGCATGTCCATGAGACAGGGGTTGCAGGACAATTCTTGCGCAGCACACTCTTATTCCTGTGCGAGTTGTACCAGAGGCCATTACTCCTCAGACGATACATGTCTTTCAGAGCACATCCTCTGATATATATATCAAGAGGTGGAAGGTTCATCAGAGCATCTAGAGTAGTGCTCGGCGTGCTGGGGAAACCCACCGTGCAACTGAGACAAACCGTTCTTTGGAGTTTGGTGAAAGAGGCTACGACGTGTTTGCATGCTAGTCTGTTCCACCAGACAACCGATGCATATGAGTATCTAGGCCTTATCATGGCCGGATAGATCCACAGGACCTTTGCCGGCGATAAACCTCATGTTTTGCCGAAAGCTCCTTTGCATTGCCAGACGGCTGACAGCGCTTTGGTGGTTTTTGACTCAATATGTTTTGACCAGAGAAGCTTGCTATCTAAGATGCCTCCTTCGATGTCGGGATGGAAGTGTACTTTAGTACCAGCTGAGGCATGTCAGTCTTTTTCCTCCTTCCCGTGAAGAGAACGATATCGGTCTTAAGAGGATTGACATCGATCACATTTTTTTTTTTTTTTTTTTTTTTTGAGTCACGCGTACTCAAGGCTAAGGCCTTATAACGATGGACGTTGTGCGAGCAGAAGGTAATAGGGAGAGGAAGAGAAGCTGCCTATTGACATCGGTCTTAAATATCTGCATATTGTATTGAGGAGGGAAGACCGAACGAGGTAGCGCGTTCCACATTCGTGTCGTTCGGTTGAGGAAAGAATTTCTATATTTGACAGTATGAATGAAAACAGGCTTCAAAGTGAATTCATGCGCATTCCGGGAGAGGCGTGTATCGTGGGAGAAGTTAGGAAGGGGCAGAATGCGACTGGCTATTTCGTCAGAGCATTTATGATGGAAGTAACGATAAAACAATGAGAGGCAGGATACGTCCCTACGATGTTCCAGCGAGTCTAGTGTTTTGGTAATGCTGGGGTCACCTATCAGTTTTATAGCGTTATAGCGCGTTTTGGTATTCTATCTAGTAGGTGCAATGAGGTCTTTGATGCACCAGACCAGACATGAGCGTTGAACTCCAACTTAGGACGAATGAACGCCTTATAGCCAGATCGGTGGGTGTGAAGAATTTCTGCATCTGTAAAGGAAACCTAGGCATTTCGCCGCATTCTTAGCGACACTAAATATGTGATCGTTCCAACAAAGGTTGTCATTGATGCACATACCCAGGATGGAAAGCTTTTCGGTTTCCGAGATACAAGTGCCATTCATGGATACTGGCATTGGGTCAGTGTTACGCTTTAACAACAGAAGACAGCATTGTGTCTTGGAAGCATTCAATTCCACTCTATTGTTTTTACCCCATTGGATGATGCTGTCGATGTCGGAATTTAATTAGCTTAACATACGCTGCCGCTCACTATTTACAGCCGAAGTGCAGGGTCGTAAAGAAGTGAACGAATATGAGAAGCTGAAAGTACTGTCGTCAGCGAAGGAGTGAATTGGATTAGAAGTAACAGACAAGAGATCATTTATAAAAATGAGAAAGAGTGTCGAAGACAAAACGGAGCCCTGGGGAACACCAGCATTTACAAAGTGAGTGTCAGACTTGAATCCGTCCAAGACAACTTGAATTGAACGATTCGAAAGATAACGTCTAATCCATAGAAGAAGAGAGTCGTCGATCCCGAATGCAAGCATTTTCGACAAAAAAGCTTCATGCCAAACTCTGTCAAGTGCTTTCGATATATCAAGTACAACTACTTTGCTCTCACCCGCCTGGTGGAGCGAATGATTCCACTTCTCGTAGAGATATACCATCAAATCACAGTGGATCTGTTGTCGCGGAAATCGTACTGCCGGTCATTGAGGAGTTTCTGCGACTCGAGATATTTCATTAACTGACGATTTATCAGCGTTTCCATGACCTTGGAAAGGAGGGATATAGCGCAATAGGTCGGTAATTGGCGAAAGAAGAAGATTCGCCTTTTTTGGGAATGGGCTGGACAAATGCGGTTATCCACCTACTCGGGTAGAGCCCAGAAGAGTAGGAAAGGTGAAAAAGCTTACGCAATGGTTTTGATAGCGGAATAGAACACCTCTTCAGAATTATTGGGGAAATACCATCTGGACCAGCGGATTTGTGTGTGTCAAGTTCTTTAAGAACCCTTGCAACTGCACAAGTACGGAAGTGAATTTGTCCCATGGCGGTGACAAAGATGATTTGGGGAGCTGCGAGTGCACTGCGAAGTGGGCAGCATCAGATTAGTGGGTATGGACGACGATGTGGAGTTTTTGATGTTTTTAACGAAAGACCAAAAACTTTTGCTACCCTTGGGACATTGTAGGATTTTACGCCTCAGTTTTTGGTCAAGTAAAAATTTAACTCGTCGAATGTGGGAGTTTCAGTCATTTCTGGCGTGTATATATCTTTTTCGGTTTTCCGATTTGCCTTATAATTCTGAAAACTCATCTCTCTCAACCTGATAACCTCTTTGCAGCTCCAGTCAAACCACGCATTATCTACCGGCTTTAGGCTTTTTACCCTAATAGGGATAAAATTGCTTATGCCAGTGTTGATAATGTTTGTAATCATATCAGCCGCGGCGTCCACGTCGAAGTCGAGGAAGCACAACGACCAGTTAAAGCTCCGAAAGAAGTTGTTAAGCCCGCACCAACTAGCTTCCCTATATTCCCATAGTATTCTTTTGGGAGTATGATATGACACAGTGATCAGACAAGCCTAGAGGAGATAATACATCCAAAGTGTATTTATCAGGTTGAGAGGTTTCTTACCTCCAGGGTATTGGCGGTATGACTGACAATATCCGGGATACGGAATGGCTCATTTACAAGCTGAGTTAATTGGTTCAACTCAGCGAAAATTTCGACATACATTCCTTCGGGTGTTGTCTGTCCAGAATGTCGAAACCACTGAGAATTGTGAACATTGGAATCGCCCGCAATAACGATTTCAGTGCGACGAGACAGGGAAACAATTCTTTGGATGGAGTCGGACAGTGCATCAAACGCGTCGAACGTGATACCTCTGTCCAGGTTTGGGCTTCTGTTAAGAAAGCAGCAATGAATTGTGTGCTTACGAAGAGTGAATTTTAGCCATAAGTAATTATCGTTTTCTCTTATTGTAGCTAAAATGTCAGATTTTCCTTAAAAACTACATTGCACAATTTACAGAGATGTGGTATGGACTACCTTGCTACTGAAAACTATTATAAACTGTGGGAAAATATATCACTACTTATTTTTGAATATATTTGAAGGAAAAGCTACAGAAAAAACCTTCATTAATATGCAAGATTATCTATATAAATCTACAAATTTAGCGTTGAGAGAAGGGGAGGCAATGACCGAGTGTTAGAACTGCTACTTGATTTCCATCACAATTAAAAATAATTGAACAGTTTTTGACACAAATAGATAACAAAATATAATAAGTATTTAAAATAAAATTTAAATAATAAATAAATAAATAGAAACGGAAACGAATTCAGTATTAAATAATAAACAGTTAATAATAAATAACAAAGAATAAATAACAGATGATAAATAATAAACAATAAATGCAAAATAATAAATAACAAATAGTAAATAATAATTAATAAATAATAAATAAATAAATAATAAATAATATGTAAATAGAAAAATAATAAATAATGTATATTCTATAATACAAAAAATAATGTCTATGTAAATGTTAAAAACATTTATGTGACTAGATTGGAAATCAAATAATTGTCGGACGAACTACAAGACGTATTGTAATGATTCGATAGTATTAAAATTCTGCTTTGAACTTTTTCAATATTTGCCAAAGTATGTAATTCTTTAGTGGAGAAATGCCACGGGAGATTTAACATCATTTTCAAAAGCTTATTTTGAGTTATTTGTAGTTTACGAATATGACTAATTGCACATTTTCCCCAAACGGGGGAACCGTAGAACATTATTGCCTGGAAAATGACCTTGAAAATGATCAATTTATTTTCAGTACTCAGCTTTGATTTGCGATTAATAAATGGATAAAGGATTTTAATATAAGCATTCATTTTACGTATCGTTTGTTGTATGTGTAAGCCGAATGTTAAGGTTTTGTCCAGGTGTTTAGCCATAAGAAATTAAATTTCGAGGTGGATGTTTGGCCATACTGCGGAAGCAGCTGGTAAGCGATATCACTACGAACATAGATAGCGAGACCGCGGTTAGAAACGAATAATGGCACTAAACTATATCCAGGAAGACTAAAATCCGAAGGATCAGACTTTTCATCAACCTGTGTTTCACAAAGTGCCAAAACAGCCGGCTTGTGGAGATTAACGTGTGTTACTTCATTGCACTGAATTATTTTGTTTTGTTTGTATCACACGTGTGTACGTCCGCGCACGACGGCTGTCAGCGGCTTCGAGACGGACAGCCGTTAAGCATGAGCCGACAGAATGATGAACGGCGACATCATCCGCATAGGCCTGGGCATAGATTCCAGAGGCGTTGAGAGCATCAAGCAAAGAGTCGATCACCATGCACCGTAACAGCGGAGACAGGACGCCACCTTGCGGGCAGTCCCTGTAAACGCCGGATTTGACATCCTGATCGAGGCCTGCATCAGCGGTTAGTGTCCTGTGTACAAGCATTGCTTTGATCCACAAGACCAGTGCCGGATTTCTACCCGATGATGTGTGGCAGCGTTACACATGCTATCGAAAGTTGCGTTGTCAAAGGCTCCCTCAATGTCGGTGAAAATGCCCAGCGCATACTCTTTCCTTTCGAGCGCGCATTCGATTCTCCCAACTAGGTTTTGAAGCACAGTCTCGCAGAATTTTCCGCGCTGGTAAGCATGTTGCATCTCCGGAAGAGGGTGCATCGAAGGGCAACTATGCGCACGTGCAACTCTACTAGTCTTTCCATGCTTTTCAGCAGAAAGGATGTTAGACTAATTGGTCTAAAACTCTTGGCAAGTGAGTAGTCCTCTTTTCCTATTTTGGGAATAAAGAGTACTTTTACTGTGCGCCAAGGAGTGGGTATGTGAGCAAGTGCCAGGCTAGCAGGAAAAATTGTTTTCAAAGTAGGAAGCACCTGCCTTATACCTTTTTGCAGCATAACAGGATATATCCCGTCGGTGCCTGGCGATTTGTAGCCATTGAAGGATGCCAGAGTAACCACGCGCGACGCAATATACCAGCTACGCCGAGTTTTCATAGTTTCAGTTGCAGAGAGAGTGCAACGAGCCGATGGCGATCTGATTTCCTGGGAAATGAGTCTCAAGCAGTAACCTAAGAGTTTCCGCTTTAGACTCAGTAAAGGTACCATCAGATTTTCTGAGTGGATTATCGGTTTTCCGCGTTTGAGGACTTTAACCAACTTGCTAGTCGCACTTAGAGACTTGATCTCTTCGCAGAAGGTCTAAGAATCGTTTTTCGATTTACGAATGGGTTTCTTATATTCTTTCTACTTCGACTGGTACTTGTTCCAGTCATCTTCCGAAGACTTGTGGCTTCCCTTCGAAAACTTAGGAGCCTCGGCATTCCACCAGGGAACCAATTTTCTGCAGGGAGGTTTGCTGACAGGTCATGCGAGTTCAAAACAATTGGTGATGGCGCTATTCAGGTAATGAACAGCGTTCTCTACCAATTGTTTCGTTTTAAGTTTAGATGTATGTATGTGTGTATGTTGGCTTACAGTCCATGAAGAACCTGAGCCGAGCTTCTCTCAATCACCCATGTTGTGTGTGATTTCATTTTCACATAGGTGAAAGCGACCTACAGTTTATTGCCGTATCCGAACGGCGAATTTCGAGAAGCTTTTCATGACAATTTTACTACAGGGGGTTTTGTCAGAACCCCGCTGAGGAGAAACGCCGTAAAAAACACGTTCGATGACATAGCTGTGTCGGTATTCGATCCCGAGTCATCGGCGTCAGACGCCAACACACTACCCACTGTGCCACGGTGCTCTCACGTTTAAGTTTAGATAGGGCCTCGATTTCACAAGCTTCTCTATAAACCGTACCCAGTCCGTCTTTCTCGGATTCCGTCTAGGTTGCAGGGAAGAGATCCCACAACTTAATCGAAATTCGATATACTTATGGTCCGACAGCGTTACATCAGGCAAGACTCTCCAGTTAGTGATTTCCCTCACATATTTGTTGGATAGGGTCATGTCTATCACCTCCTGTCGTCTTGTCGTAGCAAACGTTGGTTGAGAGGCAAGATTGTTGATGGTAAGGTCAGACGAGAGAGTGAAGTCTAAAAGACGGTCACCTCTGGTATTGCATTGCTACTGCCCCAAGCAGGGTTTTGGGCATAAACATCGCAACACAAAATGAGACCAATCCTTCTGGCTTCACAGTACTCTACGAGTTCAGAAACTTCCTTCGGTGGTGAAGGTAGTATCGAGTCGTAGGGAAAGTAGGCAGACGCATCGACGAAGTGTTCTATTGCTCCGTGCGTTTCCTAGCTTACTCTAGCAGCCACCAGATCTTGTCCGCAAAAGTGTCCAAGTTTGGTTGCCGATAATGTGTTCGATATGATGAGGCAGACCCTAGGCCTTTCGGATCGCTCATCATAAAGAATCGCAGTTCCTCGTATAGCAGCCTTACCTTGCCGTGGTGTGGGGGCTTCTCACCAAAAGATAATCGCCCCCCGTCACTCCCTTCACACAACCCAATTCCCATCCCAATCCATTTATCCCATCACACTCCCAACCTACCTATCCACTCCTTATCCCCTGGGCTGAACATAAGGTGTTAACCGTACCGTGCCGAGATGTTGACCAGGCTGAGAGCCCAGACCAAAAATAGCTCAGTCGCTAACGGTGTATCCGGATACCTGGCGCCCTCCGGATCAGCCAGCCTTACCTGGGTATTGCGGATCTCTGCCCAGGTGGACATACATTTCTCCGCACTCGTGGGACATGAACATAAATAACAAACAAACAAAGAGTCCGGATCTCATAAAAAACATCGACATGCTTAGGTTAGGTTAGGTATATGGGTGCCCTATTGACGAAATGTCATGGCTCACGTAGACTACGTTGAGTCCATTGTGCCCACTTGTTTTGTTTAACCCGTTGATACCAATACATTAACCGTCGAGCTGAACCAGCCAGACGAGGATAAGAATCCCAGTATTCTGTTCAGCCCAATATTACCTACCTTTTCTAGTCCCGAAAGGAAGTATCTTCCTAGGAATATATTCCTTTCTTGGGCTAGCGCCGGACATTCGCACAGCAGGTGACGAATGGTTTCAATCTCCTCTTCGTCCCTGCAGCTTCTGCAGAAGTCATTGTAGGGCTGGCCTAGTCGAGCTGCATTGTAGGATAGCATGCAGTGCCCGGTGAGGGCACCGACTACCAGTCGAATATTCCCACGATTGAACTTCAGCAGATTTTCCGTTCTTTTCTTATCATAGACGGGCCACGTCGATCTCGCCGTTGCGCATGTATCTAAGCGACACCATCGCTTATTGGCTTTCGCTAATAGCTCCGTCTGTATCTCCCTTTCCGATCATGTTGCAGGAGTCATGCGAAGTCATTCTTCCATGGCTGGAGCGCATCTACTCCTGGTGCCTCAGGATGGGTTATGTTCCTCAAGTGTGGAGGGAAGTTAGGGTGGTTTTCATACCCAAATCGGGTAAAGTCAGCCACACTACTGCAAAGGACTTCAGGCCTATTAGTCTGTCGTCCTTCCTGATGAAAACGCTGGAGCGAATAATAGATTTGTACGTAAGAGAAGAGATTGGGGACGGTTATCTGTCACAATCACATAATGCGTACATAAGGGGAAAGTCGGTGGATACTGCTCTGCATAGGGTAGTCTCTGCGATAGAAAAATCGCTCAGTATCAAGGAATTCACTCTAGATGCTTTCCTGGACATTGAGGGTGCCTTTAACAACGTGAGTACCGAGGCAATAGTGTCCAGCCTTCATATGGCCCAAATAAACCCGGGTGTATGCAGGTGGATTGGGCAAATGCTGGGTACTCGTATAGTAAATTCGACGATAGGGGGAGCATGCGAAAGGGTGAGGGTAAATAAAGGCACACCACAAGGTGGCGTTCTGTCACCCCTCCTATGGCTCCTTGTGGTCGACGGAATGGTCAAGATTCTGGAGACGGAGGGTTTTAATGTTACGGCCTACGCCGATGACATTGCCATTTTAGTCTCTGGAAAATTTACGCAGGTCCTCAGCGATAGACTAAGCTATGCACTGATGTTAGTGGATAGCTGGGTCAAGGGGCGAGGCCTGGGGGTAAATCCGGCGAAAACAGAGGTAGTACTCTTTACAAGGAGAAGATCTGTACCAAGATACACCTACCCCCGTATGAATGGTATAGATCTGATCCCTGGACAATCTGCGAAATATCTGGGCACAATCCTGGACTCCAAACTTAGTTGGAGAGAAAATATTGAGGAAAGAATCAAAAAGGCCTATGTGGCACTATATTCGTGCAAGGTAGCCTTTGGAAAGACATGGGGCCTCAAACCGAGGTTAGTACATTGGTTATACACTGCGGTAGTAAGACCTATCCTAGTCTATGGCTCGGTTGTCTGGTGGAAAGCGCTTGAGAAAAAGTGTCATCTTCAGAGTGTGTCAAAGGTTCAAAGGGCGGGCTGTCTGGCGGTGACGGGATCTATGAAGTCCACACCAACGGCGGCCCTTGAAGTCATGCTGAGCCTCCCACCCCTGGACTTGTACTGCGAGAGCGTCGCAACCAGAACTGCGCTAAGATTACAGGAATTAGGTCTCTGGAAAAAGAGTCCTCATGGACATGCATCAGTCTTGGATCGATGGGCCGTCTCGAGATTCAGAACCGTAACGGACTATGTCACCCGACTTCCTTCCTGGGAGAGGAGATTCTCTATTAGAATTCCCTCCAGGGAGGAATGGACCGGTGACATGGTACGCACGGAAAGTGAACTGGCACTCTACACCGACGGATCCAAAATGGATGTTGGCACAGGTGCCGGAGTCTACTTTGAGTCTCGGGATATGCATCGCTCCTACAGGCTCGATGATGGATACAGTGTCTTCCGAGCTCAGGTCTTCGCTACCAAGCAGGCGGCGGACCTGATCAGCAAAGAGAATATCTCAGGAAAAAGGATCAGCATCTATGTTGACAGCCAGGCAGCCATTAAGGCTCTGCAGGCAGCATGGATAAGATCCAAACTCGTCAAACTCTGCAAGGAGAAGTTAGAAGAGATATACAATGTAAATGAGGTGACCCTTTGCTGGGTACCTGGTCATATAAATATCTCCGGAAACGAGAGGGCGGACGAGCTTTTAGGGTGGGAACAAGTGCTAACATTGCGCAGATCTCAGCTTAGGCCAAAGCACCACTCAGTGCGCTCCCGAGACTCAAAGTAAACTCCGGCACCTGTGCCAACATCCATTTTGGATCCGTCGGTTTAGAATGCCAGTTCACTTTCCGTGCGTACCAAATCACCGGTGCATTCCTTCCTGGAGGTAATTCTAATAGAGAATCTCCTCTCCCAGGAAGGAAGTCGGGTGACATAGTCCGTTACGGTTCTGAATCTCGAGACGGCCCATCGATCCAAGACTGATGCATGTCCGTGAGGACTCCTTTTCAGGAGACCTGATTCCTGTAGTCTTAGCGCAGTTCCGGTTGCGGCGCTCTCGCAGTACATGTCCAGGGGTGGTAGGTTTAGCATGACTTCAAGAGCCGCCATTGGTGTGGACTTCATAGATCCCGTCACCGCCAGACAGCCTGCCCTTTGAACCTTTGAATCACTCTGAAGATGACACTTTTTCTCAAGCGCCTTCCACCAGACAACTGAGCCATAGACTAGGATAGGTCTTACCACCGCAGTGTACAACCAATGCACTAACCTCGGTTTGAGGCCCCATGTCTTTCCCAAGGCTACCTTGCACGAATATAGTGCCACATAGGCCATTTTGATTCTTTCTTCAATATTTTCTCTCCAACTAAGATTGGAGTCCAGGGTTATGCCAAGATATATTGGCAGATTTTCCAGGGATCAGTAGGTGTATCTTGGTACAGATCTTTTCCTTGTAAAGTGTACTACCTCTGTTTTCGCCGGATTTACTCCCAGACCTCGCCCTTGACCCAGCTATCCACCAACATCAGTGCATAGCTTAGTCTATCGCTGGGGACCTGCGGACGTTTTCCAGAGACTAAAATGGCAATGTCATCAGCGTAATGAAGCGTTACCTTAAAACCCTCCGTCTCCAGAATCTTGGCCATTCCGTCGACCACAAGGAGCCATAGGATGGGTGACAGAACGCCACCTTGTAGTGTACCTTTATTTACTCTCACCTTTCCCCATGCTCTCCCTATCGTCGAATTTATTGTTATGGACGAGAATTTACTTTAATTACAGACAATAAACCATTAGTTTCAATATTTCAACCAAACAAAAACTTACCCTTGTTGACTGCACAAAGATTGTTACATTACGCTCAATTCCTTAGTGGTTTTAAATACACCCTTAAATATAGAAATACAAAAGATCACACTAACGTAGATTTCCTCTCCAGGCACCCATTACATTCAGAGAACAATGGTTTTAACAAAACACATGAAATATATCAAATGTGGGACGATTATTTAACTATCACTAATAAACAGGTACGCGAAGAAACTAAGAAGGACAAGGAACTGATTCAGATTGCTATCAAGATTCAGACCGGTGAAAGCCTGGAAAATACACCATATAACAATATGGAAAGTGAGTTAATGCTTCAAGACGGATGTATTTACCGAGGATTGCGCATCGTAATTCCTACATCTTTACGCAAAAATGTCCTGGAAGAGTTGCATTCAGCGCATATTGGTATGACAAAAATGAAGACGCTAGCAAGAAGTTATTGCTACTGGCCGGGCATTGATCAGGACATAGAAACCTTAGTAAAGAGCTGCAAAAGTTGTGCAATAGTTCTGAAAGAGCCAAAGAAAACATCATATCATCAATGGGAAGTACCTGGGCAACCATGGCAGCGCCTTCATATCGATTTTGCTGGACCGTTTATGGAAAATTATTTTCTAGTCATTGTGGATGCCAAAACAAAATGGTTAGAAGGTTTCCCAATGAAAAGGATCACAAGTTTTCATACAATCTGAGCCTTAAGAGAAGTGTTTGCTCGGTTTGGTATCCCTAGGACAGTAGTGTCAGACAACGGCACGAATTTCACATCGAAGGAATTTCAATCGTTTCTGAAAAGTAATAACATCCAACACAAATTAACAGCACCAGCTCATCCAGCGACAAATTGGACAAGCCGAACGCTTTGTTCAAATATTAAAGAAAGGTCTACGTTCAGCAGTTAACGACCCAGGGGACTTGCATGTTAAACTTCATCGCTTATTAATACAATATCGAACTACAGAATCTACAGTTACAGGGAGAAGTCCAGGCGAGATGTTTTTTAAATTTCATGTCCGTACAAGATTGGATTTATTGAAATCCTCGAACACAAATGACGAACTAATTCGCGAGAACGAAAGGAATTTTGAAATAAATGACTTGGTTCAAATTCGACACTACCAGAACAAGGACTGCAAGTGGAAATTTGGGAGAATAGTACAGCGTGATGGTCATCTTCATTATATTGTGGAGGTGGATGGAGTTCAACACCGCAGACATATCGACCAAATAAGATCAACCTTGGTTAAAAGTAATACTTATGATTGCTCTAAAATGTCTTTTCCAATTGCGGAACCACCATCCATTGAAGTAATGGACTCAGAAGTTCCGAAGGAAGACCCTGCTAAGGAAGGATCAGATCCTTCAGTAACTACCGACACAACAAATGAAAACAAAAAGCTACAAGGACCTTTGGAGTTGCGAAGATCCAAAAGAATACCCAAGCCAGTTGTACGTTTTATTCCTTCGTAAAGATTATGAGGGGAAGACTGATATATATATTACTTATGTTAATTATAAGTTTAGGAACTAACTATATGTAATAACAAATTTACAACACGTAAATTAATATAAATATGAATTAACTATTGTAATGAAATATTAACTACCTTACCTAAATAACTAAAGACTACTACCTTACCTACCATTCGAACTATTACTTGATCTATTACTTTAAATATTGAAATAAACCTCATTCTTGTGTTACCCTGGAAACAACGTGGTCATATGTATTATTCAAAGGTTAGGACACATCACTATACGAGTACCCAGCATTTGTCCAATCCAACTGCATACACCCGGGTTTATTTGGGCCATATGAAGGCTGGACACCATTGCCTCGGTACTAACGTTATTAAAGGCACCCTCAATGTCCAGGAAGGCACCTAGAGTGAATTCCTTGATACTGAGCGATTTTTCTATCATGCAGAGCAGTATCCACCGATTTACCCCTTATGTACGCATAGTGTGATTGTGACAGATAACCGTCCCCAATATCTTCCCTTACGATCCAGCGTTTTCATCAGGAAGGTTGACATTTAAATCTCGAGACTGGCATCAGAGGAGTAACCATCAACATACTCTCTGATAGCCAAGCAGCGCTTAAAGCGCTGGGTTCGTACAGCATGAACTCAAAAACCGGCAAGGAATGCCATGACGCCCTACAAGACCTCGCCAAAAGAAACAATGTTCAACTTTGGTGGGTGCCAGGCCATAAAGGTATCAAGGGCAATGAAATTGCCGACCAACTTGCCAGGAAGGGTTCCAGTGACAAATATATAGGTCCGGAACCATTCTGCGGCATTCCCGGGTCTAAGATAAATTACTTCTTAGACAAGTGGGAAAAATTGCAACACCTGTCCTTTTAGAACAGCGTTCGGGGACTCCGTCAATCTAAACGACTTATACGACCCCTGAACAAGCACCCTATTGACATACTTAAACTCAATAGGATGGATATCAGAAGACTAGTCAGCTATCTAATGGGACACTGCGGTCTGAGATATCATCTAAACAAAATTAGCCTCTCGTCTGAAACTGAGTGTCGGCTCTGTCTTGAGGACGAGGAGACGGCAGAACACATACTGTGTGAGTGTGCTGCTCTCTGCCATCTTGGGAAGCGTATCCATCTCAGTGAAGTTATGACTCCTGAGGGGATCACCCTGGCTCCTACGAGAAGCATTCTCAACTTCATTATAGAAGTGGAGAAGCTTCTCGTCTAAGTCGGCTAGCAGGCACAATAGATCTGCAAAGGTCGCAGTGCCGTATTGCTAATGGTAGCACTAGCCCCATAATAATAATAATAAAAATAGTGGTTGGCTTTACCCGACTTGGGTATGAAAACCGCCCTAACTTCCCTCCACGTTTGAGGAACATAACCCATCCTGAGGCACCAGGAGTAGATGCGCTTCAGCCATGGAAGAATGACTTCACCTGGCTCCTGCAACATGATCGGAAAGATCCCATCCATTCCCGGCGCCTTGTAGGGGTCAAAAGACTTGATTGCCCACAGGATCTTATTCTCCGTAACAATCTTATCGACTGTCTCATGTTCAATACATTCCAATGGCAGCGTGTCCGCCGAATTGAAGATTCCTGCATCCTCGCAGCCAGGGAAATGACATTTCAGTAGAGAACCAAGCACGCTCTCGTCTGTCCAGCTACCATCAGATCTCTTTATAGAGGATATCTGTGTGGGAGTTTTTGCAAGGACCTTCCTCAGACGAGCTGCACCCGTACATGATTCAATAGAGCCGCAGAAGCTTCTCAAAGAGTCCTTCTTGGCGAACCTAATTTCTTTTTTGAGCCTGTTGTGTCACTGGCTCGCCAACGCACGTCCGATCACCAGGGAGGCTGGATAAAAATTGAAAGCATGATCCCTTCATGATCGCGCAGGCTCCCGAGACAGTGGATGTAATAAACATGTTGCTTATTGATCGTGCACTTGTTCGTCGTGTACTTGTTTGCATGCGCAACATCTGTTTGCATACACTACATCTCTTCCTTGTTTAAATTTTGTCTTATTGTTATAAACAAATACTTGTACATAAACAACTTTTATTATACTTGTGTACATTTAACAAAATAACTTTCCTTTCCTGGTAATTTTTTTTATAAAGTATTTAATCCAATTAGTTTTAAATTTAATACTTCAATATTTTAGTTTTAAATATCATACAAAATTAATGGGTTCAATTCTGGTGTGAAATGAAAATGTGTACATAAAATCATTCGTTTTCCACTTCTTCTGAACGTGATTCTAGGACTTCGTCTTTCCCTTGAATGGCCTTCCATTCCCCCTCTACCTTTTTCAAATTAACTACATTTCGCCTGTATCTCTGGCCCGTCTCGTCGTTCTTCACAATTACGTCTCCACCTTTAGAGCTTTCAACAGTGTGCGGTACTGGATCGAAATTAGGGCTCAATTTATTAGCTTTATCCGTAACTTTAAGTTAAACCTTATCACCTTGATTAATATCTGTATCTGCCGCTTTCCTTCTCCTATCTGCGTTTTCTTTCGCTTTGACTTTTTGCTCTCTGTTCCGATCTCTAAAATCTTCATCAGGCAGTTGGCTATGGATGTGTTCTAATCATGGAATTGTATCTCTGTTTTGTCTTTTAAAGAAGAGTTTTGAGGGTGTTTTACCAGTGGTGGAATGCGGTGTACTGTTATACATCATGAAATATTCCCACAAGCAATTCGCCATGTCCTTTCTTTCAGGTTGACAAATTTTCAGTCGCTTAACACTATCTCTATAGGTTGAGCATTCAATGGCCCCCTCTTTTGCCAGATTCCAGCTAGGCCTAGAGATACGAAGCCGCTCCGCTATTTTAGCATTCCACCATGGTGGGCGGTTTTTTTTACTGGGTCGCCTGGTAGGACATGCCTTCTCAAATGACCGATTTAGCTTGCTGGTAAGGTTTAATACCATCTCATCGATGTCTTCCGTGGAGTCGGGGTTCCCTTCCGGAGGTCGGTTAAGAGTCCCACTCAGCTCCGCGTTAAGCCTCTGCCAATTCGCCTTCCGCGGATTCCGAAAGACTTTCCTGTCCGGCCTATGAAAATTCAAGTCGAAGAGGATCCAACAGTGATTACATATAACTAGGTTAGTACTAAGGACAAAACTGAACAAAGCCTCACCCCTACTATTGGTAGTAGAGCTACCCCAAGTAGTGTTATGGGCGTTAGCATCACACCCTAAGACTAAGTTCTTCCTACCTTGTTCGGCCATTGCGATCAATGACCTTGTTTCCCTAGAGGGGACGTCCGTGCCTTCGTCGTACGGTAGGTAAACCGAAGCCATCGTTAGTGCACCCTCCTTTCCCGTAACCTCTACCACCGTCTGGTCACCCGAGCTGAAATTAGTTAACATTAGTACGTGGAGATCTTTGCTAGCAACGGTACAAGTTCTAACCTTGCCTTCGCTACTGTAATAAAAGAGGCTGTATTTCGATGACCCTAATCCCTTAACCCGATTATGGAGGATCCATGGTTCTTGGATCAGGGCCACATCAAGCTGCTCCCTGTTCATAAGCAGCATGATGTTGGCTGATGCGGCCTTACTGTGATGTAGGTTTATTTGCACTACTTTTATTTGCAGTAGCACTCTCCTTCACCACAGCTGCCGTACCGCCAGGCTGCGCCTTCTTCATGAGTCTCAGACGAAACTCACCAGCCCCGAAGAATAGGCGTATATGCCTCTCTTTTTTCATTATTTCCGGCGGATCCTCGGTAACGAAGATTATGCTTTTTGTGCCATCTTCGTTACTTTCGATTGCGACTACTTCCCAGTCATCCATAGGGACCGCTGGGTTTTGTGTCTTTAGAAAGCCGAGGATTTCGCTTTTCTCCATTCCATATCTGGTACGCTCATCTTGGCTTTAGGCCTCTCTGGTACCTCGTCCAAGGGGACTACCTTTAGTGCAGCCTCCTCCCACAGCTTAAAGGTGGGAACAACCTTCCTCGCAAAGTCATGCAATAGCTGGTCCTTGCAGTCCAGCCTACTCACACCTCGCCTCCAGTTAGTGAGACCAAACGTTGGCGCAGTTTTCCCAGCATTCCCTCGAATGTGGTCGAAGATCGCTCTAGCCAAAGCCTTCTCGATCATCTTCCCCTGTTCGGAGGTATACAGGCCACTCGGCCTGCCGGAATCTATCACAGCTAGTTGTAAAGCATTCCGAGCAGCCCCTCCGAACTGCACTGCCGTGTTGACCAACACTCTTTTTGCTGGGTTGCCGGCTTCCACTTACCCTCTTCGCCTTGAAATTCTCTCTTCTCTTGGGAGCTGGCACGGTTTCTGGTTTGCCTTTACCAGTCTTATCGACCGCGTTAGGGACTACCTTAGTAGAACCTGCCTTAGCGGCTACAGTTCTTCCCGTGCCCTTAGTTTTCAGGTTCTCACCTTCGCATAGGGCTTGGGTGCAGCTAGAACCCGCCTTATCGGCTTCGGTTCCACCTGGCCCAGCCTTCCGCTCCCTTTTCTTGGGGGGATTTTTGGTGTTTTTATCCCCCTTGCCTTCTCTGGCTTTTTTGCTGGGCAATCACCTCCTCGGCCCAAGCGAGCTTCTCCTTCTCCATATCGGAGAGCAGGGGTATGCCCTTTTCCTCAAACAAGCGCTTAAGGTGTACAGCTTTATTATACTCCTTAAGCCTCAGCTTTCCTTGAGTTAATTTCTTGGCCTTCTTGGCATCCTTTTTCCGTGTTATACCTTCCTGGGCTGTTTCCTCAGAATCAGCGAGTAATTCCTCCTCTAATTCTTTGGAGATGTCCCCGTCTAACGCGCCGGATTCCTCTCTGCCACTGGCCACGGCAAGTAGTGCGTCTGCCACCGACTCGAGAGAGAGCTCTCCTCTCTATTTCCTTTTTGTGTTCTTGTTGTTGTATTTGTGTGTGAAATTTTGTACCCACGAGTACGTCCGGAAATATGGGTCCACTCCGACAGAGCCGCCGAATATCGGAGTAAGGCATTTGAATACCTTATGCCTCGCCTGTGCACCTAAGGGAGCGGTTGGAAATAAACCCTCCAACCTTTCATCCTTCGGCACGGTTTTAAATAGCTCACACCACCACTGGAATAGGGTTGACTATCTCTTGGTTCCCGGCCCGGAGACCATGTTATTGACAAGGCTTCCCTGGCCAGTGTAAGCCCCAGCACCACGGCAAGGTGGATAGTCCCGCTAGGGCATCGACATGCTTTCTGTACTTAAAAAAAAATGAACGCTATCAGTTAATTTTTTTACACAAACAGCGATTGGTTAAAAAAATTTAAAAATAGTAAAATAATATCCCATTAGTAAATGATTACAAAAATTATAATTATTAATCCAAATCAACTGTAAAAAAATTAAAATAAATAAATAAAAGAAATGATATACAAGGGGCACTCATGTACATACCTATATCACGAAGATTTTGTCATTCTCCTGTTTGAATGTGGACAAAATGGGGACATTTTTCTTTTTTTTTCTGATACCGATTCTAGGATATGTATTGTCCATATGTTTTCCTCGAACATCAGCCAAAACATTTTCAATTTTATTCCTAGTTGTAGCGATTAGAGAAGGTGTCTCCAGCCTTAGTGACACATACCTACTGCTCAACAAGTTTTTTCATAAACTCTCGACAGTTTAAGGGTTTCTGTTTACTGTCAAACATATTGAATTGTATGTGTAGATTATGTAATTAGGGAGAGGGGAGCTAGCAAACAGAGCAAAGAAGTTGATCGCGTTTAACATGGCAAATGCCAGCTTCGATCTCTGTCCCTGCTCAACCCAAGTTGACACACAGCCTCCGCATGCCCCCCCCCCCCCCTTTTTTTCAGAAAAAAAAGAGAGAGTACGGAAAGTGTGAGATCGAGGATATGGAGAGATGCTTCCGCAGGAATGATGCCCGTAAGTTTTACAATAAGGTAACATGCCATGGCTACAAAGCCAGAGCGGCGGTCTGCAGGGATGAAAATTGAGAACTGGTAGTAGAGTCGCAGTCGATACCCAGACTTAAGTCTAATAACGCCGCGGGCGCAGACGGCCTGTCCGCTGAGCTTCTTAAGGCGGCTGGAGATGGGCTGGTAAGGTGCATCTCCATCTCATTTGCAAGGTATGGTCGGAGAAAAGCACGCCCGACGAATGGAACCTCAGCATCGTTTGCCCGGTCCATAAGAAAGGAGACCCCTATAACTGCGCCAACTATAGGGGAATAAGTCTCCTTAACATCGCATATAAGATCTTCTCTGCCGTATTGTGTGAACGCCTTAAACCGTTTGTGGATAACCTGATCGGCTCTTATCAGTGTGGTTTCAGGTCGGGTAAGTCCACAATAGACCAAATATTTACGCTACGGCAGATCTTGGAGAATACCCAAGAATACCAAATCGACACTCACCAGCTCTTCGTCGATTTCAAGGCTGCATATGACAGCGTGTATAGAGATGAGCTATACAAAGCCATGTCTAGTTTTAACATCCCTGCCAAGCTCGTCCGACTGTGCAGGATAACAATGGAGAATTCTCGCTGCTCCATTAAGGTCGGTAATGAGCAAACCGAGACCTTTGATGATAAAAAAGGATTTAGGCAAAGTGACGCGCTGTCATGAAACTTTTTCAATATAGTGCTTGAAAAGATCGAGCAAGAGTCACCGGCCAACACAAGAGGTACGATTTATTCCAAGTCTACGCAATTACTTGCGTGCGCCGACGATAATGACGTGATTGGACGAACACAGCGAGACGGGCGACACCGACGTATTGGCCAGAACGTCACCATGGGCGGATATAACTTTGAAGTGGTCAAGGAATTCGTCTACCTTGGCTCACTGATGACCGGCGACAACAACACCAGCGCTGAGATAAAACGCAGAATCACTCTTGCCAACCGCTTTTTCTTTGGGTCCAAGAGGCAATTGAGAAAAATGTCACTGGATTAATTAGGGGAATTTCAAAGTGATACCCTTCTTATCCTTTGGAATAAGTCAATGGGTATTGCAGAATATCATAAAATTTTTGTGTATTGGCTACCCGTTGCAACGTGTCATTATGTGTTGAAAATCTCGAAGAAGGCGAGTAAAAACGCCATTGTGTTTTATTACTCTTCACATACACATATGTAAATTACTTATCCTTATTATACTTTTATGTTAGAGCATCATCTCTGATACCAGTTCTCATCCTTTAGTGAGCAACGTCGGACGTGTCAGCTTTAATATTAATACGCGATCTTTTAATAAACGTTTTGTAACTTGTGAGTCGGATTTCCTTTTTAAAGTATATTTTCTACATTGGTGCCGAAACCCGGGAAGGGCGAGAAACGGAAAATAATGGAAATATCGGTTCGTGGTGCGTACAGATCGCAGTTAACGAAAATCGTTAAGGCTGCGTCCGAATTACTAAATTCTGAGGACTCCCATGTGGATGGTAAAAGTGTAACGGATTTAGAGTCTCTCGAGGACCAAATTGTGACATTAACGGAACGGTTAAGTGCAGTGGTGGATAATTTAAAGACGGCAGATCAGCAAATCCAAAGCAAAGAACTAATAAAAACTGAAAACCTCGAAAAGGATTTTGAAAAAATAGCTGAATACGAGGATGCAGCGGTATCTGCTATGTCCAGCTTGAAAAACCGTTTGAAAAGAGTTCGCATTAAACTAAATCCCAGTGAAGAAACTCCTGAACAGACATCTAAAGTCACTCAAAAGTCGTCCGTTAAATTACCAAAATTGGAATTGAAAAAGTTCGGTGGTGAGTTACAAGATTGGCTACCCTTCTGGGATCAGTTTGAAACAGCTGTACATCGGAATGAAACGCTTGCTGTGGTCGACAAATTCCAGTATTTAGCGAATTGTCTATACGGACCAGCAAAACGTACCATTTCTGGTTTTACTGCTTCCGCATCATGCTACGATGCCGCAATTTCGTTGCTGCTGGAACAATACGGAAACACTGACAAGCTAGTCGACAATTACGTACAGAAACTAATAAATATACGTCCCGTTATCTCTAAAACCGACTGCTTTGGGTTAAGGATGCTTTACAACACCGTCACCACATGCATCCGATCGTTGACAGCATTACACACACCACCAGACCAGTACCAAGTGATGCTAAAGTCTATACTCCTTCGTTGTCTGCCGGCTGACCTGCGTGTTGACTATCATCGTACTGCGAGAGAGAAAACACAAGAGGTAGACGAAATCAGCGTAGACCAAAAGGTCAGGGAGATATCACATTCATCCCTGCACGATGTTTACGATCCAGATGTGCAAGATATCATAAAATTCTTAAAAAGGGAAGTAGACGCACTGGAAAAGAGTCGGACTCATCTGCAGAACAATGCGAGTAAAAGGGTGGCGCCATCACCAACTACGGCCGCGAGTCTCCTAGGGGTGAACAATAAGGAAGTGTGTGTTTTTTGTAGACAGTCTGATCACACCGCCAAAGACTGTAAAAGCGGTACGACGATGAAAGAAAAACGGGACATATTACTGAAATCAAACAGATGCTTTCGGTGCGCAAAAGTCGGACATTGTTCCAGGAAGTGTAAAAGCGGTAAATTTCTCAAGTGCGATCATTGTAGCGGTAGGCATATCACTTCGATGTGTGACCCTTCGTACAATGTAACTCAAAAATCATCAGAGAACGCGGTATCCAAATCGAGTTGTAATTTGTGCACACACACTGATAACAAACAAAATGTTTTTTTGAAAACAGCCCGTTGCGTAGTAAGTAATCGCAATGTCAACTGTCTCATCAGACTCATTATCGATGGCGGGAGTCAACATACTTTCATTCGGCAGAATGTAGTGCGAAAATTGCAATTGCCTGTCGGCAAGGAGAAGGTGAGAATTTCGGTGTTGCCATTCGGGTCAAAGGAAAGGATACCTTCTCAAGAATACTCAACGGTGAATATTTTATTGAAGAGCCAATATGGTGACAAGTGCGTGTTGGTGAAGGCGATAATTGTGCCTGAGATTTGCGTAGACGTATTGCCACCTCCTGATAGTTCGTACCGTTTATTCAAAAAATTTAAGTTGGCCGACAAAATTTGTGCTAACATTCAGACAGTGGATGGGTTGAGTTTGCTTATTGGCTCAGATCATTATTGGGATGTTGTTACTGGCAAGCAACGTTCAGTGTCCAATCGTTTAAAGGCGGTGGAAACAATATTTGGTTGGACTCTTCAGGGATATCAGGGTACTGATAATAAAATATTGACAAGCGATATTGAGCATACACCAGTAGTGAGCAGTATTATGAGCCTAACAAATCTTTCGGACGCAGAACTCTCTAAGATGTGGTCCTTAGAAACAATTGGGATAAGAGGCGAAGATGCGGAGAAAAATCTCTTGACAGAAGAAATGACGAGGATGTGCATCAGGAAGGTTGGTCACCGCTACGAAGCAACTATGCCCTGGAAGGATCCGCAGAAAGTGTTTGGAAATAATAGGGAGTTGGCGGTGAGTCGCTTAAATAATTTAACGAAACGTTTATTTAGAAACCCAGACAAGTTAAAGGAGTACGACATGGCCGTGCGACAATTGATCAAGGATTGCATAGCCGAACCCGTTGGATCTAATTCCAAGAGAATTATATATCTTCCACACAGACCTGTCTATAAAGAAGAAAGCACGACCACCAAATTGCGCATAGTTTTTGATGCTTCTGCTCACACAAATGAGATTCCTTCGCTAAATGAGCAGCTCTTTACTGGGACCAACCTTCTTCCGGATGTGTTCAGCATTTTATTAAATTTTCGGCTTAGACAGATCGGTATTGTGGCGGACATTGAAAAGGCCTTTCTGCAGATATCCTTGAAAGATTCCGACCGAGATTCCCATAGGTTTTTATGGTTTCCATCGCTGGCTGAAATTGGCAAAAATATACAAGATTTTAGAATGACCAGGGTGACATTCGGAGTCAACTGCAGTCCGTTCATTCTAGCGGCAACAATCAAACATCACCTGCGTGAGGAACAACGTTACCCTGAGACATGTCGCATCTTAGAAGAAGGTTTTTATGTAGACGACTTGGTTGTTAGTATGGAATCGGAATCCGAAGCAGTAAAATTCTGCCATGAAGCTGTTGAAGTCATGGGGAAGGCGTCCATGAACTTAAGGAAATGGCATTCCAACAACGCACGGGTTAGAGCGGTTGTAGGTGTAAACAATTTCTCTAACACACATAAGGTTTTGGGGTTGAATTGGTCTCCCTTTAGCGATGAATTGTCCGTTCCTTTGGACTCAATTCAACAATTTTTGCAATCGAGTATGTTCAAAGGAACAAAACGCAATCTTTTACAAGCTATTGCGAGGGTCTACGACCCACTAGGCATAGTTTCTCCTACAATGATCAAGCTAAAGATATTGTTTCAGACGACTTGGAGACGTAAATTAGCTTGGGACGAAGCCCTTCCTGCGGACTTGATGGTGCTGTGGAATGAGTGTGTGAATAATGTCCTTCAGTTGAAAGATATGTCAATTCCGAGGGCAGTGCAGCTCAGCCCAACGAACAAAGTATATTTTCATATCTTTGCTGATGCTAGTAACAAGGCCTATGGAGCAGTCGCTTATATTCAAACAGTTAGTTGCCAAGAAGAAGTAGCAATTTCTTTCTTATGTGCAAAGAGTCGTGTTGCACCCCTAAAAAACGATCGAGAGGATGAACTTACGCTGCCCAAGTTAGAGCTTACAGCAGCTTTAATCGCATCAAGACTTTGTATCTATCTAAGGAAGCATCTTCGGGTTACCATCGACCAATTCTTTTTATGGACCGATTCAAAAATCACACTCCATTGGATTTATGGGGAAACACAACGATGGAAGCCATACGTGCAAAGTCGGGTTTTGGAAATTCGTCGAAACACCAATCTATCAGATTGGCGTCATTGTTCTGGTAAGAGCAATCCAGCCGATTTAATTACGCGAGGAATCTCCGGAACGAAATTGGTTTCGTCTTTATTGTGGGAGCAAGGTCCTGATTGGCTTCATGATGTCCATAACTTCAAGAGCAATCAGCATTGTATTCAAATCAACGAAGCGAGAGCAACAATCCTTCTTGAAACTGATGACGTGGCCAAAAACGAAGTACTTCCGATCCTCTGCTGCGAAAAATTCAACAGCTGGCAGCGTCTATTGCGAGTTACTTGCTGGGTTCTGCGTTTCATAAGTCACTGCAAGGCAAAACAGAATTCACCAACAGGATCTTTGACCCCATCGGAGTATGGTCTCGCTGAAGTTTACTGGCTAAGGTACGTACAACAGCTTAGTTTTGCTAACGATTTGAGCTACTTACAGAAAGGTAGACAACCGAAACCCTCGTCAAAGTTAGCTCAGTTGTCTCCAGTAATAGACGAGGAAGGATTGTTACGTGTGGGCGGTCGTTTGCAGATGTTAGATGAGGAAATCGGTGTTGTACATCCCATAATATTGCCTCCAACTCATCACCTCACTGCTATTATCGTTGACGAATACCATCTATTGACATGTCATGGGGGAACTAATTTGGTATTAACAAAGTTAAGGTCGCGCTTTTGGATTATTCGTGGACGACAGTTCATCAAGCGGAGAATACGAAGTTGCTTGGTTTGCAAGAAACTTTTTGGGCCGCCTGCTACTCAGCCTTTCGCACCTCTTCCAGTACAGAGGATAACGCTTACAAGACCGTTTAACGACGTGGGCACCGATTTCGCTGGGCCATTGTATTATGTGAAGTCAGGAGATGCCACTATGCATAAGGCATACATTTTAATATTTACCTGTGCTGCTACTCGTGCTGTTCATTTGGAGTTGACAGATGGCATGTCTACGGAGTGCTGCCTGATGGGATTAAGGCGTTTTATTGCTCGTCGCGGAGTTCCGTCAACAATCTTATCGGACAATGCCAAGGCGTTTAGAAGGGCAGCTTTAGAACTAAACAATAAGACGAAAGGTATATTTAACGACGATTTAATTCCCAATTTTCTCTCAAAGCGGCAAATAAAATGGACCTTCATTGTGGAACGAGCACCGTGGTGGGGTGGCTTTTGGGAGCGTCTCATACGAACCGTAAAGAACACTTTAAAAGTTGTCATTGGCAAGGGGAAGCTTACTTTCGAACAACTTCGTACGGTACTCAGCGAAGCAGAAGCAGTTACTAACGATCGTCCGCTAACATACATATCAGACGAACCACTGGATTTGACACCTCTAACACCAGCCAAGTTCCTCTTGGGATGGAACACTTCGAATCCTGCCTTTGAAAATCCAAGCTTTTCCGGTCATGTTGCACGAGATCTTTGGAAGAACAGGATGAGATACACCTCAAGAATTGCTAAAAGATGGCAAGCAGAATATCTGCAACTTTTGCGATCTTTTCATCACAGCAATAACAGAGCAACAGCAACACTTCAGAAAGGGGACGTTGTCCTCTTATTTGATCCTGCGACGCCCAGAGTGCATTGGAAGATGGCGATAATCGAGCAAACTTTTCTCGGACGAGATGGCAAAACCCGATCCTGCGAATTACGATGTGCAGATGGTTCTAAACTTAGAAGACCAGTGCAGCTCCTCTATCCCTTGGAGCTGAGCAGTTCGCCCCGGGCCCAGGATGTTGAAAATCTCGAAGAAGGCGAGTAAAAACGCCATTGTGTTTTATTACTCTTCACATACACATATGTAAATTACTTATCCTTATTATACTTTTATGTTAGAGCATCATCTCTGATACCAGTTCTCATCCTTTAGTGAGCAACGTCGGACGTGTCAGCTTTAATATTAATACGCGATCTTTTAATAAACGTTTTGTAACTTGTGAGTCGGATTTCCTTTTTAAAGTATATTTTCTACATTATGTGCTCGCAAGACAATGTCCCGTGAAGAAAATTGTTCACCACTTACTACGGCTGCAACTTCATTAATCAATGGCGCATTATAGCGCCTTTCATGCTCTCCCCGAGGAGTCCTGTCCGCATGTACAACTACCTTATAATGCTGTTCAGGTAGGTTCTCTAAAGCAGTTTTAAACGTGATTACTAAAGTATTATTATCATGCAAGTATCTTATAATTTTCAGCACCGTGTCTCTTTCTACTCCCGGGATAAATTGGCATCGACGGTAAAGTAAGCATGCAAAAATTTGTGCTGTTCGTTGTCAGCTGGAAAAAGTGCACCGATCCTGTGATAAATTTGCCCTTGCACCGTAAGTGTTGGCGAAAAATCCTGGCATTATTACTTCCCGGTCTACTCCAAAAGACGTCATCTGAAAGCATGAGTTATATTTCCGGATCTTATTTAAAAAGCGCCGTGACTCATCAGCATTATGTAAAAATAGAGATTTTAAAGGTTCCTCTGGCGCCCCGAGTAGAGGAAGTGAAACTTTGCCGCTGCTACAGCACATGCCTGGGGTCTCATCATTTCATTTTAATGCGCTACAAAAACGACACGCCTTGTCCATCAGTCCTACAACAATCAGCCTGTGATTTTTATGATCAATTAGTGGATCGTAATTAAATGCAGCTTCATTAAAATTTCTGCGTGCCTGTGCTTGTTAAGGTGTTTCAGCGGCTATTAAAGCAGCTTGACGTTCTGCGTTTTCGAGTAGCCTTTGCTGAGTTCGAGCGGGGGTTTCAGAAGCTCTTAGAGTAGCATGACGTTCTGCATCGTCGAGCAGCCTCTGCTGATTTTGAGCAGGTGTTTCCGAGGCTCTCAAAGCAACTTGACGTTCAGCCTGTCCTTGCCTTCTCAGTTCAGCATCTTCAATAGATTCTTGGGACCGAGCTAATCTCTTCGCTTGTGCTTGAGAAGACACTCTTGAAAGGTTCGACTTGCGTTTACGAGGCATTTTAAAAAAATAAATGCCAAAAAATATTGCTAACTCTAATTAAACAAAACCAATTCACGAAGCAAAACTAGATCCAAAACCAAAGCGATTGTCTTATTCCTTAAAAGTCCAGGAATATTATAAATCTAAACTAAACGAATTAATACAATCCGAAAAACAACAACGGTAAAACCGAATCCGAAACCGAGTTTGTTTTCGGAAATCGGAAAACCAAACCAAGACAGCAATACCAAATCGTAAAGCTAAACACGAATATGTAACCAAAAATCTAAAGCAGTTAGATCAATGTGAATCAATAGTCAATAGTCACGGTATGCACTATATTCGTCGTTAATATTCGTCGTTTTCATTTGAAGCTTGCAAATTTGTTTACTTTGAATAACTCATGGCACTCCATAGTTATCCACCCAAAAAAATACGAAATTTCGCTTGAAACGAAGTTGTGCAAATCGAATTTGAGTAGGCATTTGAAATTCTCGCAAAGTTTAAATCTCGCAATGTGGAGAAATGTTGGCATTGTTGTCATGAATGTACATATGCATGTGTACATACATATGTATATATATATATGAAGAAACACTTCCTTTATCTAATTCTCAGTGCTCAACTACGAAAATCTCAATACAAAATCTATGAAAAATACTATATCTACCTGGTGTAGTGATTGCACTACATTGCACTGCATCCTCCACCATACGCATAATTGCACTACAGTGCATTCTACGCATTTCACTCCATTCCACACACCATGCAAACACTGTAATTTCGAGACTCGTGTCGTCGTATTATCGCCACTAAACCACCACCAACCAATGCACATAAATTGCATAATATACGATCAACGCCAATTTGTCAGCACTAGGTCAATGTCGGCCCTCGCGTCTATTCCCTCTTCATATGTCACTTCGTAAATAATGCTCGAACCCAAGCAATACGTAGGCAAGTGACGAAGAAGGGAAAACTCCAAAACACTGTGAAATGCCGATAATGCATTTCACACGATTGAATTGGAGTAAAGGCGAACCGATTAACAAAACATGACTAACATTCACGGCCACTCCACACCGTGGAATGCTGAGATAGCATTTCACGCAATAGAAAAACGTATTAGCGAAGTGTGAATGACATGTATGACCAGTTAATAGTGCGCAAATGCTGATTGATCAGAAATGCATATGCAGGCAAGTGCTATGAGCGCTATGCTAATGGTATGGGGTATGAATAGGTTGCGACATAGCGATGACACTGAGTATTTTTAACCTAAATCAAAAGTGCCCTTTGGCACTTGGTGTGTTGGAGGGGATTGCGATTCAACCAGAATCCTCCTATAAAAGGGATGGTAATTTTGGTTGAAATTCAGAGAGGGCAGCAGCAGATAGTAGGTGCCGTACCCCTACAGCAAAGCAGAGGATCAGAACCATCAGGTAAAATAAAACCTTAAAACTAACCATTTGCCTTCTTTTTGTTCCTTCTCTCTCCGTTCGGCACTCTTCCCTCAATATACCGAGGAAGCACGGTGTCTGATCGCAACAATTTGGAGGCAGCGGTGGGATCCACAAAGGGATTCCGCTACCAAATACGAGTCTGAATAGTACTCGAGGCGTTACTGGGGCTATACTCCAGTAAAAGTAGAAGTAAAAGTAAGAGTAAAAGTAAAAGTGATTAAAAGCAAAATGAAATTATTTTTGTGTATAAAGGGATCAAGCGTCTCCGGGGCTGTAACACCGGAAACAGTGGAAAAATAAAAAAAAAAGAAAATATAAGTAAAAAATAAACTGGGTACCGGTTAAAGACTGGGACAACCAGCAACAACAGCCAGCCGCAACAATTAGGACCAACGTCCAGACAGTACCAAGGAACCAGCACCAACAAGCCAGCCACTACAACCAGTATCAACATCCAGCATCAACTCCAAGTAATTACTATTATTATTAATTTAAATTAAATTATTAAAAAAAAAATATTAATTTAAACATTATTACGTATTACAAAAATTGTTTTAAGTATTAAACTACTAACCCCTGACCTCCCTTACAATTCTCACCCGACGCAACTTAAAAACTTTGGCGCTACTTAAGGCCCTACCTTTCTCTACCCAACCCGACGATAAACCTCCCATTATGGAGATCAAATTAACCCTAAACGACGTGAACACGATCGTTCCCACCTTCGATGGTAAACCAGATGAACTGAGCAAGTTCATCTCATGCGGCAACACTCTCTTTTGCTACTTAAAAGACGAGGCCCAACATAAACTATTTCTCAGTATTTTCAGGACTCGACTCCAGGGCCAGGCCTTTGAGCTAATACAGCACAAGGACTTGACCACTTGGAAAGATCTGGTAAATGAACTGGAATCCCAGTTCAAAGAACATAGATCTCGGAGTTCTGTACAACACCAGCTTTTGTCGACTAGGCAAACCGCAAGAGAAAATGTGCAGGAATACGGTGATAGGCTTTCCAATTTACTTCTCTCCCTCGATACGGCTACATACGACAGCTCACATGGAAAGGCAGTCAGAGATTTCCTTATCCTTGAAAACCACAAGCTTGCCTTACAAGCTTTTGAGGATGGAATAGGAAATCCTGACTTGAAACTTCTAGTGAAAGCTCATAACGCCACGGCATTGAAGGAAGCAATAACATACGCGGTAGATCAATCGCTTCGGTTAGGTTCCGCTCATCTCCCTAGAAACGATTCACCTCGACCCATCTGCCAGACCTGTAATAAAACAGGGCACACATCTGCTACTTGCTTCCAAGTCTGCAACAAAATGGGGCACACCTCGGTGACCTGTTTCCGTAACAGAGACCTCCCACATTTTTCGTCCCCTCAAATAAAAAGAGAAGTCCGGCGCATTTATTGTAACTATTGCAATAGACCCAACCACTCGCAAAACGAATGTCGATTAAGGTTGGCGCAATCACAGACTCCAAGGCAAAATCCTTCTCGTGAGAATTCTTATCGCCTAGAACCTAATTCTAGACCCCCGAATTCACCGCCACGTAAGAAAACCCACGATGTAAGGTACCAGTATACACAACAAAGCAACCATCACGAGATTGACCTGGGAAACGACCAGGCTCGGGTGGCGAACAACGGCAGTACCTCTCGAGTCCTCGCAGCTGCCGACGTACACCATACCCCGATGTAAATTTGAAAATGATGGTATCATTCTGTCCCGAATATCCGGAACCGGTGATACGCATCAGATTCAAGCCATCGGATAAAAGTCACGTAACATTTTTAATAGACACAGGCGGAGAAATAAGCCTGATAACGGCCAATAAATCATTAATTGGTCAGAGAAAGAAAAAGGTCGCTGTGTCCACAATAGCCGGATACACTGTGAGCACACTGGGGGAAGTGGTCGGAAAATTGGACTTCGATACTGATGAACATACAATCTCTTTAGAACATCCATTCCAAGTAATGGAAAGTAAATTCCAATGCAAAGTAAATTACGAAATTGGATATCTAAAGGCAAAAATAAAATCGACTAAAGAACCCGAAGACGTGGGCACCAAGCATAAGACCACGAGAAACCGATACCGACCAAGCCTTCTTAAAAACTCTCATTCCACAACTCTCCAAATCTTTGTTTGGTAATCACAAAGAAAATGCGGACGAAAGAAAGAAAATAATAAATAAAAATAATAATAAAGAATACACAGCAAGCAGTAAGACTGATGCCTGTTTCAAATGCTACTACACGGCGCGGCGACAGCACAACTCCAAACGTCGTAGCTGTCATATCCATATTCATTCATTGGAATCATATGGAGTAAGTCACGTAGTTCCTATGTGACTTACTCCCTATAATTCCATTGAATGAATATGGATTTGACAGCTACGGCGTTTGTAGTTGCGCTGTCGCCGCGCCGTGTAGTAGCATTGTGAAACAGGCATGAGACTCAAAGAAGCTCAGCAGCTCGTAAGACTGAATCAATAAAATGCTTAGAAAAATCAGCAAGTAGTAAGACTAAGACTCAAGGAAGCTTAGCAGCCCGTAAGACTGAATTAATAAAAAGCAAAGAAAACCCAGTAAGACTGAGACTCAAAGAAGCTCAGCAGCCCATAAGACTGAGGTATTAAAAATTAATAGAGAAAAAGAAAATGAAATAATCATAGAATCTAGAGTCCAGCAAATATTCGAGGTTCCATTCAAAGATCAAAACTACAAAAATGTAGTAATACAAAAAAGAGAGATCAAGCCAGGTATCTATATAGGTGAGACCATAACTCAACCTAAAAATTCGAAAATTAAAATACTACTAATGGACATCTCGGATTCTGATCAAGAAATAAATCTTGATGATATTAATTTCGACTGGAAACAATTAAACGAATTCAATATAATAAAAGCAGGCAGTCCAAATAACGTCCTGAAAAACAGTCTAAAAAAATCAGAGTCGCTTTTGGAATTCCAACATTGTAATCCGGAAGAAAAAAGATCTATCCTAAACATATGCCGAAAATACAATGATTTGTTTTACCTTAATGGCAATCACCTTACGTTTACCAATGCTATCCAACACAAGATAATTACAGAAGAAGGAAAACCACCCCTTTACACTAGACCTTACCGGCTCCCAGACAGCTCAAAAGAAGAATTACACAGACAGGTGAATGAAATGCTACAGGACGGTGTGGTAGAACCGAGTTATAGCCCTTGGAATTCACCATTGCCAGTTGGTGACGCTTATCCTTTGCCCAATATTACTGACATTTTGGATAAATTGGGAAGAGCGAAGTATTTTAGTACTCTCGACTTAGCCAAAAGATTTCATCAAATTCTTATGGATAAAGCTGACAAACACAAGACAGCGTTTAGCACCCCATTCGGTCACTACGTTTATAATCGTATGCCTTTCGAACTAAAAAACGCACTGGCTACATTTCAGAGGCTAATGAGTAATGTGCTCATGGGACTTCAAGGAATCGAATGCTTTGTTTATGTAGATGATATAGTCATCTACGGTTACGATCTTAACGATCACAATACTCGGCTTATTAAAGTTCTCAATCGTCTTCGAGAACACAATTTAAAATTTCAACCCGAGAAATGCCACTTTGTTAGCAAAGAACTCACGTATTTAGGGCACATCATTTCTGAAAATGGAATAAAGCCAGACCCTGACAAAACCAAGGCGGTAAAAACTTTTCCAGTTCCTAAGAAACCAAAAGACATCAAGTCTTTTCTGGGCCTTGTAGGATAATACAGGAAATTTATACCGAATTTTGCCGAACTGGCAAAACCTCTAACAAAACTATTAAAGAAAAACGTCACCTTTCATTGGGACGCTTTTTGCGACGAAGCATTTAGGTCTCTGAAAGGAAAATTAATTAGTCCACCCATCCCATCATATCCGGATTTCACCCAAGAATTTCTCGTGACTACCGATGCCAGCATTAGGTGCCGTGTTATCACAAGGGCCAATATGTCAGGACAAACCAATTTTCTTTGCGAGTCGAACTCTAAATGATGCAGAAACTCGTTACTCCACTTCCGAAAAAGAACAATTAGCCATCGTGTACGCCCTGACCCAATTCCGACCATATATCTATGGGAGGAAATTTACTATCGTAACGGACCACAGTTCGCTACAGTGGCTAATAGGACGGAAGGACCCTACATCCAGATTGATGCGATGGAGAATCTTGTTGGAAGAATACGAATATACTATTGTCCACAAGAAAGGTAAGTTCAACACGAACGCCGACGCACTCAGTCGAATACCGCAGTTCGAACCACATAATAAGAGTTCTGTTTTGGTAACTACACGTAGCCAAAATAAAATAAAAGAAATCCTTCAGAGAAACCTTCAAACCTCGCCGAAGATATACAGGTTCTCTGGAGTCTTAATATTCATGGATAAAAGGGATCCATACATACCGACAGAAGGGTTCAACATAAAATAATAATATTACCCTTGATAGACACAGAAGAAGAGCAAAAATTAAAAGAAATAATTCCAGAATTTATAAAACCTGAGTTGGGAAAAATTAATATTTATAAACCCAATGATAACACAACAGTATATACCATCACGTTACCGGTACCATTTAGATGCCCTAGAGATGGAAATATCGCTGAGTCTTGTCTGAACGACATCAAGACCACGTGTACCAATAATAATTTAAAGTCGATCGGTATTTCCTTACCGTCAATGAATGAGGAATCAAGGGAAGACTTTAAGAATCTTCTGGTAAAAACCTTTCAAACTCTTGATATGCATATACATATCTATTCCGATGAAAGAATCCGCTTGACAGACGCGGAAGACATTAAAAAGCTACTTTTCGAGTACCATAACTCACCATTTGGTGGACATCAAGGGGCTACCAGAACACTCAAGAGAATAAAGTCAAAATACTTCTTGCCCACTATGGCAGCAGACGTCGCAGCCTATATCCGAAAGTGCGCCTCCTGTCAGTTAAACAAAGGTAGGACAAATCCTAAAATACCTATGAAAATAACAACGACTAGCTCTAAACCATTCGAAAGGGTCGCCCTAGATATAGTCGGGCCCCTACCAACAAGCTATAATGGCCAAAAATATCTACTAACCTTTCAGGATGATTTGACAAAGTTCTCTGAAGCTTTCCCACTACCAAATGCCGAAGTCTCAACGGTGGCCAGAACATTTGTGGAGAACATTGTTTGTCGACATGGTATACCTCACTCTCTCTTAACAGACCAGGGCACGAACTTTTTGAGCATTATGTTCAAGGAAATGTGCAAACTGATGAAAATAAAAAAACAACACTACGCCCTATCATCCACAAACTAATGGAGCCCTGGAGCGTAGCCACAGAACCTTGGTTGAATACCTCCGCCACTACGTAAATAAAGACACACTCACTTGGGATACATGGACCCCATACGCTATGTTCGTTTATAATACTACACCTCACAGTAGTACCGGCTACACACCTTACGAACTCCTCTACGGTTTCCCGCCTAGTATACCGAGCATTCTCGAACAGACAGCAAGAGTCTCGTATAATTAGGACAATTATGCAAACGAGCTAAAGGTTCGATTACAGCATGGCTACAAAATTGCCCGAGAGCTTCTTCTCAACAAAAACAAAAAAAAAGCTAAATTATACTACGACAAACATAGTAAACCCAAAAGATTCAATGTAGGGGATAAAGTACTAGTGAAAAACCAGACTAGAAAAAACAAACTTTCAACCCTATGGGAAGGACCGTACGAAGTGATCAAAATTAACTCCGATGAGAACACCATCGTCCAAATCGGGAAAAAGTCAAAACTACTACACAATGACAACCTACAGTTATTACAAGAATAACACACCCAGACAAGCCCTTTAAAACACTAGACACTAATGACCTCCGTCACTACACTCTTATTTACATCATCCT
Source organism: Eumerus sabulonum (assembly GCA_951905685.1). Classification (NCBI taxonomy): domain Eukaryota; kingdom Metazoa; phylum Arthropoda; class Insecta; order Diptera; family Syrphidae; genus Eumerus; species Eumerus sabulonum. Next base: position 90,381,923 of record OX645060.1, read on the forward strand.
GCTACTACTCTTAACACTAACATTTTACAAAGGGTGCCAAAGTTACAAGGTTAGTAAAAGCACTACCCCCGACAAAGACGACGTACACACTAAACACGCTCCTCAACCAGAGAAAACTTCTTCCCCTGAATTTAGAGTGAGTATCTCGACAGACGGTCAGTAGTTCCAATACGTATACGCATTCAATAAAAGATAAAAAAGAATGATATATGTATATACATGTATACTTAGAAATAAATTAACGATTATTATTAAAATTATTAAAAAAAAACAAAAAAAAACGATACAAATATCCATTCTTCTAAGAACAAAACATTTAACACCATATGTATCTAATATTAAGAAAAAAAAAAGTTGTTTGTAACAAAATGTGCATGTAGATTTCTTGTAAGTATAGACTAAAAATGTTTATTCATAACTACTGTGTTACAATATACATGGAATATAAATGCAAATACGAAAAGCTGTGAAAAAAACAATATATAGGTCAAAATACGAAACAAAAACCAAAATTGTACCAATAGTCAATAAGATACATATTTAGAAGTAAGATCCGTAAAATGTAAGCCAAAAAAAAAAAACAAAACGAAAACAAAATATTATCAAAAAAAAAAAAAAAACAAAATGTTGTCAAAAAAAAAAAAAAAAAAAAAAACAACAGCAACACAAATTAAGCGTGCACAAGTAATATGTCAAATTAATTATGTACAAAACTTGTAACTTGCAATTACTCTGCAGAAAATTTACCTCTTCAAGATCAATTTTCTTGCACTACATTGCACTGCATCCTCCACCATACGCATAATTGCACTACAGTGCATTCTACGCATTTCACTCCATTCCACACACCATGCAAACACTGTAATTTCGAGACTCGTGTCGTCGTATTATCGCCACTAAACCACCACCAACCAATGCACATAAATTGCATAATATACGATCAACGCCAATTTGTCAGGTCAATGTCGGCCCTCGCGTCTATTCCTTCTTCATATGTCACTTCGTAAATAATGCTCGAACCCAAGCAATACGTAAGCAAGTGATGAAGAAGGGAAAACTCCAAAACACTGTGAAAAGCCGATAATGCATTTCACACGATTGAATTGGAGTAAAGGCGAACCGATTAACAAAACATGACTAACATTCACGGCCATTCCACACCGTGGAATGCTGAGATAGCATTTCACGCAATTGAAAAACCAATTAGTGAAGTGTGAATGACATGTATGACCAGTTAATAGTGCGCAAATGCTGATTGATCAGAAATGCATATGCAGGCAACTGCTATGAGCGCTATGCTAATGGTATGGGGTATGAATAGGTTGCGACATAGCGATGACACTGAGTATTTTTAACCTAAATCAAAAGTGCCCTTTGGCACTTGCTGAGTTGGAGGGGATTGCGATTCAACCAGAATCCTCCTATAAAAGGGATGGTAATTTTGGTTGAAATTCAGAGAGAGCAGCAGCAGATAGTAGGTGCCGTACCCCTACAGCAAAGCAGAGGATCAGAACCATCAGGTAAAATAAAACCTTAAAACTAACCATTTGCCTTCTTTTTGTTCCTTCTCTCTCCGTTCGGCACACTTCCCTCAATATACCGAGGAAGCACGGTGTCTGATCGCAACACTGGGTAAATACTGTTCGTGCACGTAGAAAAATGGTCAAGACTTGGAGGAACATTGTCTAAATAACATATTCTCATATTCTATTAACATATTCTCAAAGCTACAAAAAAGTTAGTCACTGAGTCGGGGCGGCATGAACATATTGTTACGAAATATTCAATCCCACACTGAATAGGGTTCGCACCACTGGAATGCGATAAACTGCAATTGTCTTTTTATACGAATTAAAACACTCACACTTTTCTTGTTTCACCACAGATCAATTATCTGTGCAGCCTCACCACTTTTCTTTACTATCACTATTGAACACTTTAAACTTTATTACACATACAACAACCTTTATTGAAAGCTTTTATTTTCCCACTGTTTTACCGATTGATCACACTGACTTGTCACGCTCTGTTCAATACCACAAACTGAATGAATGCCGAGAGCGAGTGTTCGCGCTTATATAGCTCTCGGTCCACCTTCTCGAACGTCCGCCGTCGGAAGTTCCCCTACGGAAATCTCTAGAACGCTCTGACAATTAGCATTACGCCGTTGACAGTTGTCATCATTCCAATCTCCGCTTCAAGAGAGCTTTCGAATTTCGACAGCGAAATTCGAACTTAACCGTCGGTTTGTGTCTCCGCAACAATATAATCAAAAGTCGCGGAAATATTGGAAAAAGGAAATTTAAATATCTACCCGGGTAGATACTGTTCATGTGAATGTTAATTTGAGGCCTATGTCACTCTCCATCCCTTCAGCTATCTCCACTTAAAAAATCACGTCAATTCGTCGCTCTGTTTTGCCGTGAAAGACGGGCAAACAGACACACACACTTTCACATTTATAATATTAGTATAGATTATATCGTTCGTTAGAAACATGTAATTGAAAATATTGCAGTGGTTCAATAATGTTTTTACATTGACTGGTTAGTCCCTGGGCTGGTGAACTACGTATATATGTATGTACATATGTATTTACATATATTCAAACCATATCGATGACTTACCTTTTTTGTTAACCACTTGTAATTGTTTTGCCTCGAAGAATAGTTTTGGTAAATTCCATTATACCAGATTTTTCCCTGAGTAGATTGAGGGGGATATTGTCTTTATCCGAAACAGAAATATCATCTGAAGATGAGAATTCGCTTTCAAGTTCATCGGCATCCTCCATAACAAAGTTGTCATCACTACTATTTTTTAAATCTCCTTTAATGTCATCGTCTTCTGAAATAAAATCGTTTTCGCACGTTCCAAACATTGTCTCGACTTCGTCATCACCTAATTGCTGGCCGGAACTAATTTTATTACTCTATCGCAAAACAAACAACGAAAAACAGCCCAAATAAAACAAACACATGCAAAAAAATCACACAAAAGTTATTCTTCGACGAATATACATATGCACATACTTAAATATGTACCTGTTAAAAAAAACAAATTTCCATTGATCGCAGAATATCATAAGTACGTTCACTGATATGTAGATATCACCACCAAATGATGTTGTACGGAGATAGAATTAATTAGGGATAAATAGTTTAAAGGAAGTCATCAAAAATAGTTGTTCGTCGATTCGACGAAGGATAACCATCCAGGGTTAACATTGCAAGTTGTAAATCATAATTTATCTTTGCATTCGGATCATAATATCATTCTTGAAATGGACTTGGATCAGGAAGTCTACCAACAACATCTCTTATTTTTTCTTTATCATCTGGAACTTCTTCGCATCACAATTCTTGACAAAATTGTAATGTTCTTTCAACGTCCTCTTGGACTTCAACTCTTTCCTTTTCTGTAGTATCAGATTTACAATTTAATGAATTTCATTTCTTCAAGAATACGCCTTCTCATGACGAAATTTAATATGTAGTTACAATAAGTGTACATATATATATATATATATATATATATATATATATATATATATATATATATATATATATATATATATATATATATGACGCGAACCCATACGTTTTTTGTCTACCGTATTTTTGCACAATACGTCAGCTGTACAGCTACAGATATACTGCCATAAGCATGTCGGTGACGTGAACACAGAAGATTCCAGCCATCCAAAAAGCGTCGCCAGTCATGAGCATGTCGGTGACGCGAACCCATACGTTTTTCGTCTACCGTATTGTTGCACAAATACGTCAGCTGTATAGCTTCAGATATACTGCTATAAGCATGTCGGTGACGCGAACACACGTCATTTCACCCATCCAAAAAGCGCCTAGCGCCACAACTAATGTTGCACAATACTTCAGCTGTATAGCTACAGATTTACTGCTATAAGCATGTCGGTGACGCGAACACGAGATTTCACCCATCCAAAAAGCGTATAACGCTCCCATGTATAGTATATGTATGCGAGCATGTCGATGACGCGAACCCATAAGATTTTCCCCTACCAAAAAGTGCCCAACGCGGCTAAAGAAGTTTTCACTTAAAAAAAAAAACAGTTTTTCGTTTATCAACCGCTTTTTACAACTCACTTAAGATCAGAATCCACCGGTATTGTCAGAAGCAGATGGTTGGTTACCTTCTTTGAGTGCATTAACCGTTATTTTCAATTTTCTGCTTTTCCGCGCTAATTTTGAATGAGTTATTACTATTATAATTAAGATGCAGGCGGTAGCTGAAATTGCCAAGTAGCTAACATTCTTATGAATTTTAAGTGTTTTTACATGTTCTAAATTAACAACATTTTTAAATACAATTTCCCCGAAACTTGGAGGTTTACTAAAATTATATTTTACATCATTGGTATAAAAGAATCTATCTTCAAAATTTAAATTTGTACTACTAAAAGTTTGGTTTAGTATTTGAATTGAACAGTTATTAATTGTAATCAAATTGTTTTCTCTTAATTTTTTTATTTCTGTCATCAAAATGATTTATTAATTCTTCATTCTTCATATTTTTACAAATGATTGTATGTTTGTCTAAAGCTTTCTTTTCAGTTCGTAATACAGTTATTAATTAGCAACAATTATTTTTCGTATAAGAGGTTGTCATTGTATATATATTTAGACTCGTTAATTTCTATGAAATATTGATCTCCCATAATTATTTCGTTATATTCTTCTGTGGGTATGGTTGTTAGGAGTTTAAAGCCAACTAATCTATACATATAAGTGTGGGATTTTGATTGATATTAATAATTTGTCCTTATCGTATTTAGTCCTACTTTTACATTTTTCAACTTATGAAGATCTAGTTCTATGGATTTTATTTCGGCTGCTGTCATCACACTTGGATGCACAGGTTTCACTAATGCTATGGTATCTTATATCTGGTTAAGCTTATCTTCTAGAATTTTTAGTTCTAGTTATTGATCAATTCTTAGTTGTATACCAATTAGTTTTTCGTTTTCTGTTAACTCTCGATATGCTTGTGCTATTTGTTTTCTATCTCTTCCTATGATGTTATTTATGTTAATAACGGTATCGTTAAAGTAGGAGTTAATTTGAATCTGTTGATTTAAATTGTAGATGGCATTTACGTCGTTTTGTTCTATAATTTTCATATGTTCTGTTATTTGTTCTCCATCGCCAGCGTCCGACAATGGACGCTTTTATAAATTTAATCTGTTTGTCATGTCCAATTAGTTTTATTAGTAATTGTTGTATTTTATTAAATTCGTGATGTAAGAGTTCCTTATAAATCCCGGTTAGTCCTGGTTTTATAAATCTCCTAAGCAAGTCGGTCAAATAGTCTTTTTCTTTTGTCATGTCAAGGAATACTATTTTTTTTTTTATACATGGGGCTATGTGCTACTATTAGCAATATGGCACTGCGACCTTTGCAGATCTATTGTGCCTGCTAGCCGATTAGCCGATTAGCCTCTCCACCTCCATAATGAAGTTGAGAAGGCTTCTCGTAGGAGCCAGGGTGATCCCCTCAGGAGTCATAACTTCACTGAGATGGATGCGCTTCCTAAGATGGCAGAGAGCAGCACACTCACATAGTATGTGTTCTGCCGTCTCATCGTCCTCTAGACAGAGCCGACACTCAGTTTCAGACGAGAGACTAATTTTGTTTAGATGATATCTCAGACCGCAGTGTCCCGTTAGATAGCTGACTAGTCTTCTGATATCCCCTCTATTGAGTTTGAGTATGTCAATAGGGTGTTTGTTCAGGGGTCGTATAAGTCGTTTAGATTGACGGAGTCTCCGAACACTGTTCCAGAAGGATAGGTGTTGCGATTTTTCCCACTTGTCTAAGAGGTAATTTTTCTTTATCCGGGAATGCCGCAGAAAGTTTCCGGACCTATGTATTTGTCGCTGGAACCTTTTCTGGCAAGTTGGTCGGCAATTTCATTGCCCTTGATACCTTTATGTCCTGGCACCCACCAAAGTTTAACAGTGTTTCTTTTGGCGAGGTCTTGCAGGGCGTCATGGCATTCCTTAACGGTTTTTGAGTTCGTGCTGTACGAACCCAGTGCTTTAAGCGCTGCTTGGCTATCAGAGAGTATGTTGATAGTTACTCCTCTGATGCCAGTCTCGAGATTTAGATTGACACATGTTAGGATGGCATGCAGCTCTGCTTGGAAGACGCTGGGGCTTATTCCCAGGGCCTTCGAGATCTTGCGTTTTGGTCCAAAGATGCCGGCGCCAACGCCAGAAGCCATCTTGCAGCCATCCGTTGGACATTCAGCAGGGGATCACTGTTTTCCCATGCTGAGCGATTTGGGATCAGTATCTCAAATCTCTTGTCAAAGGTGAAGGTGTGCGTCCGAGACTGTAGTAATCATATCCAGCTCGGGAAAGTGTTGTAATATGGACATGTGGCCTGCAGGTCTACATGGCATATTTGTTCCCGAGCAGAGGATTCTGATTGCACTGCGTAATGCCACCTCCTTGATAAAAAGGTGCAGTGGAGCGAGTCCAATGAGTGCTTCTTGTGCTGCCGTAGGGCAGGACGGCTAGCGCCTGTGATGCCGAGACACGCTAGTCTCTGAAGGCGTTGAAGCTTAATAATTGTAGTTTTTTGTTCAACTTTTGTCCACCATACGGTGGACCCGTAGGTGACGATAGGCCTTACTATCGCGGTATATAACCAGTGGACTACCTTAGGTTTAAGCCCCCAGGTTTTACCGTAGGTGCGTCGGCAGGCCTACATGGCCTTAGTCGCTTTCATGGGTTTATTTTTCATGTTGGAGTTCCAGTTGAGTCTGCGGTCTAGGTCAATGCCTAGATACTTAACCTCCTCTGAAAATCCTATGTGCGTTCCATTTAGAAAGGTTGAGCAGGGTTGTACCTTTCTCCTCTTTGTAAATGGGACCAAGATTGTCTTATTTGGGTTAATAGATAACCCCTCTCTTCCACACCAGTCAGAGATAGATTGGAGCGCAAGCTGCATGCGCTCACAGGCAGTGACCTCACACTTGCCCGTAACAATGACTACTAGGTCAGCTTGCGTAGTAGGTCGTCGATGACTATCGACCAAAGCAGTGGCGAGAGGACTCCCCCTTGTGGGCATCCTCTGACCGCCGATACTGTCACTGAGACCTCTCCGCATGTGACTGATATGATACGGCTATTTAGCATCGCCCTAATCCAATGACTAGTGGGATGGTCCACACCCCTGCAGGATAGTGCAGTGGTGATCGAATCATAGCCAGTATTATCAAAGGCTCCCTCTATATCGAGGAGGGCGCAGATTGCGATCTCCTTTTGTGTGAAACTATTTTCAATGCACGTCACCAAGTGGTGTATGTATCCCAGGTTGAAGCAAGACCTAAAAAGAACTATCAGTGATGGTAGGATTGTATTCAAGCCTTTCTGTAAGATCGCAGGAAAGACACCGTCTTTGCCTGGAGCCTTGTAGGGTTTGAATGAGCTAATTGCCCATTTAATCCAGTCAGGGCTGAATAGTCTTCCAAAGCGGCTATTTGTTCTACTGTCGATGTTTTCTTTGACGTTAATCTGATCGTCAGAGGACATCGAGTAGGGAGTAGAACCAGGGAAGTGCACCTCGAGCAAGGTCTCCAGGGTTTCCCTATGATTGACGGTAAAGGTGCCGTCTGATTTGCGAAGCAACCCGAGCCCATTTGTGTGCTCTCGAGGGAGTGTTTTTTGGAGTCGGAGACGTTCTCTTGGATTTCCTCAATTCGAGGTTGTATTTAGTTAGAGCAGATCTATAATCAGTCCAACCATTGTACCGTTTTGCTCTATTAAACAGCGATCTCACCTGCTTTCTTAGGGACTCAAGCTGACTATTCCACCAGGGCACACGTCTGCCATGTAATATTTCTATTTCATTGTTGGCGTCGTTAGTGAGTATTAGTTGTGTCTTGTACTCATTTACTATAGTTTCTTGTATTTGGATGTGGTCAAGTTGTTGTTCGTCTTGTGAATGTGTTGTCGCATTATCTGACATATTGTTTACTGAGTGATTGTCATTATGTTGTTTTTCTGGTATGTCCTCAGGAATCCGGCTTAGGAAGTCTGCGATTTTGTTCTCCCTACATTTAATATATTCATTATCAAATTGGTACTCGTGTAATTTGAGTAACCATCTTTGCGTTCTATGGCTGAAGTCTTTCCCTGAAAATTTTTTATTTAAATATTTGATTGGTTGATGGTCTGTTAACATTTGGAATCTTTTCCCCCACAAATACGGCCTAAAATACCCTACTGTCCACGCGACCGCTAGGAGTTCCTTGTCAGTAACGGAGTCATTCTTTTCATGGTCGTTTAATGACCTATAGGCGTAACAGACTGGCTGTCCCTCTTGTGCTAGTACCGCCCCGATGGCGTAATTGCTTGCGTCGGTGAATAGGGTAAAGTTCTTTGTGAAGTCGGGAAATTTTAGAATGGGATATTTTGTCATGTTTAATTTCAAAGTTTCAAAGGCCTGAGTATATTCTGGATCATTGGTATTTATTTCCTTAACTTTTTTGAAGTATTAAATTATTGGATTCGCAATTTTAGCGTACTCTTTCACAAATTTGCGATAGTAGCCCGTGACCCCAAAAAATCCTTTAAGCTGATTCTCATTCTTGGGTAGAGGATATTCTTGAATGCACTTTATTTTGATCGGGTTGGATTTCATTCCTTCGGCTGTAAGAATGTGGCCCAACAATTCCCTGTTCTTCTTCATAAAATAACATTTGTCAAATTGCACTTTAAGGTTATGCTTAGATAGAACATTAAATATTGTCTTGAGATAATGAATGTGTTCCATTAGGCCCGCAGAGAATATTAATATTGTTACGAATTTATTCGATCCCACACCGAATAGGGTTCGCACCACTGGATTGCGATAAACTACAATTGTCCTTTTTATTTAAATTGAAACACACACACTTTTAATTCTTTCACCACAGATCAATTATCTGTGTAGCTTCACCACTTTTCTTTATTATCCAATACTGTCCACTTTACACAAACAAACCTTTATTGAGCTTTTATTTTCACACTGTTTGATCACACTGACTTGTCACACGCTGTTCAATACCACAAACTGAATGAAACAGCGAAATTCGAACTTAACGGTCCGCTTGCATCTCCGCAACACTGCCCTCCTCCTAAACTTGTTCGTCCTCGAACAAGCGATTGGATCCTTCTCCGTAATATGGTGCTAACCTCTCTACGTGGACAATTTTATACTTCGCCCGTCTGTTTCCCATCTGCTGTATCCGGCATACCACGTCATTGAGTTTCTTGATGACCTCATATGGTCCGTCCCAGGCTGATTGCAATTTGGGGCACAAGCCTTTTTCCGTTGTGGGTTGTACAGCAATACCAATTGTCCGGTCTCGAATCCAGAAGTATTCGCCCTCAAGTCGTATCGCGCCTTCATTTTATCGCTGACCAAGTTCAGTCGCTCCCGGATGAACTGATGGATAGAGTTCAGCTGTTCTTTCTTTTCGGTTACGAAGTCTTCCCTGCCGCTAGTTGTCGGTAGTACCACGCCGAACTTCAAGTCCGATGGAAGTCGGAGATCAGTTCCAAAAATGGCTTCGGCGGGTGTTGTTGCCGTTGAATTGTGCTGTGCTGAACGGTATGCCATTAAGAGAAGGGGAAGATGTTCATCCCAGTCCTTCTGATCTCCGACGACGACTTTTCTCAGGTATTCCTCCATCGTCCGGTTGAACTTTTCGACCATGGCATCAGATTGTGGATGTAATGGTGTTGTCCGCGTCCTTCTGATACCTAGCATGTCACAGAGTTCTTTGAACACCGACGACTCGAAGTTTCTCCCTTGGTCTGAGTGCAGTTCCATTGGTACTCCATAACGCGAAACCCAGTTATTCACGAATGCATCCGAAATGGTTTTGGCTTCCTGGTTCGGGATGCAAAACACCTCAGGCCACTTGCTGAAGTAATCGATCACTACTAGCGCGTACTTGTTTCCAGCGTTGCTCGTTGGGAATGGGCCTGCAATGTCCATTGCGATACGTTCGAACGGTGCTCCAACATTGTACTGCTGCATATTTCCTCGAGTTTTCCTAACTGGACCCTTTGCCTTCGCACACTGTTCACACCTGCGAATGAAACGCGTAACCGACCCATGGCATCCTACCCAGTAGAAACGTTTCTTGATCTTTTCTACAGTCTTGTTAACACCAGGATGACCCCCGCTTGGTCCCTCGTGGTATTCTCGGATGACCTCTTCGATTTGTCCTTTTGGAATTACCAGCAGATCGTTTACAATGTTCCCGTCCTCACTTTCCCAACTGCGGTAGAGGCAACCGTTCTTCAGCTTCAAACTCTGCCATTGAGCCCAGAAAGCTTTCACGAGTGGGCTTTCGCTGGATATTTGCTGCCAAGTTGGTCGAAAACCTCGTTCTTGGTAGTCAATGATGACTGCCAGATCGCCATCCTCTCGCTGCTTTCTTCCAACCTTCTCGGCACTCCAAGCATCTTCTGGCAGCACATGGAAACGACGGATATCGGTGACCTCTTCTTTGGTTTCCGCACGTGAACAATGCTCGTTAATGCATCCGCATTTCTATGGCTGCTTCCCTTCCGGTATTCGCGTGCTCTCGCTTGTTCTCCTTTTCGCGAATCAAACCTCGAACGCCTTCTTCTCAGATGACAATTTCTCGCCATGTGCCCCTGCTCGTTGCAGATGTAGCATCTACCTGGGAACGGGCAGCTCCTACTCTCCGTTGTTTCTCTGGAACTACGCCACAATTTGCTGGAAGAACGCTTTCTCCGCAGATGACAGTCTTTTGCAATGTGCCCCTGCTGGTCGCAGATATAGCAGCTACCTGGGAACGAGCGACTCCTACTCACTGTCGTTGCTCTGGAATAACGTCGCAATTTGCTGAAGGAACGCTTTCTCCGCAGACGGCAGTTCCTCGCAGTGTGCCCCTGCTGGTCGCAGATGTAGCATCTACCCGGGAATGAACCACTCCTACTCGCCGTTGTTGTTCTCGAACTATCCTGGTCTTGAGATATGCGCCGTAGTTTGATGGAAGGTCGGCATATCAAGAGCGATGTTTCACATGCGAGAGCGCTGGCAACTGTCTCCTTGAAAGATGTCTTCGGCAGGAGAATCAAACTTCGTTGCGTATCGGGGTCCCTCAGCCCTTGGATGAAAGAATCCGTTTTCAGTTTCTCCACCACATCAACTGGAACATCCGCGTAGGCAAGATGGGATAGCCTCTCGATGTCAGCAGCGTACTGTTGGATGGTCTCGTTTCCACGCTGCTTGCGCCCTTTAAGCTCCAGCTTGTGCATTTCTTGCATGTGCTCACTGCCATATCTTCGATGAAGAGCTTCCCATATGGCTGTGTAGTTCCCTCTCTGGGTCTCCGGGATGGTCTGTAGAACACCAGCTGCTTCGCCTTTAAGCGAAATTACTAGAGCGGCAACACGATCTTCTTCTCCCCATTGATTCCGTTCCGCTGTTGTCTCGAACTGGAGCTTAAAGATGTGAAATGCGCTCGTGCCGTCAAAGTTGGGGGCTGTAAATTTCGATGCTGCAGCCGGTACGATGCTTCCTTGATGCTGAACGTTCTGGATAGTTTTCTCGAGTTCCAGAACCTTCTTGTCCAGTGTCTCGATTCTCTTTTCCTGGTTATTTTCGAGATCTAGAAACTTCTTGTCGAACCTCGACTCCAGTGTCTCGATTCTCTTTTCCTGATTATTCTCGAGATCTAGAACCTTCTCGTCGAACCTCGATTCTAGTGTCTCGATTCTCTCTTCGACGTCCTGGAATCGATCGTTGACTGTCTGCTGGATGTCTCTCAAGCTTTCTCGATTGTTCTCTAGCATCTCTTCTAACGTCTCCAGCTTCCCTAGTTTCTGGCTCAAGGAAATGGAATTTTCCTCCAGTTTCTGACTCAGAGAATTACTTACGGCAACGGAATTTTCCTCCAACTTTTGATGTACGGTCGCCTCCAGTTTCTGGCTTATGGAAGTTGAATTTTCCTCCAACTTCTGATCTAATTTCTGGCTCATAGCATTCAGAGCGGCGAGAATGTGCTGCATATCGAACGCTGGCTCAGTGGATATTGACGGCTTATCCACCCCGAACTCGTGATTCTCCCAGTCGAAATCTTCTTCCTGCAACGCTGATCGCAGTCTCTCCACCAGGTTGGCTTTACTTCCCACTGTGGATAATTCCCGAGCATCCAGCTCTCTTTTCAGTTGTTCAATGGTCAACTTTTCCAATTTTACCATTTTCTCACTTTTGCAATAATTCACTTCACAACTCAAATAAAGTTTCACTCGTTTACTCGCAATCCCACTTCTGACACCAAATGTTACGAATTTATTCGATCCCACACCGAATAGGGTTCGCACCACTGGATTGCGATAAACTACAATTGTCCTTTTTATTTAAATTGAAACACACACACTTTTAATTCTTTCACCACAGATCAATTATCTGTGTAGCTTCACCACTTTTCTTTATTATCCAATACTGTCCACTTTACACAAAAAACAATATTGTTACGAATTATTCTATCCCCACACCAAATAGGGTTCGCACCACTGGATTGCGATAAACTACAATTGTCCTTTTTATTTAAATTGAAACACACACACACTTTTATTTCTTTCACCACAGATCAATTATCTGTGTAGCTTCACCACTTTTATTTATTCTCCAATACAATCCACTTTAAACTTTATTACACAGTACAATCCACTTTAAACTTTATTACACAATACACAAACCTTTATTGAAAGCACCTTGGTTGATCACACCGACTTGTCACACGCTGTTTTATACCACAAACTGAATGAATGTCGAGGGCGAGTGTTCGCGCTTATATAGCTCTCGGTCCACCATCTCGAACGTTCGCCGTTGGAAGTTCCCCATAGGAAATCTCTAGAACGCTCTGACAATTCCATTGGAAGTTGACATCATTCCCATCCCCGCCTCCAGAGAGTTTTCGAACTTAACGGTCCGCTTGCATCTCCGCAACACTGCCCTCCTCCTAAACTTGTTCGTCCTCGAACAAGCGATTGGATCCTTCTCCGTAATATGGTGCTAACCTCTCTACGTGGACAATTTTATACTTCGCCCGTCTGTTTCCCATCTGCTGTATCCGGTATACCACGTCATTGAGTTTCTTGATGACCTCATATGGTCCTTCCCAGGCTGATTGCAATTTGGGGCACAAGCCTTTTTTCCGTTGTGGGTTGTACAGCAATACCAATTGTCCGGTCTCGAATTCAGAAGTATTCGCCCTCAAGTCGTATCGCGCCTTCATTTTATCGCTGACCAAGTTCAGTCGCTCCCGGATGAACTGATGGATAGAGTTCAGCTGTTCCTTCTTTTCGGTTACGAAGTCTTCCCTGCCGCTAGTTGTCGGTAGTACCACGCCGAACTTCAAGTCCGATGGAAGTCGGAGATCAGTTCCAAAAATGGCTTCGGCGGGTGTTGTTGCCGTTGAATTGTGCTGTGCCGAACGGTATGCCATTAAGAAAAGGGGAAGATGTTCATCCCAGTCCTTCTGATCTCCGACGACGACTTTTCTCAGGTATTCCTCCATCGTCCGGTTGAACCTTTCGACCATGCCATCAGATTGTGGGTGTAATGGTGTTGTCCGCGTCTTTCTGATACCTAGCATGTCACAGAGTTCTTTGAACACCGACGACTCGAAGTTTCTCCCTTGGTCTGAGTGCAGTTCCATTGGTACTCCATAACGCGAAACCCAGTTATTCACGAATGCATCCGAAATGGTTTTGGCTTCCTGGTTCGGGATGCAAAACACCTCAGGCCACTTGCTGAAGTAATCGATCACCACTAGCGCGTACTTGTTTCCAGCGTTGCTCGTTGGGAATGGGCCTACAATGTCCATTGCGATACGTTCGAACGGTGCTCCAACATTGTACTGCTGCATGTTTCCTCGAGTTTTCCTAACTGGACCCTTTGCCTTCGCACACTGTTCACACCTGCGAATGAAACGCGTAACCGACTCTTGGCATCCTACCCAGTAGAAACGTTTCTTGATCTTTTCTACAGTCTTGTTAACACCAAGATGACCCCCGCTTGGTCCCTCGTGGTATTCTCGGATGACCTCTTCGGTTTGTCCTTTCGAAATTACCAGCAGATCGTTTACAATGTTCCCGTCCTTACTTTCCCAACTGCGGTAGAGGCAACCGTTCTTCAGCTTCAAACTCTGCCATTGAGCCCAGTAAGCTTTCACGATTGGGCTTTCACTGGATATTTGCTGCCAACTTGGTCGAAAACCTCGTTCTTGGTAGTCGATGATGACTGCCAGATCGGCATCTTCTCGCTGCTTCCTTCCGACCTTCTCGACAGTCCAGGAATCTTCTGGCAGCACCTGGAAACAACGGATATCGGTGACCTGTTCCTTGGTCTCGGCGCGTGAACAATGCTTGCATTCAACGCCGCGAGTTCGGCTCGTTAATGCATCCGCTTTTCTATGGCTGCTTCCCTTCCAGTATTCGCATGCCCTCGCTTGTTCTCCTTTTCGCGAATCAAACCTCGAACGCCTTCTCAGATGACAATTTCTCGCCATGTGCCCCTGCTCGTTGCAGATGTAGCATCTACCTGAGAACGGGCAGCTCCTACTCACCGTTGTTTCTCTGGAACTACGCCACAATTTGCTGGAAGAACGCTTTCTCCGCAAACGACAGTCTTTTGCAATGTGCCCCTGCTGGTCGCAGATATAGCAGCTACCTGGGAACGAGCGACTCCTACTCACTGTCGTTGCTCTGGAATTACGTCGCAAACTGCTAGAGCAGCGCTTTCTCCGCAGACGGCAGTTTCTCGCAATGTGCCCTTGCTGGTCGCAGATGTAGCATCTACCCGGGAATGAACCACTCCTACTCGCCATTGGTGTTCTGGAACTATCCTGGTCTTGAGATATGCGCCGTAGTTTGATGGAAGGTCGGCATATCAAGAGCGATGTTTCACATGCGAAAGCGCTGGCAACTGCCTCCTTGAAAGATGTCTTCGGCAGGAGAATCAGGCTTCGTTGCGTATCGGGATCCCTTAGCCCTTGGATGAAGGAATCCGTTTTTAGTTTCTCCACCACATCAACTGGAACGTCCGCGTAGGCTAGATGAGCGTACTGCTGGATGGTCTCGTTTCCACGCTGCTTGCGCCGTTTGAGCTCCAGCTTGTGCATCTCCTGCATGTGCTCACTGCCGTATCTTCGATGAAGAGCATCCCATATGGCTGTGTAGTTCCTTCTCTGGGTCTCCGGGATGGTCTGTAGAACGTCAGCTGCTTCACCTTTAAGGGAAATTACTAGGGCAGCCACACGATCTTCCTCTCCCCATTGATTCCGTTCCGCTGTTGTCTCGAACTGGAGCTTAAAAATGTTAAATGCGCTCGTGCCGTCAAAGTTGGGAGCTGTGAATTTCGATGCTGCAGTCGGTACAACGATTCCTTGACGCTGAACGTTCTGGACGATTTTCTCGAGCTCCAGAACCTTCTTGTCGAACCTCGATTCCATAGTCTCGATTATCTTTTCTTGATTATTTTCGAGATCTAGAACCTTCTTGTCGAACCTCGATTCTAGTGTCTCGATTCTCTTTTCTTGATTATTCTCGAGATCTAGAACCTTCTTGTCGAACCGCGATTCTAATGTCTCGATTCTTTCTTCGACGTCCTGGAATCGATCGTTGACTGTCTGCTGGATGTTTCTTAGGCTTTCTCGATTGTTCTCTAGCATCCCTTCTAACGTCTCCAGCTTCTGGCCCAGGGAAGTGGAATTTTCCATCAGTTTCTGACTCAGAGAAGCACTCATAGCATTCATAGCCGCGAGAATTTGCTGCATATCGAACGCTGGCTCAGTGGATGTCGACGGCTTCTCCACCCCGAATTCATAACTCTCCCAGTCGACACCTTCTTCCTGCAACGCCGATCGCAGTCTCTCCACCAGGTTGGCTTTACTTCCCACTGTGGATAATTCCCGGGCATCCAGCTCTTTTTTCAGTTGTTCAATTGTCAACTTTTCCAATTTTACCATTTTCTCACTTTTGCAATGATTCACTTCACAACTCAAATAAAGTTTCACTCGTTTACTCGCAATCCCACTTCTGACACCAAATGTTACGAATTATTCTATCCCCACATTAAATAGGGTTCGCACCACTGGATTGCGATAAACTACAATTGTCCTTTTTATTTAAATTGAAACACACACACTTTTAATTCTTTCACCACAGATCAATTATCTGTGTAGCTTCACCACTTTTCTTTATTATCCAATACTGTCCACTTTACACAAACAAACACAAAAAACAATATTGTTACGAATTATTCTATCCCCACACCAAATAGGGTTCGCACCACTGGATTGCGATAAACTACAATTGTCCTTTTTATATAAATTGAAACACACACACACTTTTATTTCTTTCACCACAGATCAATTATCTGTGTAATTTCACCACTTTTATTTATTCTCCAATACTTTAAACTTAAACTTTAAACTTTATTACACAGTACAATCCACTTTAAACTTTATTACACAGTACAATCCACTTTAAACTTTATTACACAATACACAAACCTTTATTGAAAGCTTTTCTTTTCACCTTGGTTGATCACACCGACTTGTCACACGCTGTTTTATACCACAAACTGAATGAATGTCGAGGGCGAGTGTTCGCGCTTATATAGCTCTCGGTCCACCATCTCGAACGTTCGCCGTTGGAAGTTCCCCATAGGAAATCTCTAGAACGCTCTGACAATTCCATTGGAAGTTGACATCATTCCTATCCCCGCCTCCAGAGAGTTTTCGAACTTAACGGTCCGCTTGCATCTCCGCAACAGTATTGTTACGAATTTACTTATTCGATCCCCACACCAAATAGGGTTCGCACCACTGGATTGCGATAAACTACAATTGTCCTTTTTATTTAAATTGAAACACACACACTTTTAATTCTTTCACCACAGATCAATTATCTGTGTAGCTTCACCACTTTTCTTTATTATCCAATACTATCCACTTTAAACTTTATTACACAATACACAAACCTTTATTGAAAGCTTTTCTTTTCACCTTGGTTGATCACACCGACTTGTCACACGCTGTTTTATACCACAAACTGAATGAATGTCGAGGGCGAGTGTTCGCGCTTATATAGCTCTCGGTCGACCGTCTCGAACGTTCGCCGTTGGAAGTTCCCCTTCGGAAATCTCTAGAACGCTCTGACAATTCCATTGGAAGTTGACATCACTCCAATCCCCGCTTCCAGAGAGTTTTCGAACTTAACGGTCCGCTTGCATCTCCGCAACAATATTGTTGCGGAGATACAAACCGACGGTTAAGTTCGAATTTCGCTGTGGAAGTTCGAAAGCTCTCTGGAAGCGGGGATTGGAATGATGTCAACTTCCAATGGCGTAATGCTAATTGTCAGAGCATTCTAGAGATTTCCGAAGGGGAACTTCCAACGGCGAACGTTCGAGAAGGTGGACCGAGAGCTATATAAGCGCGAACACTCGCCCTCGACATTCATTCAGTTTGTGGTATAAAACTGCGTGTGACAAGTCGGTGTGATCAACCAGTGTGAAAAGAAAAGCTTTCAATAAAGGTTTGTGTATTGTGTAATAAAGTTTAAAGTGGATAGTATTGGATAATAAAGAAAAGTGGTGAAGCTACACAGATAAATTATCTGTGGTGAAAGAATTAAAAGTGTGTGTGTTTCAATTTAAATAAAAAGGACAATTGTGGTTTATCGCAATCCAGTGGTGCGAACCCTATTCGGTGTGGGATCGAATAAATTCGTAACATTTGGTGTCAGATGTGGGATTGCGAGTAAACGAGTGAAACTTTATTTGAGTTGTGAAGTGAATTATTAAAAGAGTGAGAAAATGGTGAAATTGGAAAAGTTGACCATTGAACAACTGAAAAGAGAGCTGGATGCTCGGCAATTATCCACAGTGGGAAGTAATGCCAACCTGGTGGAGAGACTGCGATCAGCGTTGCAGGAAGTAGGTGTCGACTGGGAGAGTTACGATTTCGGGGTGGAGAAGCCGTCGACATCTACCGATATCATCGATCGCAGCAAATTCTCGCGGCTATGAACGCTATGAGTGCTTCCATGAACCAGAAACTAGAAAAG
Organism: Eumerus sabulonum; assembly: GCA_951905685.1. Taxonomy (NCBI): domain Eukaryota; kingdom Metazoa; phylum Arthropoda; class Insecta; order Diptera; family Syrphidae; genus Eumerus; species Eumerus sabulonum. The sequence goes on from OX645060.1 coordinate 90,400,069, forward strand.
CTTTAGGAGAATTCCGCTGCCGTAAGTAGAAAGTTGGAGAAAAATTCCGCTTCTGTGAGTCAGAAACTGGAGGAAAATTCCACTTCTCTGAGTCAGAAACTGGAGGAAAATTCCACTTCCCTGGGCCAGAAGCTGGAGATGTTAGAAGGGATGTTAGAGAACAACCGAGAAAGCCTAAGAAACATCCAGCAGACAGTCAACGATCGATTCCAGGACGTCGAAGAGAGAATCGAGACACTAGAATCGAGATTCGACAAGAAGGTTCTAGATCTCGAGAATAATCAAGAAAAGAGAATCGAGTCACTGTAGTCAAGGTTCGACAAGAAGGTTCTAGATCTCGAAAATAATCAAGAAAAGATAATCGAGACTCTGGAATCGAGGTTCGACAAGAAGGTTCTGGAACTCGAGAAAACTGTCCAGAACGTTCAGCATCAAGGAATCGTTGTACCGACTGCAGCATCGAAGTTCACAGCTCCCATCTTCGACGGCACGAGCGCTTTCAACATCTTTAAGCTCCAGTTCGAGACAACAGCGGAACGGAATCAATGGGGAGAGGAAGATCGTGTAGCTGCCCTAGTATTTTCCCTTAAAGGTGAAGCAGCTGACGTTCTACAGACCATCCCGGAGACCCAGAGAAGGAACTACACAGCCATATGGGATGCTCTTCATCGGAGATACGGCACTGAGCACATGTAGGAGATGCACAAGCTGGAACTTAAAGGGCGCAAGCAGCGTTTAAACGAGACCATCCAACAGTATGCTGCCGACATCGAGAGGCTATCCCATCTTGCCTACGCGGATGTTCCAGTTGATGTGGTGGAGAAACTGAAAACGGATTCTTTCACCCAAGGGCTAAGAGACCCCGATACGCAACGAAGTTTGATTCTCCTGCCGAAGACATCTTTCAAGGAGACAGTTGCCAGCGCTCTCGCATGTGAAACATCGCTCTTGATATGCCGACCATCCATCAAACTACGGCGCATATCTCAAGACCAGGAAAGTTCCAGAACAACAACGGCGAGTAGGAGTGGTTCATTCCCGGGTAGATGCTACATCTGCGACCAGCAGGGGCACATAGCATAGAAAGCGTTCGAGGTCTAGTTCTCCAAAAAGGGACCAAGGGAGGGACCGCGAACGTGGAGGTGCAAAAGGTGCACCTAACAATCCGTTAAACTAAAACGAGTCAGTGCAGAGGGGCATGCGCTGGCTCCCACATTGGAGTGCCCCAGCATCCTCATATCCCGAATCTGTAGGGGTGCAACCAGCCTAGTCATCGAGGGAACGATGGACGGCCGACGATATCTTCTGACGTTGGACACGGGCGCAACTCATTCAGTCATCCGAAGCGGATTGGTTTCTGACATCGAACCATTTTCCGAGGTAAGGCTTCGTACAGTAACTGGTGAGAAGGCGGAAGTTAGGGGAAAGGTCCAGAAAAGAATTACGATGGGTAGCGTTGAGTTTCAGCATGATTTCATCGTGGCGGACATTACTGATGACATCATAATCGGCGTCGACTTCATGATTAGGCATGGCTTCACATTGGACCTCAACCAAAAAGTGATGAGGTATGGCAACTTGGAGCTCCCATTAACAATAGATAATGGACAGGGTAGCAAGGTCAGGCGAATAGTCGTGCAAGCGCGCCAAACAGTTCCCCCGAATGCAGAAGCTGTGGTTTGGCAAAGTTAGAAGAGGATGCGGGGACAAGCCGAATGTGGGTGGTCGAACCCGACAAACAAAATCGACCTAGCGATATCATTGTTGGAAGGGCTCTCGTGGAACCCCGACAAGACCAATTGGTTCCAGTACGAGTCCTGAATCCTGCCAGTACACCTAGGACAATACACAAGGGAACAACGATCGCTCAATGCCGTTATGAACTACGAAGATAAGAAACACCGGGAAATCCAGAAAAACAAACCGTTCTTGAAAACAATAGTCAGAGAGTGGACGAAACATCTAGTGGAGAAGCAAAAAAGTAAAGCACTCTCCCTGCTTCGTAAATATTGGACAGTTTTTGCAGATGGTAAGAGCTGTGGAAGAACATCAATTGTGAAGCCCAGAATAGACACCGGGGACTCTAGACCGATCCGGCAATCACCGAGGAGGGTACCTTTGGCGAAAGAAGGCGAGGTGATCAAACTAATCGACGAGATGGAAAAGGAGGGCGTGATCGAACCATCTGCAAGCCCATGGAGTTCGCCAGTAGTGCTTGTTAAGAAGAAGGATGGAAGCACCCGATTCTGCGTGGACAATAGGAAGCTGAACGACGTCATGAAGAAGGACAGCTATCCTTTACCGAGAATCGACGACACCTTGGACACACTATCTGGTGCAAAGTGGTTCTCGACGCTGGACTTGCAAAGCGGATACTGGCAAGTAGAGCTTGACTAGCTAGACAAAGAAAAGACCGCGTTCACCGCCGGGGGAGAGTTGTGGCAATTCTCTGTGATGCCCTTCGGTCTTTGCAATGCACCAGCCACATTAGAGAGACTGATGAACCGGGTGCTAGGAGGACTTCACTGGAGGATTTGCCTTGTCTATCTGGATGACATAATTGTCATGGGCAAGGATCTCGACGATCACCTTAAGAAGCTTGAAGAGGTACTGGAACGTATTCAAGCAGCCGGACTGAAATTGAGCCCGAAGAAATGTTCGCTCTTCCAGAACGAGGGGAGGTACTTGGGACATGTGGTGACTGCAGAAGGAGTCCATACAGATGAAGAGAAAATCTCGGCGGTTAAAGAATGGCCGCGGCCGAAGAATCTTCATGAGTTAAGGTCATTCCTGGGACTTTGCACATATTACAGGCGGTTCGTCCCAGGATTTGCAAACGTTGCCAGCAGTTTGCACGAGCTCACCAAAAAGAATCGGCCATTCAAGTGGGAGAAGCCGCAGGAGGAAGCGTTCATTCACCTGAAGGAATTGCTCTGCAGTGCGCAGATTCTTGCATATCCTGTCCCGGGAGAAAAGTTTATTTTGGACACCGATGCGAGCGGACATGGAATCGGAGGAGTACTCTCTCAAATGATTGACGGGCGAGAACGGATCATCGCTTACTACAGTAGGATCCTATCGAAGCCGGAGAGGAACTACTGTGTAACTAGGAGGGAGCTTTTAGCCGTGGTTGACTGTGTCAAACATTTCCACAAATACCCCTACGGCCAAGCATTTCATCTTAGGACGGACCACGCAGCGTTGAGGTGGCTGCTGCAGTTCAAAAACCCGGAAGGCCAGCTTGCTAGATGGATAGAGAGAATCCAGAGTTACGACTTCAGTATCGAACATCGGAAGGGAAGCAGTCATGGAAATGCGGATGCATTATCGAGGCGACCTTGCGATGTTGAATGTAGACACTGTTCACGAGCCGAAACCAAGGAACAGGTCATCGATATTCGTCGTTTCCATGTGCTGCCAGAAGATTCCTGGACTGTCGATGAGGTCGGAAGGAAGCAGCGAGAAGATGCCAATCTGGCAGTCATCATCGACTACCAAGAACGAGGTTTTCGACCAAGTTGGCAGCAAATATTCAGTGAAAGCCCAATCGTGAAAGCTTACTGGGCTCAATGGCAGAGTTTGAAGCTGAAGAACGGTTGCCTCTACCGCAGTTGGGAAAGTGAGGACGGGAACATTGTAAACGATCTGCTGGTAATTCCAAAAAGACAAATCGACGAGGTCATCCGAGAATACCACGAGGGACCAAGCGGGGGTCATCTTGGTGTTAACAAGACTGTAGAAAAGATCAAGAGACGTTTCTACTGGGTAGGATGCCATGAGTCGGTCACAAATTTCATTCGCAGGTGTGAACAGTGTGCGAAGGCAAAGGGGCCAGTTAGGAAAAGTCGAGGAAATATGCAGCAGTACAATGTTGGAGCACCGTTCGAACGTATCGCCATGGACATCGCAGGCCCATTCCCAACAAGCAACGCTGGAAACAAATACGCGCTGGTGGTGATCGATTACTTCAGCAAATGGCCTGAGGTGTTTTGCATCCCGAACCAAGAAGCCAAAACTATTTCGGATGCATTCGTGAATAACTGGGCTTCGCGCTACGGAGTACCGCTGGAGCTGCACTCAGACCAAGGAAGGAACTTCGAGTCGTCGGTGTTCAAAGAACTCTGTGATATGCTAGGCATCAGAAAGACGCGGACAACACCATTACACCCACAATCTGATGGCATGGTCGAAAGGTTCAACGGGACGATGGAGGAATACTTGAGAAAAGTCGTCGTCGGAGATCAGAAGGACTGGGATGAACATCTTCCCCTTTTTTTAATGGCATACCGTTCGGCACAGCACAATTCAACGGCAACAACACCAGCCGAAGCCATTTTTGGAACTGATCTCCGACTTCCATCGGACTTGAAGTTCGGCGTGGTACTACCGACAACTAGCGGCAGGGAGGACTTCGTAACAGAAAAGAAGGAACAGCTGAACTCCATCCATCAGTTCATCCGGGAGCGACTGAACTTGGTCAGCGATAAAATGAAGGTGAGATACGACTTGAGGGCGAATACTTCTGGATTCGAGACCGGACAATTGGTATTGCTGCACAACCCACAACGAAAAAAAGACTTGTGCACCAAATTGCAATCAGCCTGGGACGGACCATATGAGGTCATCAAGAAGTACGACGTGGTGTACCGAATACAGCAGACGGGAAACAGACGGGCGAAGTATAAGATTGTCCACGTAGAGAGGTTAGCACCATATTACGGAGAAGGATCCAATCGCTTGTTCGAGGACGAATAAGTTTAGGAGGAGGGCAGTGTTGCGGAGATACAAACCGACGGTTAAGTTCGAATTTCGCTGTGGAAGTTCGAAAGCTCTCTGGAAGCGGGGATTGGAATGATGTCACCTTCCAATGGCGTATTGCTAATTGTCAGAGCATACTAGAGATTTCCGAAGGGGAACTTCCAACGGCGAACGTTCGAGAAGGTGGACCGAGAGCTATATAAGCGCGAACACTCGCCCTCGACATTCATTCAGTTTGTGGTATAAAACAGCGTGTGACAAGTCGGTATGATCAACCAGTGTGAAAAGAAAAGCTTTCAATAAAGGTTTGTGTATTGTGTAATAAAGTTTAAAGTGGATAGTATTGGATAATAAAGAAAAGTGGTGAAGCTACACAGATAATTGATCTGTGGTGAAAGAATTAGAAGTGTGTGTGTTTCAATTTAAATAAAAAGGACAATTGTAGTTTATCACAATCCAGTGGTGCGAACCCTATTTGGTGTGGGATTGAATAAATTCGTAACAATATATTGTCGAGGCATACCACACAGATCTTGTTTATGTGGTCCCTGAGAATATCTTTCATCAATCGCTGGAATGTCGCCGGTGCATTCTTCAGACCGAACGGCATTCTGACATATTCGTATAGCCCGCATGGTGTTACAAACGTTGTCCTTGGGATATCGCTTGGTTTCACCTTGATTTGATGATACCCCTTCCCGAGGTCAAAAGATGAAAAATATTGTGCCCTACCCAATTTATCCAATACGCTTTCATAATTGGGTAATGGGTATTTGTCGTCTATCGCAATTTCATTAAGCTTCCGATAGTCTACGCATAGGCGAAACTTCTGCTTTCCAGAATTATCCACTTTCTTTTTCACTACCACAATTGGCGATGCACATCTGCTGTTAAATTTTCGTATTATACCCTGTTCTTCCATCTCGATTATCTGCTTCCGTACTTCTTCTTCATGTGTCGGGGGAAGCCTATAAAGCTTAGCATTTGTTGGCTGCTCTGTCGTGGTACGGATTTCATGTATTATACCCTGTTCTTCCAGCTCGATTATCTGCTTCCGTACTTCTTCTTCTTCTTCATCTTCTGTCGTGGTACGGATTTCATGCATTATCACCATCACCATCTTTGTATATTAGATTTTTAAATTTAATTAATAAAGATTTCATTTCTCTTCTTTCTTTTTCGTTTAAATGGGTAAGGTCTACCTCTCTCTCAGTTGAGTGCAGTTCGAAACAATTAAGGGGTTGTTTCGTTTTCTGCCGAATAAAGTGGTATCTGGCTATTGTTTTTCAATGTAAGGCATTTATTGTCAAAATCAAGTGTCTTGACAATGTTCCTCAATAAATCCATCCCTATCAAAACCTCATAGAGCTTGCCAATTAGATCTCTTTTGCATCATTTAATGGCCCCTTCTGGGTCATAATAGAATTCTTTCGGCGTTTCAGTTATAATCTTTTCTACAGTTTCAGTTGTCACGTTATTAATCGTCTGTAGTTTCAAGTTTACTCGTTCGTACAATCTAAATTTACTATAGTCTACACGACTGGAGTTAATGATGCTCATGGTTGAGGCTGTGTCGACTAGTCCTATGTATTTTTTTTTTCGTCAATTGTCACGTCCATGAATATTCGGTTTCTGAGGCTTAGTTGAGAAAAACTCTATATTATGTACTTCCTCGTTTCGGTTGGGCGTCTGTCTTTCGTTTACCGATTAATTTTGGGCTACGTGACCTATCTTCATGGGCTCCGGTTGACGCGAGGTATTCCTAAACTGGCCCGATGGGTTGAAAACTGGCTGTCTATAGTTCCCTGAACTCCTAAATTGTCCTGATCTAACTGGTTGAAGATGATTTTGATACCTATATTGACCTGAACTTGTTCTCTGCTGGGGGTTGTTATTGAAATTGAATTGATTTTGCCTGGGATATCTCTTACTCTGTAGGTTATTGTTTTGGGGATTTCGAGGAGGAAAGTTATTTTCTGGTCTAGTGGGTTTTGTATGTTGTGCTGGACGTCGATCGTGAATTGTAAAGTCTAAATTATGTTGGCCGTACCCTGCATAAGAGTATAAGATGTTTTTTATTTCAGGTAAATCGTACATGTCTTTGATATCTTGTGATAAGTTGCCTGACACTAATTGTTTTTACTACAAGTACATAAGAGGATCTTTATGATTTTACCAGGTTTACTTAATAGGTAGCAAATGAATTTCTTTCTTGTATAATTAGTTCTAATTTATTATTTAAATCTTCAATAGAGCTTACCCTTAAGTTGGATATCTTCTCCGAGATGTCCTTATAGTTGCTGGCTGGACGAAAGTGTTGCTTGAATAATGTCTTGGCTTCTTCCCAGTCACGCGGCTGATTGTTGAGTAGAAGTTCCTTTGCTCTGCCGGTGATTTTTGCATTGAAAATTACTTGCCACGGTTTTCTTTTTATGGGCGTCGTCCAAGGCGCTGAAGTGCGTCCCCACGGCGTTTATGTAGGAGATTTCCTTCATCAGGCCAACTGCTCTGCTCGGTCGAGGTTGGTTGTTTGTATTTAAGGCAACCAGTGCCTCTAGTGCTGCCGACATGCGTTCCAGTACTTCTCGTTCCATTGTTTCCTGTTCTATTACAAGTTTCCAGAACTTGTCAGTTTTTTCTTTGCGCGCAATAGCACACACGGTTTCATTATCGCAAATTTGAGTTTGTTTGAGTTGGGTTTTCTTCACTGATTTTTAGTGGTTTGCGGTCGAGTTTTCTTCACTGATTTTTTGGGATTGGCGGTGATGAACTTATAAGTGTTTTTTTAATTTTATTTTTATTTTTTGTCACTGATTCAAAGTGGTTCTAATTAACACTTTGATTTGCAATACCGGTGTTTTAATCACTATTTTCTTTTCCACAAAACTATTGCTAACATTCGGTTGCGTTTATTTAGTCCGTTCTCATTTGGATCTATCAAATATAGACAGATCCTAGCAACTGCGCCAGTAATGATTTTCAATTGAGATATTCTAAAAAAAAAAAAAACAATTTCTCGATTATCAACCGCTTTATTCGACTCGCCTTTTTCAACTCACTTATTATAATTTATTTTACTTATCTCTATGTCTACTTCGCAGGTTCAACATCATCGCCGCAACGATTAAACTGCTTATCCAGCTTTTCGGATGAGCGTGCAGCTTGCAATTCAGATGTTTGTACGTTTTTTCACAAATAGGTCGGATGAACATGACACAGGTGAGTGCACCCGTTTATGCTATTAAAAATATCGAATGACCGGCTGTGGAATGCACGGGATATCTGATATGGCTGAGAGTGGAATGCACAGGATATGTAACCTAAACGAGACATTTCTGAAGCAGTAACCCTAGTTAAAATAAATATCATACCCAAGGTAATCTTCACTACCGAAGAACTCATATTCATTCGTTCCACACTGAATGATTCAATCGAGGTAAAGTCAAATGAACTTTACGAGCGAACTATTAGAGCAACCATAATAATTCGAAAATAATCTTTAACATCCGTATTCCCTATTCCCAGAAGATTTCACCCTTTCCACATAATCCCAATTCCTATAAATAGAACTAAGAAAATTATTGTAAAACCTTACGTGTTATTTAATGAAAATAGTATACAATAATTCGATCATAAATGTCCCAGAATAGAGCAAATATTCATCTGTAAGGAATCGCAACATCAAGAACCTACACCAAAATCCAACTGTATCGGGAAAATAATACGAAATAAATCAGCTAGCTGTCCCATCAACGACATCGGCGAATTAGAATCCATAACGCATCCGGAACAAAACCACATCCTCCTAATCAACGTTCTTCCGACATATATAAATACAAACAAAGAACCTATTGGGATGAAATTCATATTTTTCCCGCTTCATACAATAATATACCATGCCGAGATGTTGACCAGGCTGAGAGCCCAGACCAAAAATAGCTCAGTCGCAAACGGTGTATCCAGATACCTGGCGCCCTCCGGATCAGCCAGCCTTACCTGGGTATTGCGGATCTCTGCCCAGGTGGACATATATTTCTCCGCAACTCGTGGGTACTACATGAATAATATAAGCATTAAAGAAAGTAATGAGTCCGGATCTCATAAAAAACCGGAAGGGGATGATAGTCCCTCTATATCAAAGGCGGTAAAGACTCCGATCGGAGAATTGTCAAACCGCTCTGATAAGAAAACCAACCCATCGACCAAGGCCTATAAAGACCGGAAGGCGGCCTTGAGAATAATAAAAAGATGGGGCCACAAAACCGACTTATCAGAAAAAGACAAAGAGTCGGTAGCTTGGGCGACAGGAATCCTGGCCCAAGAAAAAGAACAAGCCAAGAGGCCCAGATCGTCCCCCGAGGAACCAAAGCGGGAGGCTAAGAAGGCTAGGCTGGGAACACTGGCCAAGCTATCAAATCCCTTCGGTGAGGTTGCGAGGGAGTGCCTGACGGTCGCAATCATAGATGATAGCGACCCGGACGGCAAGCTGACTTTCCTTTAATTGCCTTTCTTCTTCTATTCTTCGTAGACTTGGTTTCACGGATTTGGAGGTACTTGGCGATCTTGCCTTTTGGCTTGGCTTTATCGCTGCTGGTCGTAGCGATGAGGTGGTGTTACCAGGCCGTGGTCGATTCACACGTTCTGAGGTTTTCGTTCCACGAGGTGTGAGGGGAATATTGTCGGCTTGTGGCACACATTGCTGATCAGCATTTCTGTTCAAAGAACATTTTGGACATATCCAATCTTCACGCGCGATGTTGGAAGTCACGTTGACGCATCGACAGTGGTGCCATGCATCGCATTGGACCATTTCGTCATCGTCGGAGGGGAGCGGAGGTTTGTTTCGACCTCAAGGCAGAGCGATTTGTAGTTGGAAAGGTGAGCGCGCGATGTCTTATTTGATTTTTCAAATACATGGTTCTGTTCGGACATTCTTACATGACAGTGACGGCTGGCGGGATCTTAAGGTTAGATTTCGTGACGTCGCAATTTGGTTGGCTTCTGACGTTAACAGCTGGTGAATTTTAACTCTGTGATGTCGCTGTTTGGATGTTTTCTCACAGAAAGACGACAAAATGACGAGCCAGAAAAATGGAGGATGTTAATAAATCGAGTTCTTAGGGAAGTGATGAAAGTAAATGAAAACCTAGTAACTTGGTTAAATCTATTTTAAAAATATATTTCTTTCTTTAGGATGTCTCGTGCTGCCAATTCCGTCTCGTTGCCACTGGTTTTAAGTTCGTTCCGGAAAAAGGAAACCTAAATGTCGATGAAAATGCCCAGTGCGTACTTTTCCAGGATATATCCCGTCGGTGCCTGGCCACTTGAAGCCATCGAGGGATGCCACAGTAAATTCAATGGCCTCAGTCGTAACCACGCGCGACACAATATACCAACTACGCCGAATTGTTTTCATTGTTTCAGTTCTAGTTTCCCTTGAAGGAGTGTGCAATTCCGGGAAATGAGTCTGAAGCAGTAAACCAAGACTTTAGACTCAGCAAACGTACCATCAGATTTTCTGAGTGCATCCAGCTTTGTCGATTTTCCCCGTTTGAGGACTTTGACCAACTTGCTATAAGAATCGTTTTTCGATTCACGAATAAGTTTCTTATATTCTTTCTGCTTCGGCCGATACATGTTCCAATTATATTTCGAATTTGATCTAAGCAATCTACTCAGAAGACTTTTGGTTTCCCTGTGAAGACTTCGCAGCTCGGCATTCCACCAGGGAACCAATTTCCTGCAGGGAGGTTTGCTGACAGAACATGCGAGTTCAAAACAATTGGGCATGACGCTGCTCAGGTTACGAACGGCGTTCTTTACCAATTGTTGCGTTTTAAGTTTAACCAAAGCGGAATTTGGGAAGCTCTCGTCCTATCTAGGACCCCTGAGAGTAATGAACGAATATCAATGACCCAAACCACTGCACTCCGTTCAGGTTTTGTGTGTTACACATCATAAGAGAATATAAAAACGCTTGAGTCTGCACGAGTCTCTAAAAAAGAAAAATGCAGAGACTCTCCAGTTCGCATATCTGTTGGATACGATCATGTCAATCACCTCCTGTCGTCTTGCCGTAACAAACGTTGGTTGAGAGCCAACAAAAGCTGCTTTATCAAAAGTCCCCTAAATGGACCAGCGCACAGGGGAGTAATTCTACCACGAAGGAAACTGGTGTATTGCTCTACTCTAGGCGCACACGGGATGAATAATTCCGGTAGAAAAAATTGTTATTAGTGAACCTAGTTTCGTTGTGTTAGTGGTTCCTGTTCTGTTTAAATTTACTTCAGATTATTTCCCGTACTCTCAATCTATAGCCCTGAACGTGAAACGGAACTGCGATGCAAGTTCAAGTGGCTACGGGGCAATATTGCTACAGCGACAAGACGATAAGAAACTCCACCCTGTAGCGTACTTCTCTAGGAGCACTAACTCGCAAGAGTCGAGGAGTCGCGTTGATCATAGTTGAGACACTGGCTGTTATCAATGCTCTGTGCCGTTTCAGAGTGCACCTGCAGGGTACACCCTGCAGTCACTGACTGCAGTTCCCTAACTTTGACGTTAAATAAGAAGAACATTAATCCGAGAATAGCTCGCTGGGTTTTAGAGCTTGAAAACTTTGATTACAAAGTCAAACACCGAAGTGGCGCAAACATGAATCATGTTGACGCTCTTATTTGGTGGAATGTAATTTCTACCATTGGTTCGGAAAACATTGACTTCCAGTTAAGGGCTTCCCAAAGTCGTGACCACTTAGCTTTCAAGCTGAAACTAGATATGGTGGACAACCTTATAAGAAGGGTGCATTGCAAAATTGGACACCTTGCAGTTACCAAGTGCATAAATCAATTGCGAATGCACTATTGGTCCGCTTATATTTAGGAGAAAGTTGAATAATCCATAAAGAATTGCATCCGATGCATTATGTATTCGTCCCCCTCAAATGAATGCAACCTTAACATTCCGAAACAGCCTCTTTCGTTCCACACCATTCATGTGGACCACTGCGGCCCCCTTCCGGCTTTGCAATCGAAACGTAATAGAGGCCATACACTAGGCAAACCTGTCGTTGCAGACATGTTTACTATGTTGTTGCACACTTGTTTGCTCATGCCGTATGCGTAATGTATGCCGTTGTTCTTTGTTTGCACCAAGGTTAGGTTAGGTTAATGTGGTCGGCATAAGCCACACGTAGGCCGAAGTCGGCCCATTGTGATACCACATGGATCGTGTTACCCAGATCCGCTTCTGATGAAGCGATGGAGTTGAGCTATTTTTTGATCTGCTAGCTCACTTAGATTATCATAAAAGGACGCGGTGAGGTAGATCCTCCTGCGATACGCACAAGAGGGGCATGAGCAGAGGAGGTTATGTATTGATTCCTCTTCCTCCTCGTCCATGCAGACGCAACAGAAGTCGATGGAGGGTAGTCCTAGTCTGGCGGCGTGATTCCCAATGATGCAGTAACCTGTAATGACACCCACCAGAGTACTTAAGGTTGCCCTTTTGTTTGCCACTAGGTCCCTGGTTCGTCCTAGGTTTAATTTAGGCCTGAGTTGTTTGGTGATAAAGCCGATATTACTCTCATTCCATTGGAGGTTGGTCTAGGTACCCGAGGGTAGGTAGGCTGAGTTGGCTAGACCCTAACTCTGCGAGTTCGTCGGCCGCGCAGATTCCTGGAATATCCCTACGCCCGGGAACCCACAATACTTTAATGCTGAACTGCTCAGCCATCTCATCTAGAGGTAGGCGACAGTTAAGAGATGCCTTTGATTTGTGAGTTACCGCTGTCAGGGACCTTATTGCAGATTGGCTGTCCGTGCAAATGATAATATCCTCGGCGGATATTACATTGATCCTGAGCCATGCAAGGGCATCCGTTATCACTGTTATTTCAGCCTCATACACACTGCAGCAATTTGGGAGTCTGAAGATAAGCTGAGGTTAAGCTCCTTGGAGAAGACTCCACTGCCTACACCCGACTCCATCTTAGAGCCATCGGTATAGAGGGAGATCGAGTCCTCTGGTATGACTTTCCCTTCAGCCCATTCCTACCTGGATGGAAAGACAGCTTCGAAGTTCCTAGTGAACACGTTCTGCGGGATGATATAGTCTGTGTCCATGGGTACTTTGAAGTGTTTTAGAATGGTTGTGTGGCCTTTTTGTGATGTGGGCCATTTTATTATGCCCCTCATCCTCAGGGCCGCGCAGGCAGCAATTTGTTTGCTGAAAAGGATCAGTGGTGGAAGGTGTAACAGAATGTTTAGCGCCTCCGTGGGGTTGATCTGATCGCTCCGCTTATGTATAAGCTGGCCGATCTTTGTACTTTCCCCAGAAGGTTTCGAATGACTGCCTTGTCCAGAGCAGTCCACCAGACTACGACGCCATAGAGGAGGATGGGCCTTATGACCGCCGTGTAAAGCCAGTGCATAATGCTTAGTTGAAGACCCCACTTCGTGCCCACCACTTTTTTGCAGCTGTAGACGGTAACAGTTGCTTTCTTGACGCGGTCAAGAATGTTGGGTTTCCAATTCAGCCTCTTGTCAAGGACTAGGCCTAGATATTTGGCCTGCTCTTTGATTATTAGTTGGGTTCCACCCAGCCTCGGTAGGTTGAGGGGCGGAATCTTATATTTGTTAGTAAACAGTACTAGATCGGTCTTCTTAGGGTTCACCCCAAGTCCACAGTACTGCATCCAGGTTTCTACTGTATGTAATGCACTCTGCATAAGGTCGCATAGAGTGCCGGGAAATTTTCCTGTGGCGGCAATAACAATGTCTTCTGAATATGCGGTCACAGCGTACCCTTTCTGTTCAAGCAACAGCAGTAGCTCGTTGACTACCACGTTCCACAGGAGAGGGGCGGGTACTCCACCCTGTTGTGTACCTCTGCTAACCATTCTAGTTGAGACGGCACCAGCGAAGTGACGGCCCATTGTTCAACATTGTTAAAGGCACTCGCAATGTAGAGAAAGGCGACTAGAGCATATTCTTTATGTTCCAGTGACCTTTCTATTTTGCTGACCAGTGAGTGGAGTGCTGTTTCCACCGATTTGCCTTTGTTGTAGGCATGTTGATTATCCGACAGCCTTCCTGAGGCAGCTGTAACGAATGTGTGCGTCTAGAATCTTCTCTCGAGTTTTTAATAGAAAAGAAGTAAGACTAATAGGCCTCAAGTCATTTGCATACGTGTGGGAGTTTTTGCCTGCCTTGGGTATAAAAATGACTTTGGTTACCTTCCACTTGTTAGGGATATGTGAATGGGAAGGCAACTCTTGTATATGACCACAAGCCAGGGGAGGATATCTGCTACCTGCTGGAGCTCAGCTGGTATGATACACTCCGGTACTGGGGACTTGTAGGGTTCAAAGCTTTTTATCGCCCATAGGACATTGCTGTTGGTGACCAGGTTGGGAGCACGCTCGAAGGAGGATGTCGTCGGCTGGATGACCTGAGGAGGAGTCACAGCCGAGTCACCACTACCAGGAAAGTGTGCGTTTAGAAGAAGTTCCAGGAGGTCGTCCAGGAACCATCATTCCGCATCAGGTGGCTTGGGTTGAACGGGGCCGAGGCCAGAATCTTCCTTATTCTTGAGGCTTCGGAGACCGCATTCATTTTCTCACAGTAGCTCCTCCAGGATCGTCTTTTAGCCCTTCTGGTCGCGGCTTTGAAAGTGCCTCTTTGTAGAGATCCCAATCCTCTTGCAAACGGGTACATTTGGCTTTCTGTTCTCTTTCTTAAGGGAGATTATCTCTTTATTCCACCAGGGGGGTTTAGGTTTGCCTCTGGGGGTGCTAACCGCACAAGATCTAGACAGTGCTCTGTTAAGGATTTCAGACAGCTCATTTACTAAGCTGCCTAATTCCGCAGTGTTATGCGGGTAGGTAGGGTATTTTGTCCCTAGGTAGGGTTCAACATAGGTTCTATATTTTTGCCAGTCAGTTTTCCTGTAGTTCCTGAAGGGAGCTGGGGCACTGACGTGGTCAGAGAGGGAGTGCTCTTTTAGGACTTTCCATTCCCTGACTTTGTCGACAACGTTCTGCGATGCAAAGGTTACATCCGGAACCTCCTGTCTGTTTTTGGTGATGAAAGTTGGTTCACAGCCGCTATTATTGTTTGCACCAAACGATATGAGCAAATTCAAAATGTTTTGAAATTCCTTTGTTGGCACATACAGTGAGCACCAATATGAAGTTAACATAGACAATTTTGGGATTTTGAGTTCAATAGCATCTAGATAAGAGTTTGGTGTTTGTTATTTCTGGATAATTTTAAAAGACCTCGATGTACTCTCTCTAAAAAATAAAATTTATTACATTCCGAAATAATATTAACAAGTTTGTAACGCCCTTTTCAAGGATAGCGCCTTAAAGATTGAATATGTGTGTCATTCAACTCCTGATCTCTCTGCGTGGAAATTTCCATACCGAATCTACGGGGCAACTACTTCAGCGAACGAACCGTCACGATCACGATATACATACTACGAACATCACACTAACGGGGAAGTTACAGCTAGGCGATAACGCACTCGCATGATCTTTGTCCTTTCTTTTATTTCTGGTCATTGTTGCGAAGAAATTCAAATAGAGTGGTTGAACAATCAGACGTGTGTTTTATTTTTATTTTATCTTTTGGGGGAAGTTGAGTGTACTTTACAAGTTTATGGCAATAAAAACCAAATAAGCACTGAATTCACGCGTCAATACATATAAAGGTAACAGATTTGAAAATAATGTTTTAATATGAGGTTGAACCACCTTTTGCTTATATTACTTCTTTCAAACTCCTCGGCATGGACTCCACAAGTTGGTGACTGGGAGGCGAACGTTTGCTACATTAAAAAAAAAAAAAAAAAAAAAAAAAACATTTGTAGCAATGACAGAAAATAGGAAAATCTAAGTAATAACAAATAAAATGTATGGATTTCAAAGCAGTTGGCGTTTGCAGTATGAAGCGTTCAGATTGACGATTGGCAGTTCAAACACAAATCATCAAACCATTCGTACACACAAATAGTAGAGTATGAACGCCGCTAACCAAGGAATTGAGTCAGTCAATTGTCAGCGAGTGAATTTGGGTGAATTTCAGGCGAATGAAGAGATTCGCGAACTGTGTTACCTCGATCAGCTTAGTTCGTCTGGGAGTTCGACGACTGGCAAACGGTGATAAGGGGATAAATGTTGATGAAAATGTCCAAAGCGCACTTTTCCAGGATATATCCTGTCGTTGCCTGGCCATTTGAAGCCATCGAGGGCGTCAAAGCAAATTCAGTCGTAACCACGCGCGACGCAATATACCAACTACACCGGATTGTTTTCATCTTTTCAGTTGCAGTTCCCCTTGAAGGAGTGTGCAACGAGCCGATCTGATTTTCTGGGAAATGAATCTGAAGCAGTAAACTAAGAGCTTCCGCTTTAGACTCAGCAAAGATACCATACATTTTCTGAGTGCATCCAGCTTTGTCGATTTTCTCCGTTTGAGGACTTTAGCCAACTTGTTAGTCGCACTCAGAGACTTGATCTTTTCCCAAAAGGTCTTATAAGAACCATTTTTTGATTCACGAATAAGTTTCTTATATTCTTTCTGCTTTGACCGATCTTGTTCCATTCATATTCCGAATTTGAATTGAGCGATCTATTCAGAAGACTTTTGAGCTCAGCATTCCACCAGGGAAAAAAATTTCCTGCAGTGAGGTTTGCTGACAGGACATGCGAGTTCAAAACAATTGGGGATGACGCTACTCTGGTTACGAAGGGCGGTCTCTACCAATTGTTGCGTTCTAAGTTTTGTAGGACCTGAGAGGATCTCTCAAGCTCCTCTCTAAACCGTACCCAGTTCGTCTTTTTTGGGTTCCGTCTGGGTTGCAAGGAAGAAATTCCACAACACAATCGGAATTCGATATATCTATGGTCCCACGGCGTAGCATCAGCCAAGACTCTCCAGCTAGTGATGTCGTTCGCATATCTGTTGGATAGGGTCACGTCAATCACCTCCTGTCGTCTTGCCGTAACAAAGGTTGGTTGAGAGCAACAAAAGTTGCTTTATCAAAAGTCCCCTAAATGGACCAGCGCACAGGGGAGTAATTCTACCAGAAGGAAAATTGGTGTATTGCTCTACTCTAGGCGCACACGGGATGAATAACTCGGACAGAAAAAATTGTTATAAGTGAACCTAGTTTCATTGTGTTAGTGTTACCGTCTTTGACACTTCATTTAACAGAGATATTAAGTGCGACCACGCACTAAAATATCCCCTTTGTTTTTTCGTTATTCACTGCTTGAAAGACGAATTGCGATTGAAGCGCAATACCAGGCTAAAAATGTGCGGACTCGAAGAATAAAGAGTTGTGTATGTGTTAGGTTTTCTACCCTAACCCTATACTACGTGATACGCGGTAGAAAATTTCACTCCGTTTCATACTGCACACTTCAGCTCCCTTTCCCATAAAATCAGCTTTCTGCCGGTAGAAATACTCTTGCGTGCGCTTGCCCAATGAACTTCCACGAAATTCTTTACCTTGACTGTACATTTTATATAATTGGGCTGTTAAAGTGGAATTCGATCCCCATTACGCCCTCGTCTGTGTATGAAATATATGTTGACATATCAAAATAGTATAAAAAATACAATTCATAAGAACTTTATATTTAATATATCATACTCAAAAAAAATAATGCAACTAGACAAATCCAAAATTTTTCGATTTTATCGCTAAAAGCAGTTTCGTACGCAATATAGTCTTATTAGAATATAATGGAATATATAATCTAGATATGCAAGTGTTCGCTGTTGGCAGGTGGTAATCATCTACCGGCCTGATAGTAATTGAAGGAAGTGGCTGAAAACCCTCCTCTGAAGCAGGTAAAGCAGGTGATCCGGTCCAGAAATAAAGCTAAAACAAAAGAAAAATAGAAAAATAAAAGGGAGCAAAATAATTTATATTTTACTAAATCTTGGCGTTCCGAGGTATTCATCTTCTCCACAATACACCAAAACCATTTTTTAAATTTTAAAAGTTTTTCTGAGTTTTCACTGGATTCATCATTGAACGTTGTATAAGAGATCAGAGTGTTTACATTTATATCCCCTACTCCGTTTAGCAGCAATCTAAGGTCTTCTGCACTAAGTGAATCCAATGAATAATCCGGTAAAACATCAAAAACACCTGATTTTATAGCCTATAGATTTGAAAAGAAGCAATGCAATATAAAACAAATTGAATTATTCCATAGTTAACCTGCAAAGCTTTTTCTTGTGATTTAATCATCCTATATTCAGCATAACGACGAACATAATCATGAATATTGTTTGCAGAGACTTGAATGTTTTTTCCACCTGAGGTTAGTTCCACAGTTCCGCTGCCTTCTTCCTTTATCAGATCAATTCTAAATGGGAATAAGCTTAAATTAAAAAAAAGGGAAAAAAACTTTAAACCTATGTATATCCATACACAAAATACAATTCCAATTTATTTAAAATATCAGCACCGTCGTTGTTGATGGAATCTTGAATTAATTGCCGAAATGATTCGTACACAGTAGGATCAAAAAAGGCTAGATCATGAAATCTTATTTGTCTTCCTAATATATATTTTAAAACATGCCGCTGTAAAAATAATGGAAGCAACTCATTTTGAAGCAGACACAGTCCTATTAACCTAGTATTTATTGAAAGAAAAAAAGAAGTATTTATATATGTATATATGAAAAAAAAAAAAAAAAAAAAAACATGTATTTACCTGCCCACATTTCTAAATGCATTTATTCTCTCGAAGGATGCATATCCTTGCCTAGGACTGTAAAAGCCACGTTTACCAGGAGAATAAAAAAGTGGATCGTTATCTTCTACCTGTTCTAACAGAACAACTGGAACATTTTTTTTTGAATCTGCAAAAGGATTTAAAAAAATATTAAAACCATTTCCCTTATATTACGACAACAATTAGAGAAAAGAAACAATATTTCTAATACATAAGTATGTACATTATAAAATTGTGAGTTGCATATTTTGATAGTATAATTTTGCATACATCTGTTCCATAACAGAAAAGCAAAATGCATATAGTAATTAGTCTTAAAAAAGTTTCAACTTGAAAATATATAAAAACCAAATAAAAGTCACGAGTTACAACTTTAAAATTTAAATTTCACCTAGGTTTTGCTTAAAGGAAACCTTACATCAAAATATACGTAGCCCTAGAAAAAACTTAATTGTTCGGAAATTGCAATGCATCTTATTTAGCTGGGGGTGTAGCAGTTTATGTGAAAAATGACCATGTTCTTGACTGCACAAAACTAAAAACGCAGATATTTTAAAATTGCCTTTTGAGTTTATCAATGTTAATTATACAATGTTATGTGGTTACAGAGAATGCATGCATACTCGAAAGGTTTATTATTGAGACGATCGACTCAAAGAAGAATTCTACGATCTCCTGGACAGAACATATGCCCAATGCCCCAGCTACGACACAAAAATAGTCCTAGGAGATTTGAATGTAAAACTAGGCAAAGAGGACATATTTGAGTCGATCATAGGAAAGCATAGCCTCCATAACACCACATCCGACAACGGACTTAGGCTAATTGATTTCCTAGTGGGGCGTAACCTCCTCGGAGCAAGCACGCGATTCCCCCATCTCAACATCCACAAGGGTACCTGGCGGTCTTTTGATCAATCGACCACCAACCAGATTGATCACTTTGCGATCGACGTCAGAAACTCCTCCTGTATTCTCGACGTACGAACCTTCCGAGGGGCCAACATCGACTCGGATCACTACCTTGTTATAGCCAAGGTACAATTGAGGATATCAAGAATGCTTAGGAGTCGAGTAGGACAACGTAAGTTTGACGTCGGAAAGCTACAATCGCAAGAGACTGCCAGAATATTTGCCGATAGTGTCTCCTCCAAGCTCTCTCAAAATCAGCCCACAGCAGTGGGCGCATTGCCAGAGCGCCGTCAGAGGTGCTGGGTTTCAAACCGCCACCACCTAGAAACCCCTGGTTGAATGAACAATGCGAACAAGCCCATGCAGCAAAACAAGAGGCATATAAAGCCATGCTACAACGACGGGCGAGAGCTGCTCGCGAAATCTATGAGCAGAAGAGAAGAGAGGAACACACGCTTTTCAGAAGAAAGAACAGAGAGCACGGAAAGCGTGAGATCGAGGAGATGGAGAGATGCTTCCGCAAGAATGACGAACGTAAGTTTTATAATAAGGTAAAACGAACATGCCATGGCTACAAAGCCAGAGCGGCGGACTGCAGGGATGAAAATGGAGAACTGGTAGTAGAGTCGCAGTCGATGCTGAGGATTTGGAAAGACCACTTCTGCAGACTGTATAACGGCGATGATAGACAAGATACCGCTGTCAGGAAGAACGGGCCATTCGTAATGGATGACAATGAGACAGAACTCAGTCCACCCGACCTAGACGAAGTCAAAATAGCGATATCAAGACTTAAGTCTAATAAAGCCGCGGGCGCAGACGGCCTGTCTGCTGGGCTTTTTAAGGCGGCTGGAGATGAGCTGGTAAGGTGCATGCACCATCTCATCTGCAAGGTATGGTCGGAGGAAAGCATGCCCGACGAATGGAACTCAGCATCGTTTGCCCGGTCCATAAGAAAGGAGACCCCTATAACTGCGCCAACTATAGGGGAATAAGTCTCCTTAACATCGCATATAAGATCTTCTCTGCCGTATTGTGTGAACGCCTGAAACCGTTTGTGGATAACCTGATCGGCTCTTATCAATGTGGTTTCAGGCCAGGTAAATCCACAATAGACCAAATATTTACGCTACGGCAGATCTTGGAGAAGACCCAGGAATAAATCGACACTCACCACCTCTTCGTCGATTTTGAGGCTGCATATGACAGCGTGTATAGAGATGAGCTATGCAAAGCCATGTCTAGTTTTAACATCCCTGCTAAACTCATCCGACTGTGCAGGATGACAATTTAGAATTCTCGTTGCTCCATTAAGGTCGGTAATGAACAAACCGAGACCTTTGATGTTAAAAAAGGATTTAGGCAAGGTGACGCGCTGTCATGCAACTTTTTCAACATCGTACTTGAAAAGATCGTGCAAGAGTCACTGGCCAACACAAGATGTACGATTTATTTCAAGTCTACTCAATTGCTTGCGTACGCCGACGACATTGACGTGATTGGACGGACACAGCGAGACGTCAATGAGGCCTTTGTAAGCATTGAGGTTGAAGCGGCTAAGATCGGTCTCAAGGTTAATGAGGGTAAAACCAAATATCTGCTTTCATCTAAAAGAGGCGGACAACACCGACGTATTGGCCAGAACGTCACCATGGGCGGATATAACTTTGAAGTGGCCAAGGAATTCGTCTACCTTGGCT
The DNA here is from genome assembly GCA_951905685.1 of Eumerus sabulonum. NCBI lineage: Eukaryota > Metazoa > Arthropoda > Insecta > Diptera > Syrphidae > Eumerus > Eumerus sabulonum. Next base: position 90,421,200 of record OX645060.1, read on the forward strand.
CACTGATGACCAGCGGCAACAACACCAGCGCTGAGATAAAACGCAGAATCACTCTTGCCAACCGCTGTTTCTTTGGGCTCAAGAGGCAATTGAGAAGTAGAGCTCTCTCTCGGAAAACCAAGGTAGCGCTATATAAGACCTTAATCATCTCAGTCCTCCTTTACGGCGCAGAGGCTTGGACCTTAACAAAAGCGGATGAAGATGCCCTTGGTCGCTTCGAGAGGAAAATTCTGCGCACTATCTACGGTACCGTTTGTTCAAACAGTGTATGGAGGAGAAGATTTAACGAAGAACTGTACGGGTTGTACAGCGACATAGGCCATGTAGAGCGCATGGAAAATACAGCTCCGACCCGAAGAGTCTTCGAATCCACTCCGGAAGGAAGGCGCGGCAGAGGACGGCCGCATCATCTGTGGCGCACGCAGATGGAAGGGGACCTTAACCAACTGGGCGTGCGGCGCTGGAAACAGCTGGCCAAAGACCGTGCCAGCTGGAGACGCTTATTGGTTGAGGCCCAGGTTCACCACGGACTGTAGCGCCACCTAAGTAAGTAATTAAATACGTGTAGAAAAAAAAAAACTTAATTGTGATTGGCGATGGTCGAAGGAGTTTGATAAATTAACCTACCCATGAAACCGATACATCTAAAACTTGTATTGATAACATTTTTATGTGCATGTCAAAAAATAATAAAAACATGTATGATGGATCTATATATAACCTGAAGGTAAAAGATCAATGTTCAATTGCCCTTGTTATGTTATGTAGTCCCAACAATTTTAACTGTAGTAACCAAGCCGTAAAAAAGAAACACTTTAATTCATAAATTTTGGGAACTAATTTCTGAGGAATCTAATTCACCAATTGCATTCGATCTCTTCTTCAATACTTAAACATGTACCAAGCTTATCTCCTTCTATGTCAGAAAAAAAGATATTTTACTAAGCTACGGATGACTTATAAGATCTTGCGGCTAAGAAAAGAAAGAATAAGTTTGCATAAAAGGTCAATAAACATCCAAAAAACTTAAAAAATATTTTGATAAACTATGCAAGTTAATTCGCAATAATATTGAAGATCCACGTAATCATTTTTATTCTGGCTCGCTAGAACGTGCTCGTGGTAATTTAAGAGAGGAATGGAAGATTGCTGATTGTATTTTGGGAAAAATTAGACAACATTCAGTTATAAAAAACTTGGAGATAAATAGTTGCTCTTACACAGATTCAGCCATCATTTGCAACAAATTCACTGAATATTTCACCGAAGTCTCTGAAAAACTTAAGCCTTCTGTAGGAACTCTTACTGATTGTAATTGTTCTGTCCAATCAGCAATTTATATGCAACCGAACAGCTTTGTTTTCCAACCCTTTTCGTCTATAGAAAAGTGTACAAGTGATGGTATTTCTAGTTCGTTCTTGAAAAAAATTACTTTTATGTAGCGGATGTTTTATGTTATATGTTCAATCTTAGTATTCTAAATGGCTGTTTTACACAGCACCTAAAAAATTCAGAAGTTATACCACTTTTTAAAAAGGGTAATAAAAATTATATGTCGAATCACACACCGATTCCTCTACTGCTAACATTTTCTAAAATAATTGAAAAACTGAGGAAATCTCGAATAAAATTGTTCTTAGACAAAAAATAGTCTTTTAGTATAAATCAGCTATGTATGTTTCAAAAGGGGTTTGTCAACCGAGGATGCTATTCTAAGGGTTAGCAGCCAATTGTATAATGGCACTCTTTGTAATAAACCTACCATGGCTCTCTTCATTGGTATGTATGTCGAGAGCGTTTGACATGTTTGATCACAACCTTCTGTTAAAAAAATACTGAATGCTGGCTTTAGAGGAGTAGTCCGTGAATGGTTTAAGTCTTATCTCCATGATAGAAAGCAAAGAGTTAATTTAAATGGAAGCCTCAGTGACTAACGTACGCTAAAGAATGTTGTACCCCAGGGTCCAGTTCTCGGTCCTGTGTTGTTTTTAATGTACATCAATTCTTTCTTTGAACTGAAATTGAATGGAGCTGCTCAACTGCTTCTGCAGATGACATATCCCTTACCCGCCAATTAAATTCAGAATACGAATGTATTGCAAAAATCTCGAAAGATCTAGAAGTCTTAAGGCTTTGATTTGAAGAGCATAAAACTCATGTCATTTAACCCTTAGATGCATAGTGTGCCACATATGGCACAAACCGATTTTCGATCAATATTTTAGCTTGTAGACATAATATCGGCACAAATGCATAATGTGCCATATCATAACGTCCATACCCATGAACGCAGTATATTCACATTTATTTATTATCTCTTTAAAAAACTGATATATGTGTTACAATTGTACCTAGTCGGGATAATTTTTAATCCAAATTTGGAAAAATCATGCATCTAAGGGTTAAATTATCAGATAACGTCCTAGACACCTATAATCTATGTTTCCATTCTTATGATGGTAAAAAATTTTGTTGACCTGCGCAAAGTTGCTGAAAATCTAATTTTGTCCCCAGTTCATCTTGTTCTAAGAATTGCTTCGACATTAAATCAGTGAGTCACTTCAAGTACCTTGGAGTATTCTTGACCATACTTAAATTGGAAACATCTTATTCAATCCATCAAATCGCACATGCTACTAGTCACCCGCAAAATGTATAATATTTCGATCCATTAAGGTATTTAAGTTAATTTAGTATGGCCTTGCCCACTCTAAATTACAATATCTCAAGCTGGGGGGGTTCTTATAATTATTCTCTAAGACCGTTGTTGTCAGCTCAGAAACATGTACTCAGAATCGTTAGTAAAAAAAAATTTATTTTCTCATAAAATAAACTTTCTCATTCTACCGTTGAGACACCTTTATGTTTTTAAAGTGCTTTTTTTTTTTTTAAGAAAAGTGATTGGAGTAACCGCATTTATAATACCCGTATAAATAGTATGCATCTTGTTCCTCCCTTCTTCGGGCGCCTTGTCGTGGAGGCTTAAGAGGTCATAGACCTTGAACTAAGACTCGAAGACCCCAAAAATGATTTTTTTTTTTTTTTTTAGAGACTCGCGCAGGTTCAAGAGTTTTTTTTTTTTTATATTCTCTTATGATGTGTTGACACACACAACCTGAACAGAGTGCAGTGGTTGGGGTCGTTGATGTTCGTTCACTACTCTCAAGGGTGGTTGTCCTAGAGCGAGATAGGACGAGAGCCGACCAAATTCCGAGTTGGTTATAGTTCGTAGTAATTCGTTCAAGCACTTTTTAGTATTGCATACGCAGAGGATGAATTTCGGTTGACCATATACTGTGAGTGTTATGCCTGCAGCATTACGTCTGGTCACTTTCCATTCACAACTGCGTTCCATACTTTTTGTCCGTATAGGAATTACTTTTTCTTGGCTATGAAGCGAATTTGAACCATAGACCTTCCGCTCGGCGGTCGATGATGTTAACACTGCACCACGGCCACCCCTTAAATGGAATGGACAAACATATGGAATCGAGTACTCCAGGTGGTACCCGCAGCAGGCGAAATCCTTGATCTCCTTGATTGCGGCTGGGGTACGAATTCTGGAGACCCCGATATTCATTTTTAACCCTACGGCATCCTGGAACGACACCGACTCCTGCGGCTCACTGACTGACCACCTGGTCGGACTGAGCATGAGGGGTGCATCCAGCGGAGGCGACAGCAACGATGGCGTGGGAAGGTGGAACGCGCCCCAGAACTGGGACGTACGGTTGAGTACACTACTAAGTGCCCAAAAAGAAAGGGAAGCAGGCATGTTCGAAAATTGCGCAAAGAAGCTGGCAAAACTGAAGGCCCAATGGTCGAGGCTACACCTCTTGGGGAACCAGTTAAGAGGGACAGGTTGACGGAGGTATCTCCTACCGAAATCGATCCGGCCGTCTTTCCTGAGGTCTTCCCCTCTTTCGAAGGAGCGCAGCGCGGTAAACGTCAGCGATTGGGAAAGGCTGGTGAAGGAGGCGTAAGCATGCTCGCACTTTCGGCATTCCCACCAACCCCCTTCCTCTTACTTGGACGGTTCAACCACCCAGTAAGAGCGTGATCAGTTCCCGTAACGACGGTGCCGGAAGCGTTCAGGTTTCTGCCATGGCTGGCGCTGCCGCCGAAAAAGGTGGCGGGGCTGACAAAAGCTGTGTCCGAAGGGAGCGGGAGCTCTAACCGAAAAAGGTAAAAGCCTCCGCAAACGGAAGACGGCCACGAAAGATAGCCTCGTTAGGAGAGAGTATGTGATGCTTCCCTCTCCGGTGGGGCGGTGGGAAATCGGAGTCTAATAGCAGATGTGGCGACACAGATGGATCAAAGCATTGGCCAGAAGACGAAGACAGCCCAAAACCGCTCCCTCCGAGAAGGAGATCCAAGTGACCATAAGGAGTCGAGAGTAGCAGCCCTCTTATAGAGAGGCGGCAATCTCCTCTGAAAAAATCAGGATAAGGAAAGCTGGCGATGATAGTAGTATGACCAACGCAGACTGCAAGCACTGTGAGGATCGTCTACTGGAGCTAGCCTTGGCAACGGGTTTCTGTTTACAGGCAGAAAAGTCTGCTTTTATGAATTGCACATTTGTGGTGAGCTGTTCATCACAGCAGACATCAGCCTGGATCAGGAACATGGTGCCGAAAATCCCCCCTCTGGGAACTGCTACTTACCAGGTAGTTAGTCTCCCGAAATTAACGCGCGCCATCTGACGGATTCCGGGAAAACATGGAAATAAGGTGGATGTGCTGACGCGCACAGAATCCAGGGCTTAACACGAGAGCTTGGGTTACTACTCCTACTACTCTACTCTCACTACTCTAATCCTACTAATCCTATTCCTACAAGGAGAGTAAGGGCTCTCTGAAATAAGAGGGCTCTACTCTGGTTGTGGGGATGGATGAAGCCTCTGTCGTGACTCTGAAATCTGCGTACGATTCCCGCCCCTACTTCGGCCTTGGTAGGATCACTTTCCATTTTAATTTCAAGTAGTCGAAGGATGGGACGTCCCCTGCAGTACGAATCTGTGATTTTTACTCAGATCAATCTACAGCATTGCAAGGTTGCTTCCACAGGATTGCATGCAGTAGTACAGACCCCCTCATCGTATCCTTTCAAGAACCATGGGTGTGGAATAAACGCATACGTGGCCTTGGTGGTATACGTGATGTTAAGATTCTTTATGATGAGCCATCCGAAAGGCCCAGGGTCGGTCTCATCATATCGAGCTCACTATCAGCAACCAAACTTGGGCACTTTTGTGGACAAGATCTTGTGGCTGCTAGAGTCAGCTACAAAACGCACGGAACTATAGAACACTCCGTCGCTGCGTCTGCTTACTTTCTCTACGACTCGATATTGCCTGAACCACCGAAGGTAGTTTCTGAACTGGTAGAGTACTATGAAGCTAGAAAGAATGGTCTCATCTTGTGTTGCGATGTTAATGCCCAAAACACTGCTTGGAGCAGCAGCAAGTGGAATAGAAGGGGGTCCGTCTTTTAGACTTCATTCTCTCGTCTGACCTTACCATCAACAATGTTGGCTCTCAACCAACGTTTGTTACGACAAGACGACAGAAGATGATTGACCTGACCCTATCCAACAGATATGTTGGCCACCACGGGTGGCCGTGGTGCAGTGGTTAACATCATCGACCGTCGAGCGGAAGGTCTATAGTTCAAATTCGTTCATAGCCAAGAAAAAGTACAATAATTGCTATACGGACAAAAAGTATGCAACACAGAGATGAATGGAAAGGGACCAGACGTACTGCTGCAGGCATAACACTCACAGTATATGGTCAACTAAAAATACATCCTCTGCGTACGCAATATTAAGTAGTGAACGAACATCAACGACCCAAACCACTGCACTCCGTTCAGGTTGTGTGTGTAACAACACAACACATCAGTCTCTAAAAAAAAAAAAAAAAAAAAAAAAAAAAAAAAATTGTGAAAAACATCACTAACTGGCGAATCCTGCATGATGCTACGCTGTCGGACCATAAATACATACATACATATATCGAATTCCGATTAAGTTGTGGGATATCTTCCTTGCAACCTAGACGGAGTCCGAGAAGGGCGGACTGGGTATGGTTTAAAGGAGCTTGAGAAATCCACTCAGGCCCTACCTAAACTCAGAACGATTTGTAGAGAACTCCGTTCATAACCTGGATAGCGCCATCACCAGTTGTTTTGAACTCGCATGCCCTGTCAGCAACCCTCCCTGCAGGAAATTTGTCCCCTGGTGGAATGCCGAACTCCAGAGTCTTCGCAGAGAAGTCAGAAGTCTTCTGAAAAGATCGCTCAGATCAAGTTCGGAAGATGACTGGAACAAGTACCGGTCGAAGCAGAAAGAATATAAGAAACTTATTCGTAAATCGAAAAATTATTCTTATAGGACCTTCTGCGAAGAGATCAAGTTTCTGAGTGCGACTAGCAAGTTGGTTAAGGTCCTCAAACGGGGAAAACCAACAAAGCTGGATGCACTCAGAAAATCTGATGGTACCTTTACTGAGTCTAAAGCGGAAACTCTTAGTTTACTGCTTGAGACTCATTTCACGGGAAATCAGATTGACATCAGCTCGTTGCACACTCCTTCAAGGGAAACTGCAACTGAAACGATGAAAACAACTCGGCGTAGCTGGTATATTGCATTGCACGTGGTTACGACCGAAGCCATCGAATTTGCTGTGGCATCCTTCAATGGCTTCAAATCGCCAGGCACCGATGCGATATATCCTGTTATGCTGCAAAAAGGTATAAGGCAGCTGCTTCCTACTTTAAAAAGAATTTTCACTGCTAGTCTAAAGCACTTGCTCCCAAACCCATTCCTTGGCGCACAGTGAAAGTGGTCTTCATTCCCAAAATAAAAAACCTTTTTTTGGTTTTAGCGCGGCTAGACTTGTAGGCAAATTAATGTATGAAACATTAAACTGGTGTAAAATGGTACTGGTGTAACTTCTCGGTATGTAGCACTCTCCTTACTTTAGATTTGGGCACTCTAAGCATAAGCTCTAAGCTTATATGGACTTATGGTACATATACAACTATGGGGTTGTACCAAAAAGAGTAATGCTAAGATCCTGCAGACTTTTCAAAACAAAGTATTACGGGCAATTGTTAATCTGCGAAATGAGGATATCCACAGAGATCTAGGTATAGCAACGTTTGCCAACTCAACTAGAGATTTTGCTCATAGACACAAACGACGACTAGAGGAACACGCTAATAACGCTGTACTTCCAATTTTAGATGAAGATAATTTATGACGCCGTCTACAAAAAACCAAACCGCTTGATTACTTCTTTCTTTTGGTGGCGTTACAGCTCATGAAGGACCAGAGCCAAGCCTCTCAATCATCCAATCATCCACATAGGTGAAAGGGACCTACAGTTTAATGCCGATTCCGAACGGCGTGAGTTGAGATGCTTTTTGATGGCAATTATACTACGGGGGGTTTTGCTAGTACCCCGCCGAGGAGGGACGCCGCGATATGAACATTCGATGGCGTTGGTGTTATCGGGATCCGAACCCGCTCATCGTGCGTCAGAGTCCAACACACTAACCACTGCGCCCTCGATTCGATTTAGCGCGATAATAAATAAATAATTACTCGTGTGAACTGGCGACAGGAACCATCGCTGGAAGGTAACCTGCCACATTTTAACTTATGTATCGTTTTTTTTCTTTTCTCCTCTGATGTGAATAAAAAAAACTACTGGATGAGTTCAAGGGCTCTGTTGTAGTCTAACACCAAAAATACGTTTAAAGGGAGTGTTTTTAGTGAGTAGGAATCTCACACTACTATGAGCACACGCTGTCGGTCCTCATAGTGTCTTTTGAAGATTTTCATCTACCCTCGCAAAAAAACAAAAAAGACTGCAAAACAAGACAAAACACTTAGAAATGAAGGTACTAATAAAATCATGTCCAACCAGTCCAACAAATTCAAGAGAAATGTATTGTACAGATGAAGAGGAGCTTGCTCTAGAAACAGAAGGACATCTGAAGAAAAATAAAAGGCAATTAAAAAAAACGCAAGGCAGAAGAAAGTCCTGAATAGCAACAGAAAATCATGATAGCAAGGCTACGGCAAAACACGCAAATGTACAAGCGACGACGAATGAATTTACCACCACCAATAATGTTCTCTGGGGTAGATATATACGGTGAGAACAAAAGCATAATTGAACAAAAAACGAAGAAAACATGTAAGTTCACGCTTTAAACAGTTCCGCGGGGAGTCCGTTTGCTTGCACAGCTTTATAAGACTTAAGTTTCGATATCGCTATCTAGGCATGCGGATTAGTTGTAGGAAAAAGGCTAAGGTCGAAAGTCATCGATCTTAAGCCAATAAGCGATCGCCTAGCTCTGATCCGCATCCAAGGCAGATTTTATAACATCAGCCCCATCTGTGCACACGCCGCAACCGATGAGGCTGAAGAAACCATTAAAAAGGACTTCTATAAGATCTTGGACAACGCCTACGAAGCTTGTCCGGAGTACGATGTTAAAATCGTGTTCGGTGACTTCAATGGCAAAAACAGGTAAGAACACCTTTGGCAGAGTAGTCGGAAAGCACAGACTCCACGATACGATAACAGACAGCGGCTTCCGACGCACGGATTTTGTCGACTCGTCATACGTTAATAACTAGCACAAGATTTTCTCACAAGTTGATCATGTGCACATAGACACAAGTCATGCGTTAAACATCCTGGAAGTTAGAACCTTCGGAGGGGCAAACATCAGCTCTGACCATTTCCTAGTGGCGGCAGGTGTTATGACGAGTGTGAGCATAAAAAGCGACCGACCGACGAGGCGTATCAAAAAATGCTGCAAATGCTGCAAGAAGAGAATCTTCACAGCCTTCCAGCTCATGGAAATCGAAGAGTGCAGGGAGACAAAACCACAATAAGAACCTTTTATAAAAAAAGCCAAAAGCCACGCAGAGGGATTTAAAATGGCACCCAGGTTTTTTCGAAATCGCGAGAACAATCTTGTTACTGACACGCGGGGAATAGTGGATGTTTTCAAGCAGCATCTCCAGCGTCTGCTTAACGGGCATGGATAAGAAAGAGTGGTAGTGGAGATTCCGCCTCCCCTCGACGAAGCATTGAAGACGCAGGCTCGGATGGATTACCATCAGAGCTCTTCAAAGTTGGAGGCGATGTTCATACCGGACGACTGGAATACCAGTTCTATATGCAGCATCCACAAAAAAGGCGGTCTTGCAAAAACTAAAGAGGTATATTCTTGCTCAATGTCACTTACAAGATCCTATTCAGCGTATTGTGTGAACGTCTAAAGCCGTTTTGTACCGCACTAATCGGCACATGCCAGTGCGGTTTCCGGCCAGGCAGATCGACTATAGACCAAATATTCACGCTGCGAAAAGTCCTGGAGAAGACCAGCGAGTTTCAAATCGATACCCACCACCTCTTTTTCAATTTTAAAGTCGCATATGACAGCATTAATCGCGGTCTTACTTAACGTGATGACCGAATTCGCCACTGCACTCCGTGCGGCGTGCAGTTCGGCTCCAAAACCTCCGAGCCTGTTGAAACCTGCACCGAATTTCGGCAAGGAGATGCGCTATCATGCGACTTCTTCAATCTCGTGTTGGGACGAATAGTGCGGCGGGCCAACAACAACATGGAAGCCACTGTATTCCACAAATCGGTCAAGTTGCTGCGCTACGCAGACGATGATAAGTTCCCAGCGCGCCATTGAAGCGTCCACGGCGATTGAAGATCAGGCGATACGAGCTGGTCTTCACATCAATGAGGAGAAGAGGAAATATATTCCGTCAACAAAAAAGCGGTTCATCATCCATTACCTAGGACAAAACGTAACAATTGACAGTTGCAATTTCGAGGTGGCGAAGGAGTTCCCATACCTCGGGGCAAACATAAACTCCACGAATGACATCATAATGGAGATCCAGCGCAGATCACCCTCGGCAACCGCTGCCACGTCGGCTTGTCAAAACAGCCAGGCTCCATGCTCCTGCCCGAAGAACCAAGGTTATGCTCTATAAGACTATCATCCTGCCAGTCCTATTATATGAAGCCGAAAGCTGGATGATAAGCAGGACTGATCCTTGGCTCCGAAGAAGAATTCTGCGACGGATATTCGGTCATGTCTGCGAGCAAGGCGAATGGAAGAAAAGACTTAACCGCGAGCTCTAAGAGCTTTACAAAGATGTGGATATAGTTCAGAAGGCAAAAAATCAGTCGATTACAATGGTTCGGCCACACCGAGCGCATGAACACCAACGCTTCAGCTAAGAGGGACCTCGAATACGAGACTCCTGGTTCGAGAAGAAGGGGGAGACCGAACCTCCGGTATAAAGATCAAGAGATCGCGGACGTAAGACAACTTGGTCTTTCTGACTGGAAGCAACGTGGCCGGGACCGCCAAGGATGGAAGGCAGTATTAACTCAGGTCCAGACTCTCAATGGATTGCTGTCCTGAAAATTAAGTAAGTATTGGAACCTACGGCCTAGTAAGCCGTAACAGTAAAAGAACACATACTCAGAGAGTACCATAAGCCTCGGATTTAAAGGACCATATGTTGACAACCTCTGCAAACGTATAAAAGGACAGGAGTATCGAGTGCGGAGAATCATCTGGACCAACGGATTTGTGTATGTCGAGGTTCTTAAGAACCCTTGCGACTGTACGAGTGCGGAAGTGGATTAATCCCGTGTTGGAATTGACGCACTCTAGTACAGGCGGAGACAAAGTACAAGCTGGGAGCTGCGAACTGGCTGCGAAGTGCGCAGCAAATAGGTGAGCTTTGTCTAAGGGGATGACAGCTAGAATGTCATTGTAGATGAGCGTCGGTATAGACGACGTAGTTGGGTTTCGTATGTTTTTTGCAAACGACCAGAAACTTTAGCTATCTTTAGGATATCGAAGGATTTCGCATCTTAATTTTTGATCGGATTGGAATTTATCCCGTCGAATGTGGGTGTTGCAGTCATTTCTGGCGAATATATACTTTTTTCGCTTTCCCTCACAACTATTTTCCTTATATGCCCGAAAGCCTCTTAAGAAACAAATCCAGTGTGTTCAGCAACCTCGGAGCAGTGTTGGCATTAATCGATTAATTTTTTAATCAACTACTTAATTTGATTAATTTTAATCAGATTAAATTAATCATGATTGAAATAATCGTGATTAAAAAAGTAGTCTTAATCATGATTATTGGAGTTAATCATTAATCAATATTCATTAATTGATTAATTTGATTACGATTATTTCTTGAAACATATGTACTTACTTATTTACTTATCAGGCCTGCGATCCATGGAGGATCTGAGCCTGAGCTATAGCTGCCTTCCATCCTTGACGGTCCCGGGCACGCTGCATCCAGTTGTCAAGACCAAGATGTCTTACATCCGCGATTACTTGGTCTTTATACCGGAGGCCCAGTCTTCCTCTTCTTCTCGAACCAGGAGGCTCGGAGTCGAAGACCTTCTTAGCTGGAGCGTTGATGTGGCCGAGCCAGTGTAGTCGACGGATCCTTGCCTTCCGGACTACATCCACATCCTGGTAGAGTTCGCGGATCCTTGCCTTCCGGACTACATCCACATCCTGGTAGAGTTCGCGGTTGTGTCTTCTTCTCCATTCACCTTCCTCACAGACAGGACCAAATATCCGGCGCAGAATTTTCCTTTCGAAAGAACCCAAAATCAGCTCCGCTGTTCTGCTTATCGTCCAGCTTTCGGCTCCGTACAGCAAGACTGGCAGAATGAGCGCTTTGTAAAGCATGCCTTTGGTCTTTCGATTGAGGAGTTTTGACCCCAGTTGTTTGGACAAGCCGAAGTAGCAGCGGTTGCCAAGGGCGATTCTACGCCGGATCTCCACTGTGGTGTCATTTATGGAATTTACGTTTGCCCCGAGGTAAACAAACTCCTTAACTACCTCGAAATTGTAGCTGTCAATTGTTATGTTTTGTCCCAGGTGGTGAGCGACGGATTGGTTTTTGCTTGACAGCATGTATTTCGTTTTGTCCTCATTGATCTTAAGACCAATTCGTTTCGCCTGTTCTTCAATCGCCGTGAATGCTTCCACAATGCCACGGCGAGAACACGCGATGATGTCGACATCATCCGCGTATCCTAGCAGCTAGATGGACTTGTAAAAGATAGTGCCTTCCCTGTTGACGCCTGCCCGTCGCACTATCTGCTCCAGCACCAGGTTGAAGAAGTCACATGACAGCGCATCTCCTTGCCGAAGTCCGGTGCATGTTTCGAATGGTTCCGAGGTCCTAGAACCGAGTTGCACGGTGCATCGCGTGTTTTTCAGCGTGGCGCGACACAACTGGATCAGTTTTACCGGGATCCCGAATTCGGCCATCGCCCCAAACAGTTCTTCGCGATGAATCGATCAGCCTTTTAAATCAATCAAATTTAAACTTACATTTAATTTGGACATACAGAGTTAATCTAATAATCAAATTAACGATTAATGATTATGATTAATAATCATAATCATTTTAAAATTGATTTTGATTAATTAATCTTAATCAACATTTTTGATTACGATTTTAATCATTAATTTTTAATCGTTAATCAGATTAACTTTATGCCAACACTGCCTCGGAGACACGCGACGGCTCATTCACAAGTTGAGTTAATTGATTTAACTTAGCAAAAATGTCAACATACCTTCCGTCGGGTGTTGGCTGCCAGAATGTCGAAGCCACTGGGGATTGTGTACATTGAAATCGTCCGTTAAAATGATTTCAGTGCGAGGGAACAGAGAAACAATTCTTTTGATGGAATCAGACAGTGCGTCGAATGCATCAAATATTGCATTCCTGTCTAGAATGGGACTTCTATAAAAAAAACCGTAGTGCTTTCGGTGTGAATTTAAGCCATATATTGGATTCCGTGGAGGACAAATGCCTATATTGGCATTAGGCACTAAGCTATATCCAGGAAGACTGAAATCCAAGGGGTCGGATCCTTCATCGACCTATGTTTCACATAGTGCCAAAATAGACGGTTTGTGGAGGGAAGCACAGACAACGGCAACGAAATTCTGCCGTAACCCACGAATTTTGCAGAACTGCACACAGAAATCCCTCATCAGAACAAATTAGAAAAAATATAAAGATACAACAACGTCTAAGCAGAGCCGTGAAGTAAAGCTCTATCGCCGGATTTGCAGAAAACAAACTACCGTATGTGTTATGCCCTTACGATAGTAAGACTTTGCTCCAGCAACAAAGAACAACACACACGACCCGTTACGCGCCGGTTGTGTTAGCACTCGGTCGGGCAGGAGCACGGCCCGACGAGATGTTCGGTTGCGGTACTTTTTCTTTTTAATTTTTTTCTCGCACTACACTGCACTGTGGTGAAAAAAGGGAACATAAACATATGTATGTATATTATGTGAATATAAATAATAATGCCTAGTGTTCTGTTAAAATTACGTTAAATGGTAAATTTTTCTTAGGCCGCGTTTATGTACATTATGTACATTTGTACGTATTCCGTGTTTACATTTACGTAAGTATTCCATGTTTGCGTACATTTTAGTATTCTAACATTCTAGCTCTAGAAGCGATGTTTATAAGAAAAAACAAAAAAAAAAAAAGAAATGAAATGCAGCTGCCTTTTTATATGTACGCACCTACGCACCATGAAGCAGCTGCATGCAAAAAAACCTATTTTCATCAAAGGAATATTCACCTTAAGGCAAATAAATAATAACACATAATTGTTGAAGTGTTAGATAACAGATAGATTTATGTTTTTAGAACTATATTCAATGATTTTTACTATACTTAAAAATAAGCAATGGTCGTTTACCGTGTATTAACTTTGTTTTTAATTACACCGAAGTTAAAAAGAAAAATGCATTGATGTTATTATATTCGCTGCATTATAAACGATTTACAATGAACTTAAATTACACTTTTTTGTTTGTACTTTTGGGAACTATATTTCTTTTTTATTTTGATTTTGTAAGACATGCATTCCATAACTAATTACTTTTTTTTTATGTTTGGAATACCACTCCTATTATCCTATGGACACAGGTGTTAATATCCGAAACGATGTCATGTGAAATTAGTTACAATGTGTTATTATACTATAATTGAATGATATGTAGATGTGTATAAGGCTCAGAAATAATAGTATATGACTTATTACACGAAAAATATGGAGATTGTATGAAATAAAATAAAATATATTTACGAGAACCTGACTCTGTTTTTTGCTTGTGTAGTATAACATCAAGAGCCTCATTCACTTTTTGCCTCAAGGTGTCTTCTGAAGACAATATAATAAGCAACTGAGCTGGTGGGGCTTCCAAAAGCATGCCAGTAATTTTTGAAGCATGTGTACCAGTTATGACAGCAATCTGAAAAGAAATTGTAACATTATATAAAAACTAATAATTGAATGTAGGCAATAGTATTTGCAATGATATAAGAAAAGACAAAAGAAAGCTATATACTAACTGACAATCAAATGATGAGGGTAATTGTATTTACCTTATGCTACACAAAACCGTTTAAAACTAGATTCCATATGTTCGTAAATTAATGCAACTTGACTACATTACATTTAGTGTTAATTTTTTGTTGAAATTTACATTTTTATTTTGCTAAAAATGTTCAACCTATTTTAACTGAAATATATACATATGTACATATACATATGTGCATGTACATATTGTTGCGTACACGAACCGACGCGACGGCTATGTTCGAAATGATGGCCACTTTCAGCGGTATACTGCTGAATGTCAATGCCAGAGCATTCAAGAGACTTCCGAAGGGGAACGTCTGACGGCGAACATTCCAGAGATTGGACCGAGGGCTGTATAAGCGGGAGCACTCGCTCTCGGGGTTATTCAGTATCCAGTGATCAGTCGATAATCCAGTCCAAATTAATTTTATTAACATACCCTTACGACTACCTTATGCTAGACAAACTGACTAAACTAGCTTAATTACCTTAATTGCATTAACAAATACCTTAATGGCCCCATGCAGGCACTCATTCTTTATATTTATATTTAATTTAATAAGTATACACATATTTATATTATAAGAAAATATTTTATAAAACTTAGCGTACGATCAAAAAAAATATTTATTTTTATCTTATTCTTATTAAAATTAACTAAACGAAAACTAACTTAACGAATACACAATATACATACATACATAAATACAAACATATGTATGTACATATATGTATATATAAATAATGCATATACGTATATACGCATTTTTTTACTTAACTTTACCTTAGTCTAACCTATCCTACTCTACGCTATGTATGCCGAAGGTGCTGGCATTTGCTGCCTGAAACAGCAGTATTTTCAGACTCGCAGGTGCTGATAGGTTATTTTCCTGCGGTATTGGAATGTCCAGTGATGTGTTCCTTGATTCGGTAGAAGTGTCTGGTATATTCTCGTCTACTAGATCCGTCGGTCCATCTTGTTTTGTTACCTTTCTATCTTGTCTCTGTGGATCACCTTCTTGAAGACCTTGCTGATACTCGGAAGGAGATTTATCGACCGAAAATTTCCCGGGTTAGAGGTGCCGTTCTCTTAGGGATTGGTTGGACCACCGCATGCATGCATTATTTAATGCAGACAGAAATCTTTGTCCCTGCTCAATCCAAGTTGACACACCGCCTCCGCGTGGCCTCCCCTGAATAGCTCACCTGGCACCCGCCAGGTAGTGACCCAATGGGTGGAGCCACCCAACCCCTTGTTCCTGGGGAAAAAGGAAACTGGCCCTTCAGGTTGGGGGCTGTGCTTAGGGGTAACATCCCTATCACGGAAAAAAAGCGCTTGTTCCGAAACAACCACAAGCCTCGGATACTGAAAGATATGAAGCCAGGCAATAGACGAATGAAAAACTACGACATCTACTAAGCGAACTGCTACAAGGAGAACAAACAGCGCTTGTTTAATCAGCTCGTCCCTTTGTATAAGGTTTCTGCCAACCTCGTCGCTTAAAGGGAATGCTCTCCTCAGGCGGTTGGCAAAGCGTGGCTAACGTGCTCTACTATAATCTTAGGGGTACGTTTGGACATACTTTGCCATTTCAGCAAATTCGTTCGGTATTTGGATTACTGCACGAGGTCCGTAATGGTTACTGTCGTATTCGATGGTACGTAAAAATGTTCGTTGACCATTTGTTCGTGTCAGGCAGTCTCAGTCGTGAGTCACGCAGCATCAGATCCAGCTAGGAGCCGCTTCTAGGAAACGACTAACTATCCATTGCGAGCAACTTGACTTTGTATTCAATGTTGCACAGGTCCCACCATTGGCTTAATAGGCTCCCTCTGATTTTGAGAACATTATTTCCCCAATCACCATATTTGGCATTCAAATCTCCGGCTAAAATATAAGTGTTCTGCCGAGTTTAAACGCAGAAATCGAAAAAGCGTTTCGAGCTGCGCCCCTAAAGATATTGACCTGAGGTGCTTCAGGGGTATAGGCCGATATTATGTACATCCTCCTTCCGTTCCGAGGAGGGATACACAAAATACAAGCCTCTAGCACCTGGAACCACCGTACTTCACTGCTATATATGGCCATATGTTTCATATTCTTACGAATGAAGATAGCGACACCTTCGCCTTGAGTGGTGTTGGGTCGGTCCTTTTGATTATGTCATAAGAATTGTGCCGAATTTTGTGCTTCTGGTTTAGCTTGGTTTCGCTAACCAAAAGCACACCAGTGCTTTCATTCTGCAACAGGTTAAAAAGAACAGCTCCTCGCTCGATCCTAATCAGTGAATTTGCATCCACAGACAGGATCTTTAAGCATCTCTCTACCAGCGTACTGATTACGATTGTAGAGGCGCTATGCCAGGCCAAAACGAGTAGATATTGTCCACCCGATTCCACCTGCCTTTGGATCTGCTATTGGAGTTGGCCGATCTGCCCTTGAATAGCGAGCAAAATCAAGCGCAGGTCCATCTCAGCTTCCGGTCCCTTAGGAACGGGCACTGGGACTTAGATTAGACTCAAGGTCTAATAACCTTATTATGTCGGCGACACAGTGCGGGCAGAAGATAGAGAGGAAGAGGAATAGAGGAGATGCCGATGGACATTGATCTTAAATGCTTGGATGTTGCATTGAGGGGGGAAAACCGAATCCGGCAGGGAGTTCCAGATTCGTGTGGTTCGATTAATGAAAGATTCTCTATATTTGACAGTACGTCCGAAAGCGGGCTTCAGAGTATATTGGTGAGCATTCCTAGAGAGACGTGTATTGCGGGAGAAATGTTGAAGGGGCGGAAAGCAACTGGCTATTTCATCAGAGCATTTTTGGTGGTAGTAACGATAAAACAGGGAGAGGCAGGTAACATTCCTGCGGTGTTCCAGCGAGTCTAATGTTTTGGTAATGCTGGAGTCACCTATCAGTTTTATGGCTCGTTTTTGTATTCTGTCTAGTAGGTGCAGTGAGGTCTTGGAAGCACCGGACCAGACATGAGCATTAAACTCTAATTTGGGGCGAATGAACGCCTTATAGATTGTAGCCAGATCTAGGGGTGAGAAATATTTCTTGCATCTGTATAAGAATCCTAGGCATTGCGCAGCATTCTTGGCGACACTGAATATTATATCGCCTTTCCCTGACCTGACACCATTTGGGCGTAGGTCATTTGGGGAATGGAAGCGTCGCGGAGGAGGCATCCTCTAGCCCGGCTTCTGCCGAGCTAAATTTGCTTGTTTAAGCCGCTGGAACTTGAGACATCCTCTATAGTTTGCAGTGTGTCCCGGGCTCTGACAGAGAACGCATTTAAGATGCGCCTTGTCTACGACCTTGTCTTGATCAGGTCGCAATCCTCAGATTTGTGGTCCTTCGCACACTTAACGCATAGAGGCTGCATTTCGCAGTTCGACGCAGCATGCCTGAATCTTTGGCAGCGGACATATTGTAACACGTATTCGTGCCTTCTAATTTTTCCCCATTTTGCAATAGTTTGAGTGAATTGCGAAACGGATGGACGTGTTTTTTTCATCGAGTGCCGTGTCTAGTATACATACACTACACGAAATAATGATAAGACCACGATGTAAAATGCAGCTTTTGCGTTTTAAATAAAACAGTTGTGAGACTGTTTGCATTGTTATCAGATTTTTACTCATACTATTGCTGGAGTGTCATGTGTTGTTGCGTTTTGCGATAGCATTTTTCCTTTGTAGCGATGACGGTTGTTTATTTAGGATTTCTTTCGGGTTCATCAAAGAAACGAAACCGCATTCTAGTGCGAAATATTGATAAGGCCACAAGTGTTTTTCGTTGAAATTCTTAAAAAAAATTATACATTCGTAATTTTTTTAAAAACAGGTAAATGTGTAAGTGAACTGCGAATATCTTACTTTAATTTGCGTTATTTAATTTAATAGATTTATAAAAGTTGTTTAAAAATGGGTCGTGGTAAACAGCTTACAGAGAAAGAGAAGGTCGAAATTGTCATGTGTCGCCAATCTGGAATGACAACCAGATATCCGACGTTCTCTTGATCTCAACGTATCAGTGAAACGCATCCAACAAATTTTAAAAGCTGATACCAACTTGGAATACATTAAACGCATCCCAAAACCTAGGCTGACAATACGTCACAAAAGGGCTAGATTGGAGTTCGCGGAAAAGTACCAGTTTTGGAATGAAGAATGGACCAAAGTCATATTTTCCGACGAAAAGAAGTTCAATCTAGGCGGTCCTGATGGATGTCAAAGATATTGGCATGATAAGCGCAGAGAAAAAGAGACGCGGATGTCCCGAAACTTTGGTGGAGGAACAGTCATGATTTGGGCCGCTATAGCATGCGTTGTCAAGAGTGAAATCTGCTTCATTTCGACAAAAATGGACTCTTCCAAGTACGTATAACTATTGAACGCGGTGCATATAGACTTTGGTAAAGAATTTGCTGGAGATGACTGGATATTCCAACAAGACAACGCGGCAATCCATTCATCCAAGCTCACAAAGGAATTTTTTAACACCCGAGGTATTCCTTTGCTCGACTGGCCTGCTTGCAGTCCGGACCCAACCCCAATTGAAAACCTCTGGAGCATTTTGTCCTACCGGGTTTTCCAAAATGGGCGACAATACGATACCGTTCTGCAACTAAAACAGGCAATTCAGGTTGAGTGGGCTAAAATTTACCAAAATGTGGTCAAAGGCCTTATTAATTCAATGCCAAGGAGGTTGCAACAGGTTATTGCACCCAGAGGCTCGTCAAACAAATTATTACTATTTTTTGTACGTGTATTATTATTTAACATCGTTTGGTCCTATCATTATTTCGTTTAACTGGAAGCTTTGTTTTGTTACTTTGTTTTTAAATAAAATGTTAATGATTTTTTTTTTTCAATTTAGATACGCAATTAATACTAATGAATAATATTATGAACATTCTTTTCCCTATATATATCGTTTTACATAAAAATATCGTGAAACTAATTTGGTCTTATCATTATTTCGCTCAGTGTATTTCACTAAAGTAATAAGTGACAGGGAAGTGACAGGGCCTCGAAGGGGTAGCCTCTATCCGACGGGTGCTGGCCTGCTAAAAAGCGAGAATAGCCACCGCAGTCGAACATCTTGCGGCACTGTTAGTAAGTCCTTTCCCCACCTCCTCGCGGTGCCATCTGGAGATTTCCTATGGAAATCGCAGATGGGGAAGGGCGAATGGCGAGCCTCCTGCGCCAATAAACAGGATTAGTCGGTTGAGCTACGGCCTAGTAAGCCGCAGCCGTAAAAACAACCACAAACTCCGAAAAAACCACAAGCCTCGGATATAGCGGACCGGATTAATGTTGACGACCCTTGCAAAAAACGAAAAAAGGACAATGATCTTCGGCTCTGTACGTGGAATGTTAGGTCCCTAATAGGCCACATGCAGCCGAACAACTCGCGGACGCCCTAGACCGCTATAAGCGGACATAACCGCCATCCAGGAAATGCGATAGAATTGACCGGGTATAAAGCGGATGAAAAACTGCGATATTTACTACGGCGACTACTATAGGGAGAGAGGACAACGGTTGTTCGGATGCGGATTTGTTGTTCGAGGTGGACTTATGCAAAAAATCCTCAGCTGTCGGCATGTGAGCGAACGCCTCATAACAATCCGTATCAAGGCTGAATTTTGTAACATCAGCCTGATCTGCGTCCACGCCCCCACGGAAGACAAGGATGGCTCCGAATAAGATGAGTTCTACGATCTCCTAGACAGAAATATGCCCGCTTGCAAGAGGATTGCGACCTCTACAAGAAGGCACTCACATTTTTCAAAGCAGCGACCAGGAAGGCAAAGAGACAATCCTGGAGGGACTACTGTGATAATATAAGGGCGGTTTCCGAAGCCTCAAGAATAAGGAAGATTCTGGCTTCGGTTTCGTATAATCCAAGCCACCTGATGCGTAATGACGGCTCCTGCACAACCTCCAGAGAGGAAGCCCTGGAAGTTCTCCTGAGCGCACACTTCCCAGGCAGTAGTAACTTGGATATGACACCTCCTCGGGTCAATCAGCCGAAGACACCCTCCTTCGAGCGTGCTCCTAATCTGGTCAACTACAACAACGTCCTTGGGATCATACCAGCTGAGCTCCAGAAGGTAGCAGATATCATCCTCCCCTGGCTTGTGGTTATATACAATAGCTGCCTCTCCCATTCCTACATCCCCAGCAAGTGGAAGGTAGCCAAAGTCATTTTCATACCCAAGGCAGGCAAAAGCTCCCACACGTATGTAAATGACCTAAGGCCTACTAGTCTCACTCCTTTTCTATTAAAAACTCTAGAGAAGATTTTAGACGTACACATCCGGTACAGGTGCATCCCAGGAAGGCTGTCGGATAACCAACATGCCTACAACAAAGGCAAATCGTTGGAAACAGCACTCCACTCATTGTATGTATGTATGTATGTTGGCGTTACAGTCCATGAAGAACCTGAGCCGAGCTTCTCTCAATCACCCATGTTGTGTGTGATTTAATTTTCACATAGGTGAAAGGGACCTACAGTTTATTGCCGGTTCCGAACGGCTAATTTCGAGAAGCTTTTCATGACAATTTTACTACAGGGGGTTTTGTCAGAACTCCGCTGAGGAGAAACACCGTGAAAAACACGTTCGATGACATGGCTGTGTCGGGATTCGATCCGGAGTCATCAGCGTCAGAGGCCAGCACACTACCCACTGCGCCACGGTGCTCCACTCATTGGTCAGTAAAATAGAAAGTTCACTGGAAACTAAACAATACACTCTAGTCGCCATTCTCGACATTGAGGCCGCCTTCAACAATGTTAAACCATGGGCGTCATCAAGGCGCTGTCTGATCTGGGTGTTAAGGGATCCGTGATAGAACTGGTACGACAGCTGCTAATACAAAGAGTTGTCAAAGCCAACTTGGCTGGTGCCGCCTCAACTAGAATGGTCAGCAAAGGTACACCACAGGGTGGAGTACTCTCCCCTCTCCTCTGGAACGTGGTGGTCAACGAACTACTGCTGTTGCTTGAGCAGGAAGGGTACGCTATGATCGCTTATGCGGATGACATTGCTATTGCCGTCATAGGAAAATTTCCCAGCACTCTATGCGACCTTATGCAGAGTGCATTACATACCGTAAAAACCTGGACACGCATATAAAATTCCTTCCCTCAACCCACCGAGGCTGGGTGGAACCCAACTAACAATCAAAGAATAGGGTAAATATCTAGGCCTAGTCCTTGACAGGAGGCTGAATTGGAAACCCAACATTCTTGATCGGGTGAAGAAAACAACTGTTGCCCTCTACAGCTGTAAGTAAGTAGTGGGCAGGAGGTGGGGTCTCCAACCAAGCATTATGTACTGGCTCTACACAGCAGTCATAAAGCCTATCCTCCTGTATGGCGTCGTAGTCTGGTGGACTGCTCCGGACAAAGCAGTCAAACGAAACCTTCTGGGGAAGGTACAAAGATCGGCCAGCTTATATATAAGCGGAGCGATCAGATCAAACCCCACGGAGGCCTTACATTTTCTACCACATCTTCCACCATTAAACCGTTTCAGTAAGCAAGTTGCTGCATGGGCCGCGCATGAAGAGCATAAGAAAAAGGCCCACATCTCAAAAAAGGCCACACCACTATTCTAAAACACTTCAAAGTACCCATGGACACTGACTACATCACCCCGCAAAATGCGTTCACCAGGAACTTCGAAGTTGTCTTTCCATCCAGGGAGGAATGGGCTGAAGGGAAAGTTATACCAAAGGACTCGATCTTCCTCGATACCGATGGTTCTAAGATGGAGTCGGGTGTAGGCAGTGCGGTCTTCTCCAAGGAACTTAACCTCAACCTATCATTTAGACTCCCAAATTACTGTAGTATGTATCAGGCAGAAATAACTGCGATAACGGATGCCCTGGCATGGCTCAGGATCAATGTAATATCCACAAAGGATATTATCATTTGCACGGATAGCCAATCTGCGATAAAATCCCTGGCAGCGGTAACCCACAAATCAAAAACATCCCTTAACTGTTTCCTATCTCTAGATGAGATGGCTGAACAGTTCAACATTAAGATACTGTGAGTTCCCGGGCATAGGGATATTCCAGGAAACAGCGCGGCCGACGAACTCGCAAAGTTAGGGTCAAGCACACTCAGCCTACCTACTTTCGGGTACCTAGAAACACCAATAAGTACGGTAAAGCACATGATAAAGCTTCAAACCATAGAGGAGAGCAATCTCCAATGGAATGAGAGCAATATCGGCTTTATCACCAAACAATTGTGGCCTAAGTTAAACTTAGGACGAAGCAGGGACCTGGTGGCAACCAAAAGGGTAACCTTAAGAACTCTAGTGGGTGTCATTACAGGTCACTGCACCATTGGAAAACACGCCGCCAGATTGGGGCTACAATGACTTCTGTCGCGGCTGCATGGACGAGGAGGAGGAGGAATCAATACACCACCTCCTCTGCTCATGTCCCTCTTTTGCGAATCGCAGGAGGATTTACCTCGGCGCGCCCTTCTTCGACAATCTGAGTGAGCTGGCAAACCAAAAAATAGCTCAACTCCACCGCTTCATTAGAAGCACCGGTTGGTTCCCAGGTAGCGGATCAGGGTAACCTGATCCAGGTGGTATCACAATGGGCCGGCTTCGGTCTAAGTGGGGCTTATGCCTACCACGTCAACCTAACCTAACCCAGACAGAACGTATGCCCAATGTCCCAGCTACGACATCCAAATTGTACTAGCAGACTTCAATGCTAAGCTGGGTAAGGAAAGCATCTTTGAACGACTCATCGGCAAACATAGCCTACACGACACGACATCCGATAACGGACACAGGCTGATTGATCTTGCTACGGGGCGAAATCTCCTTCTAGCCAGTACGCGCTTCCCGCACCTCGATATACACAAAGGCGCCTGGCGGTCTTTTGATCAATCGACTACCAACCAGATTGATCACATCGTGATCGACGTCAGACACTCCTCCTCTATTCTTGTTATCCGAACTTTCCGAGGGGCTAACATCGACTCGGACCACTATCTTCTAGTAGCCAAGATGCGCTTACGGATATCACGAACGCAGTGGAGTAGATTAAGAAAACAGAGTTATGACGTGGGAAAGCTACTATCGCCAGAAATCGCTCGTGCTTTTACCGATCGCGTATCCCTTAAGCTCTCCAATACACCTTAATCCTCCATGCTATCAATAGAAGAGCAGTGGAGCCTATGCGGAAATTGCACTTCTTCCTTGTGCAGCTGACACCAACCTGGAGCGTCTAAGGAAGATCACCACCTTAGACACCCAGGTAGTACGATGGGAAAGATTACAAGGGCGCGGAAACATGATCCAATGTATCCGCTGCCAGAGATTCGGGCACGCCGCGTCGAACTGCGAAATGCAGCATCGATGCGTTAAGTGCGCACAGAACCACAGATACGACCGGGGCGCAGGGAAGGTTCTCGAAAGAGAACACCTTTTATGCGCACTCTGTGGGAACTCAGGGCACCCCGCAAGCTATCGGAGCTGGCCTAAGTTCCAGCAACTACAGCAACAAAAAGAATCTCGACAGAAGGTCGAGAAGATACCTCCCTCGAGGGGAATTCAATCAATAGCCGTCACACCCCAATTGACCTACCTCCAAATGGCGGCAAGTCAGGGAAAAGCGGTACAAATACCAAAGGCTGCTCCCAAAGCCCCAGTGTCCGTTCCTAAGGCACCGGCGGCCGAGGCGGAACTGCTGCCGAATCTGCTCGCCATTCAAGGGCAGATCAGCCAGTTCCAGCAGCAGACCACAGAACAGGCGAGACGAGTGGACATGATCTACACGTTTCTGCCGAACTTACCGCATCAGTCCTAATGGGTACGCCGGTAGAAAGTTTCTTAAAGATCCTGGCTGTAAATGTCAATTCACTGATTAGCGACGCGCCGTTCTTTTTAACTTGTTGCAGGAAGAAAGCCCTGATGCGTTTCTGGCTAGCGAAACCAAGCTAAACCAGAGGCACAAAATTCGGCACAATTCCACCTCCTCCACTCAAGGCGGAGGTGTTGCAATCTTCATAAAAAAACATTAAATATAGTATTATATTTAGCGGTGAAGTGTGAAGGTTCCAGGTGCATGTGTATTGTGTGTATCCCCTTTCGGAACGGAAGGAGGATATACATAGTATCGGCCTATGCAGCTGAAGCACCTCAACCCAATATCTTCATTGCAGAGCTCGGACTCGGCAGAAAACTTTTATGTTTTGACCGGAGATCTAAATGCCAAACATGGTGATTGGGGCAATAATGTACCCAATACTAGGGGGAGCTTACTAAGCCATTGGTGGACCCTGCATAATATTGAGTTACTTGCAACGGAAAGTCCGTCGTTTCCTAGAACCGGCGCATATCTGGATCTAATATAGCTTGACTCACGACTGAGACTGGCTGACACTAACGAATGGTCTACTAATTGTTTACGTACCGCTGAGTATGACAGTGACCATTGCGGACTTAGTGCCGTAATTAAAATACCGGACGAATTCGCAGAAATGGCAGAGTATGTCCACACGTACCCCTACGATTATAGTAGGGCACGCTGTCCACGCTTTGCCAACTGCCTGACGAGAGCACTCACTTCGAGTGCCTCATCTCCACCAAATAATAGGAACCTATCAAATGACGAAATTGATAGGCACCTAAATCAAATGGACGAAATAATCAAACAAACGATGAATAGAACGATACCACGCCAACAGAATTACGATACCACGGACGTGTACCGAAACGCGACAATAGACGCACTTCACAGACAGAAAAGTAGACCCCTGTCAAGATTTAAACTTTTGTATAGGTATGCGGTTTACCGACAGACAAAACCCGGAGGTTAGGACCCTGAAGTCACTGATTAAAAATCTCCGACGGCTAATTAAAGAAAACTACAAAATAGCCATAAGTCTGCACGGAGCAACAAAACTCGATTGCCACAGGTACACTTACCGCTGCTATCACTATCATTGTATGTATGTATGTTGGCGTTACAGTCCATGAAGAACCTGAGCCGAGCTTCTCTCAATCACCCATGTTGTGTGTGATTTCGTTTTCACATAGGTGAAAGGGACCTACAGTTTTATTGCCGGTTCCGAACGGCGAATTTCGAGAAGCTTTTCATGACAATTTTACTACAGGGGGTTTTGTCAGAACCCCGCCGAGGAGAAACACCGTGAAAAACACGTTCGATGACATGGCTGTGTCGGGATTTGATCCCGAGTCATCGGCGTCAGAGGCCAACACACTACCCACTGCGCCACGGTGCTCTCATCACTATCATTAGACATTTTTTTTTTTAATGCGCCAACTTATAATGCCGTTTTATATTAGCTGGTCTTTTCCCACTTAGCTCTTTTTTGCAGTTTTCAACTAAGCACTTTGATTTTCCTGTATCTACATCAAACTCAACAAAATTACATATGTTAAACACTTTTCGCGGGGCCATAATTATCTTCGTTTAAGTATTCTCCGCTTTCACCCGTTATTCTTGACAGTTACTGACCGAATAAAATATCTATAATGTGCACCACAAACACGGTACCGCACTTAACAATTATCTCTGCATATACTCATTAGCGCGCGCAATAAAAGAAATACCCATTATACACACCCGCGCTCATGAATTTTTGGAAACTGCACACGCGGGTTACATCAACCTCAAAGCACCAACACTTGACCGAAGAACATCCACCCAATATACCTATTAATTGGTCAGCATGATTCATTTATTTTCACTTCCATTCTTTCGTTGAATGACCTAGAAGCCATTCAACCTCAAAATACCAAGCAATTGATCATACATATGTATGTAACTGGATATCGAATTCATGTCCACGCTTTTGGTGACTAACCAACAATTAATGCAATCCAAATTTGAAATTAAATAAGTTGAAAAACATTTGCAATGAAGAATCAGATTTCCCATCGAATGTGCAGCCGATTTCTAGGGCATTGAAACTTAAGCACTTTGTCATTAAGAATATAGATTGTAATAAGCTATGAGTAAGATATGGAAAATGTTATAAGTTAGTTTCTAAGTAGACTCAATAAAGTGCGGTTCAAAAATAAAAAGTTGTTTTTTTATACCCAGCTCGGAACATTTCCTTAAGTGGCGCAGTCGGAAAACCCTACGGTATAACTATCCAAAGATAGTTACGAGTATAAAAAGTGTAAGCAATTTAGTCTAAAGATAATTGTGAAAAATCATTCGTAATATCTTAAGATACAAAGTTCGGTAAAGTGTCAACAAGCAATTAAATAAAAGTGCTCCATAGTTGGCATAGTGTATCTAAAGACAAAGACAAAACCCCCAAATTCATTGTACCGTATACAATATTAAAAAACGAAAAAATGCAAGCAATAAGTGGTGAATCTGCGGCGCATCAGCCAACATCAAGCGGCACCGCCACAACACAACAGGAATCGCAGTACACCATAACTGCGACGGAACTAATGAAAGAAGCTTCAAGAATCAAAGAATTCTATGGGAATAGAGAATACGACTTGTCATCTTTCATAAGGGAGGTGGAGTTAATTCTACCACTATTCAACAACGATCCGGCTTTAAAAAACTTTGTATTCCAACGATACATTCGAAACAAGATCCAGGGAGCAGCCCTCCAAGTCATCCGTACATTGGGACCAGCACCATCATGGGAACAGATAAAGGACGAACTCATCAAGAACTTCGGCATCAAGGAATCATATCACCACCTATATCACCAAGCCATCAACTTGAAAAACACTAAAGTAAGCTAATATTTTTATAGTTTAAGAAATATATTAGATAAACTTAATACAAAATACGAATTTGATAAAACAAAACCAGTGGAATTCTCGCTAGAATCCAACGAATCCATTATTTTAAAAACCTTTTTAAATGGTATTAATCCAAATTTATCAAGTATCATATATAGTAGGAACATTAAAAACCTAAGGGAAGCATACTACGTATTACAAGAAACAGGTATTATTTGGCATTACGATAAACAACCGAGTAGTTATGGCAGGTATAATAGAAGGCAGCCAATAAAGCAAAACTCGCAGCATAGGGACGAACATCCAAAACAATACCATAGCTATGAGGGAAATCAGTTAGGACACAATACGAGTTCAGGACAGTATAGACAGAACCGTTACTCAGACCACAATAATTCCACAACAGAACGAACAAACCAAGGGCAACCAAGGTCCAGTTCAAACTCGGCAATTTCGACAAAACACGTATAGTACAAACTCAAGACAACCTGGGCAACAGTGGGGTAACAACCACGAGAATTCTAGACAAACCAGACAAAACCGCTCTGAACCTATGGAAATCGACCACATTGACAATACAGTTCAGGAAGAAGTAAATTTTCACTCACAAGGCCGAAAACAAATTTACCGATAGTCGAGTTGACCATCGGTAGCGACAAAATAAGATGTCTCATAGATACAGGCTCAACAACAACTCTTTTAAACTTACACAAACTACCCCAATACAAACGACAAAAACTTCAGAACCCTATAACTTTTAACACGCTTAGCGGACAAACTTTAATCAGTGAAGAAATTATAACGCCTTTGCCAGTAGAATTTAATGAAGATAATCTCATGAGCTGGAAGCTCACCGTATTTACAAATAAACAATTTGATGCTTTAATAGGACAGAATCTGCTTAAACCTATGCAGGCAACTGTCAACTTAGAAGAAGATTACTTAGAAATACATGGTATAAGAACGAAGTTTATAAATTCTTGTCCCTACAGTTACGATGAAATTCATCTGCTGGAAGAATCTAAATTAGACCAAAACACTTTGGCAAAACTTATTCCCGAAGATATGAATCAAGAAGAAAAAAATAAATTAAGGACATTATTGACCAAAAATAAGGATTTATTCTTGAAAGAAGGGGAAAGACTGACACATACTCACGAAATTGTCACAACAACAGACAAACCGGTATATTCAAAAATTTACAGATACCCTCAAATACACGAGGAAGAAATAAACAGGCAAATGAAAGAAATGCTAGAGCAAGGCATAATAAAAGAAAGTAATTCCCCATATAATTCGCCACTCTGGATTGTCCCAAAGAAAACAGACAATTCTGGCAAGAAAAAGTGGAGAATCGTCATAGATTACAGAGCTTTGAATGAAATAACAGTAAGTGACAAATTCCCCATACCCAATATCGAAAACATACTAGAGAAACTCGGCAGGGCTCAGTACTTTACAACGTTAGACCTTGCTAAGGGGTTTCACCAAATCATGATTAAGGAAAGTGACACAAGGAAAACGGCATTTTCAACACCATTAGGCCATTATGAGTTCACAAGGATGCCATTTGGACTTAAGAATGCGCCGGCAACCTTCCAAAGGCTCATTAACTCAGTTCTTAGGGAACTTATCAACCAAATATGCGTAGTATATTTGGATGATATACTGATATTCAGCACAAATATAGACGAACATATAAATAGCATTCAAAAGGTCTTCGATAGATTGAAAAAATACAATCTTAAAATCCAGATAGACAAATGCAAATTTTTGACAAGAACTACAGAGTATTTAGGCCATATACTAACAACAGAGGGAGTAAAACCAAACGCAGATAAAATCAAGAATATTCAAAAACTTAAGTTACCCGAAACCGCCAAGCAGATAAAATCTTTTCTAGGACTAACAGGCTACTACAGAAAGTTTGTTAAGGACTATGCAAAGGTAGCGCAAGGCATGACAAAATATCTTAAAAAGAACACAAGAATCAACAAAAAAGATCAACAATATATTGAGGCGTTTGAGAAATTGAAGAAATTACTTATCGACACACCAATCCTAAAGTACCCCGACTTTAGCAAGAGATTCCAACTAGCTACAGATGCAAGTGATTTAGCCATCGGAGCAGTACTGACTCAGAACGGTCACCCTATTAGTTATGCTAGCAGGACCTTAAACGACCACGAAAAAATAAAATACTCAACAACCGAAAAAGAACTACTAGCGATTATCTGGGCCGTCAATTATTTTAGACCAGTGGTTCCCAAACTCTTTTGGCCCACGGACCCCCTCTCATCGTCAAAACTTTCCCACGGACCCTGGGTGATATATACTTGCATAATAGAAATAAAATTTTTAAACTTGTCCTAGGTGTACTGGCAGGATTCAGGACTCGTACTGGAACCAATTGGTCTTGTCTGGGTTCCACGAGAGCCCTTCCAACAACTATATCGCTGGGTCGATTTCGTTTGTCGGGTTCGACCACCCACATTCGGCTTGTCCCCGCATCCTCTTCTATCTTTGCCCAAACCACAGCTTCTGCATTCGGGGGAACTGTTTAGCGCGCTTGCACGACTATTCGCCTGACCTTGCTACCCTGTCCATTATCTATTGTTAATGGGAGCTGTGAATTTTGATGCTGCAGTCGGTACGACGATTCCTTGATGCTGTACGTTCTGGATAGTTTTCTCGAGTTCTAGAACGTTCTTGCCCAGTGTCTCGATTCTCTTTTCCTGGTTATTTTCGAGATCCAGAACCTTCTTATCCAGTGTATCGATTCTCTCTTCGACGCCCTGGAACCGATCGTTGACGGATGTCTGCTGGATGTCTCTCAAGCTTTCTCGATTGTTCTGTAGCATCTCTTCCAACGTCTCTAGCTTCTCTAGTTTCTGACCTATGGAAGCACTCATAGCATTCATAGCTGTGAGAATTTGCTGCATATCGAATGCTGGTTCACTGGATGTCGACGGCTTCTCCACCCCGAACTCGTGATTCTCCCAGTCGAAACCTTATTCCTGCAACGCTGATCGCAGTCTCTCCACCAGGTTGGCTTTACTTCCCACTGTGGATAATTCCCGAGCATCCAGCTCTCTTTTCAGTTGTTCAATTGTCAACTTTTCCAATTTTACCATTTTCTCACTTTTGCAATGATTCACTTCACAACTCAAATAAAGTTTCACTCGTTTACTCGCAATCCCACTTCTGACACCAAATGTTACGAATTATTCGATCCCACACCGAGTAGGGTTCGCACCACTGGATTGCGATAAACTACAATTGTCTTTTTATCCAAAATAAAACACACACACTTTTCTTTGTTTCACCACAGATCAACTATCTGTACAGCTTCACCACTTTTCTTCATTATCCAATACTTTAAACTTTATTACACAAACAAACCTTTATTGAGAGCTTTTACTTGTCACACGTTATTCGATACCACAAACTGAATGAATGTCAAGGGCGAGTGTTCGCGCTTATATAGCTCTCGGTCCACCGTCTCGAATGTTCGCCGTTGGAAGTTCCCCTTCGGAAATCTCTAGAACGCACTGACAATTCCATTGGAAGTTGACATCATTCCAATCCCCGCTTCCAGAGAGTTTTCGAACTTCGACAGCGAAATTCAAACTTAACCGTCCGTTTACATCTCCGCAACAATATAAATACGTTTTTTGCCCCGAAAGTCATTGAATTCATCTGCAAAGTTAAACCTTGATAAATAATAACTAATTTGACTATTAAGAAAATAAGCATTACAAGAAAATATAAAGAAAAAAGTCAATATCAAAAACTCACATTACTAGTCACGGGCGATACGGAGTGCCGAAAAAAAACAATATCTTTGGAAAACATTAACTGACTGATGAATAATGATAAATCCAAATATCCGGCACGTGCCAGCTAATATAGTTTTCTTGGAATACTGAGCAGCCTGCCGTCGACTCGAATTCCTGAAAATTCAAGAAATCCTAGAAAGCGGCCTGTGTACCGCCATAAGGCCGGTACCGGGTTAAGTTGAATGTTACTGTACTGATAACTGTGATATATCATATAATTTTTTTAATCAACTTAAACAAGAGTATAACTTTGCTTAAATAAATTTAAATTAAAGAAATATCAATTTTATTCAAATATACTTATGTACGCTATCCGCATATCTGTTTTCTCAAAGACTAGGAACATTTTTTGCATGCACTTGTAGAAATCTGCCTGAATTACCGCCATGCCTATTATTACTTGTATTCTATGCACTTGTCTATATTTATATTTTACTTAGGATATAAAATTCGCTAATCATTTATTCATTGTTATTTATTTTAACTTCCATATTAATAAAAATGTGTCACAATTTTTTTATTTTATATTAAACCATGCACGGACCCCCTGACGTTGTTCAGGGACCCCCAAATCGATTTAAATTTTCCAAGGACCCCCTGAATGATCCCATGGACCCCTAGGGGTCCGTAGGGACCACTATGGGAACCACTGTTTTAGACCATACGTATACGGCAGACAATTTGACCTCTTGACGGACCACCAGCCACTTGTGTGGTTACAATAAAAAAACAAAGGCAAAGATATTAATCCCAGATTACAGCGTTGGCTTCTCAAATTAGGAGAATACGATTTTAAAATCAACTACATTAAGGGTAAAGAAAACAACGTTGCAGACTTCCTGAGCAGAATTAACTCCGAAACAGGAGAAATTAACATAATAGATTCTTCTTCTCAAGAAGATGATAATTTAAGCACAAACGCTACTATACATTCCCAAGAAGAAGAGCAGAATGACCATTTCCCCATATTAGATACGGTCGTAAATCGCTTTTTCACTCAAATAATACTAACTAATACAAAAACTAAAGAAATCGAGATTATCGATAGAAAACGTAAAATATATATTAGCTGTAATGACATTGAAAGCAATTTTATGACCGATATTTTCCGCAGATACTTAAAAGCAGGTAAGGTAGGTATTTATTCAGAAATATTAGAACACGACTATAATAAGGTTCAGCAGAAATTAATAAAACTATTCAACAAAAGCATTACCTTTTATAAGTGTACCTATCACGCTAAAGATATACGGACGGAGGAAGAAGCTTTTAGGGTTATAGCGAAATATCACAAAACTGAAACAGGGCACGGAGGTATAAATGAAAACTACGAAGGCTTAAAGAAGATAATCTATTTCAAAAATTTAAAAGAACTTGTCCAAAGATACATAAACAATTGTGACGTATGCTGCAGAGCAAAGTATGACAGGAAACCATTGAAACCAAAATTTAGCATTACCCAAACCCCAAGTGATATCAATCAAATAATACACTTAGACATATACACAAATAAGAAGAATAACTTCATAACATTTATTGACAGGTTTTCGAAATACTCAGTAGCTCTACATCTAGAGGATAGGAATAGCGTAACAATTATAGAAAAACTAAGGTTATACTTTTCCATAAAAGGAAAGCCAGACCGAATAATACTCGACAATGAATTTAATTCTGTTAATATAAAGGAGTTCTTAGGACGGGAAAACATAGAATACCATTTTACCAAACCAAACAATCATACTGGAAACTCAGACATAGAGAGATTCCACAGTACAATAGGTGAAAAAGTTAGGATACTAGAAGTAGAAGCACCTGATTTGTCAACTAAGGAAAAGATTTTCAAAAGCATCGAGTGGTACAATAAGTCAATTCACTCTTCAGTAAAGGAAAGACCAATAGACATAGAAGGAGGTAAGGTAAATAAGAATAAAGTTTACAATCTACTTAGAGAAAAGAAAGAGCGAATAATTAATAGACTTAATGAAAACAGGGAAGACTACCATCAGAACCAAAGCGAAGGTTATGTAAAGAATTACAGAGCACTCAGACATAAGTACGAACCTAAATACAGAAGATCAGATTTAGCTAACATACACCCCCTTAATATTAAACGACCTACCAAATTTTCAGACCAAATGGACACTAACGATTTTGATACTGACGCTAACGTCTCCAGTAACAGAAATTATGACCATCGAGAAGATAGACAATAATGACGGTTTTACAGCAGTGAGACTAGAAGACGTACAATTGATTAAAGACTATTAAACAATTCTTCATCTAATAGAACCAGCTTACATAGAGTCAATAATTGAAGCTCTTAACAGTACTATAACATTAGGAGATCCAATAGGGAGTAAACATTTGTTGTATCATGAAGAATAAAGACAAAGGTATCGACACTACTACCCCAGTAGTGTAAGTTGAAAAACATTTGCAATGAAGAATCAGATTTCCCATCAAATTTGCAGCCGATTTCTAGGGCATTGAAACTTAAGCACTTTGTCATTAAGAATATAGATTGTAATAAGCTATGAGTAAGATATGGAAAATGTTATAAGTTAGTTTCTAAGTAGACTCAATAAAGTGTGGTTCAAAAATAAAAAGTTGTTTTTTTTTATACACCGCTCGGGACATTTCCTTAAGTCGCGCGATTTTTCAACTTATTTAATTTCAAATTTGGATTGCATTAATTGTTGGTTAGTCATCAAAAGCGTGGACATGAATTCGATATCCAGTTACATACATATGTATGATCAATTGCTTGGTATTTTGAGGTTGAATGCCTTCTAGGTCATTCAACGAAAGAATGGAAGTGAAAATAAATGAATCATGCTGACCAATTAATAGGTATATTGGGTGGATGTTCTTCGGTCAAGTGTTGGTGCTTTGAGGTTGATGTAACCCCTCCGCCCCTTGATTGAAAACTCTCTTGGGTTTTCGCTATTACATTAATATCAATGGATTTGTACTTTCTTTTGTAGTGGGTGTACAACATTATCACCATTATAATGATTATAAGGGTTGCAATCGACGTTATCAAATTAAGGGTCAAATTTGTTTTCTTATGAAATTTAAGTTCCTTTATACTGTCCATATTTTTTATTTGGTTAATAATGATTTCATCGAATGTGAGCTGTGTCTTAGTTTCGTTTATTCTAAAATTAACAGTTATTACAAAATGTTCTTTGAATGATTCTTCGGAGTTATAAAATGTTTTGTCATTAAGTTCTATTTCACAATTGTGGAATGATATTAAATAATTTCCGGTTAGTTTCAACTTTCTATCATCACACTTACTTGTGATTAATGTATTGATACTATTCTTCAAAAATATAAGACCTGACTTTAGTTCTATTATTTTCGTTTCGTTATTTTTTCTTTTATTACAATTATTTTGATAGATGCAAAGTTTCGTTTCTTTTAGGCTGTTCATGTTGGGATTATTTCTGTAATCGTATGTGGTTTTATTGATTTCAATAATTTCTTGACTTTCAAAGACAAGTTCCTCTGAATTTATATTTGCAACGGGGAAAAGTAAAGACCGCTTTGCTGACATTATGTTTTTGGGTACTTGTATTACAAAAATTATCTTATCGTCTTTATATTTAGCTGTGCTTAACTTAATATTTTGCAGTTTATA
Source organism: Eumerus sabulonum (assembly GCA_951905685.1). NCBI lineage: Eukaryota > Metazoa > Arthropoda > Insecta > Diptera > Syrphidae > Eumerus > Eumerus sabulonum. Next base: position 90,455,961 of record OX645060.1, read on the forward strand.
TAAATCAATATTGTATGTTATATTTTCTTCGTTTGTTAAAATATTGCTACTCATAATATTTAGCCTAGCTGAAGCTAAGTTATTTTGTATATGTTCTACATTATCTCCTAAGATCTTTAGTTTTAGAAGTATTTCTAAATATACAAGGTGTTGCTTAAGTTCTGCATTGCTACCTTTCACATTGTTAATGATACTTAAAATTTTCTTTCTGTCTATTTCAATTGAGTTTTTTAACTGGGTAAAGGTTCTGTTAAAATGGTCATTGATTTCGATGTTTTTGTTAAGATTTTCAATAGCCATATGGTTGTTTTCATCAATAAATCGTAAATGTTCTGCAATTTCTGTCCTATCGTTATCGTCCATTGTCCCGTAAAGCCATTTTAGGCCTGTCCCTATGAAATTTATTAGACCTCTTCTGTGTCTGTGGGGTAGTAGTGTCGATACCTTTGTCTTTATTGTGTTAAGTTCATGATACAACAAATGCTTACTCCCTATTGGATCTCCTAATGTTATAGTACTGTTAAGAGCTTCAATTATTGACTCTATGTAAGCTGGTTCTATTAGATGAAGAATTGTGTAATAGTCTTTAATCAATTGTACGTCTTCTAGTCTCACTGCTGTAAAACCGTCATTATTGTCTATCTTCTCGATGGTCATAATTTCTGTTACTGGAGACGTTAGCGTCAGTATCAAAATCGTTAGTGTCCATTTGGTCTGAAAATTTGGTAGGTCGTTTAATATTAAGGGGGTGTATGTTAGCTAAATCTGATCTTCTGTATTTAGGTTCGTACTTATGTCTGAGTGCTCTGTAATTCTTTACATAACCTTCGCTTTGGTTCTGATGGTAGTCTTCCCTGTTTTCATTAAGTCTATTAATTATTCGCTCTTTCTTTTCTCTAAGTAGATTGTAAACTTTATTCTTATTTACCTTACCTCCTTCTATGTCTATTGGTCTTTCCTTTACTGAAGAGTGAATTGACTTATTGTACCACTCGATGCTTTTGAAAATCTTTTCCTTAGTTGACAAATCAGGTGCTTCTACTTCTAGTATCCTAACTTTTTCACCTATTGTACTGTGGAATCTCTCTATGTCTGAGTTTCCAGTATGATTGTTTGGTTTGGTAAAATGGTATTCTATGTTTTCCCGTCCTAAGAACTCCTTTATATTAACAGAATTAAATTCATTGTCGAGTATTATTCGGTCTGGCTTTCCTTTTATGGAAAAGTATAACCTTAGTTTTTCTATAATTGTTACGCTATTCCTATCCTCTAGATGTAGAGCTACTGAGTATTTCGAAAACCTGTCAATAAATGTTATGAAGTTATTCTTCTTATTTGTGTATATGTCTAAGTGTATTATTTGATTGATATCACTTGGGGTTTGGGTAATGCTAAATTTTGGTTTCAATGGTTTCCTGTCATACTTTGCTCTGCAGCATACGTCACAATTGTTTATGTATCTTTGGACAAGTTCTTTTAAATTTTTGAAATAGATTATCTTCTTTAAGCCTTCGTAGTTTTCATTTATACCTCCGTGCCCTGTTTCAGTTTTGTGATATTTCGCTATAACCCTAAAAGCTTCTTCCTCCGTCCGTATATCTTTAGCGTGATAGGTACACTTATAAAAGGTAATGCTTTTGTTGAATAGTTTTATTAATTTCTGCTGAACCTTATTATAGTCGTGTTCTAATATTTCTGAATAAATACCTACCTTACCTGCTTTTAAGTATCTGCGGAAAATATCGGTCATAAAATTGCTTTCAATGTCATTACAGCTAATATATATTTTACGTTTTCTATCGATAATCTCGATTTCTTTAGTTTTTGTATTAGTTAGTATTATTTGAGTGAAAAAGCGATTTACGACCGTATCTAATATGGGGAAATGGTCATTCTGCTCTTCTTCTTGGGAATGTATAGTAGCGTTTGTGCTTAAATTATCATCTTCTTGAGAAGAAGAATCTATTATGTTAATTTCTCCTGTTTCGGAGTTAATTCTGCTCAGGAAGTCTGCAACGTTGTTTTCTTTACCCTTAATGTAGTTGATTTTAAAATCGTATTCTCCTAATTTGAGAAGCCAACGCTGTAATCTGGGATTAATATCTTTGCCTTTGTTTTTTTATTGTAACCACACAAGTGGCTGGTGGTCCGTCAAGAGGTCAAATTGTCTGCCGTATACGTATGGTCTAAAACAGTGGTTCCCATAGTGGTCCCTACGGACCCCTAGGGGTCCATGGGATCATTCAGGGGGTCCTTGGAAAATTTAAATCGATTTGGGGGTCCCTGAACAACGTCAGGGGGTCCGTGCATGGTTTAATATAAAATAAAAAAATTGTGACACATTTTTATTAATATGGAAGTTAAAATAAATAACAATGAATAAATGATTAGCGAATTTTATATCCTAAGTAAAATATAAATATAGACAAGTGCATAGAATACAAGTAATAATAGGCATGGCGGTAATTCAGGCAGATTTCTACAAGTGCATGCAAAAAATGTTCCTAGTCTTTGAGAAAACAGATATGCGGATAGCGTACATAAGTATATTTGAATAAAATTGATATTTCTTTAATTTAAATTTATTTAAGCAAAGTTATACTCTTGTTTAAGTTGATTAAAAAAATTATATGATATATCACAGTTATCAGTACAGTAACATTCAACTTAACCCGGTACCGGCCTTATGGCGGTACACAGGCCGCTTTCTAGGATTTCTTGAATTTTCAGGAATTCGAGTCGACGGCAGGCTGCTCAGTATTCCAAGAAAACTATATTAGCTGGCACGTGCCGGATATTTGGATTTATCATTATTCATCAGTCAGTTAATGTTTTCCAAAGATATTGTTTTTTTTCGGCACTCCGTATCGCCCGTGACTAGTAATGTGAGTTTTTGATATTGACTTTTTTCTTTATATTTTCTTGTAATGCTTATTTTCTTAATAGTCAAATTAGTTATTATTTATCAAGGTTTAACTTTGCAGATGAATTCAATGACTTTCGGGGCAAAAAACGTATTTATATTGTTGCGGAGATGTAAACGGACGGTTAAGTTTGAATTTCGCTGTCGAAGTTCGAAAACTCTCTGGAAGCGGGGATTGGAATGATGTCAACTTCCAATGGAATTGTCAGTGCGTTCTAGAGATTTCCGAAGGGGAACTTCCAACGGCGAACATTCGAGACGGTGGACCGAGAGCTATATAAGCGCGAACACTCGCCCTTGACATTCATTCAGTTTGTGGTATCGAATAACGTGTGACAAGTAAAAGCTCTCAATAAAGGTTTGTTTGTGTAATAAAGTTTAAAGTATTGGATAATGAAGAAAAGTGGTGAAGCTGTACAGATAGTTGATCTGTGGTGAAACAAAGAAAAGTGTGTGTGTTTTATTTTGGATAAAAAGACAATTGTAGTTTATCGCAATCCAGTGGTGCGAACCCTACTCGGTGTGGGATCGAATAATTCGTAACATTTGGTGTCAGAAGTGGGATTGCGAGTAAACGAGTGAAACTTTATTTGAGTTGTGAAGTGAATCATTGCAAAAGTGAGAAAATGGTAAAATTGGAAAAGTTGACAATTGAACAACTGAAAAGAGAGCTGGATGCTCGGGAATTATCCACAGTGGGAAGTAAAGCCAACCTGGTGGAGAGACTGCGATCAGCGTTGCAGGAATAAGGTTTCGACTGGGAGAATCACGAGTTCGGGGTGGAGAAGCCGTCGACATCCAGTGAACCAGCATTCGATATGCAGCAAATTCTCACAGCTATGAATGCTATGAGTGCTTCCATAGGTCAGAAACTAGAGAAGCTAGAGACGTTGGAAGAGATGCTACAGAACAATCGAGAAAGCTTGAGAGACATCCAGCAGACATCCGTCAACGATCGGTTCCAGGGCGTCGAAGAGAGAATCGATACACTGGATAAGAAGGTTCTGGATCTCGAAAATAACCAGGAAAAGAGAATCGAGACACTGGGCAAGAACGTTCTAGAACTCGAGAAAACTATCCAGAACGTACAGCATCAAGGAATCGTCGTACCGACTGCAGCATCAAAATTCACAGCTCCCATTAACAATAGATAATGGACAGGGTAGCAAGGTCAGGCGAATAGTCGTGCAAGCGCGCTAAACAGTTCCCCCGAATGCAGAAGCTGTGGTTTGGGCAAAGATAGAAGAGGATGCGGGGACAAGCCGAATGTGGGTGGTCGAACCCGACAAACGAAATCGACCCAGCGATATAGTTGTTGGAAGGGCTCTCGTGGAACCCAGACAAGACCAATTGGTTCCAGTACGAGTCCTGAATCCTGCCAGTACACCTAGGACAAGTTTAAAAATTTTATTTCTATTATGCAAGTATATATCACCCAGGGTCCGTGGGAAAGTTTTGACGATGAGAGGGGGTCCGTGGGCCAAAAGAGTTTGGGAACCACTGGTCTAAAATAATTGACGGCCCAGATAATCGCTAGTAGTTCTTTTTCGGTTGTTGAGTATTTTATTTTTTCGTGGTCGTTTAAGGTCCTGCTAGCATAACTAATAGGGTGACCGTTCTGAGTCAGTACTGCTCCGATGGCTAAATCACTTGCATCTGTAGCTAGTTGGAATCTCTTGCTAAAGTCGGGGTACTTTAGGATTGGTGTGTCGATAAGTAATTTCTTCAATTTCTCAAACGCCTCAATATATTGTTGATCTTTTTTGTTGATTCTTGTGTTCTTTTTAAGATATTTTGTCATGCCTTGCGCTACCTTTGCATAGTCCTTAACAAACTTTCTGTAGTAGCCTGTTAGTCCTAGAAAAGATTTTATCTGCTTGGCGGTTTCGGGTAACTTAAGTTTTTGAATATTCTTGATTTTATCTGCGTTTGGTTTTACTCCCTCTGTTGTTAGTATATGGCCTAAATACTCTGTAGTTCTTGTCAAAAATTTGCATTTGTCTATCTGGATTTTAAGATTGTATTTTTTCAATCTATCGAAGACCTTTTGAATGCTATTTATATGTTCGTCTATATTTGTGCTGAATATCAGTATATCATCCAAATATACTACGCATATTTGGTTGATAAGTTCCCTAAGAACTGAGTTAATGAGCCTTTGGAAGGTTGCCGGCGCATTCTTAAGTCCAAATGGCATCCTTGTGAACTCATAATGGCCTAATGGTGTTGAAAATGCCGTTTTCCTTGTGTCACTTTCCTTAATCATGATTTGGTGAAACCCCTTAGCAAGGTCTAACGTTGTAAAGTACTGAGCCCTGTCGAGTTTCTCTAGTATGTTTTCGATATTGGGTATGGGGAATTTGTCACTTACTGTTATTTCATTCAAAGCTCTGTAATCTATGACGATTCTCCACTTTTTCTTGCCAGAATTGTCTGTTTTCTTTGGGACAATCCAGAGTGGCGAATTATATGGGGAATTACTTTCTTTTATTATGCCTTGCTCTAGCATTTCTTTCATTTGCCTGTTTATTTCTTCCTCGTGTATTTGAGGGTATCTGTAAATTTTTGAATATACCGGTTTGTCTGTTGTTGTGACAATTTCGTGAGTATGTGTCAGTCTTTCCCCTTCTTTCAAGAATAAATCCTTATTTTTGGTCAATAATGTCCTTAATTTATTTTTTTCTTCTTGATTCATATCTTCGCGAATAAGTTTTGCCAAAGTGTTTTGGTCTAATTTAGATTCTTCCAGCAGATGAATTTCATCGTAACTGTAGGGACAAGAATTTATAAACTTCGTTCTTATACCATGTATTTCTAAGTAATCTTCTTCTAAGTTGACAGTTGCCTGCATAGGTTTAAGCAGATTCTGTCCTATTAAAGCATCAAATTGTTTATTTGTAAATACGGTGAGCTTCCAGCTCATGAGATTATCTTCATTAAATTCTACTGGCAAAGGCGTTATAATTTCTTCACTGATTAAAGTTTGTCCGCTAAGCGTGTTAAAAGTTATAGGGTTCTGAAGTTTTTGTCGTTTGTATTGGGGTAGTTTGTGTAAGTTTAAAAGAGTTGTTGTTGAGCCTGTATCTATGAGACATCTTATTTTGTCGCTACCGATGGTCAACTCGACTATCGGTAAATTTGTTTTCGGCCTTGTGAGTGAAAATTTACTTCTTCCTGAATTGTATTGTCAATGTGGTCGATTTCCATAGGTTCAGAGCGGTTTTGTCTGGTTTGTCTAGAATTCTCGTGGTTGTTACCCCACTGTTGCCCAGGTTGTCTTGAGTTTGTACTATACGTGTTTTGTCGAAATTGCCGAGTTTGAACTGGACCTTGGTTGCCCTTGGTTTGTTCGTTCTGTTGTGGAATTATTGTGGTCTGAGTAACGGTTCTGTCTATACTGTCCTGAACTCGTATTGTGTCCTAACTGATTTCCCTCATAGCTATGGTATTGTTTTGGATGTTCGTCCCTATGCTGCGAGTTTTGCTTTATTGGCTGCCTTCTATTATACCTGCCATAACTACTCGGTTGTTTCTCGTAATGCCAAATAATACCTGTTTCTTGTAATACGTAGTATGCTTCCCTTAGGTTTTTAATGTTCCTACTATATATGATACTTGATAAATTTGGATTAATACCATTTAAAAAGGTTTTTAAAATAATGGATTCGTTGGATTCTGGCGAGAATTCCACTGGTTTTGTTTTATCAAATTCGTATTTTGTATTAAGTTTATCTAATATATTTCTTAAACTATAAAAATATTAGCTTACTTTAGTGTTTTTCAAGTTGATGGCTTGGTGATATAGGTGGTGATATGATTCCTTGATGCCGAAGTTCTTGATGAGTTCGTCCTTTATCTGTTCCCATGATGGTGCTGGTCCCAATGTACGGATGACTTGGAGGGCTGCTCCCTGGATCTTGTTTCGAATGTATCGTTGGAATACAAAGTTTTTTAAAGCCGGATCGTTGTTGAATAGTGGTAGAATTAACTCCACCTCCCTTATGAAAGATGACAAGTCGTATTCTCTATTCCCATATAATTCTTTGATTCTTGAAGCTTCTTTCATTAGTTCCGTCGCAGTTATGGTGTACTGCGATTCCTGTTGTGTTGTGGCGGTGCCGCTTGATGTTGGCTGATACGCCGTAGATTCACCACTTATTGCTTGCATTTTTTCGTTTTTTAATATTGTATACGGTGCAATAAATTTGGGGGTTTTGTCTTTGTTTGTTTGTTTGTCTTTTGGCATTAATTAGTTTGCTTAGTCTTTAGATACACTATGCCAACAATGGAGCACTTTTATTTAATTGCTTCACTTATCTTTTCTTGACTTGAGTCACTTTCGCACTTATTGTTTCACTAATTGTTAGCGCTTTTAAAAAACTATTTATCTTAGGATGCTATTAACACTTTATGTAGTAATATTAGATTATTAACACTTTTTCGAGTTATGTATATATGTATCCTCATATGATTTTTCACGATTATGTTTAGATAATTTTGCTACCACTTCTCTAAACTATGTATGTATCTTTAGATACTACAAATGATTTTTCACGGTTGTCTTTAGATACAATTACTGACACTTTTCTGAACTGTGTATCTTCAGATACCACAAAATATTTTTCACGATTATCCTTGGGTGCAATTGTTGACACTTTACTGAACTGTGTATCTTCAGATACCACAAAATATTTTTCACGATTATCCTTGGGTGCAATTGTTGACACTTTACCGAACTTTGTATCTTAAGATACTACGAATGCTTTTTCACAATTATCTTTAGATGCAATTGCTTACACTTTTTATACTCGTAACTATCTTTGGATAGTTATACCGTAGGGTTTTCCGACTGCGCCACTTAAGGAAATGTTCCGAGCGGTGTATAAAAAAAACAACTTTTTATTTTTGAACCGGACTTTATTGAGAGAGGGCATGGGCTCGGACATACAGGGTAAAGTTGTTGATTGCTCTCAACCTGGCGAGATGCCAGCAACGATCCCTGTTTAAATGCCCGGGTCAAGTTGACATACGGCCTCCTCGCGGCGCCCTCTGGATAGCCTCTTCAACAACCGTTGGGAGGTGAACAAACGTATGCAGCGAAAAAAACCCCGACCAGAATGGCGGTTGTGCGGCGGGCTAACAATCCGCCCACGTAAAAAAACCCAAAGTTATGAATGAGCAAGATGCCTCGGATACACGGACGGATACTCGACGACGACAACGCACGAAAAAGGAACACGATTTGCGAGTATGCTCCTGGAATGTCAGAACCCTGTACACTCCCGGAGCTGCTCATAAACTAGAGGGAATCCTCACGCAGTACAAGGCGGATATTACTGCGGTCCAGGAAATACGCTGGATAGGAAACGGTATGATTAGGAAGAAAAATTGCGACATTTATTACAGCTGTCACAAAAGGTTGCACTTACTGGGGTGCGGATTTGTCGTGGGAAAGCGGTTAAGGTCGAAGGTCATCGACTTTAAACCTATAAGTGATCGCCTGGCTGTGATCCGCATCAGAGGCAGATTTTATAACATCAGCCTTATATGTGCACACGCCCCTACCGACGAGGCTGAAGACCCTATCAAGGAGGACTTCTATGACCTCCTGGACAACGCCTACGGAGCTTGTCCGGAGTTCGATGTAAAAATCGTGCTCGGGGACTTCAACGCCAAAATCGGAAAGGAAAATACCCTTGGCGGAGTGATCGGAAAGCACAGCATCCACGATACAACAACAGATAACGGCTTCCGACTCGCTGACTTTGCGACAGCTCGTAATGCGGTGATAAGTAGCACAAGATTCACTCGCAAGCGAATCCACACAGCAACTTGGCGATCTCCGGACGGTTGAACCGCCAACCAAATCGACCATGTGCTCATTGACGCAAGGCACGCGTCAAACATCCTGGATGTGCGAACATTCAGAGGGGCAAATGTCGACTCTGACCACTTCCTCGTAGCAGCAAGATTCAGAGCTCGACTGTCCAATGTCAGAAAGCTGCACCAGCCCATCAGAAGGAGGTTCGACATTGGGCGCCGAAGCACACCGGAGGTTGCCAGAGTCTACAGGGAGCAGCTGAGCGAAAGACTCTAGGGTATGCCTACGTCGAACACAAATGCCAATAATATGTGGCTGCATTGCCGCTCAGCCATTCAGGAAGTAGCCGAAACCACCTTAGGATACCTACCACCCCCGACAAGAAACCCGTGGTATGATGGCGAGTGTGAGCAGAAAAAGGCAGCAACCGACGAGGCGTACCAAAAGGCGCTGCAGAGGAAAACCAGGGCAGCGCGAGAAGAGTACCGAGCCAGAAGAAGGGAGGAGAAGAAACTACTGCGACAAAAGAAAAGAATCTTCGCAGCCTCCCAGCTCAAGGATATCGAGGAGTCTAGGGATAGACATAAAATACGAGCCTTTTACAAGTAAGCCAAAGGCCTTGCAGGAGGCTTCAAAAAAGGGCACCCTGGCTCTTCGAAACTGCGAGGGTAATCTTGTCACCGACCCGCAGGGAATAGTGGACGTATTTAAGCAGCACTTCCAGCAGCTGCTTAACGAGCATGACCAAGAGAGAGTGGTAGAGGCTGGCGGCGATGTTCTGGTAGGGAGCATGCACCAGATCATCTGCAGAATTTGGGAAGATGAGAGCATGCCCGACGACTGGAATACCAGCTCTATATGCCCCATCCACAAAAAAGGCGATCCTACCTCTTGTAAGAACTATAGAGGCCGAATTCGGGATCCCGGTAAAACTGATCCAGATGTGTCGCGCCACGCTAAAAAACACGCGATGCACCGTGCAACTCGGTTCTAGGACCTCGGAACCATTCGAAACATGCACCGGATTTCGGCAAGGAGATGCGCTGTCATGTGACTTCTTCAACCTGGTGCTGGAGCAGATAGTGCGACGGGCAGGCGTCAACAGGGAAGGCACTATCTTTTACAAGTCCATCCAGCTGCTAGGATACGCGGATGATATCGACATCATCGCGTGTTCTCGCCGTGGCATTGTGGAAGCATTCACGGCGATTGAAGAACAGGCGAAACGAATTGGCCTTAAGATCAATGAGGACAAAACGAAATACATGCTGTCAAGCAAAAACCAATCCGTCGCTCACCACCTGGGACAAAACATAACAATTGACAGCTACAATTTCGAGGTAGTTAAGGAGTTTGTCTACCTCGGGGCAAACGTAAATTCCACAAATGACACCACAGTGGAGATCCGGCGTAGAATCGCCCTTGGCAACCGCTGCTACTTCGGCTTGTCCAAACAACTGGGGTCAAAACTCCTCACTCGAAAGACCAAAGTCATGCTTTACAAAACGCTCATTCTGCCAGTCTTGCTGTACGGAGCCGAAAGCTGGACGATAAGGACAGCGGAGCTGATTTTGGGTTCTTTCGAAAGAAAAATTCTGCGCCGGATATTTGGTCCTGTCTGTGAGGAAGGTGAATGGAGAAGAAGACACAACCGCGAACTCTACGAGCTGTACCAAGATGTGGATGTAGTCCGGAAGGCAAGGAGCCGTCGACTACACTGGCTCGGCCACATCGAGCGCATGGACATCAACGCTCCAGCTAAGAGGGTCTTCGACTCCGAGCCTCCTGGTTCGAGAAGAAGAGGAAGACCGAACCTCCGGTATAAAGACCAAGTAATCGCGGATGTAAGACATCTTGGTCTTGACAACTGGAAGCAGCGTGCCCGGGACCGTCAAGGATGGAAGGCAGCTCAGGCTCAGATCCTCCATGGATCGCAGGCCTGATAAGTAAGTAAGCACTTTATTGAGTCTACTTAGAAACTAACTTATAACATTTTCTATATCTTACTCATAGCTTATTACAATCTATATTCTTAATGACAAAGTGCTTAAGTTTCAATGCCCTAGAAATCGGCTGCTCATTCGATGGGAAATCTGATTCTTCATTGCAAATGTTTTTCAACTTATTTAATTTCAAATTTGGATTGCATTAATTGTTGGTTAGTCACCAAAAGCGTGGACATGAATTCGATATCCAGTTACATACATATGTATGATCAATTGCTTGGTATTGAGGTTGAATGCCTTCTAGGTCATTCAACGAAAGAATGGAAGTGAAAATAAATGAATCATGCTGACCAATTAATAGGTATATTGGGTGGATGTTCTTCGGTCAAGTGTTGGTGCTTTGAGGTTGATGTAACCCGCGCGTGAGCATTTTATGAGCAATAAATTCTTTAATGTGCGCACATGACTTAAAAAATACCCATGACTCGCACACGAGTTTTTGCAACTTCACACGTGTGCGCGTGCGATAGAGATAGTACCCAGCGCAAACGCTCTTGCACATGAGTTTTCGGAAACTGCACACGCACGTGGGCAGTTAATGAGCAATCGATTGTTTAATGTGCTCACATGAGTGTGCGTTTCCTTACCTTGCTACTCACTTGCCAAGAGTTTAGACAATCAACATCTTGCATCCTTCCTGCTGAAAAGCTTGGAGACTGGCAGAGATGCACGTGCGCAAAGTTTCCCTTCGAATGCATCCTCTTCCGGAGATGCAACATGCTTATCAGCGAGGAAAAACCTGCGTGACTGCACTTCAAAACCTAGTGGGGAGAATCGAATGCTCGCTCGAAAGGAAAGAGTACGCGCAGGGCGTTTCCATCGACATTGTGGGAGCTTTTGATAACGCCTTTGGCAGAACGTGGGGCTTATCACCGGCAAAAGTCCTCCTGTGCCTACCTGTGCTGCATGTTGCGAGGAGGATAACACTTAACATTTTCTCTCTGACTGTCCTGCCTTTGCTCGCATACGGTGGCCCACCCTTGGGGCCGACGTGGTGTGAGCCGAATCTGTTAGCTTTACATCACTGAAACTCCTCATTTCTCTTCGGGAAACGGGGAAAATACATTGGGGTAAGGAGTCTATCTGGTATTGGCGTATCTCTTTGTTGTTTTTGTTGGTTTCTGTTTTTATTGAGAAGATCGAAAGCGGTTCTTTCTGTTTCTTTTTGTCATATTGTAGACGTTCATCGCTCTGTGTTCCTTTTCAGCGAGTTCTCTTCGAACTTTACTTTAAGCCCCCTTTGATCTTTCGGTTTGTACATATAGTATCTAATGTTTTTTTGTTGCATTGTTGCAGCAGTTATAAAGTGTTGATATGAACCTTGGTTGAACCTTTACTTCCTCGTTTGGTAGCACTTGCATATAAAAGTTATCCTGCGCGACTTTATTTAGCGCGTTTCGATGCTTTTTAGACAGCGGGTTTGGGTGGGTTGGGGTCGGTCTTGAACGCCTTCGTTAGGGAAAACGAGAGCAAATCTGTATTGTGACGTGTTAGTTGGTTCGTTGAGCCAGTATGTCGATACTTTTGTTTGTGTCGCTGTTGTTTGATTTTGTTATTGTTGTGTCATAGGTTCTTCTGAGGATGGTCTGGTCCTTTTAAGGTCGTTGGAGACAGTTTCATCTCTAAGTTTCTCACCTGTGTACTTGGCGTGCTTGGTATTGTTGCCTTGTTGAACCCTTTAATGAGTTCTGAACCTGAGGGCGTTTGTGTCTTAACGGGATTTCCTAGATGACCCTCCATAATGTGTGGAGGGTAGAATATTTGCGCACACTGGGGTTGATGCAGTGGTTCTTGTACTGGCTGTGAAGGTTGTTGTTTTTGTCGTGGTTGTGGGGGGTATTTTTGCTGTGTTTTATTATTGCCATGTAGTTGTTTAATAGGTTCTGTTGAAAGGGTATATTATAAGTGGGTCACTTTTTTGAGACTGTACTGTATTTGACGGGAAACTCGGGTGCATTGGAATCGGTTGTGAAACTGGCTGTGAAATGATATTATAAGGTTGGTCCCTAAGGAGAGTTTTGACTAGGAAGAGAAGGGAATTCCGACTGGAAATTTATTGAATTACATGGGTGGTAGAGGGAGTCAGGGAATTTTTGAGTTTACGCTCGAGGAGAGGCGAGCGTAAAACTCTCGTACTTCCTTTGCTTGTTTTTGTTTTTTTCTTTGCAGGAAATTTTTCACTTCCAAAAAAAGAAAAAAACAGAAAAAGCAGGAAAAACAATGGATTTAAATAGAACTGCGCCAGAAGTTCTCTTTATAGTGTCTCTGTCACTTATTTACTCAGTGGAACATACTAAACACGCCACTCGACGTAAAAACCACGACTTCGCTCAGTCACTCACTGAGCTTAAACTTTTGTATATACGTTCTCAAAACTGCGGGTGAGCACCGTAAGTTCTTACTTTTTTGTCCGAATTATACAACTATTTGATGAAATACTCGCAATCGTACATCCATTCGATAACAAGTCCGACTAATATATTGTACGTACATTTTAGATTAGATTTTGAGGGCGCCGTAGTTAGTGTGTTGGACTCTGACGCACGATGAACGAGTTCGTATCCCGATAACACCAACGCCATCGAATGTTTATTTTCCGGCGTTCCTCCTCGGCGGGGTACTGGCAAAACCCACCGTAGTATAACTTGCCTGGAAAAAGCTTCTCGACTCATGCCGTTCGGAATCGGCATTAAACTATAGGTCCATTTCACCTGTGGGGAAAAATTGAAGAGAAGCTTGGCTCTGGTCCTTTATGGGCTGTAACGCCATCAAAAGAAAGTGTAAATTGGTATGTGAGCAAACGTATTCCTTAAAATTATTAAGCAGTGCAATAGAAGCTGCCAATGTAGTTGCTAATAAAATGATCAACCCCCAAACTCTAGTAATCAAATTATGACAAAGTACGCCTCCTACGAAAATACACGCACACATTTATTTTTGTCCATTATTTCAAGGAGCACTTGTTGCCTTTCTAATATATAGGTATACCTACATACATATATGTATGTATGTATGTTGGCGTTACAGTCCATGAAGGACCTGAGCCGAACTTCTCTCAATCACCCATGTTGTGTGTGATTTAATTTTCCCATAGGTGAAAGGGACCTACAGTTTATGGCCGGTTCCGAACGGCGAATTTCAGAACCCCGCTGAGGAGAAACACCGTGAAAAACACGTTCGATGACATGGCTGTGTCGGGATTCGATCCCGTGTCATCGGCGTCAGAGGCCAACACACTACCCACTGCGCCACGGTGCTCAATATGTATGTATGTACATACATAAAGAGAATTCGGGAATATTGAAACACCAACTATTTTGTTGCACAAGGCTTAACAATGACTAGAGCTGCTGTAATCGAAAACTGATTACTTGGAAGTTGTGACAAATACTAGTCGGATTTGTAAACGAGTAGTGACAAAACCCGTTCCTATTTATCGCCAATAGGGAAACCAGTATTAGCTCGAAATGGGTCTACGAAAACTTATTCTGAAAATGGTATTTATAAATAAGTTAAATTTTACGATATATTAGATCCAGTCGGAAATGGGCTTATTGTTTTGATTGGTCGGAATGCGTTCAAGGGACCAACTCAATTGCTTTAATTTATAAAATATTTACGATATAGACAGATTGGCGGATTTTTTCTAATTTCATACTTTGATTTGGAAATCCATTTTTGGATATTAATTTTATTCAATATTTTTGCCAAATCGCAACTTCACGTTACTACCAAGTTATTAAAATAATAAAAAAAAAAAAAATAAATAAAGATCAAAATGAACGACGTTTTTGTTCTACTCAGATGTGATTAGTCCGATTCAGCATCAAACTTGGTATGTCCTTATCTTTCTTCAAATTCCGCTATTTTAAAAAATTCGAAATATTTATTTCATTGTCCTGCAGGTAATTGGTAATAATAGCCATCTATCTGAATGTTAATAGTGCCATTGCTGGAACCCCACTACCATAAAATAGTCAATGACAATATTTAAAACGGTAAATTGTATGGGTGCCAGTGGAGACGCTGGGTAATGTGAGGTGTTTTTTCACGAGTTAGGTAAAATCTGGTACACACTAACCTTTGGATATAGTCGGTCGCCCAATTGTTGTAGATGCACGGATAAGTGTTCATTGGAGGAAGAACTCGCATCTGAAAGAAAACAAATGGATAAACATTTGTTGTAAATTTCCAAAAAACGATATCAATTAGTATTTTCTTAAAAAACATATACATATGTATGTACTACGGTGGACAAAAGTATTTTGGCACAAATAAAACCATTTTGTTTCGGTTGTATGTACTGCTTTATTGAATGAAAAAATCTGAAAAAAAAATCAGATAAAGGTACATTACGCTTTTACATATTATAAGAAATCGTAGAATAATTTTGTTCAGGTTTACTGTTAACGGAGAAGAAAATATTTTTTGTACAATATTGGTGGACAAAAGTTTTTTGACAAAAGATGTTTTTATTAGAAACTAATATTATACAGGGTGCCCCACGAGCAGTGTGCCAAAGAGCTAGAGCGTGTAGGTCTGGTCAAGACGAGAAAAAAATCTTTTTGGCGCGAGGGGGGGGGGGGGGGGGGGTCTATTCCCCCCGTTTAGCCGGGAGAGGCAATTTTCTAAAAAATTTACTTAATTTGGAAAAAAAAAATTTAAATCAACGGTTACATCCAAAATGTCGTGACGTACTTTTTTGTAAAGCCAGAAATCTCTTCTTTCATCTTATTTTCAAACGAAGCTGTTTTAAGGAGCAGTTTTTGAGAAATTAATTATTTTCAAACTTAAAATTTTGCAAAAAAAAAAAAAAAAAAGGAAAAAGAAAATTTGAAAAAAATTAGTTCGACATTTTTTTTTTTTTTTTCAAAATGTTGAGTTTGAAAATTATTTTCTCAAAAACTATTACTTAAAACAGCTTCGTTTAAAAACAAGATGAAAGAATAGGTTTCCGGCTTTCACGGCATTGCGGATGTAACCGTTGATTTTGAATATTTTTTTTTCCAAATTAAGTCAATTTTGTTAAAAAATTGCCCCTCCCGGCTAAACGGGGTACGATTTTTTTCTTGTCTTTACCAAACCTACACGCTCCAGCTTTTTGGCACACTGCTCGTGGGGCACCCTGTGTATACTTGCCTACTTACTTACTTGCCTAAATGGAGCAGCGAGAGTTCTCCATAGTCATCCTGCACAGTCTGACGAGTTTGGGAGGAATGTTAAAACATGACATGGCTCTGTATAGCTCGTCTCTAAACACTATCATAGGCGGCTTTAAACTCGACAAAAAGATGGTGCGTGTCGACCTGGAATTCATGTGTCTTCTCCAAGATCTGCAGTAGTGTAAATATTTTGTCTATCGTGGATTTTCCTGGCCTGAAACCACACTGGTAGGAACCTATTAGATTGTCCACGAACGGTTTTAGGCACTTACACAGTACGACAGGGAGGATCTTGTACGCAATGTTCAGGAGAGTTAGTCCTCTGTAATTGCTGCAGTCATAGGGGTCTCCTTTCTTATGGACCGGGCAAAGGATGTATGTATGTATGTTGGCGTTACAGTCCATGAAGAACCTGAGCCGAGCTTCTCTCAATCACCCATGTTGTGTGTGATTTCATTTTCACATAGGTGAAAGGGACCTACAGTTTTATTGCCGGTTTCGAACGGCGAATTTCGAGAAGTTTTTCATGACAATTTTACTACAGGGGGTTCTGTCAGAACCCCGCTGAGGAGAAACACCGTGAAAAACACGTTCGATGACATGGCTGTGTCGGGATTCGATCCCGAGTCATTGGCGTTAGAGGCCAACACACTACCCACTGCGCCACGGTGCTCTCCGGGCAAAGGATGCTGAGATTAAATTTATCGGGCGCACATTCTTCCGACCATATCTGCAGATGAGTTGGTGCATGTTCCTGACGAGATCATCGCCAGCTGCTTTGAACAGTTCCGCGGGGATTCCGTCTACTCTAGCAGCTTTGTAAGACGTAACCTTCGATATCGCTATCTTAACATCGTGTAGGTCGGGTGGATGGAATTCTCTTTCGTCTTCGTCCATTATGAATGGTTCGCTTTGCCTGACGGCGGCATTTTGACTGTCATCGCCGTTATACAGTCTGCAGAAGTGGTCCTTCCACAATCTCAGCATTGACTCTGACTCTACTACTGGTTGTCCGTGCTCATCCCTGCTCTGGCCTTATAGCCTTGGCTTGTTCGTTTTACTTTTTGGTAACATTTTCGAACGTCGTTCCTGCAGTAACATCTCTCCATCTCTTTGATCTCGCGCTTCTCCTGCTCCTTCTTTTTACTTCTCAGAAGCGCATGCTCCTCCCTCCTTTTCTGTTCATAGAACTCGCGTATGCATTCTGTTTCTCTACATGGACCTGTCTGCACTCATCATGAAACGAAAATAAAAAAAATAAGTAGTAGGGCTCTGATGTGCCCAATCTTAAGTATTTACTTCTACGTCTTTTAAGAAATTGGTGATTATTCGGGCTTTATGGCATGGGGTTTATCGCCGGAAGTAAATGCGCGGTCATTCAGGACGGTAAAATATTTGCCTGAATTCATGGTCCCATCGATTGGTACCAGTTCGCTTAAGCCATTGAAGCACGTCATCCCCAAAACATAACCGATCCTACACCTTGGGGTACGCGTTCACATACAGACGCCACTTTTTTTCGAAGTTTCTTTGGTAATCGGCAGAAAATGTCCTTTTTTGATCCATGATATTCAAATTAACTTTCATCAGTCCATAATATTTTTTCCAAAACGATTGAGGCTTGCTTACAAATTGTTGCGCGCATGCCAAACGCTGGCGCTTATTTTTTGGTGATACATACATACAGAGCTGTTCAAAATAATAGGGAATATCGCTGATAACCAATTTGTTTGTTTATTTTGAACCCTTTTTATCTCTTTTTCGAAAAGTAATTATTGCAGCTATTTGTACAGTTGTATTGCTTTTCTTATGATGCATCTCTGGTCAATTCTTCATTCGTGTTATTCGTGCTGTGGTATAAAGTGGGAAAAAGGATTTTAAGGTGTTCAAAATAATAGGGAATTTTGCTGTTTCGTTGTTTTATCGTTCGTATTTCTGTCAAAAATAATTGAAAAGGTAATGTTGTTTTTCGTAGACGTAAGAATTATACAAATTTTACATTTTTAAAATCTACGCAGTGTTAAAAATGGGACGTAATAGACATTGCACTGCTGAAGAAAGTCGCATTATTAAACATTTAAGAGACCAAGGAAAGACCCTTAAATTTATAGCCAATACATTGGGAAGGTCAATTAATTTTGTTTTTAATGCGCTTTCAAGAACCCCAGCACGAGAAACTAGAGGTACACCAAATAAAACTACCCCCATCGATGACTCTCGTATTGTGCTGCTAGCGAAAAAGGATCCCTTTATGTCATCAAGGGCGATTGCCGCGGAATTGAATAATGCAGTAAGTGCACCAACTATCCGGAGAAGGTTGCTCGATAATAAACTGCCCGGTAGAATTGCTCGCAAAGTACCACTACTAAGTAGAAAAAACATAAAAGCGAGAATGGAGTTTGCCTTGCATTTTAGAAATCACTCCAAAGAGATGTTTCGCAACATTCTTTGGAGTGATGAAACTAAAATAAATTTATTTGGTTCCGATAGCGGTAGAAATGTTCGGCGTCCTCAGGGGAAGGAGTTTCATGTCCGGTTTACTACAAAAAAACCGTGAAACATGGGGGTGGTAGCATCATGGTATGGGGTTGCTTTTCTTGGTTTGGTGTTGGACCCAGTTACCAAATAAAAGACATCATGAACAAGGAGAGCTATCGTGATATTTTAAAGGATGTTATGCTACCGTATGCCGAAGACAATATGCCGTTACGATGGCACTTTCAACACGATAACGATCCCAAACATTCATCGAAATTGGTTCGTGCTTGGTTGCAAGACCATCAAGTGTCAGTGCTACAATGGCCCTCTCAGTCCCCCCATCTCAGCCCCATCGAGATTTTGTGGGCGGAACTGAAAAAATCTTTGGCCAGACAGACCTGTCAAATTAAAAATCAGTTGTGGACTGCCATTGAAACCCATTGGAGAAATATTCCCATCAGTAAATGCCAGAAACTGATAGATTCAATGCCTGCTCGTATAACTGCTGTCATAAAAAACAAGGGTGGTCATTCGGGACACTGATCTACCATATTTTGTTTTTCACTATTATCTTAACGAATAAATATAAGTTTTAATGTATTATTTTAAGAAAATCGGATGTAAACTATAAATTTCCCTATTATTTTGAACAGCCAAATTCGAAGGTATTTTAGTTGATTGAAAAAAAAAAAAAAAAGTACAATGAATAAAAGAAATATAAATAGTAATACAGATCAGATATTACGTGTTTTACTTATTAAAATACTAATATGAAACTATTCGGTTACAACATTTCAGAAAACCCTTAGAAATTCTTCGGCTAATTCCTTTCCCTATTATTTTGAACAGCTCTATATGTATATGGGGTATTTGCTGGGGCTACATAGGTTGTGAAATTTGCCTTTTTCAGACGTCTTTCAACGGTTTTTCTGTTGACAGCTGTGGACGTCCAGTATAACGAATTATTATTATTCTTACTTATTAACATAAAATTACAAATTGTATGTTAATGGCTAAGAGCGTAAGCATTGTAAGCTTTCCACTCAAAAAAAAAAAAAAAAAAACGATACAATATTCTTAAATGAACAGTTTGTTAGCACTAATATAACTTTGAATCTTTAATACGTTTACGTTAGTGATTGTATTTAAAAATTAAAAAAAGGTTTTCGATTTTTGGGTAGGATGGTGTTGATTTTTTGAGAAGCGCTGCAAGATGTGAGGCCAAGCAAATGTGAAATATTTAAAATGTTGTTGCATAGAGGGCACTGAGGTGGGTTTTTTTTTTTTCAGGATATGTTGATGTGTTGCCGCAGTATGTCCTATCCGAAGTCGGATGAAAGAAGAGATTGTTGTTTTGGGTATACCAGTTGGATAGTTGGGATGCCTACGGTCAATGTTTATTTTGGAGTAATGGTTACTGTATCGGCTCCAGCAGAGAAATTTATTATTTTTAATAGTTTGGTCCACAAATCTTTGAAGATCTTTCTTAGTAAACATGTCAACAGTATGGACGGGTGATCTGTTGCAAGCTTTTGCAGCTTTGTCAGCATGCTCGTTGCCCGATATGGCAATATGGCTAGGGATCCACATTAGTTTTAGTTTATTGGGGTATTTTATTAAGAGGTCCCGTATGATATTGATTAAACTGCTATTGTGGTTATAGTTAGAGACGGCGCGGATAACTGGATCCGTATTGGGGCGACATTTTAGCAGCTACTTGTATAGCTAGCGCTTCTGCAGTAAAGATGGATGAGTATTCCCTTAGAATAACAGCTTTAAGCAAAGTACCATTTTCTTTGGTAACAGCAAAGGAGGTGTTAAATGCTGATTTCGATCCATCTGTTAATAGGGGAGTCCACCCTTCTTGTTTTAATTTGGTCATGAGTTCTAAGTAGATAGAATAAAAAACCTTATTGTCGGTACTTTCTTTCTTATGATCTGTGAGATCAAGTACGAGCGAATTTTTGTTGATATACCCTGGGGGGTGATTTGTAGTGTGCCCCTTAATTCGTTTGTGAGGCAGACCCATTTCTTTGGCCTTTGTTAAGGCCATGAAGATTGTAGATGGAAGACGTTGGATTCGTTTTGAATTGTTCGTTAAGTCGTTGTCTCTGTCAATTATGGAGTTGTTAGAGAATGTAAGTTTGGGTATAGTTTTCAGGAGCATTTCCGATTGCCGCTGCTGTAGAGTAGGGAGGCCAGCTTCCGCCATGATGTTGTCAATTCGAGTTGTGCGGTAGGTGTTTATACTTCTTCTTGCCGTTTGGTTGTATACAGTTTTAACTAGATTTAAAGAAGTAATTGGGCATTTACCATAAACATTGAATAGAAAATCTATTTCACTAAGAACTTAGGACCTAGTTATATTACATAAGGTGTTAACATGTACATTAAGTTTATTCTTAGATAAGTAGTTTATAATGTTGCTTCTAGTGGTAATGCCTTTTTTAAGTTTCATACATGTGGTTTCCAATTAAATCTACAGTTAAACCTTAAACCTAAGATATCTAAATTTTCTACGCTTTCTATATTCAAATCATTTACAGTTAATCTAATATTAGGACAAGCTAATTTGCGAAATATGTGTAAAAGTTTACATTTATCAAGAGAGAGGTTAGCTCCCGAGTTTACACACCAATTTAAAATGTCCTTTATAACCTCTGAAAACGAAATTTTTTTGTATGTCGTTGCTGTTACATAAAATGTAAACATCATCCGCATATATGCAGTGATCTAGGCATTTATATTTTTCTATGATGGTGCTAATATCATTGAAGGCAATTAAAAATAGCACTACCGACAAAGGTGAACATTGTGGTATTCCATTATTGAATGCGCAAGTGGTGGAAAAAGTGTTATTGATTAGAACGGATATTTTCCTGTTCGATAGGAATGATTTGACGAAACCGTATATTTTGGGACCAATACCCCCACTTGATGAGCTTGTTTAATATAAGATGGATTCCAATTCTGTCAAATTCTTTCATGAAGTCTAGTGCTAGTTTGGATGTGTGTTTGCGTGCCGATAAAGCATTTGAAACGTAATGATCAATATGAAGCAACGCGTCTGAACAACCTCTATTTGGCTTGAAGGCCACCTGTTTTGGGCTTATAAGTTTTTTAGTTTCTAAGAACCAGTAAAGGCGTTTTGCTACTATTTTTTCCAAAACTTTGGACATGCAAGGTATGAGAGAAATTGAACGGTAACCATCTACAGAATCCATTGGTTTGTTCGGTTTGCGCAAAGGGATTATATTTGCAGTTTTCCAATATTGGGGAATGATGCCGGTGTTTAATATGTTGTTGTATAAGGCAAGGAGCCTAGATTTTACAGTTGGAGGTAGATTTTTTATCATGGGGTAGGAAATTCGATCCCTATTTGGGGATCTTGCCTTTTAAAACATGTAAACAACTCTTTAGAGGGCATGGGCTCGGACATACAGGGTAAAGTTGATGATTGCTCTCAACCTGGCGAGATGCCAGCAACGATCCCTGTTTAAATGCCCGGGTCAAGTTGACATACGGCCTCCTCGCGGCGCCCACTGGATAGCCTCTTCAACAACCGTTGGGAGGTGAACAAACGTATGCAGCGAAAAAAAACCCGACCAGAATGGCGGTTGTGCGGCGGGCTAACAATCCGCCCACGTAAAAAAACCTAAAGTTATGAATGAGCAAGATGCCTCGGATACACGGACG
This sequence comes from Eumerus sabulonum, assembly GCA_951905685.1. Classification (NCBI taxonomy): domain Eukaryota; kingdom Metazoa; phylum Arthropoda; class Insecta; order Diptera; family Syrphidae; genus Eumerus; species Eumerus sabulonum. The sequence continues at coordinate 90,478,047 of OX645060.1, forward strand.
GATACTCGACGACGACAACGCACGAAAAAGGAACACGATTTGCGAGTATGCTCCTGGAATGTCAGAACCCTGTACACTCCCGGAGCTGCTCATAAACTAGAAGGAATCCTCACGCAGTACAAGGCGGATATTACTGCGGTCCAGGAAATACGCTGGATAGGAAACGGTATGATTAAGAAGAAAAATTGCGACATTTATTACAGCTGTCACAAAAGGTTGCACTTACTGGGATGCGGATTTGTCGTGGGAAAGCGGTTAAGGTCGAAGGTCATCGACTTTAAACCTATAAGTGATCGCCTGGCTGTGATCCGCATCAGAGGCAGATTTTATAACATCAGCCTTATATGTGCACACGCCCCTACCGACGAGGCTGAAGACCCTATCAAGGAGGACTTCTATGACCTCCTGGACTACGCCTACGGAGCTTGCCCTCCGACATATATTACAGCTGTCACAAAAGGTTGCACTTACTGGGATGCGGATTTTTCGTGGGAAAGCGGTTAAGGACGAAGGTCATCGACTTTAAACCAATAAGTGATCGCCTGGCTGTGATCCGCATCAGAGGCAGATTTTATAACATCAGCCTTATATGTGCACACGCCCCTACCGACGAGGCTGAAGACCCTATCAAGGAGGACTTCTATGACCTCCTGGACAACGCCTACGGAGCTTGTCCGGAGTACGATGTAAAAATCGTTCTCGGGGACTTCAACGCCAAAATCGGGAAGGAAAACACCCTTGGCGGAGTGATTGGAAAGCACAGCCTCCACGATACAACAACAGATAACGGCTTCCGACTCGCTGACTTTGCGACAGCTCGTAATGCGGTGATAAGTAGCACAAGATTCCCTCGCAAGCGAATCCACACAGCAACCTGGCGATCTCCGGACGGTCGAACCGCCAACCAAATCGATCATGTGTTCATTGACGCAAGGCACTCGTCAAACATCCTGGTGTTGCAAACATTCAGAGGGGCAAACGTCGACTCTGACCACTTCCTCGTAGCAGCAAGATTCAGAGCTCGACTGTCCAATGTCAGAAAGCCGCACCAGCCCATCAGGAGGAGGTTCGACATGGGACGCCTGAGCACACCGGAGGTTGCCAGAGTCTACAGGGAGCAGCTGAGCGAAAGACTCTAGGGTATGCCTACGTCGAACACAAATGCCAATAATATGTGGCTGCATTGCCGCTCAGCCATTCAGGAAGTAGTCGAAACCACCTTAGGATACCTACCACCCCCGACAAGAAACCCGTGGTATGATGGCGAGTGTGAGCAGAAAAGGCAGCAACCGACGAGGCGTACCAAAGGCGCTGCAGAGGAAAACCAGGGCAGCGCAATATGAGTACCGAGCCAGAAGAAGGGAGGAGAAAAAACTACTGCGACAAAAGAAAAGAATCTTCGCAGCCTCCCAGCTCAAAGATATCGAGGAGTCTAGGCATAAACATAAAATACGAGCCTTTTACAAGAAAGCCAAAGGCCTTGCAGGAGGCTTCAAAAAGGGCACCCTGGCTCTTCAAAAAAGTCGTTCGCCTTAAAAGCGTACGCGGCTATGTAAGTGTTATATGCACAGATTGAACAAGGGCTTTCAAAGAGCCCCAGATATCTAAAAAAAGAATTCCCCGAGTTTTCTTAACCAAAACAAATCAGAAAATCATCCAAATAATGATGTCTTCGAAACTGCGAGGGTAATCTTGTCACCGACCCGCAGGGAATAGTGGATGTATTTAAGCAGCACTTCCAGCAGCTGCTTAACGAGCATGACCAAGAGAGAGTGGTAGGAGCCGAGGAAATCCCAACTTCAGCCGCTGAAGTAGTCCTCCCACCCAGCATCGAAGATGTCGGCACAGCTATTCAGAATAACAAGGCCGCAGGCTCAGGTGACTTGCCATCAGAGCTCTTCAAGGCTGGCGGCGATGTTCTGGTAGGGAGCATGCACCAGATCATCTGCAGAACTTGGGAAGACGAAAGCATGCCCGACGACTGGAATACCAGCTCTATTTGCCCCATCCACAAAAAAGGCGATCCTACCTCTTGCAAGAACTATAGAGGTATATCCCTGCTCAATGTCGCATACAAGATCCTGTCCAGCGTATTGTGTGAACGCCTAAAGCCATTTTGCACTGCACACCGCACCACGGGGGTGGCCGTGGTGCAGTGGTTAACATCATGGACCGCCGAGCGGAAGGTTTATGGTTCAAATTCGCATCAGTCAAGAAAAAGTAATTCCTATACGGACAAAAAGTATGCAACGCAGCTGTGAATGGAAAGTGACCAGACGTACTGCTGCAGGCATAACACTCACAGTATATGGTCAACCGAAGTTCATCCTCTGCGTATGCAATACTAAAGTGCTTGAACGAATTACTACGGACTACAACCAACGCAGAATTTGGTCGGCTCTCGTCCTATGTAGGTCTAGGACAACCACCCCTGAGAGTAGTGAACGAACATCAACGACCCCAACCACAGCACTCCGTTCAGGTTGTGTGTGTCAACACATCATAAGAGAATATGAGAATATGAAAAACACTTGAACCTGCGCGAGTCTCTAAAAAAAAAAAAAACTAATCGGCAGGTACCAGTGCGGCGGCTTCCGGCCCGGCAAATCAACTATAGACCAAATTTTCACACTTCGACAAATCCTGGAAAAGACCAACGAGTTTCGAATCGATACACACCATCTTTTCATCGATTTCAAAGCCGCATACGACAGCATTCATCGTGAAGAACTGTTTGGGGCGATGGCCGAATTCGGGATCCTGGTAAAACTGATCCAGTTGTGTCGCGCCACGCTAAAAAACACGCGATGCACCGTGCAACTCGGTTCTAGGACCTCGGAACCATTCGAAACATGCACCGGATTTCGGCAAAGAGATGCGCTGTCATGTGACTTCTTCAACCTGGTGCTGGAGCAGATAGTGCGACGGGCAGGCGTCAACAGGGAAGGCACTATCTTTTACAAGTCCATCCAGCTGCTAGGATACGCGGATGATATCGAGATCATCGCGTGTTCTTCCCGTGGCATTGTGGAAGCTTTCACGGCGATTGAAGAACAGGCGAAACGAGTTGGTCTTAAGATCAATGAGGATAAAACGAAGCAAAAACCAATCCGTCGCTCACCACCTGGGACAAAACATAACAATTGACAGCTACAATTTCGAGGTAGTTAAGGAGTTTGTCTACCTCGGGGCAAACGTAAATTCCACAAATGACACCACAGTGGAGATCCGGCGTAGAATCGCCCTTGGCAACCGCTGCTACTTCGGCTTGTCCAAACAACTGGGGTCAAAATTCCTCACTCGAAAGACCAAAGTCATGCTTTACAAAACGGTCATTCTGCCAGTCTTGCTGTACGGAGCCGAAAGCTGGACGATACGCAGGACAGCGGAGCTGATTTTGGGTTCTTTCGAAAGAAAAATTCTGCGCCGGATATTTGGTCCTGTCTGTGAGGAAGGTGAATGGAGAAGAAGACACAACCGCGAACTCTACGAGCTGTATCAAGATGTGGATGTAGTCCGGAAGGCAAGGATCCGTCGACTACACTGGCTCGGCCACATCGAGCGCCTGAACACCAACGCTCCAGCTAAGAGGGTCTTCGACTCCGAGCCTCCTGGTTCGAGAAGAAGAGGAAGACCGAACCTCCGGTATAAAGACCAAGTAATCGCGGATGTAAGACATCTTGGTCTTGACAACTGGAAGCAGCGTGTCCGGGACCGTCAAGGATGGAAGGCAGCTATAGCTCAGGCTCAGATCCTCCATGGATCGCAGGCCTGATAAGTAAGTAAGTTTCTAGATGTTGAGGGTGCCTTCAATGACGTCAGTATCGAGGCAATAATGTCCGGCCTATGGATGGTCCACATAAACTCGGGAATCTGTAGATGGGTTGAACAAATGCTAAGTACTCGCATAATAAACTCGTCGATAGGAGGAGCAAAGGGAAGGGTGAGGGTCAACCGAGGCACACCACAGGGGGCGTTCTATCGCCTCTCCTATGGCTCATCGTAGTCGACGAATTGCTAAAGCTCCTAGAGACACAGGGTTTCAATGTCACGACCTATGCCGACGACATTACCATCCTGGTACCAGGGAAATTTTCAATGGTCCGCAGTGAAAGACGAAGTTATGCGCTGCTTTTGGTGAATAACTGGGTCAAAGAAGTCTAGGGGTAGATCCAACGAAAACTGAGATTGTCCCCTTCACCAGAAAAAGATCAATATCAAGTTACACATATCTATGCATAAATGGTATCGACCTGATTCCGAAGAAGTCGGCTAAGTATCTTGGCATAATCCTAGATTCCAAGCTTAGCTGGAAAAACAACATAAATGAAATAGCCAAAAAAGCTTACGTGGCACTATATTCGTGCAGAGGTATACTGGCTATACACCGCGGTGGTAAGACCTATTTTAGTCTATGGATCAATTGTCTGGTGAAAAGCACTTGAGAAGGAATGCAACCTTCAAAGTCTTATAAGGATTCAGAGAGCTGGCTGTCTGGCTGTGACCGAATCTATGAAATCCACACCAACGGCAGCCCTTGAAGCGGTGCTGAACCTTGCACCACAAGACTTGTATTGTGAAAGCATTGCAGCCAGGGCTGCGCTAAGGATGCAGGAATCCAGTCTCATGTTCTCATGACCACGAATCAATCCTCAATCGATGGGCTATCCTGAGGAGATTCTCTATTAAGATTCCCTCCAGGGAGGAATGGGCTAGTGGTATAGTAAACACGGAAGAGGAACTGGCAATCTATACCGATGCATCCAGAACGATTACCGGTACAGGAGCTGGAGTATAATTCGAACCTCGGGAAGCGTATCACTCCTGCAGACTTGATGATGGCTGTAGTGTTTCAACGCTGAGATCTTCGCAAATCAAAAAACTGCGGATCTGATTATTAGGGAGAATTTCTCAGGTAAGAGAATCAAATTCTATGTTGACAGTCGGACACTAAGGCTCTGCAAACAACATGGATAAGATCCAAACTCGTAAAACTCTGTAAAGGGGAACTAGAAGAAATATCGGATGTCAATGAGTTAACCATCTGCTGGGTACCAGGGCATGTGAATATTCCCGGAAATGAGGAGGCGGATGAACTAGCCAGACTGGGATCAGGCGTAGATACTTCGCAGATCACAACTGAGGCTAGAACACCACTCAGCACAATATTCAGAAAAATAGGGGTGAAACTACTAGAAAAAGCCAACAAGCGATGGTGGCCTGTCTATGACAAGAAAAGGACGGAAAGTCTGCTAAATCTTAGTAGAGGGAATATACGACTGGTAGTCGGTGCCCTCACTGGGCACTGCATGATATCATATCATGCAGCTAGACGAGGCCAGCCCTACAACGATTTTTGCAGAAGCCGTAGGGGTGAAAAGGAAATAGAATACATTGGTCACCTACTGTACGAATGCCCGGCACTGGCCCAAAAAAGGTTCACGTCCCTCGGGAGCTACTCCTTTTCGGGTTTAAAGGAGGGAAGAGACATTAAGCTGAACAAACTGCTAAGATTCTTTATCGTATCTAGGTGGTTTTGCTCAGCGGGCAACTAATAGGTTCCCCTCGGGTTATATTTTCGAACTGGGCACAATGGACCCCTGTCAAAGTGAGCTTTGACCTCATATCGATAAGGCACCCAACCTTAACCTAACCTAACACTACTGGCGAACTCCAGGGGCTTGAAGATGGTTCGATCACGCCCTCCTGTCCCGTTTCGTCGATTACCTTGCTTGTAAATATACATTAGAGTTTAATTCTTTCTTTACATTAGGCATGCAAAGATTGAAAGTCGATTTAGTGTATTATCGGAAGTTTAATTTTCCTTCGGCTCTGGTAAGGGCTTGTCAACACTACATAATATTAAACAAAGTCGCTTCCCGCTGTCTGTCTGTCCCTATGTATGCTTAGCTCTTTAAAACTACGCAACGGATTTTGATGCGGTTTTTTTTTAACAGATCGAGAGATTTAACACATATAATACATGCATGATATAGTAGAGAAACACTGATCATTTTAGAGGTTTCTAATGTGATGTCATAAATAAACACATTTTTTTGCGCTTACATTGCAAACGGCCGGCGGCGCGTGCACATAAATAGCGCGTCGAAAGCCGCGCTTCGCCCTATAGCACTTTATGGTTAGCAGCGATCGCACGCGTTTATCGGAGCTCTCTAGCGAGAAAAATAACAATTATTACTTAATAAAAACGTGTTTTTCAACACGACAACGTAATCCGCACTTAAATGTACGATAAATTAAAAAAAAAAAAAAACGTTCGCCAAGGATAATACGGTCAAATCGCAATTCGCCGAAATTGTGACATTTGAGTCGAATGCCATCTGCGCGATCCGCGAACGGTAATACGAGTTTGTGTTTCGACTCATTTTTCGTTCGACTCGCGGGCCACAATATTTTTTACTGAAGCACATCCTAATATGACAATTTGTTCATAATCATAATATAGTTTTAAGGTGTGAGTTCAAATAACAAATGAGTAAATTTTGTACAGAAATTATAAAGTCATGTCTGCAAGACGTCGTCGTTCGAACATAGGTCGTAGTACAGTGAATGCCAGAAGAGCAGCACGCTCAGCAAGAGATGAAGAATCGTCAACGGAACGTGAGGCTCGCCTCAGCCAGCTTCGAGATAGATATAGAGCTGAGAGAGAAAGAGGATTCTCAGTAGAGCGTGAGGCTCGCCGCAGCCAGGATTGGCATAGATATAGAGTTCAGAGAGCCAAATAATTGTCAGTAGAGCTTGAGGCTCGCCCCAGCCAGGATAGGGTAGACATCGAATACAGAGAGCTAGAGAATCATCTGTAGAGCGTGAAGCTTGCCTCAGCCAGGATAGGGATAGACGTCGAATACAGAGAGCCAGAGAGTCGTCCGCACAGACACATAGTAACACCGAACAAAATGGACAACCGAGCGGCCACAGATCTGAGAGTAACTAATTCATGGGTAAATAAAGAAAATTCAGCCACGAATCACGATCCCACGATCCTTCGATTCCTTACAAGGACGATCGTATCGTATCAATAGGTACCATGTCAGTAGTGTGAACATTGCTTGCCATTGAAATTCAAGGACGATTGAAAGGGATGTGTCTTACAAGGAGAAGTAAAATTAGAAGAAATTCTTTCTCCACCTGAACCACCACTTCACTCTCTCCTTACGCAATTCAAATTACCTCTTTCAAGAGTAAGCAAGTCGTTGAGCGTGGTTTCATGCCTACATTTAAAATTCAAATGCAAGTGTATCACTTAGCTGGGAGCTTGCTACCACTTCGACCCGATGATCACAAATTTTTGCAAATTTATTTTATTGCATTCTCAGATAAACAAGCATCAACGCGGTGTTCAAGTGTCGCACAGCCAGTTGATAGAGATTTTATCAGATCTCTCTAAGATATGTTACATTCTCATAACTGCTACATATAGTCTTTTAAAACTGCGATTGAGTGTTTCTGACTTTAATGTCCTAATCCATTCAAATACAGTTCCTTTTGGAGAACACAGAGGACGATATAATGATATGTCGTGGAGAAAATGGTTATGCCATTTATCTTTCTCAAGTTGACCCAATCAGTGGTGCACCTCTCTGTAAAACAGTGTCATATATGAACTACTATTGCTACCGTATAATGATAAGACGTAACAATTTCAACCTTTTGCTTAGATATGGAATGTTAACAAACCAATACTTGGTCGACCAATATGCGAAAACTGAATCTGAGAGATTGGCCTACATCCGTAATAATCAAACTAAATTGAGAGCAGAAAACTACGTTCACCGTCAGGATGCTTTACAGGCGAATGAACACAGCAACGGCATTGGACTTGCTTTGGCAACGTCACAGCCCATGAAGGGCCAAAGCCAAGCTTCTCTCAATCACCCATGTTGTGTGTGATTTTTTTTTTTACACAAGTCAAAGGGACCTACAGTTTAATGCCGATTCCGAACGGCTTGAGTCAAGAAGCTTGTACCCGGCCGAGGAGGGACGCCGCGAAATAAACATTCGATGGCGTTGGTGTTATCGGGATCTGAACTCGCTCATCGTGCGCCAGAGTCCAACACACTGCGCCCTTGGTAATATTACCTTTATCATTCACAGGTGGACCTCGATATTTACATAAAAAATCGCAGGACGCAATGACTTACGTAAGACATTACTGTAAACCTGATTTATTTATAACTGCAACATGTAACCCACTTGGCCAGAATTGGCTGTCATATGTACACTATAGAATGGAAGAAACGTGGTTATACATCTGCTGGTGTGGTTAGTGAACAAAATTAGACCAAACCAAATTGACAGCGTAATTTCAGCTGAATTATCGGTTAAAGAAAAAGATCCTGTCCTGTTCGAAATCTGCTGGTGTGGTTGGTGAACAAAATTAGACCAAATCAAATTGATAGCGTTATTTCAGCTGAATTGCTGGTTAAAGAAAGAGATCCTGTCCTGTTCGAAATCGTTAAGAAACACATGGTACACGGCCCTTGCGGGACTTCAAGCCCTAATTTCCGAAGTCGTTCCAAACTTAAACATCTACTGGAGATGACGGATATTCCAAATATCGTCGACGATCGCCAAAACAGGGTGGGCAAAGTGCCACCGTCCGAAACCATGATATCGATAACCGATGGATCGTTGTCTACAATCCGCTCCTTTTGAAAATGTTTGATGCCCTCATCAACGTAAGAGTTATACAATTCAATAAAGTCAATCCAAAATGTTACTAAATACATTAATAAAGGTAGCGATGAAGCTTTCAGCATAAAGTCACAAAATGAAGTGGAAAAATATCAGTCTGGACGTTACATATGTATGCAGCTCTGAAGCAATATGGAGGATTTTATCATTCGAAGTGCACGACCGGGCTCCCCATATTGTCCACCTTGCAGTTTATTTAGAAAATGGACAAGGAGGATGTTTTACTGAGAAGTTGTTAATAACACGCGGGACACAACAGTAACAGCACTCTTCAAGTTATGTGCTCAAGATGATTTCGTGAAAACACTGACATATGACAGAGTTCCAAGTTCTTAACAGAGTTCTAAAACCTTTCAACGGCGAAAACATGGTACTGCGGTCGATGGTTTCTCCGGAGGAAAAAAAAAAAACGGATGCTCTTGGCAGGGTCTACGTGATTCATCCCAACAGCGCGAATTCTTTTACCTGAGAATGTTACTGCATGTTGTAAAAGGCCTGACATCCTTTGCACACCTGAGAACTGTACAAGGTGTTATTTACAATACTTATCAAACAGCATGCAAAGCTATGGGGTTCCTGGAAGACGATTCTCACTGGGAAAACACATTATCAGAAGCAGCTACTATTTGCAGTTCAGCTACATCAGTAAGATATTTATTTGCCATCATAGTAGCGCTTTGTCAAGTAACTAATTCTGCTACTCTATGGAATAAATTTCACGAAAATATGGAAGGTGATATTCTGATTCGACGACGGGGAGATTTAGTTAAGATGATGTGCAATATGATCAAAACATATTTGACTCAGTCTGTTCATTGCCCTCATGGATTTCATGGCCTGACACCCAAATCAGCTTTACTCTGTTATTTTCTGCCTGACACAATCTATGTTAGAAGTACGAAACGTTTTACATATGTATGTACCTAGGCAGCGATCTCCAGATTTTGATAGTATAAGAGCTGCTGCTATAAGAGCCCATGTCGATATTTTTGCATATATTATGTATAACCAAAATTATCAACCTGAATCTGGACCAAGCCAAGATTCCCCAAGATCTAAAAATATAATTTATACCATCCTCATACAAAGAAGGAAAATTCAATACTACCGGTAATTGAGAAAAGTTCGAAAAGGGCTATAATGAGACGGTTACTGCCTTTTATTCTTAAACATTTGTTTATTCATAAAAAGCAATACAGATTCCCAAATTCTGTTAAGGGAAGTCTAAATAAAAATTACCATGTGTTGGTACTATTTATGGATTGTAGTAAAGCTTTCGAAACACGGAGCAATACAAAACCACTGAAGTACGATTAGGGGATCATTTTTCAGGGGAGAATTAAAAACGGCTACAGCAGCGGAAGAAGCATGGAATACGGTGTTCCACAGGGTTGCAAACTGGGACCAATACGATGTGTCTTTTAGACAAATGAACTGCTTCACGAATTTACAAACAGCATCTCATTTGCCTACGTAGATGATACAACCATAGTGGTTCGTCATAGGTCGCTAGAGGCGGCTACAAAAATAACGCAAGAGGGATTTTATGAAGCACATTTAACGCAAGCAAGGCCAAGACGATGCACGCAGTAGGTGATAGGCGTGCAGAGTAACGCGTGTCCAATGACACAGGCGAATCCAACGAGAGAAGTTCTCGAAAGCTATAAGGGTCTGGTATTTACCATCGACAGTCCTTTGGCAAAAGCACATTGTTCACCTGCGTGTGGACTTGAAGAGAGCACTCTTCGGGCTTAATTTTTCAAAAAAGCGTTATTCTTCTTCGAATGTATTACAATAAGTTTGCCATGCTTTATTTGAATCAAGGCAGAGATATGGAATCCTATTAAGGGACAATGCAAGAACAACACAATTGCAGAAGCTCCAAAAAGTGCAAAATGTTGCGCTTAAGTAAATAGGTTGTTTACGCACGAAGGAAGATCCTTCGAAGTTCTAACATCAACAAGCAATTTTCAAGATAACAATATTACTGGAATATCATGATGACATGGGTTTCAAGACGGCCAAAATGTGAGCATAGTGTTACTTCAGTTTCATAAGCATAGTGTTACAAGTCGAATAAAGCTGCTGGCGCAGATGGACTGTCAATGACCCATTGGACTGCGCCAACTATTGAGGAATAGGTCGCCTTAATGTCGCATACAAGATCTTCGCTACCGTTTTGTGTGAACGCCTAAAGCCATTAGTTAACAAGTTTATCAGTGTGGCTTCAGACCAGGGAAGTCCACCATCGACCAAATCTTCACACTACGGCAGATCCTGGAGAAACCAATGAATTTCAAGTCGACACGCACCATCTATTCAAGGCCGCATACGACAGCGTAATTAGAGACGGGCTATATGACGCCAAGTTTACTTTTGACATCCTTGCTAAGCTCGTCAGACTATGCAGGATGACCCTGGAAAATGCTCGCTGCTCCATCCGAATCGGTGCAGAACTGACCGATAGCTTCGAAGTCAAGAAAGGATTTAGACAGGGCGATGCGCTGTCGTGTGATTTTTTTAACATCACATTAGAAATGATTGTGCAAAAATCACAGGCCAATACAAGAGGCACAATCTATTTCAAATCCTCGCAACTCCTTGCATATGCCGACGACATTGACATAATAGGTAGATCGCAGCGAGATGTCAATGAGGCGTTTGCGAGTATTAAGATGGAGGCGGCAAAAATTGGTTTGGCAGTTAATGAGGGCCAGACTAAATATATGCTGTCATCGAAAAAGGACATTTACCACCGACGTCTTGGACAGAACGTGCATATTGGCAGATATAAGTTCGAGGTAGTTAAGGACTTCATATACCTCTGCTCCGCAGTGACTTGGAACAACGACACCAGTTTCGAAATCAAGCGCAGAATTACTCTTGCGAACCGCTACTTCTTTGGGCTCAAGAGGCAACTGAGAAGTAGAACCCTCTCTCGTACGACCAAGTTGACCTTATATAAGACCCTAATTATCCCGGTCCTGTTATACGGCGCAGACACATGGACTTTATCTAAAGCGGATGAGGAAATCCTTGGTCGTTTCGAGAGAAAGATTCTGCGTGCGATTTTCGGTCCCATAAACACAGAGAAGGGTTGGAGGAGAAGATTCAATCACGAACTGTACGGATTGTACAGCGACATGAGTCTAGTCAGGCGTCTACGGATTTAACGCCTAAGATGGCTAGGCCATGTAGAGCGAATGGACACCACTGCTCCAGCCCGTAGAGTCTTTGAATCCAACCCCGAGGGACGAAGAAATAGAGGAAGGCCGCACCTAAGGTGGCGCGCACAGGTGGAAAGGGACCTCAACCAACTGGGCATGCGGCATTGGAAAAGACAAGCGAAAGATCATGCTAGGTGGAGAGGCATGTTGGTTGAGGTTCACCCCGAACTGTAGCGCCCGTTAAGTAAGTAATTAAGTTACTTCAGTTTTAAACCAACTTCCATGCGATTTTAAAAATATTGTAAGTATTGTAAAGACTTATCAGAGAGTTCCTTTTGTTTTTCTTATACCTACTTATTATTTTTATCTTAAAAATTTTCAAAATTTCTGTTGAATAACGACTTATTAAAAAACTAAAATGCTAATCTCACATTAAACAAAAAATAAAAAAGGATAAAACTGAATATGCTTGGCTAAAATATTCGGAATATGTATAGAGCTGTGAGAGATTTATTGTAACAATTGAGGAAGATACTTTTGAGTTAACAAGTAATTATTAAAAGACCATTGGTATACGAAGTAAACATAATTCACATGAACAAAGTTCATATTTAAGTTTGCGAATAAGAGTTTGGCAATCGTAATAAGAAAGATTTGACAAACGAATATTATTTGTATTGTTTTTACGTGAAATATGCATCTTTGTACAGCCTTAATTTTCTGTAAAGAAAAGACAAAACAAAAAAAGTTATTCGAGCGTGTCAGACATTGAAAGGGAACGTTTAGTGAACTCAAAACAGTATTCGATTTAAATTACTGACGATTTGGACGTGACCTGCACTGATGACTGATTTTTTGAAAAGTTAAAAAAAATGTAAACTTACAATACTCGAGCGCGTCAGATTTTTCTACTGTGGGTTTAACTCGATTTCAGAGTCACCCTAAATGATAATCTGACAATTATGTAAAGGGGTATTGGTAATCTGACAATTTAAAAAATGTTGAATGTGAATGTATGCTTGGAGTGGGGAATATACGCTCATGGTTTATCGATGGTTTTAGCTAAATCGGCCCATGAAAACCGTCAGTTTATATGTTTTTCGTAATCATGATAGAATTCCTCCAAAATAAAAAAAATTCAATCACGCTCGAGTATTTCGAGGTGACGTTTGTTTTTTACAACTTTGCGACTCCCCCATTTCCTTATGTCAGCCTCAAATTGTCAAATAATTAAAATATACACTTTACATGGTGTACTTAGCTTATCTGTTGTTAATCTGACGTGCTTGAGTTTTTCTGAGTATCGATTTTTTTTACTAATCTGACGGGCTGCCCTCAACGCAACCCACTATATTAAGTGTTCATTTTTGGTAGAGGTTACATTGCAAGGTTTCTCCCCATATGATTTTCTGACGCGCTCGAGTAACACGCAAAATCCTCACTTGGGCTCCACAAAAGTCTGCGTACGGTGAAGTAATATGGGCAAAAGATACTTTTACTGCCAAACCCTAGGTGATAATTTCCTTTTTTGGGTATATTCTAGTAAAACAATGCATAAGGTATTCATTTTTGGAAAACGTAATCTTATATTATTATTCATTTAAAAAAAAATAACGAAAACAATAAACTGAGTGGCAAAATTCAGTCCACAAAAGTTTGCGTAGGGCTGGTAACACTCCTTCGTTAAGCAAGACTAAGGTAACTGTAATTAGTAACTGTAATTCATGTTAGCTTACTCGCCATTAAACGTGACAAAATCAAGTGGCGCTTTTTTCAGTTGGGTGGGAAAATGATTAAAATGGCAAAAAAAGAGTTAAGCTTGAACGAGAGACAGACCATTATTAATTTGTACGTGAAAGAAAAATGTCTTACGGGGAAATTGCAAAACAAACCTTAAGAAGCAAGTCAACAATCCAAAGAACAATTGACCGCTTCAGGTACGATGGACAGATACAAACAAAAGCAAGATCTGGCCGACCATCCAAGCTCTCTGAGAGAGATAAGCGAGCAATCAAGCGGATAGTAAACCAAGAACCCTTTACAACTGCAAGAAAAATAAGCACTCAACTTCAGGAATTCCACAATACCAAAGTGCATGCGAAAACGGTAAGGAGAAGCATAGTGGAAATGGGATTTAGATCACGTGTACCCAGAAAAAAGCCACTGATCAACAAAATGAACAGGCAAAAAAGGCTCGCGTTTGCAAGGGAATATGTAACCAAGCCTCCAGCCTTTTGGCGTAGTTTTCGGATCGGATGGCCGCTTAAGAGTGTGGCGGAAACCAAATGAAGCCCATAAACCAACGAAAACGGTAAAAACCGTGAAACACGGTGGTGGAAGTGTTATGGTATGGGGCTGTATGTCGTCATCGGGGGTCGGCAAGTTAGAAGTTATTGAGGGCATAATGAATCAGTTCATTTATATTGATATCCCGAAAAAGAATCTATGAGCAAGTGCTGAAATGTTGGGAATATCCAACGAATACTACTTTCAGCAAGATAACGACCCCAAACACACCGCATACAATACGCGTATGTGGTTATTATTTAACACTCCCCACATGCTACAAACCCCACCACAGAATCCAGACATCAACCCCATAGAGCACGTGTAGGATGCTTTAGAAAGGATGATCCGCACCCACGATGTCAATAATAGAGAGCAGCTAAAAGAAGCTTTGTTATTTGAATGGAATAACATAAGCACTTCTTTAACAGAAAAGTTGGTAGCATCAATGCAAACCCGTCTAAAGGAAATAATAAGGATGAAAGGATATCCCACTAAATATTAACATTGAAAGTAATAAGATATAATGATACTTTTTCACTTTTTTTTAATTTCTATTTCCATTCTTTTACAGCCGTACGCAAACTTTTGTGGACTGAATTTTGCCACTCAGTTTATTGTTTTCGTTATTTTTTTTTAAATGAATAATAATATAAGATTACGTTTTCCAAAAATGAATACCTTATGCATTGTTTTACTAGAATATACCCAAAAAAGGAAATTATCACCTATGGTTTGGCAGTAAAAGTATCTTTTCTCCACATTACTTCACCGTACGCAGACTTTTGTGGAGCTCTGTATAATATACATACAGTGTCGGTCAAAAAAAAAGGAACCATGCTTTCAATGCACATTTTTCTCACATATATATGAAGATACATGAAAAATATACATAGGTCAAAATTTATAAATGTTAATAGTAAAAACAAAAGTAATTCATGGGCCAACAAATTTTTTGTTTAAACGAACAAAAAACAAAAAAACAAAGTAAAAAAAAAGAAACTCCAAATACTCAGTATTTACCCAGGTCAAAACAAAGGGAACTTCAAGGATAATAAAAGCAAAAATATTCTTTCAAGAAAAATTGATATTAATATTAATATTTTTATATAATTTTATTATTAATATTAATATTTGGTGGAAAATCCGTTGTTTTTTATGACTTCGGCACATCGTTTGGGCATTGAGGAAATAGATTTTCCACAGTTTCAATGGAAATGTTTTCCCACTCATTGCTGATAACGCTAAATAATTCCTCAACGCTTCTCAATATTCCGTGTCTCCTGACCTTTTGATTATGTTTCCACGTTGGCACACAATATCTCGGACATAATCTTTGTCCAACTGGTCGTCGGACACGTCGCATGCCGTCTGAATCTTTTAAATTGAACTTGCTTTCATCCGAAAACAAAACGGCTTTCCAACGCTAAATTGGCCAGTTCAGGTGAGTCTTAGCGAACTCCAAACGTGCCCGTCTATTCTTCTCTGAAATGAATGTTTTTTTTTTACTGCCCTGTAACTTTTCAATCTCGCCTTCCTCGCCCTTCTTTTAATGGTAGATTCACTGATATCTAATTGAAGTTCGTTTAAAATAGCTTTCGAACTTATAAATGGATCAATTTTAATTTTTCGGATAATTAAATTATCCGTTCGAATTGTCGTCTTCCTTGGCCTACCACCTTTATGAACTGTTTCAATGGACCCAGTCTCATTGAATTTCTTTAGAAGTCTGCTTATAACGGCTTTACTGAGTGAGTATTTCTCCCGGAGTTGCTTTTGCGTCAATCCCTTTTGGAAATCGTCAATAATTCTACTTTTAAATGCCGCATTATACTTGTTTCTGGCCATTTTTGTTTAAAAGTTAATTAAAAAATGATTTTGCAATAAGTGGTCAAATTTTCAACCATTCAACACATCACACACAACACAACACAGCCACATCAATTGAAAATGAATTTGTTTTCATTAAAGCAATGAAAAAAAAAATTCCAAACAGTCATCGTCTGACCTTCGATCCGACAACTTCGATTGGCAATTCGCTCTCTGCATTTGTTTTCTTATTAACAGTTATCCAACCGGTTCTCTTTAAGCAATTCCTTATCTTTATTTTATTTTTTTATTTTTTCTTTCCCGGTAGTGCTATTACGCTGAACTTCTGAAGTGCGTTAACCTATCGAATCATGGCCTCTGGGCCACCCGTACTTTCAGGGAATAGATTCAGTATGCTCGATATAGAGCTTGAACCTACACCCTCCCAAAAAAAAAGAAAAAAAAAAAATACATACTCCCACAATGACAGTAATAAACCGTTCGAAGCAAATACAACCTCAGCTGACCCCAAGTACATAGTGATCTCTTCCAGCGATGAGAAAAAACCTCTCTCCTCCATTAGCATCTTCCTGCTCAAAAAAGCCATCGATGGCATAAGCACCGCGTACGAAAACATCACGGAACTTCGCGACGGTAGTCTCCTCATACTGGTGAAATCTCTAAAAATTGCCAATCTATTCCTCGCGAAAAAATCCCTCGCCAACCTATGCCCCATCTCAGTCAAATTGCAATCTAACCTCAATTCCTGTAAGGTATAATTTACGCCCCGTGTCTAATTAATGTTGAAAAAGATGAAATAATTAGTGAAATGAGTGCTCAAGGCGTAACCGATGTTTACAAGTTCACAAAAACAACACCCAAAAAGAACCTCGTACCACCGGTCTCATCCTTCTAATCTTTGATCGTTTCCGCCCACCAACCACCGTTAACGTTGGCTGGCACAACGTGAAAGTAGAAGAACACTTCCCTACTCCAATGCGCTGCCGTAATTGTCAACTTCTCGGCCACACTACCAAACGATGCTCCGGTTCAGCCTCTTGTGAAAACTGTAACTTACCCCCTCATCTTCCCAATGAGTGCACCCAAATCTCCTGTGCAAACTGCCACGAAGCACATCCATCTTCATCGAAAACTTGCAAGCGCTACCTCGCTGCCAAAGAAATTCTTAAAATCAAAACAACCAACAAATGTTCCATGGCGATGGCAAAAAAAATATTCAACGAACGGGACCGACGACAAGCCACACTCATTCCACCGAATATCCAGCCCATAACCCCCTAACCAAAGCAATCTTATTTAAACAAACTACCACAAAAATTCATCAATCTATCACATCATCTATTAATGAACAGCGTTCAACCAAACAATCTTGCTCACAAACCCCCCCTGCAAACAAATTAAACCCTTCTATCCAAAACAATCCTAACTCCACTACACTTAACACCAGCGGCACCAACTCTTATTCCTCTATCTCTCCTCTCCCCACTATATCACAAAAAACAAAGTACCTCAACCGTTTCGCATCCTCGCACACCCACGAAATACCCTCTTTCAGAACAACAAACAAACCATCCATCTCCACTCACAAGCATATCCAAAACTCTACTCGCAAACAACAACTACTACATAACGGACAACAACGACGATGAATCAACTTTAAAGCCCATTATTTAACCAAAAAAATGACTCCGCGTTCCAGGAATTGAATCAGGCAGGCCCCTCGCACTGCCTGCCTGCTTCAACATCTGCACCGCGGAGTCATCGAAATGACCACCCCAACAATCACGTCAATTCAAACCTGTCCATACCTAAAACACTTTCCTCCAATAAAAACCCCTTGCTCAATCCCATCTCTTCAAAACGAAACGCTTGTTTCACTTATACTCCTTCAATAAAATCCAAAAACACATCAAAAGAACCCTTCAATATCCTTCAATGGAATATGAAAGGCTTCATAAACAACTACAACGAATTAAGCCTACTAATAAAATAATTCTCTCCCAGTGTAATCTCCCTTCAGGAAACACACTGCCCGTACTTCTCCAACCCATATGCCCCCAATTTTTACGCCGGGTATTTCCATAACTTAGATAACATCAACACTGCCAAACAAGGCATTGCAATACTTATAAGGAGTAACATACCGCACAAGCAAATACTTATAGACTCACCGTTGCTAATATTAGCAATCGAGATACAACTCCCAACCAAGTTCACTCTAATATCCTTGTACATACACCCCAACCAATCTTTCTCCTCCAGCGATCTTGAAAATATACTAAACCAAGTTAGTACTCCAATCTTTCTAACAGGTGATACTAACTCCTGGAGTATTCTCTGGGGATCACCTAAAACGAACGCTAGAGGCGCAATTTGGAAAAATTTTCTTATCAGATCAAACCTCGTAATTCTTAACGATGGCTCCCCTACCCATTTCTCCAATCATAGCACAATAACGCATATAGACCTAACATGCTGTTCTTCTGAATTGTACACTAAGACATCTTGGCAAATTTTAGACGATCTCTACAATAGTGATCATTTTCCCATAATTTCCACTATTCTTATTGGTACAACCCCTGCTCAAAAGCCTATAAACCGGAAGTTTAAAACTGAT
The DNA here is from genome assembly GCA_951905685.1 of Eumerus sabulonum. Taxonomy (NCBI): domain Eukaryota; kingdom Metazoa; phylum Arthropoda; class Insecta; order Diptera; family Syrphidae; genus Eumerus; species Eumerus sabulonum. Next base: position 90,496,662 of record OX645060.1, read on the forward strand.
TTTGCTAACTGGGCTTGCTTCCGTAAGCTCACTATAGATTATCTATCAGAAATTAACCCGTCCAACAATATAAACAAAGAAGCAGCGCAGATCCTAAAAGCAATTCGAACAGCCGCAAATATAGCAATTCCCCAAACCAAAACCACCACCTCAAAACGTTGCATTCCATGGTGGAATAATGAACTAAATATTCTCAGAAACAAAAAAGTGAATGCATGGAAAAACTTTAAAAAACACCCAACTCTGGTTAACCTTATATGCTTTAAAAAAAACAATGCCAAATTTCGCCGACTGTTAAAGGAAAGTAAAGCAAAAGCGTTACTAAAGTTCACAGCGTCGATTAACCCAAATTCACCAACTAACAAAATTTGTCATAATTTTCGTTGTCTAATTGGTAACCACTATCAGCAGCCCATACAAGTAATAGAAACACCTACTGGTCCCACATCTATTCCAAATGAAATCAGTACCCACTTTGCTTGCTCCTGGTCCAACGCATCAAAGGACGAAAACTTCAACCCAAATTTCGTTGCCGAGAAAAACCTTTCCCTAGCCACCTACGAAGTCAGCGCACCTATTTCCCCTTCTGCCAAGCTTATTGAACAAAATATCAGTGGCCCGGAACTCGAAAATTGCCTTCACAGTCTTAGAGGCAAAACCCCTGGCAGGGACAGGGTCTCATATCCCATGCTCAAGAATCTGTCACCCTCCAGCAGACTTTTGACCCTCTATAACAACATCCTAAATTCTGGCGTCTTTCCCCAAGCCTGGAAACTGGCTACCATAATCCCGATTCCCAAACCAAAAAAAAATAGTAACACAGTCGATAACTACCGTCCCATATCACTAATACCTTGCATATCCAAGGTACTAGAAAAGATAGTCGCTAGGCGACTACTATGGTTCATCACCTCAAAAAAACTTATAAGCACTAATCAAGTTGCTTTCAAGCCAGGTAAAGGTTGCGCAGACGCACTTCTTCATCTAGATTTTTATATCACCAACGCTTTAACCTCTCGGAATCATGTTACCATTCTGGCATTAGACTTCGAAAGAGCTTTTGATAGAATCGGAATTCACCTCATTTTAAAGAAACTAAAACTATGGAATATTGGTCCAAAAATACAACAGTATGTACGATCCTTTCTCACCAATAGAAAAATCTGTGTCAAGACCAACAACACCTTTTCTCCGTCTTTCCCTCTTTTCAATGGTATCCCCCAAGGCTCTTCGCTTTCAGTGGTGCTTTTCATAATCGCCTTCGATGACGTTAGCAAAATTATTTACAAACATACCCTACTAGACCATTGCATTTACGCAGACGACATGTACATACTTTGCAAACACAATGATCTAAACAAAACTAGGAATTTATTTTCTGAGGTTCTTGGTGATATACTTCATTGGTCAGACTATTCCGGTGCTAAACTCTCTATTGAAAAATGTAAAACCTTACATATCTGTCGCAAAACCTCTTGCAATAACCTCAATCTTAGCTTTAACAACTTTAATATAGAAAATGTTACTAACTTAAACATACTAGGCATACTATTCAACAAAAAATATAACTGGAAATACCACTGTCTAGTATTAAGAAAAAATCTAGCTGCTAGGGCTTCTATTATTAAATATCTAGCTAGTAAAAAATGTAATGTACATATCAACACCCTCTGTAATAATACTAAACTTTTAATATTAAGCAAAATTGACTACGGACTACCTCTATTTAGCAACAGACCAAAATCAACTATCAACATTATAAAAGCACCCTATCATCAAGCTGCCTGCAGGAGTATCAATGCCTTCCCCACCAGCCCGATTAAAACATCCTAGTGGAAGCCGGACTTCCATCCATAGAAGAACGTGTTATAACACTCAGAGCTAAACTTTTTATAAAACTGGTGTTCAGCACTGGATTCACTGAATGCTGCCTATTATCCTCGAGTCTCGACAGCTGATGAAGCGGCCATTATTGCAAGACATTTTCCGTCTGCCAGTTCTGGTTGGTATCTCACGTTGACGACATTTAGATCAATAAAGTAGTCCAGTAATTTACCCGCAATCAAGCATTTTTATTAATTTATACAGTCGTAGTTTACATTTTTCTGGTCCTTCGAGCCGGATGACTAATTATTTTTGTTAAAATGTCATCAACCAAGCGCGATATTTTTCGAAACTCTATAAAGCGCCTCATGGCTACAAGCAAGAAAGCCGAAACGTTCGACGAAATTGATCTGCAATCATTCCTCACACTATTGAATGATCAGTGGATAAAATTTGATCAGGCGCAAACTGAGGTCGAATGTGCGTGCGGCGCTGATTTGCTATCGTCAGAAGAGGCTCAACGAGTGCAGGGAGAGGAGTGGTACCGCGTGGCTTTGGCCAATTTTTCCCGGCAACAATTGAGACTGCGAAAATTGTCGGAGAGCAAGTCCCTCAAAACATCTACAATTCATCATGCCGAAGTTAAACTCCCACGAATGGACCTGCCGCATTTCACTGGAGATCCAGCCGAGTGGAAACAATTCCACGACTCATTCTCGTCGTTGATACACAACGAAGTTTCGCTAACAGACTCGCAGAAGCTGTATTATCTGCGCCATAGTTTGGAAGGAGAAGCGCTGAGGGTCATCAAAGCATTTCGCATCACGAACGAAAATTACAAAGAAGCATGGGAGCTACTGGCAAAGCGGTATAATGTCGAGCGCGTTATTGTAGACGCTCACTTCAAGGCATTATTTTCCTTACCGAAGCTCTCATCAGAGTCGTCAGTCGCAATTCGTTCGCTGGTCGATAACACTCAGGAGCATTATAGATCGCTCAAAACTTTGGGTAGACCAGTAACCAATTGGGATGACTGGCTCGTGCACCTTATCGTCAGTAAAGTGGATCCAGAAACACGTCGATATTGGGAGCTCTCCCTAACAGATGACAAGGTACCTACTTTCGCACAGCTGATTGATTTCTTGGAGAGACGATGCCGTTGCCTCGATGCGATCGATGTTCATAAATCAGCTGTTCTTTCATCAACACCTACAACGAAACAAAAGGGCAAAATTGTAACCGCTCTTTCCGTTGCAAAAAACAACGTCCGATGTTATTTTTGCAGTGGGAAGCATACTATTTATGTATGTGATCGCTTCTTAGCCCTGCCAGTTCAAAATCGCGTTGCCGCCGTAAAAGAAAAGTCATTGTGCAGCAACTGTCTTTCTAACAGGCACGCTGTGGATAAATGCCGCAGTACAAGTACTTGTCAGTCTTGCCATTCCCATCACCACTCGCTGCTGCACTTCGATAAAACGCAAGCATCCGCCGCAGACAATGTTTCTTCGTCTAATTTGACCAACACACAACATCAGATTCTTTTGGGCACCGCTATCGCCAACGTCAAAGACAGGTCTGGACGTTTTCAAACGGTAAGGATTTTATTTGACAATGCTTCTCATCTCACTTTTATCACGCGAGCATGTGTTGAAAGACTTCAACTCAAAGTTATGCCTTCGACGACAACAATAGAGGGTATAGGTTCCATTCCGGCTGGCCGCGCTAAAGGTGTTGTGCAGTTCGCGCTTTTTTCTGCAGAGAATAAATTCACCGGCACAGTGCAAGCGAACATATTGGCAAAAATAACAAGCAATTTGCCACCTAGACGCATTCAAAGAAGTTCGTGGCCGCACATCGATGGACTAAAATTGGCCGATCCCAATTTCAACGTTCCAGATGCTATTGATGTCTTGCTTGGGTGTGACCAGTTGGGAAACTTCCTTCTAGATGGCCTAATTCGTGGCACAGAAAACTCTCCCATTGCGCAACGATCTACTTTAGGGTGGGTACTGTTTGGAAAGGTTGTCGAGCCAGACACCGCTTTCGTATTCTCAACTATTATCGCTGGCAATTCAGATGGCTCTTTAACAAAAGCAGTAGCCAAGTTTTGGCGTTTAGAAGAATTTCCAGAGACAAAATATTTAACGGACGAGGAGAAGAGATGTGAGGAATTCTTTGCAACGACTCATTCCCGCCAGAGCGATGGACGCTATATCGTTAGACTTCCTTTCAAGCCTGACGTCCCGCTTGGAAGCTCTCGGGATGCAGCCGTTCGAGCTTTAAACCGCATGGAGAAAATATTTGCAAAAGACCAACAGTTCCACCAGCGCTATGTAGGGTTCATGCAGGAGTTCATGGCCTTAGGGCATATGGAAGAAGCGAATGATAATCCCATTCCAAGCAAACATTACTACATGCCACATAGAGCCGTCATTAAGGAGAGTAGTAGCACCACCAAGCTGAGAGTCGTTTTTAATGCCTCTTCGAAGACAAGTACTGGTTTTTCTCTCAACGATGCTCAACTAGTTGGACCACAGCTTCAACCAGATCTGTCAACAATTTTACTGCGCTTTCGAAGCCACAGATTTGCTATGACCGCTGACATAGCTAAAATGTACCGCCAGGTACGCATCGACGAAGCAGACGCTAATTTTCAACGCATCGTTTGGCGTCAAACTTCAACAGAACCGATTAAGGACTTTCGATTGTTGACGGTTACGTACGGAGTAACATCTTCTTCTCATCTAGCTGTGAAAGCTTTACAGCAAACCGCTACCGATGAACATGATGCCTTCCCCAGGGCTTCGCAGATTGTCCTACGCGATTTCTATATGGACGATTTGCTAACAGGCGCATATGATGAGACTGACCTACGACATCTTCAGAAGGAAATTGGGTGCTTGCTAAGCCGCGGTGGTTTTCAGTTAAGGAAATGGTCCTCGAATTCTTTAACTGTACTCGAGTCTATACCAGCTGAGGATCGAGAAGTGAAGTCAACTTTCTGCCTTGACCTTTCTGAGCCTGAAAGTGTTAAAGCATTGGGTCTCCAATGGCAACCATCTTCTGATACCCTCGCATACGACGTTCAGGTTTATGATATCGATATTCTTAATCTTACTAAACGCATGTTGCTTTCAGATACTGCGAAGTTGTTCGACCCGCTGGGATTGCTCTCCCCATCCACTATCATCCCGAAGATAATGTTTCAACAACTCTGGAGACCTAAGGTGAACTGGGATGAAGCTGTTCCACAAGCAATAAAATCTAAATGGCTCCAGTATCGAGCAAATCTACCCAGCCTTGCATCTGTCAAAGTGCCTAGATGGATAGGTATAGGCGAACCAAACTCAGTCACGGATCTCCATGGTTTCGCTGACGCATCTCAATCTGCATACGCTGCGGTCATTTACGCGAGAACTACGAGCACCAATGGCACTGTTAAGGTTCGTTTGATTACTGCCAAGACTAGAGTCGCTCCTATCAGGCCGATTTCTTTGCCCCGCTTGGAGTTGTGTGCCGCTTCTCTATTATCACGACTAATAAATCACGTGAAGAGTGCGCTTCAATTGCCTTCATGCAGACTTTTTGGTTGGACAGATTCCACGGTAGCAATCGCTTGGATTCACCAACATCCTAGCAAATGGTGTACATTTGTCGCTAACCGCGTAACTCAAATTCAAGAAGTTATGCCATCTGAAAATTGGTTTCATATCCCGTCTGCACAAAACCCAGCCGACTGCGCATCCAGGGGCCTGCCACCGCAAGATTTAAAGCATTTCAGTCTTTGGTGGGAGGGCCCACAATGGCTGAGTCAATCCGAGATAAATTGGCCCCCACAACGATTATTCATCACTGCTGTCGACCAGAAGTCATCTCTAGTTAACGTCAACATTTCGACAAGATCAGAGCCAATTCAAATATGGGATCTAATCGATCGGTATTCTTCTCTAGTAAAACTTAAATATATAACCGCATTCATCTTCAGATTCATCAATAACGTTCGCAATTCTGGTAAAATTGGGAAGCCAGTTTCTATCCAAGCGTCTAAGTCTATTAAGCATCCTTCTCTAGAGGAACTTCAACGCGCGCTTGATTTCTGGATCAGGGTTACACAGAGATATTTCTTCCAAGATGAAATCCAACGCCTCCAAGCAAAGAAACCTCTAAGACGTCAAAGCAAGCTACTCAAATTATTTCCATTCTTGGACGACGGTGGGATGCTCAGGGTGGGTGGCAGGCTCAGCAATGCAGCTCTTTCCATGGATAGGAAGCATCCGATTCTCCTTCCTGCTGCCGCCAAGCTGACGACTCTGATATGCCAAGACGTACATCGCATGTCACTTCACGCTGGTCCGCAAACGATGCTAGTTATATTGCGAGCTAGGTTTTGGGTAATCAGTGGCCGTAATCTATTACGCAAAATATACAACGCATGCGTCAAATGCCGGAGATACCAGCGTACGTTACAGACCCAGCTGATGGCCGACTTGCCTAAGACGAGGGTGGAATCTTGTCGTCCCTTTCTGCGTACCGGTGTTGATTTTGCTGGTCCTGTTCCGGTCCGGTTTTCTAAGGGGCGAGGAGCGAAGTCTGTGAAGGGCTATGTTTCTATATTCATATGCATGTCTACCGGCGCCATGCACCTAGAACTATCTGGGGACTTAACTTCTTCTTCGTTCATCGCTGTATTTAAGCGCTTCGTATCCCGCCGGGGTCAATGCCGCGAGTTGTTCAGTGACAATGGAACTAATTTTGTCGGTGCAGACAAAGAGCTTAAGAAGTTCTTTAACGATGCGACAAAGAATGAACAGCTGGCCAAATATCTTATCGACGATGGAACTGCTTGGCACTTCAACCCGCCAGGAGCTCCTCACATGGGTGGATACTGGGAAGCAGCGGTCAAACGCGTCAAGTTCCACTTGCGACGAACTTTGGGTGACAACTTACTGACCTTCGAGGAGTTTTCAACACTTCTAGCTGAAATAGAAGCTTGTGTTAATTCGAGACCCCTGTGTCCTGTGTCAACGGATGTGAACGATCTACAGGTCCTAACACCTGGACATTTTTTGATTGGTGAGCCATTGAAAGCTATTCCGGAGCCTGATATCACCGATGCGAAGATCGGCTTGGCAAATCGATGGCGCTTGATCTCCCAATTGCGCCAGCACTTCTGGAAAAGGTGGTACAATGAATATTTAGTTCAATTGCAGCAACGCGCTAAGTGGACCAAAGCATCCCGCAATTTCGCCATCGGAGACCTCGTCGTTTTGCGCGAAGACAGCACACCTCCTACCAAGTGGAAGATGGGTAGAATAACCAACGTTCATGCTGGTGCAGATGGCAAGGTTAGAGTGGTGTCGCTAAAGACCGCTGATGGAGTACTGACTCGACCAATCGTTAAGATTTCGCCGCTTTTAACAGTTGATTCAAATCCCGAAGTTGATGATTGAACTAATTCTTCGTGTAGTTCAAGGTGGGCGGAATGTTCAGCACTGGATTCACTGAATGCTGCCTATTATCCTCGAGTCTCGACAGCTGATGAAGCGGCCATTATTGCAAGACATTTTCCGTCTGCCAGTTCTGGTTGGTATCTCACGTTGACGACATTTAGATCAATAAAGTAGTCCAGTAATTTACCCGCAATCAAGCATTTTTATTAATTTATACAGTCGTAGTTTACAACTGGCCTTTTCTGACGGTTCTATAATGGATAAAGATGTAACATCTTGTTTGAAAGCCAAAAGCATAAAGCGTGTTCAATCCGCTATTTCATGTTCTGTCACGACCGCAAAATAATTACAACTCCCAACATGCCACTTCAGCAAATATGTTCCATCTTATCCACCATGGCAACTTAAACCGGCATCTGTCATCACCGAGTTAAAGATGTTCCAGAAAACAAATACTCCTTCAAGTGTCTATCATTCCTACTTCTTTTCTACCACAACCGAATTAAAATCTAAAGGCTGGAAACTCGTCTTTACGGATGGATCCAAAACAAAGGACAGTACATCATATGCTTCCACATACGAAAATGGTGAACTGCTTACAATAGGACTGCTATCTAACTGTGCATCTACCTTCACCGCTGAAGCATTCGCCATTTCACAAACCATCGAAACTTTATTAAAGTCCCCTGGTAAATTTGTTATATGCTCAGACAGCCTACCAGTTTTAATGGCAATAAAAAATCCCAATCATAACGCCCATAGCATTGGCAAAATCAGGGATTGGCTTATCAAAACACCCAACAAATTGAAGCTCATGTGGGTCCCTAGTCATATAGGGATAAAAGGTAACGAATTTGCAGATACTGCCGCCAACTGCGCACATCGGTCTCCTGTGTACAATTCGATCTTCTACACCAAACCTGACCTACTACGCGTCATCAATACCAAGCTCAAAGCAAATCAACTGTTGGACTGGAAGAGTTATCACCACCATTACTCAGCCATCAATACCGAGAGAACACATCCATCTTATCCCACCTCCACCACTAAATTGATGAACTCAACCTTCATTAGGCTGAGACTAGGTCACACAATTACAACACACCAACACATCCTCAAAAAAGAAAACCCTCCTATTTGCCACACCTGCGATTCTCGCATTGATGTAAAACATATCCTAGGCACAGGGGATTGCCCCTCACGTACACATATAAATCTTCTCATAAATCTTCCACACTTACCAATATATGAAATATTGCGCTTTCCTACACCAGAAAACATAAACAAAATCAACAGTTTCATCGAAAAAGCAGGCTTCAAGATATAATATTTTTACTAATACTAATATTCAATTATCAGAGCCGAAAGCCCTGGCAGCTAGCGCTCTATCAGATCAGTCTCACCTCAACAACCGACGGGTTGATTTCTCCACTCATAACACAAATCTCATTTTCACCTCTGACATGTATTATTTTCGAACTGGAATATGTGTTTAATTACTAGGTCGGATATTATACGATTCAATTCTCTCTCCAGAAAGACGAACATTAGGTGAGAGAAGTGAGAAGCGTCCGGGGTAGGTCCTATTGCCTGTACTGAGGATTTGATTCAATACTTTGACAGTTCTCTTTTTCTTTTTCTCTTATTTTGCGAGTGTTGGTGCGGTGTCTCTCAGCATAACGTAAAATTCACACACACAAAGACAAAATGCGGGCTAAATGTCACTTTGTGGTGAGCTCCCTATTGAATCGTGTAATGATTCGTATTCAATGAACAGAAAACACAAAAGAGAATAAACAAAAATTGACTTAGAGAATTGAATCGTATAATATCCGACTAGTCGAACAAAATATTTTCTAGCATTTTCGAAATCAGTTTTGGAATAATTTCTCGGTATTTTCTTACTAGGTAAAGCATTTTCACAGTCTCAGGCTTAAACTTGTTTTCAAACTTTTTCCTTAACACATTTAACAAACCTAATTCAATGTGGAATACATGTCTTAATATGTGCTTATATCAAAACAAGGATTAAACGATAAGAACGTAATTGTAAAAATAAAACGGAGTAGTAATCTAACGGTCTTACCTGGAGTGTCACCGGTAGGAATAAAAGGCCTAGCACTGTAGTTTAGTGTCTTTTTTTCTTTATTATTCCGCCATAAGATTTTATTTCCATTTCCTTTACGCTGCAAAGAAGCGTCTTTACCAATCGTGCTTCTGTTTCTTAGTATACTTGAAAACGGTAAGCCATATTTATGTGATGATCCGATTTGTGTTACTTCTAAGCTTGGTAACTTCTCGTTTACTAGTAATGCTTCAGCAATGGATGTATAAAAACTACGGGCTACACCGGATCCTTCACCTGGTTCTTCTTTAAAGGTAACTTTAACACGATTAAATGTTAATGGTGGATGAACCCGGCGACTTTGTGTACCAAACTGTGTGTTAAGCTCCTTAAAAGTTTGAGTTATTAAACTATCGCGATTACGTTCGACCTTAGATAAAACAAGGTCGCGTTGTTGTCCATTCCTTAATTTCTCCATTTGGCGCCTAAACCTCGTTTCTTTTACAGGGAATCCGCGTAGTTCGGAAAGAATAGATCCGTGTTCTAGTCCAACATCGTCCATAAAAACGCGGCCAAATAAATCTAAAGATAATTTCCATCTGCCAAGAAGTAAGTTCCACATTGGGGGCTTAATGGCCGAACTTTGCCGGAAATAGTATCCCCTCTCCGGCAAATTTTTTCGCAATATTTTTTCAAACATAGAACTGGATTCCATTGGCCCTGTTAAATTCTATATATTTTTTTTAAATAGGTGCTACACAATAAATACATTAAAATATATTTAAGAACGTTACCGTTTGACCTGCATGAACTATAACCGACTTTCCCTTTGTATAGATTGGAGGCGCTGTTTTTGTATTAACTATAACTTCCGGCCGCTCGGAAGTTTCTATAAAGGAAATACAATAACATCAGCAAAAAACTGTATTTTCAAAACTAGATATACATACCAAGTTTTCTGCTTGTATCATTGTCGTGTTGGTCAAAATAGGTTTTCTTTTTTAGCTGAACATACAAATTTAGTTCAGTTTTTGCATTTGCAGAATGTGGCCCATTTCTATTTTTAAATTCGTCGTCTATAAAAGGGTTTTGCTTTTTATAAGAAGATAGACCCAAACGAAAAGGTGGAATTTCCAAAATAGAAGTGCCTACATTAGACATATTGGGTTTTGCTGTAATTGGCGAATTTAAAAAAAGATCTTCTCTCCTAGAGCCTGGTTGTAGCAAATGGGGTTTATCTGCTAATGGAAGTCCCACTTCCAACGGTAATGAAAAGGGATCTGGCGCACAACACCCTAGGCTCAAAGTAGAATCTGATCTTTTGAAAAATGTATGTTTATTGTCGCCATTAGTCTCATTAAAAATATCTTCATCCAAATTGGATTTATCTTGCAAGAGTGATCCTATATCGTCATCCACATCTTCAACATTATTGGATTCCCATGCATGGCTTTCTTGTTTTATTTCATACTTGTCACCATTTTCATTTCGCAAGTAAAATATAATACCATCAAGTACATAAGCTATATGACGTAGTGCAGTGATATCTAGCACGGGCAGTGAATCTCGATGTTCGGAAGTATGTGCCCTCATAAGAGACAAACAGTAAGTAAAGAATTCTCGCCTAGATGAGGTGGATCCTGAAAATAAAATGAATACTTAAGAGTGTTGTGCAGAATATTTTAGAATAATGAATAGTCAGGATAGCCCGGCTTGTTTGTACACTTCAGATAGATACTCTTCAATGATTATTAACATAACTTTGAATAAAAACCCAATCATTCAAGCTTCATTGTAGATTTCTAAATAATACACACTTTTTTATTAGCCCTTTAACATACACCTATCATTAATAGTTTTAACATCCCTGCCAAACTCGTCTGACTAGGCAGGATGACAATGGAGAATCCTCGTTGCTCCATTAAGGTCGGTAACGAGCAATCCGAGACCTTTGATGTTAAAAAAGGATATAGGCAAGGCGACGCGCTGTCATGCAACTTTTTCAACATCGTGCTTGAAAAGATCGTGCAAGTCACTGGCCAACACAAGAGGTACGATTTGTTTCACGTCTACGCGATTGCTTGCGTACGCCGACAATATTGACGTGATTGGACGGACACAGCAAGACGTCAATGAGGCCTTTGTAAGCATTGAGGAAAAAAGCGGCTAAGATGGGTATCAAGGTTAATGAGGGTAAAACCAAATATCTGCTTTCATCTAAAAGTGACGGTCAACACCGACGTATTGGCTAGAACGAATATAACTTTGAAGTGGTCAAGGAATTCGTCTACCTTGGCTCACTGATGACCGGCGACAATAACACCAGCGCTGAGATAAAACGCAAAACTTCCAAAGGTGACACTATATAAGACCTTGATCATCCCACTCCTCCTTTATGGCGCAGAGGCTTAGACCTTAACAAAAGCAGATGAAGTTGCCCTTGGTCGTTTTGAGAGGAAAATTCTGCGCTCTATCTACCGTTCCGTTTGTTCAAACAGAGTATGGAGGAGAAGACTTAATGAAGAACTGTACGGGTTGTACAGCGACATCGGCCTGGTACGACGTCTACGGATACAGCGTCTAAGGTGGCTAGGCCATGTAGAGCGCATGGAAAATACAGCTCTTCGAATCCACCCCGGAAGGAAGGCGCGGCAGAGAACAGCCGCATCTACGGTGGTGCACGCAGGTGGAAGGAGACCTTAACCAACTGGGCGTAATGCGCTGGAAACAGCTGGCCACAGACCGTGCCAGCTGGAGACGCCAGTTTGTTGAGGCCCAGATTCAACACGATTTTGATGTCATAGCTGGGATATTAGACATACGTTCTGTCTAGTGGATCGTAGAACTCATCTTTGGCGGAGTCGTCCTTGTCTTCCGTGGAGGCGTGGACGCAGATCAGGCTGATGTTAAAAATTTAGCCTTGATACGGATTGTTATGAGGCGTTCGTTCACTTGCCGAAAGCTTAGGACTTTTAGCCATAGTCCACCTGGAACAGTAAATCCGTATCCGAATAATCGTTGTCCTCTCTCCCTATAGCAGTCGCCGTAGTAAATATCGCAGTTTTTCATCCGCTTTATACCCGGTCCATTCCATCGCATTTCCTGGATGGCGGTTATGTCCGCTTTATAGCGGTCTAGGGCGTCCGCGATTCGTTCGGCTGCACGGGGCCTGTTTAGGGACCTAACATTCCACGTACAGAGCCGAAGATCATTGTACTTTTTTCGTTTTTTGCAAGGGTAGTCAACATTAATCCGGTCCGTTATATCCGAGGCTTGTGGTTGTTTCGGAGTTAGTGGTTTTTTTTTACGGTTACGGCTTACTAGGCCGTAGCCCAACCAAATAATCGCCCGTCGCCGTCTGCAATTTCCATAGGAAATCTCCAGATGGCACCTCGAGGAGGTGGGGATGTTACTTATTAACAGTGCCGCAAGATGTTTGACTGCGGTGGCTCTTCTCGCTTTTTAGCAGGCCAGCATCCGTCGGATGCTACCCCTACGAGGCCTTTGTTAGTGCTTTGCCAATGTAATTGTATACAAGGAAATTATCCTGAAGATCTTAAGCGTTTAAGTAAAACTATTTCTGACTGAATAAAAGAGACACAACGGTAAGAAACCAAATAGACTACATTGTCACCAACAAAAGATTCCGAAATGCGGTAAAATCTGCAAAAACGTATCCAAGGGCAGATGCAGGATCGGATCATAACCCTGTCGAACCTAAATAAGGATACAGCTTAAGAGAATTCAGAAAAGATCAAGAGACAGGAATATGAAATTAGACCTACAAGTGCGAGCACAACTGAAAACAGAGATAAACGAAAATCTAACACGAATGAGAACAGATCAATTTAATAGCGATAATATAGATAGCAAATGGACGGAGATCAAAGATATTATAATAGAGTCAGGAACGAAACACCTACAGAAAACGAGAAATCAACCAAAAAAAGAGTGGATGACAAACGAAATGCTAACTCTAATGGAACAGAGAAGATTAAGCAAAGCAGACCCCACTAGATACAAGGAACTTAATAGGCGGATTAGAGACAAAGTCAGGAAAGCTAAAAATTCACACCTTCAGCCACAGTGAGCGGAACTAGAAATGTACGACAGAAACCACGACAACTTTAACCTACATAAAAAAGCAAAGGAAATTTCTGGGACTAAAAGGAAAAAACAACACGCCACACTAAAAGATAAAACGGGCAAGATATATTAGTGAATGTAAACGAGAAGTTAGAACGATGGAAAGAGTACATTGAAGAGCTTTTTTGGGATGACCGAAGCGCACTACAACTGAATAGGGGAACCAAAGGACTGCCTATTTTGAAAGAGGAGAAAATTAAAGTACTAAATGAAGCCAAAACTAGGAAAGCCACATGCCCAGATGGAATACCAAACGAACTTTGGAAACTAATCGAAGAAAACAACATCCAAGTACTCTCTAATCTTTTTAACGCTATATATAGATACGGCAAGATCCCTGAAAACTGGTTAAAATCAACCTTCATAACGCTACCGAAGAAAAGTAAAGCGTCGCGATGCGAAGAGTACAGGACAATCAGTCTAATAAACCATGCCCTAAGACTCTTTCTAAAAATTATACACAAAAGAATTTACACTAAACTTGAAGAAGATGTAAGCCTCTCATAATTTGGATTCAGGAGTGGCTTCGGTACTCGCGAAGCTTTGTTTGCCTCCAATATGGCAATTCAGCGGAGTTTAAAAATGAACCAGAAGATTTACGCATGGTTCGTAGACTACGAAAAAGCTTTTGATAAAGTCCAACACAAAAAGATGGTAGAAATCCTCAGAAATAAAGGCATAAATATAAATGAATGCAGAATAATCGAAAACATGTGTTGGAATCAAAAAGCAAAAATAAACATAGAAGGAGAAGAATCGGCTGATATAATCATTGAAAGGGGAGTAAAACAAGGTTGTATTCTATCTCCACTTCTATTCAACATGTATTCAGAAGAAATCTTCAAGGAAAGCATAAAAGGGCCCACATACCTCACACTTGTGTGCACACATGTGTATCGACATCGGTGTGTGATTCCGCCACACACGTCATACCGATAGAGACACCGACACCAAAAATCAAAGACTTTTGATTTTTACTCGCTCCGTGTCTGACACCGAAAATGGTGTGTGCACCAGCCCACAGACAGCACACATCCCCGCACATCGACACATGTGTGCACACAAGTGTGAGGTCTGTGGGCCCTTTAAGAGACACCGATTATGGAGTAAAGAATAAATAACCTAAGTATGCGGATGATGTTGTAATAATAACAAATGACTGAAAGAATTAAACATTATGATGAAAACCGGCCAAGTGCGAGTCGGACTCGCGCACGAAGGGTTCCGTACCATCTGTATACATAAATAAATGTTACCTCATCAAATGACAGATCTTAGTTGCAGGCAGGATTTTTTGGATGAAAATCATGTCTTTTGTATGGGAGTCCCCCTTAAATATTAATTTTGTTCTGTTTTTAGTATTTGTCGTGGTAGCGGCAACAGAAATACATCATCAGTCTAGCTATTACGGTTCAGCCTGGTGACAGACGGACGGCCGGACGGACAGCGAAGTCTTAGTATTAGGGTTATGTTTTACCTTTGGGTACGGAACCCTAAAAAAGCTGAATCATGCAAGCGAAAAATACCGGCTAAGAATCAACGCAGAAAAAACAAAATTTATGGTAATTGCCAAAAACACAAATACAGAGGATGTTGAACTGAAGATTAACAACACGAATGTGGAGAGAGTGTCCAGCTTCAAATACATAGGAACAATGATCTACGGCAATGGGGATCCTTGCGAGGAAATCAAATGCCGAATAGAACAAGCCAGGGCCGCATTCGGAAAGGTGGAAAAACTTCTATTTAGCAGAGAAATAACTATGGAAACAAAAACAAGGCTGGTGAAATGCTATATATGGTCGATCTTATTGTACGATGCAGAAACTTGGACGTTAAAGAAAAATACCATAAAGAAAATAGAAGCCTTCGAAATATGGGTATATAGGAGAATACTACGGATTTCTTGTACGGATAGAATAACAAATGAGGAAGGGTTAAGACAAGTAAATCGGAAAAGGCAAATAATGTTCCTAGTAAAGAAACGTAAATTGGAATACCTGGGTCATATACTCAAAAACCGCAAGTATCAGCTACTGCAAATCATTCTACAAGGAAGGATAGAAGGAACGAGGACCAGAGGGAAGACAAAGAGCAACATGGATAGCAAATTTGAGAGAATGGCTAAATCTGTCAACATCAGAGCTATTTAGAGGAGTAATCAATAAACAAATACTAAAAATGATGATTTCCAACCTCCGGAACGGAGAGGAACTTTAAGAAGAAGAAGGTGACTGAAATCATGAAAAATTAAGAGAAACAAGTCAATAAAAGTGCTCCAGAGTTGGCATAGCGAATCCAAAGATTCCATTCCATACTGTTCTACCTCCGTCTGCTGGCGCCCTTCTACGATACAGCGGTTATCCGCTATCATTGTAGTGCTAAGGGACAGCATCAATATAGCAGGGTTGCCATGTAATATTGGGACCTCAAATCCGGTTGTGGAATAATGTTCTCAGTAGAACAAGCTTCCCAGATGAAAGGGTCGACCTAAGTTGGTGTCCGGCGTGGAATGCCACTGGACAGACAGGGTGCCTGTTTCCTGGTACTCCTCGAGAATTAAAAAAGACTTGCCGAGCAATTTGGCTTCTAAATTAATTCTGATTTATTTTTGAATTTTTCTCTACTTATATACTAATTCCTCGATGTCCCCTGACGATCAAATTAACATCATAGATAACATCGACAGTAGAACAAATAGCCTCTCTGGTAGACTCTTCAGCCCTGACAGGGTCAAATGGGTAATAGGTGCATTCAAACCCTACAAGGCTCCTGGCAAGGACGGTGTCTTTCCTGCGATCTTACAGAAAGGCTTGAATACAACTCTACCACCACTGATAGTTCTTTTTAGGTCTTGCTTCAACCTGGGATACATACCCCAAATTTGGAGAGAGGACAATCTTGTCTTCATCCCCAAGATTGGGAAACCAAGTGAACAATCTAAATCCTATCGCCCTATCAGTTTGATAGAGCTCCATATTAGAGGTATCCTGCAAAATCCGATACCTCTGCATCCCAACCAGTACGCATATCGCAAAGAGCGACCTACCGAGAATGCTCTACACCACTTGGTGACACGCATTGAAAATAGTTTCACACAAAAGGAGATTGTAATCTGCGCCTTCCTCCATATAGAGGGAGTCTTCGATAATACTGGCTATGATTAGATCACCACTGCACTATCCTGCAAGGGTGTGGACCATCCCACTAATCACTGGATTAGGGCGATGCTAAATAGCCGTATCATATCAGCCACATACGGAGAGGTCTCAGTGACAGTATCGGCGGTTAGAGGATGCCCACAAGGGGGAGTCCTCTCACCACTGCTTTGGTCGATAGTCATCGACGAACTACTATGCAAGATAACCACTTGGGACTACGAGGTCATCGGATATGCTGATGACCTAGTTGTCATTGTTACGGGCAAGTGCGAGATCACTGCCTGTGAGCGCATGCAGCTTGCGCTCCAACTTATCTCTGACTGGCGTGGCAGAGAGGGTTTATCTATTAACCAAAATAAGACAATCTTAGTCCCATTTACAAAGAGGAGAAAGGTACAACCCTGCTCAATCATACTAAATGGCACACGCATAGGATTTTCAGAGGAAGTAAAGTATCTAGGTATAGGTCACGGCAGACTCAACTGGAACTCCAATATGAGAAATAAACTCATGAAAGCGACTAAGGCCATGTGGGCCTGTCGACGCACCTACGGTAAAACCTGGGGACTTAAGCCTAAGGTAGTCCACTGGCTATATACCGCGTTAGTAAGACCTATCGTCACCTACGGGCCCACCGTATGGTGGACAAAAGTTGAGCAAAGAACTACAATTGTTAAGCTTCAGAGACTAGCGTGTCTCGGCATCACAGGCGCTATGCCAACCTGCCCCACGGCAGCCCAAGAAGCACTCATTGGACTCACTCCACTGCACCTTTTTATCAAAAAGGTGGCATTACGCAGTGCAATCAGAATTCTCTGCTCGGGAACAATTATGCCATGTAGACCTGCAGGCCACATGTCCATATTACAACACTTTCCCGAGCTGGATATGATTACTACAGTCTCGGACGCATTGCCACACACACCTTCACCTTTGACAAGAGATTTGAGATACTGATCCCAAATCGCTCAGCATGGGAAAACAGTGATCCCCTGCTGAATGTCAAAGGCCTGCATGCCATCCTAACATGCGTCAATCTAAATCTCAACATACTCTCTGATAGTCAAGCAGCGCTTAAAGCGCTGGGTTCGTACAGCACGAACTCAAAAACCGTCAAGGAATGCCATGACGCCCTACAAGACCTCGCCAAAAGAAACAATGTTAAACTTTGGTGGGTGCCAGGACATAAAGGTATCAAGGGCAATGAAATTGCCGACCAACTTGCCAGAAAAGGCTCCAGCGACAATTACATAGGTCCGGAACCTTTCTGCGGCATTCCCGGGTCAAAAATAAATTACGTCTTAGACAAGTGGGAAAAATCGCAACACCTGTCCTTCTGGAACAGTGTTCGGGGACTCCGTCAATCTAAACGACTTATACGACCCCTGAACAAACACATTGACATACTCAAACTCAATAGGATGGATATCAGAAGACTAGTCAGCTATCTAACGGGACACTGCGGTCTGAGATATCATCTAAACCAAATTAGTCTCTCGTCTGAAACTGAGTGTCGGCTCTGTCTAGAGGACGATGAGACGGCAGAACACATACTATGTGAGTGTGATGCTCCCTGCCATCTTAGGAAGTGCATCCTTCTCAGTGAAGTTATGACTCCTGAGGGGATCACCCTGGCTCCTACGAGAAGCATTCTCAACTTCATTATAGAGGTGGAAAGGTTTTGCCAAATTCGGTTACAGGTGAGAGTAATAAAAAAAATCAGGGCGACCATATTGTACGTACATAAGCAAACGCATCTTGAGTATATTCGTGCAAATACCTGGGGCTATTTTTAAATGAACAAGGTAAAACCATTTTACCTAAATTATTAGGATTAAGATTACCGTCACTGGCTACAGCATCTTGAATATGAATTCAGTTGTCCGCTCTTAATTTGCTTTGATTTAATGATATGTAACGTAATCGTTCACTTTCAACTTTTACATACATGTCAACATAAAACTGATTGGCCAGTTGTCTGCATCGTGATACTATGTATATTGAAATCATTCTCGAATCATGATACGATAAGCATAAAAACCCATGCACGATATCTCTTTGTCAGATAAAGGCAAGCCTGTCACAGGACTTACTTGGATTATTTGAAAGTAATAGCCCTCTATTTCTTCGTCCCCCGGGGTTGGATTCAAAGACTCTACGGGCTGGAGCCGTGGTGTTCATTCGTTCTACATGGCCTAGCCATCTTAGGCATTGGATGTGTCATTACGGGTGTGTAAAATATTACCACGGGAAGCAAACTGTTCGCCAGATACTACGGCTGCGACTTCATTGATTAATGGTGCATAGTACCGTCTTTCATGTTCGTCACTTCCCTTGCGTGACTACACACCTCGACGTAGTGCAAGGGCCCAGTAAAGTTCAACGACTCTCGGAGTAGCCCCAAAGGAGACATGAAGCCAAGATGTGGTCAATGGGCCGGATCAAGGTGTTACACGACCCGTGCCGAGGATCAGCCTGGCTGGCTAGGGGCCCATCTCAAAAATAGCCCAGTCGTTAACGGAGAATCATGAGCCCCAGGCGCACTCAGGATCCCACAGACACCTGTAATCGCTTTGCTTCCTGCTGGTCCAACAACTCGAAAGATTATAATTTCCCATTAACTTTCAATACAAATAAAACATGTTCACTATTGTCGGCAGTTAACCCCAATGCCATATCAACAACAGCCAAACTTATTGAAGGTCCTATTTCAATCCTAGAGTATGAATCCACCGTTGCAAAACTTAAAGGTAAAACACCCTCTGGAGATAGATTACCATATCCCATGATAAGAAATCTTTGTCATACTTCTAAGTTGAGACTTATTCTAATCTACAGCAATATTTTAGACACTGGAATCGTCCCCCAACAATGGAAAACTGCAACGGTCCTCCCAATCCCGAAACCAAAATAAAAAAATTAACTCACTGAATGGTTTTCGACCAATATCGCTTCTTCCCTGCTTATCTAAAGTTCTCGGAAAAATTGTCGCTAAAAGGCTTCTTTGGTATATTGAATCGAATAGGATTATAAGTCCTAATCAAGTTGGATTGAAACCCAATAAAAGTTGCACTGATGCCCTGTTATACCTATACCTACATAACAAACAAAACAAAAACTAACTGTGCTGGCAAGATCTAGGTGCATGTCTGCAACAAGTTTTTATGGAATGTTAAGATAACTGTTAACTTGTCTGTACTCTTCACCTAAGATACATATACTATGAAATTCCGCAGTACAGGCATCATTTTGAGTTAAGATATCAGTTGAAGCAGTGCAAAAATAAGTTTCCACCAATTTAGTGTCGAAAAATTTGATCGTTGGCTTACGTTATTTTGCAGTTTTGTATTTGTTTTTTAATTTCACTTTATGTTCAAATGGCAAGGGAGGGCATGTGCTCGGAAATACAGGGTAAAGTTGTTGATCGCTCTCAACCTGGCGAGATGCCAGCAACGATCCCTGTTTAAATGCCCGGGTCAAGTTGACATACGGCCTCCTCGCGGCGCCCTATGGATAGCCTCTTCAACAACCGTTGGGAGGTGAACAAACGTATGCAGCGACAAAACCCCGACCAGAATGGCGGTTGTGCGGCGGGCTAACAATCCGCCCACGTAAAAAAAAGAAAAGTTATGAACGAGCAAGATGCCTCGGATACACGGACGGATACTCGACGACGACAACGCACGAAAAAGGAACACGATTTGCGAGTATGCTCCTGGAATGTCAGAACCCTGTACACTCCCGGAGCTGCTCATAAACTAGAAGGAATCCTCACGCAGTACAAGGCGGATATTACTGCGGTCCAGGAAATACGCTGGATAGGAAACGATATGATTAAGAAGAAAAATTGCGACATTTATTACAGCTGTCACAAAAGGTTGCACTTACTGGGATGCGGATTTGTCGTGGGAAAGCGGTTAAGGTCGAAGGTCATCCACTTTAAACCTATAAGTGATCGCCTGGCTGTGATCCGCATCAGAGGCAGATTTTATAACATCAGCCTTATATGTGCACACGCCCCTACCGACGAGACTGAAGACCCTATCAAGGAGGACTTCTATGACCTCCTGGACAACGCCTACGGAGCTTATCCGGAGTACGATGTAAAAATCGTGCTCGGGGACTTCAACGCCAAAATCGGTAAGGAGAACACCCTTGGCGGAGTGATCGGAAAGCACAGCCTCCACGATAAAACAGATAACGGCCTCCGAACCACGGACTTTGCGACAGCTCGTAATGCGGTGATAAGTAGCACACGATTCCCTCGCAAACGAATCCACACAGCAACCTGGCGAATTCCGGACGGTCGAACCGCCAACCAAATCGACCATGTGGTCATTGACGCAAGGCACTCGTCAAACATCCTGGATGTGCGAACATTAAGAGGGGCAAATGTCGAGTCTGACCACTTCCTCGTAGCAGCAAGATTCAGAGCTCGACTGTCCAATGTCAGCAGCAGCACCAGCCCATCAGGAGGAGGTTCGACATTGGGCGCCTGAGCACATCAGAGGTTGCCAGAGTCTACAGGGACCAGCTGAGCGAAAGACTCTACGGTATGCCTACGTCGGACACAAATGCCAATAATATGTGGCTGCATTGCCGCTCAGCCATTCAGGAAGTAGCCGAAACCACCTTAGGATACCTACCACCCCCGACAAGAAACCCGTGGTATGATGGTGAGTGTGAGCAGAAAAAGGCAGCACCCGACGAGACGTACCAAAAGGCGCTGCAGAGGAAAACCAGGGCAGCGCAATAAGAGTACCGAGCCAGAAGAAGGGAGGTGAAAAAACTACTGCGACAAAAGAAAATAATCTTCGCAGCCTCCCAGCTCAAGGACATCGAGGAGACTAGGCTTAAACATAAAACACGAGCCTTTTACAAGAAAGCCAAAGGCTTTACAGGAGGTTTCAAAAAGAGGCACCCAGACTCTTCGAAACTGCGAGGGTAATCCTGTCACCGACCCGCAGGGAATAGTGGATGTATTTAAGCAGCATTTCCAGCAGCTGCTTAATGAGCATGACCAAGAGAGAGTGGTAGGGACCGAGGAAATCCCAACTCCAGCCGCTGAAGTAGTCCTTCCACCCAGCATCGAAGAAGTCCGCACAGCTATTCAGAAGCTCAAGAACAACAAGGCCGCAGGCTCAGATGGCTTGCCATCAGAGCTCTTCAAGGCTGGCGGTGATGTTCTGGTAGGGAGCATGCACCAGATCATCTCCAGAATTTGGGAAGATGAAAGCATGCCCGACGACTGGAATACCAGCTCTATATGTCCCATCTACTAAAAAGTCGATCCTACCTCTTGCAAGAACTATAGAGGTATATCCCGGCTCAATGTCGCATACAAGATCCTGTCCAGCGTATTGTGTGAACGTCTAAAATCATTTTGCACCGCACTAATCGGCAGCTACCAGTGCGGCTTCCGGCCCGGCAAATCAACTACAGACCAAATTTTCACACTTCGACGAACCTTGGAAAAGACCAACGAGTTTCGAATCGATACACACCATCTTTTCAAAGCCCCATACGACAGCATTCATCGTGAAGAACTGTTTGATGCGATGGCCGAATTCGGCATCCCGCGATGCACCGTGCAACTCGGTTCTAGGACATCGGAACCATTCGATTTCGGCAAGGAGATGCGCTGTCATGTGACTTCTTCAACTTGGTGCTGGAACAGATAGTGCGACGGGCAGGCGTCAACAGGGAAGGCACTATCTTTTACAAGTCCATCCAGCTGCTAGGATACGCGGATGATATCGACATCATCGCGTGTTCTCGCCGTGGCATTGTGGAAGCATTCACGGCGATTGAAGAACAGGCGAAACGAGTTGGTCTTAAGATCAACGAGGACAAAACGAATTACAGTGTGGTCAAGCAAAAACCAATCCGTCGCTCACCACCTGGGACAAAATATAATTTCTAGGTAGTTAAGGAGTTTGTCCACCTCGGGGCAAACGTAAATTCCACAAATCACACCACAGTTGAGATCCGGCATAGAACCGCCCTTGGCAACCGCTGCTACTTCGGCTTGTCCAAACAACTGGGGTCAAAACTTCTCACTCGAAAGATCAAAGTCATGCTTTACAAAACGCTCATACTGCCAGTCTTGCTGTACGGAGCCGAAAGCTGGACGATAAGCAGGACAGCGGAGCTGATTTTGGGTTCTTTCGAAAGAAAAATTCTGCGCCGGATATTTGGTCCTGTCTGTGAGGAAGGTGAATGGAGAAGACACAACCGCGAACTCTACGAGCTGTACCAAGATGTGGATGTAGTCCGGAAGGCAAGGATCCGTCGACTACACTGGCTCGGCCACATCGAGCGCATGGACATCAACGCTCCAGCTAAGAGGGTCTTCGACTCCGAGGCTCCTGGTTCGAGAAGAAGGGGAGGACCAAACCTCCGGTACATATAAAGATCAAGTAATCGCGGATGTAAGACATCTTGGTCTTGACAACTGGAAGCAGCGTGCCCGGGACCGTCAAGGATGGAAGGCAGCTATAGCTCAGGCTCAGATCCTCCAGGGATCGCTGGCCTGATAAGTAAGTAAGTATTTGTTTAAATCATTTTTCGGTAAGAATGTTTTATAATTTTGATCTGTTTGCTCTATAACTATACAGAGCATTTAGTATTGTTCTCAATGTTTTAGGTTTTTGTTCTCTAAAAGTGTAAAAATGGCTAAATTTAAACAGATAACGACTGCGGAAAGAAAAGTTATCGTTAATATGCACAATGAAGGCTATTCTAACCGAAATATAGCCAAGGTTTTAAAGAAATCGCATACGGCAATCAAAGTGGTTAGTGCCTTTTCTAAAGATGGATGGATTTCCGCAAAAAAAAGTCAGGACGCCCCCGAATAACTAACAAGAGGCTTGTCAAACCTACACTAAAATCACTCCAAAGTTGGGTTAGGGTATGGGGTTATCTTTCCTCATATGGGGTGGGCAAAATCATTATTCTAAAGGGAAAAGTTAACGCTTCTGTTTACTTGAATTTGCTGCGAGAAGTGGAAATTCCCGAAGGTAAACGCCTAATTGGAGAAGACTCCGTGCTGCAGCAGGATAATGCGTCCGTCCATAACGCCAAAATGGTGAGGGACTATGTGCTGCAGGAAGGTACAAATCTGATGCAGTGGCCACCACAAAGCCCTGACCTCTCCCGAATAGAGAGCCTATGTGCTTTACTGAAAATAAAGATAACAGAAGGGAACCAAGAAACATAAACGAGCTAAAAATCTGCATCAGGAAATTATGGCCTCAGTTTACTATAGAAGAATGCCAAAAGCATACGGGTTCCATGCCACATCGATTAGTGTCCATGTCACTTAATAATGGGGGACATTGAAGTTTTTATAAACCATACAGTGCGCGAAAAAATTATATGGGAAAAGTAAAAAACTTAAAAATAAACATGTTTTTCCATTTGTTTTTTTTTTATTTAATTTAAAGGCGCCAAAACAGGAAGAAATCCATACAAAAAATCAAAGCTGTCCATCAGATAAATAAACAGAACGTATACTTTTTATTAAATCAAACGAAATAAGTATAACAGACAACAACTTAACAGTCCATTCTACAAAGCTGCAAAATTGCTCCGATGTTTTCATACATATTTTAATACTTTATTATAATCTTTAAAGGATGCCTAGCTTGGAGTCATATTCCAGAAAAGTGGAAGTGCGCAAAGGTAATCTTCATCCCCAAGGCCGGCAGGAATTCTCATACTTCCCCTAAGGATCTAAGGCCTATCTGTCTATCATCCTTCGCTCTAAAAACCTTAGAAAGGCTGATAGACCTACACATACGGCACAGCTTGGATCCCGCCCTAATTTCTAAGGCACAACACGCCTACTGTAAAGGTAGATCGGTCGAAACAGCTCTTCACTCGTTAGTGAGGAAAATCAAAAGATCAATCCATCTCAAAGAATATACTCTAACAGCCTTCCTAGACATAGAGGGTGCCTTTAACAACGTCACTCCGAAAGCAATAATAGAAGGGCTAGAAAAGCTAAAGGTGGAGAGGACTCTGATAGGGCTGATCAGCGAGTTGTTATTAACACGCAAGATTCACTCTAAGTGGGGAAGCCTAGAAACTACCAGAGTAGCTACCAAGGGAACCCCGCAAGGTGGGGTGCTCTCACCTCTTCTCTGGAACGTAGTTGTAAACGAACTACTAATCAAACTAGAGAAAGAAGGCCTGGACGTTGTTGCCTACGCCGATGACGTTGCCATCTCAATTTCAGGTAAATACCTATCCACACTGAATGACCGCATGCAAACGGCATTCTCATTCCTGTGCAAATGGGCGCATAGTAGCGGGCTCAGGATTAATCCCCAGAAAACGGAGCTCGTGCTATTCACCAAAAAGCACAAAATCCCGGAATACTGCCCTATCACTCTGCTCGATACCAGGTTAACCTATCCCCCTAGTGCCAAATTCCTAGGCATTATACTCGATAGGAAATTAACTTGGAAGAGTAATACAACCGAAAGAACAAAAAAAGCAACAATTGCTCTCTACACATGTAAGAAAGCTCTAGGAAAAAAATGGGGATTTAACCCCAAAATCACCCTATGGCTCTACATACGGACCCATACTACTGTATGGAGTGATAGTCTGGTGGACTGCACTGGACAAGACAACATACCATAAACAACTCGAGAAGGTACAAAGGATGGCATGTATGTGCATTACCGGGGCCCTCAGGTCCACACCAACGGCTGCGCTTAACATGATACTAGACCTTACACCACTCGATATTTTCGGAAAGCAAATTGCCACACACACGGCCATAAGACTAAAAGCCAACTCGAAATAGGCGAGCTACGTCACTGGCCACTCATCCATCCTGCAAAACAGGATAACTCTGACAGAAAACTTGGACCACACAGAACCCACCATAGTCTTGGACAAGAAATTCACGACGATTTATCCGGACAGGAAGAACTGGACTCGCCAAACTCAACCCCGCAGAAACTGTGTGGATTTTGCTGTGAAGTTTTCTGCAAACAACTCAAGCTATACAAAGCTCTAAAATTACCAAATCACTGCAGCGTCTTCCAGTCAAGTTGCCTTAAAGTCGTTGGATTCCTATGTGTACTCATCAAAATCTAGTCTCGACTGTCGCAGATCTCTCAACGAGATGGCAGAACAGTTCAATATACAGCTTATCTGGGTACCGGGACACAGCGGCATTACAGGTAATGAGAAAGCCGACATACTCGCCAAACAAGGAACGACGCTACAATCAATCGTGGCTTGTGAGGGAGTACCCCTTACAACCATTAAACACAATCTGACCAATCTCGCCAGGGCCGAGACGAACCTGAGATGGACCCAGGGACATACCTGCGTCATCACCAGGCAAATCTGGCCTCGGCTTGATAGTCAACGCACAAGGAGTATAATCTCCCTAAAAAGAACTGACATCTACAAAGTCATCGGGGTCATCACAGGTCACTGCCTCATTGGCAGTCACGCACAAAGACTAGGTATAGTTCCAAATGACTTCTGCAGAAGCTGTCGGGACGAGGAGGAGGTTGAATCCATTCACCACCTTCTCTGCGCCTGTCCAGCTTTTTGCAATATAAGGAAACGTTACCTAGGCTCTTGCTTTCTTAACGATCTGACAGATGTTCAGAAAGTAGGGATACTTAATCTTCTTAACTTCTTAAGAAGCACTAGATGGTTCCACGATTAGGGGGGTAAAACCCCCTCGTAGCTGCACAACGGGCCTCCCTGGCCTAAGTGCGTTCTTCTCAATTCTGGGAAGGCTACGACCCTACCTACCTACCTACCTAATACTTTGTTCTTCCTCCTTTGTTTTTTAAAACTGCTACCAAGCGACGAGGCATGGAATCAATTAAATTTGTATGCAGTATGGATATGTCAATTTATAGCCATTCTTCCTGAATAGCGGTTTATAGCTCAAATCGTTGCCACCTGAGTAAGCCCTTTTCGACAGTATGCCCCATAGGTTCTCTATGGGATTTAAGTCAGGACTTACTGCAGGCCAACGAAGAGTGGGATGTTATGCGACTTAAAGAAGTTGTTTGTGTATGCCGAGGCATGAATGGCAGCATTATCATGCTGGAAAGTCCAGTCTACTCCCCACAAACTTTCACCAAACTCGATAAGAACACTGTTCAGCAATTCCACATATTTCTCGGAATTCATTTTATGGGAAACAAAGCAAATTGGTGTCTTTCCTCGATACCCGAAACCAGCCCATACCATGAGGGAGCCTCCTTGGAAGTTTCTCGAGTGCCGAGTTTCCCGCTTCTGGCGTATGTCTCTCCAATACTTCTGTCCCCCGTCAGGACCGTCCATATTAAACTTTTTTCCGTCACTAAAAATGACGGATTGCCATTCCGCGGACCACAACTGATGTTTTTCGGCAAAGCTTAGTCTTGCCTCCTTATGTCGTGGGAGCAGCTTAGGTGTCGGTAAGCGCTTTTGATATATAACAAATTTATCCCCCTTTAAAATTTGTTGGACTCTTCTTGTTGTTACAGGAAGAAATAATTGGGCCCTAATTTGGGAAGGACTTATTTGGTTATAAACCGCTAGGCGCTTAATTTGCCTTTTAACTCTAGCCTCAACTTTTGGTGGACGACCGGATCTCCTCTGTTTCCCATAAGAAATATTGAACTGTGTTCTTATTCCTCCGCATTTTCTCCGCTATCTGCCTAATGGTTAAGCCATTTCTTCTGAAATGGGGGATTCCTATCCTCTCGTCCACCGAAAGTGCTTTACCCCTAGGCATTTTCTATTGGTTGCAAAGAAAAAAATGCTTCTTTGATTAAAACTTTATTAAGCACATTCAATGTTTTCAACCACATACCAATTTAATCTAATTTGTCCGTTTAAGATAAATTTTTCCACATAAACGTATGACTCAAACTCGCGTCTGCTATATTTATTTCGCACAGAAAAACTGATAGCTTGCGAACGCATAATCCTAAACAAGAACATTAGTGCATTGAAAGCGATAAAGGTACCGCTATGTTTTACTATTGCATATCCTCATTTAATACACTGAAAAAAATTATGTGCTACTTTAGTTTTTTTTTTTGCTTTTTTGAGGAAATGCAAACGGATATGCTTGTCCCATATTATTATTTCGCGTACCCTACATACATTTTTTTTTGTTTACGTTTTTTTTTTTTTATATCTGTTACGTTTTTTAATTATAATATAATGTAAGCGAAAAATGTCCAGTATCACTTTGATTAAAAACATTGCATTTAAAAAAATCAGTTAAAATTTGCTTTTCTTAAATGTGTGGAAACTTATTTTTGCTGCCATCTGTATATATCTCTAAAGCGTTATCATCACCCAGTCATGTCACTACACTAACTTTGGACTTCCAAAAAGCCTTCGATAAAATCGGCATACACCTAGTCCTTACAACTAAATTGTAGCCTTTTCATGGCAGGATTACTACGGGTGGATTTGCCAGTACCCCGCCGAGGAGGAACGTCGCGAAATAAACATTCGATGGCGTTGGTGTTATCGGGATCCGAACTCGCTCATCGTGCGCCAGAGTCCAACACACTAACCACTGCGCCCTCACAATATTTATTATTATTATTATTATTATAATTTATTAGCTACTAATTAAAATTAAAGCTAACAGAATGTGAGAGCACTAGCTGCTGGGGCTTTCGGCTCAATGGTATACATTTTTTTTTTTAATTAAATATCTATATTGTGTTTCTTAATTAGATTAAATATTAAATTAATATTCTGCTGAGTTGGTGTTTTCAACAGGTGAAGTAGTGGTGGGGTTGTGCTCATAATGTTGGCTGTACATTGTGAGGGTCCTATAATGTGGCTTAAGTCATAGCGTGAGTTGCAGGTATTACAAATTGGAGGGGGCGTTCTTTTTAGTATGTGTAGGTGGGTGATCGTGGTATGTCCCAATCGAAGTCTTGCAAACATTTTATTTTGCAATTTGGATGTTGTGGTGGGATACCTTACACGAGACCGGTCAGGGTTAACAAGTCTGTAGTGATGGTGGTAGTTATTCCAGTTTGCTAACAATTTTCTTTTTATCTTGTTGTGAGCAGCGCGCAGAAGATCGAGTTTGGTGATAGAGTAGAATTGGTGAACTGGGGAATAATGAGTGTTGCGCGCTTCCTTGTCAGCTATTTCGTTTCCCTTAATACCAACGTGGCTTGGAACCCACATGACTTTGATTTTGTTTGATGCATTGGTCAAGCAGTTTCTAGTGTGGGTGATTATACCAGCCCTGTGGTTCGGACTGCGTAAAGCGTTGAACACGGACATACTGTCTGAGCAGATGATGTATTTCCCATTGTCTTTAGAGCAAATTGACACTGCTTTGTAGACCGCTAAGGCTTCCGCTGTAAAAATGGATGCATAAGGCGATAGTAAACCCTTGGAGATTACGGTGCCATTTTCTCTTGTAACTGCAAAAGCCGTACTATCGTTTATTTTTGATCCGTCGCAAAAGATCAGAGACCATCCTTCCGCTGTGAGGTTTGAAGTAGTTTGAAGAAATATTGCCCGATAAACTGCACTTGGTGTATTAGCTTTTGCGTAATAGGTTAGATCTAAGACGAAGGATGCTGGGTTTATGATCCAAGGTGGAAGAGTTATGGTGTTTGAATAGGGTATCTTTTGAGGTAGATCCAACTTTTCTGCAATTTGTATGGCTTTTACAATGGCTGATGGAATTCTTGGCAGCCTTTTTCTGCGTTTGGTTAGTTTAAAGTCGTTACTTATAGCTGAGTTATTTGAAAACAACAGCTTTATAAACAGTTTCGAAAGGCATACTTTAATGCGTTCTTCAATCGTGGGAAGGCCTGCTTCAACCAAAATGTTTTTGACGGGTGTTGTTCTGAAGGCACTAACACTCTTCCGGGCAGCTTGGTGGTAAGGAGCTTTGATGGAGTTGATTGTTGATGTTGGTGCGTTTCCGTATATACATAATGCATAGTCTATTTTGCTTAGAACTAGAGATTGTGTTATGTCACATAAGGTGTTTATATGGGTGTTACAATTTTTGCTAGCAAGGTAGTTAATAATATTGACCCTAGCAGCTAGATTTTTTCTTAAGCGTAAACAATGGGACTTCCAAGTATATTTATTATTTAATGTTAAACCTAGGATACTTAAACTATCGACATTTTTGATATTTACATTATTGATTTTAATTGACAGACTGCAACAAGACTTTTTTCGACAGATGTGAATAGTCTTACATTTTTCTAGGGAAAGTCTCGCACCAGATGATTCGGACCATAGTAAAATGTCTTTGATAAGCAGTGATAGAGTGTTTTCTGTTTTCTGTAGATCATTGTGCTTACACATGATGAATATGTCATCTGCGTAGATACAATGATCTAGGGATTTATGTTTATTGATTACTGTTGAAAGATTATCAAAAGCTATAATGAACAACACCACTGATAGCGGTGAGCCTTGTGGAATACCGTTCTGGAGTGGAAAAGTGGAAGAGTAGGTATTGTTGACCCTAACACAAAGTTTTCTATTCGTTAAAAACGATTTAATATAATTAAATATTTTTGGCCCAATACCCCAGTCTTTTAGTTTATTAAGTATTAAGTGGATACCGATTCTGTCGAATGCCTTTTCAAAATCGAGTGAAAGGATGGTCGCGTGGCCACGAGCCGAGAGGGTGTTGGTTATGTAGAAGTCCATATGAACAAGGGCGTCGGAACACCCTTTGTTGGGTCTAAAAGCTACTTGGCTAGGGCTTAAGAGGTTTTTTGATTCAGTGAACCATAGCAGCCGACGTGCTACTATTTTTTCAAGGACTTTGGCCATGCATGGAATCAGTGAGATGGGGCGATAGCCTTCGATTGTATCGTTACTTTTTCTGGGTTTGTGAAGTGGAAGAATCGTTGCAAGTTTCCAGTGCTGTGGTATTATACCCGTATTTAAGATGTTGTTAAAAAGGCTTATGAGTCTATCTTTTGCAGAGGTTGGAAGATGTTTTAGCATGGGGTATGATATCCGGTCTCTACTTGGTGTTTTCCCTTTAAGTTTGGCTAGGTTGCAGTCTAATTCGAGTGGGGTTATAGGTTTTTCTATATATTTAGCTAAGTGTGAGATGTTAGAGTGAGATAAAGGTGATGAAGTTAAGGCGATCATTTTCTGGGTCACAAAAGCTGAGTGGAAACATGTGTCTCGTGCAAGGTTCGACCAACTGAGTGCAAAGAACGAGGCTATGTCTTGAGCTGATGTAATTTGCCCTTCGGGTGTCGCTATCGCAATAATTGAGTGTGGTGTTGAATTACTAGTCAGGTTTCGAATTTTATGCCAAATTTTGGCAGGCGACGAATTCGGATTTAAGTTTGATGTAAAATCGCTTAGACATTTCGCTTTGCTTTTTTTCATCTCTCTGCGGAAATTGGCATTTACCTTTTTATATAATATGAGGTTAGATTGGTTGGGGTGCTTTTTGAAGCGATTCCAAGCATTCATTTTTTCTTTCCGGAGTTGGGCTAATAGAGGACACCACCATGGCACCCTCCTACTAGTCGATCTGTTGGTGTGAGTAGAACTCTGTGGAATAGCTTTGTTTGCCGCAAATCTGAGAGCTTTCTGAATAATTGCTGCCTCTTTATTTATATTAGCTGAAAAGGCTACTTTAGACAAAAAATCTGATATGTGCTTGTTGAAACAAGCCCAGTCAGCTAAGTCAGTCTTGAATTTTAGGTTTACAGGTGTTTTGGAGTAAACCGGGCCGAGGGCAATAGAGGAGATTATAGGGAAGTGATCACTGTTAAATAGATCATCCAAAATCTCCCAGGAAGTTTTTGTAGACAGCTCGGGCGAACAGCATGTAATATCGATGTGCGTAAGCGTACCGTGCGTGGAGAAGTGAGTTGGGGAACCATCATTTAATATTGTAAGATTTGACTCCGTTAAGAAATCTTCAAGTATTTTACCTCGAGAATTTGTGATGGGTGATCCCCACAGTATACTCCAGGCATTAACGTCACCTACTAGTAAGATTGGGTGTTGGACTTGTGAGAGGATGTTGTGTAAGTCGAATTTTGAAAAAGGTTGGTCAGGCAAGATGTAAATTGACACCAATGTAAAAATTATTGAAAGGTTAATTTCTATAGCCAAAACCAAAAGATTAGAGTTGATGCCAATCCTTCTATGGGGAATATTACTTTTTAGTAGAACGGCGAGGCCTTGCTTGGATGATGTGTTATAAGCGAAATTGTGGAAGTAACCTGTGTACGTTTTTGGTACAATTGGGACAAAATTAATGGAGCAATGTGTTTCTTGAAGGGATATGACATATGGGTTATTTTCTTTGATGAGGATATTTAATTCATCGTAGTTGTTGACAAGTCCTTTTATGTTCCATTGGAGAATGTTGAGTGTGTTATTGGAATGGGTTGGTTGGTTTCGGTGTTGATCTTTTTTGGGCCGCAACCCACTCTGGGCGGCAACGGGACGGACTCGCTCGGTGTTAAGCAATTCCGTCCCATTTCCAACCAGTGAAGATTGCGACCCTGAGGGTGTTGAATTGGGAGATCTATTGTGCATCATCATCCACAACGGGTGGATTGATGAAGTAGGAATTTGTATTGATTAGGTCGTTGGTTAAGGAAGTTATAGGTGATACAGAGAAGGAATTGTTGGTAATGGTTCGTGTAGGGGGTGAAGGAAGTGGGCGGTTATGGGGGTTCATATTATTTGATTTTGGTGTGGTAGGTTGAGGACTAGAACTGGGAGATGGGTAGAGTGTTTGAGGATTGTTTTTTGTTGTTGGTTTACTGAATGTTGACGTTGTTAAATCTGTATTCGTTGTATTGTTTAGTGTTATTGCTTGTGTTGATATGATTGTATTAGGGGAGGGGAGTGTCGTGGAGGGGGTTGGGGATGTGGATTGAGAGTGTTGGGAGGGAGGATTTTGTTTTGTTGTTAAGTACGGTTGCTTGGTTGTTTCTGCATAAGTGAGCGAAGAAGAGGTTGAGGTAGAAGGGTGTGAAAGGTTGTATAATCGCCTAGCCTCTGCCATACTGCATTTATTTTTTGTTTTGATCTTTAAAATTTCCTTCTGTTGCAAATATTTCGGGCAAGAGACAGATGAGGATGCGTGAGCTTCTGAGCAGTTTGCGCACATGGTGCGAGTGCACTCAGCAGGATCGTGGGGTGGAAGATTGCATGTGACGCACGTTTTGCTTCTGGTACACCTTTTAATAGTATGGCCGAGAAGTTGACAATTACGGCATCTCATCGGATTTGGGATATATTCTTGTACCTTGGCGTTGTGCCAGCCTATTTCTACCGTGGTGGGGATTTGGTAGAGGTCAAATGTGAAGAGAACAAGGCCTGTGGCCCGTTGGGTACCATCGACAGTTTTAGTAAATTTGTAGACGTCGATGACTCCTTGTGATTTCATCTCAGCTATAATTTCGCTCTCGGCGACATTTATGAGGCAGGGAGCATAAACTATACCTTTGGAAGAATTGAGGGTATCATGCAATTTACAAGACACCGGGCATTGGTTGGCGAGATTGGTGGTGTGCAGAAATTTATCTGCAATTTTTTGGGATTTGGCCAGAATGAGGATACTGCCATCTCTCAATTGGGAAATGCTTTCGTATTCCGTACTCACTGCATCTATTGCCTTTCTTAAGACGAATATGCTGACCGATGTTAGAGGCTGTTTGTCATCACTTGAGGAAATTAACACAAATCTGGGGTTTTTGAGGTTAGTGTTCGAGGGGAGACAAGGAAATTGGCTGTTAATTGTTGGTTTGTTTTTTTTTGACCGGGGTTCAAATGTTAGCGTTTCGGCGTCCGCCAGTACGCTAAATCTGTTCCCAGGCTTTATTTTATTTGGCCCTGGGGCCATGATATTTAGAGAAAACAACTATTGGTACGCGAGAAAATAAAACACGCGGTTTGGAAAAAGAAAGAAAAAACAACTGGCGGAAGTGCGAGTGAGAAAGAAGAGAAAATGGAAAAGAAAACTGAGTAAGGATACTGAGAAAGTCAACACGATGTTAACGCTACGAGAGCTAGACGGTGACTGCACAATATTTAACTACGTCAAATTATTTATAATAAATAGAAAATTCTCTATTAGAAGCAGTAACCTTTTTTCTACTACGGTCCCATTATATAATGAAATCCTTCCAGGCTCTCCCTTGTCAGTGGTGCTATTTATGTATAATAGCTTTTGATGACTTAACCCCTTTATTACCAAAGACCTTCAAAGCAAACATTTTGAAATTTTTGTTACATTACTTTATTAAATATCATCAAAGCAATACAATATTTTATTTTTTAAATTTTTAAAAAAGTAGGAATATTGTTTTTAAGCTGTACCCAAGCAGGTAAAGTGGGAAAATATGGATGTTAATTTGTTAGATGAAATTTTTTGAAACATTCTCCTTCGACACATAAGGCTATGGCACAAAATTCACAAATCCATCTGACTCCATCCAACCTCTAAGAGGTTTTTCAATTCTCTTCGGAAAATGGGGCCCTTCAGTATAAGCGACGCTTGCAGAAATGGAGCGTCGTGATGTTGCAGGTTGGAGAATTGTATGTCTTCTGAGATAATGTCGAGCAATATTTCTTTGGAACGATAGTAAGTCATCTTCGGAAACAGGTGCGAAATGGTAAAGTTTCCAAGCGTTCACCAATATTGAGCTCAGAATTGACGTAAACAGTGGCCACCACCACTTTTTGCCACGAATTTTGATTTTATAAGCTTTGACAGACTGGTCATGTAAGTCAACACCACCCATACCGTTATTCTAATCTGCAATAAGGTTCGACTGTTGAATGAAAACTTTTTTTTTCTTTGCTGATGACCCACGTTTGACATAATTCATTGGTTGAATAGAACCAAAAATTGTACCCATGGTGACAACACTATTATCATTCCATTTTACAAAAAGGATATTATTGTTAACGTCGTATACGTGCTCAAAATGTCCCTTTTTATCTTTTTTGAAAAGGCTTTTGTTTGTTCCGGTTTCTCTTGCTGTCGCTGTAGCCCGGAAGCCCTCCCCTCTCAATAATCGCAAAAGCTCATGAGAGGTAAAAAAGTTGTCGAAATATATAATATGATCAGAAGGAAATGGAACTATTTCTAAAAGCTCAAGTACAACCCAACATCCCAGTAGCATATGACCCACATCAGCGTTCACAATTTTTGCACCACAATAAGTATCGAACTTATACAAGTAGTCACAACTACTCGTCAGCATCCAGTTCTTGAAACCAAAACGAACAGGTTTACCTCTAATATTTGATCATGGCTTCATCAATCGATAATTTTTCGTGCATGAAGCCCCACTGCGGATATTTTTGACACAAAAGATTTATGATCGATCTGAGCTTTGCCATTTCGTCTGAAGTATCTAAGTGATAATTGTCTGCGAAGTGGATGTATTTTTTGATTTCATAAATGCTTGTTTTCCAAAGCAGTTTTCATATTATTCTTATTTACCTCAAAGTAGTTAGAATAACTCATCTTAATATTGGCAGCTCTTTTGGACCAGCGTGAGATTCCATACGTATCGATGCTCTAACTATTATAAAGGTATTTCGTCCTCGCTATCGAAATCCTCATCTCTAATGAAAAGTTCAATGTTACCTGAAACATCATTGGGTATGTGCATCCAAACTTTCCGTGTCGTCTTGGTCTGTACTAAAATCTGCGTCTGGCGCTGTAATTGCAATGTCAAACACAGCGTTTCGATCATCTTCTTCGATTGCATTTATTGCATTTGGAAGATGATCGAATCTCCCTCCATAAAACGATGTTGTTGAAAATGCTTTGAAATTCACTCTGAATAAAAAACATTATCACATTTTCCCATTGTACCCAAACGGGTACACCTGACTTTACGCTTACCTACCTAGCGTAAAAATACAGCGACACTTTATATTTCGTTTTTGTCTGATTATATTATATGTTCGAATACTGTTTCTAAAAACGAAATTGATAAAACGAATATTTGTTCTCTTGCGAAATTTAGACCAGCCACTAAAAAACTGAAAAAAATGCAATCGCACACGAGGCGGAATTAAAACTCCCGTTTGATTTTTTTCTTCAATAAACTCCACGCCTACTTGTTGTGAACAGCCAACAAAAAATCAAATCTCATCAAATTAAATTTGAAATGGGACAGCGGATAAATCAAAAAAATAGTTCAATATTTTGTACCCAACTGGGTACAGTGGGAGTAAATGGGTTAAGCCGTTTGATTAATCTCCACCCACATTTAAACGTTGCATATACGCTGGCGACCTCTACATAATGTGCAAACACAATGACTTAAGCAAATCTAAAGCCCTATTCAATAATGTTACCCAAGATATCCTCAACTGGTCAAACTCTTCATGTGATACCTTAGCACCTGAAAAATGTAAAACCATACATTTTGGCGTAAAAGAAATTGTAATGGAATAGCTCTAACTATAGGCAATAATGTTATAGAAAATGTTAAATCTCTATCTATCCTAGGACTGAAATTTAATAGGGGTAGCATCTATCCGACAGATGCTGGCTTGCTAAAAAGCGAGAAAAGCCACCGCAGTCGAACATCTTGCGGCACTGTTAATAAGTCCCATCTCCACCTCCTCGTGGTGCCATCTAGAGATTTCCTATGGAAATTGCAGACGACGAAGGGCGATTATTCGGTTGGGCTACGGCCTAGTAAGCCGTAACCGTAAAAAAAACCACAACCTCCGAAACAACCACAAGCCTCGGATATAACGGACCGGATTAATGATGACTACCCTTGCAAAAAACGAAAAAAGGACAATGATCTTCGGCTCTGTACGTGGAATAATAGGTCCCTAAACGGCCCTCGCGGACGCCCTAGACCGCTATAAAGCGGACATAACCGCCATCCAGGAAATGCGATGGAATGGACCGGGTATAAAGCGGATGAAAAACTGCGATATTTACTACGGCGACTGCTATAGGGAGAGAGGACAACGATTGTTCGGATGCGGATTTACTGTTCGAGGTGGACTAAGGCAAAAAGTCCTAAGCTTTCGGCATGTGAGCGAACGCCTCATAACAATCCGTATCAAGGCTAAATTTTTAACATCAGCCTGATCTTTGTCCACGCCCCTACGATCTCCTAGACAGAAAGTATGCCCAATGTCCCAGCTATGATATCCAAATTGTACTAGGAGACTTCAATGCTAAGCTGAGTAAGGAAAGCATCTTTGAACGAGTCATCGGAAAACATAGCCTACACCACACCACATCTGACAACGGACACAGGCTGATTGATCTTGCTACGGAGAGAAATTTCCTTCTAGCCAGTACGCGCTTCTCACACCTCGATATACACAAAGGCACCTGGCGGTCTTTTGATCAATCGACTACCAACCCGATTGATCACATCGCGATCGACGTCAGACACTCCTCCACTATTCTTGATGTCCGAACTTTCCGAGGGGCTAACATCGACTCAGACCACAATCTTGTAGTAGCCAAGATGCGCTTACGGATACCAGGGACGTAGCGGAGTAGAGTAAGAATACAAAGTTATGACGTCGGAAAGCTACTATCGCCAGAAACCGCTCGCGCTTTTACCGATCGCGTCTCCCTTAACCTCTCCAATACACCACAATCCTCCGCGCTATCAATAGAACAGCAGTGGAGCGTTTGCAAACAAGCCCTGAAAAGCTCTGCATCCCAAGTTTTGGGTTTCAAGGCTCCACCACGAAGAAACACCTGGTTCGATGACGAGTGCAGGAGGATTTACACAGCGAAGCAGGATGCAAATAAGGCATCGCCACATAGAAGAACAAGAGCAGCTCGTGAGCTCTACGAGTTAAAAAGAAGGGAGGAGGATACGCTTCTCAGAAGAAAGAAGAAAGACCACGAGAAGCGCGCGATTGAGGATTTGGAGATAATGCGAGCATGGAAAGGTTATAAAGCCAGAACGGAAGCTTTCTGGAGAATATGGAAAAACTACTTCTGCAGACTGTACAACGGCGTGGTTAGTCAATATACCCCTGTCAGGCAGAATGATCCATTTCTAATCGACGAAGACTGCAGAGAATTCTCTCCCCCTGACCTCGACGAAGTTAAGATTGCCATATCGAAGCTCAAGTCGAATAAAACTGCTGGCGCGGACGGACTGTCTGCTGAGTTCTTGAAGGCAGCTGGGATGACCTGGTTAGGAGGCATGCACCAGCTCATCTGTAAGATATGGTCAGAGGAAATCATGCCCGAGGATTGGAGTCTCAGCATCGTTTGCCCGATCCACAAGAAAGGAGACCCCTCTGATTGCGCCAACTATAGAGGAATAAGTCTCCTTAACATCGCCTACAAAATCTTCTCTGCCGTTTTGTGTGAACGCCTGAAGCCTTTTGTAAATAAGCTGATAGGTAATTATCAGTGCGGATTCAGGCCAGGGAAGTCCACCATCGACCAAATCTTGACACTACGGCAGATCCTGGAAAAAAACAATGAATTTAATGTCGACACTCACCTATTTGTCGTCTTCAAAGCCGAGCTATACAACGCTATGTCTACCTTTAACATACCTGCTCAACTCGTGGACTATGTAGGATGTCTTTGGAGAATGCTCGCTGCTCCATCCGAATTGGTGAACACCTTACCGATAGTTTTGATGTCAAAAAAGGATTTAGGCAGGGCGATGCGCTGTCGTGTGATTTCTTCAACATCATATTGGAAATGATTGTGCAAAAATCACTGGCCAATAAAAGAGGCACACACAATCTATTTTAAATCCTCGCAAGTCCTTGCATATGCCGACGATATATGCTGGCAAAACCAAATATATGCTGTCATCAAAAACGGACGCTCAACACCGACGTCTTGGCCAGAAAGTTTGTATTGGAAGATATAAGATGGAGGAAAAGATTCAACCACGAACTTTACGGGCTGAACAGCGACATGAGTCTAGTCAGGCGTCTACGGATTCAACGCCTAGGGTGGCTGGGCCATGTAGAGCGAATGGACACCACAGCTTCGGCCTGGTGAGTCTTGTAATCCAACCCCGAGGGACGAAGAAGCAGAGGAGGGCCGTACTTAAGATGACGCACACAGGTGGAAGGGGACCTCAGCCAACTGGGTGTGCGGCAATGGAAAAGGCTAGCAAAAGATCTGGCTAGTTGGAGGGGCATGTTGGTTGAGGCCCAGATTCACCCCGAACTGTAGCGCCCGTTAAGAAAAAGAAGAGTCCATCCATCTACTGCATGAATTATTGTTTATAGCAAAAAAAATAAAATAAAATTCCTTTAAATTAGCTTTTGTGCGATGTTTTAAGACATCTTTTCCCAAAATCGAAAAAAAAATTATTTGTTTAAATAATAAAAATGGAAGGCTTCGTATGCAACAAGGGTTACAAAACAAAAATATTTTTAATACTAGATTAAGTTAGGAATACATAAGAAATCAACAAAAATCGAAGAATTAAATAATTTATTAACAAAAGATTTAGTAAAAAAAAAAAAAAAAAAAAACAAATGGAAACAGCATTAAAATTCATTGTTTTATAAAAAAAATATTTAAAAGTTGCGTTTCTATACGCGATGTACTTGGAAAAACAATTTCTTTTTTCATTGTAACACAAAAAAGCTTTACATTTTTGACAAAAGGTAAATGACCGAAAAGTAGTCATTTTGGCAAATCTGACGTTTTCTTTTAATTTCTGGGAAATGTCCGACATTGTCAAATCGAACTGATAACAATGGAAAATCCTGATATCTTTCAGGACGCTTTCTCTTTGGTCTTGCTAGTGTTTCCGTTGACGATTGTGTACGCGTTTCAAAATTGCTAATGGAAGATGTTCAAGTCGCTGGAGATGCCAGTCTAGATCCCTTATAGGGCCGTCCATGTCTTTTTAAAAGTTGTTGTGAAGTCATACAAAGACATATGAAAATCATGTTGACGACGCCAAAGAATCCACGCGTTTACTACACAAAAATCAATAATGTGGAAAAATATTCGCTTATACTATTTCTTGGACCATAATTGTATGCGATATAAGCCGAACAAAGAATCAAGCAAATCGAAACCACCCATGTATTTGTTGTAGACCTCAACAGCTTGCGGAGCAGGAATAATTGTATACTCCTTATCCTTTCTGGAGTAACGGCTCTTGCTAACAACTGGATTCCAACATAAGGTGACAATAAAGTTACTATATTATTGTCAAACCAGGTCACCAAGCTCAATTTTACTCCGTCTATAGTGGCTACCTTTTCGATCATGCTTCCATGTCCCTGCTTTATCAGTTGTTCTATCGGGATTCTTGAGTTTGGAACTCGGTTGACATGAATGCCACCATCCCAATAAATTGTTCCAGTTCTTTTTTGGTTATATTTGCTGGCTTATCTTGGAGCTTTTTTATTCGATTCCTCAATTATGAATGTCAACAAATCATCATTAAAAAAAAAAACTTAAAAGAGTCTGATGGTGTCTCAAGGTGCTTTACATATTCTGGAAGTTCAGTCGATCCTGCAAATTGAAATAAGTCTTCACCGTAATTAGGGAGGTGTGCCCTTTTCCACGATAGTTGTTCATTGTTTTCCTTGCCTTTCGCGGATTTTGATTTTAGCTTTACAAGGGACTCATCATCTGAATCTGATTCCGTTTCTTCCACTGTAATGTTGTCGCATTGATCAGTGAAATGCAACTCTGTCTCTAACTCCACATCTGAATCCCCAGCCCATTCATCTTCGGTTCGCGACCCATCTCCTGGAATGGGATTAACTAATAACGAGCCTCCATAAAAACGACGGGTTTTCATTTTTTTTTAAACAAACTCAAAGTAAACTGAATCTCCAACAAACTAAACAGTAAAAAGTAAAACGAAAAAGCATACGCACCAAAAGAAGAGGTAACTGAACAAATTGTGTAGTTTTTCAACCCCTTGTTGCATACGAAGCCAAATATGGCTTGCGCAGTTTTACCTCTCAAACTGTTAAACGAATTGTTAAACGAAGTGTGCTCTTCGAACATGTCAAATGAATGTCAATGATATGAATAAATTTTTCGTTCTTCTTCTGTCAACAATCATACGAACAAGTCGTGTTGTATTTCAAGAATTACTGAAATCCTTCCTCATCAATATCAGGTTATGGGCCCAGAAAGAAGTAGATGCTTCTATACGGTTCAGTAAATTCTGCACGCTAAGAAGAAGGTTTTCTTTTTGTAATTATCTGCGAAGTTTCAATATATTTTTCTTTGCATTTTCATCTGATCGGAATCAGAGCCTTTGTTGAGGTTAGGCTTCCATTGTAATTCATTTTTCTTATTAAAGCAAAAATGAGTGTGCAATTGCCGTTCGATCGATTGAAAGGCAGAGAAAATTTTGCAGTTTGGAAGGTCGGTGCCAGAGCACATTTAATTACAAAAGGATTATGGAAATTTTGTGAAACATCAGTCACAGAGGCAACATCAACGGAAAATTTGGCAAAAGATGAAAAAGCTATTTGCCACATATGTTTTATGAAAATTATTGTGGACATAAATACAAAAGAGATTCAGAAAAATATATTCAGGGAGGATGTTAAACGAATTGTTAAACGAAGTGTGCTCTTCGAACATGTCAAATGAATGTCAATGATATGAATAAATTTTTCGTTCTTCTTCTGTCAACAATCATACGAACAAGTCGTGTTTTATTTCAAGAATTACTGAAATCCTTCCTCATCAATATCACAAACGAGCAAGACATATTTTTTCTTTTGATACAAATTTATTAGTGGCAAAAGCAAATAAATATCTTATCACAATATATTTTTTATTGTCACTTAAATCACCTTGCAATAAAGTTATTACTTTTTAAAATGAGATAATTGTTCACACATTCGTTTTCAACGACAACAATCACATCACTGACCTGCAAACAGTAATAACTTCCTTGTTGTGTGTCGCATTCGTACAAAAACTACCGTTATGTGTTCTCGAAGACTCATGAAAAGAATTGTGTCGGACAAGCATAAAAGTGAAAAGCCATATTTGGCTTCGTATGCAGGGCTTCAAGAACGTCACTCCGAAAGCAATAATAGAATGGCTAGAAAAGCTAAAGGTGGAGAGGACTCTCATAGAGTTGATTAGCGAGTTACTTTTAACACGCAAAATCCACTCTAGATTGGGAAGCCAAGCAACCACCAGAGTGGTTACCAGGGGAACCCCATTACCATTTCGATCTCAGGCAAATGCCTACCCCTACTGAATGACCGTATGAAAACGGCATTCACCATACTTTGCAATTGAATGACCGTATGAAAACGGCGTTCTCCATACTTTGCAAATGGGCGCAAAGCAATGGGCTCAGGGTAAGTCACCAGAAGACGGAGCTTGTGCTATTCACCAGAAGCACAAAATTCGGGAATACTGCCAGTCACTTTGCTTGGCACCAGGTTAACCTTCCCCTCCAGTGCCAAATACCTTGACATTGTACTAGACAGGAAACTAACCCGGAAGAACAACGCAACCGAGAGAGCAAAAAAAGCAACTATAGCTTTCTACACCTGCAAGAAAGCCTTAGACAAAAAATGGGGATTCAATCCCAAGCTCACCCTATTGCTCGACATTACAGTCGTTAGACCTATACTAGTGTATGTAGTGATAGTCTGGTGGACTGCACTGGACAAAACAAGATACCGTGGTGCAGTGGTTAACATCATCGACCGCCGAGCGGAAGGACAGGATAACTACGGCAGAAAACTCGGACCACATAGAAAAAATGTAGGACAATCTACCCGGACAGACCGAACTAGCCCCGCCAAACGCAACCTCGCAGGAACTGCGTGGATTTCTACACTGACGGATCAAAAACCAAGAACGGAGTGGGTAGTGGAGTATTCTGCAGACAACCAACGGTTAACAAAGCTCTAAAATTACCAGATCACTGCAGCGTCTTTCTGGTGAAGCTGTTGGCAATAAAGGCGGCTCTGTCTTGGCTGAAGTGGATCGTGATATCCAATAAGGATATCCGAATTCTCACGGATAGTCAAGCAGCCTTGAAGTCGCTGGAGTCCTATGGTACACCTCAAAAACTAGTCTCACCAGGACACAGCGACATCCCAGGTAACGAGAGAACCGACACACTCGCCAGGCAAGGAACGACGCAACAATCAATCATGGCATGTGAGGGAATACCCCATGCAGGCATTAAACGTAATCTCACAAATTTCGCCAGGGCTGAGACGAACATGAGATGGACCCAGGGACACACCTGCCTCATCACCAGGCAAATCTGGCCCCCCCAATTCCCTAAAAAGAACTGACATCTATAAAATCATTGGTGTCATCACCGGTCACTGCCTCATTGGCAGTCACGCGCAAAAAATAGGAATAGTTCTCAATGATTTCTGCAGAAGCTGCTTACACGAAGAGGAGGTGGAATCCATTCACCACATTCTCTGCGCCTGCCCGGCATTCTGCAAATTCTGAAAACGATACCTAGGATCTTACTTCCTTTACGACCTGACAGGTGTTCAGCAAGTAGGGATATCTGACCTTCTTAACTTTTTAAGAAGCACAACGAGTCTCTCTGGCCTAGGTGTATTCTTCTCTATTTGGGGAAGGGTACGAACATAACTACCTACCTAACTAGACACAGAAATATAGAGGTTGGGGAAAGTGCCAAACAAGACAAACTCAGATTGATAAAAAATATTGCACTGGATGCAGAACGGGCCATTACCAAAAATGATCTGAGAGGAGCGTACTCTGCGTACTCAGACCCAATATTCCATCAATTGCAGACAAGGATGGCAACCTGTTATCCACAACGGAAAATCAATTCCAGCATTGAAACGAACGATGATGTTAATGTGAAAGCACAGGATCTTACAATGGTTTTCCCAGTTCGACGACGCAATCCCAACCGACTAATCTCTACCGAGCCGCAATCATTGCCAGAACTGTTAATCGCAATAAACACATTAAAGAAACATAGATCTGCGGTATCTGACAATATCCTGGCTGAAATTTTGAAACATGGTAGTGATAACATATCTCCCATACTGCTTCGTATACTTAGATTGGTCAAATAACTGAACCCCAGACACATGAAAGAGGGTGTAATAGTAACTCCAAAAATGGGGTGACTTCGGCCAGTGTAAAAAATACTAAAAATTGGAGATATAACACTATCGAACACAATCTAAAAAAAAAAAAAAAAACGCTTGCGCTAATCATCCTGAATCATATTAATCCGCACCTATACAATCAACCGAGGACGCATTGATCATACGAATGCCATACGCATTATAATCGACCAATCCGTGGAATGGCGATAAACGCTCTTTTTAGTGTTTACAGATTTCGAGCGATGTTTTGATATGCTTAGAAGAGATCTGGACAGCTTTAAGCAACAAAGAAATCTGGGATAAGATTATCAAAGTCATCCAAGCTCTGTATGATGATAATGCGGAAAATAGAGCCCTCTCAATGGAAAAAGTGACAAGGTCTCTCAAATTACCACTGGTGAGCATCAGGATTGCGCATTGTCACCACATTTATTCATCACGGTGGTTGACGCAGTGCTAGCTGCAACGAACGGCCTTGCATCGGTAGAACGATTTCGACTACGCTGACAACATTTATCTCTTGTCACACGCATTGTGACATAAGAA
Source organism: Eumerus sabulonum (assembly GCA_951905685.1). NCBI lineage: Eukaryota > Metazoa > Arthropoda > Insecta > Diptera > Syrphidae > Eumerus > Eumerus sabulonum. The sequence goes on from OX645060.1 coordinate 90,540,920, forward strand.
AGCCAAATTGGAGACACTTATCAGTGTGGCAAACGCAGTAGGGTTCAAAATAAATGCGTCCAAAACTAAAATGATGCGAATTGGAACCACCGATCAAGACCTCCTTAACCATCAACATCGACGGTAAGTCAAATACAATTGAAGAAGTGAACTATGTAGTTCCGCTACTTAGGGAATATGTATATGTATAATAGTTGCCAAGAATGGCGGTTCTGATGCCAATATTAACGCTAGCATAGTCAAAGCCAGAACACGAACCTATAAACTCGGCAAAGTAGGGCACTGGTTATAACTATTCAAAAGTTGGTTTAGTTCGGCAATCCACTGGAAACTAATGTAGATATCCACGGATGCACTCTCTCCGCAGATTTTTTAAATGTGATGACGTGTCGATTTTTTGTAATTTGAGAGCCATCTGCAAATCTTTTAGAAAACCTAGAAACTGCGCAAAAGATTTGGCTTTTTCCTTCAACATGAAACCCCGGGACAGGAACGATTTGACCTCTAGCCTGACAAATCCATTCAAGCGAGGACTCCTCAAGACGGGGAAATTACCCCTGGCGTCCTCCACAGCTTGAATAACATACTTTTTCTCGCTTATGGAAAGACACGTGTTGTTTCTTGCAACAGGTACAGTCCATTTTGAATTAAAAAAATTACTGTAAACAAGACTGGATATGTATCTGTATAATTTTTGATAATTGCAACGCTTTTTTTTTCTTGTTTTAGCCAAAAATATAATACTCTAACTTACCTAGAATATTTATACCAATATTTGTGTGACTAATATTTTGTGATCCGGCATTAGACGGATGTAATGGATGAGATGAATCTGTAGCATTTGTCAAATAAGCTCCAAACTTAAGTTGTGCTTCTGTACCATCCATAACTGAAAATACCCAATTCCAAGTCTGCTTGAGTCGAGCCTCTAACATTAGCTAAAAGGATTTAGAGAGAACGAAAATAAATTCGGGTGCATTAATATTATTTAATAGCTATGGCAAACTTACTTGTAGTTCAACTGCCTCACAATGAGTAACTTTTAAATGACTTTCAATGTCATGGTTTAATATATATGTTATTAAATTAAATAAGTCAGAAATTTGCCGAATAATTATTCCAAATGCCCGAGCAAGGCTACTCGCTGTAGTAGCCATAGTATGAGTTTCCTGAGACTGTGTGGTAAGAGATGAGTTTGGCATAGCAGTCCGCCGTAAGGCTAATGGGTCTATAAAAACTAGTCCGGATCCAGCAGGAAGGCGCATTGAAGAGCGTCCACCTGGTTCCCTATTACGTATGGCCCAATGAACTGATGACTGTGTAGTATTTGTTCTTCCATTATTACTAATAACTCTTCTTTCTACTTGATTATCAATAAAAGTATATCCTTCTTCAGAGTTTTCATCCGTGTCCCCTTCATCAGAACCTTCTTCATCAGGAGGTGAAGAATCACCAGAATCATCATCTATATAAAAAGATAAATAGAAAATTAAAGTGTAAATTCATTGTTATATACATATGTAATACCAATATGCATATAGATATGTATATCTATGTATGTACATATATTGGCGTATGTTGTGTGTGATTTTATTTTCCCATAGGAGAAAGGGAGCTACAATTTATTGCCGGTTCCGAACGGCGAAATTCGAGAAGTTTTTTTTTGACGGTGTCGGCATAAGATCCAGTGTCGTCGGCGTCAGGGGCCAATATATACAGGGTGCCCCACGAGTGTTGAGCCAAAAAGCTAGAGCGTGTAGGTCTGGTCAAGACAAAAAAAAAAAAAACGTACGGGAGAGAGGGGGGTATATTCCCCCGTTTAGGCGGGAGGGGTAATTTTCTAAAAAATTGACTTAATTTCGAAAAAAAAAATATTAAAAATCAACGGTTACATCCACACTGCCGTGATATACTTTTTTGTAAAGCCAGAAACCTCTTCTTTCATTTTGTTTTTAAACGAAACTGTTTTAAGGCATACTTTTTGAGAAATTAATTTTCAAACTCAAAATTTTGAAAAAAAAAAAATGACAAAAAAAAATCTAACTAATTTTTTTCAAAACTTTATGTAATTAAGTACTAATTTTTTTTCAAGAATTAAATCCTCTTATTAGTTTTCAGTTCAAAACAGAAAACCGGATGCAAAAATGTCTTGCAGTTTTTGAGCAATTAAAAAAAAACCCAAACCACTTTTTTCTAAGAAAAACCTTTTTTTTTTTGGTTTTAACGCGGCTAGACTTTTAGGCAAATTAATGCATGAAACATTGAACTGGTGTAACTTCTCGGTATGAATCACTATCCATACTCTAGATTTGGGCACTCCAAGCATAATAGCTATCCTCTTTGTACTAAGGGAGGGATACGTCGGACCAAATCCAAAATTCTTTCATCTATGGTTGCTGATCCATCTATAATTAATCTTTCGCTTCTTCGATGCTCTAGCACTCCGTGCTCTCGCAGACGTAGGTGGATTCTTGAAAACATGCTACGACTGGGACACCTCCGATTGGGATCTTTCAGCGTAGAGCATTTCGGCTTCACGATCTCGACCATCAGCTATACGCTGAAAGATATCCCAATCGGAGGTGTCCCAGTCGTAGCATGTTTTCAGGAATCCACCTACGTCTGCGAGAGCACGGAGTGCTAGAGCATCGAATTAGCTTCATACAACAAAGGTTTGTACCTTCATTTATGGTTTTGCCTTTGAACGACGACAATCGTCTGCAAATACATCCATTCTAGTTTCAATCGCCGCTTTCAGGGCGACATTAGAGATTCAATCTGGTCCAGGGGCTTTTTTGTTTCTGAACCTTTAACATGCCTCAAGGATCTCTTGTGGAGTTATCTAGGAACTTGCTGGGCTGTTGTAGAGGACTCGTTATCCAATGGAATTTCCGGCTGCCGTGGGAATAGACATTCGACTATTTGTTCCAATACATCTGTACGTGTGGGAGATGGTGCTCGAAAAAACTTTTAGTTTTTTCATCACCACTTGGTACACTGTTCCACAGGGATCTTCATCCAACCTGTTGCATAGGTCGGCGATAGCGCCCATCACACTATTGGGGTAGCTCTAATAGTAGGGGTGAGGCTTTGTTCAGTTTTCTCCTTAGTACTAACCTAGTTATATGCAATCGGGGTAATTCACCAACATTTATTACTAGTAACAGAAGGGAAGTCTTAGACATAACGCTTATAAATGGTAACGGTACTGCGGAAATCTCAAATTGGAGAGTATCTGACAAAGCATTACTTTCTGATCACAGTTGGATTCTCTTCGACTTGAATTTCCGTAGGCCGGACAGGAAAGACTTTCGGAATTCGCTGAAGGCGAATTGGCAGAGTTAAGGCGGAGCTGGGTGGGACCCTTAACCGACCTCCGGAAGGGAACCCCGGCTCCACGGAAGACATCGATGAGATGGTATTAAACCCTACCAGCAAGCTAAATCGGTCATTTGAGAAGGCATGTCCTGCCAGACGACCCAGTAAAAGAAACCACCTACCATGGTGGAATGCTAAAATAGCGGAGCGGCTTCGTATCTCTAGGCTTAGTTGGAATCTGGCAAAAGAGGGGACCATTGAATGGTCAACCTATAGAGATAGTGTTAAGAGGCTCAAAAAAGAAATTAGATTGGCCAAGAAAGACTCTTGGAGAAGCTTCTGCGGCTCTATTGAATCATGTACGGGCGCAGCTCGTCTGAGGAAGACCCTTGCAAAAGCTCCCACACAGATGTCCTCTATAAAGAGATCTGATGGTAGCTGGACAGACTCAAACGAGAGCGTGCTTGATTCTCTACTGAAATGTAATTTCCCTGGCTACGAGGATACATGAATCTTCAATTCGGCGGGCACGCTGCCAAGGGAATGTATTGAACATGAGACAGTCGATTAGATTGTGACGGAGAAAAAGATCCTTTGGGCAATCAAGTCTTTTGACCCCTACAAGGCGCCGGGAATGAATGGGATCTTTCCAATCATGTGAAATCCTTCTTCCATGGCTGAAGCGCATCTACTCCTGGTGCCTCAGGATGGGTTATATTCCTCAAGCGTGGAGGGAAGTTAAGGTGGTTTTCATACCCAAGTCGGGTAAAGTCAACCATACTACTGCAAAGGACTTTAGGCCTATTAGTCTATCGTCCTTCCTGATGAAAACGCTGGAACGAATAATAGACTTGTACGTAAGGGAAGAGATTGGGGACGGTTATCTGTCACAATTACACAATGCGGTAGATACTACTCTGCATAGGGTAGTCTATACGATAGAAAAATCGCTCAGTATCAAGGAATTCACTCTAGGTGCCTTCCTGGACATTGAGAGTGCCTTTAATAACGTTAGTACCGAGGCAATAGTGTCCAGCCTTCATATGGCCCAAATAAACCCGGGTGTATGCAGTTGAATTGGGCAAATGCTGGGTACTCGTATAGTAAATTCGACGATAGGGAGAGCATGCGGAAGGGTGAGAGTAAATAAAGGTACACCACAAGGTGGCGTTCTGTCACCCCTCCTATGGCTCCTTGTGGTCGACGGAATGGCCAAGATTCTGGAGACAGAGGGTTTTAATGTCACGGCCTACGCCGATGACATTGCCATTTTAGTCTCTGGAAAATTTCCGCAGGTCCTCAGTGATAGACTAAGCTATGCACTGATGTTAGTGGATAACTGGGTCTAGGGGCGAGGCCTGGGAGTAAATCCGGTGAAAACAGAGGATTTTCTCTTTTCTTTACAAGGAAAAGATCTGTACCAAGATACACCTACTCCCGTATGAATGGTATAGATCTGATCCCTGGAAAATCTGCCAAATATCTTGGTGTAATCCTGGACTCCAAACTTAGTTGGCGAGAAAATATTGAGGAAAGAATCAAAAAGGCCTACGTGGCACTATATTCGTGAAAGGCCTTTGGAAAGACATGGGGCCTCAAACCGAGGTTAGTAAGTTGGTTGTACACTGCGGTGGTGAGACCTATCCTAGTCTATGGCTCGGTTGTCTGGTGGTAGGCGCTTGAGAAAAGTGTCATCTTCAGAGTGTGTCAAAGGTTCAAAGGGCAGGCTGTCTAGCGGTGACGGGATCTATGAAGTCCACACCAATGGCGGCTCTTGAAGTCATGCTGAACCTCCCACCCCTGGACATATACTGCGAAAGCGCCGCAACCAGGACTGCGCTAAGACTACAGGAATCCGGTCTCTGGAAAAGGAGTCCTCACGGACATGCATCAGTCTTGGATCGATGGGCCGTCTCGAGATTCAGAACCGTAACGGACTATATCACCCGAATTCCTTCCTGGGAAAGGAGATTCTCTATTAGAATTCCCTCCAGGGAGGAATGAACCGGTGATTTGGTACGCACGGAAAGTGAACTGGCATTCTACACCGCGGGATCCAAAATGGATGTTAGCACCGGAGCCGGAGTCTACTTTAGGGATATGCATCGCTCCTACAGGCTCGATGATGGATGCAGTTTCTTCCAAGCTGAGGTCTTCGCTATCAAGCAGGCGGCGGACCTGATCAGCAAAGTGAATATCTCAGGAAAAAGGATCAGCATCTATGTTGACAGCCAGGCAGCCTTTAAGGCTCTGCAGGCAGCATGGATAAGATCCAAACTCGTCAAACTCTGCAAGGAGAAGTTAGAAGAGATACCCAATGTAAATGAGGTGACCCTTTGCTGGGTACCTGGTCATATGAATATCTCCGGAAACGAGAGGGCGGACGAGCTGGCTAGGGTGGGGTCAAGTGCTAACATTGCGCAGATCTCAGCTGGGGCCAAAGCACCACTCAGTGCGCTCTACAGGGAGATAGAGACGGAGTTATTAGTGAAAGCCAATAAGCGATGGTGTCGCTTAGATACATGCGCAACGGCGAGATCGACTTGGCGCGTCTACCATGCAGCTCGGCTAAAATTCTTTCATCTGTGGTTGCTGATCCATCTGTAATTGATCTTTCGCTTCTTCGATGCTCTAGCACTCTGTGCTCTCGCAGACGTAAATGGATTCTTGAAAACATGCTACGACTGGGACACCTCCGATTGGGATCTTTCAGCGTAGAGCATTTCGGCTTCACGATCTCGACCATCAGCTATACGCTGAAAGATATCCCAATCGGAGGTGTCCCAGTCGTAGCATGTTTTCAAGAATCCACCTACGTCTGCGAGAGCACGGAGTGCTAGAGCATCGATTTAGCTTCATACAACAAAGGTTTGTACCTTCATTTATGGTTTTGCCTTTGAACGACGACAATCGTTCATATTGCGGCGTTAACAACAGTCGCTTGGATGTTTTGGGAAATATCAGTTCACTTATACATTTTGATAACTTTTTAATTAATTCACAATTACTTGTAGTGAAAAATTATTCCATGAGCTACCCTATTGTACTGGGTCTGAGACTTTATTGGAAACATTGGCATGGTGTTGCAGTTACCAGAAAAGAAGGAACACCTACATACTGAAACCATCAAAGAATCGTCTATCATCAAGAATCACCATATTTCACACTCTCTTCAGCAGATTCCTACACAAATTATTTTATCGGATAGCAACGTGAGTACTGTAAGTGAAGACATTGAATTTATTAATCAGATTTTAAATATTGATATAAATTATGACAAAAACGTTTTTGATTAAACGATAAGATATCCGCGAAAGTCGAAGAAAGTGTTAGAGAAAGCGTTAAAGATATAGTTCAAGGGATTTATGAGGAAAATCAATACGTTACTAATCCGGTAGAAGATGATTTTAAGATGAGGATAACACTATCGAACGACATTCCATTCCGTTGCCCAACAAGAAGGTTACCGTATTCCCACAAAATTGAATTAGAAAAGATAATAAATGATTTACTTAGTAAAGGTATCATACGTGAATCCTGTTCTGAATATGTTTCACCAATAGTTTTGGTCCAAAAAAGAAGTAAGGAACTATGGTTGTGTGTAGACTTCCGCGAACTTAATAGAATAACTTTACGCGACAATTATCCTTTACCTTTGATCGAGGATCATATTTATCGCCTCAGAAGTAAAAGATACTTTACTACATTAGATTTAAAAAACGGCTTTCATCATGTTCCACTGGCTGAGGATTCGATGAACCTTTTGGCCTAAAGAATGCGCCTTCTGTGTTTGAGTGCCATATGAAGCACGTATTTGGGGAATTGATTTCAAAGTCCAAAATCCTTACCTATCTGGACGATATTCGTATAGCTACTAAGGATCTGGAAGAGCATCTCGATACACTTAAAGAAGTTATGCACATTATTAGGAGAAAGGGACTCAAATTGAGATTCGACAAATGTTTGCAAAGTGATATTACTTATTTGGGATATAAGATAAACGAAACAGGCGTAAGGCCAAATGATATGAATCTCAAGGCTGTTAGTGAATTCCCGCTGCTATCTTCTCCCAAGACCGTACAGTTTTTTAGGACTCTGTTCCTATTTTAGAAAGTTTATTAAACATTTCGCAAACATAGCTAGGCCTCTCTACGACCTTTTAAAGAAAGATGCACCTTTTGTTGTTGGTACTACAGAAATTGAAGCATACGAGATCTTAAAAGCTAAACTAATGGCAGCAACTGTTTTGTCTATTTATAGTTCGCACAATGCGACTGAACTGCATTGTGATGCCAGTAGTATAGGTTTTGGAGCTGTATTACTCCAAAAACAGGAAGACAACAAATTTCACCCAGTCTTCTACTTCTCTAAGCGTGCGACGGAAGCAGAGAGTAGATGTCATAGTTATGAGTTGGAAACATTGTCGATAACTTACGCTTTAAAACGATTTCGAATATACCTTTTAGGGATACCCTACAAGATCGTGACAGATTGTCAAGCCCTCGCATTAACCCTAAAAAAAAAATGCTTAATCCGCGTATATCACGATGGGCATTGGAATTACAATCGTTTGATTATACCATCGAACATAGAAACGCTGATCGTATGTCACATGCTGACTCTCTCAGTAGATCTTTCAACATCCTTCATATCGATGATGAATCCTTTGAGTTTGTGTTGGCAGCAGCTCAAAAATAGGATCCCAAGATTGTTTCAATTGCTTCCGAACTAGAAAAAACGAAAGCGCTTATTTCGAGATGATTAATGGTCTTATTTATCGTAAAGTGAAAGACAAAGTTCTTTTCTACGTCCCTTCACACATTGAACATCTGTCTTGCATTTATTGGTTTCCGAAAATGAAACACAAGATAAGAACTGTCATTAAAGAATGTTTAAAATGTACATATTTTCACCCGTATCTGGAAAACTTGAAGGTATCTACATCCAAAACCTATAAGAAATTATCCATTTGACACTTTACGTATTGACTATCTCGGTCCAACATCAAGTTCTCGGACAAAAAAGTGTCATCTTTTTGTTTTGGTTGATGGTTTTACCAAATTATATCCTGTAAGAAGCACTCAAAGTAAGGAAGCTATCCTTTATCTAAAATCCTTCTTTGAGAACTATTCCAGGCCAAACCGAATAATTTCTGATCGTGGGTCGTGTTTTACCTCAAATGAATTCTCGGAATTTATTAAAGAAAACAATATCGTACATGTTAGGGTCGCCACCCACTCGCCTCAGTCGAATGGGCAAGTGGAGCGACTTAATCGCGTCCTTATTCCTATGCTAGCGAAGGAGTGTGAATCAAATACGATTCGTGATTGGGACAAGCATATAGTTAAGGTCGAATTTGCCATAAATAATACTGTAAATCGAAGTAGATGTTTTACTCCTAGTATGCTTCTATTTGGTATGGATCAGAATGGAGCACTTTGCGACAAAATCCAAGAGTATCTCAATGAACATATAGGAGTTTCTCAATCCAGAAGAGAAAAAATTCGAAACGAGGCCGAAGAAAATATCACTAGAGAGCAAATACGTAATAAAACTTACTGTGACCGCCGCCATAAAAGTCCTAAGCGGTACAATGTTGATAAAACGTTGGCACAACTCCGGGTATAAACAAAAAACTATTGGCTAAATTTAAGGGCCCATATGAAGTATGATGATGACACGGGATCGAATCCCGACACAGCCATGTCATCGAACGTGTTTTTCACGGTGTTTCTCCTCAGTGGGGTTCTGACAAAACCCCCTGTAGTAAAATTGTCATGAAAAGCTTCTCGAAATTCGCCGTTCGGAACCGGCAATAAACTGTAGGTCCCTTCATGGACTGTAACGCCAACATACATACATACATATGAAGTAAGGGAAGTTTTGCCGAACGATCGGTATGTTATAAAAGACATTGAAGGATTACAGCTGACTAGGTTACCATACGGGTCACTATCTTGTAGTAGCCAAGATGCGCTTACGGATATCACGAACGCAGCGGAGTAGAGTAAGAATACAAAGTTATGACGACGGAAAGCTACTATCGCCAGAAACCGCTCGTGCTTTTACCGATCGCGCCTCCCTTAAGCTCTCCAATACACCTCAATCCTCCACGCTGTCAATAGAACACCTGGTTCGATGACGAATGCAGAAGGGTTCACACAGCGAAGCAGGATGCATATAAGGCCTCGCTGCATAAAAGAACAAGAGCAGCTCGTGAGCTCTACGAGTTTAAAAGAAGGGAGGAGCATAAGCTTCTTAGAAGAAAGAAGAAAGAGCACGAGAAGCGCACGATTGAGGATTTGGAAAGGTGTTACTGCAGGCGTGATGCCAGCAACGACCCCTGTTTAAATGCCCGGGTCAAGTTGACATTCGGCCTCCTCGCGGCGCCCTCTGGATAGCCTCTTCAACAACCGTTGGGAGGTAAACAAACGTATGCAGCGAAAAAACCCCGACCAGAATGGCGGTTGTGCGGCGGGCTAACAATCCGCCCACGTAAAAAAAGCCTAAAGTTATGAATGAGCAAGATGCCTCGGATACACGGACGGATACTCGACGACGACAACGCACGAAAAAGGAACACGATTTGCGAGTATGCTCCTGGAATGTCAGAACCCTGTACACTCCCGGAGCTGCTCATAAACTAGAAGGAATCCTCATGCAGTACAAGGCGGATATTACTGCGGTCCAGGAAATACGCTGGATAGGAAACGGTATGATTAGGAAGAAAAATTGCGACATTTATTACAGCTGTCACAAAAAGTTGCACTTAATGGGATGCGGATTTGTCGTGGGAAAGCGGTTAAGGTCGAAGGTCATCGACTTTAAACCTATAAGTGATCGCCTGGCTGTGATCCGCATCAGAGGCAGATTTTATAACATCAGCCTTATATGTGCACACGCCCCTACCGACGAGGCTGAAGACCCTATTAAGGAGGACTTCTATGACCTCCTGGACAACGCCTACGGAGCTTGCCCTCCGACATTTATTACAGCTGTCACAAAAGGTTGCACTTACTGGGATGCGGATTTTTCGTGGGAAAGCGGTTAAGGACGAAGGTCATCGACTTTAAACCAATAAGTGATCGCCTGGCTGTGATCCGCATCAGAGGCAGATTTTATAACATCAGCCTTATATGTGCACACGCCCCTACCGACGAGGCTGAAGACCCTATCAAGGAGGACTTCTATGACCTCCTGGACAACGCCTACGGAGCTTGTCCGGAGTACGATGTAAAAATCGTGCTCGGGGATTTCAACGCCAAAATCGGAAAGGAAAACACCCTTCGCGGAGTGATCGGAAAGCACAGCCTCCACGATACAACAACAGATAACGGCTTCCGACTCGCTGACTTTGCGACAGCTCGTAATGCGGTGATAAGTAGTACAAGATTTCCTCGCAAGCGAATCCACACAGCAACCTGGCGATCTCCGGACGGTCGAACCGCCAACCAAATCGACCATGTGCTCATTGACGCAAGGCACGCGTCAAACATCCTGGATGTGCGAACATTCAGAGGGGCAAATGTCGACTCTGACCACTTCCTCGTAGCAGCAAGATTCAGAGCTCGACTGTCCAATGTTAGAAAGCTGCACCAGCCCATCAGGAGGAGGTTCGACATTGGGCGCCTGAGCACACCGGAGGTTGCCAGAGTCTACAGGGAGCAGCTGAGCGAAAGACTCTACGGTATGCCTACGTCGAACACAAATGCCAATAATATGTGGCTGCATTGCCGCTCAGCCATTCAGGAAGTAGCCGAAACCACCTTAGGATACCTACCACCCCCGACAAGAAACCCGTGGTATGATGGCGAGTGTGAGCAGAAAAAGGCAGCAACCGACGAGGCGTACCAAAAGGCGCTGCAGAGGAAAACCAGGGCAGCGCGAGAAGAGTACCGAGCCAGAAGAAGGGAGGAGAAGAAACTACTGCGACAAAAGAAAAGAATCTTCGCAGCCTCCAGGGTATCGAGGAGTCTAAGGATAAACATAAAATACGAGCCTTTTACAAGAAAGCCAAAGGCCTTGCAGGAGGCTTCAAAAAGGGCACCCTGGCTCTTCGAAACTGCGAGGGTAATCTTGTCACCGACCCGCAGGGAATAGTGGATGTATTTAAGCAGCACTTCCAGCAGCTGCTTAACGAGCATGACCAAGAGAGAGTGGTAGGGACCGAGGAAATCCCAACTCCAGCCGCTGAAGTAGTCCTCCCACCCAGCATAGAAGAAGTCGGCACAGCTATTCAGAAGCTGAAGAACAACAAGGCCACAGGCTCAGATGGCTTGCCATCAGAGCTCTTCAAGGCTGGCGGCGATGTTCTGGTAGGGAGCATGCACCAGATCATCTGCAGAATTTGGGAAGATGAGAGCATGCCCGACGACTGGAATACCAGCTCTATATGCCCCATCCACAAAAAAGGCGATCCTACCTCTTGCAAGAACTATAGAGGTATATCCCTGCTCAATGTCGCATACAAGATCCTGTCCAGCGTATTGTGTGAACGTCTAAAACCATTTAGCACCGCACTAATCGGCAGCTACCAGTGCGGCTTCCGGCCCGGCAAATCAACTATAGACCAAATTTTCACACTTCGACAAATCCTGGAAAAGACCAACGAGTTTCAAATCGATACACACCATCTTTTCATCGATTTCAAAGCCGCATACGACAGCATTCATCGTGAAGCACTGTTGGGGGCGATGGCCGAATTCGGGATCCCGGTAAAACTGATCCAGTTGTGTCGTGCCACGCTAAAAAACACGCGATGCACCGTGCAACTCGGTTCTAGGACCTCGGAACCATTCGAAACATGCACCGGATTTCGGCAAGGAGATGCGCTGTCATGTGACTTCTTCAACCTGGTGCTGGAGCAGATAGTGCGACGGGCAGGCGTCAACAGGGAAGGCACTATCTTTTACAAGTCCATCCAGCTGCTAGGATACGCGGATGATATCGACATCATCGCGTGTTCTCGCCGTGGCATTGTGGAAGCATTCACGGCGATTGAAGAACAGGCGAAACGAGTTGGTCTTAAGATCAATGAGGACAAAACGAAATACATGCTGTCAAGCAAAAACCAATCCGTCGCTCACCACCTGGGACAAAACATAACAATTGACAGCTACAATTTCGAGGTAGTTAAGGAGTTTGTCTACCTCGGGGCAAACGTAAATTCCACAAATGACACCACAGTGGAGATCCGGCGTAGAATCGCCCTTGGCAACCGCTGCTACTTCGGCTCGTCCAAACAACTGGGGTCAAAACTCCTCACTCGAAAGACCAAAGTCATGCTTTACAAAACGCTCATTCTGCCAGTCTTGCTGTACGGAGCCGAAAGCTGGACGATAAGCAGGACAGCGGAGCTGATTTTGGGTTCTTTCGAAAGAAAAATTCTGCGCCGGATATTTGGTCCTGTCTGTGAGGAAGGTGAATGGAGAAGAAGACACAACCGCGAACTCTACGAGCTGTACCAAGATGTGGATGTAGTTCGGAAGGCAAGGACCCGTCGACTACACTGGCTCGGCCACATCGAGCGCATGGACATCAACGCTCCAGCTAAGAGGGTCTTCGACTCCGAGCCTCCTGGTTCGAGAAGAAGAGGAAGACCGAACCTCCGGTATAAAGACCAAGTAATCGCGGATGTAAGACATCTTGGTCTTGACAACTGGAAGCAGCGTGCCCGGGACCGTCAAGGATGGAAGGCAGCTATAGCTCAGGCTCAGATCCTCCATGGATCGCAGGCCTGATAAGTAAGTAAGTAAGTTACTGCAGGCGTGACGTTCGAAAGTTTTATCAACAGATAAAGCGAACATGCCACGGTTATAAAGCCAGAACGGAAGCCTGCAGGGATGAGTACGGACACCTAGTAGTGGAACCACAGTCGATGCTGAGAATATGGAAAAACCACTTCTGCAGACTGTATAACGGCGATGTTAGTCAATATACCGCTGTCAGGCAGAATGATCCATTTCTAATCGACGGAGACCGCAGAGAATTCTGTCCCCCTGACCTCGACGAAGTTAAGATTGCCATATCGAAGCTCAAGTCGAATAAAGCTGCTGTCGCAGACGGACTGTCTGCTGAACTCTTCAAGGCAGCTGGGGATGACCTGGTTGGGAGCATGCACCTGCTAATCCGTAAGATATGGTTAAAGGAAAGCATGCCCGAGGAATGGAGTCTCAGCATCGTATGCCCGATCCACAAGAAAGGAGACCCCTCTGATGGCGCCAGCTATAGAGGAATAAGTCTCCTTAACATCGCCTACAAAATCTTCTCCGCCGTTTTGTGTGAACGCCTGAAGCCGTTCGTAAATAAGCTGATTGGTCCTTTTCAGTGCGGTTTCAGGCCAGGAAAGTCCACCATCGACCAAATCTTCACACTACGGCAGATCCTGGAAAAAACCAATGAAGTTCAAGTCGATAGTCACCACCTATTTGTCGACTTCAAAGCCGCATACGACAGCGTAATTAGAGACGAGCTATACAACGCTATGTCTACCTTTGACATACCTGCTAAACTCGTCAGACTATGCAGGATGACTTTGGAGAATGCTCGCTGCTCCATCCGAATCGGTGAACACCTTACCGATAGTTTTGATGTCAAAAAAGGACTTAGACAGGGCGATGCGCTCTCGTGTGATTTCTTCAACATCATATTAGAAATGATTGTGCAAAATTCACTGGCCAATACAAGAGACACAATCTATTTCAAATCCAAGCAACTCTTTGCATACGCCGCACTCTGGGGCAGAATGGCCTAATTAGTGGCAAAAAATCGAAAAATGCAATTGCCCATATGGGGCCATTGCTATTTGTTTTTAATAGTCAAAAAACCCACTGTTAATACTGTAAGAGTTTTAACCCGTTATCATAAATACATTTTGCATGACATGCATCGGCGCAAGCCATCATTGTTCACAAATAGCTGGAGTTTATTGTGAAGAAGTTTGTAGTGTGTTTTTAATTGCCCTAAAAAAAAGGAGAGATTATAAAATATTAAAATTGTTGGTATGGAGCCTTCAAGTTCTGGTATGTGTTAAGCTATTTAAGGGTTTTTTTCTGTGAGAAGGTGCTTTAAATTATGTAGGACGGTAATTATAATTGAGAACTTCACAATAACTTTTTTTTTTGCTTCTTTGTGCAAACATTGATCGGTTTAGTTGTGTTCCGAAGCAGTCCGAGGCATCATTTTTGTTGTTTATGATAGCATGTCTTGCCTATTCCTAGGAACTGTTTGGTTTTGATTAAAAAGTTTCTTTCGAAAATGTGCTTTCTGACAATAAAAAAAATTGTGAGAATTTCTAAGATTTCTTTTAACCTTTAGGTACGAGTGCAAATACGATTTTTATAACCCGGAGGGAGCTTATTAATATAATGCGGTCAATTGGAAATATTAATTTACAAGCGCAATTCGTTTTTCTGGGAGAAGAGTTTAAAAAACCGGTCAAGTGCGAGTCGGACTCGCGCACGAAGCGTTCCGTACCATCTGTAAATACATATAAATATAAAAGAGACTATGTATGTATGATAGAGTAGTTAATAAAATCGATCCGATAGATTGCACTTTTGCACTGATTCTGTGGCGCATCTGATCGCGTCGGCTGTCCAGGATCAATTCCTTTCTTCTTCAGCACACACAGATTCTCTAACGGGGCACTCGTTTCACGCAACCAAACTCACCCTTAAAATACTACACAGTGCGGTCTATGCACGGTGTGATCGTAAACTCGGCCAGTGTACTTCAACACACTTAGTCGTCTACTCTAACATGTATGTTACCTCATCAGACATCACATTAAACCACATTTTTTGTATGATGACAGATCTTGGTTGCAGGCATAATTGAATTCAAATCAATTATCTTACTTGACAGCAACGATGTGAAAAGGTGAATAATAATAAATATGGGGGAAAGGTTTGCAGCTAGGATTAATTCATCAAAGACACAAATATATTGTCGACTAACCTTAGTTCAGTATGTGACCAAAGGGATTTTTTTTTGATGAAAATCATGTCTGTTGTATGGGAGCCCCCCTTAAATATTAATTTTGTTATGTTTTTGTTATGTTTTTATTTGTTTTATTTTATTGTATTTGTCGTGGTAGCGGCAACAGAAATACATCATCAGTGAAAATTTCAACTGTCTAACTATCACGGTTCATGAGATACAGCCTGGGGACATACGGACGGACGGACAGCGAAGTCTTAGTAATAGGGTTCCGTTTTACCTTTGGGTACGGAACCCTAAAAACGAACACGGAACTTCGATAATATAGGTTTAACTAAAACACTTTCTCACTTTAAATCTGAGTACAAATCTCGTTGGGAAGAGGCTTTTCGGAAATTCGAGGCGTTCTCAAAAGCAAACGATTTATGGCTAGAGACTTCTATTTCTTTTCTTTGTTGCCCTGAAGAAAGGCTTAAGCGTGGTCGACCAAGTGTTTCATTTGATGAAAGTACTGAACGTACAAAAAGAATGAAAACAGCAAAATAAGGAGAGTCTACATTAAATTCTATGTTGCGTTTTGCTACTCAAATGAGCTTGAGAGCAGTGGGACAGGTTAATGCCTATAAAGTATTAAAGCAGATAACAACAACTACCCCTGACCGAGCAAAAAAATATAGGAAGTCATATAAGGAGTCACTCGAAACAAATAGTTGTAAAATGTCAGGCCAAGAAGCACTAGGGGTTGCAGTTGAAGCGCAACTATCTCGGCATCAGTATAATATTATCAGAATGAGTGCACCAGAAAAATTTCCTGCATATGAGGTCCTACAAGCTGAAAAAAAAAAATGTTATCAACCCCCCGAATGCAGCAAGGTTAGAGAAACTTTAGTAGAGGTTACCCTTCAGGCACTGCTAGATTTAACCACAAAGCGTTTGTTAGAATCGCAGAAGGAAGTTATTACTCTACTAACAACAGTTGAAATGGAAAATCTGAGCATATTTTGTAAGTGGGGATTTGATGGAAGTTCGGGACACAGCTCCTACAAACAAGCTTTCCATGGTCTTGAAGCAACTGATTCTTCGGTTTTTATTACTTGTGTCGTTCCACTTAGACTTTCTTCCAGTTCCAAGGTTATATGGCAAAATCCACGCCCAGGTTCTACAGGATACTGCAGGGCATTAAAAATAGAGTTTGCGAAGGAATCTACACAAATGTCTATTGCAGAAAAAAATAGAATTGAAAATGAGGTGAAGAATTTACAAAAGACAACAATGTTGATTGAAGAAAAACAAGTACAAGTCAGTCATACCTTACTTTTTACAATGATTGACGGCAAAGTTTGTAATGCTATAACGGAGACGTTATCAACACAAAAGTGTTTCATATGTGGTGCGTCATCTCGAAGCTTTAATAATATAGATAGTATGTTGACCAGGGAAGTAAAAATAGAAAATTTAGAGTTTGGCCTGTCCGTACTTCATGGGTGGATAAGGTTTTTCGAAAACTTACTTCACTTGTCCCATAAATTGCCTCTTAAGAAATGGCAAGCTCGTGATGATGACAAGATAGTTGTTGCAGAAAATAAAAAGAGGATACAAAAAGAGTTTAAAGATCGTTGTGGTTTGATAATAGACAAACCAAAACCCGGATTCGGGAATTCTAATGATGGTAACACGGCCAGACGTTTCTTTCAAAATCCTGAAATTTCCGCAGAAATTACAAAAATTGATGTTCATCTTATAAAAAAGATGCATACTATTATGATTGTTGGCTAGTGGCTATGAAATTGATGTAGAGAGGTTCAGAAATTTCGCAATTGATACTGCCAGATATTATGTGGAGAAGTATCCTTGGTATTACATGTCACCAACACTTCATAAATATTTCATTCATGGACCGGAAATAATAGCCCATGCTCTGTTACCGATTGGTCAACTGACTGAGGAAGCTCAAGAGGCAAGAAACAAGGACTTCAAAAATTATAGAGAGCATCATTCTCGGAAATCGAGCAGAGAAAATACTAACCGAGACATTATTAACTCTTTTTTGTTAAGTTCTGATCCCATAACTACAAGCATGAGGAAACTACCCGAAAATAAGGAGCAACACCTGCCAATTGAAGCATTGGGCTTGCTTAAAGCTCCCCCGATTGAAAAAATTAATTTTAAGGCTCAGGAAGATAGCAGTGGTGGAGAAGGTGATGATTTTGTTTTAAATTAATGAAAAAACTATACTGTTTTTAATTTTGTTTTTTTTTTTTTTGTATTAAAATTTGCTTTGCTTTGTTTTTACTGAAAAAAAGATGTGTACTTATTTTACGTTATTTTGTTCTTATAACAACAGATATATGTACTTGTTTGTATGCGTATTTATTAGCAAATTTGACAGCCATAAATGTTGATACACTGAAAACGGTAGGTATATTGATTTTTCAAGTTTTTTCCTAAGTCAAAAAAAAGTCGGCGTTTTGCTGGGCGTGATCATTGTTGGGCTTAGAAATATCAATGGATTGGTTCTGTAAACATTTCCAGAAATTTTCAGGTTCCTAGCTCTATTAACTGATTTAATGCCACCAATTAAGCCATTCTGCCCCACAGTGCGCCGACGATATTGACATAATAGGTACATAGATCACAGCGAGATGTCAATGAGGCGTTTGCGAGTATTGAGATGGAGGCGGCGAAAATTGGTTTCGCCGCAAACGAGGGCAAAACAAGATATATGTATGCTGTCATCAAAAAGGACGCTCACCACCGACGTCTTGGCCAGAACGTTTGTATTGGCAGATATAAGATCGAAGTAGTTAAGGACTTCGTCTACCTTGACTCCGCAGTGACCTGGAACAACGACATCAGTTCCGAAATCAAACGCAGAATCACTCTTGCCAATCGCTGTCTCTTTGGGCTCAGGAGGCAACTGAGTAATAGAACCCTCTCCCGAACGACAAAGTTGACTCTATATAAGACCCTTATCATCCCGGTCCTGTTGTACGGCGCAGAAGCATGGACACTATTAAAAGCGTATGAGGAGGCCCTTGGTCGGTTCGAGAGAAAGATTTTGCGCGTGATTTTTGGCCCTATAAATGCAGACGGGGGATGGAAGAGAAGATTCAACCACGAACTTTACGGGCTGTACAGCGACATGAGCCTAGTCAGGCGTCTACGGATTCAACGCCTAAGATGGCTGGGCCACGTAGAGCGAATGGACACCACAGCTCCAGCCCGGAGTCTTTGAATCCAACCCCGAGGGACGAAGAAGCAGAGGACGGCCGCACTTAAGATGGCGCACACAGGTGGAAGGGGACCTCAGCCAACTGGGTGTGCGGCAATGGAAATGGCTAGCAAAAGATCGCGATAGTTGGAGGGGCATGTTGGTTGAGGCCCAGGTTCACCCCGAACTGTAGCGCCCATTAAGAAGAAGAAGAAGGTTACCATACAAAGGGATCAGTTCTCAGGGGAATATGAGGCCTTATGAGGTTTCAGCGAAGGAGTCGAAGTATGATGAGGATCGTGATGATGATGAGGATTGCGATGAGAAGATGACAATGAATAAGGAAGCTAAGATAAATTCCTGCCCTTGAACGAACTGTGCACACTTGAAACAATGTTTTCATGAGTCTTTTCCCAAGAGAATTTTTTTTTTTAAACTAGTTTATAAATAGATACGTTTAAATAAACATATGCATATGTCATGTAGCAATAGTAGTCATTTCTTAATTTTCTTGTTTTCATTAGAACAGATGTACTTAAAAAGCAGTTCATTTGAATTTATGATGAAGTCTGCAAAATAAAGTTGGTGATATAAGGTCGTACTTGGACGTTTTATTCGGGCTATATTGTGTCTACAAAATCAATTTTGATGTTTGTCCAGACGTGAGTCATATTGTAAACCGAGCGCGAGGTCCAGAATGGCGGAGTTAATCGAAGGTTATTGTCCAAAGCGGGTCATACGTAGTCCCATAACAATGAAGATTATCGTATAGGAAGAGGCAGTAGTGCTAGCAAAAAAAAAGGATTCTTCGTTTAGACTTTGCGTGGATTATGAGGATGAACAAAAAAACTGTTAGCGATCGATACCTTTTACCTCTTATTGAAAACCAGCTCGACCAATGAACCGACGCCATATTATTCACCACATTGTTTAGCTAATGGGTTCTTTTTCACGGAGACGTTGAGTACACTGCATTATGAAAGTGTCATTTGGTTTACGCAATTCACCGGCTGTTTTCCAAAAGTTCGTAAGCTACGTATTTCGAGTTGATTATTGCTCAAGGGATTGTGAAAATTTATATGTATTAATATAAATATATATCGAGAACGCCGTGGCGCAGTGGGTAGTGTGTTGGCCTCTGAAGCCGATGACACGGGATCGAATCCCGACAAAAGCCATGTCATCGAACGTGTTTTTCACGGTGCTTCTCCTCAGCGGGGTACCGACAAAACCCCCTGTAGTATAGTTATAAAGAAAAGCTTCTCGAATTTCGCCGCCGTTCGGAACCGGCAATAAGCTGTAGGGAAAATAAAATCTCACACAACATGGGTGATTGAGAGAAGCTCGGCATTGGTCCTTCATGGACTGCAACGCCAACATACATACATATATCAATACATATATTGATATTGAAAAAATGAGTATGAAGCAATTTAAAAGCTTCAGCGAGTTTTGGAGGTTGCATCGGTAAATGGATTGATCATAAAATGGAAAAAGTGCCAAATTTTGAGAACCAACATTGAATATTTGGGACATTTAGTTGAAAACGGCAAGGTGAACCCTTCTCCATCAAAGACTAAACTTACTTACTTACTTAGGTGGCGCTACGGTCCGTGGCGAACCTGGGGCTCAACCAACAAGCGTCTCCAGCTGGCACGGTCTTTGGCAAACTGTTTACAGCTCTGCCGCGCCTTCCTTCCGGAGTGGTTTCGAGGACTCTTCGGGTCGGAGCTGTATTTTCCATGCGCTTTACATGGCCTAGCCACCATTTGCCGCTGTATCCTTAGACGTCGTACCAGGCCGATGTCGCTGTACGACCCGTACAGTTCTTCGTTGTATCTTCTCCTCCATACACCGTTTGAACAAACGGGAGCGTAGAATTTTCCTCTCGAAACGACCAAGGGCATCTTCATCAGCTTTTGTTAAGGTCCAAGCCTCTGCGCGTAAGGAAGGACTGAGATGATTAAGGTCTTATGTAGTGTTACCTTGGTTTTCCGAGAGAGGGCTCTACTTCTCAATTGCCTCTTGAGCCCAAAGAAACAGCGGTTGGCAAGAGTGATTCTGCGTTTTATCTCAGCGCTGGTGTTGTTGTCGCTGGTCATCAGTGAGCGAAGGTAGACGAATTCCCCGACCACTTCAAAGTTATATCCGCCCATGGTGACGTTCTGGCCAATACGTCGGTGTTGTCCGTCTCTTTTAGATGAAAGCAGATATTTGGTTTTACCCTCATTAACCTTGAGACCCATCTTAGCCGCTTCTACCTCAATGCGTCCAATCACGTCAATGTCGTCGGCGTACGCAAGCAATTCAGTAGACTTGAAATAAATCGTACCTCTTGTTTTGGCCAGTGACTCTTGCACGATCTTTTCAAGCACGATGTTGAAAAAGTTGCGTGACAGCGCGTCACCTTGCCTAAGTCCTTTTTTAACATCAAAGGTCTCGGTTTACTCATTACCGACCTTAATGGAGCAGCGAGAATTCTCTATTGTCATCCTGCACAGTCGGACGAATTTGGCAGGGATGTTAAAACTAGACATGGCTTTGTATAGCTCATATCTAAACACGCTGTCATATGCAGCCTTGAAATCGACGAAGAGGTGTTGAGTGTCGATTTGGTATTCCTGGGTCTTCTCCAAGATCTGCCGTAGCGTAAATATTTGGTCTATTGTGGATTTACCCGGCCTGAAACCACACTGATAAGAGCCGATCAGGTTATCCACAAACGGTTTCAGGCGTTCACACAATACGGCAGAGAAGATCTTATATGTGATGTTAAGGAGACTTATTCCCCTATAGTTGGCGCAGTTATAGGAGTCTCTTATTGACCGGCCAAACGATGCAGAATTCCATTCGTCGGGCATGTTTTCCTCCGACCATACCCTGCAATGCACCTTACCAGCTCATCTCCAGCCGCCTTAAGAAGATCAGCATACAGGCCGTCTGCGCCCGCGGCTTTATTAGACATAAGTCTTGATATCGTTATTTTGACTTCGTCTAGGTTGGGTGGACTGAATTCTGTTTCATTGTCGTCCATTACGAATGGCTCGTTCTGCCTGACAGCGGTATCTTGTCTATCATCGCCGTTATACAGTCTGCACAAGTGGTCTTTCCAAATCCTCAGCATCGACTGCGACTCTACTACCAGTTCTCCATTTTCATCTCTGCAGGCCGCCGCTCTGACTTTGTAGCCACGGCATGTTCGTTTTACCTTATTGTAAAACTTACGGGTGTCATTCCTGCGGAAGCATCTCTCCATCTCCTCGATCTCACGCTTTCCGTGCTCTCTGTTCTTTCTTCTGAAAAGCGTGTGTTCCTCTCTTCTCTTCTGCTCATAGATTTCGCGAGCAGTTCTCGTCCGTCGCTGCAGCATGGCTTGATATGCCTCTCTTGCTTTGCTGCATGGGCTTGTTCCCATTGTTCATCAAACCAGGAGTTTCTAGGTGGTGGCGGTTTGAAACCCAGCACTCTGAGGCAGCGTCTCTGCCGGCGCTCTGGCAATGCGCCCATTCCTGCTCTATTGTTTGTGCTGCTGTGGGCGGATTTTGAGAGAGCTTGGAGGAGACACGATCGGCAAAGGTTCTGGCAGTCTCTTGCGATTGTAGCTTTCCGACGTCAAACTTACGTTGTCCTACTCGACTCCTAAGCATTCTTGATATCCTCATTCGTACCTTGGCTACAACAAGGTAGTGGTCCGGGTCGATGTTGGCCCCTCGGAAGGTTCGTACGTCGAGAATACAGGAGGAGTGTCTGGCGTCTATCGCAATGTGATCAATCTGGTTGGTGGTCGATTGATCAAAAGACCGCCAGGTACCCTTGTGGATGTTGAGATGGGGCAATCGCGTGCTTGTTACAAGGAGGTTACGCCCTGCTAGGAAATCGATTAGCCTTAGTCCGTTGTCGGATGTGGTGTTATGGAGGCTATGCTTTCCTATGATCGACTCAAATATGTCCTCTTTGCCCAGTTTTGCATTAAAATCTCCTAGGACTATTTTTGTGTGTTTGGAAAGGTTGAGCTTGATGCGTTTAATACATTAAAGAAGAAACTCGGTTCACTACGGAATTGCACACGGATGCTTCAAGGTTGGGATACGGAGTCGTGCTCCTTCAAGTTTCTCCTGAGGATAACTCATGGAACCCGGCTTTC
Source organism: Eumerus sabulonum (assembly GCA_951905685.1). Lineage (NCBI taxonomy): Eukaryota > Metazoa > Arthropoda > Insecta > Diptera > Syrphidae > Eumerus > Eumerus sabulonum. The sequence goes on from OX645060.1 coordinate 90,563,533, forward strand.
TCTATGAGCCTGCTGAACAAAAGTATTTGAGATATGAGTTGGAGACTCTGGCTGTCGTGGAAGCTGTCAACAATTTTCGAGTCTACCTTTTGGGACATCCATTTAAACTTGTAACAAATTGCCTTCGAACTAACTATAAAGAAAAAGAATCTGCAACCGAGAGCGGCAAGTTGGGCAATGCTACTAGAAGAATATCAGTACAGAGTCGAACATAGAACTGTACGAGTAGATGCTCTAAGTCGATATCCTGTCTCTTTAGTGGTTCAGTTGAATGATTACAGTTCATTCTTAGAAAGACTTAAGAGCGCACAAAGGAGCGATTCAAATCTAAACACTTTAATCGAAAGCATTAGCGAGGAGCATAGAAACGGCAACGTGGTGAAGAATGGCATGCTGTACAAAGTTGAGAACGGCGAAAAACTATTTGTGGTACCAGAGGATATTCAAGTAGAAGTCATAGGAGGCCGCATGAAAGAGGTAATTTTGCGATGAGGAAGGTCAAAGAATTGCTGTCGAAGGGGGTGTACTTTAGAAATATGGCATCGAAAATGAAGAAATTTGTGAAGTACTGCGTTCCGTGTATCTTGGAGGAGAGGAAAAATAAGGGATTTTTGCATCTGATACCGAAGGGAGAGGCACCTTTAGACACTATCCCAATGGATCACATGGGGCCAATGGTAACAACCGTTAAGGGTTACCGGTATCTCCTTTCAATTGAAAGGCTGTTAGTAGAAAAAGCTATCAAAAAGCAAACTAAGTTGTCACTTAAAAAGTCGAGTAAATGGTACAAGGAAGGATGTCCAAAATTGTCTGAATTCCTCTTATCAAGAAATAGTTTATTAGAGGATTAAACTATTCCTCCAATGCCAAATTTGTTGCGATAGGAAAAAAATGGGGATTCAACCCAAAGATCACCCTATGGCTCTACATCACGGTCATTAGAGCCATACTAATGTATGGAGTGATAGTCTGGTGGACTGCACTGGACAAGACAACATACCACAAACAACTCGAGAAGGTACAAAGGTTGGCGTGTATGTGCATTACCGGGGCCCTCCGGTCCACCCAAACGGCTGCGTTTAACACGATACTCGACCTTACACCACTCGATATTTTCGGCAAGCAAATTGCCACACACACGGCCATTAGACTAAAAGCCAACTCGAAATGGACAAGTTATGTCACTGGCCAATCCTCCATCCTGAATAACAGGATAACCATGGCAGTAAACTTGGACCTCACAGAATCCACCACGGTCTTGGAAAAGAACTTCATGATGATTTACCTGGACAGACAAAACTGGACCCGACACACTCAACCCCGCAGATACTGCGTAGACTTTTACACTGACGGGTCTAAAACCAAGGACGGGGTGGGTAGTGGAGTCTTTGGCAAACAACTTAAGCTGAATAAAGCTCTAAAATTACCAAATCACTGCAGCGTTTTCCATTTCGAAAATGTTTCTGGATGCTCGGCAGAAATTCAAGACTATCAATAGACAACAAAATACTTATACATATATGACAATGATAAAGCCAATTTGGGCGTACGGATCACAACTTTGGGTTGGCCGTGGTACAGTGGTTAACATCATCTGCCGTCGAGCGAAAGGTCTATAGTTCAAATTCGTTTCAACGCAGTTGTACATAGAAAGTGACCAGACGTACTGCTGCAGGTATAACACTCACAGTATATGGTCAACTGAAATTCATCCTCTGCGTATACAAAATTAATGTGCTTAAACGAATTACTTAGGACTATAAACAACGTGGAATTTGGTCGGCTTTTTATCTAGGACGAGAGTTAACGAACATCAACGACCCAAACCACTGCACTCCGTTCAGGTTGTGTGTTTATAACACATATGTATAAGAGAATATAAGTTCTTCAACCTGCGCGAGTTTCTAAAAAAAAAAAAAAAAAAAAAAAAAAAAAAAAAAAAAAAAAAAAAAAAAAAAAAAAAAAAAAAAAAAAAGCGGACCCGGCATATTTGGTGGTATCGCCAAGAAGTTGGCATTTACGGCAGCGCATGGAGGACTAAGGGAAATATTCTTAAACTTTTACGTTGTGCGGAATCGGTTGAAGGTTAGGAGAATGAGACCGGCGGCACCGGGTTGGTTATTAAATGTTTTTTTGAATTTGCAAACATCGGTTACACCTTAGGTACCTACTCATTTCACGGATTATCTATTCTTCGGACACATTTATCAGGCACGGTGCGTATATTGTACCCTTGCATGTGTTTAAATTGGAGTAGAGGAATAAATTGGCCACTTTTAAAGGAGGCCTCCAGTTCGTGAGGATCAGGAGACTACCATCGCGAAATTCCGTTATATTATCGTAAGCGGTACTTTATGCCGTCGAGGGGTGTTTCGCGTCACTAGATGAGATCACTATAAATAACTCGAACGTTTTACTGATATCCGCGTGGGAACAAACGCTTTCTTTTTGTTTTTTGTGGGAGGGTACAGATTCCGGCTCTGTGTCGAGCAGGGTGAATCTGTTCGCTGTAAGCACTGGGGGTCATATTTCCCTAAATAAGGCACACTTCAGCACATTATTGCAATAGTACAACCGGGGGAACAAAAGAAAATAAATGCTAAGTAAGAAACCGGTGGTTTAAGTTTTATTCTAGATTTCATAGAATAAGGAAATTTAATTGGTATATGCAATGTATTTTATGATGTGTGGATCATTGTTAGCTCTAGGGAATGAAAAAAATATATTACCTATAGTGAGCGTTGATAACTTCATTCGTATATTTTGACGTTACATATTACATGTATTATCATGGGTGATTTGCAGGAGCAAACAATCGGAACACAACGCTTATTTATATTTTAGCTGTTACGAGGAATTGCATTGATGATATTTATCTGATCTAGAAAGGTATATTGGGAATATCGGCGAAGATAAAGATCAAGATTTAATACAGTTTTGAATAAGAATCTGAAGATGAAATTTCATATCGCATTTGATAACCACTTTCGAGAGGTTAAGATAAGGAATTCTTCTTCTTCTTTGGTGGCGTTACAGTTCATGAGGGACCAGAGCCAAGATTCTCTCAATCACCCATGTTGTGTGTGATTTATTTTTCACACAGGTGAAATGGACCTACAGTTTAATGCCGATTGCGAACGGCGTGAGTCGAGAAGCTTTTTCATGGCAAGTTTACTACGGGGGGTTTTGCTAGTACCCCGCCGAGGAGGAACGTCGCGAAATAAGCATTCGATGGCGTTGGTGACATCGGGATCCCAACTCGCTCATCATGCGTCAGAGTCCAACACACTAACCACTGCGCCCTTATAAATAGCACACCCTTATTCAAATGTGCATTTGCTTGCAATACACACTGTACTTACAAGCTGCACAGGAGTAAAGGCAACCGAACAACTGGTCAACTCTTTGGACTGCTAAAAGGCAGACATTACCGCGCTCCAAGAAGTGCGATGGGATGGGCCAGGCAAAAATCGGATGAAAAACTGATATATACTACGGAAACTGCTACAGACAAAATAAACAACGCTTGTTCGGATGCGGATATGTTGTTCGAGGCAGACTCAGGAAAAAAGTCTTAAGCTTCCAGTATGGAAGCGAACGCCTCATAACGCCTCATGGCTGTTGCTGGGATTCGATCCCTTGTCATCGTCGTCATAGGCAAACACATCAAACATATTGCCTACTGCGCCACGGCGCTCTGGAGCAGAACAGAATTTGACTTAGCATTATACACATAAAAGAAAAATTCTAAATCGTCATTTACGTAAATGACATTGATTTGATAATGAGGGAAATCGAACTATTTTTGAAGCGTGAAGAGGAAAAATATATCAATTGAACTTTTTTGAAAAAAAGATGAAAAAGGGAGAATCAGACTGGAGTGTTAACACAACAGCGGATCGGCATGCTAAAGTCTTGAGCGGTCAAATGTCATTATACTGTCAAATGATAATAAATATTAAGTCATACATAACTACAAAGAGAAAAATTATTAAGTTAAAGGTTTTTAAATCTTTTTTTTTTATTCAGTTTGCTAACCTTATTTTTCGGAAAAAAGAATATAAAATAAAAGTGTTGGCATTAATCAACCAAGCAAGGTCAACTAGCTTTTTTCAGTATTTGTTATGGAAAAATAAGAATAGAACAGTTTCACGACAAAGGTTAGTCGATATAATGCGTATATTCTCGAATACCTACATATCTACATATGTATTTCGGCTCATTGTATTTGTCAAAGTTGACTTGATATATTAATTTACCAGTATCAGATCCAACTGTCGCTCCTGTCTGAACACTTCTTTGAGCATCTTGGCTACTGTGATTATCATCCGAATCTGACTCAGTTTCAGCATCATTAAAATTAAATTCATTGTCGCTCTCGTCGTCAGGAAGAACTTCTTCATTACGGAGACCCTCTGCAGTATCTTGTGCAAGCGTTGTAATGTCAAGACGTCTAGTGGGAGAGCTGACCTGGTCCGAGGTGGACTCATTAGCTAAAATAAATAAACAAACAAATATATAGGTAGAAATGCAGCAAAGACTAGTTACATAGAAGTCAACATACGGATAGATTGGGTCAGCAAGATAAATATGTATGTACAAGTACATACATTGTATGTACATACAGTGGTGTTCAGATAAATAGCACACCCATAGGTTCTCATACATTATGTTGTGCCAAAAGTCTAAAAAGCTTTTTTTGTTTTATAACTGATGTGCGTTTATATGTACTTTAGTAAAAAACACATAATTCCTTTAAATCAACTCAAAAATAAAAAAAGTATTTGTTCATTTAAATAGCACAGTCAGCGGAATACTTAAAAAAATGAATAAATACTCTAAAAAAACGAGTGCATACGTAAACATTTTATTAATATTTTATAGGATATTCCTTGTTCCTTATCACTCTTGACAACGGTTTTGCAAACTCTCTATTAAGCGCTTACTTACTTTTCTGGGCAGGTCTACCTTCCCAAGCAGCCTTTATGGTTTGCCGAAATTCTTCTAAATTTTTTGAGCTGCGCCGTGGCGCAGTGGTTAGTGTGTTGGACTCTGGCGCACGATGAGCGAGTTCGGATCCCGATAACACCAACGCCATCGAATGATTATTTCGCGACGTTCCTCCTCCTACTGGCAAAACCCCCCGTAGTAAGCTTGCCATGAAAAAGCTTCTCGACTCACGCCGTTCGGAATCGGCATTAAACTGTAGGTCACTCTCACCTGTGTGAAAAATAAATCACACACAACATGGGTGATTGAGAGAAGCTTGGCTCTGGTCCTTCATGGGCTGTAACGCCACCAAAGAAGAAGAGCCTTTAACAAGGGAGTCAACATCATTCCAAGGACTTTCGATAGTATTCAGATCGGGACTTTGCGCCGGCTAATCAAGCAGGAAAATTTGTCGCTCCGAAAGCCAATTGTTTACTTTCCGCGAAGTATGCTTTGGATGATTGTCAACCATAAAAATCCATGATACAGGCATAGAGTCGTCGGTACATGGCTCCGTTTGGATCTCCAGGATTAGCTTATACTGATGTTGATTCATAATGCCATTTATTTTCAAAATTGGTCCAACGCCATGCCATGGCATCGTCGCCCCACCATAATTCTCCCACCGCCATGCTTGACAGTCCTAATGGTGTATCTGGGATGGTACTCTTGGTTCGTTGGCCTTCGCACATACTTTTTTCCATCTGATCCCAACCTGTTGAACTTATTTTCGTCGCTCCATAAGATATTTTTCCAAAAGGACAAGGGTTTGTTGTTGTGAGCGTTTGCGAAAAGAAAATAAGTCTTCTCTTTCGGTTTTTTTTTTTTTTTTGGGGACAAGGTTTCTTTCTGGCGATTCTTCCATGAAGTTGGAATTCAATTAACTAGCGACTTACAGTCACGGCTGATATTTGGACATTGTGTTGGTCAGGTAGCTGTTGCTTTATCTCCCGGGAAGTTATGAAAAGGTCGCTGCTGCCGCTGATTTTGTGGATAATTCGGTCAGTCACTTCTAACGTTTTTCTTTTTCTGTTTTTCCTTACGGGAATTGCGGAATATTGGCTGCACTGTATGGCTTTCATTGCATTTAGAACAAGCTTCCTAGAGCACCTTAATGTCCTTGCCACCTCTGAAACAGTCTTTCCACCCTGTATCATGGTACCGACTATTTGCCTCCTTTCCTCCGTGCAACGCTTTCCTTTGCCCATTTTGAATACTCCTATTTGTGTAAGATATTAGTGTAATTATGACTATCCTTAAAAAGATTCCCACTAACCTCACTTAAATCACTGAAAAATATTTTTTTTTCTGACACACCATGATATGCGCTTTTTATACGAACACCCAATTCGCAATGATCACCAACGATTGCAAAATCAGGAAAACCTAACGGAATCTTCTTTGTAGTATGTTTTCATATTCATAACGGTACTTACTTACTTTACTTTGACGGCGCTACAGTTCGGGGTGAACCAGGGCCTCAACCAATAAGCCTCTTCAGCCGGCACGATCTTTGGCCAGCTGCTTCCAGTGCTGCACGCCCAGTTGGTTGAGGTCCCTTTTCACCTGTGCGGTCGTGCCTCGGGGTTGGAGCCGAAGACTCTTCGGGCCGGAGCGTTGATGTCCATTCGCTTTACATGGCCCATCCATCTTAGACGTTGGATCCAAAGCCTCTAACTAGGCCGATGTTGCTGTACAGCCCGTACAGTTCCTGGTTGAATCTACTCCTCCACTCTCCGTTTACACAAACGGGACCAAAGATTGCACGTAGAATTTTCCTCTCGAAACGCCCAAGAGCCTCTTCATCCGCTTTTGATAACGTCCAAGCCTCAGCGCCGTAGAGGACTGGGATGATTAAGGTTTTGTAGAGAGAAGCCTTAGTTTTTCGAGAGAGGGCTCTACTACTCAATTGCCTCTTGAGCCCGAAGAAGCAGCGATTGGCAAGAGTTATTCTGCGTTTTATCTCAGCGCTGGTGTCGTTGCTGCTTGTAATTATCGAGCAAAGGTAGACGAAGTCCTTGACTACTTCAAAAATATAGCTGCCGAAGGTGACGTTCTGACCAAGACGTCGGTGTTGCGCGTCTTTCTTGGATAACAGCAAATATTTGGTCTTGTCCCCATTTAACCTTAGACCCACTTAAGCCGCTTCTGCTTCAATGCTTGCGAACGCCTCATTGACGTCTCGCTTTGTTCGTCCAATAACGTCAATGTCATCTGCGTAGGCAAGCAATTGTGTGGACTTGACGTAGATCGTACCTTTTGTATTGGCCGCAGAGTCCCGCACGATCTTTTCAAGAATAATGTTGAAGAAATCACATGACAGTGCGTCACCCTGTCTAAAACCTTTTTTAACATCAAAGGGGTCGGTTAGTTCACCTCCGACCTTAATGGAGCAGCGAGAGTTCTCAATAGTCATCCTGCACAGTCTGACGAGTTTGGCAGGAATGTTAAAACATGACATGGCTCTGTATAGCTCGTCTCCATAAACACTGTCATACGCGGCTTTAAAGGCGACAAAGAGATGGCGCGTGTCGACCTGGAATTCATGGGTCTTCTCCAAGATCTGCCGTAGTGTAAATATTTGGTCTATCGTGGATTTTCCTGGCCTGAAACCACACTGGTAGGAACCTATCAGATTGTCCACGAACGGTTTCAGGTACTTACACAGTACGGAAGAGAGGATCTTGTACGCGATGTACAGGAGGCTTATCCCTCTGTAATTGGCGCAGTCATAGGGCTCTCCTTTCTTATGGACCGGGCAAACGATACTGAGATTCCATTCATCGGGCATGCGTTCTTCCGACCATATCTTGCAGATGAGTTGGTGCATGTTCCTGAACAGCTCATCGCCAGCTGCTTTAAACAGTTCAGCGGGGAGTCCGTCTGCTCCAGCAGCTTTATAAGACTTAAGTTTCGATATCGCTATCTTAACATCGTCTAGGTCGGGTGGACGGGATTCTCCTTCGTCCTCGTCCATTGTGAATGGTTCGCTCTGCCTGACGGCGGCATTTTGACTATCATCGCCGTTATACAGTCTGCAGAAGTGGTCCTTCCACAATCTCAGCATTGACTCTGACTCTACTACTGGTTGTCCGTGCTCATCCCTGCTCTGGCCTTATAGCCTTGGCTTGTTTCTTATACTTTTTGGTATCATTTTCGAACGTCGTTCCTGCAGTAACATCTCTCCATCTCCTTGATCTCGCGCTTCTCGTGCTCCTTCTTTTTACTTCTCAGAAGCGCATGCTCCTCCCTCCTTTTTTGTTCATAGAACTCGCGTATGCATTCTGTTTCTCTACATGGACCAGTCTGCACTCATCATCAAACCAGGGGTTTCTCGACGGTGGTGGCTCGAAACCGAGTATATCTGAGGCGGCCTCTCTAATGGCTTTCTGACGACTCCATTGCTGTTCTATGGCTTCTGTAGATTGCATCGCGACCTGAGAGAGCTTGAGGGAGACTTGATCGGCGAAGGTCCTGGCGGTCTCTGGCGATTGCAGCTTTCCGACGTTAAATTTTGATGTTGGCTCCTCGAAAGGTTCGGACCTCTAGGATGCTGAAGGAGTGTCTGCCGTCGACCGCTTTGATGTCATAGCTGGGACATTGCGCATACGTTCTGCCTAGGAGATCATAGAAGTCGCCTTTATGTTGAAATTTTTGCTGACTTAAATCACTTAACTCAACTTGTGAATGAGCCATCACGTATCCCCGATGTTGCTGGTCATACCGCCAACACGCTGGACTTGTTTCTTACCTCTCAGCCTGACAAATACACGATCGATGTATTGGAACCTCTAGGCTTGTCTGACCACAGCATGATATCAGCGAAATTCTCGAACTCCCACCATCCAGTTAAAGAAAAAGCTCCTAAGAGAACACTATAGCTATACGAGAAAGCCAACTGGTGCGGCCTTAACAACTTCTTTCGGATTCTTAACTGGTCGTTGTGCTTCCTCGACAACGACGTCGACGCCGCAACTGATATTATCGTAAACATTATCCGAATCGGCATGGCAAATTTTATTCCCAGCAAGATTAAAAGCACCAGGCCTAAGGATAATACGTGGTTTAACTCGAGCTGCAAGGAGGCTATTAGGCTCAGGGAGCTAAGTTTTCGGGCCTACAAGGCAAACAGTTCTGAGGAAAACCGAAAAAAGTACATACGAGCCAGAAATGACTGCAACTCCCACATTCGACGGATTAAATTCCAATCCGACCAAAAATTAAGGCGTAAAATCCTTCAATGTCCCAAAGGTAGCAAAAGTTTCTGGTCGTTTGTAAAAAACGTAAAAAACTCAACTAAGTCGTCTATACCGACGCTCATCCACAATGACATCCCAGCTGTCACCCCCTTAGACAAAGCTAACCTACTTGCTGCCGATTTCGCAACCAGTTCTCAGCTGCCAGCTTGTACTTTGTCTCCGCCTGTGCTAGAGTGCGTCACTTCCACTTCCGCACTCGTACAGTCGCAAGGGTTCTTAAAGACCTCGACATACACAAATCCGCTGGTCCAGATGGTATTGCCTCAATAGTTCTGAAGAGGTGTTCTTCTACGCTGGCAAAACCACTGCGTAAGCTTTTTCACCTTTCCTACACCTCTGGGCTCTTTCCGAGTAGGTGGAAAACAGCATTTGTCCAGCCTATACCCAAAAAAGGCGAATCATCTTCTCCCTCCAACTACCGACCCATTGCACTAACATCCCTTCTTTCCAAGGTCATGGAAACGCTGATTAACCGTCAGCTTATGAAATATCTTGAATCACGGAAACTCCTCAATGACCGCCAATACGGTTTCCGCAGCAACAGATCCACTGGTGATATGATGGCATATCTCGCTGAAAAGTGGAATCACTCCCTTCACCAAGCAGGTGAAAGCAAAATTGTTGCACTGGATATTTCGAAAGCATTTGACAGGGTTTGGCATGAAGCCCTTTTGTCGAAAATGCGTGCTTTTGGGATCGATGAGTCTCCCTTTCAATGGATAAGAAGCTACCTTTCGAATCGTTCAATTCAAGTTGTTTTGGACGGATTCAAGTCTGATACTCACTTTGTAAATGCCGGTGTTCCCCAGGGCTCCGTTTTGTCTCCGACACTCTTTCTTATTTTTATAAATGATCTCTTGTCTGTTACTTCTAATCCAATTCACTCCTTCGCTGACGACAGTACCCTCAGCTTCTCATATTCGCTCACCAGTTTACGACCCTGCACTTCGGTTGTAGATAATGAGCGGCAGCGTATGTTAAGCTCATTAAATTCCGATATCGACAGCATCATCCAATAGGGTAAAAACAACAGAGTGGAATTTAATGCTTCCAAAACACAATGCTGTCTCTTGTCGTTAAAGCGTATAAATAACCCGCAGCCATTATCCATGAATGGCACTTGCATCTCAGAAACTGAAAAGCTCTCCATCCTGGGTATGAGTGTTGCTCACAATCTTAATTGGAGCGACCATATATTCAGTGTCGCCAAGAATGCTGCGAAATGCCTAGGATTCTTATACAGATGCAAGAAATATTTCTCACCCTTAGATCTGGCTACAATCTATAAGGCGTTCATTCGCCCCAAATTAGAGTTTCACGCTCATGTCTGGTCCGGTGCTTCCAAGACCTCACTGCACCTACTAGACAGAATACAAAAACGAGCCATAAAACTGATAGGTGACTCCAGCATTACCAAAACATTAGACTCGCTTGAACACCGCAGGAATGTTACCTGCCTCTCCCTGTTTTATCGTTACTACCACCAAAAATGCTCTGATGAAATAGCCAGTTGCATTCCGCCTCTTCAACATTTCTCCCGCAATACACGTCTCTCTAGGAATGCTCACCAATATACTCTGAAGCCCGCTTTCGGACGTACTGTCAAATATAGAGAATCTTTCATTAACCGAACCACACGAATCTGGAACTCCCTGCCGGATTCGGTTTACCCCCCTCAATGCAACATGCAAGCATTTAAGATCAATGTCCATCGGCATCTCCTCTATTCCTCTCTACCTTCTGCCCGCACTGTGTCACCGACATAATAAGGTTATTAGACCTTGAGTGCGCGCAAATTATTAAAAAAAAAAAAAAAAAAAAAAAAAAAAATGTCGGTCATCTTTCTCCTCTGTGGGGGCGTGGACACATAGTAAGCTTATATTGCCGAGAATTACCTTGATGTGGATAGTTATGAGGCGTTCGCTTCCATACTTGAAGCTTAAGACTTTTTTCCTGAGTCTGCCTCGAACAACAAATCCGCATCCGAACAAGCGTTGTTTATTTTCTCTGTAGCAGTTTCCGTAGTATATATCAGTTTTTCATCCGATTTTTGCCTGGCCCATCCCATCGCACTTCGTTGAGCGCGGTAATGTCTGCCTTTTAGCAGTCCAAAGAGTTGACCAGTTGTTCGGTTGCACCTGGTCATTCATATCGGTACTACCTTGGGATATTATGACTTTACTCCTGTGCAGCTTGTAAGTACAGTGTGTATTGCAAGAAAATACACATTTGAATAAGGGTGTGCTATTTATAAGGGCGCCGTGGCGCAGTGGTTAGTGTGTTGGACTCTGACGCATGATGAGCGAGTTGGGATCCCGATGTCACCAACGCCATCGAATGCTTATTTCGCGGCGTTTCTCCTCGGCGGGGTACTGGCAAAACCCTCCGTAGTATACTTGCCCTGAAAAAGCATCTCGACTCACGCCGTTCGGAATCGGCATTAGACTGTAGGTCCCTTTCACCTATACTTACTTACTTACTTATCAGGCCAGCGATCCATGGAGGATCTGAGCCTGAGCTATAGCTGCCTCCCATCCTTGACGATCCCGGGCACGCTGCTTCCAGTTATCAAGACCAAGATGTCTTACATCCGCGATTACTTGGTCTTTATACCGGAGGTTCGAAGACCCTCTTAACTGGAGCATTGGTGTCCATGCGCTCTATGTGGCCGAGCCAGTGTAGTCGACGGATCTTTACCTTCCGGACTAAATCCATATCTTTGTACAGCTCGTAGAGTTCGCAGTTGTGTCTTCTTCTCCATTCACCTTCCTCACAGACAGGACCAAATATCTGGCGTAGAATTTTTCTTTCGAAAGATCCCAAAATCAGCTCCGCCGTCCTGCTTATCGTCCAGCTTTCAGCTCCGTACAGCAAGACTGGCAGTATGAGCGTTTTGTAAAGCATGACTTTGGTCTTTCGAGTGAACAATGTGAACAATAAATCACACACAGAGAGAAGCTTGACTCTGGTCCTTCATGGGCTGTAACGCAACCAAAAGAAAGTTTATAAGAACACAACATGTATGTACATATCTATATCCACAAATATAACGACACCTAGATCTACCTACATACGTGTGCGCATCACGCTTGATCATTATCTCCAATAAAAAGTATCACGAAATTTATATTAAATATGAAAATTTTGATTCTAAGCCCATATCAATATTTTTTTTTGATGTACTTTTAATTAATTTAGGCAAAGCGCTTCTCACATCTTTTGACTTATTAACTGGGCATTAGAGAAAGGTCTGAATTTACTTTTTTTTTAATTTTTCGTGTTTTTTAGTTTTTTAAACTATAGTATTTGATTTTATCAGAGCGAAGCGCCCATGAAGTAACTTAAATTGAAAATGTTCGGCAGGGTTGAACTCGACAACCACTGCACCGATTTTATTAATTCTTTCTCCATAAGCAACGCTGAAAATCTGAGTCATGACGAAGCAGAATTTTGAATTTTGGCCCAGGAAAAAAGAAATTAACAAAAAATTGGGCAATTTCATTCAAAGTTGAAGAAGCATGCGCTTTTGCTTTCTTCCTCATTTCAAAAAAAAAAAAAAATAATTTTCGCCGAAATCTTTTTACAAATCAGCTTTACGCACTTAATTTAATATTTAAACTGAAAATATTTATTTAAATTACAAATAAATAATATAAAAAACAAAATTTTATATAATAAAACTTTTTTCGATTAAAAAAATACGACCAAAAAGGTAATTTCTACCAAAAAAAGTCTGATTTCCGCTCTATTGCCTTATTTTTTGCATGACTAACCAAAATTATTTTTGTGTCTGGCTGGCATGGAAGACACAAGACACTTGGCTATTAGCGAACAACCTTTTTTATACTGATTTGATCATCGATCAAGTGATAGCTGACTTACCTGCCGATGGAAACATCGCACATAATCTACACTTTTTAGAAAAAGGTGCTATTACTAATAAAGTCATCGAGGATGATGAAGTCAACACCAAAATGGGCGGCCTTTGGTGTCCAATTGGTCAGCGAAGTGCCATTCAAGATATTTTGTCCTGACCCCAAGGTAACCCTAAAACGATAAATGAATTTCAGCATGGTGGTTACCGCTGTCAGGCAGAACGAGCCATTCGTAATGGACGACTATGAAACAGAATTCAGTCCACCCGACCTAGACGAAGTCAAAATAGCGATATCAAGACTTAAGTCTAATAAAGTCGCGGGCGCAGACGGCCTGTCTGCTGAGCTTCTTAAGGCGGCTGGAGATGAGCTGGTAAGGTGCATGCACCATCTCATTTGCAAGGTATGGTCGGAGAAAAGCAAGCCCGACGAATGGAACCTCAGCATCGTTTGCCCGGTCCATAAGAAAGGAGACCCCTATAACTGCGCCAACTATAGGGGAATAAGTCTCCTTAACATCGCATATAAGATCTTCTCTGCCGTATTGTGTGAACGCCTGAAACCGTTTGTGGATAACCTGATCGGCTCTTATCAGTGTGGTTTCAGGTCGGGAAAATCCACAATAGACCAAATATTTACGCTACGGCAGATCTTGGAGAAGTCCCAGGAATACCAAATCGACACTCACCAGCTCTTCGTCGATTTCAAGGCTGCATATGACAGCGTGTATAGAGATGAGCTATACAAAGCCATGTCTAGTTTTAACATCCCTGCCAAACTCGTCCGACTGTGCAGGATAACAATGGAGAATTCTCGCTGCTCCAATAAGGTCGGTAATGAGCAAACCGAGACCTTTGATGTTAAAAAAGGATTTAGGCAAGGTGACGCGCTGTCACGCAACTTTTTCAACATTGTGCTTGAAAAGATCGTGCAAGGGTCACTGGCCAACACAAGAGGTACGATTTATTTCAAGTCTACTCAATTGCTTGCGTACGCCGACGACATTGACATGATTGGACGGACACAGCGAGACGTCAATGAGGCCTTTGTAAGCAATGAGGTAGAAGCGGCTAAGATGGATCTCAAGTTTAATGAGGGTAAAACCAAATATCTGCTTTCATCTAAAAGAGACGGACAAACCGACGTATTGGCCAGAACGTCACCATGGGCGGATATAACTTTGAAGTGGTCAAGGAATTCATCTACCTTGGCTTACTGATGACCAGCGACAACAATACCAGCGCTGAGATAAAACGCAGAATCACTCTTGCCAACCGCTGTTTCTTTGGGCTCCAAAGGCAATTGAGAAGTAGAGCCCTCTCTCGGAAGACCTAGGTGACACTATATAAGACCTTAACCATCCCAGTCCTCCTTTACGGCGCAGAGGCTTGGACCTTAACAAAAGCGGATCAAGATGCCCTTGGTCGTTTCGAGAGGAAAATTCTGCGTACTATCTACGGTCCCGTTTGTTCAAACAGTGTATGGAGGAGAAGATTTAACGAAGAACTGTACGGGTTGTACAGCGACATTGGCCTGGTACGACGTCTACGGATACAGCGTCTAAGGTGGCTAGGCCATGTAGAGCGCATGGAAAATACAGCTCCGACCCGAAGAGTCTTCGAATCCACTCCGGAAGGAAGGCGCGGCAGAGGACGGCCGCATCATCGGTGGCGCACGCAGGTGGAAGGGGACCTTAACCAACTGGGCGTGCGGCGCTGGAAACAGCTGGCCAAAGACCGTGCCAGCTGGAGACGCTTGTTGGTTGAGGCCCAGGTTCACCACGGACTGTAGCGCCACCTAAGTAGGTAAGTAAGTAAGATTACATTGTCAAAGCATTCCCGCATGTTTTTCCACAAAAAAAAGTTCATTGCCATGACCACACAAGTGACATTTCGAGAATGGACACAGCATCTGCTACGTTATGAAGACCAGAGCTTTGCACATGATTTAAGGTTTCGTTATTTTTACTTGAATACCATTCAACGTCATGAAGCCATACAGCGAGGACGCTGTTTGCTAACCAGAGTAATTTCAATCTAACAGTGGAAGATCTGAAGTGTCAATAACCATCGCTCATACTTAAAAAGACTCATGAATATTGGGCCAAAGATTACAGGTACCGGGCCGTATTGGTACCAGCGACGCATGGGATTAGAAGCCATGGTGACTCAGTTGGGTATTGCAACGTTTTTTCTCACTCTAGGCCATGTCTGCTAAAGCATTTTGGTTATGACCACACCAATAAGACTTAATCTCAAATTTCACTGAATCCTCTGAAGGCAGGCGAATATTTCGCAAAAAGAGTGGATATATTCGTTGAGATGTTGTGTAAAGAATTTAAAATAATAGACTTTTGGTATCCCATTCACAGCATGTTTTGGAATGCTAGAAAATGCTCCTGATGTTAGACAGTTTTCTCAGATGAGCACAGCCGAATTACTAATGCTTTAGTTTCTGCAAACAATCCTTTACTGACTGCTGAGAAAGCAGCCGTACATCCGCTAAGATTTTCTAAAGTTCAGATTAACGTTAGTTCTGATTCCTACCTTTCTCAATTACTTAACAGAGTACAGAAACATTCAAAATGTCCCGAAAGCTACTGTTTACGTGGTCCTGCAATCCTGCATCACAAAAAAACATGCAGATTTAAGTTTCTCAAGGCACTACAAAATGTCTCAACCTTGGAAGCAGACGATAACGGTACATTTGATTAGTCTCAAAGAAATAATCCACTGTTGAATTCCTACAACAGAAAAGTATCCACTTCATGGAGAGCAAACACAGATTTTCCAATAATTGCCTCTGAACATGCTCTCGTCAATTACATCACAAAATATGCTTCAAAGAGCGAACAGAAGTCAGCTAATTACAAAGAAATGATTAACAGTATTGGAATGCAGATGAGTAGCAACGACCCTGTAAGAAAAGCAGTGATAAAAATGCTTATTAAAGTTCTAGAACACAGATATTTCAGCCTGTGAAGTAATCCACCTATTGCTAGGAAGCGGTTTATATCATGGTTCGCGTACATTAGTAAAGCTTTTCATATCAACTCAAAACAATGTACAAATTAACATTCGAAATTCCGATTCTGATATGCATGCTACTGCGTACACTAACAGGCAAGAAAATCTTGAAATACCTCCCTGCTTGGTTATGTAAAGAAATGTTCTCCTTCTGGCAGTAAATATCACAAGGAAAGGACCGTTCAAGTCATACCAAAAATTTCTGTAGGCAAAAGTTTTGAAACTGACGAAATCTATTACAAGCAGAAATTAGTTTGTAATGTTCGCTGGAGAGTGTCTGAAAATCTGAAAACTCATTTAAGATGATAGGAAAGTTTCACAGCCTTAAATATGAATGTTACAGA
Source organism: Eumerus sabulonum (assembly GCA_951905685.1). Taxonomy (NCBI): domain Eukaryota; kingdom Metazoa; phylum Arthropoda; class Insecta; order Diptera; family Syrphidae; genus Eumerus; species Eumerus sabulonum. Next base: position 90,580,026 of record OX645060.1, read on the forward strand.
TATTGGCGCTGCCGGTATTGAAAAATCCAGCATCATCAATGAGATCGTACGTCAGACCAGCATAGAGCTGGTTGTCTAAATTGGAAGAGATGGTTGGGTTTGAAGTAGGAGAAATGCTGTGGTTGGATGGGAGAGATTGGGTGGGAGACAAGTTTGAGTTGAGCAGACGAAATAGTTTCACGGTTTGATATTGATGGTTCTTTTGAAGGATGGTGAGTGGTGACAGTTAGAGAAGATGAGTTGCTGTGGTGTTCGGGAGTGCTTAGTGTGGGTATATTTTTTTTGACTGTTAGCTGAAGTTGATGGGTTAGAAGAATGGAGGGGGGCAGTTATGGTATTAATGGTGTTGGTTGCGCTGGGTTGAGATGGAGTATTTTTTGGTGTAAGAGTGGCGGGTTCTGTTTGGAGACACATTTTTGCGGCTGATGAGTATGATAGGGGGGGCCGGTGATGGGGGGTGCATTTCTATGTACAAATGTTTTGCTTCGGCCATGGTGCATTTGTTGACTGTTTTGATTTGCAGTATTTGTTTAGGAAGCTTTTGCATGAAGTTGGCGTTGGCTGGGTGTAACATCTAACGCAAGATGGGTTGTTTCGGCATCTTTTTGCTGTGTGGCCCAATAACTGGCAGTTTTTGCAACGCATAGGATTTGGAAAATATTCGCTGATTATGACTTTATCTAACCGATGTCGACTGTGTCGAAAGTGAATATAATTAAACCGGTGCACGTTGCGTGCCATTTTCAACTTTCTTAAATTTGAACACAGCAATGACACCTTGCGATTTAATTTCTTGGATTATTTCCTTTTTGGGGACGTGAATTAGGCATGGCGCGTAGGCTGTACCCTTGGACGAGTTTAGGTGAGAGTGGAGAGTAACGGCTATTGGACAGATGTTGGAGAGGGAGTTCTTCGATAGGAAAAGATCAGCTATTTTTTGCGATTTAACTAAGATAAGTAGGCTGCCATCGCGCAGTTGGTTTATGGATTCATATGCAGTGCTTATATTATCAATTGCTTTTTTTAGTACAAAAACGCTGAATGATGAGAGAGGTTTTTTCTCATCGGTAGGGGAGATAACAATAAATTTAGGATTGTTGGGGCAAGGGTGCATTACAAAGGGGTTAGATGTTTCGGTCATAACTGTAGGTTTTTTACGTTTTTTTGATTTGGGTTCACGCAGGTCTAGTATCCTCGCAACTCCTTGCATACGCCGAAGATATTGACAGAATAGGTAGATCGCAGCGAGATGTCAATGAGGCGTTTGCAAGTACTGAGATGGAGGCGGCGAAAATTGGTTCGACGGTAAACGAGGGCAAAACTAAATATTTGCTGTCATCAAAAAAGGACGCTCACCACCGAATGCTTGCCAGAACGTTTGTATAGGTAGATATAAGTTCGACGTAGCTAAGGACTTCATCTACCTTGGCTCCCCAGTGACTTGGAACAACGACATCAGTTCCGAAATCAAACGCAGAATCACTCTTGCCAATCGCTGTTTCTTTAGGCTCAGGAGGCAACTGAATAATAGAGCCCTCTCCCGAACGACAAAGTTGACTCTATATAAGACCCTTTTATCTCGGTCCTGTTGTACGGCGCAGAAGCATGGACACTATCAAAAGCGGATGAGGAGGCCCTTGGTCGGTTCGACAAAAAGATTTTGCGCGTGATTTTTGGGCCTATAAACGCAGACAGGGGTATGGAGGAGAAGATTCAACCACGAACTTTACGGGCTGTACAGCGACATGAGCCTAGTCAGGCGTCTACGGATTCAACGCCTAAGATGGCTGGGCCATGTAGAGCGAATGGACACCACAGCTCCAGCCCGGAGTCTTTGAATCCAACCCCGAGGGACGAAGAAGCAGAGGAGGGCCGTACTTAAGATGACGCACACAGGTGGAAGGGGACCTCAGCCAACTGGGTGTGCGGCAATGGAAAAGACTAGCGAAAGATCGTGCTAGGTGGAGAGGCATGTTGGTTGAGGCGCAGGTTCACCCCGAACTGTAGCGCCCACTAAGAAGGAGAAGAAGTACGTCTGGTCACTTTCCATTCACAACTGCGTTGCATACTTTTTGTTCGTATAGGAATTACTTTACTGCACCACAGCCACCCCCACCTATTGTGAACTACATAGGTGTTGAACGTCATTTGCTTAAATTCTTTGATAGATCTTTAGAAAAATTTTCAAGATCATCAAGCGATCTTATCACAGTATTCCTGCCTTTTTCAACTTTCCTTAACAAAATAAGACCATTCTTAACCCAAACATATTTACATTTTTTTTTTTTTCAATTTTTAACTTTTTCGCTGCTGTATACAATGACTCTCATTTATGTATATGTATGTATTATCATCATTTCTATCAAGCTCAAGCTCACGGAAAAACCTTCAACATCTGCTCAGACCGTACAACACCAATGAACTCGTTGTCAACAAGTATTAGAGAGTGCTTGACGACGAGTGTAGGAGGGCACCCGCAGCCAAGCATCAAGCCGATCAAGAGGTGCTGCATAGAAGGACGAGAGCTACTCGTAAGCATTATGAGCATTAGAGGAGGGAGGAGCATAAGCTTCTCAAAAAGAAAAAAAAAAAAAAGTTCGCGATCGTAGAGATGCTATCACAGGAATGACGTTCGGAGGTTTTATCAACGAATAAAACGAACATGCCAGGGATGTAAGCCAGAACGGAAGCCGAAACGAAAATTTAAACCTAGTAGTGGATTCACAATCGGCACTAAGAATCTGGAAAGACTACTTCTGCAGACTGTATAACGGCGATGACGAAACAGATCCCGCTATCAGGCAGAATGACTCTTTCACAGCGGACGATAATATGTAGCAGAGAAGTCCGTCCCCCTGACCTGGAATAAGATAGGAATGCTTTTTCTAAGCTTAAGTCCAACAAAGCTGCTGGAGTAGACGGACTGCCTGTCGAGCTCTTTAAGGCAGCTGGAGATGACCTGGTTGGGAGTATGCACCAGCTTATCTGTAAGATATGGCCAGAGGAAGGCATGCCAGATGAGCGGAATCTTAGTATCGTTTGCCCGATCCACAAGAAAGGAGACTCCCTTTCTCAGCGCCAACTACAGAGGTATAAGTCTTCTGAACATCACTTAAAATGTTCTCTGCTGCACTGTTGAACGCCTGAAACCGCTCGTTAGTAAACTGATTGGTTCATATCAATGTGGTTTCAGGCCCGCTATAGATCAAATATAACGGCGATGACGAAACAGATCCCGCTGTCAGGCAGAATAATCCTCTCAGAACGGATGATGATAGCAGAGAATCCTGTCCCCCTGACCTGGACGAAGTTAGGAATGCTTTTTCTAAGCTGAAGTCCAACAAAGCTGCTGAAGTAGAAGGACTACCTGCCGAGCTCTTTAAGGCAGCTGGAGATGACCTGTTTGGGAGTATGAACCAGCTCATCCGTAAGATATGGTCAGAGGAATGCATGCCCGATGAATGGAATCTTAGTATTGTTTGCCCGATCCACAAGAAAGGAGACCCCTTTGTCTGCGCCAACTACAGAGGAATAAGTCTTCTGAACATCGCTTATAAAATCTTCTCTGCTGTTCTGTGTGAACGCTAGAAACCGTTCGTTAATAAACTGATTCGTCCATATCAGTGTGGTTTCAGGCCCGGGAAGTCCACTATAGATCAATTAATCACACTGCGGCAGATGCTGGAAAAAACAAACGAGTTCCAGATCGACACCCACCATCTGTTTGTTGACTTTAAGGCTGCATACGATAGTATAAAGCAACAACGCCATGTCTAGTTTTGACATCCCTACCAAACTCGTCGGATTGTGCAGGATGACATTGGAGAACTCTCGCTGCTCCATCAGGGTCGGAAGCGACCTAACCGATACCTTTTATGTCAAAAAAGGTTTTAGACAGGGCGACAAGATATCGTGTGATTTATTCAACATCATCCTAGAAAGGATCGTGCAAAACTAACTGGTCAATACGTGGGACCAGTCAGTTTTGCACGATCCTTTCAAGTCAATGTCAATGCCGATGACATTGACATAATTGGACGAAGTCAGCGAGATGTCATTGAGGCTTTTACGAGTATTGAGACAGAAGCGGTTAAAACGGAACTGGTGGTAAATGAGGGCAAAACAAAATATATGCTGTCGTCGAAAAAGGACACGAACCACCGGCGTCTTGGCCGGGGCGCACATATTGGCAGTTATGATTTCGAGGTAGTAAAGGAGTTCATCTACCTAGGCTCCGTAGTGACATGCAGCAATAACATCAGTGCCGAAATCAAACGAAGAATAACTCATGCCAACCGCTATTTCTATGGGCTCGGGAGGCAATAGAGAAGCAGAGCCCTCTCTCGAAAAACCAAGGTGACCATATAAAAGACCCTTATCATCCCGGTCCTGCTTTATGGCGCAGAGACATGGACCTTATCGAAAGCGGATGAGGAGACCTTTGGTCGTTTTGAGAGAAAAATTCTACGTACGATTTTTGGCCCGACCTGCATAAATGGGAAGTGGAGGAGAAGACTTAATAGTGAACTGTACAGGCTGTACTGCGACATGAACGTAGCACGGCATCTTCGGACCCAACGCCTGAGATGGCTAGGCCATATTGAGCGCATGGAAAACACAGCTCCAGCCCGGAAGGTCTTTGAATCCACCCCGAGGGGCGACGCGGTCGAGGAAGGCCAAATTTAAGTTGGCGCAACCAAGTGGAAGAGGACCTTAACCAATTAGGCATGCGGCACTGGAGACTGCTGGCGAAAGACCGTGCCAGTTGAAAAAGTTTTTAAAAGGAGGCCCAGGTTCGCCATGAACTGTAGCGCCGAAAAAGAAAAAGAAGATTTACATTTATTGGTCCTCTAATAAAATTCCGAATGTCACTAGCATTAAAAATAAATACATAGATGGAAAAGGACTCGTAAATATGCCAATGAAAATAAAAAATTATTATTGGCATAAAAACAATGCAATTACACTACATTTTTCTCTCACTAGCATTGAACAATTCGAATGACTATTATAAAAAGCGAATGACAGGTTTATGCCTAATCCACAATACTGCGTTGGTGCGAGGCACTGTACGTGTTACGAGAAATGCCTCGACGCATGCTTTGAAAATGACAATTCAATTTTTTCGGCTGCTCCATGTCAAAGTTAACGCACAAAGTAAACGATACAGCATACACATCAATACACAGCAACAGTTGTTCAAACGCACAGACATTTTCGACGTGTTTGACTTTTGTCTGCTTTGGTTACGTGAGTTTACGTTTTCTCTCGCTCTATTTTTTTTCTTATTTCTTCTCATTTTTTCTTATTTCCTCTCATTTTTCAATGAACGTAAGCTCGCCAACGCAAACGCAGTATTTAAGACTACCCCATTGAATTGCTTGGGTTGGATGTCTCAGCTAACTAACGCAGTATTGTGGATCAGGCATTATGCACTCATCATTCAAATACAAATGGTTCAGAGTGCAGTGCTATAACGTCTCAATTCAATGAAAATAATCTTCATTTATTATTGAACACCAATGATTGTTTTCTCCATTAGCATTGTAAATTTATATTCTAACTACAATAGAATTAATTTAATGTGAATGAAAATATAATGATAATGCATTTCTCATATTACTCGTTGGTAAAGCCTGTGTGTGAATTCCATATCACACCTCAAAATATACTTTCGTTTTTTTTTTCGCACAAAAACAAATGTCATCAACTCATTTTGAAATTCCAATGAATAGAGGATATAAGCCTTAAAATATAAGAGTAAAGTAGACTCACCATCCACATCATTAGGCTCATCAGCATGTAGGTCTTCGTAGTTAATTTCCATATTTGTATCAGGATTTGATTCTTCAGTTGTGTTAATTGGTGCACTTCGAGTCAAAGCTGAAGATGTAGCAGTAGGCGCCAAAGGTTCTACACTGAATAGGTCTTCCGAATTCTAGAAATGATATTATATTTAGATATGAGCGTTGACTTTTATTTCAAATTCAAGCGTTACATCTAGATTTGATGATGACATGGGAAATGGAGCTGTTGGCCTAACAACGCCCAATCGTACTGGTGCAATTAAGGCATCTGCCACTTCACAAAGCTCCTCTATAGCAATAATATGTAATGCCTGAAACACTTTCGCACAATTTTGAATATGTTTACTTTGCGATGCATAACTTCTTCTTTTATCTGGTATTGGGGATTTTTCCAAATTAAAAATTACAAACACTCGAGCTACAGACCTAACAAATCGGCGGGAAACCATTTTGGCTTCATTACATTTATCTACATTATTTAAGTCCTGCATTTCTCTTAAAAGAGTTGAAATTAAAATATCTAAATACTCCGGACTGCACTTCACAAATAAATTATGTGTAAATTTATCTAATAATGTAGATCCACTTTGTGATTTTAAGTAATTTAGAGAATAATCATCTTCCTTCCTGTGATTTATTTCATCTGCTCCTGTCATAATCATGGACTTAACAGCTTGCCAGTCAACCAATAGATGTTCCAGTGCTTTCTTGGCAAATTTCGGAGGTTCCAAATCATGATCTGGCATTTCTGAATCAACATCCGACGATTGCGTCTTTCTTGAACTGTTAGTCGTTGTGTTACGAGATTTATTTGCAATTCTATACTGCTTTTGTTCTATTGTCTGTCGTCCAACTGTCTGTATGAGAAACAAAAGTATTGATTCACCTCTCGAGTTAAATTTTGTTACCAAATCTGTACTTGAGACTAATTTGCATAATAGTGAAAATCTTTTGCTCTGATTCCCTGCGACAAGTGCCTTACATTTACATTTCTCCCAACAGTCGCAATAAGCTGTAGGCGACGTGCGTTTTAACTTGCAATCGTGACCTTTATGACAAATTCTTGCACACTCAGTGCAACAGCATAGGGAACCTGTCAAGCCACACGTTTTACATTCAAATATGTTCTGGTTAATGTGATCAGCACCTGTCCATGTAAACGAGCACGTATCGTTGTAGCATATGACGTGCAATGGGGACTGGTCAACGGATGAACCAACGGGAAAAATCATAGTTTCCTTCATGGATGAATTATTTTCCGAAATCGATATAATGGAATTTAATAATATCAAACCTGCATCATATGATCTATTTATAATAGATAACATGAATGGGGTTTGTCCTTCTGCATCTTTTGTACTTAATAAATTATATAAATGCGGTTTAAGAAATGGATTTGAACATATTTGTTGCAGAATTAAAACAGATTGCTCTTTTCTCCTCGTGGGATCAGTAATGTAAATCGGAGTATGTAACCTGGTGGTATTATTTCTATACTTCGAACTTATGTTATCATCTTGGCCAGTTCCTGTATCAAATTCGGATTGCCAAAAAGAGAGAGGAAAGTATTGCTCGTCCGTACCGGAGTGGGGAGTGTTCGCGTTCCTACTATCGCACTCAGTATTTACCAGGCGATTCATCATTTCCCGTAAGCTTATGGTACAACCTTCTCTAGCACTAGATGTAGATGCTTCTAGGATAGGGGACCTGCATGTTGATGGCATTTTCGATAAGTACGTAGTGTCATCCGAATGTTTATTTGATGTTGGGGAACACATAACACCACTGACATGCATGATATTACGCCCTCCGTCACATTTTTCTTGGAGAAGGAGACCAATCTTCTCATCGTCCAGCTGATGTAAAATCATACTAATAGCCCTCAAATCACATCTCAATATACATGGCATTAAAGTCTGTGTTTCCAGAAATAAGGCTGTTAAGCAAACTTTTGATTTTAAGTTTACTCCAGATACAGGAAGTGATATTGTAGCCATAGCAATTATCTTTATTGGAGGCAAATTTAGCCATTGTGGATCTTTTATTGATCCAACACAATCCTTAACAAAAGGATATATTGTACGATTTCCGTCTCTTATAATAATAGATGCGTTTTCATTTGAGTCATCGCATAGGTGGATTGAAATATTGGATGGAGTATTTCCTAGGAATACATTGCTATCAGTTGGAAAAACGCAATCAAATTCTTGTTTACTATTATACAAGTTATAAATATTGTAGTGTAGTTTGTTGGAAAGTTTTGAAATGGTATGGACACCTCTTAGGTCAACCGCCACTGCTAAAAGTTGGCTGCTAGTTTCGTTTACTGGTGTATTTAATCGCTTAGGAGTCCTTTGAAAACAATCAGGGAATCGTGAAGTAACTACAGACTTGATTACTTGTATATCATCCCTCTTTAACAATCGACAATGCTGCCAATCATCATCCTTACACTCAATGTTGGCATTTCCCAAACTAAACTTCACAGCTACATAATCCCCATCTACTTTAATAATTCTTCCGATAGGTCCCGTCTTATCTTCCACAAAAACCACATCTTTTAATAACCAGAGCTCTTCGTCACTCTTAGACTCGGCATCATCTTTCGGTGGGGCACGTTTAGATCTTTTACATAATGTTATTCCCGCATTGTCACTAGATGCGCTCGATGCTGGAGATGGTGGTGGAGGCATGTCCAAGCGATCTGTAGTCTCTTTACTATTTGATGAAAATGTTTGTTTATTTCCTGTTTGAACTGTATCTTTTATTTCTTTCTCTTTCTCCTGATACAACGATAATGGGTTTAATACCTTAAAACGGCAAATGTCGGAAAAATCCCATACAGAATTCAGTAATTGGCCGACTTTAGGCACACCATTTATATATGTAAATCCAATGGAACCCACTTGGTAAATTGGACACTTTTTCATAACAACTTGCGCCCCAACAAATACATCTTCATTTACTGGCTTTACTGACTTCTTAGTTTTAATGGTAAATTTATTCCATAAATGACGCCTTTGATCGAATGGCAATACACCCCACCAATAAAGGTTATTATTTAACGTCCGGATCGTAGTAAATAAGGCGGATGTATACAAGGAATGAATGCCATCTGACAGTTCCGGAAAATTTTGTAATGTATGTTCCAATTTTATTCCATAGGTTCCTAGTTGTTCATCCATCCAAGTGGCTAGACGATTATTCTCTGTCGCGACTGTACATCGTATTGCATTCGAAGATATTAAAGTAATTTTCTCATTAGCGATATTTAGCAGTAATGTTTTCGGATGATAAACGTTTGGATGCTACGAAGAAAAAGTTAGTTTTTGTTTAATATATTTTACATTATTTTTACTAACATTTGATTTAAAGGTTTCAGTTTCGGACCAACGCCACTGGTGTAGCTCTCCCGACTCAGAAAGCCCAACGAATTCAGAGTAGAGTGAAGCAATTTTTTTAAACCGAAGGTTACTATCCTTTTCTGGCCATGGCTGTAATTCGTCCGAGATCCAAAGTGGAGTACTATTCCCCACCACTTCTTTTCGTTTTCCATCTTAATACAAAAAAAAAAAAAAAAAGAAAAACGTAAAGATATTGTAATATTTAATTTCATTGCAGCCATATGGTGATTTTCAATATGGTTAAGGGTTGAATTACGGTCATGATGCAACAAAGATGTTGCGCTTAGGAGTCCAAGCCATACAAATAACAAAAGAAGCCCACACCAACTTCAAAGCTTACTACGTTATGAAATAAGTTTTGAATTTGTGCTTTTGATGTGAGATGTATATATGTATGTACATATGTTAACGATATAAAAGCGAATGTACACAAAATCAATCAAAATATTATTTATTAAATATTTCGGCATTTAACATTTTTAAACATATAGATAAAATTAAGTCCCCGGTCTATAACTGCTCAGGTCTAGTAATACCCTACCGACGAGGAACTCATAATGGAATCGAGTGAATCTGACAAAACAGTGCAAACAAACAAAGCTTCACCAATCTATCTTCAGAGTGCCCTAAAACATTGAACTCTCTAAAAGTTACAACAACATGCTACGAACTAGAAGTGCTAAAACCTGACGAAATAAGAGCTTAATCATCAATAGAATCAATATACATTGTCCGACCGAACCCGGAAACATCGAACAGAAACTAGAAGATCACAAAGTAGAAGATGATTTATAACATGCAACAGAAAAAAAAAAAAAAAAAAAAAAAAAAAAACTACAACAAAACCGTTGTTTACTTCCAGTAAAATTACTAGGAAATGACAACAACAAAAATAGATATTGTATCGCAACAAGACATCTTTTGAAGTTCCTCATTACAAAAGGACTATGTAATCCCACCAAGATTAAAAGCGGTTTGACTTGAGCTGCAAAGAGGCTATTAGGTCCAGGGAGCTAAGTTTTCGGGCCTACAAGGCAAACAGTTCTGAGAAAAACCGAAAAAAGTACATACGAGCCAGAAATGACTGCAACACCATCCGACCAAAAATTAAGGCGTAAAATCCTTCAATATCTCAAATGTAGCAAAAGTTTCTGGTCGTTTGTAAAAAACGTAAAAAACTTAACTAAGTCGTCTATACCGACGCTCATCCACAATGACATTCCAGCTGTCACCCCCTTAGACAAAGCTAATCTACTTGCTGCCCATTTCGCAACCTGTTCTCAGCTGCCAGCTTGTACTTTGTCTCCGTCAGTACTAGAGTGCGTCAATTTCATCATGGGACTAATCCACTTCCGCACTCGTACAGTCGCAAGGGTTCTTAAGGACCACGACATACACAAATCCGCTGGTTCAGATGGTATTGCCCCAATAGTTCTGAAAAGGTGTTCTTCCGCGCTGGCAAAACCAATAACTTTTTCACCTTTACCTACACCGTCAGCTTATGAAATATCTTGAATCACGGAAACTCCTCAATGACCGCCAATACGGTTTCCGCAGCAACAGGTCCACTGGTGATTTGATGGCATATCTCGCTGAAAAGTGGAATCACTCGCTTCACCAAGCAGGTGAAAGCAAAACTGTTGAACTGGATATTTCGAAAGCATTTGACAGGGTTTGGCATGAAGCCCTTTTGTCGAAAATGCGTGCTTTTGGGATCGATGAGTCTCTTTTTCAATGGATTAGAAGCTAGCTTTCAAATCGTTCAATTCAAGTTGTTTTGGATGGATTCAAGTCTGATACTCCCTTTGTAAATGCCGGTGTTCCCCAGGGCTCCGTTTTGTCTCCGACACTCTTTCTTATTTTATATAAATGATCTCTTGTTTGTTATTTCTAATCCAATTTACTCCTAGCCAGTTGCATTCCGCCCCTTCAACATTTCTCCCGCAATACACGTCTCTCTAGGAATGCCCACCAATATACCCTGAAGCCCGCTTTCGGACGTACTGTCAAATATAGAGAATCTTTCATTAACCGAACCACACGAATCTGGAACTCCCTGCCGGATTCGGTTTTCCCCCTCAATGCAACATGCAAGCGTTTAAGATCAATGTCCATCGGCATCTCCTCTATCCCTCTTCCTTCTGCCCGCACTGTGTCGCCGACATAGTAAGGTTATTAGACCTAGAGTGCTCGAACGAATTACTACGAACTATAACCAACGCGGAATTTGGTCGGCTCTCGTCCTATCTAGGTCGAGGACAACCACCCCTGAGAGTAGTGAACGAACATCAACGACCCCAACCACTGCACTCCGTTCAGGTTCTGTGTGTCAACACATCATAAGAGAATATAAAAACTCTTGAACCTGCGCCTCTAAAAAAAAAAAAAAAAAAATTATTAAAAAAAAAAAGTCACAGTTTACGTGAAGTGTGCAGATACACAAAACTTTTGACTATCCTGGGGGAATTGATGACGAAACCACAGACCGGATCCATTGTCAAGGTAATCACGCAGCCAACTAGAATGGTTGCAGTCTAGAAAGTGCTCAAATTTCACCTATTTCCCTCGTTATTATCAAAACTTGATATAAATTACTCTAAAAAGGATGAACAAATGGAACCAAGACCACAAACCTCAATACCTATTAAGACCAGACAAAAGATAAATGTGGACGGATGTGACCGATTTCCCCTCCAAATACTTACGTAATTAGGTGGCGCTACAGTCCGTGGTGAACCTGGGCCTCAACCAACAAGCGTCTCCAGCTGGCACGGTCTTTGGCCAGCTGTTTCCATCCAGCGCCGCACGCCCAGTTCGTTAAGGTCCCCTTCCACCTGCGTGCGTAATATAATTTTTTTTTTTTTTTTTTTTTATTGTTCCCTGATATATTTACAACTGTCTTAGAAATTAGACATCCAGTAAATGGTATAAACATTATTGACACTTAAGGGAAATTTTACATGAGCGGGGACCATTGTCCCAAAACATCATCATCTTTAGTTTAATATTGAGGCACAGGTGGGTTTTAATCCACCCGAATCGTTGGGGGTATTGTTGACACCAAGCGCCCCTAGTCGCTCGTTGTTGTCGCCTGATGATGATAGTATGTATACGTTTTTGAATGCATAAAATTAATACATAGTACTAAGATATAATACAAATTTGAACAAACAAATTTGCCATTTGACGTGATTTGCCATTAGGAAAACGGGAGGTCGCAGGGCCTTTTGCGTTTGAGTCTTCTTTCTCTATTCGTCTCTTGGTCGAGGAGAGTAGAAACGTCGTAGTTTGAGTGTGCCAATAGTTTTAAAACGTATTTCGAGCTGATTTTCTTAATCTCGTCGTCAACTAAATCAATTTGTAGGTCTTGGTGTATGTCCTGATTGCTAACATACCATTCAGCGTTGGTAATTTTTCTTAAGATTTTAGATTGTTGTCTTTGTATGATTTGAAGATTAGATTTTTTGGATGTTCCCCAGATTTGGATACCGTACGTCCAGATAGGTTTTATTATACTTTTATATATAAGTAATTTGTTGTACAGTGAGAGTTTTGATTGGGGTCGTAGCAGCCAGTATAGTTGTCTGAATTTAAGTTTTATTTGTTTTTGCTTTTGTTGAATGTGGTACTTCCATGCCAATTTGTTGTCTAGATGCATGCCTAAATATTTAGCTACAGGTGGGATATGAATTTCTCTGTTGTTTATTGTCAGGGGTAAGGGTGTGTATTTAGTCCTTGTTGTATATATTACTTGGATTGTTTTGTCCTCATTGACTTTTATGTGCCAGTTTGAAAACCAGTCTAACGTTTTGTTTAATTCGTTTTGTAGTTGGTCAGTTGTGCTGTGGAGATTACTACCGGAGTTGAGTATAACCGTGTCGTCGGCAAATGTTGCTATTAGGGCCGTATCTTTGTCAGGATGTGGGATATCGGCTGTAAATAGTACATATAAAAGGGGTCCGAGAATACTTCCTTGAGGTACTCCAGCACTAATGGGATGTATACGAGAGCATTTGTCTTTATATCTGACATAGAAACATCGATCTGACAGATAACTTGTCAATAACTTGAGATAGTCCTTTGGTATAATCTTCGCGAGTTTGTATAGAAGTCCTTTATGCCAAACTGAGTCAAATGCCTTCGCGACGTCTAAATATACTGCCACAGAAAATTCTTTTTTGTCTAGTGAAGTGGATATTTTATTTGTCACTCTATGTATCTGCTGAATAGTTGAATGTTTTCTTCTGAATCCGAATTGATGATCAGGTATGGCATTGATTTGGGCCAGAATTGGCTGAAGTCGTCTTTCTAGAAGTTTTTCAAAAATTTTTGAAACTAGTGGAAGCAGACTGATGGTCTGTATGATGTCTTATTGGTGGCATCCTTGCCTGGTTTGGGAAGTGCTATTATCTCGGCAACTTTCCACAATTTTCGAAAATATTTGAGCCTCATCACACTGTTGTATAGATTCCGCAAGAAAATAAAGGCAATTGGTGGTAACTCTTTTAAGATTTGTGCGTTTATAAGGTCATAACCAGGTGCCGCTTTTGGTTTTGCGGCAGTTTTGATCAGGATTTCTATTTCTCTTGCTGTCATTCTTCTAATGTGTTTGTTGAATGGTCTTGTACTTGTATTATAGGATAGTAACCTGGGGTCATTATCACCTTCAACATTCGTAAAAGTCGTCTCGAAATAGTCTGCTAGTAATTCAGCTTTGTCTTGATTTTCTCTTGCCCATGTGTTGTCTTGCTTTTTTATGGTTGGGTAATGCCTTGTCGTGTTCGATATTCGTTTTGTGACCTTCCATAGAGAATAGTTTGTTTCCGACGTTGGGGTTAGACTTTTCAGGTACTTAGCGAGGATGGTGTCCTGATGTTCCTTTAGTTTCTGTTTGAGGTCCTTAGTGATTTTGTTAAGTTTTGTTTTGTCAATCGGTGAGCGAGTCAATTGCCATTTTTTTCTCAGTTTTCTTTTAGCTAGCACAAGTTTCCTAATGTAGGGTGTTGAAGCAATGTGGTTGGACTTGGGTTCTATTGGGGGCGTTGCTCTAGAAGCCCCCTCGTTTATTGTGTCATTTAAGTGTATTATGGAATTTTCAATGTCGTCTTTGGATTTGAGAGGAATGTTAGTGGACACATTTGAGTTTATATAATGTCGATAAGTGTTCCAGTCTGTTTTTGCGTTGTAGAGTCTGTTGGGATTTATTGACCTCATGGGTTGGTTGGAGTATTCAATTAAAACGGGGGAGTGGTCGGACGAAAGGTCGAATGAGGATTTTATTTCTATGTTTTTTGTATTGATGTTTTTGATAATGCCAAAGTCGATAAGATCAGGGGTTTTTGTCATGTCTGTTGGCCAGTAAGTGGGTTCGCCAGTACTTACGTGCTTACAGTTGTTTTTCTTTATTGCGTCTAGTAGGTTTTTTCCTTTTTTAGTTATAAGTCGTGATCCCCACTCAGTATGCTTTGCGTTGAAGTCACCTGCAACTAAGAACCGATTTCCCAAGGATTTTAAGTAAAGGTCATATTGGGACACAGTGATCACGTGTTTAGGGGGACAATAGATTGAAGATATGACTAGCGCTCCACGCTCGTCTTCCAGTTGAATGGACACTGACTGAATGTAGTCAGTTTGGAAATGTTTGAATTCAGTGCAGTGAATTTGTTTTTTTATAACTATTGCGCATCCTCCATGTCCTCTGCCATCTGGGTGATCTGTACGGTAAATGTCATAACCAGGGAATTGGATATGCTTTTGGGTAGTAAGATGAGTTTCAGCAATAAGCATTATGTCGGTTTGACTGTCTTTTAAGTAATGCTTGAGTTCCAGATAGTGTTGATAAAGTCCGTTTGCATTCCATGCAGTAATTTTAAGATTTCTATTGTCTGGTGCCATCATGTTTGTTAGTAATAAGTAATGTCAGAATATTAAACATATTTGTCATTTGTGTGACTAGTTGTTTCATCATTTCCTTGAGTTCTTGTATGTCTGATGAATATTCTTGGGCTGGGCTTTGCGCTTTCGGCGGCAGAGAGTGTTGCGGTGTTTGGTGAGAAGAGGTCGTTGTTTTTTCTGGGTGGGTTTGGGTAGGTTGACCTATTGATGTTTGCTTTGGAGGTAAGTTGGTGGCGGCAACACTTGCGTAGCTTATGTTAGTTGTCAAAACTGGTGTGGTAGACGTCTGCATTTCTTTGCCTTTTTGCTGAGGTTTGGGTTGGATGTTCGATATTGTGTTTTCCTTTTGTTGAGGCATGGGTTCGTTTTCTGGTTTAGTGTTTTCTCTCTGTCGTAGGGGGGGAAAGCGTTGAATTTTTAATTGTTTGTAAACCTCACATCCTTTGTAATTTGCTGTGTGATCACCTCCGCAAAGAGCACATTTGGGTTTATTGTTTTGATCCTTTGTTAATTGACAAGTGCTTGTCTCATGATCGCCAGCACATTTGACGCAGATTGGGTCTAACGTACAGAAGTTTTTTGTATGTCCGTATTTTTGACAGTTTGTACATTGTGATATTGTTCTTTTGTAGTGGGGTGTTTCAACAGAGATTATGCATTTGAGTAAGCTTGTTATTTTGTATATTTCTTTGTTATGATTGTTGTTTTCCAGCTCTATAGTAAAGAGTGGAAGTGGCTTTCTGCTACTCTTTTGTTGAATATTGTGGATATTCAATACCTTATGACCGAGCACTTCTAGCCCTTGTTTTATGTCGTCAGGATCTGTTGAGGGGTGTAAGCCTCTTATAATTACTTTGAAGCCTCTGTCCTCTTTTGGTTTGTAGGTGTAGTACTTTGTCCCCTTTTGTCTCAGCATCTTGACTATTTTCGTATATGTCGTCGATTCAGTTGCCTGTACCCTCACTTGGTTTTTGTTAAGGACTTTGAACTCATAGTTTTGCTTAGCTTCCAAATCTAGTGCTTTTGTCAGCGTCTTGATGCACTCGACTTCCTGAACATATATTGGAGGTGGCTTATTTGTTTCACGGGTTGGTTCAGTTTCTTTATTGGAGTTTGAGGTACTTTCTGTGGTGTCAACGTCTACGCTTAGGATGTCAAAGCGGTTAGAAGGAGTGTCTTTTTTAGGCTTGCTTAACCAATAACTAAGCTTTGGTTGATTTTGATTTTTTGGTTTCTTGCTTGACGTCTCTGGTGTAGTGGTTGGGGAATTTCTTGTACGTTTTATGTTCGGAGTTTGATGTGTCTCTTTTTCTCTGCAAGTTGTTGATTTGTTATTATGATCTTCTATTTGTGTGTATGGTTTGGTTATTATGTGCGTCGTTATCATTCGTCCTGAGTGACTTGTATTAACTGATGTTGAGATAGGCGTTGTTGTTGTTGTTGTAGTTGTTGTTGTTGTGGTGGTTGTTATTGTTGATAATGTTACTGCGGTGGAAGCGTCGTGGATCTGTTTGGGCAAGTAGTTTGTTAGTGTCTCATTTGATACGGGCTTCACTGTAATTGGAAGTTGATCAATTGGTTTGGTTGAAAATGGTTGAAGGATTGGGTTTTGGGTTTGTTGTCTTGGGAGAGCTTTAACTGGAAGTGGTGGGAAGTTTGGCTGGAAATTCAAGGAGTTGGTGGGTTCAGGTTGAGTGATTGGTGGGGAAATTATTGGATGATTGAGCTTGCGCTCAGGGGGAGGTGAGCGTAAAACGCTCATACTTCCTTTGTTAATTTAAATTGTTCCTGTTATGAATCACTTTCACGTAATCTACTTATATGTAAAAACAAAAAAGAAATCACATGAAATTGCAATTTATAATTGCTTGAGGATCACAACAGATCTTTAGCACTTAGTGTCACTGTCACTGGCTTATATGAAAATG
This sequence comes from Eumerus sabulonum, assembly GCA_951905685.1. Classification (NCBI taxonomy): domain Eukaryota; kingdom Metazoa; phylum Arthropoda; class Insecta; order Diptera; family Syrphidae; genus Eumerus; species Eumerus sabulonum. Next base: position 90,597,060 of record OX645060.1, read on the forward strand.
TGAGTTTATATTTTTATGATGCAATGATCGGGAATTTAGAGTATATCCCAAGAGCACTTCTATGTGCGATCGTACACTCGGAAAAACCGTAATATAAATGAATCTAAAAAAAGATGAACAAATGGAACCAAGACCACAAACCTCAATACCTACTAAGACCAGACAAAACATAAACAGACGGATGGGACCGACTTCCTCTCTAAATATTTACTTACTTACTTAGGTGGCGCTAGAGTCCGTGGTGAACCTGGGCCTCAACCAACATGCGTCTCCAGCTGGCACGGTCTTTGGCTAGCTGTTTCCAGCGCCGCACGTCCAGTTCGTTAAGGTCCCCTTCCACCTGCGTGCGTAATATAAATTACTCTAAAAAAGATGAACAAATGGAACCAAGACCACAAACCTCAATACCTACTAAGACCAGACAAAACATAAACGGACGGATTGGACAGACTTCCTCTCTAAATACTTACCTACTTACTTAGGTGGCGCTACAGTCCGTAGTGAACCTGGGCCTCAACCAACAAGCGTCTTCAGGTGGCACGGCCTTTGGCCAGCTGTTTCCAGCGCCGCACGCCCAGTTGGTTAAGGTCCCCTTCCACCTGCGTGCGCCAACGTAGATGCGGCCGTCCTCTGCCGCACCTTCCTGCCGGAGTGGATTCGAAGACTCCTCGAATCCATAGCCTAGCCACCTTAGACGCTGTATCCGTAAACGTCGTACCAGGCCGATGTCGCTGTACAACCCGAACAGTTCTTAGTTAAATCTTCTCCTCCACACACCGTTTGAACAAACGAGACCGTAGATAGTGCGAAGAATTTTATTCTCGAAACGACCAAGGGCATCTCCATCCGCTGTTGTTAAGGTCCAAGCCTCTGCGCCGTAAAGGTGGACTGGGATGATCAAGGTCTTATATAGTGTCACCTTGGTTTTCCGAGAGAGGACTCCACTTCTCAATTGCCTCTTGAGCCCAAAGCAACAGCGGTTTGCAAGAGTCTGCGTTTTATCTCAGCGGTGGTGTTGTTATCGCCCGTCATCTGTGAGCAAAGGTAGACGAATCCCTGGACCACTTCAAAGTTATATCCGTTCTGGCCAATACGTCGGTGTTGACCGTCTGTTTTAGATGAAAGCAGATATTTGGTTTTACCCTCATTAACCTTGACACCCATCTTAACCGCTTCTATCTCAATGCTTACAAAAGCCTCAGTGACGTCTCGCTGTGTCAGCCCAATCACGTCAATGTCGTCGGCGTACGCAAGCAATTGCGTAGACTCTTGCACGATCTTTTCAAGCGTCACCTTGCCTAAATCCTTTTTTTCAAAGGTCTCGGTTTGCTCCTGCACAGTCAGATGAGTTTGGCAGGGATGTTAAAACTAGACATGGCTTTGTATAGCTCATCTCTACACACGCCTTGAAATCGACGAAGAGGTGCGATTTGCCGTAGCGTAAATATTTGGTCTATTGCTATTGCTGATTTACCTGGCCATACCTGGCCTGAATCAGGACGGATACTCGACGACGACAACGCACGAAAAAGGAACACGATTTGCGAGTATGCTCCTGGAATGTCAGAACCCTGTACACTCCCGGAACTGCTCATAAACTAGAAGGAATCCTCACGCAGTACAAGGCGGATATTACTGCGGTCCAGGAAATACGCTGGATAGGAAACGGTATGATTAAGAAGAAAAATTGCGACATTTATTACAGCTGTCACAAAAGGTTGCACTTACTGGGATGCGGATTTGTCGTGGGAAAGCGGTTAAGGTCGAAGGTCATCGACTTTAAACCTATAAGTGATCGCCTGGCTGTGATCCGCATCAGAGGCAGATTTTATAACATCAGCCTTATATGTGCACACGCCCCTACCGACGAGGCTGAAGACCCTATCAAGGAGGACTTCTATGACCTCCTGGACAACGCCTACGGAGCTTGCCCTCCGACATTTATTACAGCTGTCACAAAAGGTTGCACTTACTGGGATGCGGATTTTTCGTGGGAAAGCGGTTAAGGACGAAGGTCATCGACTTTAAACCAATAAGTGATCGCCTGGCTGTGATCCGCATCAGAGGCAGATTTTATAACATCAGCCTTATATGTGCACACGCCCCTACCGACGAGGCTGAAGACCCTATCAAGGAGGACTTCTATGACCTCCTGGACAACGCCTACGGAGCTTGTCCGGAGTACGATGTAAAAATCGTTCTCGGGGACTTCAACGCCAAAATCGGGAAGGAAAACACCCTTGGCGGAGTGATTGGAAAGCACAGCCTCCACGATACAACAACAGATAACGGCTTCCGACTCGCTGACTTTGCGACAGCTCGTAATGCGGTGATAAGTAGCACAAGATTCCCTCGCAAGCGAATCCACACAGCAACCTGGCGATCTCCGAACGGTCGAACCGCCAACCAAATCGATCATGTGTTCATTGACGCAAGGCACTCGTCAAACATCCTGGTGTTGCAAACATTCAGAGGGGCAAACGTCGACTCTGACCACTTCCTCGTAGCAGCAAGATTCAGAGCTCGACTGTCCAATGTCAGAAAGCCGCACCAGCCCATCAGGAGGAGGTTCGACATGGGACGCCTGAGCACACCGGAGGTTGCCAGAGTCTACAGGGAGCAGCTGAGCGAAAGACTCTAGGGTATGCCTACGTCGAACACAAATGCCAATAATATGTGGCTGCATTGCCGCTCAGCCATTCAGGAAGTAGTCGAAACCACCTTAGGATACCTACCACCCCCGACAAGAAACCCGTGGTATGATGGCGAGTGTGAGCAGAAAAGGCAGCAACCGACGAGGCGTACCAAAGGCGCTGCAGAGGAAAACCAGGGCAGCGCAATATGAGTACCGAGCCAGAAGAAGGGAGGAGAAAAAACTACTGCGACAAAAGAAAAGAATCTTCGCAGCCTCCCAGCTCAAGGATATCGAGGAGTCTAGGCATAAACATAAAATACGAGCCTTTTACAAGAAAGCCAAAGGCCTTGCAGGAGGCTTCAAAAAGGGCACCCTGGCTCTTCGAAACTGCGAGGGTAATCTTGTCACCGACCCGCAGGGAATAGTGGATGTATTTAAGCAGCACTTCCAGCAGCTGCTTAACGAGCATGACCAAGAGAGAGTGGTAGGAGCCGAGGAAATCCCAACTTCAGCCGCTGAAGTAGTCCTCCCACCCAGCATCGAAGATGTCGGCACAGCTATTCAGAATAACAAGGCCGCAGGCTCAGATGACTTGCCATCAGAGCTCTTCAAGGCTGGCGGCGATGTTCTGGTAGGGAGCATGCACCAGATCATCTGCAGAACTTGGGAAGACGAAAGCATGCCCGACGACTGGAATACCAGCTCTATTTGCCCCATCCACAAAAAAGGCGATCCTACCTCTTGCAAGAACTATAGAGGTATATCCCTGCTCAATGTCGCATACAAGATCCTGTCCAGCGTATTGTGTGAACGCCTAAAGCCATTTTGCACTGCACACCGCACCACGGGGGTGGCCGTGGTGCAGTGGTTAACATCATGGACCGCCGAGCGGAAGGTTTATGGTTCAAATTCGCATCAGCCAAGAAAAAGTAATTCCTATACGGACAAAAAGTATGCAACGCAGTTGTGAATGGAAAGTGACCAGACGTACTGCTGCAGGCATAACACTCACAGTATATGGTCAACCTAAGTCAATCCTCTGCGTATGCAATACTAAAGTGCTTGAACGAATTACTACGGACTACAACCAACGCAGAATTTGGTCGGCTCTCGTCCTATGTAGGTCTAGGACAACCACCCCTGAGAGTAGTGAACGAACATCAACGACCCCAACCACAGCACTCCGTTCAGGTTGTGTGTGTCAACACATCATAAGAGAATATGAGAATATGAAAAACACTTGAACCTGCGCGAGTCTCTAAAAAAAAAAAAAAACTAATCGGCAGCTACCAGTGCGGCGGCTTCCGGCCCGGCAAATCAACTATAGACCAAATTTTCACACTTCGACAAATCCTGGAAAAGACCAACGAGTTTCGAATCGATACACACCATCTTTTCATCGATTTCAAAGCCGCATACGACAGCATTCATCGTGAAGAACTGTTTGGGGCGATGGCCGAATTCGGGATCCTGGTAAAACTGATCCAGTTGTGTCGCGCCACGCTAAAAAACACGCGATGCACCGTGCAACTCGGTTCTAGGACCTCGGAACCATTCGAAACATGCACCGGATTTTTGCAAGGAGATGCGCTGTCATGTGACTTCTTCAACCTGGTGCTGGAGCGTCAACAGGGAAGGCACTATCTTTTACAAGTCCATCCAGCTGCTAGGATACGCGGATGATATCGAGATCATCGCGTGTTCTTCCCGTGGCATTGTGGAAGCTTTCACGGCGATTGAAGAACAGGCGAAACGAGTTGGTCTTAAGATCAATGAGGATAAAACGAAGCAAAAACCAATCCGTCGCTCACCACCTGGGACAAAACATAACAATTGACAGCTACAATTTCGAGGTAGTTAAGGAGTTTGTCTACCTCGGGGCAAACGTAAATTCCACGAATGACATCTTGGTCTTGACGACTGGAAGCAGCGTGCCCGGGACCGTCAAGGATGGAAGGCAGCTATAGCTCAGGCTCAGATCCTCCATGGATCGCAGGCCTGATAAGTAAGTAAGAATCAGGAGCCGATCAGGTTATCCACAAACGGTTTCAGGCGTTCACACAATACGGCAGAGATCTTATATGCGATGTTAAGGAGACTTATTACCTTATAATTGGCGCAGTTATAGGAGCCTGGTTTCTTATGGACCGGCCAAAGGATGTTGAGATTCCCTTCGTCGGGCATGCTTTCCTCCGACCATACCTTGCAAATGAGATGGTGCATGCACCTTAATAGCTCATCTCCAGCCGCCTTAAGAAACTCTGCGCCCGCGGCTTTATTAGACTTAACTCTCGATACCGCTATTTTGACTTCGTCTAGGTCGGGTGGTCGGAATTATCTTACATCGTCGTCCATTACGAACGGATCGTTCTGCCTGACAGCGGTATCTTGTCTGTCATCGCCTTTATACAGTCTGCAAAAGCGGTCTTTCCAAATCCTCAGCATCAACTGTGATTCTACTACCAGTTCTTCCTGCAGGCCCCCGCTCTGACTTTGTAGCCATGGCATGTTCGTTTTACCTTATTGTAAAACTTCCGGATGTCATTCCTGCGGAAGCATCTCTCCATCTCCTCGATCTCACGTTTTCCGTGTTCTCTTTTATTTCTTCTTAGAAGCGTGTGTTCCTCTCTTCTCTTCTGCTCATAGATTTCGCGAGCAGCTCTCGTCCGTCGTTGCAGCATGGCATGGCCCCTCCAAAACAAAGATTCCTTTTTTCATGCGCATATTCACCTCCAAGACATAACATCATTTTAGAATAATATAGAAATTCTATAAGTAAAATGGGTTAAAAAATCACAACAAGGCACGACTTCAATGCTAAACATAGTGTTTGGAGCTCGAGATTGATCACTAAGGCTGAACCCACACCGAGACCGACAAAACGTTTTTCCATGTCGTGTACGACAAGAAAGCATTGCATCTTATGAGTCAACACACACCAAATGGGACGCAAAACGACAAAACATTTTGTTCGGCCGTGCTCGTTGCTCCGATGTCCATTTTATACAGCATTGCGTACAGCCAACCCACACCGAACGCGACAAACACACACACCGGACGAAATAAACAGATCACGACACAACAAAGCAAAAAACATGTCGAAATCTGTTCGCCGCTATTTTGCCTTTCTGCGACAAAATCGATGCATTGCGAATTTGTGAAGCGAAGATAGGAGTTGAGGCGGAGAAGTTACTAATTTTGATTGAGCAAAGGAGCGCCATGTATACTACGGTGGCAAAACCCCCATAGTATACTTGCCATGAAAAAGCTTCTCGGCTCAAGCCGTTCGGAATCGGCATTAAACTGTAGGTCCCCTTCACCTATGTAAAAAATAAATCACACACAGCTTGGGTGTTTGAGAGAAGCATGGTTCTGGCCCTTCACGGGCTGTAACGCCACGAAAGCAAGCAAGCAAAGGAACGCAATTTAGAATTATATTGAATCGGACGACATTTCAAACGATGACTGAATTTGTTTTTTTCAACCTACACCAAGAGCGTCTTGTCGTGCGACAAAAAAAAAAAAGTTTTGACGTCTTCGGTGTGGTTCAGCCTAAGGCTCAATGCGCACGGAGCAACCGGAAGGAAACTGATCTGGCGATGCGAACTGGCAACTAGTTTGCTTTGAGTCGTATCCTGGGTAATCAAATGGGACGATGCACACCAGACTACTGATTGAAAGCTCGTTTGCGATAAAAAAAAAAAAAAAAACAGTTTGTAAACAGTCGTCAATTGATTTGTTATGGCGGGTTGCCTATTGATTTCAGATGAGCGAACAACCAACCGGTTGCTAGTGGGGGAGGTTGAAAACGTAATATTTTGTATAATTATTATCTTCCCGGCTATTCGAAGAAAAATGAAACGGAGAAAGACCTTCTACGGGCTCCCTCATGCTGGTGTTTTGCTTCTGGATTGCAGGAAATCACTTTCACAAGTTCCAAAAAACTTGCAGTAGTCATTCTGCAGAATGCTAAAAATGTCGAGTCGTAAAGCTCTAACTATTTAGCAGCAGCAAACAAACGGTTCTGGAAATTGTTTTCCAGGTAGGGGGGTATGGGTTTACCCAAAACCTTTTCATTATTCTTCTCCTTCTCCTGAGATAATAATACATGATGGTTTCATAATGTCTTTCGAACACATTTAACGCCCGGTATTTATGACGACACTGAACGAACTAGAGCTTTGGATCGGTGATGAGTTTCCTCGTGTGTGGAGTCAAGCCTCCGCTGAGTCCGTCACTGGTCTGTAACTCGAGTTGCTTACCGGTTTAGTTTTTTTTTCCGTGTGCATTGGGCCTAAGAGAGGCAGGAATCTATTCCAGCCCTCAAAATGGTACTGGTGTGTCAACCTACTGACCAAGTAATGCCGAATAGATACTTGGCTTACTCGACTTTTGTATTGTCAACAACGTTAGCGTTGGACATCTCAAAATTCAATCCTGATCTTAATTCTGTTTGCCATTGTTGTTTTTTTTTTTAAATAAGCACTAAGTCCATATAGAGAGGCACCGTGGCGTGGTGGTCTCTGACGTACGATGAGCGATTTCGGACCCGGATAACACCAATAGCCATCGAATGTTTACTTCGCGAAGACCCTCATCGGCGGGGTACTGGCAAAACCTCCCGTAGTATGCTTGTCTTGAAAAAAAAAAAAAAAAAAACAATGAAAAACCGGCCAAGTGCGAGTCGGACTCGCACACAAAGGGTTCCGTACCATCTGTATATATAAATATAAAAAAACAGGCCAAGTGCGAGTCGGACTCGCGCACGAAGGGTTCCGTACCATCTGTATATACATATAAATATGAAAGAGACTATGTATGTATGTTACCTCATCAGTCATCACATTAAATCACAGTTTTTGTATGATGACAGATCTTGGTTGCAGGGAGGTTATCGGCATATTACTTTGATAATCACCATTGAATTCAAATCAATTATCTTACTTGACAGCAAGGATGTGAAAAGGTGAATAACAAATATGGGAAAAAGGTTTGCAGCTAGGATTAATACATCAAAGACACAAAAGGGATCAAAGCTCGTAAGTTTGCTACTGGTTGTGGGTTATTGTCGACTAACCTTAGACTCCAAGGGGATTTTTTTGGGTGAAAATCATGTCTGTTGTATGGGAGCCCCCTTAAATATTCATTTTATTCTGTTTTTAGTATTTGTCGCTATGGCGGCAACAGAAATACATCATCTGTGAAAATTTCAACTGTCTAACTATCAGGGTTCATGAGATACAGCCTGGTCACAGAAGGACGGACGGACGGACAGCGAAGTCATAGTAATAGGGTTCCGTTTTACCTTTGGGTACGGAACCCTAAAAACGAGAACAGGGTTATATGAAAATGTTGACACCCTCTAATTCAGAAAGTTTTAAGTAAAATAGCTGTAATATAGGGTTTTCCAATAAGGAATTGACAACTTTGAAATCAATTTGTGAACGCACCCTTTCACAAATCATCGAACTGTAATTGTCAGTTTATTCAGTAAACTCAACATTTTCATCATGTAAAGTACACGAACCAGAGCACCGTGGCGCAGTGGGTAGTGTGTTGGCCTCTGACGCCGATGACTCGGGATCGAATCCCGACACAGCCATGTCATCGAACGTGTTTTTCACGGTGTTTCTCCTCAGCGGGGTTCTGACAAAACCCCCTGTAGTAAAATTGTCATGAAAAGCTTCTCGAAATTCGCCGTTCGGAACCGGCAATAAAACAGTAGGTCGCTTTCACCTATGTGAAAATGAAATCACACACAACATGGGTGATTGAGAGAAGCTCGGCTCAGGTTCTTCATGGACTGTAACGCCAACATACATACGTACATACATACAAAGTACACGAACGAGCAACGTCTGCAAATTATAAAAATTTTATTTGAAAAAAAAAGTCAAGTCCTTATTGGAAAACCCGATATTACTTAACTAGGTACATACCTGGTGGCGTTACAGCCCATGAAAGACCAGAGCCAAGCTTCTCTCAATCACCCATGTTGTGTGTGATTTATTTTTCACACAGGTGAAAGGGACCTACAGTTTAACGCCGATTCCGAACGGTGTAAGTCGAGAAGCTTTTTGATGGCAAGTATACTGCGGAGGGTTCTGCCAGTACTCCAACGAGGAGGAACGCTGTGAAATAAACATTCGATGGCGTTGGTGTTATCGGGATCCGAACTCGCTCATCGTGCTTCAGAGTCCAAGACACTAACCACAGCGCTACGCCGTCCTCACTTAACTAGGCACTACTTTTTAATATTAAGCCCTTGTTACATTTCATAAGAGAGCGCCGTGGCGCATTGGGTAGTGCGTTGGCCTCTGATGCCGATGACACGGGATGGAATCTCGACAACAGCTTCTCCTCAGCGGGGTACTGACAAAAAACCCCTTGTAGTATAATTGTCAAGAAAAGCTCCTTGAATTTCGTCTGAGTGCAAGACGTTTTTTTTTGTTAAACTCTTTATGGTTTTTTGTAAAAAAATAATTTTTTTATATATGTATACATACATATTTACTTGTGAGGATGTGAATCCTCCCAGACGGAACTCCAGCGCGCGCTAGATAGGTTTGTGACCGTATGTGCTGATGCTGGAATGAGGGTTAACGTGGATAAATCCGAGGTTGTGGTTATTTTCAGAACGCCTGTCCAATGCACATTACATGATAGTGGAGTCCCCTTGAAGCAGTCGACGAAGTTTAAGTATTTCGGGGTCTTCTTCACGAGTGATGGGAGGAGTAATACTGAGCTTTCCTACAGGATTGGCCAAGCTGGGTCAATTTTGAAACAGCTTGGAAGATCTGTAATCAGGAAGACCGAGCTTGGTGTCAAAGCCAAGTTAGCGGTTTTAACTCAGTATTTGTTCCCACTCTCACCTATGGTCATGAAATTTGGGTATTGACCGAAAGAATAAGATCGCGAATACAAGCTGCCGAAATGAGATTTCTTCGTGCTGGTGTGGGAGTTACTCGCCGGGATAGGGTGAGAAACACGGCAGTGCGCTGGGAGCTCAATGTTGAGTAGTTACTTCTCTGAACGGAAAGGGCTATGCTTCGATGGTTTGGTCATGTGAGACGAATGTCGCCTACATCGGCTTCTGTGACGTTATGGAAAATTCTGGGATGGGTTTATTGGTGGCTATCAAATATGGTAACAATGGCATATTGTAAGAAGTTACTTCCATCTATTATTTCATTATAATAAACTCATTACTATAAAATTTCGTGGCGCTGATTTTATACTGGAAAATCCGGCACAACTGGCAAAAATGTCCGCACAAAACTATCTAGAGGACTTCTAGATGAAGACAGATATCTTTAACTATGCCGTGAAGCTAAGGTTTTTTTTTTTTAAATAATTTGCGCGCACTCAATGTCTAATAACCTTAATACGTCGGCGACACAGTGCGGGCAGAAGGTAGAGAGAAAGAGGGATGGAGGAGATGCCGATGGACATTAATCTTAAATGCTTGCATGTTGCATTGAGGGGCGGAAGGCCGAATCTGGCAGGGAGTTCCAGATTCGTGTGGTTCGGTTAATTAAAGATTCTCTATATTTGACGGTACGTCCGAAAGCGGGCTTCAGGGTATATTGGTGAGCATTCCTAGAGAGACGTGTGTTGCGAGAGAAATATTGAAGGTGCGGAATGCAACTGGCTATTTCATAAGAGCATTTTTGGTGGAAGTAACGATAAAACAGGAAGAGGCAGGAAACATTCCTGCGATGCTAAAGCGAGTCGAATGTTCTGGTAATGCTGGAGTCGCCTATCAGTTTTATCGCGCGTTTTTGTATTCTGTCTAGTAGGTGCAATGAGGTCTTGGAAGCACCGGACCAGACATGAGCGTTAAACTTTAATTTGGGGCGAATGAACGCCAAAGATCTAAGGGTGAGAAATATTTCTTGCATCTGTATAAGAAGCCTAGGCATTTCGCAGCATTCTTGACGACACTGAATATGTGGTAGCTCCAATTAAGATTGTGAGCAACACACATGCCCAGGACGGAAAGCTTTTCGGTTTCTGAGAGGTACATAAGTGCCATTCATGGATAATTGCTGCTGGTTAGTTATACGCTTTAACGACAAGAGACAGCATTGTGTTTTGGGTGCTTTAAATTCCACTCTATTGTTTTTACCCCATTGGATCTTTCACGAGGGAAGCATAAAATGGGCCATCAATTCATTTGACCCCTACAAATCCCCGGGGGAGGATGGCATCTTCCCACCCCTTCTTCAGAAGGGGAGTGCGCAAATCAGCCCCATGCTCATTAACATCTTTAGAACCAGCTATGCATGGGGACACATACCTGGACAGAGGTAACGGTAAAATTAATTCCCGAAGTAGGCTGTAGACTAGGGGTGCCATATTTTCGCGAGGCCTCGTCGGGACATTTTTATGGGTAATCAAGCAAAAACTGATGGCAAATTGGAAATTATTTAATTTATTGATTATTTAGTTGATAATTACATGATACATATATGTTGGCGTTACAGTCCATGAAGAACCTGAGCCGAGCTTCTCTCAATCACCCATGTTGTGTGTGATTTCATTTATTTTTCCCATAGGTAAAAGGGACCTACAGTTTATTGCCGGTTCCGAAGGGCGAATTTCGAGAACCTTTTCATAACAATTTTACTACAGGGGGTTTTATCAGAACCCCGCTGAGGAGAAACTCCGTGAAAAACACGTTCGCCGTGTCATCGGCGTTTTTTTTTAGTGGGCGCTACAGTTCGGGGTGAACCTGGGCCTCAACCAACATGCCCCTCCATCTAGCACGATCTTTCGCTAGCCTTTTCCATTGCCGCACACCCAGTTGGCTGACGTCCCCTTCCACCTGTGTGCGCCATCTTAACCCTGGAACCCTACCCATATTTGGGATGGACTTTTCCTACCCAGGGTGCTAGAGCACCCATATATTTAATACGATATATTTTTGTAAATAAAAGTCCAATTGCATTTTTAATATTTTAATGATATTCTTTGTTTTCAACCAATACAGGAAAATAGTTAATTAGTAGTCTACAAACTACTTTATACATTTAGCGCATATTTTAATGTGGTGCTCACTACAGATCGGCATTTTGCACTTGTTGCAAAACGTTTTACTTTTGCGGTCCCTTGAATATGGACAAAACCTGCATCGCCCCTGCTTTAAAACGGCAGGTACTGGTGTTTCTGACACATCTGGAATTTTCAGTATTGCGCAAATCATTTCACGGACATTACTGTGTAAAGTAGGCCAATTTTTTCGCTCCTCAAGCCACGGCGTTATTAGTTGCATGGCTAATGTTTTTAGGTAAGTTCTTCTGTTGACCATTTTTTCTTTGTGTTCAGCTGAGCTAAAATTCAACAGTATCATAGAGTTTATACCCACTGTATTCAATGTACCATAAAACATACATAATGGCCAGCGCCGGGTTATTCGGGACACTGAGTACCTGTGACAGAGTTGGTCAAACGTATCAACTCCACTTTTTGTTTTGTTATAAAATTCGACCATTTCGGGCAAAGTAACTGTTTTGTCCTTATCAGATGAAGTGTGCATTGTCGACAATACATGCACCAGCTTCTTCTTACTCCCTTTAGGTGGACAATATGATAACAAAGTTAGGGGCCCACTAAAAGCAAACATAGCAGAATTTTTATCAAATTGGGACTTATCTTTGAACAACAGCGGTATTTCCTTTTTATTTTGTCTTAGGGTTCCCACAACAGTTATCTTCTTTTCTTGCAGAAGACCAGTTGCGGAAGGTATGGATGTAAACCAGTTGTCACAAGTAAGATTTCTGCTAGATCCATGAATAGGTTGAGTCAAAGTCTGCAGATAATAATCAGCAACTGGTTGGTTCCTAGGCGTTGACCCTTTTCCCAAATATTGTTCACCATTTATCATGTAAGATGTTTTCGCGTCGAAAAGTAATACTATTTTTATACCGTATTTATCTGGCTTATTTGGAATATACATCCGAAAAGGGCAACGCCCGCGAAACCCCAGTAGTTGCTCATCTATGGTACAGCAATCAGTCGGAAAATAAAATTCTTTAGACTTTTGAATTACGTGATCAAACAGTTCTCTAATCGGTGCAAGGCGGTCACTTTCACCGCGATTTTCTCTGGTCTCTCTGTCGTCAAATCGTAAACAATTTGTTAGGAACTCAAATCTTGAACCAGACATTGTGGCCCTGAAGTAGGGTACTCCTGTATCTTTATCAAATAATTCCTTTGTTGTAACAGTGTTCATGTTCAAAACGCCAGACAAGTAGTACAAACCGAGCAATGCTCGTATTTCATTTGCTGTTGTGTCACGTGTAAACGATGGTCGAATACTACCTGGGCCTTGATCGTCGTCAAAATTGTTCCGGTCATATTTATATTTTTGTCTCTGTGGGATTATTTCTGCATTAGTATATGAAACGATACGTTCTACTGTCGTTGCATCAAAAAATAATGACCAACCCTCTATCCCCGAACTAATATTCTTAGCAAGTCCCTTACAACCCGGTGGATTGGTGATTATGTTTCGTGTTGGCACCCGAGACGAATGTGGTTGTTTCCCACTCCATTTGTATTTATTTGTACCATAGAGTCTTATCGGCACTTACAACACTGTCAAATTCTGATTATTACCTCGCATATTCGATAAAGGTACTTCATTTTCGGAGTCCGATGAAGAAGTATCATGAAAATCTTGTATCTAGCTCATTGTCAGATGCATTACCGCCAACGTAAAGTTCATTTTCGTCGTCATTTTCTATCAGTAAACACTCAATAGTTTCGTCGTCAACCACAACACGTCGACTAGTGCTCGCCATCTTGTTAATTGTACTGCAAAACCTTCAAAAACCGTATCTAATGAAAAAAACAATGAAATCCAAAACTAATACTAACCATGAACACAAGTGAAATATTTAAATTATAACCGATTTTACTACCCAAGGGTACTGGAGCACCCTTCAATTATTATTTGCACTACTTATCGCAACAACAGCCAAATGACAGCTATCACAAAATAGCGAAAACAAAGAAACAAGAGAAAAGAAAAAGTTACGAAACAGTGATGCCAATAGTTCAAAACATATTTCCAATCAAAGTTGCCTCAGGGTGATACAGCACCCTGGGTAGGGTTCCAGGGTTAAGGGCGGCCGTCCTCTGCTTCTTCGTCCCTCGGGGTTGGATTCAAAGACCCTCCGGGCTGGAGCGGTGGTGTCCATTCGCTCTACATGGCCCAGCCATCTTAGGCGTTGAATCCGTAGACGCCTGACTAGGCTCATGTCGCTGTACAGCCCGTAAAGTTCGTGGTTGAATCTTCTCCTCCATCCCCCGTCTGCGTTTATAGGCCCAAACATCACGCGCAAAATCTTTCTCTCGAACCGACCAAGTGTGATCAAGCTTTTGATAGTGTCCATGCTTCTGCGCCGTACAACAAGACCGGGATGATAAGGGTCTTATATAGAGTCAACTTTGTCGTTCGGGAGAGGGCTCTATTACTCAGTTGCCTCCTGAGCCCAAAGAAACAGCGATTAGCAAGAGTGATTCTGCTTTTGATTTCGGAACTGATGTCGTTGTTCCAGGTCACTGCGGAGCCAAGGTAGACGAAGTCCTTAACTACCTCGAACTTATATCTGCCTATACAAACGTTCTGGCCGAGACGTCGGTGTTGAGCGTCCTTTTTTGATGACAGCATATATTTAGTTTTGCCCTCGTTTACCGCCAAACCAATTTTCGCCGCCTCCATCTCAATACTCGCAAACGCCTCATTGACACCTCGCTGTGATCTACCTATTATGTCAATATCGTCGGCGTATGCAAGGAGTTGCGAGGATTTGAAATAGATTGTGCCTCTTCTATTGGCCAGTGATTTTTGCACAATCATTTCTGTTGAAATTCCCGCTCATTTCTGTATGTTTGCACAGTATGGGTGATGTGTGTTGCGCATGTGTGGATCTATATGCGTGAGGCGGTAAAGGAGTGAGCGTACACTCACTCGTCTCTCGACCACGAATGAGATCGGACGAGGTCCGGTAGTGTAAAAGTTTATAATAAATATATTATTGTTATTAAAGATCCACGGCCTAATTATTTTAACAATTTCCAATATGATGTTGAAGAAATCACACTACAGCGCATCGCCCTGCCTAAATCCTTTTTTGACGTCAAAACTATCGGTAAGGTGTTCACCGATTCGGATGAAGCAGCGAGCGTTCTCCAAAGTCATCCTGCATAGTCTGACGAGTTTAGCAGGTATGTCAAAGGTAGACATAGCGTTGTATAGCTCGACTCTAATTACGCTGTCGTATGCGGCTTTGAAGTCGACAAATAGATGGTGAGTGTCGACTTGAAATTCATTGGTTTTCTCCAGTATCTGCCGTAGTGTGAAGATTTGGTCGATGGTGGACTTCCCTGGCCTGAATCCGCACTGATAAGGACCTATCAGCTTATTTACGAAAGGCTTCAGGCGTTCACACAAAACGGCAGAGAAGATTTTGTAGGCGATGTTAAGGAGACTTATTCCTCTATAGTTGGCGCAATCAGAGGGGTCTCCTTTCTTGTGGATCGGGCATACGATGCTGAGACTCCATTCCTCGGGCATGCTTTCCTCTAACCATATCTTACGGATGAGCTGGTGCATGCTCCCAACCAGGTCATCCCCAGTTGCCTTGAAGAGCTCAGCAGACAGTCCGTCTGCGCCAGCAGCTTTATTCGACTTGAGCTTCGATATGGCAATCTTAACTTCGTCGAGGTCAGGGGGACAGAATTCTCCGCGGTATCCGTCGATTAGAAATGGATCATTCTGCCTGACAGCGATACATTGACTAACATCGCCGTTATACAGTCTGGTTTTTCCATATTCTCAGCATCGACTGCGGTTCTACTACTAGGTGTCTGTTCTCATCCCTGCAGGCTTCCGTTCTGGCTTTATAACCTTGGCATGTTCGCTTTATTTGTTGATAAAACTTTCGAACGTCACGCTTGCAGTAACACCTCTCCAAATCCTCAATCGCGCGCTTCTCGTGCTCTTTCTTCTTTCTTCTAAGAAGCTTATGCTCCTCCCATCTTTTTAACTCGTAGAGCTCACGAGCTGCTCTTGTTCTTTTATGCAGCGAGGCCTTATATGCATCCCGCTTCGCTGTATGAATCCTCCTGCACTCGTCATCGAACCAGGTGTTTCTTCGTGGTGGAGCCTTGAAACCCAAAACTTCGGATGCAGAGCTCTTCAGGGCTTGTTTGCAAAGGCTCCACTGCTGTTCTATTGATAGCGTGTAAGATTGAGGTGTATTGGAGAGCTTAAGGGAGACGCAATCGGTAAAAGCACGAGCGGTTTCTGGCGATAGTAGCTTTCCCACGTCATAACTTTGTATTCTTACTCTACTCCGTTGCGTTCGTGATATCCGTAAGCGCATCTTGGCTACTACAAGATAGTGGTCCGAGTCGATGTTAGCCCCTCGGAAAGTTCGAACATCAAGAATAGTGGAGGAGTGTCTGACGTCGATCGCGATGTGATCAATCTGGTTGGTAGTCGATTGATCAAAAGACCGCCAGGTGCCTTTGTGTATATCGAGGTGCGGGAAGCGCGAACTGGCTAGAAAGAGATTTCGCCCCGTAGCGAGATCAATCAGCCTGTGTCCGTTATCGGAGGTGGTGTCGTGTAGGCCCAGCTTAGCATTGAAGTCTCCTAGTACAATTTGGATATCATAGCTGGGACATTGGGCATACTTTCTGTCTAGGAGATCGTAGGGGCGTGGACAAAGATCAGGCTGATGTTAAAAATTTAGCCTTGATACGGATTGTTATGAGGCGTTCGCTCACATGCCGAAAGCTTAGGACTTTTTGCCTTAGTCCACCTCGAACAACAAATCCGCATCCAAACAATCGTTGGCCTCTCTCCCTATAGCAGTCGCCGTAGTAAATATAGCAGTTTTTCATCCGCTTTACGCCCGGTCCATTCCATCGCATTTCCTGGATGGCGGTGATGTCCGCTTTATAGCGGTCTAGGGCGTCCGCAAGTTGTTCGGCTGCACGTGGTCTGTTTAGGGACCTAACATTCCACGTACAAAGCCGAAGATCATTGTCCTTTTTTTCGTTTTTTGCAAGGGTCGTCAACATAAATCCGGTCCGTTATATCCGAGGCTTGTGGTTGTTTCGGAGTTTGTGTTTTTTTTTTACGGTTACGGCTTACTAGGCCGTAGCCCAACCGACTAATCCTGTTTTTTGGCGCAGGAGGCTCGCCATTCGCCCTTCCCCGTCTGCAATTTCCATAGGAAATCTCCAGATGGCACCACGAGGAAGTGGGGATAGGACTTACTAACAGTGCCGCAAGATGTTCGACTGCGGTGGCTCTTCTCGCTTTTTAGCAGGCCAGCATCCGTCGGATAGATGCTACCCCTACGAGGCCTTTGTTAGTCCTTTGCCATCCCGGGAACCAAATACAATTATTTATTTGTATGTTTATCAGATGATTTCAATTTACGAAATTCTTCACAAATCATGTTAAAATTAAATTTATATTGAAGAACAGCTTCCCGCCTGTCGACGCCCAAGCGATTCCGCTCGTACGTCCACGGCGCGGACAATAATGAAAATAACGCGCTCTACAGTTGCGTTATGGCCGGGAATTCTGAAAACGAATCGACAAATTTTCTTGAATTGATGAATCTCGTGTTACGTTCCAGTCTTCAAAACCTCTACTCATCTTTCTCTTTCTTTGGTGGTGTTACAGCCCATGAAGGACCATTAATGCTGATTCCGGGCGGCGTATATATCATGGCAAATATACTACGGGTTTTGCCCGTACCACGCCAAGGAGGGACGCCGCGTTCGATGGCGTTCGTGTTACCGGTATCCGAACTCGCTCATCGCTCAGATCCCATCTTTCACTGATATTTTTTGTTATCCATTCGTCGCTTTCTATGTTAATAGATGTCGTTAATAGATACTCCCTTTTCGTTCTAATGTAAAATGCTCTATATTAATCCACTCCGCAACATTGGTTAAATTCATTCCGTCGAATGAATTGAAATGATCCAATTGTGTTGCCCATTTGTAAATATGATCGATAGCAATGTTGTAAAACTTTACAGCCTCCTCTATAATTTTTTTTATATTTCAGATTCTAGATTGGGAATTATTGTTGAAAATCCATGTACTAATTGCGTAGCCATCATACAATAAAATTTGAGACCTTACTCTCTTGGAGCATTTTTCTCATATTTATTGGGGGTGGCCGTGGTGCAGTGGTTATCATCTTCGGCCGTCGAGCGTAAGGTCTTTAATTCAAATTCGTTTCATAGCCAAGAAAAAAGCAATTCCTATACGGAAAAAAGTATGCAACACAGTTGTGAATGGAAAGCGACCAAACGTACTGCTGCAGGCATAACACTCACAGTATGTATATGGTAAATTGAAATTCATCCTCTGCGTATGCAATGTTAACACCAAAAGTGCATGAACGAATTACTCTGAATTATAACCAACGCGAAAATCTGGTCGGCTCTCGTCCTATCTAGGACAAACCACCCCTGAGAGTAGTGAACGAACAACTAGGACCCAAAAACCACTGCACTCCGTTCAGGTTGTGTGTAAACCTGAGCGAAACTCTCCCTCTCCCTGTTACCTTCGCTCGCACAACGTTCAAACGTGATAAGGCCTTAACCTTGAGTGCGGGTGTAACTATAAGAAAAAAAAAAAAATGAGCTCCTTGACCACAATCATAGTGATGTCCTATTTTTCCATTTTTAATACCTGCTTATGAAAAAAAAAAGACTGGGAATATATAAATGAAAAATAGATCTTCGCCAAGGGGTTCCCAAAAAATTAAATTAATAGATTCGGCGCCTTTGTCTCATTCTTAAAGAATTGCTTAAAGTGGTTCCCACATCTTTAAAACCCTATCGATGTCTGTCATCAGGGACAGCCACCTGGTACGCGAATGAAATAATACTGTTTGGATTGAGACAAATTCGCAAAAAGTTGTAAGCCTCTCTGTTCTGACTGTATAGTTTGAGATATATTTGAAAACCGTCTTCTTCTTCTTAATGGGCGCTACAGTTCGGGGTAAACCTGGGCCTCAACCAACATGCCCCTACAACTAGCACGATCTTTTGCTAGCCTCTTCCATTGCCGCACACCCAGTTGGCTGAGGTCCCCTTCCACCTGTTTACGTCATCTTAAGTGCGGCCGTCCTCTGCTTCTTCGTCCCTCGGGGTTGGATTCAAAGACTCTCCGGGCTGGAGCTGTGGTGTCCATTCGCTCTACATGGCCCAGCCATCTAAGGCGTTGAATCTGTAGACGCCTGACTAGGCCCTTGTCGCTGTACAGCCCGTAAAGTTCGCGGTTGAATCTTCTCCTCCATCCCCCGTCTGCGTTGATAGGCCCAAAAATCACGCGCAAAATCTTTCTTTCGAATCGACCAAGGGCCTCCTCATCCGCTTTTGATAGCGTCCATGCTTCTGCGCGTACAACAGGACCGGGATGATAAGGGTCTTATATAGAGTGTACTTTGTCGTTCGGAAGAGGGCTCTATAACTCAGTTGCCTCCTGAGCCCAAAGAAAGAGCGATTGGCAAGAGTGATTCTGCGTTTGATTTCGGAATTGATGTCGTTGTTCCAGGTCACTGCGGAGCCAAGGTAGACGAAGTCCTTAACTACCTCGAACTTATATCTGCCTATACAAACGTTCTGGCCGAGACGTCGGTGTTGAGCGTCCTTTTTTGATGACAGCATATATTTAGATTTAGAGGGCGCCAGGGCGATAACACCAACGCCATCGAATGTTTATTTCGCGGCGTCCCTCCTCGGCGGGGTACTGGCAAAACCCCCCGTAGTATAACTTGCCTAGAAAAAGCTTCTCGACTCACGCCGTTCGGAATCGGCATTAAACTGTAGGTCCCTTTCACCTGTGTGAAAAACAGAATCACACAGGTGATTCACATGGGTGATTGAAGGCAAGCTTGGATATGATCCTTCCTGGGCTGTAACGCCACCAAAAGGAGAATCGCCGCCTCGAACTCAATACTCGCAAACGTCTCACTGACATCTCGCTATGATCTACCTATTATGTCAATAACTCTTGTATTGGCCTTATATTGCCTCTTGAAAACCTTAATGGCAATTATTTCATAATCAATCGCTAGTGTATCTGCAGCTAATGATATTGAATTGTGCAATATGTGGACAGGACAGCCCATGCCTTCTTTTTCTCTTTTAAGTTATGTCTTTAATTTGTAAAACACATTGCACAGCCCACTTCTTTGAGCTCCACCGAGATTTGTATTAGAATTATCACCACAGAAAGCCACTAACTTCTCTACTACACTTCGTAGATATACTTCATAAATAATTTCGAGGCTATTGACATTTGTCGGGACATTTAATAGATCATCGGGATGTCCGGACACCGCTGTTAATAGCGGTGACATGTCCCGAAATGTCGGGACGAATAGCAACCCTGCCGTAGACCCACAGATCTGCCTAAGTCCTACAGACCGATAAGCCTTACCTCTTTCTTCCTAAAAACTATGGAAAAAATTATGGATAGGCATATCAGGTACGGTGCACTGAAAAAATCAACACTTCACAAAAATCAATATGTCTACCAGCCTGAGAAATCGACCACGCATGCTCTTCAGGAGCTAACAGCCAGGATCAACAAATCCCTGAGCGACGAAGAAATTGCGATAGGCTGTTGCACCCTCAATAGCTTTTGATAACACCGAATACACCCAAATAAAACGTTGCATTCTCAGCACAGGGGTGGATAACACCACATGCAATTGGATCCAACACATGCTTAGCAACAGAAAAATAAACACCTCACTATGTAGGCAATGATAAAATCAGGGTAAACGCCGCGAAAGGATGCCCTCAAGGCGGGGTTCTCTCAGCGCTCCTGTGGTCCATCGTGGTTAATGAACTGATCAGCATACTTAGCAACAATGGCTTCTATGTCCAAGGCTACGCTGACGACATATTGATCCTGATTAAAGGCAAATTAGAAGTCTCGGAACTCCTCCAACGGGCACTAAACCTTATTGCAAACTGGTGAATAAAGGTTGCACTAAATGTCAATCCTAGGAAAAGCACCATAGTCGCTTTCACCAAAAGGAGGAATAAGCACAAACTGACCAAACCTACGCTCTCTGGTGAAGCGGTAGAGTTTTCAAAAGAAGTAAAATACCTAGGGATAACCCTAGACGAAAAGCTCACGTGGAACTTTCACATTACAAAAAAACATTGAGAAAGCCAGGATCTCCTTATGGACCAGCAAAAGTATCCCTGGCAAAAACTGGCGCACAAACCCCAAGATATCTCGCTGGCTATATACAGCTATCACCAGACCAATTCTCACATATGCTGCGTCCGTCTGGTGCCACAAAACAAAACAAGTATCAGTGCAAGCTAAGCTCAACAAATTGCAAAGACTAGCTTGTATCAGCGGCACTAGAAGTTATCACGGACCTGCCACCTCTTCATCTCCAACTGAAGAAAGAGGCAATGGTATTCGCCCACAGACTAATCGCGGAGGATGACTCTAACCGTAGGCTCTTTCACCCTGATATACTTACCGAACTAAACAGGCATGAAATCCTAAAGATATCCCTCACAGACAACTGTCTGCCCAGATACAACTTCAGCCAAAACTACAAGGTCGAATTCCCAAACAGACAAAACTGGGAACAGAATATACCCTCCTTCAATCGTGGTTCCTACGTGTGGTACACAGATGGCTCCAAAACGAACGAAGGCGTTGGGGCTGGAGTTTACGGAGCAAATACTGGCACATGCATCTACGTCAGCATGGACAGATATAACTCCGTTTTTCAAGCAGAGATATTTGCTATAGAACTCTGCCTCAGAGAAAATATATTTAACCAACACATTTACATTCTCTCTGACAGCAAGGCTGCACTTCTGGCCCTAAAGATCTATGAAATCACCTCCAAACTAGTATGGGACTGCCTACAGCTGCTTCACCAGCTGGCCAGCACAAACAGAGTTCACCTCATTTGGATACCTGGACACAGCGGCCATACAGGCAACGAAAAGGCGGACCTACTAGCAAGGAAAGGCCCTGCATCACCATTTATGATGCCACGGCCCTTTTGCCACATACCCATCAGCACCACCAAATCCTGCATAAACAATTGGTTAAGGAACACGATGGATCACTACTGGTTACAAACGAAAGGTAGCAGACAAGCCAAATTGAATGAAACAACTTCTCATGCTTTCGAGGACGAATAAACAGCAGATCACATAGTATGCCACTGTAACTGCCTGGTCAATACACGTCATTGTCACCTAGGAAAGTATTGTCTTGAAGCGTAAGAAATCGCTGCTAGCTCACTCAAAAGCATACTAAGTTTTATCACGAACTCAGGTTTTCTGAGTGAACTGTAAGTGGGGGACATCACAATAGGCCCACTCGTGGCCGCAGTGATCAGGCGACGTTGTCCCACCCCCTTATCCTATCTACATCTACCCCATTGGATTATGCTGTCGATATCGGAATTTAATGAGCTTAACATACGCTGCCGCTCACTATCTAAAACCCAAGTGCAAGGTCGTAAACTAGTGAACGAATATGAGAAGTTGAGGGTACTGTCGTCAGCGAAGGAGTGAATTGAATTAGGCTTAGGCCACGCATTGCGCGGCAAAAAAAAATTTTTAGATATATCAAATTGTATGGTTGCGGTCACGGCCGCTGAGCAGCCAGCGACGTTTCAAAACGGCAGAGCGTCGTCGCTCAGTTTTCAATTCCGTTATATTGTTTTAGTGTTGTACTGAGCGGCAAGAAGTATTGTTGCCATAAATAATGAAAACTTAATTGAGGTAGTACGAAGCCATCCCGGCAGGCAGGATAAGCTAAGGGAATTCAAAAATAAAAATGTTACAGACAAACTTTGGAGTGAAGTGGGAGAAAAATGCAATCGTTCAGGCGGGTCTAATTTTATTTGTTTTACCACTATTTTTATTAAATTTTCCTTGGTTCAATGTCCAAAATCCCATGTATATTTTGTAAGCTCTGTTCTGACATTCAATGCCGTTTGACTGCTTCTATTGAAACGATTTCCTGAGTTGCAGAAATCTCCATTTTGGGGATGAAATTCTAAATGCGCATTCAATGCATTTCCTTGCCGTTGAAAGTCGAGTGTTGACATTTACTGTCTGCACATTTAATTTTCTGCGTGGATATGGCCTTAGCAGATACGTTTTAAGTGGGTAAGCTTCGTCGCCAATTAAAAAATTTGGAAGAATTAAATCTGATCCAGGCAATGCTTACAAAGGAGGGACTTTTAGTCTAAATAAAGTTGAGCCAGCAAAAGTTGCACCATCGCTTCGCCTTCCCCTAATGCACACCTCGATAATAATCAATGCCGGTATTGCTGCCAACACAGTTGGGCAATTTCCAACGCCTATAATAGCCATCTATAACTTTTGGTTGGTTTGTCTCTGAGACAATATTGCTGACTGTGCTTTGGCCCATACGAAAAGCGAAAGTTAGATCACGCGATGAATGTCCTGTTGCAAGGAACCTACAAATATTAAAAATTATATGTATGCAAATAACAGAACAAAACTTTGATTTTTATATTATTATATATCACCAGCAGCGAAAGGTAAATGGATTCATACAGCAAGAACCTCCAAAAATTACCACAAACTAAATCGGGTGCCGAGGCAGTTTGTGTCAATATAAAATGACAATTTTTCGAAATGATGTAATTTATAAAAGACACGATTTCTTTCGGTCCCACTCAAGGCAATTTACGGGAGTCCGAAGATTACGAATTTGCGCAAGAGGTCAACCTATCAAATATTGTTCACGACCTGTTAAGCGAGGAAACCTTTTTAACCGATAGCCCAGCAGCCGCATCAAGCACTTCTCGCTCAACAAGTAAGGACCGAAAACGGCTAAAAATAGCAGATGTGGGCGAACAATTGCTAATTATAGAGGAAGAAAGTCTGGAATTGTTAAAAGAAGAGATGAAAAGGACAGAAGACAATGCAGACATAAGATTTTTTCAAAGTTTGTTACCGTTTATGGAAACATTTAATGAAATTGAAAAACTCGAGATCAGAGTAGAGTTTCAAAGTCTTATTTTAAATAAATTAAAAGCAAAAGAACAACCAATCGAATATAAACGTGTTTTCCTTATTGTTTTGTAATTTTAGCACGAACTTTTTCCAACAGCAAATCAAATGATTGTATTGATATACGTAGGTATTGTCTGAATGGGTCTTCGTGTTGTCGAAGATTGTTATACAGATGGTGAAATTCACCATAACCTGATCTTTTTCGGTTTATTGCAGTGGTTCTTAACCTTTTAGTGATGAGGGACCATTTGACAATATTTCTGTCCTGCCATGGACCACCAACTGCTTAGAGGTAAAATGTAGTAAATGTAAATGAGATAAGTACATTATTTCAATGAGATTTTTGTGACTGCATGTTCTTTATTAACTTCTGAAATCTTGGTTCAGTGTTACTTAAACGTGTGTCGGTGCGACTTCGGTGCTCGTTTTTAATTAACAGAAGCGCCGAGAACACCTGCTCGCATAGATATGTCGATGAAAACAAAGTTAGGCGATGTATATCAATTTCTCGAATCTTTGGGAAAGAAATTGCCTTTTGGCTCCAAAAATCTTAAAGATTAATTCCTGTCTCATATCTTTCAAGCTACTTTCGTGTTGCAGAAACGTTTACAATGAAAGTATTGCGGATCTGTTTCCGAATATCGTTGTCCTCGCAGTCAGGGAAATAGCAATTGAATTCACTTTTTAAGTTTTTCAAATGAAATGCGATATTATTCTGTATTTCTCCTTTAATCTCAGCACACTGTCCGTCAATAACTTGATTGTCTCTTTCGACTTTATTGATTCATAGATCAATTTTCGCGATCAATGCACTGATTTTATCTTCATATAAAAATATATTGCTGGTGCCTTGCAAGGAAAATTTCCTGACTTTTGCAGTTGAAGGTTCAATTTATTTATTTGTGCGACAAAATCTTCCAAATAAGCAAACGTATTTGAAATTTAGGCTCACAGAATTGATTCAGCAGCTCCTTGTTCTTGTCAGTTAAGAATGCTTGTATTTACTTCCTCTCTTAGTTCGTACAACCTTGACAGCCTGTTTCCTATGGGAAGTCATAGCACTTCCGTGTGAAAAAGTAGAGCTTCGTGTTCAGAATTCGTATCAGAGCACAATTGTTTGAAAAGACGAGTGTTCGGTGCACTTTTTTAATGAAGTTAACTACTTTTATAGCAGTTTTAATCGCAATAGCGAAGCATTCCGGGAGCGTTTTGGCAGCCAGTGCGTGACGATGAATAACGCAGTGTGTCGTTCCTGCAGCTGGGTCGACTGTCTTTATCAACGTTGCAAGACCAGAGCGGGATCAAGCATTGCAGGAGCACCGTCCGTACATCCATAACATCTGCATCTTTCGTAAGTCGTTTCAAGTTCTTGAGAAAATAATAACTCTTCTTCAAACTTTTTATTGCCATTCAAAAATCGAATAACACAAGTAATTGGCAACATTAAGACACGTCGGTAGATTCATCACATTGTAGCGCAAAATAAGGGCTACATTTTATCTTCACACACATTTCACTTCACACTTTGAAAGTCGCATATCACGAATTTCCTTTTGAGCTTCCTGCCCTAATAGCTCTTCTGCTTTCAGCTTACAAGGTTTTATTAGAAACTCACCGATTGTGTGGGCTATTTTGGATTTGGCAATCAGTTATGATATTTCAAACGACGCAGATAATGTTTCTTTTCAGATGTTGCATAACTTGTTCCACTGGGTCCCAGTTTCATTTTTTTTAGATTTGTTAGTTTGCCTTCGAAGAATTCTCGTGGACGGTCACAATAGTTCGGATGTACGGTCTTTAAATGACGGCCCAACTAGGCCGGCTTTAAAGCATCATTGATAAGAACAGTTGTACATATGACACATTGAGGTCTAGTCTCCCCATTTATTTCTATTGAAGTAAAGTCCAATTTAATATAATCGCCATCATACTTTCGTACATACACCTACTTAGGTTATCTAAATTAATATTGAAAATGGTGACAGAACAAATATGGATAAAACACATAATTTTGTTAAGAGACCCCTGGAAATGCGGTACAACGTATGATAAATCGTAATTAAAAATAATATTTCCAGGTAAAATATGATGTGATAAAGTAAACTTGTGACATAAACAAAACAAATAAGATTTATAATACTTACGTATTAAATTCTTAACTTTTTATTAGAAACCAACAATGAGACCTACCACTACTTATGTTCCGTGAGAACGTGTTTGAATCGTAAAGATCGACAAGAGACTGAAGATCAATTGTATTAAACCAGCAGCAGTTAAATATGCTAAGAATTCAAGGGTTGGATTACAGATTTTTTATGATGAAAAATTCCCAATATCCTTATTCAGTTTTATTACAGGAAAAGACCGAAAGGTGGGAACCCGGAGTATTGTCAAAATTATGTCAACAATCATGCACATTGTTATAACTCCAGGAGTGTGTGTAGCAGGAGTACACTACGGTAAAATAAAATGAGCTCACACGTATTCACGGATTTCTATCCTCGTTTGTAACGGGTTTTTTTCGCTTCGGACGTGGACTTCATTTAAAATTGCAGGGTGTCGCACGAAAAGACGTACGAAGGACGTAGGTCTCATTAGGTGTTCTTTATTATGCCTACTTGATCCACTTCTGATTATTGATTACATGCATTACAACAACAGTACGTGATCCAGCTTTTTATCTGGATCAATT
The DNA here is from genome assembly GCA_951905685.1 of Eumerus sabulonum. NCBI lineage: Eukaryota > Metazoa > Arthropoda > Insecta > Diptera > Syrphidae > Eumerus > Eumerus sabulonum. The sequence goes on from OX645060.1 coordinate 90,623,473, forward strand.
TCTTGATCCGAAAAGTGAGTTCACTCATTCACAACAGAGTTTTTAATTGAGTGAGTGAATTTGGTATGTATACAAAAAAATATCAACTTACGTCATTGCCACGTAAGCATAAAAAATATTGCTCACTTGATGGAATTTAGTTAAATAATACTAAATGTATACTATGTATAATATTTTACTCAGATCAATATGTACTGTGTAAATTAATGAAATGTTTTTAAAAGCCTTGGCAGAATTGTGTGTGAATTATCGTTGTTTAGTGTGTATCGATAAAAAAAATACACATCAGTATAAAAAAAGAACACGTTTAAAGTTTATACGAAGAAATAATATCGTTGGCATGGCAACTCCATAATTTAATGTCAAAAATTATTTTAATGCTGGAAGAAAATGGAACAGGCAAACGAGAAAAGGTAAACATTCTAAAATAATATAAATGTCAAATCTTTGACAGAACCACACACGACTCAAACGTTTGAGTGATTCCCTGTTTTATTCTGCCCAATGATCCATTATAGATCATTTGGCATAATAAAGAACACCTATTGTTTATTTAATATTTTTCGGGTGACTTCGCGGACCCCTTCAGGTGCTTCCAGGGACCACCAGTGGCCCGCGGACCACCGGTTAAGAATCACTGGTTTATTGGATGAACACCAACTCTTCTGTTTTTTAAACTTAAGATAATTCTGCAAATATTAAAACGACTTTCATGTATAATGATGCGGCGCGAGCAGCACTCGATAACGACATTTTCACAACTAATCGCTGAGAATTACCGCTCAATAAACGGCCACCTGCCGCTTAAGCTTGCCGCTCAGTGCGCGGCCTTAGCCTTAGAAGAGACAGCCAAGAGATCATTTAAAAAAATGAGAAAGAGTGACGAAGACAAAACGGGGCCTTGGGGAACACCAGCATTTAAAAAGTGAGTATCAGAGTTGAATCCGTCAAAAAAAAAACTTGAATTGAACGATTCGAAAGGTAGCTTCTAATCCATTGAAGAGACTCATCGATCCCGAAAGCACGCATTTTCGACAAAAGGGATTCATCAGTGGATCACCAGTGGATCTGTTGCTGCGAAAACCATACTGACGGTCATTGAGGATTTTAGTCATCGCCGTTATACAGTCTGCAGAAGTAGTCTTTCCAGATTCTTAGTACCGACTGTGAATCCACTACTAGGTTTCCATTTTTGTCCCTGCAGGCTTCCGTTCTGGTCTTATATCCCTGGCATGTTTATTTTATTCGTTGATAAAACCTCCGAACGTCATTCCTGCGATAGCATCTCTCCATCTCTATGATCGCGAGCTTCTCATGCTACCTTTTTTTGTTTGGAGAAACTTATGTTCCTCCCTCCTCTTCTGCTCATAATGCTCACGAGCAGCTCTCGCCCTTCTATGCAGCGCCTCTTGATAAGCTTGCTCCTTTGCTGCGTGTGCCCTACTACACTCGTCATCAAACCATGGGTTTCTTGTTGGTGGCGGTTTGAAACCCAGTATCTCAGAAGCAACACTTTCTAAGGCTTGTTGACAACGGGTCCATTGGTGTTGTACGGTCTGAGCAGGTGTTGGAGGGTTTTCCGAGAGCTCAAGGGAGACGCGATTGGCATAGGCTCTGGCGGTCTCTTGCGATTGTAGCATTGCGACGTTGTATGCCGATGGCCTTAGTCGATTTTTCTGCGCCAGGCATATTCGAAGTCGCAACCTGGCTGCCACAAGATAGTGGTCCGAGTCGATGTTGGCTCCTCTAAAAGTTCGCACATCCAGAATGTCGGATGCGTGTCTGCCATCAATCGCAATGTGGTCAATCTGGTTGACGGTTGATTGATCCGGAGATCGCCAGGTCCCTTTGTGGATGTTGAGATGTGGGAAACGCGTGCTAGCAACTAGAAGATTTCGCCCCGTTGCGAAGTCTATCAGCCTAAATCCATTTTCGGATGTGGTGTTGTGTAGGCTGTGCTTGCCAATAACCCTATCAAAGGCGACTTCCTTGCCCAGTTTTGCGTTAAAGTCTCCCAGTACGATTTTAACATCGTAGCTGGGACATTGGGCATATGCCCTATCTAGTAGGTCGTAGAAGTCGTATTTTGTAGCGTCATCCTTGTCCTCGGTAGGGGCATGAGCGAAAATTAGGCTGCTGTTTGGGAATTAGCCGAATGCGGATTGTCATGAGGCGTTCGCTTAGATGCCTGAAGCTCAAGACTTTTTGCCTAAGTCTACCTTTAATAACAAATCCGCATCCGAATAAGCGTTGTCTTCTCTCCTTGTAGCAGTCGCCGTAGTACAGCTTCTCATCCCCTTTTTGCCCGGCCCATCCCATCGCACTTCCTGGATTGCGGTAATATCTGCCGCAAGTGCTTCGGCTGTACGTGGTCTGTTGAGGGACCTTACATTCCACGCACAAAGCCGAATATCATTCTTCCTTTTCCTTTGGTTGTTTCCTCGGTCGTCATCGGTTAATCCGTCCGTTTTTTGTATCCGAGGCGTTTTTTGGGTTTTTTGGCTTTTTTCCAGGTATGGCTTGCCGGGCCATAGCCTAACTGACACTTATCCTGTTTTGTGGTGCAGGAAACTCGCCATTCGCCCTTCCGTTCGCGATTTCAAAATAGAAATCCCCAAGTGGCACCACGAGGAGGTGGAAATAGGGCTTACTAACAGAGCTGCTGCTAGATGTTCGGCTGCAGTGGCTTCTGCTTCCTATTTTAAGGGCCAGCGCATGTCGGATACGCTACCCCTACCAAGCCTTTGTTAGTCGTGTACCACGTTTATGTATGTCGAGATCTTTGAGAACCCTTCGACTGTACGAGTGCTGAAGTGGATTAGTCCCATGGCGGAATTGACGCACTCTAGTACAGGCGGAGACAAAGTACAAGCTGGGAGCTGAGAACTGGTACGTTAGCTTTGCCTAAGGGGGTGACAGATGGAATGTCGACGACGTAGTTGAGTAGTTTTTTACAAACGACCAGAAACTTTTGCTGCCTTTGGGACACTGAAGGATTTTACGCCCTAATTTTTGGTCGGATTGGAATTTAGCCTGTCGAATGTGGGTGTTGCAGACATTTCTAGCTCGTGTGTACTTTTTTCGGTTTTCCTCAGAACTGTTTGCGTTTTAAGGCCCTAAAACTTAGCTCCCTGAGCCTAATGACCCCTTTGAAGCTCAAGTCAAACCACGTATTATCATTCGGCCTGGTGATTTTAATCTTGCTAGGAATAAAATTTGCCATGCCGATTCGGATAATATTCGCGATAGTATCAGTTGCGGCGTCCGCGTCGTTGTCGATGAAGCACAACGACCAGTTTTGAAATTTAACCATACCATATGGGCTCTTTATGCGAATGAAGTGGTTTCGAAGTCGTTGCACTCCAACAAGCGACGATTCCGCTTATTTTCGTGTCCAATTTACGAAGTCAAACCTTATTTTTTGCACTAACTAAATTTAATTAGGAGTCAAGCTTTAAACCTTTGTCCATGATGATCTACATAATTGTAGATTTGCAGCACTTATGTGCTTCCGGGTAGTTTGGGACCATTACGAAAACACTCTTCACGTTTTTAGGGGTCCGTACCCAAAAGGAAAAACGGGACCTTATTACTAAGACTCCGCTGTCCGTCTGTCACCAGACTGTATCTCATAAACCGTGACAGTTAGACAGTTAGAATTTTAACAGATGATGTATTTTTGTTGCCGCTATGACAACAAAACAACAAACAGAATAAAATAAATATTTAAGTGGGGCTCCCATACAACAGACATAATTTTTTTGCCGTTTTTATGGATAATAGAACGGAACACTTCGTGCACGAGTCCCACCCGCACTTGGCTGTTTTTTTTCTTTTTTTTTTTTTCGTTATTGATGACCTTGGTAGCCCAAGATTTTGTACCCGTCTCTTTAAACTTGCTGACCCATTTTCATATGATACAAATGCTTTTGGTATATTTTGAGTGGCGAATATTGTATAATCTTCTACGCACAACAATCGCAGCAGCACCGTTTTTCCCAAAACTTTCACATGCAACGCGCGATCCGTTCCCGAAAATCGCACTAGAGCGACTGAATTCCCAAGAGCCAGAGTTCATGTAGCGTGCTTTTGAGACTCCTTGTATAATAAAAAGGAAAATACTACACACATATGCGCGAATTACCAAATATTTTCAAAATTAATAAATTATAGAATTAGAGAGACGGTTTAGGGGATATCAATCCTCATATGAATCGGATAAACATTATAAGAAATATGTACATTACATATATAATAATAATATAGAAATGTTTTAGGGATTAACCAGAAATATCTAACCGTTTTCTTTATCCCAGGCAGATTCATCTTTTCCGAACCATCGTCGAGACCCATAACATTGTCTATCTCTCCATCTGCTAAAGGAATCTGCATTAACCACTGGCAATGACCCCGAAGTAGCGCCAGTGCATTGAACTGGATTTGTGTTAGTAACAGGACCACCAGTAGAGCGATTTGAATTCGTAGAGACCTCAGAACTTGCGGAAATCGATTGAGTCCTATCACTGCGTATACGATTAAACAGCAGACTTTTTTTTAAAAAAAATTAAAAGTAATCGTTGATTTGGTTTTAGATTTAATAATAACACTTACTTCCGAATACTAGAATAGTTACTAAAAATTTCCTCGGAAAAGAGACCATCTGCCGGATCTACGATTACATTTCCGCTATCTGAATGAAAACCATTATCCAGTAACGAAATTAAATCATCAGGAGCATAGTTATCACCCCCTTGTTCGGCATCATCCGCTTCTTCGTCATCTCGTGATAACAGATTATTTACTGCCAAATTTACATCCAGATTTGTACGCTAAATATAACAAAATATTAAACAGACATTTTGTAATTCATACATGTATAAAAGTAAAAAATAAGGAATATACAAATATGAGCGGTATGCATATAAAAGTACAATATGTATACATAATTATGAACCAGCGAATTCATATTAGCTACAATTAAAGATTGCTTTCAAAATTAGTATGAATACTACAATTCGTAACAAAAACGGGAATATGTATGTATATATGTATATGCGAGAAAGTACCAGTATTTGATATGAAGACGCGTTTAATAACAAATACAATTCCTTTACAATTCTGTACAAGAATGCGGCAGCATTCTGATCTTTCTTTGCTGGTGTTACAACCCATGAAGGATCAGAGCCAAGCTTCTGTCAATCACCCAAGCTATGATATTTCACATAGGTGAAAGGGACCTATCGTACCACTTGACAGTTTTGCCCGAACAGCACTGGGGTATGACATTTTCCCGTACACTGACGAACCCGAGTCTCGTTCGGGCAAGTTTGGTTTTAACTTTTTGGTGGTGATTTGCCCGAGTATTTCGTCGCGTGTTCCGCAATAGCGGGAAAAACAATTATATCATATGTATGTATGTACATACATATATTTATAGGTGTGCAATATAATGCTGCGGATTCGAGACATTTGGGCAATGCCACCAATAAGTAGATAAGGGGTATTTAGTCCTTTACAGATCGCCGTTGCTTTTCGTACGTGTTGTCTAACATTTATTTGTACTATACAGCTTGTTATATGGAATTTTGAAAAGATTTTCATGTTTGAAGGAGTGGAAACAGACAGATAATGACGAAATCATGGTGTTTCTTGCTAAATAAGTTGTACAAGCTAAATAAGTTATGGCCAATCATTGAACAAAAAAAAAAGCGACAATTTTTTTACCCCTTCTTTCTCAAAAATCCGACTGTTAAGTGGTTAATGACGTTGCAAAATAAACATTCGATGGCGTTGATGTTATCGGGATCCGAACTCTCTCATCGTGCGTCAGAGTCCAACACTCTAACCAATGCGCCCAAATTCTCATCAGCAAACTATAATTACTAAAAATCACTACATTGATCATATTGTCCATGTTCTCCGAATTAAAATAAGACTTTAGTGACGTAAAACTAAAAGACTCGGCACAAACCGACGTGACGCAAGCGTATACAGGTAGTCAATTTACTGACGAAGTTGATCGCCCTATTCGCTGATCAATGATAAAATGAAAAATGAGGCGCCTCATTTGTTGGGTGAAAACAAAAAAAAAAAAAATGCCACACATGCCTAAACTGGAGGGTTTTTAAGTACAAATGTATGAGGCAAACATGTTCGAAGAGATTTTTACACTTTCCGAACATGTTTGTCTCATGTAAAAAGAGGATTATTTTATTGCAGTTAAAAGGTATATATATATATATATATATATATATATATATAGAACAGAAGTACATACAACGAAAGGAGCACTGTTTGGGGTGAGGAGAGCGAAATAAAATAAAAAAAGCGATGGATATACTCATCAGAATATATGTAGCTCTTTAAATATGGCGCAGGTTGCATTTAAAACAAAATTAATAGAAAAATGAACAATCTTTGCGATAAAACGACGATATCATTGAAAATGACCTACAATATTTTACGATAGAATGAGAACAAAAAACTTATAAATTGCTTTAAATGCGTGTTATTTAATATTACATTTTGACCTACAATATTTTCTTTTTTTTTTTTGACGATGGAATGAGAACAAAAAACTTATAAATTGTTTTAAATGCGTGTATTTAATATATCATTTTTCCTTTTTTTTACGTTAAATTGCATTTTTATAATTAATCAAAATGGGCAATTTGAAACACTGCATTTATCATCGCTGTCGTGGTCCGTGGGTTCATCATTCTTTTGTTTCTTGTTTATTTTTATTTATTTCCGAATTATTTAAAACAGAAGATGACAAATATATAGATATTCGTTCTACAATTTTGATGAATTTGATGGCGCTGCAATTCGTAGATAAATCCAAAGAAATGCCAGCTTTCGTCAATTTAAATCCCGAAAAGTTGATAATATGTAATGCATGCACATATGATGGTGTAGCAAGTTTGGACCACTTTGACTGTATCATACTACTTCCTCTCAATTCAAGCAACGTAGCTGTGAATTTTACCGGCGGAAGTTGGCGAACCCCGAACACAGCTGGCAATATTTTTCCTTGTTTTATCACTGATCTAGTCAAATATTTAGTTATCAAACCGTCCATTTCAATTGTAACCTCTTCTAAGCGTTTGAATTCCGTTTTCAATTCCGCGTAATTTTTATTTTCATTAATATGGTAGAAATTGTGATCGTTGTTTTCGTTTGTTAAAAATAATCCGGAAAGTGATGTTACTCTTGAGAGTCCCACATAAACTAAGGACGAAGTCATCTGTTTTGAGTATTCAAAAACAACTTTTTCATACGTCCCACCCTGAGATTTGTGCACGGTCAGTGCATTAGCTGGCGACAGTGGAAATTGAGAACGTTTTGCTTTTATAAACGAAGAGTGCAGGCTAATCGGTGCCGAACGACGAACAATTGGCGTACCTACAATTTTTGGTTATGTTAAATGTTGTTGCATGGTATGCTGTTTTAATTTGCCGTTTGAGATCCGGTTAGTTTATTTGTAAATTCAAACCAAACACGTTTAACTCTGGTAGTTTCTTTATTATCGTATTCTATATATCGCAAATAACCAAACGATCCGTTGACTAGTTTGTCGCTTTTATCAATATTTTGAGTTATAACATACGCTGTATGAAGGAATAAGAATTTAGCATGCACGTTTCCTGTTTTTGCTAAGGGTAATTTTGAAATTCTTCGAATAGTATGTACTTTCAATTTGCTCTTTCGTATTACAAATTCTAATATCATCAATCGCTAAAACCTGAATTACTCCGGGCACATTAAGAGGGCATGGGTTCGGACATACAGGGTAAAGTTGTTGATTGCTCTCAACCTGGCGAGATACCAGCAACGATCACTGTTTAAATGCCCGGGTCAAGTTGACATACGGCCTCCTCGCGGCGCCCTCTGGATAGCCTCTTCAACAACCGTTGGGAGGTGAACAAACGTATGCAGCGAAAAAAAAACTCCGACCAGAATGGCGGTTGTGCGGCGGGCTAACAATCCGCCCACGTGAAAAAAACCTAAAGTTATGAATGAGCAAGATGCCTCGGATACGCGGACGGATACCCAACGACGACAACGCACGAAAAAGGAACACGATTTGCGAGTATGCTCCTGGAATGTCAGAACCCTGTACACTCCCGGAGCTGCTCATAAACTAGAAGGAATCCTCACGCAGTACAAGGCGGATATTACTGCGGTCCAGGAAATACGCTGGATAGGAAACGGTATGATTAGGAAGAAAAATTGCGACATTTATTACAGCTGTCACAAAAGGTTGCACTTACTGGGATGCGGATTTGTCGTGGGAAAGCGGTTAAGGTCGAAGGTCATCGACTTTAAACCTATAAGTGATCGCCTGGCTGTGATCCGCATCAGAGGCAGATTTTATAACATCAGCCTTATATGTGCACACGCCTCTACCGACGAAGCTGAAGACCCTATCAAGGAGGACTTCTATGACCTCCTGGACAACGCCTACGGAGCTTGTCCGGAGTACGATGTAAAAATCGTGTCCGGGGACTTCAACGCCAAAATCGGTAAGTAAAATACCCTTGGCGGAGTGATCGGAAAGCACAGCCTCCACGATACAACAACAGATAACGGCTTCCGACTCGCTGACTTTGCGACAGCTCGTAATGCGGTGATAAGTAGCACAAGATTCCCTCGCAAGCGAATCCACACAGCAACCTGGCGATCTCCGGACGGTCGAAACGCCAACCAAATCGACCATGTGCTCATTGACGCAAGGCACTCGTCAAACACCCTGGATGTGCGAACATTAAGAGGGGCAAATTTCGAGTCTGACCACTTCCTCGTAGCAGCAAGATTCAGAGCTCGACTGTCCAATGTCAGAAAGCTGCACCGCCCCATCAGGAGGAGGTTCGACATTGGGCGCCTGAGCACACCGGAGGTTGCCAGAGTCTACAGGGAGCAGCTGAGCGAAAGACTCTACGGTATGCCTACGTCGAACACAAATGCCAATAATATATGGCTGCATTGCCGCTCAGCCATCCAGGAAGTAGCCGAAACCACCTTAGGATACCTACCATCCCCGACAAGAAGCACGTGGTATGATGGCGAGTGTGAGCAGAAAAAGGCAGCAACCGACGAGGCGTACCAAAAGGCCCTGCAGAGGAAAACCAGGGCAGCGCAAGAAGAGTACCGAGCCAGAAGAAGACAGGAGAAAAAACTACTGCGACAAAAGAAAAGAATCTTCGCAGCCTCCCAGCTCAAGGATATCGAGGAGTCTAGGGATAAACATAAAATACGAGCCTTTTACAAGAAAGCCAAAGGCCTTGCAGGAGGCTTCAAAAAGGGCACCCTGGCTCTTCGAAACTGCGAGGGTAATCCTGTCACCGACCCGCAGGGAATAGTGGATGTATTTAAGCAGCATTTCCAAACAGCTGCTTAACGAGCATGACCAAGAGAGAGTGGTAGGGACCGAGGAAATCCCAACTCCAGCCGCTGAAGTAGTCCTCCCACCCAGCATCGAAGAAGTCGGCACAGCTATTCAGAAGCTGAAGAACAACAAGGCCGCAGGCTCAGATGGCTTGCCATCAGAGCTCTTCAAGGCTGGCGGCGATGTTCTGGTAGGGAGCATGCACCTGATCATCTGCAGAATTTGGGAAGATGAAAGCATGCCCGACGACTGGAATACCAGCTCTATATGCCCCATCCACAAAAAAGGCGATCCTACCTCTTGCAAGAACTATAGAGGTATATCCCTGCTCAATGTCACATACTAGATCCTGTCCAGCGTATTGTGTGAACGTCTAAAACCATTTTGCACCGCACTAATCGGCAGCTACCAATGCGGCTTCCGGCCCGGCAAATCAACTATAGACCAAATTTTCACACTTCGACAAATCCTGGAAAAGACCAACGAGTTTCGAATCGATATACACCATCTATTCATCTACACTTTTATAAGGTTCTGAAAATATTTCACATAAGAAGCGGTAATTTACCTTATCGTAATTCCTCTGAATATGAACTTCGCAGTAACGAAAGAAACCTGACATTTATTCCACCTCACAACAATCATCGCTTCTTAAACTTTATAGCTCAGTAGCACCAAGGCTTTACAATCGGTTACCTCTTGAGATCCGGAACGTACGAACTACGTACATGTTCAACAGTAAGATTAAAAAATGGCTGTTTAACTTCGATTTCAGGGAAGTTGAACATTTAATCAGAATCATTATTTAATAAGCTGAGTTTTGATTTATATTAAACCTATTTATTCTTAAAATATTATTCACCACACATATGATTAGTATTTTTTTTTTCTTTTTACTTGATTTTTATTTACATACTACATCCAGCACTAGTTATTCATAACTAAAGGATGCTTTTAATATTCCTCATTGATCCCACTATAAAGGACATTTATATAACTAGTTTCTAAGATACTTGTTTATACAATGAATGTACATGCATATCAATTGTAAGTAACAATACTTGTAAAATGTAATTTGGATCAATGGAATGGAATAAAAATACCACTACTACTACGATTTCAAAGCCGCATACGACAGCATTCATCGTGAAGAACTGTTTGGGGCGATGGCCGAATTCGGGATTCCGGTAAAACTGATCCAGTTGTGTCGCGCCACGCTAAAAAACACGCGATGCACCGTGCAACTCGGTTCTAGGACCTCGGAACCATTTGAAACATGCACCGTATTCCGGCAAGGAGATGCGCTGTCATGTGACTTCTTCAACCTGTTGCTGGAGCAGATAGTGCGACGGGCAGGCGTCAACAAGGGAAGGCACTATCTTTTTCAAGTCCATCCAGCTACTAGGATACGCGGATGATATCGACATCATCGCGTGTTCTCGCCGTGGCATTGTGGAAGCATTCACGACGATTGAAGAACAGGCGAAACGAGTTGGTCTTAAGATCAATGAGGATAAAACGAAATATATGCTGTCAAGCAAAAATCAATCCGTCGCTCACCACCTGGGACAAAATATAACAATTGACAGCTACAATTTCGAGGTAGTTAAGGAGTTTGTCTACCTCGGGGCAAAAGTAAATTCCACAAATGACACCACAGTGGAGATCCGGCATAGAATCGCCCTTGGCAACCGCTGCTACTTCGGCTTGTTCAAACAACTGGGGTCAAAACTCCTCACTTGAAAGACCAAAGTCATGCTTTACAAAACGCTCATTCTGCCAGTCTTGCTGTACGGAGCCGAAAGCTGCACGATAAGCGGGACAGCGGAGCTGAATTTGGGTTCTTTCGAAAGAAAAATTCTGCGCCGGATATTTGGGCCTGTCTGTGAGGAAGGTGAATGAAGAAGAAGACACAACCGCGAACTCTACGAGCTGTACCAAGATGTGGATGTAACCCGGAAGGCAAGGATCCGTCGACTACACTGGCTCGGCCACATCGAGCGCATGGACATCAACGCTCCAGCTAAGAGGGTCTTCGACTCCGAGCCTCCTGGTTCGAGAAGAACAGGAAGACCGAACCTCCGGTATAAAGACCAAGTAATCGCGGATGTAAGACATCTGGGTCTTGACAACTGGAAGCAGCGTGCCCGGGACCGTCAAGGATGGAAGGCAGCTATAGCTCAGGCTCAGATCCTCCATGGATCGCAGGCCTGATAAGTAAGTAAGTAAGCATTAAGACAATTAAAATTATAATTTTCGATCCCTGCATTTTTGTGAAATAAACGAACGGCATCGTGTGTATGTGATATTTTATTTTTATCGACAAAACGTGAATTTAATAATTAAATTTATTTATATTTCAATTTGTCTCCGTTGACTATTTCTGTTAATATTTTTGAAAAAAATTCTGATTGCCTAACAATTTCATTCAAAGCAAAATATTTTAGATTTTGCCACAACATTTGTTGATGTAGACAATTTGCTGATCTTCTGTACACCGGTAAAGTTCGAACTGGTGGTAGTTGACTTAAATCGCCACATAAAACCATATTGAATCCACCAAAGTAGCCTACTGGATTTGGTCCAATTGCTTTCAAAATATAGTCAATATTTAACAGCATTTTGTAACTCCATCATGCTTATCTCATCTATAATTATTGTTGATACTTCTCGTATATCGCAGCGCAATGAATGAATAAAACTGGCTTTTATATGCATACGTTTATTGCTGTTGATAGGTATATTAAAAGCTGTGTGAACAGTGGTCCCATCGATATTTATTGCTGCGTTACCTGTAGTCGCACAAACTAAATATGCACATTTATGAGAATCGTGTCGTACAGTGAATCTATTATGTCCATCAACATTTTTAATACATACGTTCTGCCAGCTCCAGCTGGACCAGTAAAGAATATTTGCAATGGATTATTTTGATCGGTTTATCACTTCTAATGAAATATTATACTGTCCCACATTAATTACTTAATTACTTTGCAAAATTAATTACTTAATTACTTTGCAAAATTAGTTACTTAATTACTTTGCAAAAATCTGAATGCGGCATTACATACTCTATCTATTGTATGATTGATATTCTATCTAAAACTGCTATCTTCTTCTATCTATCTGCATTTTCCACAATTTTTTTTTTCTGTCGGATTTTTCAAATATACAGCACCTTCATCAACAATTTTAAAAATGTTTCTATTCTTTTCTTCTAAAGTATCATCATCAGTATTAAGTGTGTTATATTCGTCAACACACCGCAATAAATTTGGAAATCAATCCCCATGTCAAACGGTTTTCTATTTTTGATAATTATTCGTTATTTTTTAATGACACTAGATCTGAGTTTTTTTCTTCAGCAGGCAATAATATTCGTGTTTCCTGCATAGGCCAAAATGGGACATTAAATATGCATATTTTAATGTTTTTACGATAACTAGTGTGCGTGTGATTATGTGTTTGCACACTACGAGTTGTAGGTAAATCTCCATTACAAACAGATATTAAGCCATCAATAAATTTAACTGTTTCCGGCATATTTTCTGATATTTCTTCGTTTGGTGAATTATTCAACCATAATAAGCAATGTCCATGAGGACTACCTCTGTGCTGAAATTCAATCCGTTTGAAATAATCAACAACCGTGTGATTGTCAAATGGACCGTTGTTTTTTCATGGCCGAGAACATATAACATATAACTGGATCTTCATTTACAATAGTAGCTCTCCAATATGAAGACATTTCTTGAATTTCCTCATCAGATATTGGAGAATGACAATTATTTCGAAATTGTAATAATCATTTCAATAAAGGAACCCAATGTATTTCAGATGCGCTTAATGTCAGAAATATTGTTGGTTTACCCAACCTCTCTAAGCATGGCAAATAAATCTTTTTTCCTGCTCTGCCAATACTGAACAGAATTCAGAATACTTTTAAAAAACGAAATATTTCTATCTACCAAATCTTTCACAAATTCATGATTATTTATATCAGATCTAGTAATAGTTTTTACATCTAATAAATTATTATTTCTAAACATTAACCGATAACCCTCAATTATGCGTAAACGCATAATTTTAGCAGCCATTTACAGTATATGATCGGGCTTGACTCCTCGACGATCCATACGGCGTGTTTCAGTTAAAGCAATAGAGTAGATGGTAGCACGTACCTTAAAATGCCTCTCTTCCCCATAATAAATTCCGGGGAATGATAATTCCTCTGCATACTCATCGAACGAAAGTGCTAGTGGTTGTTTATCCATTGTTGGAAATAAAATCAGCATCATCTCCCCAAATCATAGTGTGTTGATGCGTGCTAAGTATTTTTTCTGGTTCTGATGTTAATTCACACTGGTTTTCGTCAATTATCGGGAAATTTTCTTTATATACTTCTTCAATATCGACATATTCATCATTATTGCAGTTTTTAAGAAATCATCATAAATTTTGTTATTATATTTTATATATAAAGGCGTCAGTATCAGATATTTTAACGACGATTTAATTGTGGTTTTTTTGACACACCCTTCCAAATATTCAGATATATGGGGTTTATGCCACCAAAGAAGATAACATGTTTTACACACGATGTAACGTTCATTAACGGTTTCAGTTAGTCCATTTCAGAAGATCATAATTTCCTTTGGAATATAGGTAGTCACCTGAACGGCATCGGATTTCCACCACAATCGGTCACAAACATCACAAGCGCAGTTCAAATAGTTGCCGTAAAATTTCGTTTCAAAATAATTTTTGTAGCCAAGTTTTGCGATTTTGTGACAATAATTGTAACCTATGTAGAGGGCATGGGCTCGGATATACAAGGTAAAGTTGTTGATCGCTCTCAACCTGGTGAGATGCCAGCAACGATCCCTGTTTAAATGCCCGGGTCAAGTTGACATACGGCCTCCTCTCGGCGCCCCCTGGATAGCCTTTTCAACAACCGTTGGGAGGTGAACAAACGTATGCAGCGACAAAACTCCGACCAGAATAGCGGTTGTGCGGCGGGATAACAATCCGCCCACGAAAAAAAAAAAACAAAGTTATAAATGAGCAAGACTCGTCAAACATCCTGGATGTGCGATTATTCAGAGGGGCAAATGTCGACTCTGACCACTTTCCCGTAGCAGCAAGATTCAGAGCTCGACTGTCCAATGTCAGAAAGCTGCACCAGCCCATCAGGAGGAGGTTCGACATTGGGCGCCTGAGCACACCGGAGGTTGCCAGAGTCTACAGGGAGCAGCTGAGCGAAAGACTCTACGGTATGCCTACGTCGAACACAAATACCAATAATATGTGGCTGCATTGCCGCTCAGCCATCCAGGAAGTAGCCGAAACCACCTTAGGATACCTACCATCCCCGACAAGAAACCCGTCGTATGATGGCGAGTGTGAGCAGAAAAAGGCAGCAACCGACGAGGCGTACCAAAAGGCCCTGCAGAGGGAAACCAGGGCAGCGCAAGAAGAGTACCGAGCCAGAAGAAGAGAGGAGAAAAAACTACTGCGACAAAAGTTAAAAATCTTCGCAGCCTCCCAGCTCAGGGATATCGAGGAGTCTAGAGATAAGTATAAGACACGAGCCTTTTACAAGAAAGCAGAAGGCCTTGTATGAGGCTTCAAAAAGGGCACCCAGGCTCTTCGAAACTGCGAGGGTAATCTTGTCACCGACCCGCAGGGAATAGTGGATGTATTTAAGCAGCATTTCCAAACACCTGCTTAACGAGCATGACCAAGAGAGAGTGGTAGGGACCGAGGATATCCCAACTCCAGCCGCTGAAATATTCCTCCCCCCCAGCATCGAAGAAGTCGGCACAGCTATTCAGAAGCTGAAGAATAACAAGGCCGCAGGCTCAGATGGCTTGCCATAAGAGCTCTTCAAGGCTGGCGGCGATGTCCTGGTAGGACATATGATGTTTGATGATTTTGAAGTGATTCAGCATCTTGTTGTGCTTAATTTTTTTTTTCAATTTTCCTCGTTCTCTACACAACCGACTTCGATCAGTGCTTGCTTTTGTTATTTTTAGGGTTCCGTACCCAAAGGTAAAACGGAACCCTATTACTAAGACTTCGCTGTCCGTCCGTCCGTCTGTCACCAGGCTGTATCTCATGAACCGTGATAGCTAGACAGTTGAAATTTTCACAGATGATGTATTTCTGTTGCCGCTACCACGACAAATACTAAAAACAACAAAATTAATATTTAAGGGTGGCTCCCATACAATACATACAATCCCCTTGGTCACATACTGAACTAAGGTTAGTCGACAATATATTTGTGTCTTTAATTAATCCAAGCTGCAAACCTTTTCCCCATATTTATTGTTATTCACCTTTTCACATCGTTGCTGTCAAGTAAGATAATTGATTTGAATTCAATGGTGATTAGCAACCAAGATCTGTCATCATACAAAAAATGTGATTTAATGTGATAACTGATGAGGTAACATACATACATAGTCTCCTTCATATTTATGTGTATATACAGATGGTACGGAACCCTTCGTGCGCGAGTCCGACTCGCACTTGGCCGGTTTTTTTTTACCTTATCCACATATAATTGTTCATTTCTTTTTAATTTTACTCGTTCTCTGCATAAACTACTTCTTTCGGTAGCAGTCATTGCTCTGCCTAGTTTTTGATTTGCTTTCATCGATGAACACTCAATATTTTGAGATATTACCACCAAACACACTTCCTCAGTTTTATTTTTATTATTCTGTACATATTTTCGATTTTTTAATCCTATCTGTACTGGCTTCCACCGCAACTCGTTTGCGTCTTTCCATAATTTGCACTAATTTCGCGATTCCTTACACCCCAACCACCATCGCCCGTTTTCACAATTCACAAGAAAATATTTTACATTTTTCATATTCCTAATTGTTTACGACTGGAATACCAGCTCTATATGCCCCATCCACAAAAAAGGCGATCCTACCTCTTGTAAGAACTATAGAGGTATATCCCTGCTCAATGTCGCATACAAGATCCTGTCCAGCGTATTGTGTGAACGTCTAAAACCATTTTGCACCGCACTAATCGGCAGCTACCAGTGCGGCTTCCGGCCCGGCAAATCAACTATAGACCAAATTTTCACACTTCGACAAATCCTGGAAAAGACCAACGAGTTTCAAATCGATACACACCATCTTTTCATCGATTTCAAAGCCGCATACGACAGCATTCATCGTGAAGCACTGTTTGGGGCGATGGCCGAATTCGGGATCCCGGTAAAACTGATCCAGTTGTGTCGCGCCACGCTAAAAAACACGCGATGCACCGTGCAACTCGGTTCTAGGACCTCGGAACCATTCGAAACATGCACCGGATTTCGGCAAGGAGATGCGCTGTCATGTGACTTCTTCAACCTGGTGCTGGAGCAGATAGTGCGACGGGCAGGCGTCAACAGGGAAGGCACTATCTTTTACAAGTCCATCCAGCTGCTAGGATACGCGGATGATATCGACATCATCGCGTGTTCTCGCCATGGCATTGTGGAAGCATTTACGGCGATTGAAGAACAGGCGAAACGAATTGGCCTTAAGATCAATGAGGACAAAACGAAATACATGCTGTCAAGCAAAAACCAATCCGTCGCTCACCACCTGGGACAAAACATAACAATTGACAGCTACAATTTCGAGGTAGTTAAGGAGTTTGTCTACCTCGGGGCAAACGTAAATTCCACAAATGACACCACAGTGGAGATCCGGCGTAGAATCGCCCTTGGCAACCGCTGCTGCTTCGGCTTGTCCAAACAACTGGGGTCAAAACTCCTCACTCGAAAGACCAAAGTCATGCTTTACAAAACGCTCATTCTGCCAGTCTTGCTGTACGGAGCCGAAAGCTGGACGATAAGCAGGACAGCGGAGCTGATTTTGGGTTCTTTCGAAAGAAAAATTCTGCGCCGGATATTTGGTCCTGTCTGTGAGGAAGGTGAATGGAGAAGAAGACACAACCGCGAACTCTACGAGCTGTACCAAGATGTGGATGTAGTCCGGAAAGCAAGGACCCGTCGACTACACTGGCTCGGCCACATCGAGCGCATGGACATCAACGCTCCAGCTAAGAGGGTCTTCGACTCCGAGCCTCCTGGTTCGAGAAGAAGAGGAAGACCGAACCTCCGGTATAAAGACCAAGTAATCGCGGATGTAAGACATCTTGGTCTTGACAACTGGAAGCAGCGTGCCCGGGACTGTCAAGGATGGAAGGCAGCTATAGCTCAGGCTCAGATCCTCCATGGATCGCAGGCCTGATAAGTAAGTAAGTAATTGTTTACAAATAATGCAAATAACTGGCAACATCGACTTTGATCGTTTCAAATTTTCGTTACAGATTTTTTGAACACATTTTCAGTTTTACAATCCCATAATCATTTTCAATTATAAAAACCGGCCAAGTGCGAGTCGGACTCGCGCACAAAGGGTTCCGTACCATCTGTATATGTATGTATGTATGTTGGCGTTACAGTCCATGAAGAACCTGAGCCGAGCTTCTCTCAATCACCCATGTTGTGTGTGATTTCATTTTCACATAGGGGAAAGGGACTTACAGTTTATTGCCGGTCCCGAACGGCGAATTTCGAGAAGCTTTTCATGACAATTTTACTACAGGGGGTTTTGTCAGAACCCCGCTGAGGAGAAACACCGTGAAAAACACGTTCGATGACATGGCTGTGTCGGGATTCGATCCCGTGTCATCGGCGTCAGAGGCCAACACACTACCCACTGCGCCACGGTGCTCTCATCTGTAATATGTATGTATAAATATGAAAGAGACGTTGTATGTTACCTCGTCAGTCATCAAATTAAATCACATTTTGTGTATGATGACAGATCTTGGTTGCAGGCAGGTTATAGGCATATTACTTTGATAATCAAAAATCTCCGTGATGAGAAAGTTGATCATCAAAGTGTCCATTGAATTCAAATCAATTATCTTACTTGACAGCAAGGATGTGAAACGGTGAATAACAATAATGGGAAATATGGGAAAATTTTTCACCATAAAAATTGATTAAATAGTAATGAGCTCATATGATATCAAGACCTGCATTATGACTAATTTTTTTTCTGACTTGGATGCACTTTACTCTTCACTACGTACTCTCTAAAAAGTTAAAGAAAAGAGAAATAAGAAGTCCTTCGTTTTAACTTTGGCCTTTAAAAGAACATGTTTCATCGATGTTGTTTTTTTTTTTTTTTTTTTGAAACATCGATACATCGAACCATCGATGTTTTTTTTACGATGTTTGCATCCCTATCAACCCTGCGCTCCACAAAGGCAATACTTCTTCTGTTCGCAGCACTGGTTTGCGAACTGAACTGAACCATGGTTTCAAAATAAGTTTTCACAATTTGCAGGCGTTGTTCTTTCGTTAATATGTATACTCATCGTAAAATGGCAAAATGTACTAACCACAAAGCAACTTTCAACTGCCAAAATGACATTCTGTAGTATTGTCAGTTTAAAAATCAAAGCTCTAAAAAAAAAACCAGTTAAAAGTGCGTTAAAAGACAATAGAACGCATGTTTCGATTTCTAATATTAATTGATGCATTTCAATGTGTTTAGATTCCTAGACCATTACGATAAGATTTATTTTATTATAAAGCGTCAATTGAAGGTAAAGTTTTAAGTTTTATTAAGTTTTCTATTTAGATACAGTTTGTCAAGAAATGTATGTCACAACGTAAGGATGTCTTTTATTATCCTTTCAATGGTCAATAACAGCAAAGTAGTCACATTTTCTTCTTGTTTCTTTCTTAATTTAGCTGCGTATATGCTTTTTATATGTGTATGAGGCAAACATGTTAGGATGGCAAAGGACTAACAAAGGCCCCGTATCAAGGCTACATTTTTTAACATCAGCCTGATCTGCGTCCACGCCCCCACGGAAGACATGGATGACCCCGCCAAAAATGAGTTCTACGATCTCCTAGACAGAACGTATGCCCAATGTCCCAGCTATGACATCAAAATTGTACTAGGAGACTTCAATGCTAAGCTGGGTAAGGAAAGCATCTTTGAACGAGTCATCGGCAAACATAGCCGACACGACACCACCTCCGATGGCATAGTGGGGGATATAGAGAAGGCCTTCATTCAAATACTCTTAAATACAGACGATCGGGATAGCCAAAGGTTTCTTTGGTTTGCTTCGGAGCTTCAGTTAGTGGATGATTTGCCTACCGTCGAAGAATACCGCATGTCACGGGTCACATTCGGCGTAAACTGTAGCCCATTTCTCCTGTGTGCAACGATACAACACCATCTTTTGCATGAAGGAAAAGGTTTTTCTACATAGTACCTGTGCTGCAAAAAAAAAAAAGGATTTGTATGGACGAAATAGTCATCAGCATGGATAACGAAGATCAGGGAATGAAAACTTGTGCGGAAGCAGTTGCCATATTCAAAAGGGCGTCCATGAATCTGCATAAATGGAATTCTAATAGTAGCCGCATTAGAATTTCAATGGGTGCTAATACTGCTAATAATGCGCCCCCATACATTAGGTGCTAGGTTTGTTGTGGGCTGTATAAGTGACGACCTATCTATGCCAATGGATTCCGTTGAGTCAGTTCTTTGTTAAAATTTTACGGAAGCTAGTAAGCGTCAAGTTCTGCAGGCGATTGCATCCGTTAGGTATATTTGGTCCCTTTACAGTCAAATTAAAACTTCTTTTTCAGACACTTTGGAAGAAAATGCGTGCGTGGGACGAACATCTTACCGGCGAACTACTTAAGCAATGGAACGATTGCGTCAAGTGTTTCAAGCTTAAAGGAAATTACATATCTCATAAGTGTACTCAAACCGCCCGCTGCTGGAAGTATTATTCAACTGCCGATCTTCTCGGAAGCTGGTACTCGTGCTTTCGGTGCAGTTGCTTTTATGTGCCAAAAATCGAGTAACTCCTCTTAAAGAACCCGAAAGCAATGAGTTAACATTACCCAAGCTTGAGCTTACAGGAGTTCTAATAACGTCGCGACTTCAGTTTCACTTAAAACAATCCTTGAAGCTAAATGAAATCGATTACTATCGCCGGAGAGATTCTCGCATCGTGTTGAACTGGATCATGGGCGATCTGCAACGGTGGAAACCCTTTGTTCAAAATCGAGTGGAAGAAATTAGACGTCATACAAAGGTTTTCCAATGGAAACACTGCCGAGGTAAAGATAATCCTGCTGATCTCTTAACCAGAGGCATCACCGGGGATACTCTCCGTAAATCGTCACTGTGGACAAAGGGGCCCCGATTGGTTACAGTTTGAAGGCCATACCTCCTTGACGAATTATGACGGTCCGATGTTCCATTCCAATGCGTTCGCTCTCTTGACCGAATGTACTGCCCCAGAGATATCAGTAGAAACTCAGTTATTGTCCTACAATGATTATAGCACCTGGGGGCGCCTTACTCGAGTTACTGGATATGTATTTCACTTTATCCATCGGATTAAAAGGGATCAGCGAAACCTTTCTTTTCGAAATTCACAAGCGGCACCTGATGACTACCTAACAACAAAACACATTCAAATGGCGGAGAAATATTGGATTCGGTATATTCAAACCATTTATTTTGCTAACGAAATCTATGTATTTGCAGAAAAATTAGGTCCTTACAAAACATTCGAAAATATCTGAGCTAACTCAGACGAGTCATACAACGTGAAGCATCCAAATATTCTACCTTCGAAGTCCCATATTGATAATTGATGATTACCACAGAAAGATGCTCCACGCAGGTGTTAATACGATCCTCTCAGAACTCCGCAACCGATGTTAGATTCTTAAGATGCGACAGAACGATAAGCGTCGTATCAAGAAGTGTCGGACTGTTCGCCTCACTGCCTACTGAAAGAACTACACTGTGCCGACCTTTTGACAACGTAGGCGTTAATCTCGCCGGACCTTTATACTGTTATGATAAGCCAGCTTCAAAAATGTACACCATTATCTTCACCTGTTCGGTAATTGAGGGCGCCATGGCGCAGTAGTTAGTGTGTTGGACTCTGACGCATGATGAGCGAGTTTGGATCCCGAATGTTTATTTCGCGGGGTCCCTCCTCGGCGGGTACTGGCAAAACCCCCCGCAGTATACTTGCCTTGAAAAAGCTTCTCAACTTACGCCGTTCGGAATCGGCATTAAACTGTAGGTTCCTTTCACCTGTGTGAAAAATAAATCACACACAACATGGGTGATTGAAGAGAGGCTTGGATCTGGTCCTTCATGGGCTGTAACGCCACCAAAAAGAATTGACACGAGGTATGTTTACCGAAAGTTTTTGATTGGCCTTGCGACGATTCATAGGGCGAAGAGGAGTCCCATCATCTATTCTTTCGGATAATGCCCAGACCTTAAGGAGGGCTGCCTTAGCATTGCAAGTTCCTGGTTGTGTTTGGAGCGAGGAAATACTTCAAGGTTTTTTTTTTCGACGAAGGGGATAAGGTGGCGATTCATTGTAGAGCGTGCCACTTGGTGGATGGATTTTGGGAACGACTCATTCGAACAGTTAAGAACGTTTTAAAGATAACAATTGGAAAGGCAAAACTTAACTTCGAGCAATTAAGGACGATTATGGAAGAAGCTGAGCAGATTGTCAATAGTCGATCCTTAACATGTGTGTCCGCAGACCCCTTCGACCCAGAAATAGATCAAATGAATTTACGTCCGTTGAAGTCAATGACAACCTTATACGTGACACCTGGAAGTGTCGAATGTCCTACACCCGCAAAGTCCGAAAGCGGTGGCGACAAGAATACTTACAGCGTCATCGATCCCATCACCATACTCCCGGAAGGCCTTCAATCAAGTTGAGTACGAGTGACGTGGTTCTGATAGCTGATCCCTCAACATCACGAATCAACTGGAAGATGGGCCTCGTCGAGCAAACGTTTATCAGACGGGATGAAAAGGTTAGATCATATCAGATCAGATTGGCAGATGGACAAATTCTTCGAAGACCTGTGCAATTGCTTTATCCTCTAGATGTGCATTTGGCGCCGGCGGAGGGTGTTAAAAAATAGGTCGAGATGACTTGTCAGCATTTTTCTCTTCTATAGTTTTTTCTCTCACTCTAATGTTCTCTTTCTTTTTATTATACTCCTATGAATAAAATTCATTGTACCTTTTGAACTTGAAGCGACAACGTGCCTTTAGATACTTATTCACATTTGCTCACCTCACAGGTATGTAATTAAATGCCCTCACACCATTTTTGAGGTAATTTATGAATACGGGGGCTACAGTTTACCTAGAAAAAATTATTTGGCTCAATTCATTACATTATTTTCAAAAGAAGCCTTATAGGGCCCATACACGACACAGACACGTCGTTGCAAACCTTAAGTCTGTGCAAACATCCCTTCGCCATACACGGTGCAGACAGTCTGCGCAGACATCAGTTTGTATCGTTTCGTCGTGGACGTCGGATCGGAAAAATGGCGGATACCGCTTATCATTGCTTTGACAACGAAACAAAAAAAAAAAAAATTTGGAGCAAGGAATGGTTTGAAAAAAGATGTGACCTTGGTCAGCACAAAACCGGTAAACTTTTATAAATATCTAAAAATTCTACCCAGAATTGTCTTTCATTATTTTTGTTCATGTTTATATCGTGAATTTTCTCGCCCGTCTGTGCAAAATTCACCATACACGACACAGGCATGTCGTTGCAGACCAAGAAAAAATCAAAAAAAAATTGAATTCATGCAGACGGTCGTTGGAAACAGTCGACATGGACACACACGACACAGACATGTGCCCAACAACAAAATATATTGGTTTGCAACGACGTATCTGTGTCGTGTATGGGCTCTATTAGAGGGTAAAGAAAGGCACAGAACGCAGATTGTTCCATAATGGCAATAAAAGAAGTCCTGAAGGAGAAACCCTATGACGATTTTCAAATTCGAGGTGAGTTACTTTTTAAAGAAGTTGATGGCCTTTTACTTCTAGTGGTTCCACAAAATATGGAGACGGAAATCATAAATATGAAGCATGACGAGGGTCTTTTTGGGGTTCAGAAAATAATGCACCCCATTTCTCAAAAATTTTACATTCCTCAGATGAAGGACAAGGTTCGGAGACATCTAGACAGTTGGGTCAAGTGCATACCTGCAAACAGAAAAGCAGGCAAACAGGAAGGCTTTCTGAACCAGCTAGACAAAGGAAATTTGATACATTTCACCTTGATCACATCGGCCCAACGGATTTAACAACAAAGCAGTATAAATCGATCTTGATTGTTACTGACGGATTTTTGAAGTTTATTTGGATATATCCGACGAAAACATTATCTTTACGTAAAATTAAAGATTTTCAACAACATTTTGGAGACCCTGGGCGATTCATTACAGATAAAGGAAGCGCATTTTTTTCTAAAGCCTTTCATGACTTTTGCACTGAAGAAGAAGAAAATATAGAGCATATTACTACAGAGCATTTATATTTGTTTAAATTGATCTGGCTCCTACATCTGTATAAAAAATTATAAACTTTTAAATTTTACCTGTAATTCGCGAATGATTAGATTTCTGCTTTTTCCTTGAAGTACAACCTCAGCTTGCGATATTAACTCCTCTGGAACAAATGGAGCTGGAACTGTAACCAGTGGACGACTGGAATTTCCTCCAATTATCACTCCCGAATTGCGCGAACCCTGCCCACTTGATGAGCGTGTACCAGACCGGAGAAGTTTAGCTCTAGACCTAGCCAACTGCCGTGATGAAATATTAACAGTATTTTTATTGTTGGTGGAAGAACAGGCATTGTTTAAGCTGGTTTCCGAGCTAAGAATAAGAATAGAAATTGATTGATGAATACTAAAAATGTGTAGATTTAAACATTTTTACTACGAGTAATCACGTAAATTATCTTTTTCTCATAATAATCACTATTCTCTTTTTTCTCTACACCAAAATAAAGGGGGTATTTTGTTTTTAGTAGTTTGGTTTTTAAACTGGCAACGCTGTCTACAGATTGTCAATTTGACAGTTGAAAGTTGATTTGTGGTACGCGTGACCATTAAGTTAAGATCAGACGACGTGTAAAAAACAGCCCATGAAGGGTCAGAACCAACCTTCTCTCAATCACTCATGTTGTGTGTGATTTCTTTTTTACACAGGTGAAAGCGACTGACCTACAAATAAATGTCGATTTCGAACGCGATCGATGTTGTTTTAACGCCGTACGGAATCGGCATTAAACTGTAGGTCCTGGTCACCTATGTGCAAAACACACAACATGGGTGATTGAGAGAGGCTTGGCTCTGTTCTTTCATGGGCTGTAACGTTACAAAAACAAAAACAAAAAACATAAATAAATAAAGTGTACGCACAACAACCTTGAGTTTGAATTAGTTGCAGTTTATAGAACACCGAGTAGCTCCGAAAGGGAATTTTGTGAATTCTTTAAAGAAAATATTGAGATAATACCTGAAGCATCAAACAATATCACCTTAGCTGGAGACTTCAATATCGATTGGCGTAATGGCAGAACATGAGAGCGAGAACGGATCCTTAAAATAATATCTCAGACCACGAAAGTATAGAAATCACGATAGATGACACAAACAAAGAAAAAGTAAGTGCAAGGACTGTTGAGGTTTTTAAATATCGTAAGAATCTATTTATAGAGGAACTTATCAAAATAAATGAAGTATATAATACAGCAGACAATGTACACGAAAATGCAAAAAAATTGGATTTGGTCTGAAGAATACTGTAAACAAATTCATCATATCTAAAACCAATATAACTAATAACGAAACAATAAAATGGTTTGACTCCGAACTTAAAATGCTAAAAAAACAAAAAATTCGAGAGTAACATAAATTGAGGATAATAAACGAAGAAAGTTGGAGCGATTATAGAACGATAAGGAATTACTATAGGGTTAAAATTAGAAATGCAAGAAACATTTACATAAAAAACAGGATTCGACAATGAAATGGACAAAGAGAAATGTGGAAGGAAATTAAAAAATTGGTTTTGAAGAAAAGGAGTGATGAAATCAAGAATATAACTTTTGACGAGAGAAACTACAATAATGACTTCAAAATTGCTAATAAATTTAACCAGTATTTAGTTCAACAATTGAAGATGTCGAAATTATAAACTATATAGATCCCGTAGGAAGCAGATTCGAATTTAAACACATCACTTTAAAGGAATTGAAGGAAATATGTGAAAGTCTGAAAAAGAACTCGGATTTCCAAAAAATTCGCCCGAAAATAATCCTAGATAACTGGAGTACTATACGATATACAATGCTACACATAGTAAACCACTCTCTTCAGGTAGGGGAATTTCCAAACTCTTGGAAGGATTCTGTGGTTAGACCAGCTGAGAAAGTGCCTAACACAAACAGAAGTGAAGAGTTCCGACCGATTAGTACATTAAGAACGTGTAACAAAATAATTGAAAAAGTAGTAAAGCACCAACTTATGTATGTCACACTTAGAAAAAACGATATTCTCTCAATGTTTCAATCAGGTTTCAGAAAAGAATATTCGTGTGAATCAGCGGTTAATCATATAATAAACGAATGGAAGTTTCGCGAAACACAAAAAAAAAAAAACAAAAAAAACGGCCAAGTGCGAGTCGGACTCGCGCACAAAGGGTTCCGTACCATCTGTATATACATTTGTATAAATATGAAAGAGACGTTGTATGTTACCTCATCAGTCATCACATTAAATCACATTTTTTGTATGATGACAGATCTTGGTTGCAGGCAGGTAATAGGCATAATCAAAATTGATAATCAAAAATCTCCATGATGAGATAGTTGATCATCAAAGTGTCCATTGAATTCAAATCAATTATCTTACTTGACAGCAAGGATGTGAAAAGGTGAATAACAATAGTGTGAAATATGGGAAAAAGGTGTGCAGCTAGGATTAATACATCAAAGACACAAAAGGGATCAAACTTTGGAAGTTTGCTACTGGTTGTGGGATAATGTCGACTAACCTTAGATGTGACCAAGGGGATTTTTTTGGATGAAAATCATGTCTGTTGTATGGGAGCCCCCCTTAAATATTCATTTTATTCTGTTTTTAGTATTTGTCGCTATAGCGGCAACAGAAACACATCATCTGTCTAACTATCAGGGTTCATGAGATACAGCCTGGTGACAGAAGGACGGACGGACGGACAGCGAAGTCTTAATAACAGGGTTCCGTTTTACCTTTGGATACGGAACCCTAAAAATTACACTATTCCTGGATTTCAAAAGGGCTTTGGAAACCATTGATAGGGAAATATTACTTAAAAAATTGTGTATTTATGGAATTAGAAAGGGGAAATTGAGATGGTTTAGGTCTTATCTAACAAATAGAGTGCAACGAACCTCAGTGTATCTTATCCTGAAAATGTGGAACTAGGTGTACCACAGAGTTCCATCCTTAGTCCTCTGCTCTTTATTTTATACATAAATGATATGCCACGAGTTATAAAAAGGTGTGAAATAGCCATGTACCCTGATTACACATTGGTTTTTGCTGAGGGTATAGACTCTGAGGAATGTAAAAACAAACTAGTTGAAGATATCAGAAATCTGACTGAATGGGCTAAAAATGAACAAGGTGAAGTTGAATGAGCAAAAAAAAAACTTGTGGAGATATACTCCAACAACGGAACGACCATTGAATGGTAAAACCATAGAGAATGTTAAGAATATCAGAATATCAAGTACATTGGAGTGATGCTAGATAAAGATTTAAAATTTAATATATATGTGGATTATGTCTGCAAAAAGATAGGAAAAAAATTGATTTTTGAAAAGGATTAGGAAAAAAATGGATGTGTTAACCGCACTTATAGTGTATAATACAATACAATAATTAAACCCCACTTCGAGTATTGTTCAACAAGTCTATATATGTGTTGCAACCAAAGCCATATTGATAGACTTCAAAAACTGCAAAACAAAGCTATGCGTAGTATTCTAATGTGCAGTAGATTCACACCAATAAACTATATGTTAGCATGTCTAAGATGGTGGAATATCAAGCAACGACTCGAATTAAATACACTTATTGCAGTATTTAAATTAAGATATGGATCAGCTCCGAGATATTTAACAAGTGGAATCAGACATGTAGGAGAAGTGTAACCATATCCGCTGAGAAACCGGAATGATTTCAGGCTAATTCGCCAAAATATATTACATGCCCAAAACACGATTTGATATAAGGGACCTAACACTTTTAATAAGTTACCTAGTGATATAAACAATGAAGCAAATTTCGGAAGATTTAAAAGAAAATGCATAGAATTAGTAAAATAAGATGTTTAAAAAAATTTAACAGAAGCCGATTGAGTTTATTTTCCGTTAACTTACTAATTTATTATAAAGTAAAAAAAAGTAAATTTTTACTTAAAGTACTAATATAATGAATATTGTAAATTCTTCTTTCAGCAAGACAGGGAATAGCCTCAGAGCCGAATGAATGGATATTGTATATCCAGGAACGGGTGCATTCCGCCTCTTGCCGAGAAGAACGCAATTAACCAATAACAGAGCCCATTCCGCTTTTGAACTCAGAGCGAAGATTAATCCTTGACACTAACTCACTTAGATGACGCTACAATTCGGGGTGAACCAAGGCCTCAAGGCCACCTTAGATGCGGTCGTCCCTCGGGGTTGGATTCGAAGACTCTTCGGGCCGGAGCGGTTATGTCCATTCGCTCTACATGGCGGATCCCTAGTCGTCTTACTAGGACGATGTCGCTGTACAGCCCGTACAGTTCTTGGTTGAATCTTCTCCTCCACTCTCCATTTACACAAACGGGGCTAAAGCCTCAGCGCCATAGAGGAGGACCGGGATGATTAAAGTTTCGCATAGGGATACCTTAGTTTTTCGAAAGAGGGCTCTACTACTCAATTGCCTCTTGATCCCAAAGAAGCAGCGGTTGGCAAGAGTTATTCTGCGTTTTATCTCAGCGCTGGTGTCGTTGCTGCTTGTCACTATCGAGTCAAGGTAGACGTAGTCCTTGACTACTTCAAAAATATAACTCCCGAAGATGACGTTCTGACGAAGACGTCGGTGTTGTGCGTCTTTCTTTGATGATAGCATATACATATTTGGTCTTGTCCCCGTTTACTTTTAGAACCACTCCAGACGCTTCTCCTTCAATGCTTGCGAACGCCTCATTGACATCTCCCTTTGTCCGTCCAATAACGTCAATGTCATCTGCGTTGGCAAGCAATTGTGTAGACTTGAAGTTGATCGTACCTCTTGTATTGGCCGCAGAGTCCCGCATGACAAAAGAATATTAAAGAAATCACATGACAGTGCGTCACCCTTTCGAAAACCTTTTTTAACATCGAAGGGGTCGGTTAGTGCGCATCCGACCTTAATATAGCAGCGAGAGTTCTCCATTGTCATCCTGCACAGTGTGATGAGTTTGTATAGCTCGTCTCTATAAAAACTGTCACATGCGGCTTTAAAGTCGACAAAAATATGGTGCGCGGCGACCTGGAATTCATGGGTCTTCTCCAAGATCTGCCGTAGTGTAAATATTTGGTCTATCGTGGATTTTTCTGGCCACGAACGGTTTCAGGCGCTTACAAAGTATGGCACGCAATGTTCAGGACACTTATCACTCTGTAATTGGCGCAATCATAGAGGTCTCCTTTCTTATGGACCGGGCAAACGATGCTGAGATTCCATTCGTCGGGCATGCATTCTTCCGACCATATCTTCCAGATGAGTTTTGGTGTATATTCCTGACCAGTTCATCGCCAGCTGCTTTAAACAGTTCAGTGGGAAGCTTCTCTGACTTTGTCTCTAATCCGCCTATCAAGCTCCTTGTATCTAGTGGGGTCTGCTTTGCCTAATCTTCTCTGTTCCATTAGAGTTAGCATTTCGTTTGTCATCCACTCTTTTTTTGGTTGTTTTCTCGTTTTCTGTAGGTGTTTCGTTCCTGACTCTATTATAATATCTTTGATCTCCGTCCATTTGCTATCTATATTATCGCTATTAATTTGATCTGTTCTCATTCGTGTTAGCTTTTCGTTTATCTGTTTTCAGTTGTGCTCGCACTTGTTCGTCTTTTAGTAGGTTTAATTCCATATTCCTGTCTCTTGATCTCTTCTGAATTCTCTTTAGCTGCATCCTTATTTTGGCTACGACCGGATTATGATCCGATCCTACATCTGTCCCTGGGTACGTTTGTACAGATTTTACCGCATTTCGGAAACTTTTGTTGATAATAATGTAGTCCCATTTGGTTTCTTACCGTTTTGTGTCTCTTGTATGACTGGGGGACGCCCACGTGTATAACCTTCTTGGGGGGACTTTAAACCATGAGTTCATAATTCCCCTTTCATTTAATTGGCAGAATGCGACCAGTTTTTGACCTCTTTCATTTCTATGAACTAGACCATGGTCGCCTATTACTACTCCAATTCTGTCTCTTCCCACTTTTATATTGAAATCCCCCATTATTATTGTGACATCTTCCTTTTTTGTTAATTTCACTGCTTGTTTGAGATTCTGATAGAACTCGTCGATAACCGATTCCTCGCAGTCAGTTGTCGGAGCATATACTTGGATTATGTTCATGGGAGTCTTTTCAGTTTTGAGTTGCATTAGTATCACTCTTTCTGAGAGGTATAGTATCCTGTTATTGAGCTTTTCAGTAATAAGAAGAGCTACACCATACCGATTTCGTCCTGCATCTGAGCATGCGTAATATAATGTGTATCCATTTCTCGTTATATTACCATTTCCGATCCATTGTACATCCGCTATTCCTAGGATGTCTATTTTTAGTTTTCCAACTTTTATTAAGTTGCCTAACTTGCCTATAAGTCTGGCAAGCTTATAGCT
Source organism: Eumerus sabulonum (assembly GCA_951905685.1). Taxonomy (NCBI): domain Eukaryota; kingdom Metazoa; phylum Arthropoda; class Insecta; order Diptera; family Syrphidae; genus Eumerus; species Eumerus sabulonum. Next base: position 90,653,708 of record OX645060.1, read on the forward strand.
TCGAATGTTCCATGTTCCTATGTTTAAATACCCGCCGGGGATTCTTCGCATCCTCTGACCATTTGAGGCCTGCCGGGGACTGAGGGCCATTTAATTGTTTTGAGTGTTCATGATGATTTTACTAGGGAACATTTTGAATGAGGTGGTTTCCCGTTGCCTTTCTCATTTTATTTTTTTGCTTTAACTGTTTATATCAATAGCTTTTTAATTCAGGGAGAGGAGTTTTTACTTTCTCCTACCTTTACTGAGATTTTCTTGAGTCTTGTTTAACTTCATCTGTACTATCTAGCTTCGATGTTGTTGTCTTGTAGTGATCGTGTCAGGTCTTTTGTATTAATGCTTATTTGGGATGGCGGCATTTACTCGCGATGTTACAACAGTGTCTTCGGACTTGTGATCATTTCTTGGAGTGTCCGCTTTTAAATATTCCACCCATCACATCCTGATGCTATTGCCTAGTTCGAGTGTCTATGTCCGTCTTGTATTTTGTCTTGTCTAGTGTTTTCTGTACCGTGTTTACCGTATTTACTCGTAATGTTAATTTCGTTATTAATTTCATTATGCATTTCATTATCTTTTCCATAGCCGGGTCTGCATCGTATGATCCTTATCGTGTTTTTGGATATGTCTTATTCTGTTGACTTTGGTGATGTCGGAGCCGACCCTTCATTTCGTTCGCCCCTTTTCCCTATACTGTAGGATCTTTTTTGCCTTCATACATTAGTTATACCGTCAAGAGAGCTGGCCTTTTTCTTTTTGCCCTCCTTTTTCTCGTCTTCAGGTGACCTGTATCTTTTTGGGTTTGTATTGCTGGTCATTAGAGGTCCTCTAGGTATATTTGTTATCTCGATCTCCTCTCAGTTTGAACCTTTTTACCTGGACTTCAGCTCCTTGGTCTCGTTGCTCTTGTGCCAATATATACATTATTCTCTTCTTGTCGCACTCAGCCAAGGACAGGTCGTTTTTAATGTAAATATTTGTCCCTTTTAGTTTCGATTTCTCCTTCATAATTTCGTAATTTTTGATCAGAGACGTCAACCCGAATAAGATAGGTCTTGAATTATTTTTATTGGGCTTGCCGATTCTGTTCAACTTAATATCTGACTCTGCTATATTGACATCTAATTAAGTCTTCATTAGTTGTTTAGTTGCGACCAGACTAATTAGTTTTATTCTATCTTCATCTATTTCCTTGATCTTCAGGATAAGTATATTGTTTTTTCTGTTAAATCCATTAAATTTTTCTTCCTTGTTAGTAATTGTTTCTTTTAGAGTTTTTATTTCATTTTCTAAAACCTCCGTTTTTTTCTTGAATTGTTCTCTCAGAAAGCCAACTTATAAATTTATTTCATGTTTCTGGTGTATTTCCTTTTTTATGTCTTCTTTCATTTTCGTTAGAGCTATATCGATTTGACTTTTAAATTCATTTTTTATTTCGCATTTTATGTAGTTCTTCTTTAAATTTGTTTAGTATTGTGATCATCTTTTGACTATTCATTGTGAATTGACCTTTTCACTCTTTTACTTGTATTTGTGCATACACTTTTTGTTTCCCGCCAAGAGTAACGTTTCTCAATTTTATAGAAAAATTAATGGTTATTTCACTGAAATTATTGTTTGTTCTTGTTCTCACACTGTTTATTTATGAAATTTACACTAGGTTTTTCAGGCTTAAAACTCTTTTGCCACTTTTTCACTAAAATTGCTGCAGCCACGGAAGAAAACACGTCCACTCTCTTCAATTGTCAAACTTACATGCATTACCCTTAGAAACTTACTTACTTACTTACTTAACGGGCGCTACAGTTCGGGGTGAACCTGGGCCTCAACCAACATGCCTCTCCACCTAGCACGATCTTTCGCTAGTCTTTTCCAATGCCGCACGCCCAGTTGGTTGAGGTCCCCTTCCACCTGTGGGCGCCACCTTAGGTGCGGCCGTCCTCTATTTCTTCGTCCCTCGGGGTTGGATTCAAAGACTCTACGGGCTGGAGCTGTGGTGTCCATTCGCTCTACATGGCCTAGCCATCTTAGGCGTTGGATCCGTAGACGCCTGACCAGACTCATGTCGCTGTACAACCCGTACAGTTCGTGATTGAATCTTCTCCTCCAACCCTCCTCTGTGTTTATGGGACCGAAAATCGAACGCAGAATCTTTCTCTCGAAACGACCAAGGATTTCCTCATCCGCTTTAGATAAAGTCCATGTTTCTGCGCCGTATAACAGGACCGGGATAATTAAGGTCTTATATAAGGTCAACTTGGTCGTACGAGAGAGGGCTCTACTTCTCAGTTGCCTCTTGAGCCCAAAGAAGCAGCGGTTGGCAAGAGTAATTCTGCGCTTGATTTCGAAACTGGTGTCGTTGTTCCAAGTCACCGCGGAGTCGAGGTATATGAAGTCCTTAACTACCTCAAACTTATATCTGCCAATATGCACGTTCTGTCCAAGACGTCGGTGGTAAATGTCCTTTTTCGATGACAGCAGATATTTAGTCTTGCCCTCATTAACTGCCAAACCAATTTTTGCCGCCTCCATCTCAATACTCGCAAACGCCTCATTGACATCTCGCTGCGATCTACCTATTATGTCAATGTCGTCGGCGTATGCAAGGAGTTGCGAGGATTTGAAGAAGATTGTGCCTCTTATATTGGCCTGTGATTTTTGCACAATCATTTCCAATACGATGTTGAAGAAATCACACGACAGCGCATCGCCCTGCCTAAATCCTTTTTTGACATCAAAACTATCGGTAAGGTGCTCACCGATTCGGATGGAGCAGCGAGCATTTTCCAAGGTCATCCTGCATAGTCTGACGAGCTTCGCAGGGATGTCAAAAGTAAACATGGCGTTATATAGCTCGTCTCTAATTACGCTGTCGTATGCGGCCTTGAAGTCGACGAATAGATGGTGCGTATCGACTTGAAACTCATTGGTTTTCTCCAGGATCTCCCGTAGTGTGAAGATTTGATCGATGGTGGACTTCCCTGGCCTGAAGCCACACTGATAAGGACCTATCAGCTTGTTTACGAATGGCTTCAGGCGTTCACACAAAACGGCAGCGAAGATCTTGTATGCGACATTAAGGAGACTTATTCCTCTATAGTTGGCGCAGTCCAAGGGGTCTCCTTTTTTGTGGATCGGGCAAACAATGCTGAGACTCCATTCCTCGGGCATGCTTTCCTCTGACCATATCTTACAGATGAGCCGGTGTATGCTCCTATCCAGCTCACCCCCAGCCGCTTTGAAGAGCTCAGGAGACAGTCCATCTGCGCCAGCAGCTTTATTCGACTTGAGTTTCGACATGGCAATCTCAACTTCGTCGATGTCAGGGAGACGGAATTCTCTGCGATCTTCGTCGTTAAAAAATGGATCATTCTGCCTGACGGCGGTATGTTGGTTGTCATCGCCGTTATACAGTCTGCAGAAGTGGTTTTTCCAAATTCTCAGCATCGACTGCGATTCTACTACTAGGTGTCCGTTCTCATCCTTACAGGCCTCCGTTCGGGCTTTATAGCCTTGAGACATTCGTTTTATCCGCTGATAAAATCTTCGAACGTCGTGCCTGCAATAGCACCTCTCCAAGTTTTCAATCGCCCGCTTCTCGTGCTCTTTCTTTTTTCTCCTGAGAAGCTTATGTTCCTCCCTTCTTTTAAGCTCGTAGAGCTCACGAGCCGCTCTTGTTTTTTTGTGTAGTGAGGCTTTGTATGCCTCCTGCTTTTCCGCATGAATCCTTCTACACTCGTCATCGAACCAGGTGTTTCGTCCTGGTGGAGCTTTAAGGCCCAGCACTTCCGTTGCTGTGCTCTTCAGGGCTTGTTTGCACAGGCTCCATTGTTGCTCTACTGACTGAGTGGAGGATTGAGGTGTATCGGAGAGCTTAAGGGAGACGCGGTTGGCAAAAGCACTGGCGATCTCCGGCGATAGTAGCTTTCCGACGTCATAGCTTGGTGTTCTTAGAAACCCTTAGAAACTACAAGTGGAAAAACGGACAAAACGACCTACTTTGAATTTACAACAAATAGAAGGCGTACTTTCGGAATGTTCGGACATTGAAAATGAAAATTATGAAAGTGAAGGCGAATTTTAAGGAAACCGAAGCGATACGAGCGATAAGAGGGCTTGGGCTCGGACATACAGGGTAAAGTTGTTGATCGCTCTCAACCTGCCCGGGTCAAGTTGACATACGGCCACCTCGCGGCGCCCTCTGGATAGCCTCTTCAACAACCGTTGGGAGGTGAATAAACGTATGCAGCGAAAAAAAACCCGACCAGATTGAAGGTTGTGCGGCGGGCTAACAATCCGCCAACGTAAAAAAAAAATACAAAGTTATGAATGAGCAAGATGCCTCGGATACACGGACGGATACTCGACGACGACAACGCACGAAAAAGGAACACGATTTGCGAGTATGCTCCTGGAATGTCAGAACCCTGTACACTCCCGGAGCTACTCATAAACTAGAAAGAATCCTCACGCAGTACAAGGCGGAATTTATGCGGTCCAGGAAATACGCTGGATAGTAAACGGTATGATAAGGAAGAAAAATTGCACTTACTGAGATGCGGATTTGTCGTGGGAAAGCGGTTAAGGTCGAAGGTCATCGACTTTAAACCTATAAGTGATCGCCTGGCTGTGATCCGCATCGGAGGCAGATTTTATAATATCAGCCTTATGTGCACACGCCCCTACCGACGAGGCTGAAGTCCCTATCAAGGAGGACTTCTATGACCTCCTGGACAACGCCTACGGAGCTTGTCCGGAGTACGATGTTATAATCGTGCTTGGGGACTTCAACGCCCAAGTCGGTAAGGAACACTTCCGACTCACGGACTTTGCGACAGCTCGTAATGCGGTGATAAGTAGCACAAAATTCCCTCGTAAGCGAATCCACACAGCAACCTGGCGACTTCCGGACGGTCGAACCGCCAACCAAAGCGACCATGTGTTCATTGACGCAAGGCACTCGTCAAACATCCTGGATGTGCGAACATTGAGAGGACAAATGTCGACTCTGACCACTTCCTCGTAGCAGCAAGATTCAGAGCTCGACTGTCCAATGTCAGAAAGCTGCACCAGCCCATCAGGAGGAGGTTCGACATTGGGCGCCTGAGCGCACCGGAGGTTACCAGAATCTATAGGGAGCAGCTGAGCGAAAGACTCTACGGTATGCCCACGTCGAACATAATTGCCTATAATATGTGGCTGCATTGCCGCTTAGCCATTCAGGAAGTAGCCGAAACCACCCTAGGGTACTTACCACCCCCGACAAGAAACCAGTGGTATGATGGCGAGTGTGAACAGAAAAAGGCAGCAACCGACGAGGTGTACCAAAAGGCGCTGCAGAGGAAAACCAGGGCAGCGCAAGAAGAGTACCGAGCCAGAAGAAGGGAGGAGAAAAAACTACTGCGACAAAAGAAAATAATCTTCGCAGCTACCCAGCTCAAGGATATCGACGAGTCTAGGGATAAGCATAACACGAGCCTTTTACAAGAAAGCCAAAGGCCTTGCAGGAGGCTTCATAAAGGGCACCCAGGCTCTTCGAAACTGCGAGTGTAATCTTGTCACCGACCCGCAGGGAATAGTGGATGTATTCAAGCAGCATTTCCAAACAGCTGCTTAACGAGCATGACCAAGAGAGAGTGGTAGGAGCCGAGGAAATCCCAACTCCAGCCGCTGAAGTAGTCCTCCCACCCAGCATCGAAGATGTCGGCACAGCTATTCAGAATAACAAGGCCGCAGGCTCAGATGACTTGCCATCAGAGCTCTTCAAGGCTGGCGGCGATGTTCTGGTGGGGAGCATGCACCAGATCATCTGCAGAACTTGGGAAGACGAAAGCATGCCCGACGACTGGAATACCAGCTCTATTTGCCCCATCCACAAAAAAGGCGATCCTACCTCTTGCAAGAACTATAGAGGTATATCCCTGCTCAATGTCGCATAGAAGATCCTGTCCAGCGTATTGTGTGAACGCCTAAAGCCATTTTGCACCGCACTAATCGGCAGCTACCAGTGCGGCTCCCGGCCCGGCAAATCGACTATAGACTAAATTTTCACACTTCGACAAATCCTGGAAAAGACCAACGAGTTTCGAATCGATACACACCATCTTTTCATCGATTTCAAAGCCGCATAAGTGGAGGACAGTTCCAGCACTTCGGAACCGTTTGAAACATGCACCAGATTTCGACAAGGAGATGCGCTGTCATGTGAGTTCTTCAACCTGGTGCTGGAGCAGATAGTGCGACGGGCGGGCGTCAACAGAGAAGGCACTATCTTCTACAAGTCCGTCCAGCTGCTAGGATACGCGGATGATATCGCGTGTTCTCGCCGTGGCATTGTGGAAGATTGGCGATTGAAGAACAGGCGAAACGTCTTAAGGTCAATGACGACAAGACGAAGTACATGCTGTCAAGGAAAAACCAATCCGTCGCTCACCACTTGGGACAAAATATAACAATTGTCAGCTACAATTTCGAGGTAGTTAAGGAGTTTGTCTACCTCGGGGCACACGTAAATTCCACAAATGACACCACAGTGGAGATCCGGCATAGAATCGCCCTTGGTAACCGCTGCTACTTCGGCTTGTCCAAACAACTGGGGTCAAAACTCCTCACTCGAAAGACCAAAGTCATGCTTTACAAAACGCTCATATTGCCAGTCTTGCTGTACAGAGCCGAAGGCTGGACGATAAGCAGGACAGCGGAGCTGATTTTAGGTTCTTTCGAGAGAAAAATTCTGCGCCGGATATTTGGTCCTGTCTGTGAGGAAGATGAATGGAGAAGAAGACACAACCGCGAACTCTACGAGCTGTACAAAGATGTGGATGTAGTCCGGAAGGCAAAAATCCGTCGACTACACTGGCTCGGCCCCAACGACCGCATGGACATCAACGCTCCAGCTAAGAGGGTCTTCGACTCCGAGCCTCCTGGTTCGAGAAGAAGAGGAAGACCGAACCTCCGGTATAAAGACCAAGTAATCGCGGATGTAAGACATCTTGGTCTTGATAACTGGATGCAGCGTGCCCGGGACCGTCAAGAATGGAAGGCATCTATAGCTCAGGCTCAGATCCTGATAAGGCTGGCCTGATAAGTAAGTAAGTAAAGCGATAACTGTAACAAAAGTTTCCATATCCAGAGCAGTGATGATGAAAATCTTGGTAAAAATAATGGAGAAAAATCGAGCGATGAAGAAGACAGTGTTTCTTTGCACAATATACAAAAACGAATGTGTATGCAGTCTCCTTCCATGACGATACACAATTTGAAGTTTCTGCAAGTGGAACTATTTGGAATAATATCAAAGGTGTTGTAGGAAGGTTACCAACTCGTTGCATATTCAAAGATTTATCTGGGCCTACAGCATATGCTAAAAGAAATATTATGGAAGAGAAGCCAAGCAGTGCCTTTTTACTATTGATTGGCCACCATACATTAGAGCAGTGATTCCCGAAGTGGTCTATATTGACCGCTAGGGATCTATGACAACCTGCAAGAGGTCTACGTCAGCGAAAAAAAAAAAAATGTGGGGGTCCATGAAATTAAAATGGGGGTCCACGATAATGGATCTCAACATACACTGATAGTACCTATTTATTTACATTATATTATCTTCTAATATAAAGACATATGTATACATTATTTATAAAAGTACCTAACGTGTTCGCCGTGTAGGGGATAACGCAAACGAACGGATTCGGCGAACATGTTTGCCGTTTACGGCTACCTTTATGTATCAGTGATTCCGAAAATGCAAGTGTTGCTCCTTTTCTGAACTTTTTTTGTGATAATCTTATCCGATAGAAACTGATGGTGATAGTCACAAGTGACTGTCACAAATCACCAGTATCATCTTGTTACAAGCAAGAAAAAGTAATTCCTATACGAACAAAAAGTATGCAACGCAGTTGTTAATGGAAAGTGACCAGACGTACTGCTTGCAGGCATAACACTCACAGTATATGGTCAACCGAAATTCATCCTCTGCGTATGCAATACTAAAGTGCTTGAACGAATTACTACGGACTATAACCAACGCAGAATTTGGTTAAAAAAAAAAAAAAAAAAAAAAAAAAAATTGTCTCGGAGCTTCACGAACTTGCACTGACTTGTTCAATTTCTCACTCTATAATACGAATGTCAGACAAATAGGTACGTTTATTCGTTTCCTGAATTTTGAAAAGGAAAGTGCTAAGAAAATATTTTAAAAAAATATAAACTGGTAGTTTATCATACAAATTATAGTGAATCAGTGTTATTTTGCTTGAGAGTGCCGGAGAAAAGTAAGTACATTATTTTTTTATTAAATTTTAGTTTTGTACTCGTAGTTAGCAAAGACAGATAAATTACGCCAATCATGACTTCAGTTATTAGTAGTTTAATATGTAAATCATGCAAAGTTACACGAGTACTCCTCAATACCACTTTGAAAGATAAATTAAGAAAATAAGAAATCCACAACTGTACAGCTGCGTGTTTTTTGAAGAATTTCCAATCACACTCTCATTTGTTTATTTTTTCCATAGAATTTAAACGCTTACCTACATATAGAAAACATATTAGAGGGCGCCGTGGCGCAGTGGTTAGTGTGTTGGACTCTGGCGCACGATGAGCGAGTTCGGATCCCGATAACACCAGCGCCATCGAATGTTTATTTCGCGACGTTCCTCCTCGGCGGGGTACTGGTAAAACCACCCGTAGTAAACTTGCTATGAAAAAGCTTCTCGACTCACGCCGTTCGGAATCGGCACTAAACTGTAGGTCCCACTCACCTATGTCAAAAATAAATCACACACAACATGGGTTGAGAGAAGCTTGGCCCTGGTCCCTCATGGGCTGTTACGCCACCAAAGAAGAAGAAAACATATTAAAAAAAATTATTTTGGAATTAAACTTCATATTTTGACCGGTCACATAAATGAATATGTATGTGTGTCAAAGTTCTTGTGTAATTATTTGCAAACGACCCATTTTTCTTTACAACTGAACGAGTCAACTTTACCTGGTAATGAACTGGTCAACTTTACCTGGTATTATTAGCATATGTTCGTTTCATTATGAATCAAGAAATCTACGAAGAACTGCTCTTTGCAAGAACTTTGCCAACCGATACTAAAAGTTATTCAATATTTCATGTTTTGAAGGATTACTTCATTGAAAAAGCAATCCCTTTATCTAATATAATATCAAATTTAATATGGTTAATTTGCAGCCTAAATTTGATTAAGTTTATCTTATCAGCGTTTCTTGCCAGAGTTAAACTAAACTGAAGTAAAGTATTGGACGGGGCGAATTTTCCCAGTTCCCCAATTTGTCAGACAAACTGCCAGGAAGACGGCGTTTCTACCTACGTTCAACATTTAAATGCCCTCTATTCAGATTTTGAAACTAGGTTTGAGGATGTTTTGACTATGGTAATACCACCGTGGATAATTAACCCGTATGGTGACATAGAAGGAACGAATGTCATAATACAAGAGGAACTGACAGAAATAAGTACAAACGAAGAACTTAAGGTTCAGTTTAAAAATGGATATCAGCAATTCTGGCTGCAAAAAGACATACCCGTTACTTATCCCGTATTATGGAATATAGCGGGGCAATTTTTAATTTCCTCTCCATCGTCAGCGCTGTTACCAATCTCCTAACGAAAAAAAGAAACAGACTGGACATCATTAGCCAAGGAGATTTAAGATTAAACCTTAAAAAAATGATTCCAAATGTTGATAATTTATTATTAAAGCATCAGGTTCACTCTTCCTGAAAGTTACAATCATTTCCATTTCAGCTTCACTAGAGCATTCCAAACTTCGGCAACGAAATTCGAACATAACCATCAGTTCGTGTCCGTAACACATGTTCATCCCAGTCCTTCTGATCTCCAATGACGACTTTTCTCAAGTATTCCTCCTCGAAAGGTTAAACCATTCGACCATACCATCAAATTGTGGGTTTAATGGTGTTGCTCGTGTTTTTCTGATACCTAGCATGTCGCAGAGTTCTTTAAACACCGACGATTCGGAAGTTCCTCCGCAACACGCAACCCAGTTATTCACGAATGCTTCCGAAATGGTTTTCGCTTCTTGGTTCGGTATGCAAAACACTTCAGGCCATTTGCTGAAGTAACCGATCACCACCAGCGCGTATTTGCTTCCAGCTGTTGAATTACTCCAGTCTTTGAATGAGAACTCGCAGAACCCAGTCCAAAAAATTACAAGAAAACGAAGCAATACTTATTAATTCACAATATTTATTTCCTAGATGCTTACGCTTTCACGGTCAAAAGAAGTGGGAGAAAAAGACACATACATATGTATTTAAAAGGAAATGAAATGAGTTGCTTTTCGAAATTCGAATAGAGCCCAACATGGTTGCTATTGGTTTTCTTCATAAGAAATTTAGGTCTCACTATTGAAGTCAACACCAGCGTTGCTCGTGGGCAATGGGCCTGCGACGTCCATGGCGATACGTTCGAACGGTGCTCCAACATTGTACTGCTGAATATTTTCTCGAGCTTTCCTAACTGGACCCTTTGCCTTCGCACATTGTGCACACCTGCGAATGAAATTTGTGACCGACTCATGGTATCCTTCACAATAGAAACGTCTCTTGATCTTTTCTACAGTCTTATTAACACCAAGATGACCCCCACTTGGCCCCTTGTAGTATTCTCGGATGACCTCGTCGATTTGTCCTTTCGGAATTACCAGCAGATCGTTCACAATGTCCCCATTTTCACTTTCCCAACTGCGGTAAAGACAACCGTTCTTCAGCCTCAAACACTGCCATTGAGCCCAGTAAGCTTTCACGAATGGGCTTTCACTGTATATTTGCTGCCACGTTGGTCGAAAATCTCGTTCCTGGTGATCGATGATGACTGCGAGATCGGTATCTTCTCGTTTCCATGACTACCCCCCTTCCGGTGTTCGCGTATTCTCACTTAGTCTCATTTCGGCCAATTTGACCTTAAATGCTTTCTTCGCAGACGGCAGTTTCTCGCAATGTGATGGATTGTAGGCATATCAAGAGCGATGTTTCACATGCAGAGCGCAGGCAACTGCCTTCTTGAAAGATGTCTTTGGGAGGAGAATCAAGCTTGATTGCCTATCGGGGTCCCTTAACCCTTGGATGAAAAAATCGGTCTATTCCAGCTTCTGATTCAGGGAAGTGTTAGTTTCCTCTAAATTTTTACTTACGGCAGCAGAATTTTCCTCCAGTTTATGGCTCAGAGAAGTGGAATTTTCCTCCAAACTTCTACTTAGGGCAACGAAATTTTTTTCCAGCTTTTGATGTATGGTCGCCTCTAGTTTCTGGCTTATGGAAGCTTCATTTTCCTCCAGCTTCGGGCTCAAAGCATTCATAGCCGCGAGAATTTGCCGCATATCCAACTATTTTATTTGTTTGGTTATTCAATACACACACCCTTCTATTATTTCAACCTCAGATCAATTATCTGGGAACTTCACCTTTACACACTATTCTTCCACCTCAGATCAATCAATTGGACGCTTAACCTATACACACTTTATTGCTAACAAACACCTTTATTAGACACATTGTCTCTACAACTCACTAGGTGGCTGGATTACTTTCACCCTAAATACCGGCTGATCACTCGTTATTGAATCCCGAAAACTGACTGCTCCTGAGGACGCGTTCGCGCTTATATAGCCCCCAGGTCCACTTTCTCGAATGTTCGCTGTCAGACGTTCCAATTCAGAAGTCTCTAGAATGCTCTGACATTCACCAGTATGCCGCTGAAAGTTACCATCATTTGTATTTCGTATATTGAAGGTTTTTATCGTATTTCCCTCAGAATTGCTTGTTCTTTTAACTTTAAAATACCTTTGAAAAATCGAAACCATTATTTTTCAGAAGAAAGATATATAACATATCGAATCTCTGTACTTAACTATGTGCGATAACTAAATTCATTGTACAAATGCTTTTAAACGAAATATATCTATCTATCTATCTATCTATCATTTGTATTTCAGCTTCACCAGAGCATTCCAAACTCCGACAGCGAAATTCCAACATAACCATCGGTTCGTGTCCGTAACAATACTTTATCAAATCTATAAATATGTGCAAAATTGCCCGAAATGTGGCTTAATTACAAAATTTCATAAATTCTTTATTGTAAGATATGTGACAGAAGAAAATAAACTCAAAATAAAACGACCCACAGAATCAGAAGTAAAACTTACCTCTTTGTAGACTCCAAATTATTAAGATCTAAGTGCTCAGAATTTATTGAAAATGCTACACGAAAGGCTTTACCGTCTTCCAGGAGTATACCAATGTGATATGGTCCTATTACCAGTTCTTTTACTTTTGTTTTGAGCTTATCAAATACTTGAAAGTCAGTACATTCAGATTTCTTTAGTTTATCAGATGACTCTCGTAACCTGTAATGTATAAGATATATGCTATAATAGATGTTTACATGACAAATTAAAATATGTAAAGTAACTGTAATGTTTTAACAACAGCTTTGCCTATTGACTGAATGTGTTACTAATTACCAATATAACTAATTTTGTTGCCCGAGAGAACTGTTTTTGCCGGTTTCGCGGCAATTTGTTGGCTAATAGGAAGCAAATAAAATGTTTTCAAGGGTTAAATAAAGCAGTAAAGAATGTAAAAAGAAGGATGACCTGATTTGACGACTTACAGCATTGTATGGTCCTTCTTACGTTCAAAGCGGGACATTCCAAACATTTAAACATATACAAAAAAGGAAAACGAAGACATTATATATTCTCCAATAAAAAAACAAACAACATTTTCCGCCTCATTGTCCCTGTTGACTCCATGTCACATCTGGAGTGATATTATAATCCCATCTAGCGCAATGTAGTAGTTTGTAGATGAGTTGAATAAGAAAATAAAAAGATAGACGTTTTTTTCCGGTATTAAGGCTCTAGCAATCACCGCGCGCCGCCACAACGAGGTCTTTTCCACACTATATTGGCGAGAACATTATTGGTCATTCGAGCCATATCAAGGCAAAAAAGGTTAAAAATACAAAAAACAAATTAAAGTAGTCAAGGTTTAGATTATGAAAGTACAATCCCACATTTTCGAATGGTTGGGTTGCTGTGGAATAACTCTGGAGGGTGCAGCGCGGGGAAACATCGGGAGATTCACACGTCGAATACATCTCGTTCTTGGAAGAAAGAAAACACATCAGTGGATTTGGAATTATCATCGCGGGCACGTTCTATGCGGTTGAGGTAAGATGGCTGGAAGAAAGCTGAAACATCTATAGGGGAAATCGCAGGACAAGCGGAATCATCGTTGGATTCTTGCTACATTGGATTGGGACAAATCACGTGGAGTCGGTGCGGTGTGAGCGCAGCTGAAGTTTGTGGTTCAAAACGACAAAAGTTCGATTGGATTATCGATAGTGGAAGATCGCAGTGAGTACACGCATTTCGTTTCTTTTATTACGCTCTGAACCTATATCATACATATAGTGGCGAGCAAAAATGAATACATGTTTGTACCTAGTGCACTTATTATTGCATAAGAATGTTAATAATAAGGCAAATTCAAAAACAAAGGTAGATCCTGAATTCTTTTTCAATTCTGAACAAAATGGTATATAAATCAAAAATTAAAAGCAACAATTTCTAACAAAGAAACAAATAAAACAAAAACAACTCGGATGTACTCAATTTTGCACTTTAAAGTAACTTTAGGTATAGAGCTTGTTTTCAGTACTTCGTCCATAGCCCGTTATTACTTATAACATTTTGGACGCATTTGGCATACTTTCCAGCAATTTTTCTATAATTTCATTTGGAACACCTTGCCATTCCCGCTGTACTCGCTGCCAAAGCTCCTCCAGATTAATTGGGGTTGATCGATATTGTCCCAACCGTCTTTTCACAATTGACCACAAATCCTCAATCGGATTGAGGTCGGGACTTTGAGCTGGCCACTACATCAATTGGAAATATTGTTTGGTAAGCCATTCCTTCATTATTTTGGACGCCATCATGTTGAAATATGATTTCCTACTCAGGATAGACGCTCCTAACTACAAAGTCGGGACGATGAGTCTGCAAGATGCGCAAAGAATCTTCTTTTCTCATTCTTCCATCGATTTTTTGCAGTGGTCCAACATGCCAGCATATGAAACAACCCCACACGACGACACCCCATCCACCGTGCTTCACTGTTTCTTGAACGTGATGCCTTTGGATTGTCACCCCAGGGCGGCACCAGCAATTTTGCTTACCGTTGGATTGAAACCATTTGAATTTTGATCCGTCTGACCACACTACACACTTCCAGTCATCTACTGTCCAATTTCTATGTTCTCTGGCGAACTGCAACCGTGCCTAAACATTTTTTGCCGACAATGCAGGTTTTCGTTTCCTGACCGCTGAGATGTAGCCAATGTCGTGGAAAGCTCTACTTGCAGTCCATCGACTAACGGGTTTATTTATTGCTATAGAAGCTTCTTTTGGTGTTAAAAATTTGTCCTTTCTCATCTGTATCATCATTAATCGTGCGTCCGCTTCCGCAAATTTTTTTTTACGGCCTCTGACTTGTGGCTTAGGTGTCGTCGCTCGCCTTTTGTGCACTTTAATGACCACTGATTGGCTTACATCAAGCCGCCTAGCTATCATTCGGGTCGAGGAGCCACTCATAGTCATAGCTACAATATTATCTTCAACAACTCTTGAGAGTTTCTTCTTTATCTTAAAAAGCTGTGAAATTATTGTAATTCTTTAATTTATTAATTAAAATGTACTGGAAAAAGTTCTTACCACACGCAATGCAACACTTCTAAAACTAAAATACATAATGCACAAATAAACAAACCAAATAAATGCAATTCTAACGCTAAAATTGTACACTTTTGTGGATAGTACATTGAACAACGCTTAAGTGCAAAATTGAGTACATCCGAGTTGTTTTTGTTTTATTTGTTTTTTTCTAAGAAATTGTTGCTTTTAATTTTTGATTTATATACCATTTTGTTTAGAATTGAACATGAATTCAGGACCTACCTTTGTTTTTGAATTTGCTTCATTATTAACATTCTTATGCAATAATAAGTGCACTAGGTACAAGCATGTACTCATTTTTGCTCGCCACTGTACATAAATGTATACATATAAATATAATACGAAATATGGAACCTTGCGTAAGAAACGCGGTGTGCTCAAGGGGAGACTCACACGTTTAGAAAAATTATATTAGCAGCTGAGGGAAATGAAGAAGCTGTGTTAGTTATTGATGCACAGATAAGGTTAGAAAAGGTAGAGGAGCTAATGAAGGCATTCGAAAGGCTTCAAATGGACATAGAGATGCTCCTGACAGATGAAGAGATAACAAACGAAGTCAATGTGAGAGAAGAATATAAAGCCAGGTACTACAACATAAAAGCCACATGTTTGAAGGTACTATCACGCGGTACTCACATAGCGGAATCCACGGTTCTCAACCCGGACAGAAGGGCGGCAGGCTTTTGTAATAATGGCAATGGGGCTGGAATTGTAGGCTACGATAATTCAAATAATGACTTTAGGGAATGGCCGACATATAAGGACCTACTCAAGGCGATAGTGCAGAGTTCAGGTAGTCTAACAGGGCCAAGAAATTGCAATATTTAAAGTTATCCTTGACGGGCGATGCGGCATCTCTTCTAAAACATACCAACGTTTGCGATGCTAACTATGAGAAAGCTTGGAGGGAGACCTTTACGCAATGTATGATAAAGAAAGAATGATTGTCAATATGCATATTAAAACAATCATGGAGCTATCAGACTTAGGCCACAATCCCATTGCTGCAGATGTTTGCGGGCTTCGTAACACTGTCAACGAATTCATTTCAGCGTTAAGGTTCTTGGGCCTACCTGTTGATTACTGGGATACCTGGCTCATATACGTTGTACCATCAAAATTGGATGCAGAGTCAAGAAAACTGTGGGCAACGGATTTAGCGCCCAAGGATAAGCCAGTTTTCAAAGATATTTTGAATTTTCTTACAAATAGGCAGTTTGAGCTAGAGGCATTTCCGAATAAAGGGAATAGCAAAACGTCAGCAATTAAATCCATCACATTAAGTCGTTAATCGGTATTGGCTGCGGTCACTTCGACATGCTCCATATGCGGCGGTTCTCATTTTATAGCACCGTGTCCTCAATTTTTCGAACTTGATCTCAAGGGGAGAAGAGGGTTCATTGCTCAAAGGGGTTTATGTTTTGATTGTGTGAACACTGGACATTCAGTAAAGGCTTGTAACTCCGGAACTTGCAGGAAGTGTAGAGCACAACACCACACCTTAATTCACATGGAAATCAGGTCTACTTCAGGGCCGACGAATAGTTTGGCTACCATTTTCAGTGGCCCGCATGTTCCACTAAAATAGTCATGGAGCTATGCCCAAGCGCACCCAGGCGAGCTTTTGGACTTGGTCGCCTGCCTGATGGTATTGCATCCAAGGCACGCTTCGGAAGTCGTGATGATGGCGACATTCGTCTCACGTGTCCAAACCATCGAAGCATAGCCCTTTCCGCTCAGAGAAGCAGCTGCTCAACATTGATCTTCCCGCGCACTGCCGTGTTTCTCAACCTATCCCGGCGAGTAACTCCCACAACAGCAGCAATCTCATTTCGGCAGCTTGTATTCGCGATCTTATTCTTTCGGTCAATACCCAAATTTCATGACCATAGGTGAGAGTGGGAACAAATACTGAGTTAAAACCGCTAACTTGGCTTTGACACCAAGCTCGGTCTTCCTGATTACAGATCTTCCAAGTTGTTTCAAAATTGACCCACCTTGGCCAATCTTGCAGGAAAGCTCAGCATTACTCCTCCCATTACTCGTGAAGAAAACCCCGAGATACTTAAACTTCTCCACTTGTTTCAATGGGACTCCACTAACGTGTAGATACCATTGTACAGGTGTTCTGGAAATAACCATAACCTCGGATTCGTCCACCTTAACCCTCACTCCAGCATCAGAACATACTGCCACAAACATATCTAGCGCGCGCTGGAGTTCCATCTGCTTTACTGTCCCAATGTGAAACACTCCTCGCCTCGACTGCGCTGCAACATCCAGTCCATATATATAATGAAAAGGAGAGGTGACAAGAGGCACCCTTGGCAAAGTTTAACGCCCACTGTGAAAGGTGTTGATTTACTACCGTTAACCCGAACGCAGCTGCTACAGTTTGTGTATAGAGACTGAGTGGCCCTCAACAGAGGACGATCCATCCCATACTCCTGCAGAACACTCCAGAGTTTACCTCGAGGAACTCGGTCATACGCCTTTTCCAAATCTACAAAGCAGCTGTAGATTGGTTTGGCGTACTCCCAAGCCTTCTCGAGTACCATTCTTAGAGTGAAAAGCTGGTCGGTTGTACTTCTGCCGTGACGAAACCCGCACCGTTCATCCCCTATAATTTTTTTATGTTCTCTTGACGAGCCTCCTCTAGCATTGCGGGGTCGGAAGTTACTCTTCGGCCAAAGAAAGCCCCTATAGGTTTTTTCCCTATTGTAGAGTGAATGGAAAAATTATACTCATGAACGGCGCGTTCTAAAAGCTCCGTGAAGGAACGATGGAGGGCTTCCGTCCTTAAGAATCTCATTATTTCAATGTGTTGATTGGAAGCGCTCAACTTGGCCATTTACGGTACTTGAATATGGGGTCGTTTTGAACATTTTAATTTTAAGTTCATCCTCGATCATAAGACTTATCGAGGCTGAGTTGAATGATTTTTCATTGATTGCATATGCATATTGATATGCATATGATTACAATTTCCGGTAATCCTGTCAAGTTGTTTTCATTCGGTTTGATTATTTTCGGTGTGGTTACAGTCGTTTTGTTTAAAGTGAGAAAAATAAAAATAAATTAACAAAATCGTATTCCGCCATATTTAAATGTGTTATTATTTTTCTTGATTGTGCTTTTGGTTTCTTTCACTGCCAGCTGTCAAAATTCCGCGCGGAACATCTTTCATTGAGACGTTCCGTAAGCTCGCTTAAGTTAACGAACATTTAACGAAACCTTGCATATTCCCATTATGGGTAATCATAGGCTTTGCATGTAATAAGACATTTCCGTAAGCTGGCGTACGCTCGCTTAAGTCTATTATGGGCAACCCTTTAATGTAGTTTTTACTTGAGCCTGTATCAGTTAGGAACTTTAAGATTTCTCCGCTTCCTGTCTTACATTCGAAGTAAGGTAGCGAAGAATCTGTTAACCTAAAAAATGGATATCACTATACTCTGAAGGTGGTTATATTGGGTAGTCATATTGCGAACACTCTGGTAGATCTTCAGCTGGCTGCTGATTGTCGAAATATGAAAGGTCATATTGGGGGTACTCCTCATAGGTTCGCGTATACTGAGTTCCTTCTACTTCTGCAGTTTCCGGAACTCGTGCGCCAGATGTCGATTCCTCGGGGCTTACGGAGGGTTTAATGTGGTAGTTTTGTTGTCTGGGTTTGTGAGACATGGAAGGATGCTGTAAATGAGGTCTTGGTCTTACCGAATTTGAGCTAGCTTGACGATTTTGACTGTTGATATTTCTAATTTGATTGCTTCGTCCTTGAGTTACTGCTTCATTTTTAATTGGGACTTGGTTGATGAAAGGTCTTGGCGGTTGGAAAGAATTCCGTTGGAAATTATTTATCATATTGGGTTGAGTGAAAGGATTAAAATTCGGGCGATAGCCATAAGATGGGTATTGCTGCGCGGGGGGCGCGTATGAAGGGTAGGCTGGCTGGGACGGTCTGAACCCTTTGTTCAAATTTCCCCGCGGAGTTAACTGCTGTGGAAACCTTGAGTGTGGAGTTTGCAGTCGAGGCGGCTGTGGAACAAATGCTTTCCTAATAGCTCCTTGGTTAAACTGAGCGTGTTGAGATCAGTAATTCTGATTTTCGACTTTAACGCATAGGTGCAGTGTCTGGGGTAGATCCCTCGGTTCTTTCATATCCAGCAGATCTGATAAATTACCCCCCCAAACTCCTTATGAAGGTATCCAATGCATTATCCCTAAAGGTTTGGGTTAAAAGGCACATTGATTCGGAGCTTATATCCATACAGGTTTTTAACTTAGTGCGTAGAATACATTCGACATATAGCAAATTACTGGGAATTACGCGTGATGGATTGCGTTAAATGCGCAAAATGTAAGAGTAATCGGGGATAAAATGTGCAGGCGTTTGCGGCAAGAATTTCCACATTTCGGTCAAATGTAGCGGACTTGACCAATACTCTTGTGGGGCCTTGAACACGAATTCCATGCTAAAGTTTATTTGCGAAGATTGCATTACATACATTCAAAATGTGGACGTGGTATTTAAAGATATCCAGTATATTGTTCGAAAGAATGGAAATTATATTAGAGAATATAAACGTGAATTTGATGAGTCCCTTAAAAAAAAATGAAATTGAAATTAAATCTTTGCTTGAGGCAATTGAAGAACGGTATACAGCGCGATTGAGAGCAATGAAAACTGCTCAAGAGTCTTGTGAGAGAAACGTTAACGAAATTAAAAAAATGAGTGAATTAAGCGAGTGTTTCAAAACACAAGGTGACCAAATCTCTGGAGACGTCAGAAAAATAGCGGATAGTAATAAAATAGTGATAAACAGTGTGAAGGAGATAAAAAAAGACATCAAGAGTCTAAATGACAATAAAACTAGGCTGGACAAACCGGGAACGAATAGCACAAAACTATTCTCGGAAGTCATAAGGAAAAGTGAATCGTCTGTCCTTGTCTATCCAAAAAAGAAACAAGAAGCAGATGAAACAAGAAAACAAATAAAATTAATTATCGACCCAACTAGTATAAATATAAACAATATGGTGAATAAAAACAGGGGAGGCATTGCCATCAAATGTGGTGATAAAGCATCTTCAATAAAGCTTAAAAATGAAATTGATAGCAAATTAAAAGATGAATATGAAGCGATAGTGCCAAAAATGATTAGTCCTAAAGTGTGCATCATGAATTTAGAAAATGATGAAATGAAAGATGGAATTGTAAATAAAATAAAAAACCAAAATTCCGAATTAAAAGAATGTAATATGAAACTAGGTTACTCTTACCAAAATAAAAACAAGTGGAGAAACTTGAACATAATCCTAGAAGTTGATAGTGATAGTTACCATAAAATAATGAAGCTAGAAAGTATTAAGGTGGTTTGGGTGAAATGTCCAGCCAAAGAATATTTCGACTTAAGGAGATGTTATAAGTGTCAAGGGTTTAATCACAAGGCAAGTGTAAGTAGGAATAAATTATCGTGTAGAAAATGTGGGGGTGAGCATCCGATCCAAGAGTGCAAGTCTGATGAATCTAAGTGCCCAAACTGTTCAAGAATAAACGAATCCCAGGGTTTGAATATGGACTGTGCTCATGAAGCCGGAGATAAATGTTATCCAGTGTTTCTTCGGAAATTACAGGTTCAGAAAGAAAAAGTTCAGTATTAGCAACTAAGCCAACTTTCTTACTGGGTATCAAATGTTCAGGGTCTTATCAATAACTTCAACGAGATAGAAGATTTAGTGGACAAAAATATGTTTGAAGTGCTTGCTTTTTCTGAAACCCATTTAAAAAAAAGACATAATGGATAGTGAAATAAATCTCCCCAATTACTCGGTAGTAAGATGCGATTCAACAAGCAGTCATACTGGCGGCGTGGTTTTTTACGTTAAAGACAATATCCAATACAGGATAATCGACAAAACAATAATTGAAATGAAAATGTGGTTCTTATGTGTTGAAATTTTTACAAACTTCTTCAGTGAGACTGTTGAAATATGTTACAGGTCTCCGATTAGTCCTGAACGCGAGTGTTGTATTTTATTTGAAGAATGGATTGAAAGAATATTACACAATAGCTTTAACTTTGTTATATTTGGTGATTTTAATATAAATTTATTGAATGAAAATGATACCTACACAAGAGTATTTAACGAAATATTTGCGAAATCAAATTGCAAACAAATAATCAAAAGACCAACAAGGATCACAGAAAACTCAAGGACATTGTTCGATTTAGTTATAACTCCCTCAGAAAAGATTGTTTGGGCAGATACAGTACAGGATTTAAAAATTAGTGACCACGAATCGATATTAGTAAAAGTGAGTGTATCCAAAAAAAGGGTTAGGGCTGAGAATCAAAATCTAATCAACCGATTCATTTACAAGAGACATGAGTTCAGAATTTTATTAAGTGAAAGAGTTTCCCAGATAAATTTAGACAGTGAATTTAATAACCTATCGATTATGCTAGAAGAAGGTTTAAAATATTGCGTAACCAAACAAACTAAACAGGTAAAGGTTAACCGCTCGGATAACAAATGGTTTACGGAGAATCTTAAGCAAATGAGAAAGCAAAAAATTCTCACTTTCCAGAAAGCTAGTGTTATCAATAGACCGGACGACTGGATCGCTTACAGAAACATGAGAAACTTATACAAACAATACCTGCAAGCCGCAAAAAGAAACTATATCTGTAATAAAGTTGAGTCTTCGTATAATCAAAAGTGTATGTGGAAAACAATTAAGAACTTAGTACTTAGAGAACCAAAGTATGAAATTAGTAAAGTTAGTTTCAATAATATGCTAGGAAATGATATTCATATAATTGCCAATAAATTCAACTCATATTTCATCGAGAGTATAAATGAAATAAGTAGCTCAATTCCGTGTAATCAAGGCATCTCGGGTAACTGTGCCGTTGCCGAATCTGCGACGAATTTCAAATTTAGACGGTTGAATATGAATTCGTTAAAACTAATATGTAAAAAGTTAAACACTAAAAGTGCGTTTAGCATTAATATCAAAATATTCCTTCACTGCTTTGATTTAATAGGTCCAATTATATTTAAGATCATAAATGATTCACTTATGTGCGGAGAGTTTCCGAAAAATCTAAAGGAATCGACAGTTGTTCCTATACCCAAAGAACCAAGGGTGACGGATTGTGGAAAGTTTAGACCAGTGAATATGATGCCGATTCTTGAAAAAAATGTTGAAAGATGCGCTTATGATCAATCCTATAAATATGTGGATGTTAATAAATTGTTAATAGAAAATCAATCTGAATTTCGCCCTAATCACTCATGTGAGAAATTTTACTTAAGAAATTACATAGCATTGGTGTAAGGGGTACTGAGTTTAATTGGTTTAGATCTTATTTATCTAACCGAACACAAAAAACAAGTGTAAATGGTGTAATATCGAATAGTATTAAGACATGTTTTGGTGTCCCACAAGGAACTATACTGGGTCCATTATTGTTCTTAATTTATATAAATGATGTGTGTAATGTTGTAAAAAATTGTAAAATCTCCTTGTTTGCTGATGATGCTTTAATGTTTGTGAATGGAAAAACATAAATGAACTTAAAGAAAAAATGGAAGGTGATATAAAGTACCTCTGTGAGTGGCTTCAATTAAATAAACTCAAAATTTATACTAATAAAACTAAGTGTATGGTGCTGAACTGCGATGATAGGATCAATTTAAAAATAAACAATGAAGCCATAGACCAGGTAGAAGAAATAAAATATCTCGGTGTCAAATTGGACAGTAAATTGAACTTCAATAATCATATGTTATACATTACCAAGAAAATATCGAAGAAAATAGCATTTCTTAAACGTATAAGAAAGAACATATCCGTATTGTGTGCTGTCAATATATATAACACAATAATTAAACCTCACTTTGAGTTTTGTTCGACTATTTTGTTTATGGGTAATAAGCAACACGTAAATAGACTGCAAGTGCTACAAAATAGAGCAATGAGAACGATTATTAAATGTAGCATTTTTACACCAATCAAATGGATGTTATCCTATCTAAAATGGTTAAATAACAATCAACGCATAACTTACATATAATGTATTATTGTTCGTCTTTAAAATGAAACACAACTTGTTGCCAGAATATTTGACATCAAATTTAACATACGTGGGAGAAGTCCAGCCATATAGTCTACGTTCAAACTCTGATTTTAGACTACAACTATACAGGGATTCCCGAACACAGAACATGCTTTTTTATCGTGGGTTAAAGCTATTCAACCAACTTCCTAGTGAAATCAAAGCCGAAACCTTAATGCCAGGATTTAAACGATTACTTATTCCATATATAAAAAATAATGTGCTGTAACTATAATAATATTTTGTAAATTAACAAAAAAGAAAAAAAAAAAAAAAAACAAAAAGTGTTGTTATAATGAGATCTTTAATTATTATATGCACATGTGTTATTGTAATAGTACACGATTACTAAATAAACAACTACATACATACATACAATGTTAGTTGCGAATTTACTGCTGTATGGTTCGGTTACCTTGCACCATATGTGTCATTTGGCACTCAAGGGTAGTGACATCACGCTTATCCGCATAGTGCATTGTGAGGCAACTTGCTGTGCTTTCCCAATTAAGGGGCGTGTTATAGGATTCCAATGCTGCGTCGGCCTGTCCGACTACCTTGTTGCGAATTACATTGAGGATCCCGTAGTATTTCGGGGTTCCTCTAATGTGTTCGTAGATACCTAAAACTCGGTCCACGCTCTTTCTCCAGGATGAAAATTCGGCGGGGTCACCAGAAAATGTTCTTAAACAGCGTACAACATCGGGGACCTTGTCTAGATCCTCTAGTTGGTGGCGCTATTCGGGAGAAATTGTCTGGTCTATGCCAGAGAAACGATGCGCGTTTGGGTTCGATATGCTTTCGAAGTGTTTTTCCCTCTTGTTCAAAGACATGTTTAGCGATGGAGCTTATTAGTGAGTCAAATTCGGGAGTGGATCTTACCCCTTGGACCTCAACGCGGGATGAGGTTGATTTTCTGGGAAGGTTATGTTGTATAAGAGGGAGGATTCACTGTTGGATTACCAGGAGACGGGATTTGTATGGCTTGGGCGGCAGCCATTTGCTGAGCTTGGTTTCGGGTAATTGGCATGTTGATTTGCGAACAAAAGAGAAATAAAAATGTGACCGGATCGATATTTGTTAGTTGAGGAGGTTCTTTTCAAAACTTGATTATTCCCCTGTTGATGAATTCGATTTTTTAGTTATTTTTTGTTTGGTAACATTCAAATGTACACTCCGCGAAAATAAAATTGGGCCAACACTTGATAATTACACCAGAAAAAAAGATTAAAATAATCAAAAATAGATTCCATGTCAAAATGACATACCTACAAAACTATTTTCTCTGATTGTGGAGAAACACAAAAAGTGGATTAGTCAAGTTTTCAAAAGAACCTCCTCAGTTATGTAAGAGTATAGATATGACCAAAAACGAGAAGACCATATGTCTTTATATTTAAATTATTTTACAGATAAATTTGATTGTAATAATTTTATATATTTTGGGGTGATATTAAAGCGAGGAGGAATATGCAATTGACAATTTATTTATTTGATTCTTACTTTTACCTTAGAATTTCACTTTTCTAAACATTTATTTAGTTTCAATTTGATTCTTACTTTACCTTAGAATTTCCCTTTTCTAAACATTTATTTACAATCAATTTAATTCCTACTTTATCTTAGATTTTCACTTAAATATTTTTTCAATTTAATTCTTACGCGGATTCCCACGTCTTAAATATTTATTCAATCTCAATTTGGTACCTATTTTATCATAGATTTCCACTTAAATAGTTATTTAATTTCAATTTGATTCTCATATGGATTTTCACTTCTTAAAAATATATTTAATTTCAGGTTGATGCTTAGTTAGATTCTCACTTAAATATTTATTAAATTTCAATTTGATTCTTTTCACTACTTAAGGATTTATTAAATTTCTCTTACACTAAATCAATAATAACTTTTAACGCCGTCATATTGCTGATGTTGATTGATGTTCTGCTGGGTTGCTGACCGGGTGGTGCGGCGAGCTCTATCGACCTTCCGGTTTGTCCCTTTTATTGGGGCTACTGCGGGGCCCTTGCAGCCTTTGCTGCTTTCACCACAACACGATCGCGGGGGACCACAAGAGAGAGTTTTCTTTAAAAAATTACTCGCGGGGTTAGCGTGCCAGCTGGTTATCCCGGTTACTGTTTCGATACTGTGATTCGACTTTTAACTTTATTTATTTACTTTACTCTCCCTGTGGTCCCTGCTCGGGCACCAATTAATTAAATATTAGTTTTCATATTAAAAAAAAATTGTTTTTATTTAACCAAAAGCACAACACCTTGATCTACTCGAATACAAATTACGAATCAGCTTATCTCTAACTTACGACTACCTTAAGTAGCCTTCGACGAGATGACGACGTGACTGCAATGCACAGGGATCAGCTGACCCGCCAATGGATGGAAGTTGTCAACGGAAGACACGGCTCAGGTGTCCGCATGGGAAACGATCGTTGAAATGTGGGGACCTTGGATGGATGGTGGTGGTTGCTTGAAGCTGATTCCGCAATTCGGCAAATTCCGTCACGTACAATATGTTTGACGTGTCTGTATCGTGGGATACAATGTATCTGGTGTTAGCTTATATGACTTATGCATAGCAATTAAATACCGGCAGCAGCCATGTCATCGAACGTGCTTTCATGGTGCTTCTCCTCAGCGGGGTTCTGATAAAACCCCATGTAGTATAATTGTCATCTGATAGGTTCCTACCAGTGTGGTTTCAGGCCAGGAAAATCCACGATAGACCAAATATTTACACTACGGCAGATCTTGGAGAAGATCCATGAATTCCAGGTCGACACGCACCATCTTTTCGTCGACTTTAAAGCCGCGTATGACAGTTTTAATAGAGACGAGCTATACAGAGCCATGTCATGTTTTAACATTCCTGCCAAACTCGTCAGACTGTGCAGGATGACTATGGAGAACTCTCGCTGCTCCATTAAGGTCGGAGGTGAACTAACCGACCCCTTTGATGTTAAAAAGGTTTTAGAGAGGGTGACGCACTGTCATGCTATTTCTGCAACATTGTCCTTGAAAAGATCGTGCGGGACTCTGCGGCCAATACAAGAGGTACGATCTACTTCAAATCCATAGTCAAAGGCAAGCATTTTTTTCTTTGTGTCAAAAAGGGTCGCGGTAAACATTGCACCGATGAGCAAAAGAAATTTATCTAAGCGCTGTGGAAAATCGGAAATCCTACAAAGAAAATCAACATGTATGTAAACAAACGAGAAACGAGGGATGGAAAAAGAAAAACAACGTCACAGGTCGAAGACAGATACTGCGACTAGCCAAAAAAACACCCGGATAAGTCGGCAATCCAAATTCGAAAAGAGCTGAATTTGAAAGTCAGCGACATGATTGTATGAAGAAGACTCCTGGATGCAAGTTTAGCAGCAAGAAGCCAGAAAGAAGCCACTACTGATAAAAAAACAGGGACAAATGGCGAAACATTTTATGGACAGATGAGTCCAAGATTGTTTTATATGGTGGTATTGGTTCACCCCAGTTGTGAGACGTCCCCCTAAAACCGAATACCAGCCCCAGTATACCGCCAAAACCGTTAAACACGAAGGGTCAAAAAAAATGTTGTGAGGTCCGATACCTAAAATTGACGGCATTAGTGGCAAAAATATTTATGTAGATATCTTAGAAAATGTTATGTGTTATGCGAAGAAGTAATGCCACTAAGATGGGTCTTTCAACAAGACAATGACCCGAAACGCACAAGTCGAAAAATAAAAGATTGGTTTTGGGTAAATTGGATTCAAGTTATGGACTGGCCAGCTCAGTCTCCTGACTTCAACCCAATGGAAAACTTTTGGGAAGATAATAAAATAGCTGTTCATAATGCCCAGGTAACAAATAATACCAAACATTGGGAAAAATTCAGAGTGCTTGGGTTGCTATACCACCTATGCGTTGCAGGCGGTTGGTGGACTCTATGTTAAAATATATTTTAAGATAGCATTGGTATTTTCATGTTCACCGTGTTTTTTTCCATTTTCTTGTCTACATTAATTTACAAAATGTCACAGATTTATTTATTATTTCATTAAATACATCTTTTTGTTGTCCCACGAAATACTTTTTAATATATTACTTTTCCCGTGGTCGCAACTTTATATCTCAGTCTTTCGGACGTACACTAAATACTATTAGAAAAATTGTATGTTGTACTAAAAAATAGATATTTCATAGGGCTTAAAACAAATTTTAAGCCCTTCCAGTTATGTACATCATTTGGAGCAAACAGTAATGAAAAATATAAAATAAAAGATATCAAGATGAAAAAAATTATCCCCGCTAAATTACGAGGACGGGCCAAGTCCGTGACTTTTTGAATGAAACACGTTTTTGGATAAAAAAATATTTTATTTTTCAACGTAATACCCTTCGTCCGTTTCTCAAATTTTTTTATCCCTTCCAAAAAATACGATTTTTCGAGGTCATCAAAACAGGTAATCGTTTGTAAGATTCATCGTTGGAGTCAAATTTCTGTCTGCCAAGCCATTTGTTCAGGTTTGGGAACAAGAAATAGGCGCCAGGGTCTAAATCCGGAAAATAGGGCGGATGAGGGAGTTATTCGTAGCCCAATTCATGGATTCTTGCCATAGAAACTGCACAGAGTGCACCCTTGCATTGTCCTGATGGAAAACTTTTTTCTTGGCCAAATGCGGTTTTTTTTTTCATATCCTCATTAAATCGGCCCAATAAGTTGGCATAATATTTGCCATTTATTGTTTTACGCTTTTGAAGGTAGATTATACCGCGTGCATCCCAAAAAACGGTCCCCATGACTTTTTTGACCGCTGTTTGGTCTCTGGCGTGTCGTGGTGGATCCACGTATCGTCCACTGTTACGTAACGGCGTCCATATTGCGGTTGAACCACGCCAAAGGTTCCTGCGAAGTTGTCACACTATTGCGTTTATGAGCAAACGTGGCACCCTTCTTGCGGAAAGCTTTCTCATACCCAAGTGATCATTCAAAATTGTAACTACTGGACTATGTGAGATGCCTATGGCTTCCACAATCTCTCCCACGTTCAATCGCCGATCGTCGCTGGGCGTCCAGAACGTTCGGCATCTTCCGTGCTTGTACGGTGACAACGAAATTCAGTGAACCACTTCTTTACCATTGAAATTGATGGTGCAGAGTCCCCATAGTAATTGTCAAGCTTAGCCTTTGTTTGAGTGAAGGTTTTTTCCGCAAAAAATAATACACACAAATTCACTTTTTTCCATCTTATTCTCAAAAGCCGCGGTAATCTGCATTAATTGCTGTCAAACACAAACTAAACGACGCAGCTTGTTAAAATTTTGACAGGAGACAACTGAAATCTGCATGTTGACAGAAACAGTGCTGCCCTTTCAGTTAGGAGGCGGGAAATTAAAAAAGTCACGGACTTTTTGACCCGCCCTCGTATCAACATAACCTTACTGACAGCAAACCAGTACTCAAAGCACTGGCCTCCCAAAGCATTAACTCTAGATTTGTCATGAAGTGCCCTCACTCTCAGAAACGGTGCGCGACAAAATAAAAGCAACTTTCAGTATTCTACTTGTCTCAACTACATTGTATGTGAAAAGAAATGTATGTCAAAGATGTATAACATAACATTATTTTTAGATTATATTTAAACAATTTTTAATAGAAAATGTAATAAGAGACAAAAACACTAATTCGACACAATTAAAAGAAATTTAGCAACCATTTTAAGTTCAGACTAAATAGTCACTTTATTATTTAATATTTTGTTGCGATATTGGTAATCATCAACATCAGTAGGACATGGGTTTAACCCTTAACCACGGACGTGTCGATTTGTAACACTACTGAGATTCGTCTATGTTTTGAAAGACCTCTGAAGCAGCGTCAATGGTAATAAATATTTTAATTGATTTTTAAATGATAGATTAATTCAAATCTATGAAGTTAAGATAAATAAAACAATAAAAATACACATAGAAAATATGTATGTATATTTACCAACATGGCAACCAAAATCAACAAAAAAAAAAAAAAAAAAAAAAAAATGAAGTCTTTGCGATAGATCGCGAACGACGATATCATTGAAAATGACCTACAATATTTTGCGATGGAATGAGAACAAAAAAATTATAAATTGTTTTAAATGCGTGTATGTATTTAATATTACATCTTTCTTTTTTTTTTACGTTACATTACATTTTTATAATTAATCAAAATGGGCAATTTGAAACACTGCATTTATCGTCGCTGTCGTTGTCCGTGGATTCATCGTTCTTCTGTTTTTTGTTATTTATTTTCGAATTATTTAAACAGAAGATGACAAATGTATAGATGTTCGTTCTTCAATTTTGATGAATTTGATAGCGCTGCAATCCGTAGATAAATCCAAAGAAATGCCAGCTTTCGTCAATTTAGATCCCAAAAAGTTGATAATATGTTGTGCATGCATATATGATGGTGTAGCAAGTTTGAACCACTTTGACTGTATCATACTACTTCCTCTCAATTCAAGCAACATAGCTGTGAAATTTACCGGCGGAACTTGTGTTGTGAATAAACGAACCCCGAACACAGCTGGCAACATTCTTCCTTGTTTTATCACTGATCTAGTCAAATACCTATATATTTTTCAAATCGTCCATTTCAACTGTAACCTCTCTAAGCGTTTGAATTCTGTTTTCAATTCCGCGTAATTTTTATTATCCGGGAAGTGATGTTACTCTTGAGAGTCCCACATAAACTAAGGACGAAGTCAACTGTTTTGAGTATTCAAAAACAACTTTTTTATACGTCCCATCCTGAGATTTCTGCACGGCCAGTGTATTAGCTGCCGACAGGGGAAATTGAGAACGTTTTGCTTTTTTAAACGAAGAGTGCAGGCTAATCGGTGCCGAACGACGAACAATTGGCGTACAGTTTTTGGTTATGTTTAATGTTGTTGCATGGTATGCTGTTTTAATTTGCCGCTTGAGACCGGTTAGTTTATTTGTAAATTCAATCCAAACACGTTTAACTCTGGCAGTTTCTTTATCATCGTTTTCTATGTATCGCACGTGTGTGTTGGCCGTGGTGCAGTGGTTAACATCACCGACCGTCGAGCGGAAGGTCTATAGTTAAAATTCGTTCATAGCCAAGAAAAAGTACAATAATTCCTATACGGACAAAAAGTATGCAACACAGAGGTGAATGGAAAGTGACCAGACGTACTGCTGTAGGCATAACACTCACCAGTATATGGTCAACAGAAAATTCATCCTCTGCGTATGCAATACTAAAGTGCTCGAACGAATTTACTACTGACTATAACCAACGCGGATTTTGGTCGGCTCTCGTCCTATCAACCACCCTGAGAGTTGTGTGTCTATCACATCATGAGAGAATATATCAACTCTTGAACCTAAAAAAAAAGAAGAAAAAAAAAAATCGCAACTAACCAAACGATCCGTTGACTAGTTTGTCGCTTTTATCAATGTTTTGAGTTATAACATACGGAGTATAAAGCAATAATAAGAATTTAGCATGCATGTTTCCTGATTCTGTTAAGGGTAATTTTGAAATTCTTCGAATAGTACTTTCCATTTGCTCTTTCATATTACATTTTGTAGTATCATCAATCGCTAAAACTTGGACTACTCCTGGCACATTAAGACAATTATAATTATAATTTTCGACATCTGCATTTTTGTGAAATAAACGAACGGCATCGTGTAGGATATTTCATTTTTATCGACAAAACTGAATTTAATAATTCAATTTATTTATATTTCAATTTGTCTCCATTGACTATTTTTGTTAATATTTTTGAAAAAAGTCTGATTGCCTAACAATTTCATTCAAAACAAAATATTTTAGATTTTTCCACAACATTTGTTGATGTAAACAATTTACTGGTCTTCTGTACACCGGTGAAGTTCGAACTGGTGGTAGTTGACTCAAATCTACCTATTGTATGATTGATATTCTATCTAATACATCTACAACTGCATTTTCTACACATTTTTTTTTTCTGTCGGATTTTTAAAATAAACAGCGTCATCACCAACAATTTTAAAAATTTTTCAATCATTTTCTGTTAAAGTATCATCATCAGTATTAAGTGTGTTATATTCATCAACACACCGCCTGATGTTAATTGACACAGGTTTTCTTCAATTATCGGAAAATTTTCTTTATATTCTTGTTTAATATCGACATATTCATCATTATTGCAGTTTTCATTTTTTTATTTTTTATAGTTACACCCGCACTTAAGGCTAAGGCCTTATCACGTTTTGAACGTTGTGCGAACGAAGGTAAAAGGGAGAGGAAGGGTTTCGCTCAGGTTTGCACACAACCTGAACGGAGTGCAGTGGTTTTGGGTCGTAGATGTTCATCCACTGCTCTCAGGGGTGGTTTGTCCTAGATGAATGAGTGCCGACCAGATTTTCGCGTTAGTTATAATTCACGGTAATTCGTTCATGCACTTTTGGTGTTAATATTGCATACGCAGAGGATGAATTTCAATTGACCATGTACTGTGAGTGTTATGCCTGCAGCAGTACGTTTGGTCGCTTTCTATTCACAACTGTGTTGCATACTTTTTTCCGTATAGGAATTGCTTTTTTCTTGGCTATGAAACGAATTTGAACCATAGATCTTTCGCTCGACGGCCGATGTTGTTAAACACTGCACCACGTAAGAAATCATCATCAATTTGGATATTTTTTATATAAAGGTGTCAGTATCAGATATTTTAACGACGATTTAATTGTGGCTTTTTTGACACATCCTTCCAAATATCCAGATTTATGGGGTTTATGTCGTTTTATATTGACCTTTATCGCATAATCGTCATCTAATTGTCCTGATAAAGCAGTTATCATATTATTAACATCGACCGGGACATTTATAATCTGCCCCACCAACTTTTTTGCGTCCACACTTCCTCAGTTTTATTTTTATTATCCTGTACTTTGGATTTTTTCATCCTATCTGTACTGGCTTCCGCCGCAACCCGTTTGCGTCTTTCCATAATTTACACCAATTTCGCGATTCCTTACACCCCCGACAACCATCGCCCGTTTTCACAATTCACAAGAACATATTTTACATTTCTTATATTCCTGATTGTTTAAAAATAAAGCAAATAACTGGCAGAGTCGATTTTGATCGTTGCAAATTTTCGTTACAGATTTTTTGAACACATTTTCAGTTTAACAATCCTATAATCATTTTCAATGATAAAAAAAATAACTATTCTATAGGAACTTTTTATCCTGTTTTTGTAATTAACTAAGGTGTTTATGAGATCAAGATCACATTAGAAGGTAATCAATAATTTAGGCACTTTTTAACGGCAGTTATTACAGGTCGGTTTTGAACACTGTAAGCAGATCGGCTGAGCGCACATCGTCCACCCGTAATGGGTTCTACATCGTTTCTGCTTGAAACACATATAACAATTCTTCGAAGTCTCAAACTTTACAATTTCAGTGCTGTGTTGGTTTGATTCAGTAGGCTTATCTTTCCCCAAGATACGCCCATAAGACTCCTGAGCTCGTGAAAAAGTTATGGTATAGCATATCTGCCCTCTAGGTGTGGCGTTACTAAACGTCGTCCAAGGTCTTTCATGAGTCATAATTAGATATTATAAGGGAATTGGCAACGAAGACATCCAAAATTCTGTAGAATATGACTAATGGCCATCGTCAAAAAAGTTACCCTAACGCTGACTATACAAATGACGTATTTTGTTTTTCTACAAAATTTATCCGTGCTGTCCAGTTTTTCTTCAATACAAATGGCTTCTTTTCTGCCTTGAAACACGTGAATCCATCTCGTCACACCTTCATTAAAAACTTTTTTTCGAAGAGGTTCTAGGTTCTAGGATATTTTTCGAACCTTCGTATTATTAAATCAATTTGTCGCGCAGTTGTTTTCCGGTGTCTACAGGCATGATAAATAGTTTCTATTTTCTCTTTCTGTTGATAACGTTTAATTTAACGAGACCGAACTAATTTCTCCATAAAATATTT
This sequence comes from Eumerus sabulonum, assembly GCA_951905685.1. NCBI lineage: Eukaryota > Metazoa > Arthropoda > Insecta > Diptera > Syrphidae > Eumerus > Eumerus sabulonum. The sequence continues at coordinate 90,686,639 of OX645060.1, forward strand.
GAATTATTTTTTTGCTTCCTTCCGCTAAGGAAACGTGCAATAAGTTTTTTGTTAAGTTAAAATCTAAACTAATTTCTGGCAATTATTATATTGTATGTGGGCGTTACAGCTCATGAATAATCTAAGCCGAGCTTCTTTCAATCACCCGTGTGTGTGATTTTATTTTCCCGTAGGTGAAAGGGACCTACAATTTATTGCCGGTTCCAAACGGCCAATTTCGAGAAGCTTTTTTTACCAATTATACTACAAGGAGGCTTTCCCAGAACCCCGCTGAAGAGAAGCACCGTGAAAAACATTGCAAATGACGAAATAAAGTCAATAGGGATGGTGATATTTCAATTCAGTTGTCGAATGCCCCGAATTTCCTCGAAAATTAAATAAAAAATTCAGATAAACGAGGAAAAAAAATGCATGTCTGTAATCCATTTTTTCCATTCACCATTTCGATGCATGTACGCCCGAAAAAGACTTTTTCAGCACAAGTTACTGATTAAGATCTGCCTCTTACTGTCTTCCTGGCACGTTGTAAGTTTCGTGTCAACCCACACAGTTAAATATCGTAGTTAGGTTTTATAAGTTGTTTTGTGTAGTTTCCTTATTTATACCATTAGAGGGCCCCGGCCGTGGCGCAGTAGTTAGTATGTTGGATTCTGACGCACGATGAGTGAGTTCGGATGCTGATAAAACCAACGCCACTTTATTTCGCAGCGTCTCTCCTCGGCAGGGTACTTTGCAAAATCCCCCGTAATATACTTGCCATGAAAAACTTCTCGACTTACGCCGTACGGAATCAGCATTAAACTATAGGTCTCCTTTAAGTGTGTAAAGGCCTTTCAGGGGCTGTAACGTTATCAAAATAAGAATTCTCTATTCAAATAAATCGACCTCAAAGAAAACATCACCCCAAAATAAATCAAATGAGAAATAAGATTTTTCGAATCTTACTTCGTTTTCGAGATGTCGATATTTTGTGCAAAGTTCCGAATAGTCCTCATCTACGATATATTTATTTATTTCTTCAGAAGTGGCACTCAACATTGCACCCACGCAGCATGTTCCCCCATACATACACTCCGCGACACTTGATTATCCCCACTTAAAGTTTCTACCTAAATCATAAAGTAGGCGTAATAATTCTTCGAATCTATTTTTACAACTCCTATTTTCACTTCCTCTCGGCTACCTAACGACTGAGCTGTAAAAAATTAAGGATATAAAAAAGGAAATCGCCATTTTCGGTCTTTTAAATTAAGTAAAACTTTATTTTATTTTACTCCCACTTATTATTTATTAAAATTGTTTTTATTTAAGTTGCAATTTAGAAAAGATGGGTCGAGGTAAAACGCTAACAAATTTAGAAATTGGCGAAATTATTGGGCTTGCTAGAAAAATTGATCGAGATCCATGGACAGTCAATCATTTTCTAAGAGATCCAGAAAATTATGGTAAAAACTGAAAAGGTCGCACAGCAAGAGCGACAACAGAACGAGATCGCATGTCCATTTTACGTGAAGCTTCAAATTCCGCTGCGAACGCTCGCAAAATAAAGGAGAAAGTTGGAACTTCAGCCAGTGTCCGGAGAGTTCAAAGGGTGGTTCAACAGTGTCCACATCTCCGACGGGAAAAACTGAAGAAAAAACCACGTTTACTTCAGCGTCATAGAGATCAGAGATTGGAATTCTGCTGGGCTCATATAAGCTGGAAGAAAGAATGGGAATCCGCAATTTTTTCCGACGAAAAAAAATTTAATTTGGATGGCCCTGATGGCTTTCAGTATTACTCCCACAATTTGAGAAAATCGGAGATGTTCCTGTCACGTCATCACACTGCTGTTGGTTCTGTCATGGTGTGTGCTGCAATCTCATTTCATGGCCGAATAGATCTGGTTGTCTTAGATGGTCGGCAGAGGATTACATCGAGCTTCTGGAAACGCAAATAATCAATTTTCATGAAATGTATGATGGTCAACGTTGGATTTTCCAGCAGGACAATGCAGCCATCCACACAGCAGCATGTGTAAAACAATGGTTTAGAAGAGAAAATGTGAAAGTTTTAGATTGGCCGCCTCTTTTTCCCGATCTAAACATAATTGAAAATGTTTGGGGATGGCTGTCGCGGAGTCTACGCGGAAGGAAAACAATTTGAAAGTAGCGAAGGTCTTATTAAGGCCATTGAAGACGCTTTCGAGGGATTAATGTAACCTATTTAAAAAATTTATATCGATCTGTAGAGAACAGACTTTTTAAAGTTATTCGCAGTAAGGGAGGACCTACGAAGTATTAGCAATAAAAAAATACTGTTGCGGAGACACAAACCGACGGTTAAGTCCGAATTTCGCTGTCGAAGTTCGAAAGCTCTCTTGAAGCGGAGATTGCGATGATGTCAACTGTCAACGGCGTAATGCTAATTGTCAGAGCATTCTAGAGATTTCCGAAGGGGAACGTCCGACGGCGAACATTCGAGAAGGTGGACCGAGAGCTACATAAGCGCGAACACTCGCCCTCGGCATACATTCAGTTTGTGGTATTGAACAGCGTGTGACAAGTCAGTGTGATCAAACAGTGTGAAAATAAAAGCTCTCAATAAAGTTTTAAGTGGATAGTATTGGATAATAAAGAAAAGTGGTGAAGCTGCACAGATAATTGATCTGTGGTGAAACAAGAAAAGTGTGTTTTTTTTTAATTCGGATAAAAAGGACAATTGTAGTTTATCGCAATCCAGTGGTACGAACCCTATTTGGTGTGGGTTGAATATTTCGTAACAATACAATAAAAACATTATAAATATTCCCTTTTTCTTGTGTTTTTAGAGATGAGGGTAATCAAGTGTCGCGCTTTAAATAGGCAAAAAACCGAAAATGGCGATTTCCTTTTTTATATCCTTAATTTTTTACAGCTCAGTCATCAGGTAGCGGAGAGCAAGTGAAAATAGGAGTTGTAAAAACAGATTCGAAGTAATATTATGCATACTTTATGATTTAGATAGAAACTTCAAGTGAGGGTAATCAAGTGTCGCGGAGTGTATGTATTTCACTGGGATGGCGCTTTTATTTTGTATATACAGTAGAGCGTCGATTATCCGAACTAATTGGGACCAAGGGTGGTTCGGATAATCGAATTTGATAAAAAAAAATTCGAATAATCGAACACATAAGCGAATCGAATAAAAATCAGATGTTTATCGCTTTTCAAATATATATAAACATATATAAACTAAAAGGATTTGATGCCCGCACTTTATATTATATTTGGAATACATATAAATATACAAAAAGAAGTGATATACATTTACGGCAAAATTATAGGTAAAAATAGTCATCAATTTTTTTTGAATAGGTTTTTGGTGCCTTTTTTTCGCAGCTAAGTCACGAATTCTCTTCAACAGCAGGAGTTGAGTGGGGCAGCTTTCTTCTCGTTGTTCGTACCAGGACATTGCAGTTTCCAACGCTAAGAAAGCTTCTGCATGATTCGGTCTTTTGCCATTTTCCTCGTTTTCTTCATCCCCAATGTCTTCGCCATCGATTACTGCCTGTTGTTCTTCCTCCACCGTGGACAAAATTTCGTTGTCGCTCAAAATTTGAAACCCCGGATCATTATCATCTTTTAGCCACGACATTGCATCATCTTTGCCACAATCGCCAAATCCTGGAATTTCCTGGAACATATCAACGATTTCATTTAAATCTTGGTTACTGTGTGTGTCAAGTTCTGCATTTTGTTCTCCCCTTTGCAGTTGTAATTTGTTCCAAGCCTTTGTCAGATTCTCCTGCGATAGTGTGTTCCAAGCATCAGCTATCATATAACAGCAGTCCCAAAGATAAGGTTTCTTTGTAAAGGTCACCACACTTTCCTCATCTTCTGCCAAAAGCAAACGACGTAGCACTTGCTTCCTGTATACCTTCTTAAGTTTTTCAATAACTCCCTGATCCATTGGTTGTAGGATTGCTGTTACGTTCGGTGGTAAAAAAATCACTTTAAAATGTTCGTTGACCGCATTCAATGTTTCCGCTTCTGGATGAGATGGTGCATTGTCCAGTATAAGAATAATTTTTCCGGTCTTCTTTTCTTTATCCCTGAACTTTTTTACGTTTGGAATTAATTCATTTGTGTACCAATCAAGAAAGAGTTCACAATTCATCCAAGCACTCTTTTGATTTGTACTGAAGTGGAAGACAAGTCACATTTTTGAAACATCGGGGCTTTTTAGCTTTACCGATCATTAACAAAGGTAAAGCATGACTGCCCGAAGCATTTGCGGCTACCATAATTGTTACTCGCTCATTGCTGACTTTAAAACCAGGTGCTGCTGCCTCCCTTTTTGAGGCTAGGAATTTTCGTTTCAGTGATTTCCAGTTTAACCCTTAACTACCCAGTATGCTTTTTTAACGTAACTGCCTAGTAGTGTCCAGCGGACTCGTTACATAAATCAAAATCATTTAGAACAAAAGAAAACAAATTGTGAATTTAAAAAAGTTTTATTTGTTTCATTTTACGTAAATATGTATATGTACATACTTTACATTAGTATTTATACTTCTGTTATGTACTTATTTTTCAGAACAGATAATGCATACAACTTTTTTTTGAGAGTGTTCAGCCCAGACATTGCGATTGCATATGTCGCAATATTGTTTAGATGTTCTGGATATTTTTGAAGGACAAATATGAAAACGCTCCTTTCTTTTCGCAGCAAGATCAGATTGAGCAACTCATTGATCTGTGGTAGGACCAGATGATCTTACCACATCTTGGATGGCTGCTAAGTGATAACTCGTTACCCCTTTCTTGTTTTGTCTCCGTATATAAGGCGTCACTAACTCAGCTGCTACCTCTCGTAAAAAAAGTTTTCTGTGCGTATTCTTTTTACGTTGGCTCTAAGTAGGATACAATGTTTGGATTTTGCAACTTCAATGCTTGTAAAATAATTGTCAAAAGTAACGTTTCTGTTGCTGCGAAAGTACGGCTCACATAATTGGTGGACTATATTGAACGCCAAATTTTCCGCACTGTTTGGTCCTTCTTTTCCAAGATATGGTATACCAAATAGAGGGTAACTGTTTTTGCTGTCACAAATCCACCACATTTTCATATCATATTTGTCAGGTTTGCTAGGCAGATATTGTTTGAATGATACCCGTCCTCGAAAAAGTACCAGCTGTTCATCAATCGTGAGATTTTCTCCAGGCAAATAAAACTTTTTTTTAGATTAAGGTTCACATACTCCTAGGAGCAAGTTTATCTCTAGACTTTCTGAGATTTCTTGTATTTTTATCATCGAATCTCAAGAATCGCAGTAAAGAAGCAAATCTATTTTTCCCCATGGTAGCACGAACTATCGGATTTCCAAATATCGGATCCCAGTATTCTCTAAAATCGACACTTCCCTGTTTATTGACACCTATAGTCAATAAAAGACCTATGAGTGCTTCCATTTCGATTCTATCTGTTGGTTTCCATCGATTTTGTAACACTGAATGTGCTTCCGAATTAGTATGTTTCACGATCATTTCTAGCACATGTTCATTGAAAAATAGCTTGAAACTGTCTATCGGATCCATTATATGTTGCCTCGGAGGAAGAACCACCTTATGGATACCACCGCGAATTATGTTGTGTCGACGAATTCGACTTTGTTTCTCAGGTTCAGTTTTCCATATTGTTCCATCTCTGCCTTCATAAGTTTGGATTGACGCGTATTCTTGTAGCGGGACATCATCATCCTCACTCCATAATTGCTCATCGTCACCTTCAGATGCTGATTCTGTCGCATTGTTTTCACTTTCAGAACAGCTGTCCACAGCAAAATTTTCATCGTCGCTAGCGATTTTCACTAAAAGTTCTTCACTGTCACTTGCATCAAGGGCATTCACGTGTTAATTTTTTTTTTAGCCATTTCTTAGAACATTAATTAGCACAACCGGCTTATAACAATGATATGAAAGCACTGAAACCCAAGTAATCAAAATTACAAGTACAAAACTGTTACTGAAACAAACACTGCCCTGCGAGTCTTTGGACTGATATACATACTAGGATATGTGTGTAGATCTAATTCGCAAAAACAGAAAAGTGAAAAACAAACGGAAAAACATTAGGCGACGCGAGAGTTACGACGCGTCGTCGCGACGGTCACGGCCTCAGCCCGTCGCTGCCTTACCAACCAACAAACCAACTATCCTGCTGCCATATCGTAAGCATTTACAAGCAGATGCCTAAATAAATAGAAAACAGGCAAACTGCAAGATTGTAATAGATAAGACACTTACCCATACTTGTAAGTACATGCGATAGCCTAAGAAAAATTGTATATGTCCATTGGACACTTGTGGGTTGATAAGGTACTATTGTGGTTTATGGCTAATAACTACTAAACTATTCACGTTACAAATATTTTTATTGTAAATCTGGATTCACGAAACCCTGGGGGTAGATTAGATAAAACGGTTTATCATTAAAATAAGTACTTTAGGTTTTATGAGTAACAGAACTAAAAATAGTGTCCGTGAGACACTTGTGGGTTGTTAAGGGTTAAACCAGTTTTGTCAGCATTGTATATGTCATCGAGTGAATAACCTTGTTTTTTTACCAGTGCTGAGGAGGTTTCTTTAAAATTCTCAGCGGCAAATCCATCACCAGGTAATGATTCTCCTTGAATTTCTAGCTGACGTATACCATGACGAGATCTAAAGTTTTTAAGCCAACCTGTAAATCTAAAAAATTAATATTATGCCATACGGAAGCAATACAACCAACCTGTGCTTGCCTTGAAATCAGGAGGGCCACCTAGTCTTTCGTTTAATTCTATTGCTTTTTCACATAAAAGTGGCCCATAAATAGGCTCCCCTCTGGTTCATTTTTGTACAAACTACAAATACATAGCCTTTTCAAATTGTTGGTCCTCTGGTTTTTTCATTGTCTTTCTTGATTTTGACCCATCTTCACAATCTAGCTCCGACGCAAATTTCAAAATGAAGTCCTTTTTGCTTTTAATTGCAGAGCCTGTAGCTTTCCCAATATCGAACAGCTTCGCAAGCGATGAACCACTTTCACCTTTTTCCAGTCTCTTTATAATTTCTACCTTTTTTCCGATTGATAGACCGTTTCGGCTCCTTTTTCTTGCTGACGACAACCTGAAAACCGACGTTCTTCACTGAACCAAAAGACACGAATGAAATCAGAAATATTCACGTGCCTACACTACATGTATATGTACATATGTACATACATGCTATGAGTAGATACGTACGTGTCCGTGTTTTTCATGAGATGCAAATGCAATCGCTTCAAAGTGTACCGTTAAATCAGGAACAATCGTGTTCGTTTTTGTTTTCTCTTTTTAAAGGTTAGTTCGGATAACTACTGTTCGGATAACTGACGTCTATTTGTTTCCGATGTTGCGTTCGGATAACTGACGTTTCGATTAATTGACGTTCGGATAATCGACGCTGTACTGTACCTAACATTATACCCACTCCAAATCTTACAGGGCAGGGAGTTGCAGGGGAGCAGCATGCCCCCATACATATTTCGTTGCAGTTTAATCATATAAACGGTGAGATAAGGACTATCCGGAATTTTATCCCAAACTACATCATTTCAAATACTATTATCTCGAAAACGAGTAATTTTCAATTTTCTCAAAAACTAGAAGACATAAAACCATCCGGTTTTTAGTGTTCGATTCAGAATTGATATAGGCATTGACATCAATAATTAAATTTAGCACCTTATTTAAAAATTTTCAGATAGATTGGTCTAAACTTTTTTTTTTATTTTTTTTTATCAAGATTTAGAGTTTGCATGCAAATTTTCCAAAAACTGTTAACATGAGTAATTTAGTTTAAATTTTGTATTAAAGAACAGTTTATTGCCGGTTCCGAACGGCGAAATTCGAGAAGCTTTTCTTGGCAATCATACTACAGGGGGTTTTGTTAGTACCCCGCTGAGGAGAATCACCCACAATTGATTGAGAGCTCGGCTTTGGTCCTTCATGGACTGTAATGCCAACATGCATGCATGCATGTGGCGCCGCGATCTGACGATGGATTTAGCTAAATCGACCCAAAATAAATCGAAAAGTGTGAAATAAAATTTTTCTATATCTCGCTCCGTTTTCGAGATATCGATATTTGAAATTATTTTTGGATAAAGTTCCGAATAGTCCTCATTACATAGTTTTTGGCTTACCTATTTATGACAAAAATATATAATGAGAAAATCAGACAATTTTGGCTATAAAATACTTTTTTTTAAATACATTTTATACTCGAAATGCACCGCGAGAAGGTATTGTCTGCCAACATTTCGTACACATCAAAAAGGGAACCCCTCGGCTCGTCACTTCCGAGGTATTTTATGACTCCAAATCCCTTTTGATGTGTGAAATTAACGACGAAATTTATTTTCTTCATCAGAAGTAAAAACCGGTCTATATAATTCTCTAAGTGTCAGTCCTTCTTTCAACTCGCCGTCTACTACTCCCGGAAATACCAATTTAATATCAAGAAGGAACTTCATAATTTGGGAACCAAGATCATTTGCATACTTCTTCAAATAATGCTTTCTGTAAAAATACAGAGCCATATACTGATGAATTAGTTTTGCTAATCTTCTTCATTTTATCGACCGTTTCAATAATTTATTTTGGTTCTCCAAATCATTGATGGTGTTGGCTGGATTAGATTTATCAACATATTCACCGATACTATGGTTTGTTTACAAATGAACAGTATCAGAAGAGAATATTTGTTCTACTCCATGATACTGTTTTGCACTGTCTGTATATAGTAGGGAAGTGTTGAAATCTACATACTTTTGAATATATGGCCAAAGTTCCTTTTTGCTCTTAAAATTTACTTTAAAAAAAGGCCATTATTATCTTCCTTGCAATACTAACCTAAAACAGTTGTAGTCATTTGCCCGGTAATACGACCACGATTGTACTTTCGTTTTGTTAAAAACGTTTCATCAATCTGGACCGTTTTACCTTCGCCGCCGAGTACCAAATCACTGTGCGATGCTTTTACTTCGGCTATGTCACGACAATAGCTGTAGTAATCTATCATTGTGTTCCAACTAAGCTCAGAATCGCCTCTGTGATGACGCCAAGTTAGAATGTGTTTATAAGTAACATAGGCCTGCCTGTCGACAACAAAACAAATTACTATTGCAAGAACGTTACGTACTTCAATACGACAAGCAGTCCCATCAAAGAACGTTCCTGAAGATGGATTAATAATCTTACGACATGAAGTAGAACCCTTTTTCTTAGACCTTTTAAAGAACACCTCCATACCCATTTAGGTTTTTTCGGAGAAGATTCTTCCACATGCATTGGGAGACCGCAACATATAGGAGCTGTTGATTGGCGTGACGGAATTAAGCAAATTTCTTTAGAAAAAGAAATTGCTTTTTCCTCACTTGAAATCAATTCTTCGAATGAATAAAAGATAGAGAAGTTTACTAATTTTGTATGTAATAGAGGATGAATATCTGACATTTTGCGATTTGGAAAAAAGCTGGACAACGGAAAGAAAAATGATGGACTTGATGCTACTGAAGTTCGGAATTGAATGGGCTTTACAACGGAAAGAAAAATTATGGACTTGATGCTACTGAAGTTCGGAATTGAATGGGCTTTACAACGGAAAGAAAAATTATGGATTTGATGCTACAGAACTTTCCAATATTTATTTATTTAGAAGTGACAATCATCAAGCTACCCAACATTGCACCCACTCCAAATCCTACAGTGAGCCTAAGCAGGGGGGCAGTATGCCCCCCCATACATATTTTACTGCGATTTACTTATAAAAATGATGAGATGAGGACTATTCGGAACTTTATCCAAAAATAATTTCAAAATTTCAAATATCGATATCTCGAAAACGGAGCGATATCGAAACATTTTATTTTACATTTTCGATTTATTTTGGGTCGATTTGGCTAAATCCATCATCAGATCGCGGCGCCACGGATACCGTAGACGTGCCCGTTTAAACAAAAAAGAAAAACAAACAAAAATAACTAGAAACGATATAAAACATCCTTATTTGAATGAAGAACCAACATTGCGATTTCGTAGCGCGACTAGTTGAATTTATACCAAGTCACGCACATAGTAGTAATTTACGAGAATATGATACATTAGCTTACTACATACATTCATATATGTATGTACCATTATTGCTTTGAAGCTGTTTTATTGGTTGTTGAACACAACTAACTTAATTACAACAAATAGCAGCTCTTAAAAAGTAATCGCAGGATTTTATTCCACTATATTCCCGACTTACAAAAGAGCACCTATGTATATTTAAGTACGTACAATCTTTAAACTACTGTGCAGAGTCGTACAGCAAAAACACATTTCATCATGAATCTTTTATCTCTACAAATATATCTACACAAGTAGGATTCGCCATTCCGTCGAATATTTATATATGTATACATATAGAAAGCAATTTGACACAGCGAAGTGTAGTTTAGTATGTTACGTATGTAGCTGCAAATACTATAAATAAACAAAAAAACAATAGTAAACATGTACCGTTCAAAAAATTGTTCATTAGACCCGGGTAAAGGATGAATTATGAATTGCATATTCGACATACTTTATTTTATACGTGACACCAAATATTTAAACGCGGCCCAACCACTTAACCGCGGTGATACTATTTTTGACTTTAAAAAAAAATGGGAAGCAAGTCCAAGGAAGAAACAATACAAGATAGTGAGCAGGTTGACACGTGGCACATTCACGTTTATCTTGATCGCGTGTTCACACCTGGTTTAAGATTGCAATATCTTTCTCATGTCAATGTCAGGGTATTTTGTCGCTTCCTATGTATTTTTGGATTCTAATAGCGCCGTTCACACCATACGATTTGTCTATACGATTTGCTTGATGACTCGTGTCTGTAATGCCAATCGTCAATGTGAACGCTCCATACTGCAAGTCGATACGATTTGTAGTATGAAGTTCAGAATTTTCGACTGTTTGCCTTGCTTGTGTGGGTGCTCGTGTATGTGTTAAAGTCAAAAATTATACTTCCATACGTTTTTCACTTTTTTTTGTGATTTCGAAGGGTGAACATCAGCGGACAAAGGCGATATGACGACGAATTTAGTGACAAGTTATGGCATTTCCAAGCTTGTAGATGTAATAATAGACTATTTTTGGCGGGATTGGTGTCTACTTCCGAGCTTCGGATATGTGTATGTAGCTGGCTTAAATTGGTAGTGGTCAGCAAAACTCTAAATCTTGTGGTTATAATTCCAAAAAATATTTTCTACTACACGCCACCACGATACTCTCACTTGGAAGCCGCCGGGACCGACGCCAGGCACCGTGATACCGACCGCCAGTTGCGGGGCTCCTGTTTCTCGTGGTACCAGATTATAGCTCGAGGTCTAGCACCTCACCTTAGAAAAACTCCCAACTGGAGCAAGGCAGTACTCTAGCGCCTCGCCTCTTACGACAGGCATGCCTTTCATTCTCCCCATTTTATAACAACTCGGATGTATATTTAAAAAAAAAACAGGGGTAACGATATTCACGACACAAATTATCTCTCACAAATTAAATCTATCAAACTTGCAGTATAGTGTGAACGCTACGTACTTTTGATTGTCAAAAAAATCGTATAGACAAATCGTATGGTGTGAACGCCGCTATTCTTACTTATAAAATTTCATCACAGGCTAACGACAATGAAATGTAAAACTAAATGTCAAAAAACGCGGAATGAAGAAACGCTCCATGTAGTAACACTTGCAAATCTGAATATCAGTCCAAAAGGAAATCACCGAGACTTGAACGTCAAAAAGACGCGCCGTGTAATAACCGACTTACGAAGCTTTAACGCAATCGATGACGCTGAAATCTGTGGCGCAAAAGGGTAATTAATTGAAGTAAGATTCGCACAATTTTCCAAAGGTAAAGAATGCCTTTCATTCTCCCCATTTTATAACAACTCGGATGTATATTTAAAAAAAAAACAGGGGTAACGATATTCACGACACAAATTATCTCTCACAAATTAAATCTATCAAACTTGCAGTATAGTGTGAACGCTACGTACTTTTGATTGTCAAAAAAATCGTATAGACAAATCGTATGGTGTGAACGCCGCTATTCTTACTTTTAAAACTTCATCACAGGCTAACGACAATGAAATGTAAAACTAAATGTCAAAAAACGCGGAATGAAGAAACGCTCCATGTAGTAACACTTGCAAATCTGAATATCAGTCCAAAAGGAAATCACCGAGACTTGAACGTCAAAAAGACGCGCCGTGTAATAACCGACTTACGAAGATTTAACGCAATCGATGACGCTGAAATCTGTGGCGCAAAAGGGTAATTAATTGAAGTAAGATTCGCACAATTTTCCAAGGGTAAAGAAACCGCATACAAACACTGCATAGTTGTAGCCAACGAATATCGAAAAGGTAAAAAGTGGTCTATTCTGTGCGTATCATACGCGCTCGAGCTTATGAGCTACATTACATAAAAACACAAGAATTTAAAGTATTTGAAGCAAAGTATTCAATGGGCTAGGTAGTCAACGATTTACACCTTTTATTTATCTTATCGCGTGAGGGGACATACTACATCTTGTTAACTTTTTTTCCTCCCTTCTAATAATAAATATTGAATCTGTTTTGTGCACAACTGAACGGCTTTTCCGTATAATAAAAAAAAAGAAAACAAACCAAAACCTGCGAAACGTATCTTTCGTTCTATGCAATTATCTAGCTGTTCAGCAATTGTTTCAAGAATAGGAAACAAGGCGAATAAATCGGTTTTGAATTTATATACATATGTATGTATGTGTTTCTCACTCTGAGATATGCCCATATCCAAAAAGACAAATTGTGGAACAAAAGACACCACAATTCTTGTAGAATATCCATCGACAAGTTCAATGCTGTGTTTGCTCTGGTAGGTAGATATTGAGAGCTTTTATTTTCACACTGTTTGATCACACTGATTTGTCACACGCTGTTCAATACCAGAAACTGAATGAAATGCCGAGGGCGAGTGTTCGCGCTTATATAGCTCTCGGTCCACCTTCTCGAATGTTCGCCGTCGGAAGTTCCCCTTCGGAAATCTCTAGAATGCTCTGACAATTAGCATTACGCCGTTGACAGTTGACATCATTCCAATCCCCGCTTCCAGAGAGCTTTCGAACTTCGGCAGCGAATTTCGAACTTAACCGTCGGTTTGTGTCTCCGCAACACTGCCCTCCTAAACTTGTTCGTCCTCGAACAAGCGATTGGATCGTTCTCCGTAATATGGCGCTAACCTCTCTACGTGGACAATCTTATACTTCGTCCGTCTGTTTCCCGTCTGCTGTATTCGGTACACCACGTCGTTAAGTTTCTTGATGACCTCATATGATCCGTCCCAGGCTGATTGCAATTCGGGGCACAAGCCTTTTTTTCGTTGTGGGTTGTACAGCAGTACCAATTGTCCGGCCTCGAATCCAGAAGTGTTCGCCGTCAAGTCGTATCGCGCCTTCATTTCATCGCTGACCAAGTTCAGTCGCTCCCGGATGAACTGATGGATTGAGTTCAGCTGTTCCTTCTTTTCTGTTACGAAGTCCTCCCTGCCGCTAGTTGTCGGTAGTACCACGCCGAACTTCAAGTCCGATGGAAGTCGGAGATCAGTTCCAAAAATGGCTTCAGCTGGTGTTGTTGCCGTTGAATTGTGCTGTGCCGAACGGTACGCCATTAAGAAGAGGGGAAGATGTTCATTCCAGTCCTTCTGATCTCCAACGACGACTTTTTTCCTCCATCGTCCGGTATAACCTTTCGACCATGCCATCAGATTGTGGGTGTAATGGTGTTGTCCGTGTCTTTCTGATACCTAGCATGTCGCAGAGTTCTTTGAACACCGACGATTCGAAGTTCCTTCCTTGGTCTGTGTATAGAATTGGCATCACTGTTGCCTTTTCCTAGCTGGCGAAAGGTGGCGCTGAAGTCGCAGAGCGACGAGGAGAATGAAGGAGTAAAAGCGAAAAAGAGTTCAGTTGGCTTTAGTACGTGGAATAAAATTGATCATTTTTGCTGAAGTGGTGGTGTTTTTCTTTTTCCTTTTTTGGACGGTTACATTTCAAAATCTCTGCGTGTATTTTATACATTCTCCGTGTATTTTATGCATTTTTTGGTGCCGAAACCCGGGAATCGTTGCAATTACAAACAAAATTAACTTTGGTGGGCAGGGGAACAATATACATGTATATGTAGAGCATTTTCGGTGGTGAGAAAACGTTTGCTTCATTTACTTGCGCGCTTGGCTAGCAGGAAAAAAACATTTACCGAGAAAGGGAGTGAGCGGTAGTGTGTGCGTTCGAACTACTAGTGGCTTAAGTACATACGCGTACATATACACTTACACACCGACATGGCTGCATTGAAAAAACAAGCCGGCGCCGTCAGTGGAATCAACCGCGTGACAAACCATATATTGGCGGAGAATTACAATGGCGACAGTTTTGCTTTGAAGCAAGATCAGATTTCGTTGCAGACTCATTTTGACCGTTTCGTTGTGGCACACGATGAGCTGATTGCCGAAGCAAAACCAGATGAATTGGTTACTCACTTGGAATTATGGGATGACATGGAGCGAACTTACAACAATGCTATGGCGAAACTCAATCGTTTGCTTGCGGCAGCACCGGTGCCGTTGGGTTCAACGGTTGTTGGCGACTCCCATTCGGAGACGGTTGGCGACAGTGCATCGGTACAGTCAACCTCGATGAATTTAAAACTAGAGAGGCTATCAATACCCAAATTTGATGGCACTTTACACCATTGGCTGGCTTTCAAGGATACGTTTGAGACATTGGTGCATTTACAAGATTTTCCCGAGGCATACAAACTCGGGAAACTACGCGAATCAGTACAAGGTAATGCGGTATCATTAGTTGGTGGTATGTACAGTGGGGGTTATGAGGAAGTATGGAAAGCCCTCAAGGATCGATACGATAGTCCCAAGCAGCTGGCTGAGATACATGTGGCACGATTCATAGGGCTAGCTCCAATTATCAACGAAACCACGTCGACATTGCTATCGGTAGTCGACACTGCGCGAATCATTACGGGCATTACTGGTCATGAGATTGCCTGTTGACCAGTGGGATGCACTGGCTGTTCCTATTGTGGTGTCAAAGCTGCCGATTCGTACTCAACAAGCTTGGGGCATGAGTCGAACAAGCAATGACATCCCAACTCTGGAAGAATTGCTGAAATTCGTCGAAAAACGAGCACACAGTCTGACTGCAGACATACTCAAATGGCCAACAGAAAACACAACTGGCGTAAGGATTGCTGGCAATCGAAACACTGCCTTGGCTGGCAACTTCTCACGTCTGGTGAAGACCAATCTGGATACAATAACACCTGGCAATTGTGACTTCTGCAACAAATTGGGCCATAGAACTAGTCGGTGCCCGGATCCAACCTCATTGCCGGTATCTGAACGATTTGCGAAGCTGAAGGGAACAAATCTCTGTTTCAATTGTTTGAGACCTGGACACTCAACTGGAGCATGTTCTTCTACAAATTGCAGAACCTGTAACGGTCGACACCACACTTTATTGTGTCGGAATCCAGCGGTGGCTCCATTGGTTCCTGTCAGTGGAACATCACCAAAGCAGGCTTCAAGGGTGGCATCATCGTCATCACCACCAACAGTGTATCAGTGACTAGATGGCGTCGTTAATACATTCACTGTAATAAACAACCGTTTAATACTCTTGGCAACGGCACAAGTGCATATTATCGATGGCTTTGACAGCACACTCACATGCAGATTACTTTGCGATCCTGGATCACAGGTCAGTTTTATCACTAGACGTTTGTTTGTTATGAGAATTGCCTCTATAGTCAATACATCGTTCATACTGCCAGTTGAATTTCACATTATCGACTCAATCACATCACCGACACCCGTGGCTCCGATTGCTGAGCATTGTTGGCAACATTTGCGTGGCTTACCTTTAGCCGACCCGAGATTTGGCGAGCCTGGCCGTATTGAGGCATTGCTTGGTTCTGATGTATGGGGCCAAGTTATCTCGGATGGAATTCTTCGTGGCAACAATAACGATCCAGTGGCACAATGCACTCAGTTCGGATGGGTATTATTTTTGGACCAGCTGAGTCAACTTCCTCTGGAGATCTTTCAGTTCGATCTCTATCGGTAAGGATGGCTTATGAGGATAAACCAGTCGACGAATTGCTACGCACTCTGTTTGAAGCTGAATTAACAGACATCCAACCTGGCAAAAAATCAACTGTAAACGACCCATGCGAAGAAATCTTTATGGCTACTTTCAAACGCTGTCGCGATGGTCGATATTCAGTGCAAATTCCCTTTCGCCCTGACGCACCCGCACTTGGCAGTTCACATCAATCAGCACTTCGACAGCTCCATCAACTGGAGCGAAGATTGGCATCTGACTCTAACCTAAAGCAGAAATATGTAGATTTTATGCGGGAATATCAGCAATTGGGTCACATGTACCCCGTTCCAAATCATCAAGGGGATTCATCTCAAGTCTACTACATTCCGCATCACGCCGTTACAGCAAAATTTCGCGTCGTATTCAATGCTTCATCAAAAACAACAAATGGATATTCCTTGAATGACACGCAATATGTTGGCCGACCTACTCAAGGCTTATTGATCCAATTAATACATCGATTTCGTCTCTATTCCATTGCGGTGACAGCTGATGTGGAAAAGATGTTATGGCAGGTACGCATCGATGAGCGACATCGACAATGGCAACAAATCCTTTGACGAGAGACACCGATTCAACCAATCCGCACTTATCAACTGGCTACTGTTACATATGGAACCACAAGCGGTCCTTACTTGGCAGTGCGATCAATGCAGCAGTGTGGATTGGACAATTGTCATCAACTAATTGCCCCGGATCGAATTTTGGCTACTCGTACCAGTATTTTGCGCGGTTTCTATGTGGACGACTATCTGACTAGCGTGCAAACAGCAGACAACGCAATCCAATTGGCAACAGATGTTTCATCGGTATTGGCATGTGGTCATTTCCACTTACGGAAATGGAGATCAAATAGCACCGAAGTTCTGGCTAGCATCAATGGCGCATCTAACAGTGTTCCTCCACTCGATTTACATTTGGCGGAAACTACCGTGCCTGGCTTACATTGGGATCCATCAACAGATGAACTATTCTATCGTGTTTGCTTGGGTGAAACTACCACCATCACGAAGCGACAAGTGCTTAGTGATGCCGCAAAGCAAAATTGGACTGGGACCAACCACTACCATCTGATTTATTGCATGAATGGCTCACTTTCCGGAATCAGTTACCACATTTAGAAGCGATTCGAGTTCAAAGGTGGTTGGGGGCTCAAGATCCATTCACGACCCAGTTACATGGCTTCTGCGATGCCAGTACTAAGGCATTTGCAGCTGTTATTTACTTGTGCACTACGACGAGCGATGGCAAACGTAATAGTCAATTAGTAACATCGAAAACACGAGTGGCTCCCTTGCATCCAATAAGCATACCTCGATTAGAACTTTGCGCCGCAGAATTGCTGACCACATTGATGAAGGAAACACAAGCAGCATTGCGAACGGAACACGCCATATGTACAATGTGGTCTGATTCGAAAATCGTGCTGCACTGGCTTCACAAAAATGCAACTCAGCTGAAAGAGTATGTTGCGAATCGTGTTCGCTTCATTCAGGAAAATTCAACAATAAGTAATTGGCATCACATTCGCACACGACTAAATCCAGCCGATTGTGCGAGTCGTGGAATACAACCATCCCTTATGGTGGCATGGCCCAAGTTCTGAAAATTATCCCATTTCCGAACTCCAATCATTGACAGAGGAAGAAATCGTTCTGATGGAGGCAGAGTTCAAACCTCTGAAGGCAAAACTAACTCAGACTAAATCACTTTATGCCTTGCAAACTCAGTATGTAAAGGATACGAAAGGTATCATAATCGATCTATTGGACAGATTTAGCAGTCTTGGCAAACTATTGCGTACAACCGCTTACATCTTGCGATTCCGGAAACAGCATTGGTAATTTCGTTCACATTCGCAAATAACAGCAGCTGAAATGAGAATTGCCTTGCATTGGCATATTCGCACAGAACAAACCAAGTACCTAGACCCGGAAATTAAACAATTGCAGAAATCACAGTGCCTTTCCTCATCAAGTAAAATCGCATCGTTGGCACCATTCATCGATACAGAAGCTGGCGATATCCTGAGAGTAGGTGGTCGGTTGGACCACGCATCAATTAGCTATGAGCGCCGCCACCCGGTCATTTTACCAAAGGAAGGCCCTTTGACGAAGCTCATTATATGGCAAACTCACTACGACGCATTGCATGGAGGTGTTCAGCTCATGTTGCGCACTCTTCGAGAAAATTATTGGATACTCAACGCACGTATATTAGTGAAACAATGCATCTATAAATGTACACTGTGCCGCCGTCATAGGCACCTTATGATGAATCAACGCATGGCCTCATTACCCAAGGCTCGTGTAACACCAACACTACCATTTGCAGTCTCTGGCCTGGATTATTGTGGTCCATTCAACATACGAATTGGCTCAAGGAATGTACGCACCGTGAAGAAAACCTACTTGGCGATTTTTGTGTGCATGGCAACCAAGGCGGTTCATATCGAATTGGCAGAGGAGCTATCATCTGAAGCTTTTATCAGTCTTTTTACTCGCTTTGTAAATCGACGTGGCCCTTGCATGGATCTATACAGTGACAATGGTACTGCTTTTGTTGGTTGAAATCGGATGATGAAGGAAGACTTGGCAGCTTGGCATAGTGCACATTCTCAACAGCGTTTGGCAAACCGAGGCACCACTTGGCATTTCATTCCACCCGGCGCTCCACATCACGGTGGACTGTGGGAGGCGGCAGTCAAATCCGCTAAAAAACATTTGCTACGAGTCATCGGACCACGATCAGTAAACTACGATCAACTACACACTCTTTTGGTACATGTGGAGGCATGCTTGAATTCACGGCCGCTTATTGCACTACGCGATACGTTAGATGACAATTTGGCATTGACACCTGCTTCTTCTAATAGGAAGATCCATTGTGGCGGTACCTGATAAGCCGGTAAGCGACTTGCCAACTAATCGTTTGTCTTATTTCCGTCAGTTGAGGCAGATGCAACAACACTTTTGGCAAAAATGGCATGACGAATACCTATCGACTCTACAACCTAGATCAAAATGGCGTCAACCTAACGACAACTTACAACTTGGCGACATCGTCATTGTGCGCCATGAAAATCTACCAGCAACGCATTGGCGACTTGGTAAGGTCGTCGCCTTGCACCCCGGTGAAGATGGCTTAGTACGCGTGGCTACAATCAAGCATTCCAAGGGTGAATGCACCCGACCAATACAGAAACTATGTAGGCTGTTGGATGATCCTGGACGTACCCGCCCGGCCGGGCAGGATGTATAGAATTGGCATCACTGTTGCCTTTTCCTAGCTGGCGAAGGATGGCGCTGAAGTCGCAGAGCGACGAGGAGAATGAAGGAGTAAAAGCGAAAAAGAGTTCAGTTGGCTTTAGTACGTGGAATAAAATTGATCATTTTTGCTGAAGTGGTGGTGTTTTTCTTTTTCCTTTTTTGGACGGTTACGTTACGCGCAACCCAGTTGCTCACGAATGCATCCGAAATGGTTTTGGCTTCCTGGTTCGGGATGCAAAACACCTAAGGCCACTTGCTGAAGTAACCGATCACCACCAGCGCGTATTTGTTTCAGCGTTGCTCGTTGGGAATGGGCCTGCGATGTCCATGGCGATACGTTCGAACGGTGCTCCAACATTGTACTGCTGCATATTTCCCCGAGCTTTTCTAACTGGCCCCTTTGCCTTCGCACGCTGTTCACACCTGCGAATGAAATTTGTGACCGACTCATGGCATCCTACCCAGTAGAAACGTCTCTTGATCTTTTCTACAGTCTTGTTAACACCAAGATGACCCCGCTTGGTCCCTCGTGGTATTCTCGGATGACCTCGTCGATTTGTCCTTTTGGAATTACCAGCAGATCGTTTACAATGTTCCCGTCCTCACTTTCCCAACTGCGGTAGAGGCAACCGTTCTTCAGCTTCAAACTCTGCCATTGAGCCCAGTTAGCTTTCACGATTGGGCTTTCACTGGATATTTGCTGCCAGCTTGGTCGAAAACCTCGTTCTTGGTAGTCGATGATGACTGCCAGATCGGCATCTTCTCGCTGCTTCCATCCGACCTTCTTGACAGTCCAGGAATTCTCTGGCATTACATGGAAACGACGGATGTCGATGACCTGTTCCTTGGTTTCGGATCGTGTTTGCATTCAACATCGCGAGGTTGCCTCGTTAACGCATCCGCATTTCTAAGGCTGCTTCCCTTCTGGTATTCGCGTGCTCTCGCTTGATCTCCTTTTGGCAAATCCGACCTCGGACGCCTTCTTCCCAGACGGCAATTCCTCGCCATGTGCCCCTGCTGGTTGCAGATGTAGCATCTACCTGGGAACGGGCGGCTCCTACTCACCGTTGTTTCTCTGGAACTACGCTGCAATTTGCTGGAGGAACGCTTTCTCCGCAGACGGCAGTTTCTCGCAATGTGGCCCTGCTGGCCGCAGATGTAGCATCTGCCCGGGAATGAACCACTCCTACTCGCCGTTGTTGTTCTGGAACTATCCTGGTCTTGAGATATGCGCCGTAGTTTGATGGAAGGTCGGCATATTGAGAGCGATATGCTCTGTGGTGAAAGAAATAAAAGTATGTGTGTTTTTATTCGGATAAAAAGGATAATTGTAGTCTATCGCAATCCAGTGGTGCGAACCCTATTTGGTGTGGATTGTATATTTCGTAACATTTGGTGTCAGAAGTGGAATTGCGAGTTAACGAGTTAAACGTTTATTCATTTATTATGAATTGGACTATTAAAAGTGAATTATTAAGAGAGTGAGAAAACAGTGAAAGTGAAAAAGTTGACCATTGAAGAACTGAAAAGAGAGTTGGATGCTCGGGAATTACCCACAGTGGGAAGTAAAGCCAACCTGGTGGAGAGACTGCGATCAGCGTTGCAGGGAGAAGGTGTCGACTGGGAGAATCACGAGTTCGGGGTGGAGAAGCCGTCGACATCCAGTGAGCCGGCATTCGATATGCAGCAAATTCTCGCGGCTATGAACGCTATGAGTGCTTCCATGAACCAGAAACTAGAAAAGCTGGAGGAAAATTCCGCTGCCGTAAGTAGAAAGTTGGAGGAAAATTCCACTTCTCTGAGTCAGAAATTGGAGGAAAATTCCACTTCTCTGAGTCAGAAATTGGAGGAAAATTCTACTTCCATGAGCCAGAAACTGGAGGCGACCGTACATCAAAAGTTGGAGGAAAATTCTGCTGCCGTAAGTAGAAAGTTTGAGGAAAATTCCACTTTCCTGAATCAGAAGCTGGAAGAGATGCTAGAGAACACTCGAGAAAGCTTAAGAAACATCCAACAGGGCGTCGACGATCGATTCCAGAACGTCGAAGAGAGAATCGAGATACAAGAATCGAGGTTCCACAAGATAAGAATCGAGGATAAAAGATAATCGAGACTATGGAATCGAGGTTTGACAAGAAGGTTCTGGAACTCGAGAAAACTGTCCAGGACAATCAGCATCCAGGAATCGTTGTACCGACTGCAGCATCGAAATTCACTGCTCCCAACTTCGACGGCACGAGTGCGTTTAACATCTTTAAACTTCAGTTCGAGACAACAGCGGAGCGGAATCAATGGGGAGAAGAAGATCGTGTGGCCGCTCTAGTAATTTCGCTTGAAGGCGAAGCAAGCCGATGTACTACAGACCATCCCGGAAACCCTGAGAAAGAACTACACAGCCATATGGGACGCTCTTCATCGAAGATACGGCAGTGAGCACATGCAGGAGATGCACAAGCTGGAACTTAAAGGACGCAAGCAGCGTGGAAACGAGACCAGCCAGCAGTACGCTGCCGACATCGAGAGGCTATCCCATCTTGCCTACGCGGATGTTCCAGTTGATGTGGTGGAGAAACCGAAAACGGATTCTTTCATCCAAGGGCTGAGGGACCCGGACACGCAACGAAGCTTGATTCTCCTGCCGAAGACGTCTTTCAAGGAGAAAGTTGCTAGCGCTCTCGCATGTGAAACATCGCTCTTGATATGCCGACCTTCCATCAAACTACGGCGCATATCTCAAGACCAGGATAATTCCAGAACAACAACGGCGAGTAGGAGCGGTTCAATCCCGGGTAGATGCTACATCTGCGACCAGCAGGGGCACATTGCGAGAAACTGCCGCCTGCGAAGAAAGCGTTCGAGGTCTAGTTCGCCAAAAAGGGACCAAGGGAGGGACCGCGAACGTGGAGGTGCAAAAGGTGCACCTAACAATCCGTTAAACTAAAACGAGTCAGTGCAGAGGGGCATGCGCTGTCTCCCACATTGGAGTGCTCCAGCATAGAGTTGGGTAGTTCCGGACATGTATAGTTCACGGAACTATGTCCTCTCTCGGACACATGTCCTCTCGTTCCGCAAATTGAACGAAAATAGTTCCATAGTTCCATTCAACCCTTATTCATCAATCACATATGTACAAGACGAAAAAAAAAAACATAAATGCAACGAACATGCTTCTCATACGGTATGAGTTATACCCCGTAGAAACCCAAAAGTATGGAGATGTGGCGATAAAGCTCGAACAGTTGGTGTACACTGTACAGCACACTGAACTGAAATGAAGAAAAGAAATGAAAGAATATAATGCCCGCACCGCATTTCGTGAACGAATGTCATACATGTATGTATGCATTCAGGTCCGGACATGGACATGGTTTGCTAGTTCAATATCGGTGCGAGTACGCATACAGGTTCGGACATGGACATGGTTTGCTAGTTCCATATCGGTGCGATAATACATTTAGTTCCGGACTTGGACATGTTTTTGATAGTTCCGATAGGTCCGAGTATACATTTAGTTCCGGACATGGACATGTTTTTGCTAGTTCCATATCGGTCCGAGTATGAAATTAGTTCCGGACATGGACATGTTTTTGCTAGTTCCATATCGGTCCGAGTATACATTTAGCTCCGGACATGGATATGTTTTTGATAGTTCCGATAGGTCCGAGTATACATTTAGTTCCGGACATGGACATGTTTTTGCTAGTTCCATATCGGTGCGAGTAATGAGTATGCATTCAGGTCCGGACATGGACATGGTTTGCTAGTTCCATATCGGTGCGAGTATGCATGCATGATTTATGTACATATTTTATTTGTTATTTTCTCAGTTTCTGAAACAAATAAATAAAATGAATAAATGAAATAAGCTAAACTAATTTTTTATGGTTGCTTTTGGTTTGAAATGATAATAAAACATGTTTTTAAAAAATCTATCGTAACTTTTCATTTTGCCATTGAATTCAGTAACAAAAAAGCTAAATACATATGTACATACATATGTATTGTAGTTCCGATCAGGAAAAGAACGGTTCCATGTTCGTTCCGCGGTTAGAACTATTTCGCGCATCTCTACTCCAGCATCCCGAATCTGACGTTGGACACGGGCGCAACTCATTCAGTCATCCGAAGCGGATTGGTTTCTGATATCGAACCATTTTCCGAAGTAAGGCTTCGTACAGTAACTGGTGTGAAGGCGGAAGTTAAGGGAAAGGTCCAGAAAAGAATTACGATGGGTACCGTCGAGTTTCAGCATGATTTCATCGTTGCGGACATTACGGATGACATCATAATCGGCGTCGACTTCATGATAGGGCATGGCTTCACATTGGACCTCAACCAAAAAGTGATGAAGTATGGCAACTTGGAGCTCCCATTAACAATAGATAATGGACAGGGTAGCAAGGTCAGGCGAATAGTCGTGCAAGCGCGCCAAACAGTTCCCCCGAATGCAGAAGCTGTGGTTTGCGCAAAGATAGAAGAGGATGCGGGGACAAGCCGAATGTGGGTGGTCGAACCCGACAAAAGAAATCGACCCAGCGATATAGTTGTTGGAAGGGCTCTCGTGGAACCCCGACAAGACCAACTGGTTCCAGTGCGAGTCCTTAATCCTGCCAGTACACCTAAGACAATACAAAAAGGAGCAACAATCGCTCAGTGCCAAGAAGCTGCCGCCATTATGAACTGTGAAGATAAGAAACAACAGCAAATCCAGTCCAACAAAGCCTTATTAAAAACAATGGCCAGAGAGTGGACGCAACATCTAGTGGAGAAGCAAAAAAGTAAAGCACTCTCCCTGCTTCGTAAATATTGGACAGTTTTTGCAGATGGTAAGAACTGTGGAAGAACATCAATTGTGAAGCACAGAATAGACACAGGGAACTCTAGACCGATCCGGCAACCACCAAGGAGAGTACCTTTAGCGAAAGAAGGAGAGGTGATCAAACTAATCGACGAGATGGAAAAGGAGGGCGTGATCGAACCTTCTGCAAGCCGCTGGAGTTCGCCAGTTGTGTTAGTTAAGAAGACGGATGGAAGTACCCGATTCTGCGTGGACTACAGGAAGCTGAACGACGTCACATAGAAAGACAGCTATCCTTTACCAAGAACGACGACACCTTGGACACACTATCTGGTGCAAAGTGGTTCTCGACGCTGGACTTGCAAAGTGCTTACTAGCAAATACAGCTTGGCCAGCAAGACAAGGAAAAGACCGCGTTCACTGCCGGGGGAGAGTTGTGGCAATTCTCTGTGATGCCCTTCGGTCTTTGCAATGCGCCAGCCACATTCGAGAGACTTATGAACCGGGTGCTAAGAGGACTTCGCTGGAGGACTTGCCTTGTCTATCCGGATGACAAGGGCATGGGGAAGGATTTCGAAGATCACCTTAAGAAGCTTGAAGAGGTACTGGAACGTATTCAAGCAGCCGGGCTGAAATTGAGCCCGAAGAAATGTTCGCTCTTCCAAAACGAGGTGAAGTACTTGGGACATGTGGTGACTGCAGAAGGGGTCCACACAGACGAAGAGAAAATCTCGGCGGTTAAGGAATAGCCGCGGCCGAAGAATCTTCATGCGTTAAGGTCATTCCTGGCCGCGGCCGAAGAATCTTCATAAGTTAAGGTCATTCCTGGGACTTTGCACGTATTACAGGCGATTCATCCCAGGATTTGCAAACGTTGCCAGCAGTTTGCACGAGCTCACCAAAAAGAATCGGCCATTTAAGTGGGAGAAGCCGCAGGAGGAAGCGTTCGTTCAGATTCTTGCATATCCTGTTCCGGGAGAAAAGTTAATTTTGGACACCGATGCGAGCGGACATGGAATCGGAGGAGTACTCTCTCAAATAATTGACGGGCGAGAACGGGTCATCGCTTACTACAGTAGGATCCTATCGAAGCCGGAAAGGAACTACTGTGTAATTAGGAGGGAGCTTTTAGCTGTGGTTGACTGTGTCAAGCATTTCCACAAATATCTCTATGGCCAAGCTTTTCATCTTAGGACGGACCACGCAGCGTTGAGGTGGTTGCTGCAGTTCAAAAACCCGGAAGGCCAGCTTGCTAGATGGATAGAGAGAATCCAGAGTTATGACCTCAGTATCGAACACCGGAAGGGAAGCAGTCATGGAAATGCGGATGCGTTATCGAGGCGACCTTGCGATGTTGAATGTAAGTATTGTTCACGTGCCGAAACCAAGGAACAGGTAACCGACATCCGTCGTTTCCATGTGCTGCCAAAAGATTCCTGGACTGTCGATGAGGTCGAAAGGAAGCAGCGAGAAGATGCCGATCTGGCAGTCATCATCGACCACCAAGAACGAGGTTTTCGACCAAGTTGGCAGCAAACATCCAGTGAAAGCCCAATCGTGAAAGCTTACTGGGCTCAATGGCAGAGTTTGAAGCTGAAGAACGGTTGCGTCTACCGGAGTTGGGAAAGTGAGGACGGGAACATTGTAAACGATCTGCTGGTAATTCCAAAGGGACAAATCGACGAGGTCATCCGAGAATACCACGAGGGACCCAGCAGGGGTCATCTTGGTGTTAACAAGACTGTAGAAAAGATCAAGAGACGTTTCTATTGGGTAGGATGCCATGAGTCGGTTACGCGTTTCATTCACAGGTGTGAAAATTGTGCGAAGGCAAAGGGTCCAGTTAGGAAAACTCGAGGAAATATGCAGCAGTACAATGTTGGAGCACCATTCGAACTTATCGCCATGGACATCGCAGGCCCATTCCCAACGAGCAACGCTGGAAACAAATACGCGCTGGTGGTGATCGATTACTTCAGCAAGTGGCCTGAGGTGTTTTGCATCCCAAACCAGGAAGCCAAAACCATTTCGGATGCATTCGTGGACAACTGGGTTGCGCGTTACGGAGTACCGCTGGAACTGCACTCAGACCAAGGAAGGAACTTCGAGTCGTCGGTGTTCAAAGAACTCTGTGACATGATAGATATCAGAAAGACGCGGACAACACCATTACGCCCACAATCTGATGGCATTGTCGAAAGGTTCAACCGGACGATGGAGGAATACTTGAGAAAAGTCGTCGTCGGAGATCAGAAGGACTGGGATGAACATCTTCCCCTTTTCTTAATGGCATACCGTACGGCACAGCACAATTCAACGCCAACAACACCCGCCGAAGCCATTTTTGGAACTGATCTCCCACTTCCATCGGACTTGAAGTTCGACGTGGTACTACCGACACCTAGCGGCAGGGAGGACTTCGTAACCGAAAGGAAAGAACAGCTGAAATCCATCCATCAGTTCATCCGGGAGCGACTGAATTTGGTCAGCGATAAGATGAAGGCGAGATACGACTTAAGGGCGAACTCTTCTGGATTCGAGACAGGACAATTGGTATTGCTGTACAACCCACAACGGAAAAAAGGCTTGTGCCCCAAATTGCAATCAGCCTGGGATGGACCATATGAGGTCATCAAGAAACTTAACGACGTGGTGTACCGAATACAGCAAACGGGAAACAGACGGGCGAAGTATAAGGTCGTCCACGTAGAGAGGTTAGCGCCATATTACGGAGAAGGACGCTTGTTCGAGGACGAACAAGTTTAGGAGGAGGGCAGTGTTGCGGAGACACAAACCGACGGTTAAGTTCGAATTTCGCTGTCGAAGTTCGAAAGCTAGGGTGAAGGGGAAATTGGAATGATCGAAGCTTCCAACGGCGTAATGCCGAATGTCAGAGCATTCTACAGATGTCCGAAGGTGAACTTCCAACGGCGAACATTCGAGAAGGTGGACCGAGAGCTATATAAGCGCGAACACTCGCCCTCGGCATACATTCAGTTTGTGGTATTGAAAAGCGTGTGACAAGTCAGTGTGATCAAACAGTGTGAAAATAAAAGCTCTCAATAA
The DNA here is from genome assembly GCA_951905685.1 of Eumerus sabulonum. Classification (NCBI taxonomy): domain Eukaryota; kingdom Metazoa; phylum Arthropoda; class Insecta; order Diptera; family Syrphidae; genus Eumerus; species Eumerus sabulonum. The sequence continues at coordinate 90,714,020 of OX645060.1, forward strand.
AGGTTTGTTTGTGTAATAAAGTTTAAAGTGGATAGTATTGGATAATAAAGAAAAGTGGTGAAGCTGCACAGATAATTGATCTGTGGTGAAAGAAATAAAAATGTGTGTGTGTTTTTATTCGGATAAAAAGACAATTGTAGTTTATCGCAATCCAGTGGTGCGAACCCTATTCGGTATGGGACGAATAATTCGTAGCAATATATTACAAATTTATTTAATTTTGTGTTCAACAATTAATTAAAATTGGGTGTTTTCAAGTTCCATCAAGAATGTGGTTTAAGATTTTTCCCAGATTTATCGAAACCGGAGATTCCTTTATAATGAAATTTCTACGAGGAGCTGCAATTGAAATCCGGGCCTTTCTTTCCGTTTTCATTCAAGGCGACGACACGTTTTGTTTGTGTGTTGTTTGATTTCTCGAAAACAAAAAAAAAAACTAGGGGCGTCATATAAGTGAGTGACTCACATTACAAGCAACGTGTTGTGATTCAATTTTTAGTAAAATCTGGTGATAAATCCATTGCAAACATCCAAAAATTATAGGTGATGTTAAGAGAAGAGTGTACTGAATAAATCAAAGCAGTTCAAGAAGTAGAATATGATCAACGTGAAGGGGTTCTCGCCACAGCTCGTACCACGGCATCGTTCCTTGTAAATATGTTCCTACCAACCATATAGTAACTGGATAGTTCTGTATTAGCGTCTTGAAAAGGCTGTGAGCACATTTTTTCGTGAACCACCCGAACTCACTAAGAAGGGCCGAATATCGCACCACGACAGTGCGTCGCCCATCCTTCGTTGATTGTGCCAGAGTTTTTTTTTTATATCTATTGTTACGAAATGAATCCCAGTTCTGACATCAAATATTATGAAAGTCCATCTGGTCGGAATAGCAGTAGAATATGATTCAATCACTGGAAACTAAAATGAAAAATGTGAAATAAAACCTCAGATCAATTGACTGGGTGCTTCACCTTTATTACAAGCCTTTACCCACTTTACAGTTTATCGCTTGCAAGCACTATACTATATTCCAACACGGATCAAGTATCTGTGCGTTGCACCTTTACTTATAATGTTTGTCTTTACACTTCGCTACACACACTTGATTACCGAGGGCGAGTGCTTCCCCTTCTATAGTCCTCGGTCCACTTTCTCGAAGCTTCGCCGTTAGACGTTCTAGAGTCCTCTGGCATTCAGCAGTATGCCGCTGAAAGTTACAATCATTTCCATTTCAGCTTCACCAGAGCATTCTAAACTTCGACAGCGAAATTCGAACATAACCGTCGTTTCGTGTCCATAACACTGTCCTCTTCCTAAACTTGTTATTCCTCGAACAAGCGATTTGATCCTTCCCCCGACAATCATATATTTCGCCCATCTGTGTCCCGTCTGCTGTATTCGATATACCACGTCGTTAAGTTTCTTGATAACCTCATATGGCCCGTCGCAGGCCGATTGCAATTTGGGCATACGCCTTTTTTTCGTTGTGGGTTGTCCAGCAATACCAATTACCCTGGCTCGAATCCAAAAGTGTTCGCACTTACTTCACGGCTCTGCTTAGTTGGTGTTTCATCCGTCAATGTTTTGCATGTTTTGCATGTCGTATTGATGGGGGAATTCGACTTACAATTCTGCAACATTCGTGGGTTAAGAAAGAATTTCTTTGTCACGTATGTCCATCTCTCCCTCTACAAACCAGCTGTTTTGGCACTTTGTGAAACACAGGTTGATGAAAAGTCCGATCCCTCGGATTTTAGTCTTCCTGGATATAGCTTAGTGCCATTATTCGTTTCTCACCGCGGTCTCGCCATCTATGTCCGTAGTGATATCGCTTATTAGCTGCTTCCGCAGTATGGGGGTGTCCGTGGTGCAGTGGTTAACATCATCGACCGTCGAGCGGAAGGTCTATAGTTCAAACTCGCTCATAGCCAAGAAAAAGTACAATAATTCCTATACAGACAAAAAGTATGCAACCTCACCTTCACCTCTGTGAATGGAAAGTGACCAGACTTACTGCTGCAGGCATAATACTCACAGTATATGGTCATCTGAAAATTCATCCTCTGCGTATGCAATACTAAAAGTGCTCGAACTAATTACCACTGACTATAACCAACGCGGAATCTGGTCGGCTCTCGTTCTATCTAGGACAACCACCCCTGAGAGTAGTGAATGAACATCAACGACCCAAACCACTGCACTCCATTCAGGTTGTGTGTCTATCACATCATAAGAGAATATAAACTCTTGAACTTGCGCGAGTCTCTAAAAAAAAAAAAAAAAAGTATAGCTAAACATTCACCTCGGAACTTAATTTATTATGGCTCAAATTAACTCTTCGTAAGCACACAGTTCACTACTGTTTTCTTTACAGAAGCCCAGACCTGGACAGAGACGTCACGTTCGACTCGTTTGATGCACTGTCCGACTCCACCTAAAGAATTGTTTCCCTGTTTCCTCGCACTGAAATCGTTATAGCGTTCTGGACAGACAACACCCGAAATTTTCGCTGAGTTAAATCAATTAACCCAGCTTGTGGATGAGCCATCTCGTATTCCAGTCATATCGCCAATACCCTGGACTTGTTTCTTGCCTCTCAACCTGATAAATACACTTTGAAAGTGTATCTCCTCTAGGCTCGTCCGATCACTGTGTCATATCAGCTAAATTCCCATATTCATTCCACACAGTTAAAGAAAAAGCTCCAAAAAGTATGGTATGGATATATAAGAAAGCTAATTGGTGTGGCCTTAACAACTTCTTTCGGAGCTTTAACTGGTCGTTGTGCTTCCTCGAAAACGACGTGGACGCCGCAGCTGATATGATCACAAACATTATCTATACTGGCATAACCACTTTCATCCCCAACAAGATAAAAAGTATTAAGCCGGAGGATAATGCGTGGTTTGACTTGAGCTGTAAGGAGGTTTTAGGTTTGGTGTGGCATATCTGGTCAACATGCCGAATAACTTTTTCACCATCTATCATGATCTCATAGTGGAGTTCTCCTCTCCGTGACCAAATAACTCCAAATTTCCACTTACAGGCTTTGTTTGAGTACATTCGAATTTGGACCAAATGCCCAATATTATACTCTGGATTTTTTTTATATTGGTAGTCGTCTTTCATTTTAATAAATGATTCTCTTTTAACAAGATCTATTTTAGTCCTTATTTGACGATTTAACATTAATTCAGATGGGCTTATTCCTGTAGTGCTGTTTGGTAATTTCCTGTGCTGCATTAACAGGGTACATAATTTTTCATTAAGATTCCCTGACTCCGCTTCCATAGCCCTCAGACCTTGTTTTATTGTCTGAACAAATCTTTCTGCCTGCCCATTTGTAGCTGGATGATATGGAGCGGAGAAGTGCTGAATAATTCCATTCATGGTCAAAAATTTCTTAAATTCGAATGAGCGAAACTGCGGGCCATTATCTGTTATGATTTTTAATGGAAGTCCAAATCTTGAAAAAATGTCTCGTAATGCATCTATCGTCGAAGTAGTGTTCGTATTGTTTTGTGGAATTACTTCTACCCATTTTGAGAATGCATCAACAATTATCAAAAACGATTTGTTCATGAATGGGCCAGCATAGTCCAAATGTAAACGCTCCCATGGTCCCTTTGGGCATTCCCATGGATGTACTTGTACCTTCTTCACATTGGGTTTAATTTTGGCGCAGTTTATACAGCTTTTGCATAAGTCTTCAATGTCCTTGTCTATATTTTTCCACCATACATAGCTCCTGGCCAGTGCTTTCATGCGTACCATGCCAGTATGTGCTGTATGTAGTTCCTCCAGAACGCGTTTTCGTAAAAGCATAGGAATCATAATGCGTATGCCCTTAAAAATACATCCATTCTGTAGGGAGAATTCGGTGATATTTTCTCCTTTGGGTAAGGAGCTTCCAGATTGTAGAGCAGTGTAATATCGAACGCATTCAGGATCTTTTAATGTCAACTTCTTAATCTCGTCCCTTGTAACTGGTAGAATTGACATGTGATTCATAAGGAAGGTTGAGCTGCTGTCCAAGTCATCTTCATTTTGAGGTTTTTCAATAGGAAATCGAGAGAGAAAATCGGCGTTTGCATGCAGTTTCGTATTTCTATATTTGATGTTATAGTCGAATCCGGACATAAAATTTGCATAGTGCAGTAAACGTAGTGCTGATAAAGCCGGTAAGTCCTTGTGCGGATGCAGAATCCTGGCAAGCGGTTGATGGTCTGTTATGAGTGTAATCTTTCGGCCGTAACAGTATTGAAAAAATTTTTGTAGGCCCCAATAGATAGCTGTAGCCTCTTTATCTAGTTGGGAATAGTTCTTTTCGGATTTTGTAAGTGATCTTGAGGCAAATGCTATGGGTCTTTCCTCGTCATTTGGCAGTACATGCGATATGACGGCACCGATACCTGTAGGAGAAGCGTCTGTCGCTAACACTAGTGGCAAGTCCGGGTTGTATTTCATAAGAACTTTAGGGCTTGCTATTTCATGTTTCACCTTGTTGAATATAGATTGGCATTTCTTACTCCAAATAAATGGTGTATCTTTTTGTAAGAGACTATTCAACGGAAAAAGTTTCGACGAAAGATCAGGTATGAATTTTTGATAATAGTTCACAAGGCCCAAAAAGGTTCTTAGTTCCGAGACGTTGCTGGGAATTTTGCAATCCACTATTGCCCGGACCTTGTCCGGTTTTGGCTTTATACCTTCTTGATCAATTATGATACGACACAGACTTTAAAAGAAATTGACATTTGGCTCTGTTGATGTGCAGGTCTTTTTCGCGTAGGATCTTGAAAACTGTTCTCAATGTACAGCTTAACTCCTTGAGGGTATTGCCTCGTATCAGAATATCATCAAAGAAACAAGTAACATTAGGTATATTTCCAAAAATCATATCCATGTACCTCTGCCAAACGTTTGGACTTACCTTCACTCCAAACATAAGGCGATTTACCTTAAAATGGCCCTTATGTGTACTAAGTGCCTGCAAACGAGCAGTTATATCATCAACTGGCATGTGAAGGTAGGCTTGGTGTAAATCCAAAACACAGTAATATTTGCCCCCACCAATTTCTGCGAAGATATCCTCAATGCGTGGAATAGGATATTTATCGTCTTTAATAACTTTATTTATCGTAGACTTGTAATCTGCACATAATCTAAGATCACAATTTGTAATTTTTGTAATGATATTTGCTTTTTCTAATCTGTCTATTTCGCTTTCGATCTTTTGGCGAAGCGCATTTGGCACTGGGCGGGCTTTCATATATATTGGCTTGGTATTTTTATCTTGGAGCTCTATAGTGCATTCATGATTAGGAATTTTCCCAACTTCTTCGGTAAATATATCGATATATTCATCAAGAAGCTTGTTAATTTCTTGCTTGCATTGGTCTTCTGATACTTTAGTATTTTCAACTTGTTCGATTAAGTTTATCGCCATTTTTAAATCTCGTATCCATCCGCGTCCCAAAATAGGTGCTACATTATGAGGTAGGACGCACAATTCACCAAAGGTCTCACTGTTGCTGTAAGACACTTTCATAGTGCATACTCCCACAGGATCAATAATTTCTCCTGTATACGTTTTTAACTTCATCGAGGTGGGTTTCAGCTTTTTTGCTGGCCACAGTTTATTAAAACTGTTCTCTGATATTGTTGAGACAGCAGCGCCCGTATCTAATTCCATTGTGCATTCAATTCCATCGAGCCATAATTTCTTCATTATCTTATCGTGCTCCAATCCGTTTATCTCGAAGTTGCTTATAAAGTAGTTGTATTCATCGTCATTATAAATGGTTTCTTCTTCTACCTCAATGGATTTTTGCTCCGCCACAACTCGCTTTAAACAGACAGATTGTAGATGCCCTTGCTTGCCACAATTTTTGCACTTTAAGTTTTTTTCTTTGCATGCATTTGCTTTGTGGTTAGTCTTTCCACATTTAAAACATCTTCCCTGTAGACTCTTCACAGCCACACTTCTTGGCCCATTGCTTCGAAATTGTTCTCTGTCTTCTTCATGCTCCCTTGCTCCTCCAGGTTTGACCCAACCCTTTCTTAATGAATGTAATGAATTTTGCGTATGACTCCGAATTTCTCTACTTTCAACCTTTGACGCCTCTATTGCCAAAGCTTTTTTACATATTTCATCAAACGTCACAACTGCAGCATTCTCTCTCTTATTTCATTGTCACGTATGCCCCTTATAAATTGGGATCGTAAATGAGTGGAAATTGTCGACTTTTTACAACTTTCACACACAAAATTACATTTGGATGCAATTTTTTTAAGATCAGCTTGGAAGTTCGCAATCGATTCCCCCTCATGTTGTGTACGTAATGTGAACTTGTGTTGCTCTGCGACCTCACTAGGTTTTGGACATATGTGATTCTGAAGTAATTCTACCAGCTCTGTATATTTTTTTGTTTTGGGCTCTTCAGGTGCAGTAAGACATGTTACATGTACGATTCAAAACTCTCGTTTGCTTCATCAAAAGCTGCTAGTTGTACCCCCCTGCAATCCCCTTTATTGGTTTGGTCATATTCGTTATTTGCTGTAAGTCGAGCTAAGACTTGTGAAATTTGTGCTATGGCGTGTTCCAATTGTGACATGTCCGTGTTTTTTTTTTTTTTTTTTTTACTATCGATAATGCGCACCTAATTTGTCTTTGTCTTGTCTTTAATGTATGTACTCGTAAATTCGTAATAAGTCTAGTCCATGTAAAGTAAAAGTTACCTACCTTACCATGTGCTCCGATGATCCATGTGAAAATGACCTCTCGCAATGTAGTTTTAAGAAGAAATCCTCGCCGCCTTTGTATATCAAGAAGAAATCCTCGTCGCCAATTTGTAATATATTTTCACTCTAATTCTTTATTTACTATATTTACATTACAATACTTCTTAATCCTTAATATTTTAATTCTGGAGTATTTCTTCCCAGTGCTTGAGGTTATGCGTTGTCTTGCTGTAATTAATTCCCTTGTAATGACATCGAAGAGACTGACAAGTCATTCATCTGACAAGTTCATTTGACAAGTTCATTAGCATTACCAGATCTCTTGCAATTAAATATTCAACACAAACACTACTGAGGAAAACCGAAAAGATATATACAAGCCAGAAATTACTGCAACTCCCACATCCGACGAGCTACATTTTTACACGACCAAAAACTGAGGCGTAAGATCCTACAATGTCCCAAAGGTAGCAGAAGTTTTTGGTCTTTCGTTAAAAACATCAAGAACTCCGTCTCGTCGTCTATACCCACGCTCATCCACAATGACATTCCAGCTGTCGAACCCTTAGACAAGGCCAATCTGATTGCTGCCTATTTCGCAGCAAACTCGCAGCTTCCCAGATCATCTTTGTCTCCGGCTGTTCTGGAGTACGTTAGTTCCACCATGGGACAAATTTACTTCCGTACTCGTACAGTTGCAAGGGTTCTTAAAGAACTTGACATACACAAATCCGCTTGTCCAGATGGTATTTCTTCAGCTGCGTAAGCTTTTCCACCTTTCCTACTCTTCTGGACTCTACCCGAGTAGGTGGAAAACAGCATTTGTCCAGCCCATTCCCAAAAAAAAGCGAATCTTCTTCTCCCTGCAATTACCGACCCATTGCACTAACGTCCCTTCTTTCCAAGGTCATGGTAACGCTGATAAATCGTCAGCTAATGAGATATCTCGAGTCGCAGAAACTCCTCAATGACCGGCAGTATGGTTTCCGCAGCAACAGATCCACTGGTGATTTGATCTCACCGAGAAGTGGAATCGCTCGCTCCACCAGGCAGGTGGAAGCAAAGTAGTTGCACTTGATATTTCGAAAGCATTTGACAGAGTTTGGCATGAAGCTCTTTTGTCGAAAATGCGTGCATTCGGGATCGACGACTCCCTTCTTCTATGGATTAGAATTAGAAGCTTCAAGTCTGATACTCACTTTGTAAATGCTGGTGTTCCCCAGGGCTCCGTTTTGTCTCCGACAATCTTTCTCATTTTTATAAATGATCTCTTGTCTGTTACTTCTAATCCAATCCACTTCTTCGCTGACGACAGTACCCTCAGCTTTTCATATTCGTTCACTTCTTTACGACCCTGCACTTCGGCTGTAAATAGTGAGCGGCAGCGTATGTTAAGCTCATTAAATTCCGATATTGACAGCATCATCCAATGGGGTAAAAACAATAGAGTGGAATTTAATGCTTCCAAAACACAATGCTGTCTTCTGTCGCTTCCCCCACCTGATTATCTACCTTGTCGTGGTGTGGGGGCTTTTCACCAAAGGATAATCGCCCCCGTCATCCCCTCTTCACCAACCCAAATCCCATCCCACTCCACTTATCCTATCACACTCCTATCCTGAATATCCAATCCACATCCCCTGGGCTGGACATAAGGTGTTAATCGAACCGTGCCGAGATGTCGACCAGGCTGAGAGCCCAGACCAAAAATAGCTCAGTCGCAAACGGTGTATCCGGATACCTGGCGCCCTCCGGATCATCTAGCCTTACCTGGGTATTGCGGATCTCTGCCCAGGTGGACATACATTTCTCCGCAACTTGTGGGCACCAAATGTACAACAATAATAATAAAAACAATAATGAGTCCGGATCTCATAAAAAACCGGAAGGGGAGGAAATCCCCTCTACATCAAAAGCGGTAAAGACTCCGATCGGAGAATCGACAAACCGCTCCGATAAGTTGTCGGCAAATAAAGCTGACAACAGAAAAATAAACCCATCGTCCAAGGCCTATAAAGACCAAAAGGCGGCCTTGAGAATCTGAAAACGATGGCGCCACAACACCGACCTAACAGAAAAAGAAAAAGAGTCGGTAGCCTGGGCGACAGGAATCCTGGCCCAGGGAAAAGCAAAAGCCAAGTGGCCCAGATCGTCCCCCGAGGAACCAAAGCGGGAGGCTAAGAAGGTCAGGCTGGGAACACTGGCCAAGCCATCAAAGCCTTTCGGTGAGGTTGCGAGGGAGTGCCTGACGGTAGCTATCATTGATGACAGCGACCCGGACGGAAAAATGACGGAGGAAAAATGGAAGGATGTCGACCATGCACTATCGGCAAACTTCCTCAAAATCATGAGAAAGAACCCTGGACCACCGCCCATCTGTGATGACGCCGGATGGTATCAGGGCAGGGTTAAACTGATAAGCTGTGCCGATGAAAGATCGGTAGATCTTTTAAAGGCCACAGTTATCGAAATGGGGAAATATGAGAGGGAGCCAGGCTCAAGGTCGTCACCAAGGACCAGATCCCGAAACGACCGAGAGCTAGATGCTGGATCCCGCTGGCTCCAGACAACCCCCTCGAAATTCTTGAGACCATAAACCTCTGTAATCCCAATCTCCCAACAAGAGATTGGAGGGTCGCGAAGCTGGAGGAACCAAAGGACCGATCTAGACAGGCAGTTCTTGTGCTGAATAGTGAAGCCCTGGAACCTCTGGCCCAATGTGACCACTACATCAGGTTTGGTTTCAAGAAGATCAAACTTAATATTTATAAAAAGGATGAGGAAATGCCACCATCCGGCAACGAAACCACGGCCAACACCGAGGTCAATGAAGACAGCTCAATGGAGCAGGAATCCCCCATCCCCTCGGGGAGCAAGGGCCCTGCGCTGCTCGACTCCGGAAGCGAAGACTATTCTACCAGCTCGCCGATGGAAGACGATCTTCTAGACCTAAATCTAGAAGATCTCGACACCACCGTGGTGGAGGTCAGTCGAATTGATAACAGCCGTGATGCTGAGATTAATTCAGATTTACCTCCATCACTCGAAAGCGGCTACCGCTAACCTTCTCCTCAGGCTGGCCAAAGGGGAAGAGGACATAGCCTTAATCCAGGAATCTTGGGTTCATGAACACAAGGTTCGTGGATTGAGAAATCCAGCCTACAATATATTTACATCACAAAAAGAAGGTAAGCCCCGGACTTGCATACTCGCAAAGAAATCCATAAACGCTTACCTTCTTCCTAATTACAGTTCCCCAGACACCACAGTGATTGCCTTAGAATCACCCGGGAACAAGCTATGGATAGCCTCTACCTACATGGCGCAAGAAGAATCCATCCCATCGGACGAGATAAAAAGACTGGTGAGGGACTCGTCAAACCACCAAGCTGGGCTCCTCATCGGGGCTGATGCGAATGCGTCAGCGACATAAATGAAAGAGGTGAGTGGCTTATTGAATTTATTCTTACCTCTGATCTTAATATATGCAATAAGGGTCATGTACCCACTTTTGTTACAAAAAATCGAAGGGAGGTACTAGACATAACTCTAGCATCTCCCTCTCTCATTGACAAAATAAGAGAATGGAAAGTCTCTGAGGAACACTCCTTCTCAGACCACCGCTACTTGGTTTTCAACCTAGCCTTCATGGTCCCAACCCCAATCGACTCTTCATGTAACCCAAGAAGAATTGATTGGGAGCGCTATAGAGCCCTTGTTGGCAACTCTGTAGTAAGTAGGACCCCTGATCACCCGCGGTCCACGGTAGACATAGATAATATGGTTGATATTTTAACAACTACCTTGGGCAACGCACGGGTCAACAGCTGCGCAAGCCACAAATCGAGGAAAAACTCTTATTCCTCGTGGTGGAACGCAAACCTAAGCAAGCTCCGTAAAAACTATCGAAAACCCTTTAACAAAGCAAAGAGTACTAGGAACGATAGTGACTGGAGCCTATATAAAGCTTCACTCAGAACTTACAAACAAACTCTGAGGAAAGAGCAAACGCTATCCTGGAAACTTTTCTGTAACAATATGGAAAAAATTTCAGACGCCTACAGATTGAGGAAAATACTCTCGAAAGATCCACAATTCCCAAGCTACCTTACAGCTAACGGAGTCTGGACAACATCTGAAGAAGAAACTCTAAACCTTCCTCTCAATACGCACTTCCCAGGATGCCATGAATCGCAGGCTTCACCGCAACCGCGAGGAACCCACTTTTCATCCGCATTAATGGGAAATTTCGAACACATCATCTCCAGAGAGAAAATAATATGGGCGATAAAAAGCTTCAAGCCCTATAAATCGCCAGGTCCGGATGGAATCTACCCGGTCGAACTTACACAAACCATGGAATGGACTATACCATGGCTAGAGAGAATCTTCCAAGGATGCCTAGCTTCGAGTCACATTCCAGACAAGTGGAAGTGCGCAAAGGTGCTTTTCATTCCCAAGGCCGGCAGAAACTCTCACACTACCCCCAAGGATCTAAGGCCTGTATGTCTATCATCCTTTGCACTAAAAACCTTGGAAAGGTTGGTAGACCTATATATACGCCATAACTTGGATCCGCTCCTAATTTCTAAGGCACAGCATGCCTACGTTAAGGGTAGATCTATCGAAACAGCCTTGCTCACCCTAGTGAGGAAAATCGAAAGATCAATCCATCTTAAAGAATACACTTTAACAGCCTTCCTAGATATAGAGGGCGCCTTTAACAACGTCACTCCGGAAGCAATAACGGAAGGGTTGGAAAAGCTAAAGGTGGAGAAGACTCTTGTAGAGTGGATCAGCGAACTACTATCAACACGCAAGATTCACTCGAAATGGGGAAGCCAGGCAATCACCAGGGTGGTTACCAGGGGAACCCCGCAAGGAGGGGTTCTCTCACCTCTCCTCTGGAATGTAGTTATAAATGAGCTACTAATTAAACTGGAGGAAGAAGGCCTGGACGTTACTGCCTACGCTGATGACGTTGCCATTTCAGTCTCACGTAAATACCTATCGACACTGAATGACCGTACGCAAACGGCATTCTCGATTCTTTGCAAATGGGCGCATAGCAAAGGGCTCAGAGTTAATCCCCAGAAAACGGAGCTCGTGCTATTCACCAAAAAGCATAAAATCCCGGAACACTGCCCTATTACTTTGCTTGATACCAGATTAAACTACTCCTCCAGTGCCAAATTCCTTGGCATCATACTGGACAGGAAATTAACCTGGAAAATCAACACAATCGAAAGAGCCAAAAAAGCAACAATAGCTCTCTATTCATGCAAGAAAGCCATAGGGAAAAAATGGGGGTTCAATCCCAAGATTACTCTATGGCTCTATACCACGGTCGTTAGACCCACATTAATGTATGGAGCGACTGTCTGGTGGACAGCACTGGACAAGACAACATACCTCAAACAATTCGAGAAGGTACAAAGGCTGGCGTGTTTATGCATTACCGGGGCCCTCAGGTCCACCCCAACGGCTGCACTCAACATGATACTCGACCTTACACCACTCGATATTTTCGGCAAGCAAATTGCCACACAAACGGCCATTAGACTTAAAGTCAACTCGAACTGGAAGAGCTACGTCTTTGGCCACTCCTCGATCCTGATTAACAGGTCAACCATGGCAGAAAACCTAGACCTCACAAAGCCCACCACAGTCTTGGATAAAAACTTTACAACGTTATACCCGGCCAGACAAAACTGGACTCGCCAGACTCAACATCGCAAAGGCTGCATAGATTTCTATACTGACGGGTCTAAAACCAAAGACGGGGTGGGCAGTGGGGTATTCTGCAAACAACTTAAGCTAAACAAAGCGCTAAAGGTACCTAATCACTGCAGCGTTTTCCAGGCGGAACTGTTGGCAATAAAAGAGGCTCTGTCCTGGCTGAAGTGGAATGTGATATCCACCACGGATATCCGCATTCTCACGGATAGCCAAGCGGCCTTAAAGTCGCTGGAGTCCTATGTGTACACATCAAAAACTAGCCTCGACTGTCGCCTATCTCTTAATGAGATGGCTGAACAGTTCAACATACAACTTATATGGGTACCGGGACACAGCGACATCACCGGAAATGAAAGAGCCGACAGACTCGCCAAAAAAGGAACGACGCTACAAACAACTGTGGTCTGCGAGGGTATACCCTTCGCAACCATCAAACACAATCTCACTACCCTCGCCAGGGCCGAGACGAACCGGAGATGGACTCAGGGACACACCTGCCTCATCACCAGGCAAATCTGGCCCCGGCTCGATAGTCAACGGACTAGGAGTATTATCTCCCTAAATAGAACTGACATCTATAAAGTCATAGGTGTCATCACAGGACACTGCCTTATTGGCAGTCACGCGCAAAAACTAGGTATCACTCCCAATGATTTTTGTAGGAGCTGTCTAGACGAGGAGGAGGTCGAATCCATTCATCACCTTCTCTGCGCCTGCCCGGCATTCTGCACAGTCAGGAAACGATACCTAGGATCATACCTCCTCAACGATCTGACCGAAGTTCAGCAAGTGGGGATATCTGATCTTCTTAAATTTTTAAGAAGCACAAAATGGTTCCACGAATAGGGGGCTAAACCCCCTCGTAGCTGCACAACGGGCCTCCTTGGCCTATGTGTGTTCTTCCCATCTCTGGGAAGGCTACGGTCTTACCTACCTACCTACCTTCTGTCGCTAAAGCGTAACCCTGACCCATTGCCATTATCCAGAAATGGCACTTGTATCTCTGAAATTGACAAGCTTTCCATCCTGGATATGTGCATCAGTGACAACCTTTTTTGGAACGATCACATTTTTAGTGTCGCTAAGAATGCCGCGGAATGCCTAGGTTTCCGATACAGATGCAAGAAATTCTTCACACCCACCGATCTGGCTATAATTTATAAGGCGTTCATTCGTCCTAAATTGGAGTTCAACGATCATGTCTGGTCTGGCGCATCTAAGACAGAATACAAAATCGTGCGATAAAACTCATAGGAGATTCCAACATCACAAACTCATTACACTCGCTGGGCCACCGTAGGAACGTCTCCTGTCTTTCATTGTTTTATCGTTATTTTCACCATAAATGCTCTGATGAAATAGCCAGTTGCATTCCGCCCGCGATACAGGTCTCACGCATGGAATGCGCATGAATTCACTCTGAAGCCCGGTCGTACTGTCAAATACAGAGATTCTTTCTTCAACCGAACCACAAGAATGTGGAACGCGCTACCTCGTTCGGTCTTCCCCCCTCAATACAATATGCAGACATTTATGTCCAATGTCAATAGGCACTTCCTCTCCCCCTCCCTGTTACCTTCTGCTCACACAACGTTTAACGTTATAAGGCCTTAGCCTTGAGTGCGCGTGTGTCCATAAAAAAAACTGACCAAGTTCAGTTGCTCCCGGATGAACTGATGGATAAAGTTCAGCTGCTCCTTTTTTTTCGGTTACGAAGTCCACCTTGCCGAACTTCAGATCCGATGCAAGTCGGATATCAGTTCGAAAAATAGCTTCAGCCGCAGCCATTAAGAAAAGGGGAAGGTTTTCATCCCAGTGCTTCTAATCGGACGACGGCTTTTCTCAAGTATTCCTCCATCGTCCGGTTAAACCTTTTGACCGTGCCATCAGATTGTGGGTGTAATGATGTTGTCCGTGTCTGCCAAGTTGGTCGAAAGCCTCGATCTTGGCGGTCGATGATGACTGCTAGATCGGCATTTCCCCGCTGCTTTTTTCCGATCTTCTCGACAGTCCAGGAATCTTCTGGTAGCACATGGAAACGACGGATATGCTTGGTTTCCGCACGTGAAAAATGTTTGCATTCAGCCTCGCAAAGTCGCCTCGATAAGGCGCCCGCATTTCCATGACTATTGCCCTTTCGGTGTTCGATACTGAAGTCATAACTCTGGATTCTCTCTATCCATCTAGCAAGTTGGCCTTCCGGGTTTTTGTACTGCAACCGCCACCTCAACGCTGCGTGGTCCGTCCTAAGATGAAAAGCTTGGCCATAGGGATATTTGTGGAAATGCTTGACACAGTCAACCACGGTTAAAAGCTCCCTCCTAGTTACACAGTAGTTCCTCTCCGGCTTCGATAGGATCCTACTGCAGTAAGCGATGACCCGTTCTCGCCCGTCAATCATTTGAGAAAGTACCCCTCCGATTCCATGTCCGCTTGCATCGGTATCCAAAATGAACTTTTCTCCCGGGACAGGATATGCAAGAATCTGCACACTGCAGAGCAATTCCTTCATGTGAATGAACGATTCCTCCTGTGCAAAGAATGACCTTAACTCATGAAGATTTTTCGCCCGTGGCTATTCCTTAACCGCCGAAATTTTGTCTTAGTTTGTATGGACTCTTTCTGCAGTCACCACATGTCCCATTTCTTCGGGCTCAATTTCAATCCGGCTGCCTGAATTCGTTGCAGTACCTCTTCAAGCTTCCTAAGAGGATCGTCGAAACCCTTGCCCATGACAAGTATGTCATCCAGATGGACAAGACAAGTCCTCCAGTCAAGTCCTCTTAGTACCCGGTTCATGAGTCTTTCAAAGGCGCCTGGCGCATTGCAAAGGCCAAAGGGCCTCACAGAGAATTGCAACAACTCTCCCCGGCGGTGAACGCAGTCTTTTCATTGCTTGCTGAACAAGCTCTATTTACCAGTATCCACTTTGCAAGTCCAGCGTCGAGAAAACCTATCTGTCTTTCTTCGGGACTTCATTCAGCTTCCTGTAGTCCACGCAGAATCGGGTGCTTTCATCGTTCTTCTTAACTAACACTACTGGCGAACTCCAGGGGCTTGCGATGGTTCGATCACGCCCTCGTTTTCCATCTCATCGATTAGTTTGATCACCGCGCCTTCTTTCTCCAAGGGTACCCTCCACGGTGGTTGCCGGATCGGTCTAGAGTCTATTCTGTGTTTCACAATTGATGTTCTTCCACAGTTCCTACCATTTTCAAAAACTGTCCAATACTTACGAAGCAGGGAGTGTGCTTTACATTTCTGATTCGACACTAAATGTCGCGGACGCTCTCTGGCCTTTGGAAAGCCATGTCAGCAACATGGTCTCCAGGCTGGAAGCAAGAGATAGTCAACCCTATTCCAGTGGTGGTGTGAGCTATTTGAAACCGTGCCCAAGGTTGAAAGGTTGGAGGGCTTATTTCTAACCGCTAACGAGCTCCCTTAGGTGCACAGGTGAGGCCTCAGGTATTCAAATGTATTACTCCAATATTCGACGGCTCTGTCGGAGTGGACCTATATTTCCGGCCGTACCCGTGGGAAGCACCGTGGCGCAGTGGGTAGTGTGTTGGCCTCTGACACCGATGAGACGGGATCGAATCCCGACACAGCCATGCCATCGAACGTGTTCTTCACGGTGTTCTCCTCAGCGGGGTTCTGACAAAACCCCCTGTAGTAAAATTGTCATGAAAAGCTTCTCGAAATTCGCCGTTCGGAACCGGCAATAAACTGTCCCCTGGTCCCTTTCACCTATGGGAAAAATGAAATCACACACAACATGGGTGATTGAGGGAATTCTACATATAGATATTAATTTAGAAAAGGGAAACAAAAAGGAAGAGCTCGCTCTCGAGTCGGTGGCAGACGCACTATATGACGTGGCCACTGGCAGAGAGGAAGAGGCTAAAGTGAGGGGATCCAGCGTGTTAGACGAGGACGTCTCCAAAGAATTAGAGGAGGAATAACTCGCTGATTCTGAAGAGACAGCCCAGGAAGATGTGACACCGAAAAAGGATGCCAAGAAGGCCAAGAAATTAACTCAAGGTTAGCTGAGGCTTAAGGAGTATAAAAAAGCCGTACACCTTAAGCGCATACTTGAGGAAAAGGGCGTTCCCCTGCTCTCCAATATGGAGAAGGAGAAGCTCGCATGGGCCGAGGAGGTGATTGCCAAGGATGTCCTACCAAGACCAAAGGCTGACAAAGGCACGTCCAGCAAAAAAGCCAGAGAAGGCAAGGGTGAGAACAACACCAAAAAAATCCCAACGAGGAGGGAGCGAAGGGCCGGGCCAGCTGGAGCCGAAGCCGACAAGGCGGGTACCAGCTGCACCCAGGCCCTAGGCGAAAGTGGAAACTTGAAAACCAAGTGCAGGAAGGGGATCGCAGCCGCTAAGGCATGTCCTAATAAGGCAGCCCCTACCGTGGTCGATAAGACAGCTAAAGGCAAGCCAGAAACCATGCCAGCTCCCTAGAAAAGAGAGGGTTTCATAACGAAGAGGGTAAGATCCCAGGAGGAAGCCAGCAATCCAGCAAAAAAGCAATCCCACTAGACGAGGTACCGGAGAAACCTAAAGCCAAAATGAGCAAACCAAATATGGGTATAGAAAAAAAGCGAGATCCTCGGCTTTCTCATGTCACAAAACCCAGCGGTCCCTATGGATGACTGGGAAGTAGTCGCGCTTGAAAGTAACGAAGACGATGCTAAAAGTATAGTCTTCGTTATCGAAGATCCCCCAGAAATCATGAAAAAAGAGAGGCATATGCGCTTATTCTTCAGGGCTGGTGAGTTTCCTCTGAGACTCACGAAGAAAGCGCAGCCTGCCGGCACGGCAGCTGTGTTGAAGAAGTGCACTACTACAAATGAAGGTACTGCAAATTAATCTCCATCACAGTAAGGCCGCATCAGCCAATCTCATGCTGCCTCTTAACAAGGAGCAGCTTGATGTGGCCCTGATCCAAGAACCATGGATTCTTCATATCCGGGTTAAGGGTTTAGGGTCATCGAAATACAGCCTCTCTATAACGGTAGCGAAGGCGAAGGCAACCAGACGGTGTTGGAGGTTACAGGAAAGTAGGGGCTCTCACGATGGCGTCGGCTTACCTACCGCACGACGAAGGCACGGACGTCCCCTCTAAGGAAACAAGGATGATATCGCAATGGCCGAGCAAGGTAAGAAGAAATTAGTCGTAGGATGTGAAGTTAACGCCCATCATACTACTTGGGGTAGCTCTAACACTAATAGTAGGAGTGAGACTTTGTTCAGTTATGTCCTTAGTATATGTCCCTAGTAATATGTAATCGGAGTAATTCACCAACGTTTACCACTAGTAATAGAAGGGAAGTTTTAGACATAACACTTGCAAATGGTACTACAGGAATCTCATATTTGAGAGTATCTAACAAAGCATCACTTTCTGATCACTGTTGGATCCTCTTCGACTTGAATTTCCGTAGGCCGAACAGGACGGTCTTTCGAAACCCGCGGAAGGCGAATTTGCAGAGGTTTAATCTGTGTGTCTACAGCCAAAAAACTATATGTAAACATACACCCAACATACCCGGGTGTCCCATACATTTTTGTATGTAAACGGTCGTCGGAAGGAGTTGGTTGTGTTTCTGCCAATTGTGTATTAGAATTGTTTAAAGTGTTTTCTCTTGTTACAACATTGTTGTTGTTGTTGGATACAAAGACGCTTTTATTTTTCACTTAACTCATTTGAGAAAAAAATATTTCACGAAATAAGCATACATTTAGCTATTTATACATTATTTATTAATTTTTTATTTATTTCTCTATTTTTTTTTATAGTTCGCGCAGGTCCAAGAGTTATACTCTTATAATGTTTATCACACAACCTGAACGGAGTGTAGTGGTTTGAGTCGCAGATGTTCGTTCCCTTCTCTCCAGGGGTGGTTGTCCTAGATAGGATTTGAGAGAAACGACCGATTTTTCACGTTGGTTGTAGTTCTCAGCAACTGTTCCATGCACTTATGGTGTTACATTAAATATGCACACACAGAGTATGAATCTGAAGTGACCATATACTGCGAGTGTTATGCCGTCAACAGTATGTTTGATCACTTCTCATTCACAACAGATGTGTTGCATAGTGTATTTCCTCATATGAATTGTTATTTCCTGGCTAGGGAATGACTTTGAACTGCAGACCTCCCGCCCAGCACGGCCACCCTTTAGAGGTTTTTAAAGTAACTACATATTTATAGAAATAGATTAAAATTATATTATGGCTGATGGTCAATGGTTAACTCCCCGGCGATTGCAAGGACTTAGCTTTGAAGACAGAGAACAGTCAAGGATTAGAGGAATTTTTGAAAGTAAATGGTGAAGATGAGCAAGATACTTATGGAAGTGCAATGGCAGACGGAGCAACGGTGAATACAATAATGTGAATGTAGAAGATGCAGATGCCGAGGGATGCTGATCAGTTTGTGAGTAGATGTTGGTGGGGGTACACGCATCGGGAATTGCTTCTTCAATTAATTCATTTTTTTTTTATTAAACCCTAAGCGTGTTTTATACATTTTGTTTAGTTCAAACAGCGTAAAAAAAAAGTGCAGTGTATGTAATTCAAAAGTCGTTAGACACGAACTTAAAATACAGTGTAATAATTGCAAAGAACACTACCATGCTAAGTGCGCGAAATTGGAAAAGAGAGAAGTTGATTTCTTTGAGAAAAGTAGTAATGGCTATAAGTGTGATAGTTATGTCATTCAGCGTAGAAGATCAATTTTGGTAGATACGCCTATAAGCGAGTCGAATTACAAATTTTCTTCTAATAGTAATACTCATTCTCGTACTCCGACTAATTCCGACTGTGATAATATTAATGGTATTGCTAGCACATCGTCAGCAACCAAAGATTCAGCTCCGAAGTCTCATAACTACAACTATGTGAGTGAGCAAACAGTAACTTTAAAAAACTGTATAATGAGATCATTAAGCTGAAAGAAGTTAACAATGAAGCACTCGCGAAAATTAGATCTCTTGAAGACGGCAACAATGCTCTGTCATTAAAAATCAACGCTCTTGAGGCGAAGCTGAATTCACTAGAGCAAAAAGAGAGAGAATGTGCAGTTGATATTACTGGCATTCCGAATGTAAACAACAGAAATGTAAAAGAGAGAGTAAAAGCACTCTTATCAGCTAAGAAATCGATGCCAGCGAAATAGCTTCATGCTATGTCAAGAATGTTAAAGCGATTACCAAAAACAAATATGGTTCTTCCAATATCGTGTGTGTGAAATTTCCATCTCTTTTGCGTAAGAAATCATTGATGAGCAAGATGCGGGAGAACAGGAAAAAAATTACATCTAATGTTTTTGGTACTCCCAGTAACAATAACAACATCAGCAACAACAATGACGGCAGCAACAACAACGACGGCAGTAACAACAATACCTACAGTAGTGGCAAGACTTACATCAACGATTGTCTCACTGGCTACACAAGAACCTTATTGAGAATGGCAATTAAATACAAACGTGAAAATAAATGCAAGTTTGTTTGGGTAAGAAATTCAACGGTGCTCATTAGGAAAAGGGAAGGCGACCAAGTTATTAAAATTAGTAAAGCTGAGGATATTTCTAAACTTGAAAACTAATAATGAGTAATAATAACACAAATAATAACTCATTTATGAATCCTCTTGACGGCACTAATTGTAATAGCTTTTTGTCTTCAGTTTCTAATGATAATTTTAAGTGTTTTTGTATTGATCATCTATGCAACGAGCAATATTCAGGTTTTACAGTAATACATCAAAATATTCGTAGCTTGAGAGCCAATTTTGATACTTTTCTCGCTCATTTAGCATCTTTGGAACATCTACCTGATCTGATCTTTCTTTCCGAAATTTGTATTTTTGACGATGAGATTTCAAACTTTAAAATACCAAATTTTACGTTTGAGGCTAATTGTAACAACTCGTATTCAACTGGTGGTGTTGCAGTTTTTTATAGAAGTGATTTACTAAATTGCGTAATAACTCAATTTAGAATGGAAAGTGATGATATTATTAATGCAACTTGCGAAATTTCTGGCATTCGGTACATTTTTATTTGTATTTATAGACTGCATAGGTGTTCAGTAAAGGCCTTTCTGGACGAATTTACGGGTTTTTTGGAGCTACAAACGTGCAAGAATATTGTACTGCTAGGTGACTGTAATATTAATATCCTATCCGATTCAGCAGAAGTAGATTACTATTTGTCTATTTTGTCTTCGTTTGGCTTCGATTCTCTGTTATCTCAACCTACTCGCTTAGAGTCTTGCTTAGATCACATATTTATAAAGACTCATAGAAACAATAGTGTTGGTTATAAAACAGCAGCTTATGATTTGAAAATCACAGACCATAGCTTAACCAGCATTCAACTTAACTGCAGGTCGTATAGAAGAAAACAATCAGTGAACACAAAATACGCAAAAATTGATAATGCTGCTCTTAAATCGCATTTAAATTTTGAGTTTTGGAATGAAATTTATAACGCCGAGAATCCATCTATTGCTTTTGATCTCTTTTTAAAAAAAATGCAATTCCATATATCTAATCGCAGTCAGGAAATTTGCAATAAAAATAACAACTTAAATTGTCTTAAGCCATGGACTGCTCCACTGCTTAGAAAAAATTAGAAAGAAAAAACAAATATGTTTTAAAGTCAAAAAGCATCCTAACAATGTTAAACTGAAAAAATATTATGATAAACTGTGTTTAGAACTAAAAACTAAAATACCGCTTTGTAGAGATACTTATATTTATAATAAACTAGCTGCGAACTATGGTAACGCTAGAAGGGAATGGGGAGTTATTAATGAAATTTTAAACAGGTCTAACGCAAATGCGGATATTATTATAAACAAAAATAATACTCCTGTATCTGAACCTATAGAAGTTGCTAATTTATTTAATGACTGTTTTTCTAATCTGAGCTCTTTTCAGGACTGTTCAGAAGTCGACAATCAGAATGATTACACTTTAAAACATATGGGTTTTGTATCTGAAAGTTTTTGTTTTGAACAGTTTACTGCAATTGAAGTACAAAAAATCATACAGTCACTTAAAACTTCTAATTCTTCATCTTTTGATCAGATCTCCAGTAGGATTTTGAAAAAGATTTCTTATCAAATTTCAGATGTCCTATGTTATATATTTAATTCCTGCGGTCATTGTGGAATTTTTCCAGAATCACTAAAAACAGCAGTAGTAATACCACTACATAAAAAAGGTGACACCTCGGTTTTAAATAATTATCGCCCCATTTCGCCTCTCTCAGTTTTTTCGAAAGTTTTTGAAAGAGGTATGAAATCTAGAATTTTGTCATTCCTATAGAAAACAAGTTTTTTTTAGTGATATTCAATTTGGATTTAGAATTGGAAGGTCTACGTGTTTCGACGTAAGTGTGATTACGTGATTCCTAATAAAACTAAAAAGTTTCCAATGAAACACGCGGTTCTGTTTTTCCGTTTTTATTCTTTTATTCTTTTCGTTCTCATTACCTTCGAGGCTATGCGAGTACTGGCTCGTTTTACCAATTCAGATACAAGTCCTCGTTTAAGATTAACGGTAAAAACTATTTACATGTATATGGGTTGTGAAATGTTTCTTTTAAGTATAGGTAAGCTTTAATAGCGGGGAAAATTATATAACAGTGGACATAAAAAGTAATGTATTAGTATTTTACATTTAAATAGCCACAAGGATAAATAATAAAAAGTAAAAAAAAGTCTGATACGTAACATATCGGCCCCCTTGATGTATCTGCAAAAACAATACATCAACTTATTCTTCTATTGGAATTGGAGCCACCTTTTGTATCGCATGTCTAATGCTCCCGTTCTTCGTTTTCACCTCGATAACTCGTACGTAGCCATCTTTGTCAGGAAATGTTTTCGTTGTTCTTCCCAGCAGCCATTGCTTAGGTGGTAAGTTGCTGTACGGTCGTATGCCGCACAGATAAAATTGTTAGTATGAGGATTATTAAAACACCACTTTTGCACGTTATAATACGTCCTCTTTGTTGGACGGTTTATTTGATATTGAGTTTAATGGTACCAAGTGAAGAACTTGGTCAGCTGCTTGGCAGCTTTTTTATGTATACATGGTTGTGTGTGTACATAGCATGGAATTGAGTGGATTGGGTAGAAGACCCGATCCCTAGTGGCTCGATATAAACTAAATGTTGCTGCAACTTGCCTGCTGGCAACGTTGCAGATCGTTGAGCTTTCGCTAGGGCGGCCATGCTGGTTCGTGGCTGGGCTGGTCGACGGCCATGTTGAGTTGTGGATTGATGGATTATGGATTCCACAGTTGCCGATGACAGTTGTGAAGATGGTGTTTCGTGGTTCGTGGTTGATGTTATTTTGTGTGGTTTGTTTATTTTTGGTCCGTGAATTATGTTGTTATGTGCGTCGTGTAATGTGTAGTGTGATGTTGGTGCAATGTGTAATGTGTTTTTTAGTTGGTGTGGACTACATGGATGGAAGTGGGCATGTGCGTCCCATTAGTTTTTTGGGGGTTGATTCGCCATGCCACTGCCATCCATGTTTTCCCTGCTGCTCATCATCGGTGGGTGTTGTGTTATTGTTGTGCAGCAACATGCTCCGGGCCCCGGCTATGTGGCCGGGAGGAGGTGCAGACGGACGGGTTATTGGTCGTCTGGTGGAGTAGTGTGGGGTGGTTGTTGTTGTGTTGTGCTGTGTTCCGGGGTTGATTGTTGCTTGTTCCGTCGGATTAATATTTTGGTAAATTATATTTATTAAAGAAAGAAATGAAAAAATAAAAAAAAATGGATTCTATATTAGTAGATGTTCGATAATGACACTGAACATTGAGACCGAGACACAGGACACAACATTGATTTCAGAAAGACCATCATGGCGAGGGGTTCGGTGATGATGAACGAGGAAAAAAAAAACGCAAAAAAATGGTTCAAGCGCAATTGCCGGCTGTTCATTTTGATTTGGTTTTTTTTTTTTTAGCACCAGACGGGAATGGAATACAATTTTATGTTTGTGACGCGATAGGCAAGGGGGAGATTTTGGTGATCGGCCGCTTGAGGATTGTATTGGCGGTCTTTATAGTTACCACGCGCGTTAGACCGTCTGTACCCGGATGGATCTGTTGTACCCGAGCAAGGATCCACGATGCTGGTGGTAAATTGTCTTCTTTTACGATTACTAGGTCTCCGATGTTGATGTTTTGTTGTTCTGTTTTCCACTTAGGTCGTTGCTGCAATTGATGTATATATGTTGAACTCCACTGTTTCCAGAAGTCTTGGGTGAGTCGCTGTATGTATCTCCATTTGTTTTGTGTTTATGTTTTTATGTTGTTTGTTTCGGTTTCGTGAATTAGTGGGTGTTTGTGTTGCGCGTATTAATGTATGTTAGTTTGTTTGAAAAGTTATTTGCTATTGGTTATCCAAGGTGTGTTTGTGTAGCGTTGAGATGTGCCCCGCCTGATCAAATTGGAGAGAATGATGTAAGTCGATGAGGATTATCGGATGCTGTTGATTGCAGGTAAGTGATGCGTTTGTTCTTCGTTCTCCAACTCATACTGGGAATATATCGGTCTCGACTATGCTGATGATCTGATTCCTCGCCTCTTGGCGTTCCTCGCCGGTAAGGGGGTGAATGTCGAGAGATGGCCTTGGGTTGATTCATAGGTTTTAAAAATGTCGTCGCCCTATTGCTGTGGTGCGAATAAGTCTCCTTATTGATGGAGACCGGTGAATCAGTTCCATGTTGAGAGTTGTGTGATGCCATGCGATTTGAGTGATGGTTGCAGGTATATTGTTGTAGTATATTGTGTAAGCTTATATACCCTTTTCTTTTGTTTGTTTCTTCCCTTCTAGATTTGTTGCTCTTTGTTGATGTGGCATGAATCATTTGAGAAATTCGGGAACAAGTTGCTACTACATGTCGTTGCTGTTGGGTTCCATCGGATTCGTCTTTGTCCCTGGGTGGTTCCATGCACTTGTTGGTATGCGTTCCTGTGATGATCCACCCAAGTTCGGTTCTCTGAGCTACTGTGGCATTGTGCTTGCCCTTCACCAAACCTTCGAGGATGATGGAGGAGTATACGTCTGCCCCTAGAAGTAGATCAATTCTGCCTGGTGTGTGGAATGATGGGTCAGCTAAAGGTAAGTTAGCTAAGTGTTCCCAATTATAGTGTTGTATGTAGGCCGTTGGTAGTCTACTCGTTATATCGCGAAAGATGTGTGCTTTGACTTGCATGTGGAAAGTCGGGTTTGTGATTGAAAATAACGTCAGCTGAGTTTGATGCTGTGTAGTTCCCGTTGATGTTTGTCCTAATCCAGTTACGTTTGCTAATGTGCGTTGTTTCTTGAGCCTAAGTTGTTGGGTAACATGTTCTGTTATGAATGATGCTTCTGAACCTGGGTCGATTAAGGCTCGGAAGGTGTGGAGTAATCCGTCCGATGCGGCTATCTTCACCAGTGCAGTTGCTAATAGAATGTTTGCCTTCATCTGATTGAAGTGCGTAGCGTAAGTGTTCGTGATTGTCGAAGTATCTCTGAACGGATCTGCTTCGGGATTCAGATTTGATGTGTTTTGAATGAAATGATTTGTTGTGTTGGTTTGGGGTGTGTTTGGTCTCTGTTGTTGATATTGTTGATGTTGATAGCCTATGTGTTGGCTGTTTTGGGCTTGTGGATCTATATGTAGCAGAGTGTGATGTCTGAGACCACATTTAAGGCAAGTTGCTTTTCTGTTGCAGGATGATAAACGATGATCCTGTCCGAGACAGTTTATGCAGACGGAGTTCTCTCTCGCGACCTTGTTGCGAGTTCTGATGTCCATGTTGAGGAATTTTTTGCAAGAACGGAGGCTGTGTGCATCTCCGCAAAGTCGGCATCGAGTAGTATTGTATGGTTCCGGTTTGGTGTGGTAAGTGCCCGTTTTCCTAAATGTTGATTGTTGTTGCGATTGTACCCTTGATTTGTTATTTAACTCCTGTATGTTTTCTAAAGAAGTAAAGCGACCTTCGATGAAAGATAGGAATGATTTCAAATCTGGGAGAGACTTCGATGTTCCGAGCTTGTCTTCCCAAGCCATTTGAGTTTGATGGGGCAGTTTGTGTAATATAATGTAAATTAGTATGCTGTCCCAGGTGTCTATTCCTAACCCGAGATTGGACAGAGCGTGAATGCACTCGGTGCTGGTGTCATGCAATGCTTTCAGGGAGGAGGCGGACTCGTGGGTGAGATTGTTTTGTTCGATCAGCATACGAAGCTGGGTATTGACCAATTTTCTTTTATTCTCGAACCTATCTGTTAATATTTGCCAGGCCGATTTGTAATTCTTTGCGTCGATTGAAAGATGTTGGATCAACCGAGCGGCATCGTTGCTGACAAAACTTTTGAGAAATTGGAGTCTTTGGACGTCTGAGAGATCGGTGTTTTGATCAATCAGCGTCGAAAATAAGTTGTGGAATTCCGACCATTCCTCGTACTTTCCCGTAAAGGGTTGTATTTGTATTCGCGGAAGTCTGATGTCGGACCCTGCAGATCGAGTTTGATTTAGACGAGATGCTTCTAGAGAGTGACTGTCGATCTCTTCTATTTTGTCCAACGCATCTCTTAATAGGCCGAAAAAGGTAAAGTATGTGTCTTTAATTTTGAAATATATCTCATCGGCCAAATATTTTTCCCTTACAGGATCGGTTGAGGCACCGACGATCGAGGCGTGCTCCTTTTTCGCTCGTTTATATGCGTCTTCAACATCGGTTAACCGCGCAGTGACGTAACCCTTGGACTGGTGGGACGCTGGGTTCTTCTGATATTCCTCCAGATCCCGTTGCAGTTCAATTAAAAGTATTTCTTGGGTTTCCACGGATTTCGCCGTCTTTGACATTTTGTTTTGTTCTTTTTTTTTTCGATTTGTAGGGGGGGAACGAGAGAATATAAAAAACAGTAGTAAAAAGTCAAGGGTAAAACGAAAGGCGCGCGAATGATGAGGCCAACAAAGTTAAATGGAGTTTACACACACAGTCAGGGGGGGTTTCAACACGCACACGCATTCACACCGAAAAAAAAAGACGGAGGAAAATCTATATAATAATTTTAATTGTTTTTAATTAGTGTATGTATGTATGTATATTTTGTTAACGGGCCTTCTGCCCTTTGTTTCTAATGATGTCTGATTGCCCTAATTTGTGACCGTCACCGTTTGTTTTTTAGACAAACGGGTATCCGTGTCACGTACCGCACCGTATTGTTGATTAATGATAACGGGTCCTCTGCCCTTTGTCTATTTGTTGTATGGTCGTTCGGATTTAATATATCCGACCCGACTAAAATGGTAAAACAAAGAAATTGTCTCACGCACTCACACACGCACACGCACCAGAAAAAAAGGGGGTTCACACGCACAACCAAAATGTATATATGTATGTGTATATGGATTTTGTAAAAATATATTAGGATATTTAAAAAATGTAAAAAGGGTTTTAATAATGTATGTATATGTATATGTGAAATATGGATGTATGCAAATTTGTTAAAATTATATGTAAATATGTATACGTATGATGGAACTTAAGAATTTGATTTTCTCAGTTTTTTTCTTTCGTATGTATGAACGTATGTCTGTGAATATTGTAAGTTGTATGTAGTATATATGTATGTGATGTATGTAGCAAAATGTATATTCTGGCAAAAATTTTTTTTTTAATGATTTGCTTTTATTATTTTTTTTTTTTTACCAAGCACACACACTCGCGGAATATATTCTGCTTTTCGATTTAATTTGTATTCAAAAAATGTGAAAAAATAAAAGTATAGTGTAAAAAAAACAAAAAAAAGGAATATGTACTCCCTTTGTTCTTGTTTGTGGTTCTTTGTTCCTTGTTGATTCTTTGTTCTTGTTGTTTGTTTGATCGTTCTTTGTTTGAAGATCTTTGTTTGTTGAAGTTCTTTGTTCGTTGAAACTCTTTGTTCGTTGTTTGGTCTTTGTTTGTTGGAGTTCTTTGTTGTTGAAACTCTTTGTTCGTTGATCTTTGTTCTTTGTAGTTTTTGTGATGTTCTTTGTTCTTTGTAGTACTTAGTTGTTGTTTTTTTTGTTATTTGTTCTTTGTGGTTTTTGTTTGTTTTGTGGACTGTATATCTTATATATTTTTGTTGGCTCGAAGGACCAAATGTACGGTCGTATGCCGCACAGATAAAATTGTTAGTATGAGGATTATTAAAACACCACTTTTGCACGTTATAATACGTCCTCTTTGTTGGACGGTTTATTTGATATTGAGTTTAATGGTACCAAGTGAAGAACTTGGTCAGCTGCTTGGCAGCTTTTTTATGTATACATGGTTGTGTGTGTACATAGCATGGAATTGAGTGGATTGGGTAGAAGACCCGATCCCTAGTGGCTCGATATAAACTAAATGTTGCTGCAACTTGCCTGCTGGCAACGTTGCAGATCGTTGAGCTTTCGCTAGGGCGGCCATGCTGGTTCGTGGCTGGGCTGGTCGACGGCCATGTTGAGTTGTGGATTGATGGATTATGGATTCCACAGTTGCCGATGACAGTTGTGAAGATGGTGTTTCGTGGTTCGTGGTTGATGTTATTTTGTGTGGTTTGTTTATTTTTGGTCCGTGAATTATGTTGTTATGTGCGTCGTGTAATGTGTAGTGTGATGTTGGTGCAATGTGTAATGTGTTTTTTAGTTGGTGTGGACTACATGGATGGAAGTGGGCATGTGCGTCCCATTAGTTTTTTGGGGGTTGATTCGCCATGCCACTGCCATCCATGTTTTCCCTGCTGCTCATCATCGGTGGGTGTTGTGTTATTGTTGTGCAGCAACAGTTGCTTTCCACTACCAGAACTAGGTCACCTTCCTTTAGGTTACGTCGTTTCCTCGTCCACTTTGCTCTTTTCTGCAGTTCATGCAAATACTCGGATGACCGCCTTTTCCAAAAATGTTGTTGAATTGCAGTTAGCCGCCTCCAACGGTTCAATTGCGAGATCGGTTTATCTTCTGATATTCCAGCCAACGGTTCCCCTATTAAAAAATGTGATGGCGTTAGAACCTCTACATCAGATGAATCATTGGACATTGTCGTCAACGGTCTTGAGTTAAGTATCGCTTCAATTTCTGCTACCACAGTGCTGAGTTCCTCAAACGTAAGGAACGATTCGCCCAAGATGCGAGTCAAATGGTATTTGGCTGATTTGACTGCCGCTTCCCACAGCCCCCCAAAGTGCGGTGAACGTGGCGGAATGTGACGGAAATCGATGTTATGGGCTGCACAATATTTCGATAGTATGTTTTGCAGCTGTTGGACACAAAAAGCTTCACGCAGTTCCTTCAGCTCTCGTAGCGCACCCACAAAATTCGTTGCATTATCGCAAAACAGTTGAGTGCATAGGCCTCGACGAGCCACAAATCTCTTAAGGGCCGCAATAAACGCTTTTGCTGAGAGGTCAGAAACGACTTCCATGTGCACTGCTTTTGTCGCAAAGCATATGAAAACTGCAACATAGCTTTTGATAAGACGCATTCCTTTTTGTTTAAAAGTCGTCATAATTGGTCCACAAAAGTCGACGCCTGTTGAATTAAACGGCTTTGCAATGTTGACCCTTTCAGCAGGCAGATTTCCCATGACTTGTCGCTCCATGCGTGGTTGACATCTGAAACTACGCAAACATTTGGTAGTTACTGACCTCACCACTTTTCTGGCGTGCACAATCCAAAATCGTTGACGAAGAATTGCCATCAAAGCCTGAGACCAACATGCATATTGGTTTCATGCACATAGCGTACATAGCTCCGTACGAACTTGCTCTCAGCCGGTAACAATATTGGATGCTTAGTGTCGGGAGACAGGTTTGAATTTCTTAACCGACCCCCAACTCGTAAGATTTCGACATCGTAACATGTATCAATAAACACATTCAAACCCTTAATCCTGCTTGATGAGTTCAGCTCGTTTTCCTTCTTTAGAGCCTGATATTCTACGCTGAAGAAAAACTGTTGCAAGCAATATATGATTCGAATCGTCGCTTCGTCCAACATCGCCGCTGTTAGTGTGGGCAATTCACCGCAAGAACCCTTTACTCGCCGCACCAAGCGCAGAAAATATGCGACTCGCTTCCTGGTTCGTTCGAATTCACTTCGCCCTTCAAGCCATTCCACGAAGTAGTTCTGCTTAATATCAGCTGTTATCGCAGTGATCCTCTTGCGTCTTTCGTCTTTCACCTTTACTTGTCTATGGCGTTCTTTGTTTACTGGCCATTCACCGCAAGCTTTAGCCAGAAAGAATTTAGTAATTCCTCTAAATACATACCCCTTGATACGATATCGGCTGGATTTTGCCGTGATGGAATATAACGCCAGACCGCCGACTTGGTTGCTTCTTGTATTAAGGCTACCCTATTGGCTACGAAGGTTGTCCAATGTGACGGGTGAGCGCTCAGCCACTCGAGTACTATTTCGGAGTCACTCCACAGATAAACAGCATTTATTTGAATGGGCACGCTTGATTGCATTTTGAGCACCAATGTTGATAGTAACTGTGCGGCCATCAACTCCAGCCTGGGTAACGACTTTGTCTTGAGCGGTGCAACACTGGATTTTGCACTCCATAATCTTACTGTGACATTATTTTTATTGTCGATACAACGCACGTAGAGGCAACATCCATAAGCCCGTTCAGAAGCATCAGCAAAGCCATGCATTTCCACACGAATGCTCTTTCTGGGGCTTAATATGTATCGAGGAATCTTGACTTCCTTTATGGCTATCAACTTCTTTCGGAACTCAGCCCATTGTGTGTGAAGATGTAAAGGCAATGGCGCATCCCAAGGTAGCTTCATGATCCATAAGTCTTGGATAAATATTTTTGCTTTCACCACAACTGGATTAACCATAGAAAGATAACATACGTCGATTCGACGTGCGCAATTTTTAAAAAATCATTGTAATTCATTCGTATATGGCGCCACTGCGCTTCACTTATTTGCCAACTCGGTCACCTAAAAGAACTTGCAGAAGACACAGGTGCCGATTCGGTAAGTTTATTACAGTATATATAGATAGCCACTGAAAGAAAACCCTATTGTTATGCCTTGTTTAGGGCACACAAATATTTAAAAGACGAATACGTCGCAAAGTGTCGCAAAGTCCCTCGTCGGGCCAGTGATAAGTCGGGTTCCAGACTTCTGGCGTTACCGTCGGAGATCAGTCAGGAAACTCAGGATATTAATTAGATCAGGAAATTCCGTTAACGATTCACACCCACAGTAGATATATGGAAACAACAGTTCACACCCACAGTAGATATATGAAAACAACAGTTCAACAGTTCACACCCACAGTAGATATATGAAAACAACAGTTCAACAGTTCACACCCACAGTAGATATATGAAAACAACAGTTTATTACACCCACAGTAGATATATGAAAATAACAGTTTATTACATTCACAGTAGATATATGAAAATAACAGTTTATTACGTTCTTAGCGCTTACATCGATTTATTCTAATTCTACACTGACTCTGCACTGACTTCGCACTGACTCTACGAGCCGTTTTTCGTTCCAGTAATTTATATATTTTTCCTATACCTGTGCATGAATGAAACAAAAGAGAACAAAAAAAAAAAAGAATAAATGCGAAAACCATGCATTTTTGCTGACTAAATGTCTGGCACCTTTCCTGTTGTTCGATTAATTTTGCTACCTTTCCTGTTGTTCGATTAATTTTGCTGACTGCGTATATCTATGTACCTTTCCCGTTGTTCAAGTTGTTCAATTATTTTGCTGACTGCGTATATCTATGTACCTTTCCCGTTGTTCAAGTTGTTCAATTATTTAGCTGACTGCAGAACATTGGCTGACTGCATAACACGTCCCTCCTTAAGACAGATCTAAGGATATTTAATTCTTAGATTGGACTTCGGGGAATTCATCTCGATGGATTCTATGGATTGTGTTGGTGTTGTGGTCACGCTTAATGTTACTTCCGGTCTTATTCTGTTTCTTCTGTTGAAGCATTTGTTGAAAAACGTAATTTTTGTTCTACCTGATCCACAGCCCAATTTCCAGATTGTGAAGCCAATTGTGAATATAATTAGAATACCGAATGTGGACATCAGAGCACCTTGTGATCTTTCGGGTATCTCCTCCAATGCCTTCGCCCAGAAGTTCTTCTGATTCTGTATCTCTGTAGATAGGTCTTGCAGCTCATGAACGTCCTTCGCTGTTATTTTGGATAGTGGTTCTTGCTTAATGTTGATTTCATGAAGCTTAGCGTTTACGCAGCATTCTTCTAGCTCGCCGTATGAATGTTTATCCTTTAATTCGACTTCTACTCTAGGGACTGTTGTTTTTATTACCACGTCGTAAGTTTCGAAAGTGCAGACACCGTCAATCCGGATTATACCAGTACCTATTAGTTTCCCAAAATCTGTTTCATTCATACACTTACATTTATACATTGTTTCATCTGTTATAGTATACAAATATGAATTTTCTTTAATCTTATGAAATATTTCGACATGTGAGTTTATTGTTTTTGCCTTACAATTTTCGGCTTTATTTCACATAAAGAGATTTAGTTCGCAGTAGTCATTACTTATAGTACTTCTTAAAGGTTGAGGTTTACAAATATATATATTTTTATGAAAATTACAATCGTCTAAATTTTTCTTCAAGCTAAAGTCTTCTTTATTTTTATTAATCATTAAAACTGTATTCTTTACATCTAATATAACAATTCCATTTTCAACAACTTTAGGTATTGCAATTGTTTCATATAATTCAAATGTGTCTTGTCTTACTGAAGGGATTTGTATAATTACAATTATCTTTGAATTTTGTGTAAAGGCTTTGATTTCTATAGTTCTCAAGATCTCAGCATAATTTTCCATATTCGGTTCTATTGCAAATATATTTTTATTTTCTAATAATCGCAATTGAGCTAATAGTTCTACTGGTTCGATGATTCGAGGATGTATAATCCCTGCTTGGATGAATAAAAGGCTATCTACTATTTGTTCTACCTCCATTTCTAATTGAACTAATTGGTGATTGATTTTCCTCGATATTTCTTCAAAATATGATGCAACTAAGAGACTACGATCAACGTGTGTTTCCGCGCCTCGAACCTTATTGATTTCAGTAATTATTTCGTTTATTTTGTTAAGAGTAACATTAGTATTTTTAACATTTCCTAAAACCTGTCTATTGAGATGACTTAATACCCTAATATTTTCATCCATACCATCTTTAATACGTTGTTCATTTTCATTATTAATACTAATTGCCTTATGATAATATTCGGCGTCCTCGTTATCCATTACACCGAAGAGAACTTTAAATCCTGAGCCTATCATATTAATTAAGCCGCGTTTGGGTCTAAATGATTTTCCTACAATTCCAAAAATAATTCTTATTCGATTAGTAAGTTTCATTATTTCTCTTCTAGCTGATTCCTGAAATTCTTTACATCCTTTTTGCGATTCCAAACAGATACTATCAATTGAATTAAGAAGGTTTCGTACGTTCGAACTTGCATCTTCGAGGTCATTTATATTTAATCCTGTAATTAATGCTACCTTACTTTTAATTTCCTTAGCTTCTCCGATGTAGTTAAAGTATATGCCAGTGTTATTTTTCAATTCATTTATTTTCACGTTTATTTCCGCGGTGATCTGGGTGAAGAACATGACTCTGAAATGTAGGGTTTCACATGAGACTTGTTAAATTTCTGACGCTTATTGTTTAATTGTATTACTAAATGATTTTCGTTAACTTCCAAAACCTTGAACGGACCTTTATATTGACT
Organism: Eumerus sabulonum; assembly: GCA_951905685.1. Taxonomy (NCBI): domain Eukaryota; kingdom Metazoa; phylum Arthropoda; class Insecta; order Diptera; family Syrphidae; genus Eumerus; species Eumerus sabulonum. Next base: position 90,747,325 of record OX645060.1, read on the forward strand.
ATGTAATCTACCCTTCCTATCATTCTTAACTAATACTCTCTGACCAACTGTATAATCTATAGTTTTTCCTAACCGTTTGTCATACCTGGTTTTTGATTTTTCTCTGCTTGCTCTGGTATTAGCCCTTGCCTCTTCTTGTTTCTCTAGCAGTTTCGCTCTTAATTCATCCATATAATCAAACATTGACCTCTCATTATATGGATCTATACTACTAGGTTTGTTTACTTTAAATCCGAATACCAATTCGTAGGGAGTATATCCTGTAGTATTATGAATTGTGCTATTATAGCAAAATCCGGCATATGGCATTCGTTTATGCCAGTTTTTCAGTTGACCTAACTCTCGACCTGTTGCCTTTAAATACTCTTAAGTTCGACAATGTGCTCGTTCCACGCTACCATTAGCTTGCGGGTACGCTACACTTGTAGTAATATGCTTTATCCCCACGAGCTTGCACAACTCTTCAATCAAGCTGTTGCAGAATTCCGATCCATTGTCCGATAAAATGATTTTTGGCATCCCAAAATTTAATATCCATTCTTCCATTTATGCACATGCTACGGTTTGCATATCTTTTGACTTAAGTGGAACAAACTTAATAAATTTGGATAAATCGTCTTGGATGGTTAACCCGAACTTGAAGCCTTCGTTTGTTTCCTCAAAGGGGCCTACTATGTCGATCATAATCTTTTCTAAGGCTTTTTCAGATGATGTCACGATCTTCATAGGGTTTCTAGTTGGTGCTCGATTTACCTTTTCGGTCTGACATTGAGGGCAATTCCTGACAAAATTCTCAATCTGTTTTTGCATGCCTTTCCACTTAAATTTACTTTTTACCTTTGCATATGTTGCCTTCTGTCCAGTATGACCTCCTAATAAACCTTCGTGATATTCTTTGATTATATCCATTCTTTTATCTGGGTCATTTACTACTTCTTTGCGATCTGATTCCTCTTTCCTTGAGTTAGATATTGAGTCATAGCTGATTTCAGATAAGTTGTCTGGTTGATCTTCATCCAATGATCCTCAGTGTTATCATCTAGTTCATTTTCGTCATTACCATTATTCGTGTCTATATTCGCTGGAAATCCTTCTTCTTCTAATAATTCCATTAAGTCATTCCAGGTTTCCTCTTTTTCCTTTTCCGTGATCCTTACATTTCTGCTAAGTTCATCGGCCACGACGTTGTCTTTTCCTTTCTTGTATACAATGACGTAGTCAAACTCTTCCAGTTTGAGTCGCCATCTAACAAGACGACTTCCTGGATCTTTAACTTTAAACAACCAAGTTAATGGTCTGTGGTCTGTCTGGATGATACATTTTTTTCCATAAATATATGGCCTGAATTGCTTGGTTGCCCAAACGATAGCCAGGCATTCTTTTTCTGTAGTACTGTATTTCGTTTCCGCTTTATTTAATGTGCGACTAGCGAAATGGATGGGCAAATCTTTACCATTATATTCTTGACTCAGTACCGCACCTATTCCGCGATTTGATGCGTCTGTTGTTATGACGAATGTTTTATCAAAATCCGGATACTGTAGCACTGGGTAAGTGGTGATCAGATTCTTAAGTTTTTCAAAAGCTTTTTGCTGGTCACTAGCCCAGGTAAAATCAACATCCTTTTTTAGTAACCTGTTTAGTGGTTCTGCAATTTGGCTAAAATTTTTGATAAACTTCCGATAATATCCGATCATTCCAAGGAATGATCGTATGCCCTTGACATTTTTAGGTGATTCCATTTTATTGATACTCTCTATTTTTGACGGGTCGGGTTTAACACCCTCATTTGTTATTATATGTCCCAAATAAGATACTTCTTTTCGTAAAAATTCGCACTTATTTGGCTGCAATTTCAGATTTGCTTTACGAAGTTGTTCGAACACTTCAATTAGTTTTTCGTTGTGTTCTTTGAGGTTTTGTCCAAAAATGACGATGTCATCTAGATAGACGAAACACTTTATTCCTTGTAAGCCTGATAAAACCGTATTCTTCAATCTTTGAAAGCATGCAGGTGCATTTTTAAGTCCAAATGGCATTCTGGTGTATTCAAAATGACCATAGGGAGTACTAAATGCAGTTCTTTCAATATCCTCCTCCTCGACTGGGATTTGGTGAAAGCCAGACGTTAAGTCTAATGTCGAGAAATATTCTGCTTTCCCCAATTGATCGAGTATCTCGGTTATGTTGGGCAATGGGTAATTGTCCGATACAGTTATATCGTTCAACTTACGGTAATCTATTACCATACGCCACTTCTTCTTTTTGCTGGCGTCGGACTTCTTGGGGACAATCCAAAGCGGAGAGCTCCAAGGTGAACAACTGTTTCGGATAATCCCATCTTCTTTTAATTTGTTCACTTGACTACGAACCTCTTCATCGTGAACCTTGGGATATCTATAGGTTTTCGTGAAGATGGGTGCAGCATCTTTTTCTGTCCTAATCTTGTGTCTAATTACATTTGTTTTAGAAAGCTTTTCGTCATCAATGCTAAAAATGTCACTATAAATTTTTACAATATCTATTAAACTATCTTTTTCCTCTGCGGTTAAATGTTCTGTTCGAATATTGCCTGATACTACTTGAGATCTACTCGTATTTTTTACAATCTCATAATCATTCAGATTATTTCCTTTTACCTCTACATCTTTTAAATCAAACGAATTGTCTGTTGTATTTACTACAGAAACTAAACAGTTGCCGTTATTATTTCGTGTAATACAATTTGGAATAATGATACCACCGGTAATCTCCTGTTGCGGTATTACAACTTCCTCGTTCAAAGTCTTATCCACTTTTACAATCCTAAAAACTTCAGACCTTTCTTTTACTATAGTTTCTTCACTCCTATATCTTAATGGTATCGCACCAAGTTTACCACTAATAACGTTTTTTTTCATAATTTATTGAAAATCCACCTTCTCTTAGGAAGTGATTTCCTATTAACCCATCGTAATGCGGCAACAGATTATTTCCAATAGCTTGGAAACAAATATTTGCAGGTATCAGTTTTCCAGCTAGGGGAATAAACTCGATATTTGCTTCTACTTGTCCCAAACTCTCACATTTCTGACCGCCTATTCCACTAAACTTTATTTTTTTTTCTACATTTACATCTTCTTCGTAAACACTATTCGCTTTGATAAGGGACACTTCTGCACCGGTGTCCAATATTAATTTCTTTACTTCACCATTGATTTTAATAAGTACATATGGACTTTCAAAACTATCCAAGGGATTAACCTGCAAAGATGACTCATCCCTCACACAGCCTACTGAAACATGTCTTTGTTTAAACGCATTATTATTTGACTTACTGGTAACTGTTCTATTTTCATCTCCCGTTTTTTTCTGATTAAAATCAGTTCTCTTAGGAGATTTACAGAATTTAGCGATGTGACCAGGCTTGCCGCAATTATAACAAAGCCTTTCCTGAAAATTTATCCTAGCCAAGTTCTTTGTAGTATAATCCTTTTGGATGTTCGTTTTGAAAAGATTAATACGCTGCTCTTCTTCACACGCGTACTTGCTAGCTTTTGATAGAGTTTTAGGCCGTTGTGTAATTACGTAAGTGGAGAGTCGTTCGCGTAACCCATTAATGAAAACAGTTAGTGTTTCATTCTGGATATATTCGATTTGACCAGCTTTATGTTCTACTTTAACATCGGAAAGTTTTGACTGCAGAAGACGCCTTTGAAGCGTTTCGACCCGTTGTAAATAATGCACTACAGATTCGTCTTTATTTTGTTTAATGGAAATTAACTCACGATGCAACTGGAGAGCGCTATGAGGCTCTCGAAAGATTGCTGTCAGTTCCCTTTTTAAGGATTCCCAATTATCTATTTCCCTATTCATCAAAATCGTCGATGCATTCCCACGGATTTTAGTTTTGATAAAACTAAATAGAATATTTCTCTGCGCTTCGATGCCAATTCGATGGCATCGTTGCAGGAGTCAATGAAGTTGAAAACTTCTTCACTGGTACCATTGAAGGTAGGAATAAATGATGTAAGGACGCTTATTGGAACCTCGGCCATCTCAACTGAATGTTCCCTAAAACTATTATCTGAACTATTCTCAATGCGATTGTCAGTACCCGTGTAAGTTTCGTTATCTGAACTATCTACTAGCGATTCTTCACTATTGGAACCGTTTTTATTTAGAGCGTTAATTGAATCCCGAAATCTTGAGAACATGAATGCTTATTATTTTTCACTTAAAAATTTTTTTTTTTTATACACATTTGAGCGTATGTGACACAGTCACTATTACATTAATAATAAAAATTTAAGTTACTTACAATAAAATTAGCACTCTCATCCTGGAATATTCCTGTTACGACTTTGCAGTATCCCACCGCTGCCACCAAGAATTTGTGTTATGCCTTGTTTAGGGCACACAAATATCTAAAAGACGAATACGTCGCAAAGTGTCGCAAAGTCCCTCGTCGGGCCAGTGATAAGTCGGGTTCCAGACTTCTGGCGTTACCGTCGGAGATCAGTCAGGAAACTCAGGATATTAATTAGATCAGGAAATTCCGTTAACGATTCACACCCACAGTAGATATATGGAAACAACAGTTCACACCCACAGTAGATATATGAAAACAACAGTTCAACAGTTCACACCCACAGTAGATATATGAAAACAACAGTTCAACAGTTCACACCCACAGTAGATATATGAAAACAACAGTTTATTACACCCACAGTAGATATATGAAAAAAACAGTTTATTACATTCACAGTAGATATATGAAAATAACAGTTTATTACGTTCTTAGCGCTTACATCGATTTATTCTAATTCTACACTGACTCTGCACTGACTTCGCACTGACTCTACGAGCCGTTTTTCGTTCCAGTAATTTATATATTTTTCCTATACCTGTGCATGAATGAAACAAAAGAGAACAAAAAAAAAAGAATAAATGCGAAAACCATGCATTTTTGCTGACTAAATGTCTGGCACCTTTCCTGTTGTTCGATTAATTTTGCTACCTTTCCTGTTGTTCGATTAATTTTGCTGACTGCGTATATCTATGTACCTTTCCCGTTGTTCAAGTTGTTCAATTATTTTGCTGACTGCGTATATCTATGTACCTTTCCCGTTGTTCAAGTTGTTCAATTATTTTGCTGACTGCAGAACATTGGCTGACTGCATAACACTATACGCCGAAGTGACGTAGGTTATCTTTGGCGTCACTTCTTGTTATGAAAAAATAATGTGTTTGATTAATTTGTGTTTGAAGGTATAGTTACGTATAGTTACGTCATTAACATACGCAACATCCCTCAATCAACCACACAACATCCCTTACGGATATAGCACACGAGGATCGATAAGAGCATTAACAATGCTCTTACCCAAATTGCACCATGGCATTATCGCGAACCATCATTCAGTCCAGTGATGATGCACTGCATCAAGGATCGACTGTTTACTCAAGTGCCACTTTGTTCAGCACAAAACATCTGAGTAAACAATGAACGGTATCTCTAAGAACCCAACCTCGTATTCCGGGAACAGGTATGTTGCTGCCATGAGTAGAGAACGATTTGACTTTTTGATAAGGTGCTTGCGTATGGATGACAAAACTTTGCGACCACAACTTAGAGCTGTAGATACATTTGTCCCAATTAGACATATATGGGAAATCTTCATAGGCCACTGTCGATCTAATTACATCCCGGGAGCGTATGTGACAAAAGACGAACAGCTTTTAGGCTTCCGAGGCCGACGTCCCTTTCGCATGTACATGCCCAACAAACCTAATAGGTACGGCATAAAAATAGTAATGACATGTGACAGTGCAACCAAATATATGATTGATGCAATTCCGTATCTAGGAAAATGTACCCAAACACAAGGATTGCCTCTCGGAGAGTTTTATGTAAAGGAACTTACAAAATACATTCATGGGAGCAATAGAAATGTGACCTGTGATAACTGGTTCACATCAGTTCCCTTAGCAAAAAACTTGCTAAGGCAGCCATATAGTTTGACATTAGTTGGTACAATAAGGTCTAATAAGCGCGAAATACCGGAAGAACTAAAAAATACGCGTTCCAGACGTGCCGGAACACCCATGTTTTGCTATGATGGGCCCTTGACTTTAGTTTCCTACAAGCCAAAACCAAACAAAATGGTCTTTCTCCTGTCATCATGCGACGAAAATGGTACGCTTCATCCAACCACATCAAAGCCAAATATGATCCACTTCTATAATGAAACCAAAGGCGGAGTGGATACGTTCGATCAAATGTGTTCCTCGATGTCATGCAGCCGTAAAACAAACCGATGGCCCATGGCAATGTTTTATGGCATCTTGAATATGGCCTTTATAAACGCATACAGTGGCTCCAAAATCTATTCGCTCACCCACTTACCCCACGGAAAAGATGTTGTAAAATAAAAACGAATAGGGCTACAAAGCTTAGGCTTATATATTTATTCATTTTACATAAAAAGACTTCAGAAAACAAAAAAGAAAAATAAAATATCATGTTGCTTAACAAAATAAATTAAAAAAGTATTCACGAGCTTCGTATTTTAATGTCCAAAAAGGATTCGCTCAGTCAATGAACACTGCACTTTACATCGAGCTAGCGGGATATCGTTTAGAAAAAAATGCAACAAATGCTAGCGGATCAATATATGTCACAGAAAAAAAAACGAAGGAAGGTTTAATTTTGCAGTTTTCGCGATCAGTGGTAAATTTTCTCAAAATGGGTCGAAAGGGAAAAGAAACATCTGTTGAAGTGCGAAAAATTATTTTAAACATGCGTGAATCTGGTGAATCGATTAGATCTATTGGTAAAAGTGTTAATCGGTCATATTCTACCGTAAAAGGTATAATCGACAGATATTTCGGCGAAAACAATGTGTTCAGTGCGCCGCGATCTGGTCGACCATGCATTTTAACGGACAGAGAAAAGCGTGCGGTGATTAAAAAAGTGAGACTAAATCCGAAAAAAAAGTGCTACACAAATTCACGCAGAAATACAAGATGAATTTGGAGTCCAGTTATGTGTGAATACAATAAGAAATGTATTGTATGATGTCGGTTATCATGGTGGAGTGGCTAGAAAAAAGCCATACATTAGCAGCATCAACAAAAAGAAAAGATTTTCCTTCGCAAAGAGCCATGAGAATAAACCAAAGGAGTTTTGGAACAAGCTTATATTTACCGATGAGAGTAAATATAATATTTGTGGATCAGATGGCAGGTCTTTGGTGTGGAGAAAAAAAAAATAGCGAACTGGAGGAAAAACATCTTAAGTTGACATTTAAGCATGGGGGTGGTTCTGTCCAAGTATGGGGTTGTATGAGTGACAAAAGTGTTGATAGTTTGCACTTCATTGATGGTATAATGGATCACAAACAATACATAGACATTCTAAGAACGCATCTCCGACACAGTGCAAATAAAATGGGTCTTTATAACGACTACATTTTTAGTCAAGACAATGACCCCAAGCATACAGCCTGGAAAACTAAAATGTGGCTGCTTTACAACACCCCAAAGTATATTCAAACTCCACCACAATCCCCGGATATCAATCCTATTGAAAATGTGTGGAATATATTAGAGCTGAACATACGAAAACACACTATCCGCAATAAGTCTGATTTGAAAGCGGCTTTAATAGCAGAGTGGGACAAAATTACGCCTGACATAACTGAAAAGCTGGTTAACTCCATGCCAACAAGATTAAAACACATTATTAAAAGTAAGGGTGGACCAACAAAATATTAGTGACAGAAAAATTGAGTTAATTTTAATGAGCGAATACTTTTTGGACATTAAAATACGAAGCTCGTGAATACTTTTTTAATTTATTTTGTTAAGCAACATGATATTTTATTTTTCTTTTTTGTTTTCTGAAGTCTTTTTATGTAAAATGAATAAATGTATAAGCCTAAGTTTTGTATCCCTATTCGTTTTTATCTTACAACATCTTTTCCGTCGGATAAGTGGGTGAGCGAATAGATTTTGGAGCCACTGTATGTTATTTATTGTGACAACATTGTACATAAACAAGAAAAACCGCTAAGTCGTCGCAATTTTATGAAGCAACTTAGCAACAGCTTGATAACTCCATGGGCGATGAAAAGGCTAGAACTGCCTACTTTGCCGTCAAATATAAAGACCAAAATTAACGATCTTTTACCAAAACGAAATTCTCCTGTTTCTTCACAAGATGAAGGTGTACCTGAACCGAAGAAAAGAAAATATTGTGCCTTTTGTCCATCAAGTATTAAAAGAATGACAAAGTCAATGTGCGGCAAATGCAAAAATCCTATTTGTGGAGAGCACAAGACGCTAGCTTGCCCCAACTGCCTTGAAGACCAAGATGAATATCTTTTCTTTTTATACCTACGTTCCTAATATTACTAGGAAGACTTAAAGTGAATTTATTATAGTTTGAAGTATTAATTTATGACTGAAGATGTGATCCTATTTTTAAGCTTTTTTTAAAGAAGAAAATATTTATTTTTGTATTTTTTTATGTTTTTGGCTAATAAAATATAAACTAAACTTGTGTTTTTTTTATTTATCCATAAAACAACGATGTTTGTAGTAATACCAAACCATTTGCCCTAATATGTTATATACGTACCTATAATATTGATTATTCAAACACATACACGTCGTATCGACGTATGATTGTCTTTAACGTAACTTTATATAAGGTTATCTTTCTAGGGTTAACCAGTCCAAGAGGATCAAACAATGATGATATTTCTGCTAGCACAATCCTTTTCGTAATGGATCTATCATTCGGCAATGGATACTCTTCTTTGTTGTCTTCAGCCAACTTTTTAAGGCATCGTGTCGCGAGGTATGGAGCAGCGGTTGTGCCATAGGTGACTGTGAGGAGGCGATACGTTTTTAACCTTTGCTGACTCGACTCTCGCCACACAATGGCTTGGTACTTTGTATCCTCATCAGCAACCCATGCTTGTCGGTACATTTTCGTTACGACGGCGGTAAGAGCAAACTTGTAGCTTCGAAAACGTAAGACAATCGCCAGTAAATCATCCTGCACTATCGGCCCTTTCAGCATTACATCATTTAGGGACAAGCCAGAGCTAGTTTTACAGCTACAATCGAATACAACACGGAGCTTCGTGCTTGTGGACTCAGGTCGTAACAAATATTGATGAGGAGAAAAGTATTTCAAGCCACCTACCTGTGCTGATTCATCCATAAAATTCGCATATGCTTTTTGTAACGCTGTGTTCTTACCGAGTCGTCTTTCTAAGGCCAAGAAGCGCCGCTCCGCAGTTTGAAAGGAATCTCCCAACTGTTTCACACTGTCCATGAATGGAATTTTTACAATAAATCTGCCAACTCCGTCTCTACGCACACTTCGCAGAAAAATACGTTAGGAAATTTGTTTTCATAGGGATTTTCTCAGTTTCCCAAAACTGCTCTACCAATGTGTTAAGCTCCCTATCTTGAACTTCTTTGGGTGTCACAACAGTTGTCATATTTAGAGCGCGTATTCTATCCCCTTCACACTTCTTGGCACCACCAGATACCACGCAGCCCAGCAAGGTCTTCTGAAGTCGCGGCAATCCACAATTGAGTTTAATTTGGCCAGTAGACAACAGATCCAGGAATATTTCTGCACCCAATAATAAATCTATGCGAGAAGGTATATTGAAATTCGGATCAGCCATCTTGATGTCTTTTGGTATTCCCCATCTAGAGATATCCACAAACTGATCGTGTTTTCTCCCAGTGATTTTTGGCAAAACATAAAATTCTAGCAACATCTCGTAATCGCTGGTTCTTGAACCAGAATATTTTCCTTCGAATTTTGGCAATTTGATTTCCCGTCTTAAACGCGATGTGGAGGGTGGTAATGCTGGTGCTTCCATCATACTAACATTCGACACAGAAGTTCTTTGTTTAGGCATCCATTTGAGAATATTTGACTTCGCACTGATGTATGATTCTTCGATTTCTCCGAAAAGTGTAGCATTTGTCGCTTTCTCCACTTCCAGGCAAATCTTATCAATGCCCGCTTGAACGGCAAGAATCTGTTTGAAATATGACTCCAGGATTCCAAGCCTACACTCTAACTCTTCTGGTGGTAGTGTCGATCCTTTGTTCGCAATCAAATTTCGGATCCGCGTGATATTGCCCTTTGTTGAAGTCCTTAGTGACTTTAATTCCACCAACCGTTGATTTGACTTTGCATTATTTTCTTCCGTATCGAGCATTTCTTTTTCATCGTCTGAGGTCATGTTTGGTTACCTTTTTTTTCACTCACTGATGACAGTATATGAAAAGCTCTGTTTGACGATTACGAATGCGTAGTGTTCTTGTGAGGGTTGTTTCAATTCAGATGTGCTGACAAGAGTGTACCTATGTACAAAAGGTCTGTTTGACGATTACGAATGCGTAGCGTTCTTGTGAGGGTTGTTTCAATTCAGACGTGCTGGCAAGAGTGTACCTATGTACAAAAGCTCTGTTGGACGATTACGAATGCGTAGCGTTCTTGTGAGGGTTGTTTCAATTCAGACGTGCTGACAAGAGTGTACCTATGTACAAAGCTCGTTTTTACGCATTAACACACTCACAATTGTTCGATGCACGCGAAATAACTGTCGACCGAAGTATGTGGAATATTCCAGGACTTTTCCCTTTTTTTTTATTTTTTTTTTTCACTAAATTTCACGTTTTAACCCGCGAACTTCACACAATCTTACTCGCGACGATACTCCGCTTAGCCTTTTCGGATTCGATTTTTCACCTTTTACTTCCAATGAAGCGTTCGCACCACAATTACACGTCTGGGACCAATGTCCCGGGTTTCGACGTAAGTGTGATTACGTCGGCGGCGATTAGGTGATTCCTAATAAAACTAAAAAGTTTCCAATGAAACACGCGGTTCTGTTTTTCCGTTTTTATTCTTTTATTCTATTCGTTCTCATTACCTTCGAGGCTAAGCGAGTACTGGCTCGTTTTACTAATTCAGATACAAGTCCTCGTCTTAGATTAACGGTAAAAACAATTTACATGTATATGGGTTGGGAAATGTTTCTTTTAAGTAAAGGTAAGCTTTAATAGCGGGGAAAATTATATAACAGTGGACATAAAAAGTAATGTATTAGTATTTTACATTTAAATAGCCACAAGGATAAATAATAAGAAGTAAAAATTCAAAGTTTGATACGTAACACTACGGAAAATGCGTTATTAAAATTAACCGTTGAAATTTATAATAGTCTAAACGTATCCGAAATTCCCGCTAGTCTTTTCATAGACATCACTAAAGCTTTTGATATGGTGAACCATACTTTGTTGTTAAATAAACTTTACAACGCTGGTTTCAGAGGATTTATATATGACTGGTTCGACTCATATTTAAAAAATCGTAAGCAAATGGTAAAAATCAAAAAAATTTTCAGTTCACAGCGTTTGGTCAATATAGGTGTTCCGCAAGGATCAGTGTTGGGTCCTATCCTGTTCTTAATATATGTGAACTCCCTTTTTATTTAACCATTTAAAGGAAAAATGACGGCATTTGCCGATGATACCGCTCTTTCCTACTCTAACAAGAGTTATTTTAGCCTTTTCTTGGATGTTAATTATGATTTAGATATATTGCGTAGATGGTTCAATCAGCACAGATTGGTAATCAGTAATAAAACTAAATTTATGCCTTTTAATATCAAAGGCTCAACTTGTGTTGACTTTCCTCTACATTACCATTCACCCACCTGCTTGAAATTTCGCCTAAACCACATTGATTCTTTTACCTTTAACAGTAATGCATGCTGCAGTAACACCTGCTTTAAAATTGATCGCGTCGACAATTTTAAATATCTAGGTATTTTACTGGATCATAGGCTCAGCTGGAAAGACCATACTCTCTACCTAAAGCAATATTTAAATAGATTCATAAGGCAATTTTATCATCTCAGTCTCTACTGTAGTCTGCCTGTCTTAAAAATGGTCTATAATGGACTATTGAAATCAAAGTTACAGTACGGATTAGCTTGTTGGGGTGGTACTTATTTTGTCAACTTAGAGGGTTTACTTAAAAAACAAAAGCACGCTATCAGAATTATGTGTAAAGTGAATCGTAGTACTCCTAGTTTTGTGCTATTCGAAAGGCTTGAAATTCTCCCATTAAGGCATCTTTATTGCTATAAAGTTTTGAAAATATTTCTTGAAAACTCTGGGTATTATACCGCCAGATTTCACGAAAATTTAAACTTAGGAGTCAACACCAGGAATTTCGTAACTGTACCTAGGATATACAAAACTAATTTCTCACGGTTTTATTTTATTACTGCGCCTCGTTTGTTCAATAAACTCCCTATGAACCTAAGATGCGAGAGAGTGAAAACCGTATTTTTAAATAATATTAAAAAATGGCTCCTCTCTTTTAATCATTGTAATTTTGATTTTATTTTCAATCCAATCAATAACTGAATTCATCATGCATTGCCTAATCGTTAATATTATGTTGCTTAATTGTTTATATCATGTTTGCTTTTTTTTTTATTTATAATATTTAACTTTGTACTGAACCCCCCCATCAATAGTTTTATTCTGTTTTATCACTTAAATTTGTAATGATAGATACATTCGTCACTTGTCCTGGATGGACAACAGATTGTGTCACACCATTTCATTCAAAGCTTAAAAAAATATGAATTGTAGTAATGTATAACTACCCATGATTTCCCTGAACTGAAAAAAAAGATTGCAGTTGCCAGAATATGATCCTGCTAGTGAGACTGATTCGGACCAAGAATTGGAAGTAGCTCCAATTAAATCTTCTACAAATAATTATACAGCTAGAGATGGTACAATTTGGTCAGACCAACCACCACAACCTCGCCGATTTTTATCGCATAATATTCTAAGAAGTTCGAACACTGGACCAGCACGTAGAACAAAAGATCTTAGCATTATGTGTACAAACATTCAAAATGTTGATGTCAACTGAAATATATGATATAATAATTCGCGAAACCAATAGAAAACCATGAGGAAAACCAAAGACCACTTCGTATATGGAAACTTATGACTACAACTGAATTGGACGCTTATCTGGGCATACTGGAAAACTAACTAGCATCCGCCCCCACCTGATTATCTACCTTGACGTGGTGTGGCGGCTTCCCACAAAAGGATAATCGACCCCGTCATTCCCTTTCACCAACCCAAATCCCATCCCATTCCAGAAAAAGCCAAAGAGTCGGTCGCCTGCGCTACAGGAATCCTGGCCCAGGATACAGAAAAAGCCAAGAGGCCCAGATCGTCCCACGAGGAAACAAAGCGGGAGGCTAAGAAGGCTAGGCTGGGAGCACCGGCCAAGCTATTAAAGCCATTCGGTGACGTTGCGAGGGAGTGCCTGACGGTCGCAATCACTGATGATAGTCGATCAAGCACTCTCGGCAAACTTCTTAAAAATCGCTAGGAAGAACCCTGGACCACCGCCCGACGACGCTGGATGGTACCAAGGTAGGGTCAAACTGCTAAGCTGTGCCGACGAAAGATCCGTTGATCTTCTGAAGGCTACAGTTGCCGAAATAGAGGAAATATGGGAGGGACCTAAGCTCAAGGTCGTAACTAAGGACAAGATCCCGGAATGACCGCGAGCATGATGCTGGCTCCCGCTGGTACCAGACAACCCCCTCGAAATAGTTGAAACAATCAACTACTGTAACCCCAATCTCCTAATAAGAGATTGGAGAGTCGCGAAGCTGGATGAACCAAAAGGCCGATCAAGACTGAACTGTGAAGCCGTGGAACATCCGGCCCCCCTCTGGATGAGGAAGTGCCACCATCCGGCAACGAAGACACGGCTAACACCAAGGTCAAGAGTGAAAGCTCGACGGAGCAGGAACCCCCAATCCCCTTGGAGAGCAAGGGCCCTGCGACGGTAGAAGCTGTAGCCCTAGCAACATCCCTGGTTAATAAAGACCAGGAGTCATTGCTCGACTCCGGCAGCGAGGATTATTCAACTAACTCGCCAATGGAAGACGATCTTTTAGACTTGGATCTGGAAGGCCTCAACATCACCGTAGTGGATGCTAATAGAATTGATAGCAGCTATGATGCTGAGATTAATTCAGATTAACCTCCATCACTCGAAAGCGGCAGCCGCAAATCTTTTCAGGCTGGCTAAAGGAGGAAGACGACATAGCCTTAATCCAAGAACCTTGGGTACAGGAACACATCGTTCGTGGATTAAGAACATCAGCCTACAACTTATTTACACCGCAAAAAGAAGGTAAGCCCCGTACTTTTATACTTGCAATGAAATCTCTAAACGCTTACCTTCTTCAAAATTACAGCTGCCCTGACAGTACAGTGAATGCAGTTCAATCATCCGGGGATAAGCTATGGATAGCATCTATTTGTATGGGGCAGGAAGAGTCCATTCCATCGGACGAGATTAGCAAACTTGTCAGGGACTCGTCAGGACATCAAGCTGGGCTCCTTATCGGTGGAAATTACAGATGCCTACAGATTGAGGAAAATACTCTCGAAAAATCCACAATGTCAGAGTTGCCTCATAGCAAAAGGAGTTTGGATAGCGCCTGAGGATGAAACTCTAAATCTTGTCCTCAACACGCACTTCCCAGGCTGCTCTGAATCGCAAGACTAGGGTGCATTCGCGAGGAACTCACCTCCGCGATAGAGGAGAGAGAAAGTATGATCATATTATCTCTAGAGAAAAATTTATGTGGGCGTTATAAAGCTTCAAGCCCTATAAATCACCAGGTCTGGACGAAATTTACCCTATCGAACTCACACAAACTATGGAATGGACTATACCATAGCTAGGAATTATGTTTAAAGGATGCCTAGCTTGGAGTCACATTCCAGAAAAGTGGAAGTGCGTAAAGGTATTTTTCATCCCCAAGGCCGGCAGGAACTTTCACACTTCGCCCAAGGATCTATGGCCTATCTGTCTATCATCCTTTGCACTAAAAACTTCTTAAATGCTGATAGACTTATACATACGCCACAGCTTTTATCCTTCTCTAATCTCGAAGGTACAGCACGCCTACTGTAAGGGTAGATCTGTCGAAACAGCCTTGCATACACTAGTGAGAAAAATCGAAAGATCAATCCATCTGAAAGAATATAGCTTAACAGCTTTCCTAGACATAGAGGGCGCCTTTAACAACGTCACTCCGAAAGCAGCAATAGAAGGGCTAGAAAAGCTAAAGTTGGAGAGGACTCTGATAGAGCTGATCAGCGAGTTACTATTAACGCGCAAAATTCACTCCAAATGGGGAAGCCAAGCAACCAGAAGAGTGGTTACCAGGGGAACCCCACAAGGAGGGGTCTTCTTACCTCTTCTCTTGAATGTAGTTGTAAACGAACTACTAATCAAAGTGGAGAAAGAAGGCCAGGACGTTATTGCCTACGCTGATGACGTTGCCATTTCAATCTCAGGTAAATACCTATTCACACTGAATGACCGTATGCAAACGGCATTCTCAATTCTTTGCAAATGGGCGCATAGCTATGGGCTCAGGGTAATTCCCTAGACAACGGAACTCGTTTTATTCACCAAAAAGCACAAAATTCCGGAACACTGCCAATCACTTTGCTTGGTACCAGGTTACCTTCTCAATTCTGGGAAGGCTACGAACCTACCTACCTACCCACCAACTCACATCCGTTGTATCGTGCTTTGAATGAGTCTCCAACGTTTCTGGGCTTTCAGTCGTTTAATCAGAATTGATAATGGAAATACGCGCCAGCAACGTAAACAAACTAACAAACCAGCAGCTACACAAATCTGACATTTTCCTTATGTTGAATAGAAACCTCCAGGATAACTATAAAGCAGGAGCCAACGTCACTCTTGATGAATAACTTTATCCTTATCGTGGTGGCAGCGGATTTACTCAATATTCCTTCAAAACCGGCCAAGTATGGAATTAAGGTTGGTGGGTATGTGAAGCTATTACTTCTTATCCAGTCAAAGGACAAATCTATACTGGTAGGGCAATTTCTGGAGAAAGAGGCAAAAAGTCAAGGTGAGCGTGTGGTCAAAGGTTTGTGTTGGAATCTGTTCTGTGAAAGTGCTCGAAACATTGTATGTGACAACTTTTTTACAAGCTATAATTTGGCTTCCACTCGGACGTTAGACTACAATTTGTCAATATTTTGCACTGTAAACAAAAGACATACATTCGTACCAGCCGAATTTTCTAATCCTTAAGGAAGAGAAGTAGAATCACCAATCATTGGATTAAGCAGCATAACATAACAACATAAGCATGTTGTTCATATATTCCAAAAAAGAGAAAAACGGTTGTGCTTCTTTCCCCTTCCCATTATAGTATCGAAACTGAGGGTCCTAAAAGAAGTCAAAAATGATACTCAATCACAACAGAAACAAAAGAGGTGTTGACAATATGGACAACGAAGAGATGGCCTTTGGCTTTTTTTTTTTATAACATGCTGGATGTGGCTGCATTTGCAGCATTCGTGATCTACATGGAAAATAATCCACATTTGAAGACATTCTTCTTATTCTTGTTTCTTAGAAATCGTAAAAGGTTGTTCCTACAACAGTTGAGTGAACAATTAGCCATGGAAGAAATCCAGAATAGTTCCAAAATGCACAAATCCTGCGAAATTTTTCATCACGTAGTGGAATTGAAAGTATGTTGGGCCACCCAGTAACATCGACTGTTGAAAATTTTCCAATAAGGGCTCAAGAGAACGTGACAATTCTAGCAGAATAAAGCAGAAGGGAATTTGTTAACTATGTCCCAGAAAAAGACCAACACGAAAAGCCTGCAAAAGAATTCAAAAAGCCAGGTGGTGCTGAACATTCAGTAGATATAACTCAATGTGCTAAATGTCCATCCAAAAATAACATTTTTTGTTTCATAAAATTTATTATATAACAGTGTCAAATAAATAAATAATAGGAATTTATAATAAAACTATAGTGCTTTTCTGCATTTACAATTACTAATAGCATCAAATGCTATTGTATAGACCATCCAAGTTTTGATCAATACTCTGGTTTCTCGATCATTCACCAAAACATTCGTAGTCTGAGATCAAATTTTGACATCTTTCTCACTCATCTTGCATCTCTGAATCATTTACCAGATATGATATTTCTCTCGGAAATCTGGATTTTTGAAAACGAGGTATCAAGTTATTATATACCCAATTATAGATTTGAGGCAAACTGTAATGAGACATATGCGGCTGGGGGTGTTGCAGTCTTTTTTAGAGAAGATTTAATTGGTGTTGTAATCAAAAAGATAATTTTGAAAAGCGCTGATTGTATTAGTTTATGTTTTGAAATCTCTGGTCGTCGTTATTGCATAATTTGTATATATAGGTTGCATAAATACGCCGCAAAAGAGTTTTTAGAAGAATTTCTAGGGCTACTCAAATCTCTAATATGTAAAAATGTGGTTCTGACTTGTGATTTAAATATTAATATACTTGTCGATTCATTAATGTTGACTGATTCTTATCTACTTTGTCTTCGTTTGGCTTCAAATCAGTGTTAAATCAACCTACTCGTATGAATGCATGTTTAGATCATCTCTTTATTAGGTTTCATCATAACAACAATGTGCATTATAAAACCGAAGCTTTCGATTTAAATATTACAGATCATAAACTCACTAGTATCCAACTTGACCATTATGTATCCAAAAAAGGAGCGGCTGAATTCAAAAATATTAAAAAAATAAATTTTGCAGCTCTAAGACAGCATTTGAATTATGAATTTTTGGATGATGTCTACATTGCAGATAATCCGTCTGTTGGTTTTAAATTATTTCTTAATAAATTGCAGTTGTATATATCTAGTTGTAGCCAAAATACATACAAACCGGTTAAAAAATTCAAATGTCTTAAACCATGGAGCCCATGTCATCGAACGTGTTTTTCACGGTGTTTCTCCTCAGCGGGGTTCTGACAAAACCCCCTGTAGTAAAATTGTCATGAAAAGCTTCTCGAAATTCGCCGTTCGGAACCGGCAATAAACTGTAGGTCCCTTTCACCTATGGGAAAATGAAATCACACACAACATGGGTGATTGAGAGAAGCTCGGCTCAGGTTCTTCATGGACTGTAACGCCAACATACATACATACATACATACAAACCATGGATGACTCTTCCTCTATTGAAGAAAGTCAAAAAGGAAAACAAAATGTGTTTGCTACTCAATAAGCATCCGAACTACACCAGGATCAAAAACGTCTACAAAAAATTATGCTCGGAGTTAAGGGTCGAAATACCGTCTCATAAAGATAGATACTTTAGACATAAATTAGCAATAATATAGGAAACCCGAAAAAAGAGTGGGAGGTTGTTAATTCTATTTTAAACAGAGCTAAATCGAGTGCTGATATAATCATAAATAGTAAGAACAGGACTGTATCTGATGCTCTAGAAGTTGCTAATATGTTCAATGACTTTTTTACCAACATTAACTGTTTCCAATCCAATGCTGTTGAGCTCCCTAGACTATATGATTCTAATTTAATACAAGACGATTTCCAGACTAATAGTTTTTTCTTTCAAGAGTTCTCGGCTGCTGGAATTCAAGAATTGATAATGTCGCTAAAAACATCGCACTCGTGTTCTTCTGATCAGATACCTAGTTTTGTTTTAAAAAACATTTCATTTCAAATTTCTGATGTCTTATGTTTCGTTTTTAATAGCTGTGTGCGGAAAGGAATTTTTCCAGAGGCCTTAAAAACTGCTATTGCTACATAAAAAAGATGATACTACGGTGCTGAACAACTATCGACCTATTTCTCTCCTTTCGAGTTTTTCTAAAGTTTTTGATAGAGGTATAAAATCCCGCATCTTATCTTTTTTAGAGTCAACAAATTTCTTCAGTCATTCACAATTTGGTTTCAGAAATGGTAAGTCGACAGAAAATGCTTTATCGAAGTTCACTGGTGAATTATATCTTAGTTTGAATGCATCGGAAATACCTTCTGCATTGTTCATCGATATTACCAAAGCTTTTGATACTGTAGATCACACTTTGTTGCAAAATAAACTTTTTAAAGCTGGCTTTAGGGGTGGCATCTACGATTGGTTTGCTTCATACCTTAGAGGTCGTAAACAGATAGTGAAAATAAAAAACAGTCTTAGTTCACCGAAAACTATTAATATGGGTGTACCACAAGGTTCTGTTCTTGGCCCCATTCTGTTTATAATTTATATTAACTCTTTATTTATCCAAGCCTTCAAAGGAAAAATAACAGCTTTCGCTGATGATGCAACTCTTATCTATTCAAGCACCAGTTACCTAAACTTATCAGTTGATTTAAATCACGATTTAGATATTCTAAGAAGATGGTTTAATGAACATAAATTAGTGGTCAGTAGCAAAATGAAGTTCATGATTTTTAATTTAAAAGTAGCAAATTGCGATAATATTCCTTTTTATTACCATTCACCTTATTGCTTAAAATTCCCTTTAGTAACATGCCAAAATGGTTTCCTCGGTTTTCAAAACAATGTGGGTTGCAGTGACGCCTGCTTTCCAATTGAACGTGTGGATAAACTAAAATACCTAGGCCTAATTGTGGATAGTAAACTTACTTGGAAAGATCATGTATTCTAACTAAAGCAATATTTAAACAAAGTAGTGAGACAACTGTATTATCTTAGTCAGAATTGCGGTATGTCTGTTTTGAAATTGGTTTACGATGGTTTGATAAAATCCAAGCTTCAGTACGGACTATCCTGCTGGGGCGATGCTTATCCCAGTACTTTTAACCCATTATTGTCTCCGGGACAATTGCTCACCTTGTCGTGGAACGGAGGCTCAGTACAGGTAATGACTCTAGAGAGTTCATCTCTAGAGGAACCCGAAGCTAAGAAGCAATTACGGACCCCCCCTACCTCTCCCCTTCCTTTGCACCCATCTCTCCCCTACCTCTATATCCCCAATCTCCGATTCCGACACCACACTTGGCGGAGATTCTGTGAGTATGCTCTCGGATGAACTCCCAAATGTAAGTAGGAACGAAACCATCAGGAACGTAGAGGAAAAGCCTGTACCACCTGGTGGCTTCGTCAAGCTCCAATCCGCGGAGCAGCGACGCTTTAAAGCTGCTATAATGCAGGGCAAAACTAGAGATGAGGCTCTAGTTTATGCAAAATCCACCCCTGCAAGTAAGAGTCCGGAACTGAAACATGTTCGTTCCGCAGACACTACTCCACCAAACCAGGCTGCTAAGCGCAGCAAAATCGGCAACCATCAGGTCGATAAAAAGAGCTACAGAGGTGTAGCTGGGAGGATCCGACTCGACATCGTCCCCAAGGACTAAGAAACGAACCCCCTTACAACAGCGCAGATGGCAGCCGTTCAAGAGGCTATAGTCGACACCTCCATCGAGCTGTCGGGTAAAGCACCCAAACCTCGCTTTAGGGGTTCGACCTACAAGTCAGGGTGGTTATACTGTGTGTGTGACAACCCAGCTACGGCCGATTGGATGAAAACCAATTTTACGGCCATCAGGGACAAGAGTGGTCTTGATATTATGCTTGTGGAAGAGGAAGCATTCCCGAAGCCGCACATCGTACGGGGCTACTTCCCACAAAGCGCCAGCTTACCCATCACGAAGGTGTTGGCGACGCTGGACTCACAAAATTACGACTTACACGCAATGAACTGGAGAGTCGTGCAGAGCACGTCAAATAAGGAGAAAAACCTCCTGCGCTTAGTTCTAGCAGTCAGTGACAAATCCTTGGCTCGACTGATAGAACTTAAGTGCCAAGTGGCCTACAGATTTGAAATCGTAAAGATGATTATCAAGAGCCAGGCGAAAACATTCTTGGATGTAGCACTAATCGCTGTAGAAAAACCTACAACCAGCAGTACGGTGGATGCACCTACTGCCGCAATAGGAAAAACTACAACCAGTTGCACCTACTACTGTAATAGAAAAACCTACAGCCAGCAATATGGTGGTTGCACCTATTGCTGTAGTAGACACGCACAGATGTGTCGAGCCGAAACCCGCTGCCATGTCTGAGCCGGCGACCACTAAGGGTCGCCCAAATAAAAGAAACAAACGTCCCCCAACTAAACAAGGGGAATCTTCGATGGGAAGTAGATCAGAGGATCACTCCCATCGGGCCGGAAACTTCAGGCGAGGAAACAACAAGCCTTACAGAACAAAGGATCCGGCCTACCGTCGCAAGTAATGGGTGGGCTGCGTGTGCTGCAGGGCAACCGGCACCATGCCAAAGGTGCCTTGGACACCTTTAGCCTACGACTGTACCGCGACAGGATCAGCATTGGGCTAATCCAAGAACCATGGGTCCTTAATGGTAAGATTAAGGGCCTGCAAAACAGGTCGCGTAAACTAATTTACGCCACAGGAGGTCCTCCTCCTAGGGCCGCATGTGTGATCGGCACTAACCTAAATTTCCTCCCCATTCCAGAATTCATCACAAGGGACCTGGCAGCCGTCATTGTGGAAGTCCCCACCGATGGAGGAAAAAGGGAGGTTGTATGCGCCTCCGCTTACTTTCCTGGCACAATAGATCTGCAAAGGTCGCAGTGCCGCATTGCTATTGATAGCACTAGCCCTATATATATACTTTCCTGGAGACGGTCAACAAATCCCTCCCACTGAAGTCCAGGATCTGGTTGGGTATTGCAACCAGAAAAAACACCACCTGGTAATTGGATGCGACGCCAACGCGCACCATTTGGAATGGGGCAGCAGCAATACCAACAAACGAGGCGAGTCACTTTTTGAATTTTTAATAAGTAATAATCTCACCGTTGCCAATAGAGGCAACAAACCCACATTTATAAACGCGGTTAGAGAAGAGGTGCTTGACCTCACTATCTCTAGCCAGCTTATCCCAGATGTGATTGGGGACTGGCATGTCTCCAATGAAGCCTCACTATCTGATCACCAGTACATCAGGTTCAACATCTCTAGTGAGGTTAATGAGGCTGAGCCCGGATATCAGCCCAAACGAACAAATTGGGCTCGGTTCCAAGCTCAACTCGCCGCTAAAGAGGACATGCTCCTTAAGTCGATTGAATCGACAGATGATATCGACGAAGCGGCCTACCAGCTCAATGCAGCACTCATCTCATCCTTTAGAGACAGCTGTACACCCAGGTCAACTACACAAAAACGATGTGAGCCCTGGTGGAATAGTCAGCTTGAGTCCCTAAGGAAGCAGGTGAGATCGTTGTTTAACAGAGCAAAACGGTACAATAGTTGGACTGATTATAGATCTGCTCTAACTAAATACAACCTCGAATTGAGGAAATCCAAGAGAACGTCTTGGAGAAAACATTGCGAGAACATAGACTCGCTTCCAACTGCGGCCCGACTCCACAAAGCACTCTCTCGAGAGCACACAAATGGGCTCGGGCTGTTTCGCAAATCAGACGGCACCTTTACCGTCAACCGAAGGGAAACCCTGGAGACCTTGCTCGAGGTGCACTTCCCTGGTTCTACTCCCTATTCGATGTCCTCTGACGATCAGAATAACGTCATAGAAAACATCGACAGTAGAACAAATAGCCTCTCTGGAAGACTATTCAGCCCTGACACGGTTAAATGGACAATCTTACAGAAAGGCTTGAATACAATTCTACCATCACTGATAGTTCTTTTTAGGTCTTGCTTCAACCTGGGATACATACCCCAAACTTGGAGAGAGGTCAATCTTGTCTTCATCCCCAAGATTGGGAAACCAAGCGAGCAACCTAAATCCTATCGCCCTATCAGTTTGACTTCGTTCTTTCTAAAAACAATGGAGAAACTGATAGAGCTCCATATTAGAGGTATCCTGGAAAGTCAGACACTTCCGCATCCCAACCAGTATGCATATCGCAAAGAGCGATCTACCGAAAATGCACTACACCACTTGGTGACGTGTATTGAAAATAGTTTCACACAAAAGGATATCGCAATCTGCGCCTTCCTCAATATAGAGGGAGCCTTTGATAATACTGGCTATGATTCGATCACCACTGCACTACCCTGCAGGGGTGTGGACCATCCCACTAATCACTGGATTAGGGCGATGCTAAATAGCCGTATCATATCAGCCACATGCGGAGAGGTCTCAGTGACAGTATCGGCGGTTAGAGGATGTCCACAAGGGGGAGTCCTCTCACCATTGCCTTGGTCGATAGTCATCGACGATCTACTACGCAAGCTGACCACTCGGGGCTACGAGGTCATCGGATATGCTGGTGACCTAGTGTCATTGTTACGGGCAAGTGCGAGGTCACTGCCTGTGAGCGCATGCAGCTTGCGCTCCAATTTATCTCTGACTGGTGTGGCAGAGAAGGGTTATCTATTAACCCAAATAAGACAATCCTAGTCCCATTTACAAAGAGGAGAAAGGTACAACCCTGCTCAATCTTTCTAAATGGCACACATATAGGATTTTCAGAGGAGGTAAAGTATCTAGGTATTGACCTAGACCGCAAGCTCAACTGGAACTCCAACATGAAAAATAGACTCATGAAAGCGACTAAGGCCATGTGGGCCTGCCGACGCACCTACGGTAAAACCTGGGGACTTAAACCTAAGATAGTACACTGGTTATACACCGCGATAGTAAGACCTATCACTTACGGGTCCACCGTATGGTGGACAAAAGTTGAGCAAAAACTACTATTATTAAGCTTCAACGCCTTCAGAGACTAGCGTGTTTCGGCATCACAGGCGCTATGCCATCCTGCCCTACGGCAGCACAAGAAGCAGCACCTTTTTATCAAAAAGGTGGCATTACGCAGTGCAATCAGAATCCTCTGCTCGGGAACAAATATGCCATGTAGACCTGCAGGCTACATGTCCATAATACAACACATTCCCCAGCTGGATATGATTACTACAGTCTCGGACGCATTGCCACACACCTTCACCTTTGACATGAGATTTGAGATACTGATCCCAAACCGCTCAGCATGGGGAAACAGTGTTCCCCTGCTAAATGTCAAAGGCCTCAGGTGGTACACGGATGGCTCCAAGATGGCTTCTGGCGTTGGCGCCGGCATCTTTGGACCAAAAAGCAAGATCTCGAAAGCCCTGGAAATAAGCTCCAGCATCTTCCAAGCAGAGCTGCATGCCATCCTAACATGTGTCAATCTAAGTCTCGAGACTGGCATCAGAGGAGTAACTATCAACATACTCTCTGATAGCCAAGCAGCGCTTAAAGCACTGGGTTCCTACAGCACGAACTCAAAAACCGTCAAGGAATGCCATGACGCCCTACAAGACCTCGCCAAAGGTATCAAGGGCAAGGAAATTGCCGACCAACTTGCCAGAAAAGGTTCCAGCGACAAATACATAGGTCCGGAACCTTTCTGCGGCATTCCCGGGTCAAAGATAAATTACTTCTTAGACAAGTGGGAAAAATTGCAACACCTGTCCTTCTGGAACAGTGTTCGGGGACTCCGTCAATCTAAACGACTTATACGACCCCTGAACAAACACCCTATTGACATACTCAAACTCAATAGAGGGGATATCAGAAGACTAGTCAGCTGTCTAACGGGACACTGCCGTCTGAAACTGAGTGTCGGCTCTGTCTAGAGGACGATGAGACGGCAGAACCCATACTATGTGAGTGTGCTGCTCTCTGCCATCTTAGGAAGCGTATCCTTCTCAGTGAAGTTATGACTCCTGAGGGGATCACCCAGGCTCCTACGAGAAGCATTCTCAACTGCATTATAGAGGTGGAGAGGCTACTCGGCTAATCGGCTAGCGGGCACAATAGATCTGCAAAGGTCGCAGTGCCGTGTTGCTAATAGTAGCACTAGCCCCATACATAAAAAAAAAAAAAAAAAAAAAACATTAATAATTAAACAAAAACTTGCTGTCAGAATCATGTCTAAAGTAAATCGTAGAACTCCTAGTGATGAACTGTTCAGACGTCTTGATATTCTTCCTTTAAGGCATTTATATTGTTATAAAGTTTTAAAAATTTTATTCGATAATTCCGGTTTTTATGATATGAGATTTCATATTAATTACAACTTACGTGTATATTCCAGTACCTTTGCGACTATACCACCGATTCACAAAACACATTTCTCCCGGTTTTATATCGTCACTACACCTCGCTTTTTCAATTTATTACCCGAGAATCTTAGATCCGAGAGAGTGAGAACGGTTTTCTTACGCGGTATTAAAAAATGGCTATTTTGTTTTAACCATTCTACTATTAAGACCCTCTTCAACCGGATTGTTTAAATTTAAATTTGGATGGTCTGGCATTTTTATTCTATTAGCCTCCTATTTTTCCCACATATAATTTCAACTTAATTTTTTGTATATTTCTTTATATGAATTCATTTCCCCATCAACTGTTTTTTAAATTAATGTGAATACTGGAGTTGATAGATACATTCACCTGTTGTCACTTGGACAACTGACTGTATCTTTTGTTTCATGCAAACATTCTATATTGATATTTAATATAAATGGATACTGTATTATGTTTAATTATAACACCTTTGCCATGAAATAAATAAAAAAAATTAACAGCCTTTGCGATAAATCGCGAACGACGGTATCATTGAAAATGACCTACAATATTTTCTTTTTTTTTTTGACGATGGAATGAGAACAAAAAACTTATAAATTGTTTTAAATGCGTGTATTTAATATATCATTTTTCCTTTTTTTTACGTTACATTACATTTTTATAATAAATCAAAATGGGCAATTTGAAACACTGCATTTATCATCGCTGTCGCTGTCGTTGTCCGTGGATTCATCATTCTTTTGTTTTTTGTTATTTATTTTCGAATTATTTACAACAGAAGATGACAAATATATAGATTTTCGCTCTTCAATTTTTATGAATTCGATAGCGCTGCAATCTGAAGATAAATCCAAAGAAATGCCAGTTTTCGTCAATTTAAATAACGAAAAGTTGATAATGTGTAGTGCATGCATATAAGATGGTGTAGCAAGCTTGGACCACTTTGACTGTATCATACCATTTCCTCTCAATTCAAGCAAGATAGCTGTGAATTTTACCGGCGGAACTTGTGTTGTGAATAAACGAACCCCGAACACAGCTGGTAACATTTTTCCTTGTTTTATCACTGATCCAGTCAAATATTTATTTTTCAAACCGTCCATATATATACCGTGATACCGTAGTTTTTCAGATTCTCTTCAAACTTCGTATTTTTTGTCGCCAATTTGCGTAAATCGTTATGAAAACCATCAAATACTGCTGTGAACAATGCGTTGCTGGGTTCATGCCAAATAAATTTCATTGTTGGCAGGAGCATTGCTACTCGATGTTTTGCTTCTAAAGAATTAAAATTCCTCATAATTGTTCTATCAGAGAAATCTTCAGAATCATTCACACAAGCACCAAAGCTGTTGCATATAATTGCAAATTTAATTGGTTTTGTGTAATTATATTGAGTATAATTTAGCCGTTTAACAACATTGCTCTGTAATTTTCTTTTCTTCTGTTGAAATTCTTCCAGTGTAGACACGATGTTTGTATCTTGTTGCTTGATGTCCTCCAAGAATTTGTTAATGACAGTCAAGTCGAATTCTTTTTCTGTTGGTTTTATACGATATTTGTTGTCAGTGTCAATTTGAATTTCTTCACCATCATCATCAGAAGAAGATGATTGACGAATACGTTTCAAATCCACAATTGACATTTTTATTTTTTACACACAAAGAGATGTTGTTGCTACCAAGTATAAAGATAAACTGGTCAAAATATTGTCACAACACCGACGAAGATAGACTATTTCCAATATGTATGACAAAGGTTTATAAATTCTCAAAAAATGCATTCGCTGCAGGAAGAGTATTCGCAGTTGGCTTTGTCATTTGTTATTAGCAGTGCGTTACCATGACACAATCGCATAGGTAACCTTACTCCAAATTGATGAATACCTTAGCTGTCAAACTTTTGTTGCGTTGGAAATGTCAAAACCCAAAAA
The DNA here is from genome assembly GCA_951905685.1 of Eumerus sabulonum. Classification (NCBI taxonomy): domain Eukaryota; kingdom Metazoa; phylum Arthropoda; class Insecta; order Diptera; family Syrphidae; genus Eumerus; species Eumerus sabulonum. Next base: position 90,774,286 of record OX645060.1, read on the forward strand.
TTTGAATTTGTGGCAGTTACAGTCAAAATAAAATAGTTATATATTTTCCATGTTTTTTTAATTTTATTTTTCAATGATATCAAGTTGATTTTTGATTGAACATAATAAAGGTCTATGAGTACTGAAATACGATACATATGGTATAATTTCAAGTGTTATTCTTTTTGTAAAAATATAATCGATACACGTTTTATTTCTAGTTGTTTCTACAGCATTGGTGAGCAATTCTACAGAGTGAGTTTTTTGTACATATTCAATCAATTGTTTTCCTTCTGAGGAGTTTACATTAATATTTAAATCACCACATGAAACTACAGGACATTCTGATAAATTGTAGCGCTCTGAAAAACTTAAATGTTTAACACAATCGTTAAAACGCCACAAAGCAACATCCATCAAACTTTTTAAATCTAACAACGGGGTATTATTTGACGCATACACAGTTACAATGCAAAATTGAAGTTTTTCTTGAGTTAGAACTCTTGTACAGCAAACATCACCCTTCAATTGTCTGTTTTGATCGTAATTTCGACACTCATCAAACTCAACTCAACATTTTAGTAACGATGATTGTTGCGATTCGTAAATGGCTACTCCTCCTGCTCTTATATCTGAACTTTTAAATTTTGTTATACAATTGTATCCATCAACTTGTACATTTTCTTCAGAATTGTCACACAATTCTGGACAATTTGTTGGCCTTCTGTACACCGGTGAAGCTCGAACTGGTTAGTTGACGTAAATCGCCACATAAAACCATATTAAACCCACCAAAGTGGCCTACTGGATTTGGTCCAATTGCTTTCAAAACATAGTCAATATTTAACAGCATTTTGTAACTCATCATGCTTATCTCATCTATAATTATTGTTGATACTTCTCGCATATCGCAGCGCAATGAATGAATAAAACTTGCTTTCAGATGCATACGTTTATTGCTGTTGATAGGTATATTAAAAGCAGTGTGAACAGTGGTCCCATCGATATTTATTGCTGCTTTACCTGTAGTCGCAAAGAGACAATCCTGGAGGGACTACTGCGAGAATATAAGGACGGTTTCCGAGGCCTCAAGAATAAGGAAGATTCTGGCCTCGGTTCCGTACAATCCAAGCCATCTGATGCGTAATGACGGCTCCTGGACAACCTCCAGAGAGGAAGCCTTGGAACTTCTCTTAAACGCACATTTCCCAGGCAGTAGTGACTCGGATTTGACACCTCCTCGGGTTAATCAGCCAATGACACCCTCCCTCGAGCGTGCTCCTGACCTGGTCAAATACAACAACGTCCTTTGGGCCATAAAGAGCTTTGAACCCTACAAGTCTCCGGGACCGGATGGTATCATACCAGCTGAGCTCCAGCAGGTAGCAGATATCATTCTCCCCTGGCTTGTGGTTATATACAATAGTTGCCTCTCACTTTCCTACATCCCCAGCAAGTGGAAGGTAGCCAAAGTCATTTTCATACCCAAGGCAGGCAAAAGCTCCCACACGTATGTAAATGACCTAAGGCCTATTAGTCTCACTTCTTTTCTATTAAAAACTCTAGAGAAGATTTTGGACGTACACATCCGGTACACCTGCATCTCAGGCAGACTGTCGGATAACCAACACGCCTACAACAAAGGCAAATCGGTGGAAACAGCACTCCACTCATTGGTCAGTAAAATAGAAAGGTCTCTGGAAAACAAACAATACACTCTAGTCGCCTTTCTCGACATTGAGGGCGCCTTTAACAATGTCGAACCATGGGCCGTCATCAAGGCGCTGTCTGATCTGGGTGTTACGGGATCAGTGATAGAACTGGTACGACAGCTGCTAATACAAAGAGTTGTCAAAGCCAACTTCGCTGGTGCCGTATCTGCCAGAATGGTCAGCAAAGGTACACCACAGGGTGGAGTACTCTCCCCTCTCCTCTGGAACGTGGTGGTCAACGAGCTACTGCTGTTGCTGGAGCAGGAAGGGTACGCTGTGATCGCCTATGCGGATGACATTGCTATTGCCGTCACAGGAAAATTTCCCAGCACTCTATGCGACCTTATGCAGAGTGCACTACATACAGTAGAAACCTGGACTCGGTACTGTGGACTTGGGGTGAACCCAAAGAAGACCGATCTAGTACTGTTCACTAACAAATATAAAATTCCGCCCCTCAACCCACCGAGGCTGGGTGGAACTCAACTAACAATCAAAGAACAGGCTAAATATCTAGGCCTAGTCCTTGACAGGAGGCTGAATTGGAAACCCAACATTCTTGATCGGGTCAAGAAAGCAACTGTTGCCCTCTACAGCTGCAAGAAAGTAGTGGGCAGGAGGTGGGGTCTCCAACCAAGCATTATGTACTGGCTTTACACAGCAGTCATAAGGCCTATCCTCCTGTATGGCGTCGTAGTCTGGTGGACTGCTCTGGACAAAGCAGTCAATCGAAACCTCCTGGGGAAGGTACAAAGATCGGCCAGCTTATGTATAAGCGGAGCGATCAGATCGACCCCCACGGAGGCCTTAAATGTTCTACTACATCTTCCACCAATAAACCTTTTCAGCAAGCAAGTTGCTGCATGCGCGGCCCTAAGGATGAGGAGCATAAGAAAATGGCCCACATCTCAAAAAGGCCACACCTCTATTCTAAAACACTTCAAAGTACCTATGGACACTGACTACATCAACCCGCAGAATGTGTTCACCAGGAACTTCGAAGTTGTCTTTCCATCCAGGGAGGAATGGGCTGAAGGGAAAGTCATACCAAAGGACTCGATCTCCCTCTACACCGATGGCTCTAAGATGGAGTCGGGTGTAGGTAGTGGGGTCTACTCCAAGGAACTTAACCTCAACCTATCATTTAGACTCCCAAATTACTGTAGTGTGTTTCAGGCAGAAATAACTGCGATAACGGAGGCCCTGGCATGGCTCAGGATCAATGTAATATCCACAAAGGATATTATCATTTGCACGGATAGCCAATCTGCGATAAAATCCCTGGCAGCGATAACCCACAAATCAAAAACATCCATTAACTGTCGCCTATCTCTAGATGAGATGGCTGAACAGTTCAATATTAAAATACTGTGGGTCCCCGGGCATAGGGATATTCCAGGAAACTGCGCGGCCGACGAACTCGCAAGGTTAGGGTCAAGCACACTCAGCCTACCTACCCTCGGGTACCTAAAAACACCAATAAGTACGGTAAAGCACATGATAAAGCTTCAAACCATAGAGAGGACCAATCTCCAATGGAATGAGAGCAATATCGGCTTTATCACCAAACAATTGTGGCCTAAGTTAAACTTAGGACGAACCAGGGACCTGGTGGCAACCAGGAGGGCAACCTTAAGCACCCTGGTGGGGGTCATTACAGGTCACTGCACCATTGGAAAACACGCCGCCAGACTGGGGCTACCCTACAATGACTTCTGTCGCGGCTGCATGGACGAGGAGGAGGAGGAATCAATACACCATCTCCTCTGCTCATGTCCCTCTTTTGCGAATCGCAGGAGGATTTACCTCGGCGCGCCCTTCTTCGACAATCTGAGTGAGCTAGCAAACCAAAAAATAGCTCAACTCCACCGCTTTATTAGAAGCACCGGTTGGTTCCCGGGTAGCGGATCAGGGTAACCTGATCCAGGTGGTATCACAATGGGCCGGTTTTCGGCCTAAGTGTGGCTTACGCCTACCACGTCAACCTAACCTAACCTAACCTACCTGTAGTCGCACAAACTAAATATGCACATTTATGAGAATCGTGTCGTACAGTGAATCTATTGATTATGTCCATCAAAATTTTTAATACATAAGTTTTGCCAGCTCCAGCTGGACCAGTAAAGAATATTTGCAATGGGTTATTTTGATCGTACACTAATCGGTTGATCACTTCTAATGATATATTATACTGTCCCACATTAAGCTGTCTAATTACTTTGCAAAAATCTGAATGCGGCATTACATATTCTACCTGTTGTATGATTGATATTCTATCTAAAACATCTATATCTGCATTTTCTACACATTTTTTTTTTCTGTTTTTTAACAATTTTTCTATCATTTTCTGCTAAAGTATCATCATCAGCATTAAGTGTGTTATATTCATCAACACACCGCAATATTTTTGCGAAATCAATCCCCATGTCAAACGGTTTTCTATTTCTGATAATTATTTCTTTCTTATCATTGTAAATATCCAAGTATTTATCGTTATTCGGTAAATCTAACTCCTCATTTTTAAAAGGGTAAAATAATAATACGCATTCAGTATAAAATTTAATTTATCGCTTTGGTCATAGTTTCTCCAACGTACAATTTTACTATATCTCCTCTTCTTGTATTTGCATTGAGACCGTTGTTTTTCTTGAATATTTCCTCCATCAACATTTTCTTCATTTTCATCGACATCAGCAGTTTTCGAGATCTTAGCGTACCAAGCAACGAATTCAGCTAAGCAAACATTGCTCAGTTTTTCCGGTCGTTCTTCATATTGTTGAATTGTATTTTTATTCCATATATTTGTGGATTGAGAATCCAAATTTCCGTTGTTCATTTGTTTTTGAGTTTTAATTGAGACGAAACGTTCACATGGATGTTGAGTTGGAATATATTGTACATATCGCGATGTTTTAGACATTGGCTGACGCAATAAAAACCATGCAGCCTCTTGGGTTGACATTTCTATATTATTTAGTGTTTTTTTTTGCCGAGTTCTTTCATCAATATATCATAATCGGCATCGGGAAACCGATCACTCAATAGAATTAGTTCTCTTTGAAGAGCACTAAACCCCCGATTGCTTTTATTGACGTATTCTGCAACATAAGTTGCACATGAATATTCATCTAAAACATATTGAATATCCATATTTGAATTTAACACGTTAACAATAGCAGTATTGTACGGATTTGTCCATAAATCATCCATATCTCTCTTCAAAAATACCGTAGCACGCACAATACCATGTCTCAAAATATCTAGATAATGTTCGTATGAAGCAATGACATTAGATGTCAAAAAATCGGTAAAACTTGCATAGTCGTTATTTTCTAATGACTTATGAATATTATGACATATTTCTACTAAACCTGAGTTTTTTTTCTTCAGCAGGCAACAATATTTGTGTTTCTTGCATAGGCCAAAATGGAGCATTAAATCTACATCTTTTAATGTTTTTACGATAACAAGTGTGCGTGTGATTATGTATTTGCACACTACGAATTGTATGTAAATCTGCATTACAAACAGATATTAAGCCATCAATAAATTTAACTGTTTCTGGCATATTTTCTGATATTTCTTCGTTTGGTGAATTATTCAACCATAATAAGCAATGTGCATGAGGACTACCTCTGTGTTGAAATTCAATCCGTTTGAAGTAATCAACAACCGTGTGATTTCCAAATGGACCCTGTTGTTTTTTCATGGCCGAGAACAAAACATCTACCAATTTTTCAAAATATAAGCAACATATAACTGGATCTTCATTTACAATAGTAGCTCTCCAATATGTAGACATTTCTTGAATTTCTTCATCAGATATTGGAGAATGATCATTATTTCGAAATTGTAATAATAATTTTAATAATGGAACCCAGTGTATTTCAGATGCGCTTAATGTCAGAAATATTGTTGGTTTACCCAACTGTCTAAGCATGGCAAATAAATCTTTTTTCCTGCTCTGCCAATACTGAACAGAATTCGGAATACCTTTAAAAAACGAAATATTTCTATCTAGCAAATCTTTCACAAATTCATGATTATTTACATCAGATCTAGTAATAGTTTTTACATCTAATGAATTATTGTTTCTAAACATTAACCGATAACCCTTAATTATGCGTAAACGCATAATTTTAGCAGCCATATACAGTATATGATCGGGCTTTACACCTCGACGATCTATACGGCGTATTTCACTTAAAGCAATAGAGTAGGGCGTAGCACGTACCTTAAAATGCCTCTCTTGCCCATAATAAATTCCTGGGAATGATAATTCCTCTGCATGCTCATCGAACGAAAGTGCTAGTGGTTGCTTACCCATTGTTGGAAATAAAATCAGCATCATCTCTTCTCCCCAAATCATAGTGTGTTGAGGCATGCTAAGTATTTTTTCTGCTTCTGATGTTAATTCACACTGGTTTTCTTCAATTATCGGGAAGTTTTCTTTATATTCTTCTTCAATATCGACATATTCATCATTATTGCAATTTTGTAAGAAATCATCATCAATTTGGATATTATATTTTTTATATAAAGGTATCAGTATCAGATATTTTAACCACGATTTAATTGTGTTTTTTTTGACACACCCTTCCAAATATCCAGATTTATGGAGTTTATGCCGTTTTATATTGACATTTATCGCATAATCGTCATCTAATTGTCTTGGTACAGCAGTTACCATATTATTAACATCGACCGGGACATTTATTATCTGCCCCACCAACTTTTTTGCCCCAGGAAACCAACGTATTTGACGTGTTGTTAAAAAAGGCAACCGAGGCGAAATCAATCTTTCGCTAATTGGATCGAGCAACGGCAAATCCCTTGGCATCGGCGGATATTTGAATCCGTTTATTTTTGCCATCAGTGGATTTTTATGCAATTTACATGCGGCATAACATGTCGATGTTGATGAACGATGAACGATGTAACGTTCATTAATGGTTTCAACTAGTCCATTTAAGAAGATCATAATTTCCTTTGGATTATGGGTAGTCACCTGAACGATATCAGATTTCCACCACAATCGGTCACAAGCATCACAAACGCAGTTCAAATTGTTGCCGTAAAATTTCGTTTCAAAATAACTTTGTAACCAAGTTTTGCGATTTTGTGACAATAATTGTAACCTATGTTGTTTTCTTTTATCGGCATTTGATGTTTGATGTTTTTGAAGTGATTCCGCATCTTGTTGTGCTTCATTTTTTTCAAATTTGCTCTGTCTCTGCATAAACGAGTTCTATCAGCGTTTGATATGGGAATTTTTTTTATTAGCATTTGTTTCTTTTTTACGTTTGTTCAATTTTGCTCGTTCTCTACACAAACGACTTCGATCAGTGCTTGTTTTTGTTATTTTTTTAACCTTATCCACATACAATTGTTCATTTCGTTTTAAATTTGCTCGTTCTCTGCATAAACTACTTCTTTCGGTAGCAGTCATTGCTCTGCCTAGTTTTTGATTTGCCTTCGTCTGTGTGCACTCAATATTTTGAGATATTGCCACCAAACACACTTCCTCAGTTTTATTTTCATTATAATGTACTTTGGATTTTTTAATCCTATCTGTACTGGCTTCCGCCGCAACCCGTTTGCGTCTTTCCATAATTTGCACTAATTTCGCAATTCCTTACACCCCAACCACCATCGCTTGTTTTCACAATTCACAAAAAAATATTTTGCTTTTTTGTATTCCTGATTGTTTTCAAATAAAGTAAATAACTGGCAAAGTCGACTTGATCGTTTGCAAATTTTCGTTGCAAATTTTCGTTACAGATTTTTTGAACACATTTTCAGTTTTACAATCCTATAATCATTTTCAATGATAAAAAGAAAAAAAATTCTAACTACATAACAATTTACAAACATTTTTCTATGCACACTATGTGTTGGCTATAGACAGAAGGGGTAAATCGCAAAAACTACTTGTAAATCTTGACCCAAAAATAAAAATTTAATTTTTTATTTGAATTATGATAAAAAACTACTGGAGCCCGCTCCAATGTTTACCCGATAGTGACAATGACAGTGAGGAAATGGACGAAATTGTGTCGCCATCTAACTCCCAAATAAAAGTGTATTTGCCACCTCCAATAAAACTATTGCAAAAGCCATGTGACTATGTGCATAATTTGATGAAAAGCCTAAATATTTTTGACTATTTTATAAAAAAAATCTCCATCGGCATTAAAATCCTGTGTGAGACAATAAATTCATATAACACCGTGTTAAAAGTGTTAAAAGAAGAAAACTGTCAATTCTTCTCCCATGACCTGAAAGGGGAAAAAGCTTTTAAAGTCATTTTATTTGGCTTAGATGCACTAGATGTCAATGTATTGAAAAATGAATTAATCAACCGCGGTCTTAAATGCAAAGACGTAAAAATGATTACTAAAAAATACGAGCATTATACAGACACATTTTACATTGTGTCACTTGATAATAGATCTATAAAACTGTCTGATCTTAAAAAAAAATATGCGTTCGATTTTCTATACTCAAGTGAACTGGAGTTACAAGAGAAAACAAAAGAATAAGTTAACGCAGTGTAGGAACTGTCAAATGTTCGGTCATGGGGAGAGAAACTGCCATATCAAAGCATATTGCTCGAACTGTGCTGGTCCCCATAAGACAGATGAGTGCAACAATGCTGATGTTATTAGGTGCGCGAATTGCAGTGAAAAACACAAATCAACCGACAGTGCATGCATGAGCCGCAACCGCTATTTGGAAATGAGAGCAAAAATCTAAAACGAATTGTTCTCCATCTCACTCTCATCAAAAGCTCAATACTGCTTTAAGTGTCAACACTTACAACATTAGCTGCATGTCAATGAATGACTTCCCCGCTTTACCACAAAGAAGTGCACCAAAGCCTGCAGAGAGTATTAACTCTTCGCGACCAATTGCATGGCGGATACCTGATGACGTTCCATCAAGCAACAACAACATATCTACTGCGAGTGGAGATTTATTTACGATGGAGGAACTAAACTCTCTTATTATGGAAATGATCACAAAGCTAGGTTCATGTAAATCTAAGGTAGAACAATTTAATGTTGTCACACAATTAGCCACTAAGTTCCTGTACTCGAATGTTAAGTAATATGTCAGTTAACTATATAAATATTATAACGTGGAATGCCAGAGGTATTAAGAAAAAGCAAGCTGAATTTATTAACTTCTTAATTAACCAGAAAGTTGATATCGCCCTCATAACCGAAACATGGTTAAACTCAAATACGCAGCTCTCAACTGCGGATTTCAAATGCTATCGTGTAGATAGAAATGAAAGAAGGGGTGGAGGCGTTGCCATTTTGATTCGGAGATCAATTCAACATTCACTTCTACCTATTGTTCATACCCGTTTCATAGAAAACCTAGGTATAGAGGTAAGGCTGGATAATGGTAGGGCTATCAAACTGTTTTGTGTTTATTTTCCTGGTGGTAACGTTTCCACTGAAAAAAAACAACATCTGAATACAGATTTAAGGAAATTTCTAACAATAAACGAAGACTATGTAATTGGAGGGGACCTAAATTGTAGACATATGGATTGGGGTTGCAATAGAGCGAATGCGTATGGCAACTTGCTTTCAAGACTGTCAAATCTGTTTCTGTTTTCTGTACTGTATCCGTTTCTTCTTCTTCTTCTTAGTGGGCGCTACAGTTCGGGGTGAACCTGGGCCTCAACCAACATGCCCCTCCATCTAGCTCGATCTTTCGCTAGCCTTTTCCATTGCCGCACACCCAGTTGGCTGAGGTCCCCTTCCACCTGTGTGCGCCATCTTAAGGGCGGCCGTCCTCTGCTACTTCGTCCCTCGGGGTCGGATTCAAAGACTCTCCGGGCTGGAGCTCCATTCGCTCTACATGGCCCAGCCATCTTAGGCGTTGAATCCGTAGACGCCTGACTAGGCTCATGTCGCTGTACAGCCCGTAAAGTTCGTGGTTGAATCTTCTCCTCCATCCCCCGTCTGCGCTTATAGGCCCAAAAATCACGCGCAAAATCTTTCTCTCGAACCGACCAAGGGCCTCCTCATCCGCTTTTGATAGTGTCCATGCTTCTGCGCCGTACAATAGGACCGGGATGATAAGGGTCTTATATAGAGTCAACTTTGTCGTTCGGGAGAGGGCTCTATTACTCAGTTGCCTCCTGAGCCCAAAGAAACAGCGATTGGCAAGAGTGATTCTGCGTTTGATTTCGGAACTGATGTCGTTGTTCCAGGTCACTGCGGAGCCAAGGTAGACGAAGTCCTTAACTACCTCGAACTTATATCTGCCTATACAAACGTTCTGGCCGAGACGTCGGTGTTGAGCGTCCTTATTTGATGACAGCATATATTTAGTTTTGCCCTCGTTTACCGCCAAACCAATTTTCGCCGCCTCCATCTCAATATTCGCAAACGCCTCATTGACATCTCGCTGTGATCTACCTATTATGTCAATATCGTCGGCGTATGCAAGGAGTTGCGAGGATTTGAGATAGATTGTGCCTCTACTATTGGCCAGTGATTTTTGCACAGTCGTTTCCAATATGATGTTGAACAAATCACACGACAGCGCATCGCCCTGCCTAAATCCTTTTTTGACATCAAAACTATCGGTAAGGTGTTCACCGATTCGGATGGAGCAGCAAGCGTTCTCCAAAGTCATCCTGCATAGTCTGACGAGTTTAGCAGGTATGTCAAAGGTAGACATAGCGTTCTATAGCTCGTCTCTAATTGCGCTGTCGTATGTGGCTTTGAAGTCGACAAATAGGTGGTGAGTGTCGACTTGAAATTCATTGGTTTTCTCCAGTATCTGCCGTTGTGTGAAGATTTGGTCGATGGTGGACTTCCCTGGCCTGAATCCGCACTGATAAGGACCTATCAGCTTATTTACAAAAGGCTTCAGGCGTTCACACAAAACGGCAGAGAAGATTTTGTAGGCGATGTTAAGGAGACTTATTCCTCTATAGTTGGCGCAATCAGAGGGGTCTCCTTTCTTGTGGATCGGGCATACGATGCTGAGACTCCATTCCTCGGGCATGCTTTTCTCTAACCATATCTTACGGATGAGCTGGTGCATGCTCCCAACCAGGTCATCCCCAGCTGCCTTGAAGAGCTCAGCAGACAGTCCGTCTGCGCCAGCAGCTTTATTCGACTTGGGCTTCGATATGGCAATCTTAACTTCGTCGAGGTCTGGGGGACAGAGTTCTCTGCGGTCTCTGTCGATTAGAAATGGATAATTCTGCCTGACAGCGGTATATTGACTAACATCGCCGTTATACAGTCTGCAGAAGTGGTTTTTCCATATTCTCAGCATCGACTGCGGTTCTAGTACTAGGTGTCCGTTCTCATCCCTGCAGGCTTCCGTTCTGGCTTTATAACCTTGGCATGTTCGCTTTATCTGTTGATAAAACTTTCGAACGTCACGCCTGCAGTAACACCTCTCCGAGTCCTCAATCGCGCGCTTCTCGTGCTCTTTCTTCTTTCTTCTAAGAAGCTTATGCTCCTCCCTTCTTTTTAACTCGTATAGCTCACTAGCTGCTCTTGTTCTTTTATGCAGCGAGGCCTTATATGCATCCTGCTTCGCTGTATGAATCCTCCTGCACTCGTCATCGAACCAGGTGTTCCTTCGTGGCGGAGCCTTGAATACCAAAACTTCGGATGCAGAGCTTTTCAGGGCTTGTTTGCAAAGGCTCCACTGCTGTTCTATTGATAGCGTGGAGGATTAAGGTGTATTGGAGAGCTTAAGGGAGACGCGATCGGTAAAAGCACGAGCGGTTTCTGGTGATAGTAGCTTTCCGACGTCATAACTTTGTAGTCTTACTCTACTCCGTTGCGTTCGTGATATCCGTAAGCGCATCTTGGCTACTACAAGATAGTGGTCCGAGTCGATGTTAGCCCCTCGGAAAGTTCGAACATCAAGAATAGTGGAGGAGTGTCTGACGTCGATCGCGATGTGATCAATCTGGTTGGTAGTCGATTGATAAAAAGACCGCCTTTGTGTATATCGAGGTGCGGGAAGCGCGTACTGGCTAGAAGGAGATTTCGCCCCGTAGCAAGATCAATCAGCCTGTGTCCGTTATCGGAGGTGGTGTCGTGTAGGCTATGTTTGCCGATGGCTCGTTCAAATATGCTTTCCTTACCCAGCTTAGCATTGAAGTCTCCTAGTACAATTTTGATGTCATAGCTGGGACATTGGGCATACGTTCTGTCTAGGAGATCGTAAAACTCATCTTTGGCTGAGTCATCCTTGTCTTCCGTGGGGGCGTGGACGCAGATCAGGCTGATGTGAAAAAATTTTGCCTTGATACGGATTGTTATGAGGCGTTCGCTCACATGCCGAAAGCTTAGGACTTTTTGCCTTAGTCCACGTCGAACAACAAATCCGCATCCAAACAATCGTTGCCCTCTCTCCCTATAGCAGTCGCCGTAGTAAATATCGCAGTTTTTCATCCGCTTTATGCCCGGTCCATTCCATCGCATTTCCTGGATGGCGGTGATGTCCGCTTTATAGCGGTCTAGGGCGTCCGCAAGTTGTTGGGATGCACGTGGCCTGTTTAGGGACCTAACATTCCACGTACAAAGCCGAAGATCATTGTCCTTTTTTCGTTTTTTGCAAGGGTCGTCAACATAAATCCGGTCCGTTATATCCGAGGCTTGTGGTTGTTTCGGAGTTTGTATTTTTTTTTACGGTTACGGCTTACTAGGCCGTAGCCCAACCGACTAATCCTGTTTTTTGGCACAGGAGGCTCGCCATTCGCCCTTCCCCGTCTGCAATTTCCATAGGAAATCTCCAGATGGCACCACGAGGAGGTGGGGATAGGACTTACTAACAGTGCCGCAAGATGTTCGACTGCGGTGGCTCTGTATCCGTTTAATCCTACATATATTCCAGCTGGTTCGAGGGGTCTTCCATCTACACTGGATATTTTTATCACTAATTCACAGGGGTTTACTCTCCCAGCCGGTTGCATTAAACGAACTAAGTTCGGATCATAACCCAGTCGCATGTAAAATTCTTAAATCGGGTAAAGAAACAGTACAATACTGTCTGGACTTTAAGCATGCCAACTGGGCACAGTATCGATCAGAAATGAAATCAAGACTCAGAAATATTTCAACAGACTTAGAATATGTTTCCACTGAACACATTGATAGTCTCGTGAAAGACTTTTCGGAGCATATCCATAGTTCCATAAACTCGAGTGTCCCGAAAGTAGCGAGGACTACTTTCTTTCCCAATATTCCAGACACTGTACTTATATACATACGAATCAGAAATACCTTAAAGAGACAATGGCAAAGATATCGTTTTCCATTCCTTCGCAAACAAATAACATATCTCAATAAACTTATTTGTTCAGAAATTGAAAGGCATAGAAATTGTAATTGGAATAGAAAACTAAGTTCACTAGATAAAAATGCAAGGTCATTCTGGAATATAGTTAAAATCGTAAGGAATAATAACAGGAAAATTCCTAGTTTACATAGCTCAGGTAATATTCTCCACGCGGATATTGATAAAGCCAACATTTTTAGCTCAACATTTATAAAAAACCACACTGTATCTCAGCACCTCGGTGATACAGTCAAAAACTCTGTGGTAAATGAAGCTTGTAATAGACTTTCTTCCCAAAACTGTGTCCCATCCAACGACGACTACGCATCCCCAATGGAAATAGTGGAAGTATTAAAAAGCCTTCAATTGAGGAAATCTCCTATTATTATACTTATATCTAAAACAACTACCAAAAACAGGGATACGTTTTCTAACCTTTCTTGTGAACGCATGTTTGAAACTACAGTACTTCCCGTATACCTGGAAAATTGCAAAAGTGGTACCTATTTTGAAGGCTGGAAAGCAAATTCAGATTCCAGATAGCTACAGGCCAATAAGTCTACTCAGTTGTCTTAGCAAAGTTTTCGCGAAAATTATTAAGAAAAGGCTTATGAGATTTATTGACACCAGTTGTATCTTTCCTGATGAGCAATTTGGATTCAGAAATCACCACAGCACGTCACACCAAGTGCTCAGAATATGTCAGCATATCAAGAGAAACTGTGCCTTAGGCAAATCTACGGGCTTAGTTCTGCTCGATATTGAAAAAGCGTTCGACTCCGTTTGGCACAATGGGATCGTTTACAAAATGATTGACTATGGTTTTCCACTGTATCTAGTCAAAACTGTACAGAGTTTCCTGACTAACAGACGCTTTAGAGTCTATGTTCGTGGTAAAGCATCATCTTTACAATACATAAATGCAGGAGTACCATAGGGCTCCGTTCTTGGCCCTGTGCTTTACAATATTTTCACATCTGACTTTCCAAGGCTGCCTGAATGTGAAACAGCTATTTATGCCGACGACACAGGCATATTCTCATTACATGAGTTCAGTCTCAATATTGAGACTAATCTGCAAAATGCGATTAGAATATCTGTTAATTACTTCAATAAATGGAAAATAAAAATTAATCCCGAAAAAGTGCAATCAATCTTTTTCAGCCGAAAAAGAAAAAATTGCTATCTCCCTAACAATCCGCTTAATGTGTGTGGGATAAGTGTTGTCTGGAAACCAAGTGTAAAGTATCTAGGTATTCATCTGGATGAAAAACTTACATTTAAAGAACATATATCCAATACCACCAACAAGATAAATATTGCCACCAAGATGCTTTACCCTTTTATTAATAGAAAGTCAATGCTAAGCAGATTTAACAAAATCATCATCTATAAAGTAGTATTTCAATCAATACTACTATATGGATGCCAAGTGTGGGGAAAATGTGCAATATGTTACATAAAAAAGCTACAAGTATCGCAAAACAAACTGTTGAAAATGATGCTTAACTTACCTAGATACCATTCTACCACTGATCTTCACCTACAATCGAGTGTTGAATTGATCTCCGACAAAATTAATAAATTGACAGACAAATTTCTGCAAAACCTTGTTTTTTCAGATAATCCTCTCATAACTCAATTAAATACCTATACCTAACCATGCTTATTTACCATTAACTCATCTATTTGATATGTATGTATCTATTTGCTTAATTATTTATTTAACTATTTATCTATACATTTATTTATTTATTGTAGTCTCTGTATGTTATTTATCTAATTATTTATTTATTCATTTCGTTATTTTTTATTTCTATTGTTGCTACCTTTTATCTACTTATTTATAAATTTATATATTTACTTTACTTGTATATTTATTTATTTACATATTTATTTATTTATTTATTTATATATTAATTTATTTACTCATTTATTTATTTATTTATTTATTTATTTATTATTATTATGATTTTTTTTTTTTTACTTGTATTGAAGGTTTTTCGTTTCGTAGTTTCCTTCAAAATATTAATTTTTTTTTTCCTTCATTTAAAGCTACAAAAGATAATACCTCAGTTGAAAGATATACAGCTAGTTATCGAATCTCTGTATGTAAATTGTGTGGCGACCTCATTGTAAATTTATAAACGAAATAAAATAAAATTATATTATATTATATGATAAAAAACAACATTTTAGGAGCCTTTTTAAAATTTCAAGTCGATACGGCACCTAGAACTCAAAATATATCAATCTGAAAATGGAAACCACACCAGGGCATGTGGGTGTAGACACAAAGGTTAACACGGATATTAGATTCGCCAAGAAGGACTCTTGGAGAAGCTTCTGTGGCTCTATTGAATCATATACGGGTGCGGCTCGTCTGAGAAAGGCCCTTGCCAAAGCTTCCACACAATTGTCCTCTATAAAGAAATCTGAAGGTAGCTGGACAGACTCAAACGAAAACGTGCTTGATTCTCTATTAAAGTGTCATTTCCATGGCTGCGAAGATGCAGAAACCTTCAATTCGGCGGACACGCTGCCAAGGGAATGTATTGAACATGAGACAATCGATAAGATTGTTACTTAGAAAAAGATCCATGTGAAGTCATTCTTCCGTGGCTGTTGCGCATTTAATATGGTGCCTCAGGATGGGTTATGTTCCTCAAGCTTGGAGAAAACTTAGGGTGGTTTTCATTCCCAAGCCGGGTAAAGTCAACCATGCTAATGCAAAGGACTTTAGCCTATTAGTCTATCCTCCTTCCTTATGAAAGCACTGGAACGATTAATAGACATGTACGTAAGGGACGAGATTGATGACAGTTATCTGTTACATTCGCATAACGCGTACATAAAGGGAAAATCGGTAGATACTGCTCTGCATAGAGTAGTCTATGCGATAGAAAAATCGCTCGATATCAAAGAATTCACTCTAGGTGCCTTTCTAGACATTGAGGGTGCTTTTAATAACGTTAGAACTGAGGCAATAGTGTCCAGCCTTCATATGGCAAATGCTGAGTACTCGTATGATAAACTCGGCGATGGGGAGAGTAAGTGGAAGGGTGAGGGTATATAAAGGTACACCACAAGGTGGCGTTCTATCACCCTTCCTGTGGCTCCTTGTGGTCGACGGTAATGTCGTCGTACCATCTTAATTTCTAGAAAGTTTCCGCAGGTCGTCAGCCTTAGACTAAGCTATGCGCTGATGTTAGTTGATAACTGGGTCAAGGGGCGAGGCCTGGGAGTAAGCCCGGCGAAAACAGAGATAGTACTCTTCTCAAGAAAAAGATCTGTATCAAGATACCCCTACCCCCGTATGAATGCTATCGATCTGATCCCTGGAAAACCTGCCAAATATCTTGGCATAATCCTGGAATCGCTGGATAGAAAATATTGACAAAGGAATCAAAAAGGCCTAAGTGGCACTATATTGGTGCAGGGTAGCATTTGGAAAGACATGGGGCCTCAGACCGAAGTTGGTACATTGGTTATGCACGGCAACGCATCAGTCTTGCATCAATGGGCCATCTCGAGATTCAGAACCGAAACGGACTACGTCACCAACCTTCCTTCCTGTGAGAGGAGATTCTCTATTAGAATCTACACCGACGGATCCAAAATGGATGTCGGCACAGGTGTCGGAGTCTATTTTGAGTCTCGGGATATGTATCTTTCTTATAGACTCGATGATGGATGCAGTGTTTTACAAGCTGAGGTCTTCGCAATCAAACAGGTGGCAGACCTGATTAGCAGAGAGAATCTCTCAGCAAAAAGGATCAACATCTATGTTGACAGCCGGGCAGCCATTAAGGCTCTGCAGGCAGCATGGATAAGATCCAAGCTCGTCAAACTCTGCAAAGAGAGGCTGGAAGAGACATCGAATGCAAACGAGGTGGCCATCTGCTGGATACCTGGTCATGTGAATATATCTGGAAACGAGAGGGTGGACGAGCTAGCTAGGCTGGGATCAGGTGCAAATCTCGCGCAGATCGCAACTGAAGCCAAAACGCCACTCACTGCGCTATACAGAGAGATAGAGACTATTAATGAAAGCCAATAAGCAATGGTGTCACTTAGATACATGCACAATGGCGAGATCGACTTGGCCCGTCTATAATAAGAAAAGGACAGAAAATCTGCTGAAGTTCAATCGTGGAAATATTCGACTGGCAGCGGTGCCCTCACTGGGCACTTCATGCTATCTTACCATGCAGCTCGACTAGGCCAGCCCTACAAAAACTTCTGCAGAAGCTGCAGGAACGAAGAGGAAATTGAATTCATTTGTCACCAGCTTTGCGAATGCCCGGCGCTAGCCCAAAAAAGGAAGGAATTCCTAGGAAGACACTAAGTAACATTGGGCTGAACAGAATACTAGATTCTTATCCTCGTCTGGAAGGTTCAGCTCAACGGAAAATGTCTAGGTCTCAACGGGTTAAAAAATAATTGGGCACAGTGGATGTAGTCCAGGTGAGCTTTGACTTTTCGTCAGTAGGGCACCCACTTACCTAACCTAACCTTGGCGCGCTTGCACGATTATTCGCCTCACCCTGCTACCCTGCCCGTTATCTATTGTTAATGGAAGTTACCGTATTTCATCACTTTTTGGTTGAGGTCCAATGTGTAGTCATGCCCAATCATGAAGTCAACGCCGACTATGATATGATGTCATCACTAATGTCCGCAATGATGAAAACATGCTGGAACTCGACGGCACCCATCGTAATACTTTTCTGGATCTTACCCTTAACTTCCGCCTTCTCACCAGTTGCTGTACGAAGCCTAACCCCGGAAAATGGTTAGATGTCAGAGACCAATCCGCTCCGAACGACTGAATGAATTGCTCCCGTGTCCAAACTCAGTAGATACGGTCGTCCGTCCATCGTTCCCTCATTGACTAGTCTGGTTACACCCCTACAGATTCGGAATACGGAGATGCTCCACTCCACTGTGGAAGCCAGCGCATGCCCCTCTACACTGACTCGTTCTAGTTTAACTCGTGTTCGCGCTCGCGTTCGCGAACACATGTTCGCGTGTTCTCGCTTTGTCTCTTTTTGGCGAATTAGACCTCGAACGCTTTCTTCGAAGACGGCAGTTTCTGGCGCTAACCTCTCCAGGTAGACAACCTTACACTTCGCTCGTCTGTTTCTCGTCTGCTGTATTCGGTATACCACGTCGATGAGTTTCTTGATGACCTCATATGGCCCGTTCCAGGCTGCTTGCAATTTGGGGCACAGGTCTTTTTTTCATTGTGGGTTGTACGGCAATACCAATTGTCTGGTCTCGAATCCAGACGTGTTCGCCCTGAAGTCGTATCTCGCCTTCATTTTATCACTGACCAAGTTCAGTCGCTCCTGGATGAACTGGTGGATAGAGTTCAGCTGTTCCTTCTTTTCGGCTACGAAGTCCACCCTGCCGAACTTCAGATTCGATGGAAGTAGGAGATCACTTTCAAAAATGGCTTCAGCTGGTGTTATCGCCGTTGAATTGTGCTGCGTCGATCGATACGCCATTAAAAAAAGGAGTAGTTGTTCATCCCGGTCCTTCTGATTTCCAACAACGACTTTTCTCAAGTATTCCTCCATCGTCCGAAGTTCTTTCCTTGCTCTGAGTGCAGTACCAGCGGTACTCCGTAACGCGTAACCCAGTTATTCACGAATGCATCCGAAATGGTTATGGCTTCTTGCTTCGGTGTGCAAAACATAAATAAAAGAGGTGAAGTGCTTAGATAATTAATTAAGTAATTGATCTGGTATGAAATAACAAAAGTGTGTGTGTATTGAATAAACAAACAAATAGTTGTACTTGTATTCGGAGTTTATCGCAATCCAGTGATTCGAACCCTATTCGGACTCTATTTAATGCTCGTAACATTTGCCCGGGAACCATCCACAGTTGGAAGTAAAGCCCTCCTGGAGAGAAGCCGTCGACATCCCGTGAGCCAGCATTCGATATGCAGCAAATTCTCGCGGCCATGAATGTTCTGAGTACTTCCATAAGCCAGAAACTAGAAGCCACCCTACATCAAAAATGGGAGGAGAATTCTGCTGTCGTTAGTAGAAAGTTGGATGAAAATTCCGCTGCCGTAAGTAAAAAGTTGAAGGAAAATTCCATTTTCATAAGCCAGAAACTAGAGAACCTGGAGGAAAATTCCACTTTCCTGAGCTAGAAGCTGGAGACGTTAGAAGAGATGCTAGAGAAAGATCGAGAAAGCTTGAGACACATCCAGCAGGCTGGATGTACAATCGTTTCCAGGACGTCGAAGAGAGAATCGAGACACTGGAATCGAGGTTCGACAAGAAGGTTTTTGAACTCGAGATAACTATCCGGAACGTTCAGCATCAAGGAAGTGTCGTACCGGCTGTAGCATCGACATTCACAGCTCCCAACTTGAACGGCACGAATGCGTTTAACATCTTTAAGCTCCAATTCAACAGCGGAGCGGAATCAATGGGGTGAAGCGGCTGGTGTACTACAGACTATTCCGGAGACCCAGAGAAGGAACTACAGAGCCATCTGGGTGCTCTTTATCGAAGATACGGCAGAGAGCACATGCAGGAAATGCACAAGCTGGAGCATAAAGGGCGCAAGCAGTGAGGAAACGGAACCATCCAGCAGTATACATCGAGCCGACATCGAGAGGCTGTCTCATCTAGCCTACGTGGGTGTTCCAGTTGATGTGGTGGAGGGGCTGAAAGCGGATTCTTTCATCCAAGGGTTAAGGGACCCCGATACGCAACGAAGCTTGATTATCCTGCTGAACACATCCTTTAAGGAGGCAGTTGCCAACGCTCTCGCATGTGAAACATTGCTTTTGAAATGCCGACCCTCCATCAAATTGCAGCGTATATCTGAAATAGTTCCAGAACAACAACGGCGAGTAGGAGTGGCTCATTTCCAGGTAGATGCTACATCTGCTACCACCAGGGGCATATTGGCCAAAAAGAGACCAAGCGAGAGCACCCGAATACCGGAAGGGTAGCAGTCATGAAAACGTGGGTGCCCTGCCGTGGCGACCTCGCGACGTTGAAAGGAAATATTGTTTACGTGCGGAAACCAAGGAACGGGTCACCGACTTCAGTCGTTTCCATGTGTTACCAGAATATTATTGGACTGTTGAGAAAGTCAGAGGGAAGCAACGAGAAGATGCCGATCTAGGAGTCATCATCGATCACCCAGAACGAGGTTTTCGTAACGGTTACTGGGCTCAATGTCATAGTTTGAAGCTGAAAAATGATTGCCTTTACCGCAGTTTGGAAAGTGAGAACGGACAAATCGAAGAGGTCATCCGAGAATACCACGAGGGACCAAGCGGGGGTCATCTGGGTGTTAACAAGAGTGTAGAAAAGATTAAAAGACGTTTCTACTGGGTGAATGAATTCAATTGGGCCCACTTAAGAAACTAGAGGAAATATGCAGCAGTACAATGTTGGAGCCCCGTCCGAACGTATCGCCATGGATATCGCAGGCGCATTCCCAACGAGCGAGGGAAGGGAGGGAGGGAGAGAGCGAGCAAACAGAGCAAAGAAGTTGATCGCGTTTAACATGGCAAACGCCAGCTTCGATCTCTGTCCTGTTCAATCCAAGTTGACACACAGCCTCCGCGTGGCCCCCCTGGATAGCTACCCTGGCACCCGCCAGGTAGTGAACCAATGTGTGCAGCGACCCAACCCTTGTTCCTGGGGAAAGAGGAACCTGGCCCTCCAGGTTGGGGGTTGTGCTTAGGGGTAACATCCCTATCACGTAAAAACCCACTTGTTCCGAAACGACAACAAGCCTCGGATACGGACGGATACAAAGCTGACGACCCCTGCAAACGATTAACGGACTTGAGAGTCTGCACCTGGAATGTGAGGTCCCTTAACAGACCGGGTGCAGGCGATCAATTGGAGCAAACCCTCAACTGCTATAAAGCAGATATAACCGCACTCCAAGAAGTGCGATGGGATGGACCAGGCAAAAAACGGATGAAAAACTGCGACATCTACTACGGGAACTGCTACAAGGAGAACAAACAGCGCCTATTCGGGTGCGGATTCGTTATTAGAGCGAACGCCTCATAACAATCCGCATCAAAGCTAAATTTGGAAACATTAGCTTAATATGCGCTCACGCCCCAACGGAAAAAAAGGACGATCGACTCAAAGAAGAATTCTACGATCTCCTAGACAGAACATATGCCCAATGTCCCAGCTACGACACAAAAATAGTCCTAGGAGATTTTAATGCAAAACTGGGCAAGGAGGACATATTTGAGTCGATCATAGGAAAGCATAGCCTCCATAACACCACATCCGACAACGGATTAAGGCTAATCGATTTCCTAGCGGGGCGTAACCTCCTTGTAGCAAGCACGCGATTCCCCCATCTCAACATCCACAAGGGTACCTGGCGGTCTTGGGACTAATCGACCACCAACCAGATTGATCATATTGCGATCGACGCCAGACACTCCTCCTGTATTCTCGACGTACGAACCTTCCGAGGGGCCAACATCGACTCGGATCACTACCTTGTTGTAGCCAAGGTACGACTGAGGATATCAAGAATGCTTAGGAGTCGAGTAGGACAACGTAAGTTTGACGTTGGAAAGCTACAATCGCAAGAGACTGCCAGAATCTTTGCCGATCGTGTCTCCTCAAAGCTCTCTCAAAATCCGCCCAGAGCAGCACAAACAATAGAGCAGGAATGGGCTCATTGCCAGAGCGCCATCAGAGATGCTGCCTCAGAGGTGCTAGGTTTCAAACAGCCACCACCTAGAAACCCCTGGTTCGATGAACAATGCGAACAAGCCCATGCAGCAAAACAAGAGGCATATAAGGCCATGCTGCAACGACGGACGAGAGCTGCTCGCGAAATCTATGAGCAGAAGAGAAGAGAGGAACACACGCTTTTCAGAAGAAAGAAGAGAGAGCACGGAAAGCGTGAGATCGAGGAGATGGAGAGATGCTTCCGCAGGAATGACGCCCGTAAATTTTACAACAAGGTAAAACGAACATGCCATGGTTACAAAGCCAGAGTGGCGGCCTGCAGGGATGAAAATGGAGAACTGGTAGTAGAGTCGCAGTCGATGCTGAGGATTTGGAAAGACCACTTCTGCAGACTGTATAACGGCGATGATAGACAAGATACCGCTGTCAGGCAGAACGAGCCATTCGCAATGGACCACGAAGTAACAGAATTCGGTCCACCCGACCTAGACGAAGTCAAAATAGCGATATCAAGACTTAAGTCTAATAAAGCCGCTGGCGCAGACGGCCTGTCTGCTGAGCTTTTTAAGGCGGCTGGAGATGAGCTGGTAAGGTGCATGCACCATCTCATCTGCAAGGTATGGTCGGAGGAAACCATGCCCGACGAATGGAATCTCAGCATCGTTTGCCCGGTCCATAAGAAAGGAGACCCCTATAACTGCGCCAACTATAGGGGAATAAGTCTCCTTAGCATCGCATATAAGATCTTCTCTGCCGTATTGTGTGAACGCCTGAAACCGTTTGTGGATAACCTGATCGGCTCTTATCAGTGTGGTTTCAGGCCAGGTAAATCCACAATAGACCAAATATTTACGCTACGGCAGATCTTGGAGAAGACCCAGGAATACCAAATCGACACTCACCACCTCTTCGTCGATTTCAAGGCCGCGTATGACAGCGTATATAGAGACGAGCTGTACAAAGCCATGTCTAGTTTTAACATCCCTGTCAAACTCGTCCGACTGTGCAGGATGACAATGGAGAATTCTCGTTGCTCCATTAAGGTCGGTAATGAGCATACCGAGACCTTGCAACTTTTTCAACATCGTGCTTGAAAAGATTGTGCAAGAGTCACTGGCCAACACAAGAGGTACGATCTATTTCAAGTCTACGCAATCGCTTGCGTACGCCGACGATATTGACGTAATTGGACGAAAACAGCAAGACGTCAACGAGGCTTTCGTGAGCATTGAGGTAGAAGCGGCTAAGATGGGTCTCAAGGTTAATGAGGGTAAAACCAAATATCTGCTCTCATCTAAAAGAGACGGACAACACCGACGTATTGGCCAGAACGTCACCATGGGCGGATATAACTTTGAAGTGGTCAAGGAATTCGTCTACCTTGGCTCACTGATTACCAGCGACAACAACACCAGCGCTGAGATAAACCGCAGAATCACTCTTGCCAACCGCTGTTTCTTTGGGCTCAAGAGGCAATTGAGAAGTAGAGCCCTCTCTCGGAAAACCAAGGTGATACTATATAAGACCTTGATCATCCCAGTCCTCCTTTACGGCGCAGAGGCTTGGACCTTAACAAAAGCGGATGAAGATGCCCTTGGTCGTTTCGAGAGGAAAATTCTGCGCACTATCTACGGTCCCGTTTGTTCAAACGGTGTATGGAGGAGAAGATATAACGAAGAACTGTACGGGTTGTACAGCGACATCGGCCTGGTACGACGTCTACGGATACAGCGTCTAAGGTGGCTAGGCCATGTAGAGCGCATGGAAGATACAGCTCCGACCCGAAAAGTCTTCGAATCCACTCCGGAAGGAAGGCGCGGCAGAGGACGGCCGCCTCAGCGGTGGTGCACGCAGGTGGAAAGTGACCTCAACCAACTGGGCGTGCGGCACTGGAAACAGCTGGCCAAAGACCGTGATGGCTGGAGACGCTTGTTGGTTGAGGCCCAGGTTCACCACGGACTGTAGCGCCACCTAAGTAAGTAAGTATTCCCAACGAGCAATGCTATAAGCAAATACGTGCTGTTGGTGATCGACTACTTCAGCAAATGGCCTAATGTGTTTTGCATGTTTTGCATACCGAACCAAGAAGCCAAAACCGTTTCGGATGCATTCGTGAATAACTGGCTTGCGCGTAGCGGGATACCGCTGGAACTGCACTCAGACCAAAGAAAGAACTTCGAGTCGTCGGTGTTCAAAGAACTCTGCGACATGATAGGTATCAGAAAAACAAGGAAAACACCGTTACACCCACAAGCTGATGCCATGGTCGAAAGGTTCAACCGAACGATGGAGGAATTCTTGAGAATCGTAGCCATCGCCGCAGCACAATTCAACGGCGATAACGCCCGCTGAAGCCATTTTTGGAACTGATCTCCCACTTCCATCGGATTTGAAGTTCGGAATGGTGGACTTTGTAGCCGAAAAGAAGGAACAACTCAACTTTATCCATCAGTTAAACCAACCGGGAGCAACTGAATTTGGTCAGTGATAAAATGAAGACGAGATATGACTTAAGGGTGATCACTTCTGGATTCGAGACAGGACAACTGGTATTTCTTTACAACCCACAACGAAAAAAAGTTTGTGCCCCGAATTGCAATCACATTGGGACGAGCCATTTGAGCCTATCAAGAAACTTAACGACATGGTATAGTGAATACGATTGTCGACTTAGAGAGGTTAGCGCCATACTGCGGAGAAGGATCAAATCGCTTGCTCGAAGACGAACAAGTATAGGCGGAGGGCAGTGTTACGGACACGAACCGACGCTTATGTTCGGAGATCGCTGTCGAAGTTTGGAGTTTTCTGGTGAGGCTGAAATGCAAATGATGGTAACTTTCAGCGGCTTACTGCTGAATGTCAGAGCATTGCAGAGATTTCCGAGGGGGAATATCTGACCTTTGTTAGTCCTTTGCCATGTGAAGAATTAGAAAGACTCACCTCGCTCGTTGATGTTGTTGTTGCCCCAAATCGTGTGGTATGCATTCGCGTCACACCCTATAATTAGTCCGGCATTTGTTTGCTCAGCATCCTTGACCAAATTCACCAAATTGGCGGAGGGGGAGGACTTGGGTGGTCGTGGGCTAAATAGGCCAAGGCAATCCAGATCTTGAAGGAGCTGCCGTCGACTCTAATAGCCGTGATATCCTGGTCACTGTAGGATGAGAGTAGAAGGCTTTTTATGTGTGTTTTACTTAAGATATAAGCTCTTGGCTTAGAGGGCATGCCTCCTCGCAGCGACCTCTGGATAGCCTTTTCAACAACCGTTGGGAAGTGAACAAACGTATGCAGCGAAAAAAAAACCCCGACCAGAATGGCGGTTGTACGGCGGGCTAACAATCCGCCCACGTAAAAAAACTTAAAAAAATGAATGAGCAAGATGCCTCGGATACATGGACGGATACTCGACGACGACAACGCACGAAAAAGGAACACGATTTGCGAGTATGCTCCTGGAATGTCAGAACCCTGTACACTCCCGGAGCTGCTCATAAACTAGAAGGAATCCTCACGCAGTACAAGGCGGATATTGCTGCGGTCCAGGAAATACGCTGGATAGGAAACGGTATGTTTAGGAAGGAAAATTGCGACATTTATTACAGCTGTCCCAAAAGGTTGCACTTACTGGGATGCGGATTTGTCATGGGAAAGCGGTTAAGGTCAAAGATCATCGACTTTAAACCTGTAATTGTTAGCCTGGCTGTGATCCGCATCAGAGGCAGATTTTATAACATCAGCCTTATATGTGCACACGCCCCTACCGGCGAGGCTGATGACCCTATATAGGAGGACTTCTATGACCTCCTGGACACCACCTACGGAGCTTGTCCGGAGTACGATGTAAAAATTGTGCTCGGGGACTTCAACGCCAAAGTCGGTAAGGAAAACACCCTTGGCGGAGTGATCGGAAAGCACAGCCTCCACGATTAAACAACAGATAACGGCTTCTGACTCGCTGACTTTGCGACAGCTCGTAATGCGGTGATAAGTAGCACAAGATTCCCTCGCAAGCGAATCCACACAGCAACCTGGCGATCTCCGGACGGTCGAACGGCCAACCAAATCGACCATGTGCTCATTGACGCAAGGCACTTGTCAAACATCCTGGATGTGCGAACATTCAGGGGAGCAAATGTCGACTCTGACCACTTCCTCGTAGCAGCAAGATTCAGACCTCGACTGTCCAATGTCAGAAAGCTGCACCAGCCCATCAGGAGGAGGTTCGACATTGGGCGCCTGAGCACACCGGAGGTTGCCAGAGTCTACAGGGAGCAGCTGAGCGAAAGACTCTACGGTATGCCTACGTCGAACACAAATGCCAATGGTATGTGGCTGCATCGCCGCTCAGCCATTCAGGAAGTAGCCGAAACCTTCTTAGGATACCTACCACCCCCGACAAGAAACCCGTGGTATGATGACGAGTGTGAGCAGAAAAAGGCAGCAATCGACGAGGCGTACCAAAAGACGCTGCAGAGGAGAGGAAAAAACTACTGCGACAAGAGAAAGGAATCTTCGCAGCCTCCCTGCTCAAGGATATCGAGGAGTCTACGGATAAACATAAAATACGAGCCTTTTACAAGAAAGCCAAAGGCCTTGCAGGAAGCTTCAAAAAGGGCACCCTGGCTCTTCGAAACTGTGAGGGTAGCCTTGTCACCGACCCGCAGGGAATAGTGGATGTATTTAAGCAGCACTTCCAGCAGCTGCTTAACGAGCATGACCAAGAGAGAGTTTTAGGGACCGAGGAAATCCCAACTCAAGCCGCTGAAGTAGTCCTCCCACCCAGCATCGAAGAAGTCGGCACAGCTATTCAGAAGCTGAAGAACAACAAGGCCGCAGGCTCAGAAAGCATGCCCGACGACTGGAATACCAGCTCCATATGCCCCATCCACAAAAAAGGCAATCCTACCTCTTGCAAGAACTATAGAGGTATATCCCTGCTCAACGTCGCATACAAGATCCTTTCCAGCGTATTGTGTGAACGTCTAAAACCATTTTGTACCGCACTAATCGGCAGCTACCAGTGCGGCTTCCGGCCCGGCAAATCAACTATAGGCCAAATTTTCACACTTCGACAAATCCTGGAAAAGACTAACGAGTTTCGAATCGATACACACCATCTTTTCATCGATTTCAAAGCCGCATACGACAGCATTCATCGTGAAGAACTGTTTTGGGTGATGGCCGAATTCGGGATCCCGGTAAAACTGATCCAGTTGTGTCGCGCCACGCTAATAAGCACGCGATGCACCGTGCAACTCGGTTCTAGGACCTCGGAACCATTCGAAATATGCACCGGATTTCGGCAAGGAGATGCGCTGTCATGTGACTTCTTCAACCTGGTGCTGGAGCAGATAGTGCGACGGGCAGGCGTCAACAGGGAAGGCACTATCTTTTACAAGTCCATCCAGCTGCTAGGATACGCGGATGATATCGACATCATCGCGTGTTCTCGCCGTGGCATTGTGGAAGCATTCACGGCGATTGAAGAACAGGCGAAACGAGTTGGTCTTAAGATCAATGAGGACAAAACGAAATACAGCTGTCAAGCAAAAACCAATCCGTCGCTCACCACCTGGGACAAAATATAACAATTGACAGCTACAATTTCGAGGTAGTTAAGGAGTTTGTCTACCTCGGGGCAAACGTAAATTCCACAAATGACACCACAGTGGAGATCCGGCATAGAATCGCCCTTGGCAACCGCTGCTACTTCGGCTTGTCCAAACAACTGGGGTCAAAACTCCTCACTCGAAAGACCAAAGTCATGCTTTACAAAACGCTCATTCTGCCAGGAAGGTGAATGGAGAAAAAGACACAACCGCGAACTCTACGAGCTGTACCAAGATGTGGATGTAGTCCGGAAGGCAAGGATCCGTCGACTACACTGGCTCGGCCACATCGAGCCCATGGACATCAACACTCCAGCTAAGAGGGTCTTCGACTCCGAGCCTCCTGGTTCGAGAAGAAGAGGAATACCGAACCTCCGGCTTAAAGACCAAGTAATCGCGGATGTAAGACATCTTGGTCTTGACAACTAGAAGCAGCGTGCCCGGGACCGTCAAGGATGGAAGGCAGCTATAGCTCAGGCTCAGATCCTCCATGGATCGCTGGCCTGATAAGTAAGTAAGTAAGTAAGTAAGTAATAAGCTCTTGGCTTACCTGCATCGCGCACGTAGGTGAGCTTGTATTCTGATGT
Source organism: Eumerus sabulonum (assembly GCA_951905685.1). Lineage (NCBI taxonomy): Eukaryota > Metazoa > Arthropoda > Insecta > Diptera > Syrphidae > Eumerus > Eumerus sabulonum. Next base: position 90,802,212 of record OX645060.1, read on the forward strand.
TCTGAGTCCACGTTTCATGTTGTTCACTATCCATGGTTCCTGGATCAAAACTACGGAGTGGGTGAGATTAATCTGCAGAATCCGCAGCATGATGGCTTTTACTCCCACCGCTGTGACGTTGGCAGACCCTACATTAGATTCCAGATCGAAGTCTGATATATGTTTTCCAAGGTCTACCTCGGGAAAGTCCAGGTCGGACAGTAGATTACTGTTTTCCCCGGTAATCCGGTAATCTCATTCACTGCTTTGGGGGGGGGGGGGGGGGGGGGGTCTCAACCGAAAGAGTATCCTCAGTGATCATCGGCTCCAGGGTAGGGGGTTGCTCTGGGTTCGTCGATACCACGAAGTTGACTGATGCAGCTCCGAAGGCTCTCTTAGCTGCGTCCTCCCCGTCTTTTTTATATATTCTGAGCCTTGCTGAGCCAACGCCCTGAGAGATCATGTTGTTAGCCTCTGCTAGAGGTGCCAGAAAGTCCTGATTGATTATCATAGTTATCAATCTTGAAGGTCCCTTTAAATGCTCTAGCTTGGCTATTTTCCAGTCCTTGGTGGGTATTTGGGGATTGCAAGTCTGCAGGAGTACCAAAATCTCCTTAGGATCCCCGGGATAGCCCGGTCAATTTAGGACTTGGCTCAAGGGTACAGCTTCAAGTTGAGCTCCTTCCCAGACCTCGCCGACTCTGCTGAGTGCAAGCTTAAAAAGGTCCATAGACCTTTAATCTTCGAAGGAGATTAGCTTTATTCTGCCTTGATAATACCCTGCATGATGGGTGATGGAGAAAGGTCCAGGGTATTCCTGGAGTAGCAGGAAGTAGTTTTGGAGTAGCACATTGCTAATCAAGGTCCTCTTAGGCGGAGGGACGTTCCCATCCACATCACCTCTATCGACAACGGCCATTGTGGTCGAGACCTTCTGCACGTCGCGATAGGAGAGTTGTGTTTGGGATCCAGAGGAGATCGCGCTTTCTTTGAGGTGGAGGGAACTCCTCAGCCGACCTCTGGCGCTTGCCATCCTGCTCTTTACCGGATGAGTTTTCAGTGCTCTTGATTGTGCCTTCCGCCCAATCCAGAGCCTTCTTCCTCCTTCCCGAGAGCTGATCTCTGGGTACGTCCCGCAGCTTCTCCAGTAGCTTACTAGCCGCGTGACGTTGCTTATAACTCGTTTTAGGGGCTGAGTCTCGATGGGTCTCGATGTCGTAGCACCTTGTCGGATAGCGGCATTTCTGCTGCTTCCTGAGGGTGTTGGACCAGGCTTTTGTACGTGTGCCAATGTCTTAGCACCTTGTAGAGCGTCTGTCATGGTACCGCTGTCATATTGTTACGAAATTTAATCCGACTTCGAATAGGGTTCGTATCACTGGATTGCGATAAACTACAATAGCCTACTTTTCATTCGAATTAAAAAACACACTTTTCCTATTTCGCCTCAGATCAACTATATGAGTACTTCACCACTGTTATTTATTTATAAGAACCTACTGAACACTTTACACTTTATTATACACGCAAACCTTTACTGAAAGCTTTTATTTTCACACTGGTTTATCGACCGAACACACTGTATACCGACTTGTAACACGCTATTCACTTCCGTAAACTGAATGAATCCGAGGGCGAGTGTTCGCGCTTATACATATAGTTCTCGGTTCACTTTCTCGAATGCTCACTTTCAGACGTTCTCATTCGGAAGTTCCTAGAATGCTCTGGCATTTAGCGGTTACCATCATTTCAATTTCCGCTACACCATAGCTTTCGAACTTCGACAGCGAAATTCGAATATAACCGCCGGTTTGTGTCTCCGTAACACTGCCCTCCTCCTAAACTTGTTCGTCCTCGAACAAGCGATTTGATCTTTCTCCGTAGTATGGCGCTAACCTCTCTACGAGGACAATCTTATACTTCGCTCGTCGGTTTCCCGTCTGTTGTATTCGGTATACCACGTCATTGAGCTTCTTGTTGACCTCATATGGCCCGTCCCAGGCTGACTACAATTTGGGGCCTTTTTGTTCGTTTTGGTCTGTACGGCAATACCAATTGTCCTGTCTCCAATCCAGAAGTGTTCGCCCTTAAGTCGTATCTCGCCTTCATTTTATCACTGACCAAGTTCAGTCGCTCCCGGATGAACTGATGGATAGATTTCAGCTGTTCCTTCTTTTCGGTTACGAAGTCCTCCCTGCCGCTAGTTGTCGGGAGTCCCACGCCGAACTTCAAGTCCAATAGAATTCGGAAATCAGCTCCACAAACGGCTTCAGCTGGTGTTATTGCCGTTGAATTGTGCTGTGCTGAACGGTACGCCATCAAGAAAAGGGGAAGATGTCCATTCCAGTCCTTCTGATCTCCAACGACGACTTTTCTCAAATATTCCTCCATCGTCCGGTTGAACCTTTCGACCATGCCTTCAGATTGTGGGTGTAATGGTGCTGTCCGTGTCTTTCTGATACCTAGCATGTCGCAGAGTTCTTTGAACACCGACAACTCGAAGTTCGTAACTTGGTCTGAATGCAGTTCTAGCGGTACTCCGTAATGCGCAACTAAGTTATTCACGAATGCATCCGAAATGATTTTGGTTTCCTGGTTCGATGTGCAAAACACTTCAGGCCATTTGCTGAAGTAATCGATCACCAGCGTTGCTCCTTGGGAATGGGCCTGCGATGTCCATGGCGATACGCTCGAACGATGCTCCAACATTGTACTACTGCATAATTCCTCGAGTTTTCCTAACTGCACCCTTTGCCTTCGCACACTGTTCACACTTGCGAATGAAATTTGTGACTGACTCATGGCATCCTACCCAGTAGAAACGTCTCTTGATCTTTTCTACAGTCTTGTTAACACGACAGGAAGATGGTCCCTCGTGGTATTCTCGGATGACCTCGTCGACTTGTCCCTTTGGAATTACGAGCAGATCGTTTACAATGTCCCCGTTTTCGCTTTCCCAACAGCGGTAGAGGCAACCGTTCTTCAGTTTAAGCTCGGCCATTGAGGTTGGTCGAAAGCCTCGTTCTAGGTGGTCGATTATGTCTGCCAAATCGGCATTTTCTCGCTGCTCTACTTCGACCTTCTCGACAGTCCAGGAATCTTCTGGCAGCACATGAAAACGACGGATGTCGGTGACCTGTTTCGTGATTTCCTCACGTAGACAATATTTGCATTCAACGTCGCACGGTCGGCTCGACAAGGCGTCTGCGTTTCCATTACTGTTGCCCTTCCGGTGTTTGATACTGAAGTCATAACTCTGGATTCTCTCTATCCATCTAGCAAGTTGGCCTTCCGGGTTTTTGAACTGCAGCAGCCACCTCAAAACTGCTGGGTCCGTCCTAAGACGAAAAGCTTGGTCATAGAGATTTTTCTGGAAATGCTTGACACGGTCAACCACAGCTAAAACTTCCTCCTAGTTACACAGTACTTCCTCTCCGGCTTCGATAGGATTCTACTGTAGTAAGCGATGACCTGTTATTGCCCGTCAACCATTTGAGAGAATACTCCTCCGATTCCATGTCAGCTTGCAATTCCTTCTTTTTAAGAGCTCGTGCAAACTGCTGGCGACGTTTGCAAATCCTGGGACGTATTGCCTGTAATATGTGAAAAGTCCCAGAGATGACCTTAAGGCAAGAAGATTCTTCGGTTGCGGCCATTCCTTAACCACCGAGATTTTGTCTTCATCTGTGTGGACTCCTTCTGCAGTCACCACAAGCCCCAAGTACTTCACCTCGTTTTGGAAGAGCGAACATTTCTTCGGGCTCAATATCAGTCCGACTGCTTAAATACGTTCCAGTACCTCTTCAAGCTTCTTAGGATGATCGTCGAAATCCTTGCCCATGACAATTATGTCATCCAGATAGACAAGACAGGTCCTCCAGTGAAGTGCTCTTAGTACCCGGTTCATAAGTCTTTCGAATGTTGCTGGCGCATTGCAAAGACTGAAGGGCATCATAGAGAATTGCCACGTCCCTCCCCCGGCGGTGAATGCGGTCTTTTCCCAGTCTTGCTGGCCAAGCTGTATTTGCCAGTAACCACTTTGCAAGTAAAGCGTCGAGAACCACTTTGCACCAGATAGTGTGTCCAAGGTGTCGTCGTTCTTGGTAAAGGATAGCTGTCTTTCTTTGTGACGTCGTTCAGCTTCCTGTAGTCCACGCAGAATCGGGTACTTCCATCCGTCTTCTTAACTAACACTACTGGCGAACTCCAGCGGCTTGCAGAAGATTCGATCACGTCCTCCTTTTCCATCTCGTCGATTATTTTGATTACCTCGCCTTCTTTCGCCAAAGGTACCCTCCTCGGTAGTTGCCGGATCGGTCTAGAGTCCCCTGTGTCTACTCTGTGCTTCACAATTGATGTTCTCCCACAATTCTTACCATTTGCCAAAACTGTCTAATACTTACCAAGCAGGGAGAGTGTTTTACTTTTCAGCTTCTCCACTAGATATTGCGTCCACTATCTGGACATTGTTTTCAAGAGGGCTTTGTTGGACTGGAATTCACAGTGTTTCCGATCTGCCCATTTCATAATAGCGGCAGCTTCTTGGCATTGAGCGATTGTTGTTCCTTTTGGTAATGTCCTAGGTGTGCTGTCAGGATTCAGGACTCTTACTGGAACTAATTGGTCCTTTCAGGGTTCCATGAGAGCCTTTCCATCTATCTTTGCCCAAGCCACAGCTTCTGAATTCGGGGGAACTGTTTGGCGCGCTTGCACGACTATTCGCCTGACCCTGTTGCCCTGACCATTATCTATTGTTATCATGCTTGAACTCGACGGTACCTATCGTAATTCTTTTCCGGACCTTACCCTTAACTTCCGCCCTCTCACCAGTTACTTTACGAACCCTTACCTCCGTAAATAGTTCGATGTCAGAAACCAGTTCACTTCGAATGACTGAATGAGTTGCGCCTGTGTCCAAAGTCAGCAAATACCGTCGCCCGTCCATTGTTCTTTCGACGACTAGGCTGCTTGCACCCCTACAGATTCGGGATACGAGGATGCTGGGGCACTCCAATTTGGGAGCCAGCGCATGCCCCTCTGCACTGACTCGTTTTAGTTTAACGGATTGTTAGGTGCACCTTTTGCACCTCCACGGTCGCGTTCACTCCCTTGGTCTCCCTTGGTCTCTTTTTGGCGAGCTAGACCTCGAACGCTTTCTTCGCAGACGGCAGTTTCTCGCAATGTGCCCCTGCTGGTTGCAGATGTAGCCCGGGAAAAGCCACTCCTACTCGCCGCTGGTGTTCTGGAACTATCCAGGTCTTCAGATATGCGCCGTAATTTGATGGAGGGTCGGCATATCAAGAGCGATATTTCCCGCTGGCAACTGTTTCCTTAAAAGATGTCTTCGGCAGAATCAAGCTTCGTTGCGTATCGGGGTCCCTTAGCCCTTGGATGAAAGAATCCGTTTTTAGTTTCTCCACCACATCAACTGGAACATCCGCGTAGGCAAGATGGTACAGCTTGATGGTCTCGTTTCCGCGCTGCTTGCGCCCTTTAAGCTCCAGCTTGTTCATCTCCTGCATGTGCTCACTGCCGTATTTCCGATGAAGAGCCGGTATGGTCTATAGTACATCAGCTGCCTCGCCTTTAAAGGAAATTACTAGGGCTGCCGCACAGTTTTCTACTCCCCATTGATTCCGTTCCGTAGTGGTCTCGAATCCGATTCTAAACATGTTAAGCGCGCTCGTGCCGTCGAAGTTGGGAGCTGTGAATTTCGATGCTGCGACCGGTACGATGATTCCTGATGCTGTACGTTCTGGATAGTTTTCTCGAGCTTAAGAACCTTCTTGTCGAACCTCGATTCCAGTGTCTCGATTCTCTTTTCCTGATTGTGGTCGAGATCTAGAACCTTCTTGTCGAATCTCGATTCTAGTGTCTCACTTCTCTCTTCGACGTCCTGAAATCTATCGTTGACAACCTGCTGGGTGTCTCTCAAGCTTTTTCGATTGTTTCCTAGCATCTCATCTAACGCCTCCAGCTTCTGGCGCAGGGAAGTGGAATTTTCCTCCAACTTTCTACTGACGGCAACGGAAATTTTCCTACAGCTTTTGTTTTATGGTCGCCTCTAGTTTCTGTCATATGGAAAGCGAATTTTCCTCCAATTTCTGGCTCATAGCATTCATAGCCGCAAGAATTTGCTGCATATCGAATGCTGACTCACTGGATATCGATGGCTTCTCCACCCCGAACTGGTGATTATCCCAGTCAACACCTTACTCCTCCAACACTGATCGCAGTCTCTCCACTAAGTTGACTTTAGTTCCCACTGTGGATAGTTCCCGAGCATCAAGCTCTCTTTTCAAAAAATAAATCACACACAACATGGCTGATGGAGAGAAGCTTGGCTGTGGCCCTTCACAGGCTGTAACGCCACCAAAGCAACCAAGCAAGCAACAAGTAGACAGTTGTAGTTTATCGCAATCCAGCGATACGAACCCTATTCCAAGTGGGATCATTTTCGTAACAATTCATTGCTAATATTCAGTTTTAACATAATTTAATTACACAATTTTAGTAGATTATGAAATATTAGAAACCGTCATCAATGCCGGAGGTTTCACTATAACACCTTTGGAAAAAAATATCTGATGCCTTTGGTGGACTTGGAGCAAGTTTAGTCCTATTGAGAGAGCTTTGCACGAGACAGAGCGCATGGCTGTCAAATCAAGCGATGTCTGGAACAAATTATTGATTCTCCAAACTCTCACCGTACCCGAATCTTAGGGAAAAGGACTGTGTTGTCGCATGTTCTTTGTCGGTGTTATGCCGCCCTTTCTACTTCTTTTGTTTGACTTAATCTTTCGAGTTCTTCACAGTAAGGTCAAGGGTTAACCAGTTGATTTATCTCCCACTGCGGTCGGACGTGTTTTTATTCGTAAGATCGTCGCGTGCAAACTTATACGTATAAATGAATGTGTCTCTCAAAATAAATCTAAAAAAATAATCATGAATTGTGTAATTTGTAAAGAAAGAATAGAGCGCAATAATAAATCCAAAGGTACCTTTGCCGACTGTTCGCATATTTTTCATTCTTCGTGCGTGAATGTTGAAAATTCTGACATTGAATATTTGAATTCAAATAACATTAAATACCGGTGTGACAAGTGCAATGTTCTTCGTCGCAAGTCTTTACAACTGCAACCAATAGTACCGCTAAACACAATATCATTGGAGCACCAACAATCACAAATAGAGCGACAAAAACCTGCTAAGCAACTCAAACCTACTGACAAGCAACCTAAGTCAACAAAGCAGCCGATAACGAGGAAATAATAAATCTGAAGAAAATAAGTTCCGATTTTCTATCGCCACTGCAAGCGTTACGAGAAGAAAATGTTGAGCTAAGACGTAAGGTAACAAGTCTGGAAAATAAAATGAATCCAAGGGAATAAAAGCTTCTGGAAAATGCAATTGAAGTCGTCGGTATCCCTAAGGTAAACAACGACAACGCAGCTACGTGTGCTAAAGCACTCTTTACTGAAGCGCTGAATGTTGATGTCTCCGCCGATGAAATACAAACAATCGATGTTAAACCAACATAAAAGTCAAATTCAAACAACGGCGAAAACATTGTATTGGTTCAACTCTCTTCACACGCAGTAAAACAAGAGTTGATGTCCAGGAAAAAGGCAAAGAAGGACAAATGAAATGCTTCAATATTTGCCGGTAATAATAAAAGTGTAATTTACATTAATGCTTCCTTAACAAAATACAATCAGGCTTTATTTATTGCTGCAAAAAGAAAAATTAAAGTAGAACACAAATTTAGATATGTATCTTTGATTCAAGAATTCTAAGATATTGCTTCGAAATGTTGAGAATGGTTAGGTTATAGTTATAAGATCATTTGCTGACTTAGAAAATACACTAAAATAGTTTTTTCTTTGTTCTCTATGTTGAATTCCATTAACGATCTCGGTCTTATAAATAACGATCTCACCATATCAACCATTCGAAGTAAATCAGATAAAATTTTTGAAACTGAACCTAATGATCCTAAACCTATATACATACATACGTAATACACCAAAACATACTGTTACGAAATTTAATCTCACTACGAATAGGGTTCGTATCTCTGGATTGCGATAAACTACAATTGTCTACGTTTTATTCAAATTAAAACGCACACTTGTCTTATTTCTCCTCAGATCAACTATATGAATACTTCACTACTTCTATTTATTGTTACACTTTATTACACATGCAAACCTTTACCCAAAAGCTTTTATTTTCACACTGGTTTATCGACCGAACACCCTGTATACAGACTTGTCCTACGCTAGTCACTTCCTTAAACTGAATGCATGCTGAGGGCGAGCCTTCGCGCTTATATAGCTCTCGGTCAACCTTCTCGAATGTTCGCCGTCGGAAGTTCCCCTACGGAAATCTCTAGAATGCTTCGACAATTAGCATTACGCTTTGACAGTTTACATCATTTCAACTTCCGTTTCACCAGAGCATTCGAACTTCGACAGCGAAACTCGAACTTAACTGCCGGTTTGTGCCTCCGCAACACTGCCATCCTCCTAAACTTGTTCGTCCTCGAACAAGTGGACAAACTTATACTTCGCCCGTCTGTTTCCTGTCTGCTGTATTCGATATACCACGGCATTGAGCTTCTTGATGACCTCATATGGCCCGTCCCAGGCTGATTGCAATTTGGGGCACAAGTTTTTTTTTGTTGTGGGTTGTACAGCAATACCAAATATCCAGAAGAGTTCGCCCTTAAGTCGTACCTCGCCTTCATTTTATCGCTGACCAAGTTCAGTCGCTCCCGGATGAACTGATGGATGGAGTTCAGCTAGTCCTTCTTTTCGGTTACGAAGTCCTCCCTGCCGCTAGTTGTCGGTAGTACCACGCCGAACTTCAAGTCCGATGGAAGTCGAAGATTAGTTCCAAAAATGGCTTCAGCTGGTGTTATTGCCGTTTAATTGTGCTGTGCCGAACGGTACGCCATTAAGAAAAGGGGAAGATGTTCATCCCAGTCCTTCTGATCTCCAACGACGACTTTTCTCAAGTATTCCTCCATCGTCCGGTAAAACCTTTCGACCATGCCATCAGATTGTGGGTGTAATGGTGTTGTCCGTGTCTTTCTGATACCTAGCATGTCGCAGAGTTCTTTGAACATCGACGGCTCGAAGTTCCTTCCTTGGTCTGAGTCCAGTTCCATTGGTACTCCATTACGCGCAACCCAGTTGTTCACGAACGCATCCGAAATAGTTTTGGCTTCCCGGTTCGGGATGCAAAACACCTCAGGCCACTTGCTGAAGTAGTCGATCACCACCAGAGCGTATTCGTTTCCAGCGTTGCTCGTTGGGAATAGGCCTGCGATGTCCACGGTGATACGTTCGTACGGTGCTCCAACATTGTACTGCTGCATATTTGCTCGAGTTTTCCTAACTGGACCCTTTGCCTTCGCACACTGTTCACACTTGATCTTTTCTTGATCTTTTCTACAGTCTTCTTTACACCAAGATGACCCCTGCTTGGTCCCTCGTTGTATTCTCGGATGACTTCGTCGATTTGTCTATTTGGAATTACCAACAGATCGTTTACAATGTTCGCGTCCTCACTTTCCCTACTGCGGTAGAGGCAACCGTTCTTCAGCTTCAAACTCTGCCATTGAGCCCAGTAAGCTTTCACGATTGGGCTTTCACTGGATATTGGCTGCCAAGTTAGTCGACAAGCTCGTTTTTGGTAGTCGATGATGACTGCCAGATCGGCATCTTCTCGCTGCTTTCTTCCGATCCTCTCGACAGTCCTGGAATCTTCTGGCAGCACACATGGAAACGACGGATGTCGGTGACCTGTTCCTTGGATTCGGCACGTGAACAATGTTTGCATTCAACATCGCAAGGTTGCCTCGGTAATGCGTCCGCATTTCCATGACTGCTTCCCCTCCGGTGTTCGATACTGAAGTCATAACTCTGGATTCTCTTTATCCATCTAGCAAGCTGGCCTTCCGGGTTTTTGAACTGCAGCAACCACCTCAACGCTGCGTGGTCCGCCCTGAGATGAAACGCTTGCCCATAGAGATATTTCTAGAAATGCTTGACACAGTCAACCACGGCTAAAAGCTCCCTCCTAGTTACACAGTAGTTCCTCTCCGGCTTCGATAGGATCCTACTGTAGTAAGCGATGACCCGTTTTCGCCCGTCAATCATTTGAGAGAGCACTCTTCCGATTCCATGTCCGCTCGCATCGGTGTCCAAAATAAACTTTTCTCCCGGTACAGGATATGCAAGGATCTGCGCAGTGCAGAGCAATTCCTTCAGGTGAATGAACGCTTCCTCCTGCGGCTTCTCCCACTTGAATGGCCGATTCTTTTTCGTGAGCTCGTGCAGACTTCTGGCAACGTTTGCAAATCCTGCGACGAATCGCCTGTAATATGTGCAAAGTGCAAAAGCAAGGAAGCCGTGGCCATTCCTTGTCCGCCGAGATTTTTTCTTCACCTGTATGGACTCCTTCTGCAGTCACCACATGTTCCAAGTACTTCACCTCGTTTTGGAAGGGTGAACATTTCTTCGGGCTCAATTTCAGTCCGGCTGCTTGAATACGTTCCAGTACCTCTTCAAGCTTCTTAAGGTGATCGTCGAAATCCTTGCCCATGACAATTACGTCATCCAGATAGAGGCAAGTCCTCCAGTGAAGTCCTCTTAGCACCCGGTTCATAAGTTTTTCGAATATGGCTGGCGCATTGCAAAGACCGAAGGGCATCACAGAGAATTGCCACAACTCTCCCCCGGCGGTGAACGCGGTCTTTTCCTTGTCTTGCTGGTCAAGCTCTATTTGCCAGTATCCACTTTGCAAGTCCAGCTTCGAGAACCACTTTGCACCAGTTAGTGTGTCCAAGGTGTCGTCGATTCTCGGTAAAGGATAGCTGTCCTTCTTCGTGACGTCGTTCAGCTTCCTATAGTCCACGCAGAATCGGGTGCTTTCATCCTTCTTCTTAACTAGCACTACTGGCGAACTCCATGGGCTTGCAGATGGTTCGATCACGTCCTCCTTTTCCATCTCACCACCCTCATCGGTGGTTGCCGAATCCTGTCTTCGCAGCTCATAATAGCGGCAGCTTCTTGGCATTGAGCGATCGTTGTTCCCTTGTGTACAGTCGTAGGCGTACTCGCTGGATTCACTACTCGTACTGGAACCAGTTGGTCTTGTCGGGGTTCCACGAGAGCCTTTCCAACAATGATATCGCTGGGTCGATCTCGTTTGTCGGGTTCGACCATCCACATTCGGCTTGTCCCCACATACTCTTCTATCTTTGTCCAAATCACAGCTTTTGCATTCGGGGTAACTGTTTTGCGCGCTTGCATTATCTATTGTTAATGGGAACTCCAAATTGCCATACTTCATCACTTTTTGGTTGGTTGAGGTCCAATGTGAAGCCATGCCTAATCATGAAGCCGACGCCGATTATGATGTCATCAGTGATGTTCGCAACGATGAAATCATGCGGAAACTCGACGGTACCCATCGTAATTCTTTTCTGGACCTTCCCGTTAAATTCCGCCTTCTCACCAGTTACTGTACGAAGCCTTACCTCGGAAAATGGTTCGATGTCAGAAACCAATCCGCTTCGGATGACTTAATGAGTTGCGCCCGTGTCCAACGTAAGCAGATATCGTCGCCCGTCCATCGTTCCCTTCATGACTAGGCTGGTTGCACCCCTACAGATTCGGGATACGAGGATGCTGGGGCACTCCAAATTGGGAGCCAGCGCATGCCCCTCTGCACTGACCCATTTTAGTTTAACGGATTGTTAGGTGCACCTTTTGCACCGCCACGTTCGAGTTCACTTCCTTGGTCTCTTTTTGGCGAACTAGACCTCGAACGCTTTCTTCGCAGACGGCAGTTTCTCGCAATGTGCCCCTGCTGGTTACAGATGTAGCATCTACCCGGGAATGAGCCACTCCCACTCGCCGCTGGTGTTCTGGAATTATCCTGGTCTTCAGATATGCGCCGTAATTTGATGGAGGGTCGGCCTATCAATAGCGATGCTTCACATGCGAGAGCGCTGGAAACTGCCTCCTTAAAAGATGTCTTCGGCAGGAGAATCAAGCTTCGTTCCGTATCGGGGTCCCTTAGCCCTTGGATGAAATAATCCGTTTTTAGTTTCTCCACCACATCAACTGGAACATCCGCGTAGGCAAGATGGGATAGCCTCTCGATGTCGGCAGCATACTGTTGGATGGTCTCGTTTCCACACTGCTTGCGCCCTTTAAGCTCCAGCTTGTGCAGTTCCTGCATGTGCTCACTGCCGTATCTTCGATGAAGAGCATCCCTTATGGCTGTGTAGTTCCTTCTCTGGGTCTCCGGGATGGTCTGTAGAACGTCAGCTGCTCCACCTTTAAGGGAAATTACTAGGGCGGCCGCACGATCTTCTTCTCCCCATTGATTCCTTTCCGCTGTTGTCTCGCACTGAAGCTTAAAGATGTTAACAGCGCTCGTGCCGTCCAAGTTGGGAGCTGTGAATTTCGATGCTGCAGTCGGCACAACGATTCCTTGATGCTGAACGTGCTGGACAGTTTTGCTTGGATTCCAATGTCTCGATTATCTTTTCTTGATTATATTCGAGATCTAGAACCTTCTTGTCAAGTGTATCGATTCTCTTTTCGACCCCCTGGAACCGATCATTGACGGCTTGCTGGATGTCTCTCAAGCTTTCTCGATTGTTCTCTAGCATCTCTTCTACCGCCTTCAGCTTCTGCCGCAGGAAAGTGTAAATTTTCTTCCAATTTCTGACTCAGAGAAGTGGAATTTTCCTCCAACTTTCTACTTACGGCACCAGAATTTTCCTCCAACTTCTGATGTACGGTCGCCTCTAGTTTCTGGCTAATGGAAGTGGAATTTTCTTCCAGCTTTCTACTTTCTGGGGGGAGGGAGGGAGCGAGCAAACAGAGCAAGGAAGTTGATCGCGTTTAACATGGCAAACGCCAGCTTCGATCTCTGTCCCTGTTCAATCCAAGTTGACACACAGCCTCCGCGTGGCCCCCCTGGATAGCTACCCTGGCACCCGCCAGGTAGTGAACCAATGTGTGCAGCGACCCAACCCTTGTTCCTGGGGAAAGAGGAACCTGACCCTCCAGGTTGGGGGTTGTGCTTAGGGGTAACATCCCTATCACGTAAAAACCCACTTGTTCCGAAACGACAACAAGCCTCTGATACGGACGTATACAAAGCTGACGACCCCTGCAAACGACTAACGGACTTGAGAGTCTGCGCCTGGAATGTGGGGTCCCTTAAACGACCAGGTGCAGGCGATCAATTGGAGCAAACCCTCAACTGCTATGAAGCAGATATAACCGCACTCCAAGAAATGCGATGGGATGGACCAGGCAAAAAACGGATGAAAAACTGCGACATCTACTACGGGAACTGCTACAAGGAGAACAAACAGCGCCTATTCGGGTGCGGATTCGTTATTAGAGGAAGACTCCGACAAAAAGTCTTAAGCTTCCGAGATGTAAGCGAACGCCCCATAACAATCCGCATCAAAGCTAAATTTGGAAACATTAGCTTAATATGCGCTCACGCCCCAACGGAAGAAAAGGACGATCGACTCAAAGAAGAATTCTACGATCTCCTAGACAGAACATATGCCCAATGTCCCAGCTACGACACAAAAATAGTCCTAGGAGATTTTAATGCAAAACTGGGCAAGGAGGACATATTTGAGTCGATCATAGGAAAGCATAGCCTCCATAACACCACATCCGACAACGGATTAAGGCTAATCGATTTCCTAGCGGGGCGTAACTTCCTTGTAGCAAGCACGCGATTCCCCCATCTCAACATCCACAAGGGTACCTGGCGGTCTTGTGATCAATCGACCACCAACCAGATTGATCATATTGCGATCGACGCCAGACACTCCTCCTGTATTCTCGACGTACGAACCTTCCGAGGGGCCAACATCGACTCGGACCACTACCTTGTTGTAGCCAAGGTACGAATGAGGATATCAAGAATGCTTAGGATTCGAGTAGGACAACGTAAGTTTGACATTGGAAAGCTACAATCGCAAGAGACTGCCAGAATCTTTGCCGATCGTGTCTCCTCAAAGCTCTCCCAAAATCCGCCCACAGCAGCACAAACAATAGAGCAGGAATGGGCTCATTGCCAGAGCGCCGTCAGAGATGCTGCTTCAGAGGTGCTGGGTTTCAAACAGCCACCACCTAGAAACCCCTGGTTCGATGAACAATGCGAACAAGCCCATGCAGCAAAACAAGAGGCATATAAGGCCATGCTGCAACGACGGACGAGAGCTGCCCGCGAAATCTATGAGCAGAAGAGAAGAGAGGAACACACGCTTTTCAGAAGAAAGAAGAGAGAGCACGGAAAGCGTGAGATCGAGGAGATGGAGAGATGCTTCCGCAGGAATGACGCCCGTAAGTTTTACAACAAGGTAAAACGAACATGCCATGGCTACAAAGCCAGAGTGGCGGCCTGCAGGGATGAAAATGGAAAACTGGTAGTAGAGTCGCAGTCGATGCTGAGGATTTGGAAAGACCACTTCTGCAGACTGTATAACGGCGATGATAGACAAGATACCGCTATCAGGCAGAACGAGCCATTCGCAATGGACCACGAAGTAACAGAATTCAGTCCACCCGACCTAGACGAAGTCAAAATAGCGATATCAAGACTTAAGTCTAATAAAGCCGCTGGCGCAGACGGCCTGTCTGCTGAGCTTTTTAAGGCGGCTGGAGATGAGCTGGTAAGGTGCATGCACCATCTCATCTGCAAGGTATGGTCGGAGGAAAGCATGCCCGACGAATGGAATCTCAGCATCGTTTGCCCGGTCCATAAGAAGGGAGACCCCTATAACTGCGCCAACTATAGGGGAATAAGTCTCCTTAACATCGCCTATAAGATCTTCTCTGCCGTATTGTGTGAACGCCTGAAACCGTTTGTGGATAACCTGATCGGCTCTTATCAGTGTGGTTTCAGGCCAGGTAAATCCACAATAGACCAAATATTTACGCTACGGCAGATCTTGGAGAAGACCCAGGAATACCAAATCGACACTCACCACTTCTTCGTCGATTTCAAGGCCGCGTATGACAGCGTATATAGAGACGAGCTGTACAAAGTCATGTCTAGTTTTAACATCCCTGTCAAACTCGTCCGACTGTGCAGGATGACAATGGAGAATTCTCGTTGCTACATTAAGGTCGGTAATGAGCAAACCGAGACCTTTGATGTTAAAAAAGGATTTAGGCAGGGCGACGCGCTGTCGTGCAACTTTTTCAACATCGTGCTTGAAAAGATCGTGCAAGAGTCTCTGGCCAACACAAGAGGTACGATTTATTTCAAGTCTACGCAATTGCTTGCGTAAGCCGACGATATTGACGTGATTGGACGAAAACAGCAAGACGTCAACGAGGCTTTCGTGAGCATTGAGGTAGAAGCGGCTAAGATGGGTCTCAAAGTTAATGAGGGTAAAACCAAATATCTGCTTTCATCTAAAAGAGACGGACAACACCGACGTATTGGCCAGAACGTCGCCATGGGCGGATATAACCTTGAAGTGGTCAAGGAATTCGTCTACCTTGGCTCACTGATTACCAGCGACAACAAGACCAGCGCTCAGATAAAACGCAGAATCACTCTTGCCAACCGCTATTTCTTTGGGCACAAGAGGCAATTGAGAAGTAGAGTCCTCTCTCGGAAAACCAAGGTGACACTATATAAGATCTTGATCATCCCAGTCCTCCTTTACGGCGCATAGGCTAGGACCTTAACAAAAGCGGATGAAGATGCCCTTGGTCGTTTCGAGAGGAAAATTCTGCGTACTATCTACGTACGTATCTATCTACTATCTTGTTCAAACAGTGTATGGAGGAGAAGATTTAACGAAGAACTGTACGGGTTGTACAGCGACATTGGCCTGGTACGACGTCTACGGATACAGTGTCTAAGGTGGCTAGGCCATGTAGGGCGCATGGAAGATACAGCTCCGACCCGAAAAGTCTTCGAATCCACTCCGGAAGGAAGGCGAGGCAGAGGACGGCCGCCTCAGCGGTGGCGCACGCAGGTGGAAAGGGACCTCAACCAACTGGGCGTGCGGCACTGGAAGCAGCTGGCCAAAGACCGTGCCGGCTGGAGACGCTTGTTGGTTGAGGCCCAGGTTCACCACGGACTGTAGCGCCACCTAAGTAAGTAAGTTTCTACTTTCTGGGCTATGGAAGCACTCATAGCATTCATAGCCGCGAGAATTTGCTGCATATCGAATGATGGCTCACTGGATGTCGACGGCTTCTCCACCCCGAACCCGTGATTCTCCCAATCGACACCTTCTTCCTCCAACGCAGTCTGTCCACCAGGTTGGCTTTACTTCCCACTGTGGATAATTCCCGAGCATCCAGCTGTCTTTTCAGTTGTTCGATGGTCAACTTTTCCAAATTCACCTTTTTTTCACTCTTTCAATAATTCACTTTTAATAGTTCAATTCACAATTCGAATAAACGTTCCACTCGTTTACTCGCAATCCCACTTCTGACACCAAATGTTACGAAATTTAATCCCACTTCGAATAGGGTTCGTATCTCTGGATTGCGATAAACTACAATTGTCTACGTTTTATTCAAATTAAAACGCACACTTGTCTTATTTCTCCTCAGATCAACTATAAAGCTCTCGGTCCACCTTCTCGAATGTTCGCCGTCGGAAGTTCCCCTACGGAAATCTCTATAATGCTTTGAAAATTAGCATTATGCTTTGACAGTTGACATCATTTCAACTTCCGCTTCACCAGAGCATTCAAACTTCGACAGCGAAATTCGAACTTAACTGTCGGTTTGTGCCTCCGCAACAATACGTAGTTTGCGGCGAAATTTCGATATTCTGTGTTGTAATCTCGAATCCTTTACAGCTATGCCCGACATTATTTTTGTTACTGAAATATGGATTTTTTCTTACGAAGTTGATGAGTATACCTAGCTTACCTAATTACATATTTTAATGCTTGTCTTAATGATTCGTATTCTTCGGGTGGAGTTGGAGTCTTTGTGCGTGAAAAGTGCCTATGAGTGTGAAGTCAAAAGTTATGAACTGACCAGCGCAGATGTTTTAAAAGTTTCTATTGGCTTATGTGGGGAAGTAATGAACGTGCAGCCAATCTTTTAATTTTGGCTGACATGAATCTAGATCTCCTAACTTCAAATATTACGCTGAATCCATATAATCTTTTGTTATCCCAAAATTATTTAATGTCCTTTATTAATGAACTAGACCTGATACAGGAACTTGCCTTGATCATGTTTTTGGTCGTTTTGCTAAAATCTCTCATAAAGAGATTTGGGTATTGTTTTTGATCTGGGTATTACAGGTCATTCCATGACGGGCATATTTCTTAGAAGTCTAAACTATATGGAACAAAATAAGTCTTTACCTGAACGCAGGATTGATGAAATTGACTATAATAAACTCAGTCAGGAAACTATTTGGGCTAACTGGGATGTAGTATACGCCGAGAAAAACCCTTCTAGGGCGTATAGCTTATTTTCTGAAAAATTAAGAAGTTATGTCAACAGTTCCGCTTATACTGTTTGTAAGAAAATAAAATTAATACCTTGGATATCTTATCACCTGCTCAGAAAAATTGCTCTTAAAAATAAGTTACGTTACAAATATCAGAAACATCCTCCTACCACAAATTTAAAGTCTCGTTTCAAGAAATATTCTAGAAAAGTAAACAAAGAAATAAGATTAGGTTAGGTTAGGTTAGTTGGGTGCCCTATTGACATGAGGTCACGGCTCACTTAGACTACTAAGACTCCATTGTGCCCATTTTTAAAAGCCCGAGGGGAACCTGTTAGTTGTCCGCTGAGCTGAACCATCCACATGCAATTAAGAACCTTAGCAGTTTGTTCAGCTTAATGTCTCTTGCCTCCTCTAAGCCCGAAAAGAAATAGTTCCCGAGGTACGTAAATCTTTTTCGGGCCAGTGCAGGGCATTCACACAGTAGGTGACGAATGGATTCTATTTCCTCTTCGTCCCTACAGCTTCTGCAAAAATCGTTTTTTGTCATAGACAGGCCATGATAGCCTTGCTGTAGCGCGTGTATCTAATTGACACCATCGCTTGTTGGCCTTTCCCGGTAGTTCCACTCCTATTCTTCGGAATAGTGTGCTGAGTGGCGTTTTAGCCTCAGTTGTGATCTGCGAAGTATCTGCGCCTGATCCCAGTCTGGCTAGTTCGTCCGCCTTCTCATTTCCGGAAATATTCACATGCCCTGGTACCCAGCAGATGGTTGCCTCATTGACATCCGATATTTCTTCTAGTTTCTCTTTACAGAGTTTTACGAGCTTGGATCTTATCCATGTTACTTGCAGAGCCTTAATGGCTGCCTGACTGTCAACATAGATTTTGATTCTCTTACCTGAGAAATTCTCCCTAAGAATCAGATCCGCGCCTTTTTTGACTGCGAAGATCTCAGCCTGGAAGACGCTACAGCCATCATCAAGTCTGTAGGAGTGACACGCTTCCTGAGATTCGAAGTAGACTCCGGCTCCTGTACCGGTATCCGTTTTGGATCCCTCGGTATAGATTGCCAGTTCCTCCTCCGTGTTTACCATACCACTGGCCCATTCCTCCCTGGAGGGAATGCTAATAGAGAATCTCCTCTCACAGCAAGAAAGTGGGGTGGTATAGTCCGTTTCGGTTGCGGACCTCAGGATAGCCCATCGATCCAGGATTGATGCGCGGCCATAAGGACATCTTTTCCAAAGACTGCGTTCTTGCATCCTTAGCGCAGCCCTGGCTGCAGTGCTTTCACAATACATGTCTAGTGGTGGAAGGTTCAGCATTGCTTCAAGGAATTCATAGATCCAGTCACCGCCAGACAGCCAGCCCTCTGAATCCTTGTAAGACGTTGAAGGTTGCATTTCTTCTCAAGTGCTTTCCACCAGACAATCCATAGACCAAAATAGGTCTTACCACCGCGGTGTTTAGCCAGTATACCACCTTTGGTTTAAAGCCCCATGTCCTTCCGAAAGCTACCCTGCACGAATATAGTGCCACGTAAGCTTTCTTGGTTCTTTCATTTATGTTGTCTTTCCAGCTAAGCTTGGAATCTAGAATTATTCCAAGATACCTAGCGGATTTCTTCGGAATCAGGTCGATACCATTTATACGTGGATATGCGTACTAAGGTATTGATCTTTTTCGTGTGAAGAGGACAATCTCAGTTTTAGTTGGGTTTACCCCTAGGCCCCGTTCCTTGACCCATTTATTCATCAATAGCAGCGCATAAATGAGTCTTTCACTGAGGACCTGAGGATATTTCGCAGGTACCAGAATGGTAATGTCATCGGCATAGGCCGTGACGTTGAAACCCTGTGTCTCTAGGAGCTTTAGCAATTCGTCGACTACGATGGGCCACAGGAGAGGCGATAGAACACCCCCCTGTGGTGTGCCTCGGTTGACTTTCACCCTTCCATTTGCTCCTCCTATCGACGAGTTTACTATACGAGTACTTAGCATTTGTTCATCTACAGATTCCCGAATTTATGT
Source organism: Eumerus sabulonum (assembly GCA_951905685.1). Lineage (NCBI taxonomy): Eukaryota > Metazoa > Arthropoda > Insecta > Diptera > Syrphidae > Eumerus > Eumerus sabulonum. Next base: position 90,821,715 of record OX645060.1, read on the forward strand.
GGGCCATCCGTAGGCTGGACATTATTGCCTCGGTACCGACGTTATTGAAGGCACCCTCAACATCTAGAAAAGCCCCACGGCATATTCCTTAGCATTGAGTGCCTTTTCTATCGTATAGACCACCCTGTGAAGAGCGGTATCTACCGATCTACCCTTTATGTATGCGTTATGTGATTGTGATAACTAGCTATCACCAATCTCATCTCTTATGTAATTGTCGATTAGTCGTTCCAATGTTTTCATAAGGAAGGAGGATAGGCTGATAGGTCTATACTCCCTTCCGTGGCATGGTTGACCTTCCCTGACATGGGTATAAGCACCACCCTAACTTCCCTCCATGCTTGTGGGACATATCCCGTCCTGAGGCACCAGCAGTATATGCGTTCTACCCAGGGGGTGATAAGTTCCCCTGGTTCTTGCAGAATTTGCGGATATATACCGTTTATTCCTGACGCCTTGTAGGGTTCGAATGATTTTACCGCCCACAGGATTTTTTCTTTGGTAACGATCTTATCGACTATTTCAGGCCCAGTCTGTTCCCTTACCTGTGTATTTGTATTTGTCTCGAGTGTTCCCGCGTTTACACAGTTGGGAAAGTGACACTTTAGTAGGGCGTCAAGCATGTTTTCGTTTGAGTCTGTCCAGTTACCATCAGATTTCTTGATTGAAGAAACCTGCGTGGGAGCCTTGGCAAGGACCATTCTCAGACGAGCCGCATCCGTACATGATTCATGACCCGCAGAAATTTCTCCACGAGCTCTTTCTTGCGAATCTAATTTCCTTTTTGAGTCGCTTAACATTATCTCTGTAAGTGGACCATTCGATGGAACCCTCTTTAGCGAGGTTCCAACTATGTCTGGAAATACGTAGCCGCTCTGCTATTTTTGCGTTCCACCACGGTGAGTGGTTCTTTTTGCTTGGTTTTTTGATGGGGCAAGATCTCTCGAAGGACCGGTTTAGCTTATCGGTTAGGTTCAGTATCGTCTTATCAATGTCTTTTGTGGAATTGGGAAGTCCATTCGGAGGCTGAACTAGGGTTTTTCCCAATTCCGTGTTGAACTTTTGCCAATTCGCCTTCCACGGATTCCGAAAGGCATTGCCATCCGTTACACAAAGATTCAGATCAAAGAGTATCCAGCAATGGTCAGAAAGTGACGCTTTGTCGGACACTCTCCAGTCTGAGACCTTTGCGTTACCGTTTCCATTAACTAAAGTAACGTCTACAACCTCCCTTCTATTGTTAGTGATAAAGGTTGGTGAATTACCACGGTTACATATAGTTAAGTTAGTATTAAGGGCATAACTGAACAGAGCCTCACCTCTACTGTTTGTGTTAGTGCTACCCCAAATGGTATGATGGGCGTTAGCATCACACTCTAAGACTAAGTTCTTCTTACCTTGTTTGGTCATTGAGACCAGTTTCCTTACTCCTTCCGAGGGGACGTCCGTGCCTTCATCATATGGTAGGTAAACCGATGCCATCGTCTTTTCCTTTGACTTCCACAACCGTCTGATCACCCGAGCTGAAATTGGTTAACACTAGTGTGTGGAGTTCTTTCCTGGCAACAATACAAGTCCTTACCTTGCCTTCCTTACCGTTATAAATTATTTTATATTTTGATGACCCTAGTCCTTTTACCCGATTGTGGAGAATCCATGGTTCCTGGTATAGGGATAAGTCAAGCTGTTCTTTGTTGAGGAGCAGCATGAGGTTTACCGAGGCGGCTTCACTGTGGTGGAGGTTTATTTGTACTACCTTCATGATCTGTAGTATCTTTTTCCACCTCCACCAGTGCCACCTCACCAGGCCGCGCCTTCTTCGTGAGTCTCAATAGAAACTCACCAGCTCCGAAGAACAAGCGCATAGCCTTTTTTTCCCTTAGAATTTTCGGTGGATTCTCTATAACGAAGATGATACTTTTCGTATCATGTCCGTTGTTTTCAAAGCCACAACCTCCCAGTCATCCATAGGGACCGCAGGGTTTTGTGCTTTTAGAAAACCGAGAATCTCCTCTTTCTTCATCCCCATATCCGGTACATTCATTTTGGCCCTAGGGCTCTCCGGTATCTTGTCCAGCGGGACTGCCTTTAGTGCAGCTCCTTCCCATGGCTTAAGACTGGGAACGACTTTTGAGGCGAAGTCATGCGAGAACTGGTCTTTGCAGTCCAGTCTGCATATGCCCCGCTTTCAGTTTGTGAGACTAAACGTTGGCACAGGTTTCCCAGCATTCCCCCGAATGTGGTCAAAGATCGCTTTAGCCAGAGCCTTTTCGATCATCTTCCCCTATTCGAAGGTATACTGGCCACTCGGCTTGCCGCAATCCACTACAGCAAGCTGTAGAGCATTACGAATAGCCCCGCCAAACTGCGTCGCACTATTGACCTTCGCTCTCTTCGCTGGGTTGTTGGCCTCTTCCTGGGATCCCACCATAAACCCTTCCGTTTCTTGGTAGCGGTCTTGCCAATTGCATCGATCGCCGTGGAAGTTGCCCCACCTAGACCCGTCTTAGCGACTTCAGTCTTTGGTGCACTCTTTTCACCCTTACGTCGAGCCTGGGTGCCACTGGAGCCCGCCTTATCGGCTTCGGCTCCAGTTGCCCCGGTTCATCGCTTTCCTTTTGCTGAGAGCTTTTGAGGATCTTTCCCATCTTTGCCCGTTTTTCCACCATTGTCCGTTGCCCCTTTGCCACTCTTTGGCTCTGTCAATTAAATTAAATTATTCTCTGCCTTCTCGAATACGAATGTACATATGTATGTAGCCTTTCCTCCAACAGTTCAACTTCCAAAACGTACAAATGACGCCACGAATGGAGATTCTTGGTATTTCGACCGACTTGCAACGAAAAGCAACGAAAGGAGATTCTCCGTATTCGATCTTCCTCCTCAGCGGACTGGAGATCTGCTTTATATATATTCTTATATGTAATACATATTTATTCGCCTCCTTTCTCTAACATTCCGGCCTCCTCTGAGACATTCGTTTCTGAATTTTCCTCTTTGAGCAGGATGCAAATTTTTTGAATTGGACGCTGTCGAAAAATTGTTCTACCTGCCATCTTATCGTAGTGTTGCGTGGTAACAACTCGAACCAGTTGGTCCTTGCCAGGGTGAACTGCTGTTATTCGGCCAATACACCAATGTGTGGGTGGCAAGTTTTCGTTTTTAATCGCCACAATATCACCAACTTTCACATTTTTCTCTGCGTTGCACCACTTACTCCTTTGCTGTAGGGTGGTGAGGTATTCTTCGTGCCAACGCTGCCATATATCTTCAGTCCACCTTCGCACTAAATTCCATTCTTTAACGCGATTCAATGGTAAATTCATGTAAGTAAGTTCAGGTAGTACAATGATGGAACCACCCGTCATATAGAGTCATATAGAGCCATTAATGGCCTAGAGTTCAAGCAAGCCTCTATACGGATTAACAAGGTGTTGAATTGTTCATAGCTCATAGTTTCGTTTCCCACAACTCGTACGATGTGCCTTTTCACGGATTTGACCGCAGCCTCCCATATCCCACCCTGATGTGGTGCTGCTGGCGGAATAAAATACCATGCTGTGCCACGATGCGCCAATTGTTGCTTCACGTGTTCGTTGTGCCATGCTTTTAGGTCCGCTTGGAATCGATAGTTTGCACCCTTGAAATTTGTGCCGTTGTCTGAGCGGAATTGCTCGCACGCTCCTCGCCTACTGGTAAATCGTACAGATGCGTTTAGAAATGCCTCTGTTGATGGATCAGTTGCCAGTTCAATATGAACCGCTTTCGTTGCCAAACATACAAAAATTGCCACATATGTATTGGTTGTTGTCTTCGATCGTTTTGCGCCTAGACGAAGCAAGAAAGGACCACAATAATCTACGCCTGAAATTAGAAATGGACGATTTCGAGTAACGCGATGCTTTGGTAGATCGCCCATTAGTTGCTTTGCCACGGCACAATATCAAATATGCGAGTCTGCCTAATCTTGATAATATGACGGGATGCTTCTGATCTTCATCCAATGTTGCCCGCCTAATACGACCACCAACTCGCAAAATGTGCTTTTCGTCAAGATATGGGTTCAGCGAACTAAGTGAGCTGTTGGCTGATAAGTCCTTCACCTGATTACATAACTCTATTTCGTATTTGTACCATTGCCTTTGGTCCAAGCGTGTCAATACCATCATTGCCTGATGCAAGCGTTCAACACTGCATATGGGGATGTCCGAACCGTATACTGCATGCCTTTTGCTAGGTGCCAGGAGGGCGTATAGGATATGAGCCATAATTCGTTTTAACTTCGTTAGAGAATTCGTGCGATCTAGAAAGTTGTAAAGCTGGCCATCTCGTCCTCTTGTCATGAGCAAATTGGTTTGATTAGTTCGTGTATGGGCCACTGTCACAACTGGTGACCGCTCTTCTTCTCGCAATAGTTGAAGATCGTCTGTTGGGCATAATGGTTCGCCTGACGTGCTATGCCTATCGCCTCGTTGTAGAAAATCGGGTCCAGACCACCAAAGTGTGTACGTCTCCAGCTGCGACGCTGTTAGTCCTCGACTGGCGCAATCCGATTCGCTACATACGGTTCGAATCTAATGGGAAGTTGTCGGAGCCATGCCAGTACTATTGTTGAATCAGTCCACAAAAAATATTCCACATTCAACATCTCCAATACCTTTCGAATCGTATTCATTGTGTTCACTAATAGTTGAGCTCCACAGAGCTCGAGCCTTGGAATCGAGATCGTCTTCACCGGTGCTACTCTGGTCTTTGACGTGAGCAAACGGACTGTGGCCTTGCCTGTCACATCTATGGTTCGAACATAAATCACGGCGGCATATGCGTGTAGCGATGCATCGCAGAAGCCATGTAGAGTTGTTTGCTGGCCTGGATGCACTCCAATATGTCGCGGTATCGCCAAATCCGCCAACTGCAGCAACCCTTGACGAAAGGTTAACCACTCTCTGAGTAGATCATCTGGCATCGTCTCATCCCAGCCAATGCCTGCCAACCACAGCTTCTGCATAAATATTTTTGCCTTGAATACGACTGGTACTAATAGTCCTGTGGGATCGTACAGTTTCGCTATGTCGCTGAGACACTTACGTTTTGCGCCGGTTATTGCATCACCCATAGTGATTTTGAATGATAGCATGTCAAATTCACTGTCCAATTTTAAACCTAAAACACAGGTTTCCTTTGGACTTATTAGTAAAGGGGCCTTACCTGAGTCGTTATGACCATCTATTGCCTTAATAACATTTTTGTTGTTAGATTGCCACTTTCGTAAATGCATGTGACCTTGCTGTAGGATACGATCAACGTTTTTCGATCGACGGATGGCGATCGCTGGTGTGGGAGCGCTGGAAAGGTAATCGTCCACGTAGAAATCTTTCTCGATGCTTCGCCTCGCCTCAATTGCCTCCACCTCAGGCTTGATAATAGTGTAGTTATCTCGCGCACATTGATGTAGTGTGCGTATTGCCAAGTTTGGCCCAGAGCGTGTGCCATAAGTTACTGTTGTTAGCCGATATGTTCTTAGTTGGTCGGTAGGTTTTTCTCGCCACAATATTAGCTGCCACTTTTGATGATTAAGATTCACCAAAACCTGGCGAAACATCTTCTCAATGTCCGCCACTATTGCCACACGATGAAGCCTGAATCGTAGAATAATGTTCATCAATTTGTTCTGTATCATTGGCCCGCTATGTTTTATGTCGTTCAGTGACACAACGTTGTCTGACCTTTCTGACGCATTAAACACAACCCGAAATTTAGTTGTGACTGCGTGGTGCGGAATGTAGTAGGCTTGAGTACCTTCACCCACCTTGTTTTCGTACAGCCTCATGTGACCTAATGCCTCATACTCGTTCATAAATGCGACGTATTTTGCTAATAGATCGGAATCAGAATGCAGTCGCCTTTCGTTTCGATCGAACTGCTGCGTTGCCATTCGACGTGAGTCGCCAAGCTTCGGTTCGTCCATCAAAAAAGGTATGCTGACCACATACCGGCCATCTTCTTGCCGCTGCACTGTTTCTTTGTATTGCTGTTCACATTCGTCTATCGCCTGATCGTTCACTTCTGAATAAGTTGATTCCTCGAACTGCTAGAAACGGATAAGAGCCTCTTCTAGATTATCATTGCCTTGTGTGTGTATACATTGCGCCAAATTACAATGTATCATATCGACTGGGCCGAATACAACCCAACCAAGATGTGTATTCTGGTCATGGGGTTGGTTTGCTTCGCCATTGATTAGCCCATCCTTTACAATCAAACCCCAAGCATCGGACCCCAACAATAGATCTATTTCGCCTGGATTACCTAAATTTGGATCTGCCAGGGGTAAGCCTCGTAAATGGTGCCATTGATTCATGCCTATACGATGAGTAGGCAAATCTGATGTTATTCTAGTCAAGACGAAAGCATTGGCTCGTATGGAAAAATCCGGTTCGTGTCGGGATTGTAGGTGTAATTTTGCTACACCTCGTGTCGTTGGCCCTTCTACATCCCCTGCGCCTGCTTGACCATGTTGAATTTCTGCCTTTTTATTCGTAGCTGCTGCATACATCGTTCGGTAATAAAGGTGATTTGCGAGCCTGTATCGCATAGCGCTCGTGCCGTAATGGATTGCCTTGAATGTTGAGTAGAAGTACAGTGGCGGTTGCCAACAATGTAGTGTGACCATTGTAGATGAATGTTGTAACAGCTGGAGCCTTATCGAGTCATGCTGAAGCCTGCGACTGCGATGCTGGTGTCACCAAAGCAGAATTTGAAGTGGATGATGCCTGATTCGACGGTTTCGTGCGACATAGAATTGTGTGGTGCATCCCTTGACATTGTGCACATCTACGCTTTGATAGAATAGCTCGTGTTGCGTGACCTGGAGTCAGACAATTGTAGCATAGATTAGAATCTTTAATCTTACCGAATCTTTCTGATGGCGCCAATGACTCCAGAGCTGGACATCGTCCGATGTAATGTTCACCATTACAGTAGTAACAGTGACCACGATCTGCTGTCGGGAAGTTGGATCGTGATAGCCTCTGAGTTGTGCCTACATTCGTGCTCGTATGTGCCCTTGGATTAGTTGTATATCGTTTACTGTAGCCTGTATTGTTTATTCGTTCTGTCATCCTACTTCCCATGCGGTCAAGTCCTCGTGCTCTGCCTTCGATGAATCCTAACAGGTCTGCCAATTTTGGAAGTTCTGTGCCTTTTTGCTGCATTTCCCAATGTATAATTGTATTTTTAGGAAATTTAGATTCTAAAATGTGGACTAAAATATCATCCCATTTATCGACGGGACTTTTCATTGCCGCCAAAGATCTTGTAGTCTCGTTTGTGAGGTCGACTATTCGACGCAAGCCTGTGTTGGTTTCTTTTTCGATTGGATCCATATTCAAGAAAATATTCAAATCTGCAGAAACAATTAGCCTCTCGTTGTTATATCTTGCCTTCAAAGTTTGCCATGCCGATTCGTAGTTCTCGTCTGTCGGGATGAAGCCAGCTACCACCTGAGCAGCAGTGCCTTTTAATGCTCTCATGAGCCTGGTATATTTAGCTGCTGTCGAACATTGGTCTTGAGAGTGTACCATTGCCTCAAACATATCACGAAATGCAATCCATTTGTTAAATTCCCCATGAAACTCTGGAATCGTAATTTTCTCAAGTCGCACGTCATCTAGGTCATTTCGTTTCGTGTAAGTGTGCTTAAACCCGAGCCCTGTTCTTGTGCAGCCAGTTCAATGGCAGCCTGAAGCATAGCTTTAGCCTTGGTGTACCTTTCTTCTACCATTTCGAAAAGCTTTTAATGAGCCTCTAATTCGGAACCCGTTGCACTGCCAACTAGAGCAAAATGAGCTTCGGTAAATCGTGTAAAATGGCCTTCCAAATTGTCCAAGGTAACACGCTTCATTGATAAGTCTAGTTCACTTAATTGATCAGCCTCTAATCTTGTCATTAGCTTTGTAATGGACGCATTAGCACCCGCCCGCACATTCAGTTCTGCCATCGTCCTGTTTGTTTTCACTCCGATAAACCGCTTGCCAATCGTATAAGGATTATTTTGCCTCTGCTATGTGTGTATGTGCAAGGATATAGAACCGATGTATAACACCCTACGCGCACAACCGTTTGTAAGCTTGCACCAACTTAAATTGCCTTTTCCTTAGTCTTTAATATATTGCAAGTCACGTTTTTAATTCAACCACTGTTGAATCATACCTCACAGGGGGCACCAAAATGTTTTATAATTGTGTATTAAAACACACTGTTTTCATTTAAAAACTTTACAATTTAACGGTTTATTTAAAATAAATATGTACAAAACAACAATTCACAAAAAAAAAACGTAAAGTGACGACGCACTCTTAAGGCAACCAACTTCCTCCAATGCCAGATCACAACTGCTTTTAAATTAAGTTATTCTCTGCCTTCTCGAATACGAATGTACATATGTATGTAGCCTTTCCTCCAACAGTTCAACTTCCAAAACGTACAAATGACGCCACCAATGGAGATTCTTGGTATTTCGACCGACTTCCAACGAAAAGCAACGAAAGGAGATTCTCCGTATTCGATCTTCCTCTTCAGCGGACTGGAGATCTGCTTTATATTGTTGCGGAGATGCAAGCGGACCGTTAAGTTCGAAAACTCTCTGGAAGCGGGGATGGGAATGATGTCAACTTCCAATGGAATTGTCAGAGCGTTCTAGAGATTTCCGATGGGGAACTTCCAACGGCGAACGTTCGAGATGGTGGACCGAGAGCTATATAAGCGCGAACACTCGCCCTCGACATTCATTCAGTTTGTGGTATAAAACAGCGTGTGACAAGTCGGTGTGATCAACCAAGGTGAGAAGAAAAGCTTTCAATAAAGGTTTGTGTATTGTGTAATAAAGTTTAAAGTGGATTGTATTGGATAATAAAGAAAAGTGGTGAAGCTACACAGATAATTGATCTGTGGTGAAAGAATTAAAAGTGTGTGTGTTTTATTTTGGATAAAAAGGACAATTGTAGTTTATCGCAATCCAGTGGTGCGAACCCTATTTGGTGTGGGGATTCAATAAATTCGTAACATTTGGTGTCAGAAGTGGGATTGCGAGTAAACGAGTGAAACTTTATTTGAGTTGTGAAGAGAATCATTGCAAAAGTGACAAAATGGTAAAATTGGAAAAGTTGACAATTGAACAACTGAAAAAAGAGCTGGATGCTCGGGAATTATCCACAGTGGGAAGTAAAGCCAACCTGGTGGAGAGACTGCGATCAGCGTTGCAGGAAGAAGGTGTCGACTGGGAGAGTTACGAATTCGTAGTGGAGAAGCCGTCGACATCTACTGAGCCAGGGTTCGATATGCAGCAAATTCTCGCAGCTATGAATGCTATGAGTGCTTCCATATCCCAGAAATTAGATCAAAAGCTGGAGGAAAATTCCGTTGCCGTAAGTACTTCTCTGAGTCAAAAGCTGGAGGAAAATTTCATCTCCCTGAGACAGAAATTAGATCAAAACCTGGAAGAAAAATCCGTTGCCGTAAGTACTTCTCTGAGTCAGAAACTGGAGGAAAATTCCACTGCCGTAAGTAGGAAGTTGGAGGAAAATTCCGCTTCCCTGAATCAGAAGCTGGAAGAGATGCTAGAGAACACTCGAGAAAGCTTAAGAAACATCCAGCAGGCCGTCGACGATCGATTCCAGAGTGTCGAAGAGAAAATAGAGACACTGGACAAGAAGGTTCTAGATCTCGAAAATAATCAAGAAAAGGTAATCGAGACTATGGAATCGAGGTTCGACAAGAAGGTTCTAGAACTCGAGAAAACTGTCCAGAACGTTCTGCATCAAGGAATCGTTGTACCAACTGCAGCATCGAAATTCACAGCTCCCAACTTCGACGGCACGAGCGCTTTCAACATCTTTAAGCTCCAGTTCGAGACAACAGCGGAACGGAATCAATGGGGAGAAGAAGATCGTGTGGCCGCTCTAGTAATTTCGCTTAAAGGCGAAGCAGCTGGTGTTTTACAGACCATCCCGGAGACCCAGAGAAGGAACTACACAGCCATATGGGATGCTCTCCATCGAAGATACGGCAGTGAGCACATGCAGGAGATGCACAAGCTGGAACTCAAAGGGCGCAAGCAGCGTTTAAACGAGACCATACAACAGTATGCTGCCGACATCGAGAGGCTATCCCATCTTGCCTACGCGGACGTTCCAGTTGATGTGGTGGAGAAACTTAAAACGGATTCTTTCATCCAAGGGCTAAGGGACCCCGATACGCAACGAAGTTTGATTCTCCTGCCGAGGACATCTTTCAAGGAGACCGTTGCCAGCGCTCTCGCATGTGAAACATCGCTCTTGATATGCCGACCTTCCATCAAATTACGGCGCATATCTCAAGACCAGGATAGTTCCAGAGCAACGACAGTGAGTAGGAGTCGCTCGTTCCCAGGTAGCTGCTATATCTGCGACCAGCAGGGGCACATTGCAAAAGACTGTCGTCTGCGGAGAAAGCGCTCTTCTAGCAAATTGTTTCGTAGTTCCAGAAAAACAACGGTGAGTAGGAGCTGCCCGTTCCCAGGTAGATGCTACATCTGCAACGAGCAGGGGCACATGGCGAGAAATTGCCGTCTGGGAAGAAGGCGTCCGAGGTCGGATTCGCCAAAAGGAGATCAAGCGAGAGCACGCGAATACCGGAAGGGAAGCATCCATAGAAATGCGGAAGCATTAACTAGCCGACCTCGCGGCGTTGAATGCAAGCATTGTTCACGTGCGGAAATCAAAGAAGAGGTCACCGATATCCGTCGTTTCCATGTGCTGCCAGAAGATTCTTGGAGTGTCGAGAAGGTCGGAAGGAAGCAGCGAGAAGATGCCGATCTGGCAGTCATCATCGACTACCAAGAACGAGGTTTTCAACCAAGTTGGCAGCAAATATCCAGTGAAAGCCCAATCGTGAAAGCTTACTGGGCTCAATGGCAGAGTTTGAAGCTGAAGAACGGTTGCCTCTACCGCAGTTGGGAAAGTGAGGACGGGAACATTGTAAACGATCTGCTGGTAATTCCGAAAGGACAAATCGAAGAGGTCATCCGAGAATACCACGAGGGACCAAATGGGGGTCATCTTGGTGTTAACAAGACTGTAGAAAAGATCAAGAGACGTTTCTACTGGGTAGGATGCCATGAGTCGGTTACGCGTTTCATTCGCAGGTGTGAACAGTGTGCGAAGGCAAAGGGGCCAGTTAGGAAAACTCGAGGAAATATGCAGCAGTACAATGTTGGAGCACCGTTCGAACGTATCGCAATGGACATTGCAGGCCCATTCCCAACGAGCAACGCTGGAAACAAGTACGCGCTAGTGGTGATCGATTACTTCAGCAAGTGGCCTGAGGTGTTTTGCATCCCGAACCAGGAAGCCAAAACCATTTCGGATGCATTCGTGAATAACTGGGTTTCGCGTTATGGAGTACCAATGGAACTGCACTCAGACCAAGGGAGAAACTTCGAGTCGTCGGTGTTCAAAGAACTCTGTGACATGCTAGGTATCAGAAAGACGCGGACAACACCATTACATCCACAATCTGATGGCATGGTCGAAAGGTTCAACCGGACGATGGAGGAATACCTGAGAAAAGTCGTCGTCGGAGATCAGAAAGACTGGGATGAACATCTTCCCCTTTTCTTAATGGCATACCGTTCGGCACAGCACAATTCAACGGCAACAACACCCGCCGAAGCCATTTTTGGAACTGATCTCCGACTTCCATCGGACTTGAAGTTCGGCGTGGTACTACGGACAACTAGCGGCAGGGAGGACTTCGTAACTGAAAAGAAGGAACAGCTGAACTCTATCCATCAATTCATCCGGGAGCGACTGAACTTGGTCAGCGATAAAATGAAGGCGCGATACGACTTGAGGGCGAATACTTCTGGATTCGAGACCGGACAATTGGTATTGCTGTACAACCCACAACGGAAAAAAGGTTTGTGCCCCAAATTGCAATCAGCCTGGGACGGACCATATGAGGTCATCAAGAAACTCAATGACGTGGTATACCGGATACAGCAGATGGGAAACAGACGGGCGAAGTGTAAAATTGTCCACGTAGAGAGGTTAGCACCATATTACGGAGAAGGATCCAATCGCTTGTTCGAGGACGAACAAGTTTAGGAGGAGGGCAGTGTTGCGGAGATGCAAGCGGACCGTTAAGTTCGAAAACTCTCTGGAAGCGGAACTTCCAACGGCGAACGTTCGAGATGGTGGACCGAGAGCTATATAAGCGCGAACACTCGCCCTCGACATTCATTCAGTTTGTGGTATAAAACAGCGTGTGACAAGTCGGTGTGATCAACCAAGGTGAAAAGAAAAGCTTTCAATAAAGGTTTGTGTATTGTGTAATAAAGTTTAAAGTGGATTGTATTGGATAATAAAGAAAAGTGGTGAAGCTACACAGATAATTGATCTGTGGTGAAAGAATTAAAAGTGTGTGTGTTTTATTTTGGATAAAAAGGACAATTGTAGTTTATCGCAATCCAGTGGTGCGAACCCTATTTGGTGTGGGGATTGAATAAATTCGTAACAATATATATTGTTGCGGAGATGCAAACGGACCGTTAAGTTCGAAAACTCTCTGGAGGCGGGGATGGGAATGATGTCAACTTCCAATGGAATTGTCAGAGCGTTCTAGAGATTTCCTATGGGGAACTTCCAACGGCGAACGTTCGAGATGGTGGACCGAGAGCTATATAAGCGCGAACACTCGTCCTCGACATTCATTCAGTTTGTGGTATAAAACAGCGTGTGACAAGTCGGTGTGATCAAGGTGAAAAGAGAAGCTTTCAATAAAGGTTTGTGTATTGTGTAATAAAGTTTAAAGTGGATAGTATTGGATAATAAAGTTTAAAGTGGATTGTATTGGATAATAAATAAAAGTGGTGAAGCTACACAGATAATTGATCTGTGGTGAAGAAATAAAAGTGTGTGTGTGTTTTTAATTGGGAAAACGTAGAAAATTGTAGTTTATCGCAATCCAGTGGTGCGAACCCTATTTGGTGTGGGGATAGAATAATTCGTAACATTTGGTGTCAGAAGTGGGATTGCGAGTAAACGAGGAAACTTTATTTGAGTTGTGAAGTGAATTATTGCAAAAGTGAAAAAATGGTGAAATTAGATAAGTTGACAATCGAACAACTGAAAAGAGAGCTGGATGCTCGGCAATTATCCACAGTGGGTAGTAAAGCCAACCTGGTGGAGAGATTGCGATCAGCGTTGCAGGAAGAAGGTGTCGACTGGGAAAGTTACGAATTCGTAGTGGAGAAACCGTCGACATCTACTGAGCCAGGGTTCGATATGCAGCAAATTCTCGCAGCTATGAATGCTATGAGTGCTTCCATATCCCAGAAACTAGATCAAAAGCTGGAGGAAAATTCCGTTGCCGTAAGTACTTCTCTGAGTCAAAAGCTGGAGGAAAATTCCACTTCTTTGACCCAGAAACTGGAGAAACTTGAGGAAAATTCCGCTGCCGTAAGTAGGAAGTTGGAGGAAAATTCCACTTCCCTGAATCAGAAGCTGGAAGAGATGCTAGAGAACAATCGAGAAAGCCTAAGAAACATCCAGCAGGCCGTCGACGATCGATTCCAAAACGTCGAAGAGAGAATCGAGACACTAGAATCGAGGTTCGACAAGAAGGTTCTAGATCTCGAAAATAACCAGGAAAAGAGAATCGAGACACTGGATAAGAAGGTTCTGGAACTCGAGAAAACTGTCCAGAACGTTCTGCATCATGGAATCGTTGTACCAACTGCAGCATCGAAATTCACAGCTCCCAACTTTGACGGCACGAGCGCATTTATCATCTTTAAGCTCCAGTTCGAGACAACAGCGGAACGGAATCAATGGGGAGAGGAAGATCGTGTGGCTGCCCTAGTACTTTCCCTTAAAGGTGAAGCAGCTGAAGTTCTACAGACCATCCCGGAGACCCAGAGAAGGAACTACACAGCCATATGGGATGCTCTTCATCGAAGATACGGCAGTGAGCACATGCAGGCGATGCACAAGCTGGAACTCAAAGGACGCAAGCAGCGTGGAAACGAGACCATCCAGCAGTACGCTGCCGACATCGAGAGGCTGTCTCATCTAGCCTACGCGGATGTTCCAGTTGATGTGGTGGAAAAACTGAAAACGGATTCTTTCATCCAAGGGCTAAGGGACCCCGATACGCAACGAAGCCTGATTCTCCTGCCGAAGACATCTTTCAAGGAGACAGTTGCCAGCGCTCTCGCATGTGAAACATCGCTCTTGATATGCCGATCTTCCATCAAACTACGGCGCATATCTCAAGACCAGGATAGTTCGAGAACAACAACGGCTAGTAGGAGTGGTTCATTCCCGGGTAGATGCTACATCTGCGACCAGCAGGGGCACATTGCGAGGAACTGCCGTCTGCGGAGAAAGCGTTCCTTCAGCAAATTGCGACGTAATTCCAGAGCAACGACAGTGAGTAGGAGTCGCTCGTTCCCAGGTAGCTGCTATATCTGCGACCAGCAGGGGCACATTGCAAAAGACTGTCGTCTGCGGAGAAAGCGTTCTTCCAGCAAATTGTGGCGTAGTTCCAGAGAAACAACGGTGACTAGGAGCTGCCCGTTCCCAGGCAGATGCTACATCTGCAACGAGCAGGGGTACATGGCGAGGAATTGTCATCTGAGAAGAAGGCGTTCGAGGTTTGATTCGCGAAAAGGAGAACAAGCGAGAGCACGCGAATATCGGAAGGGAAGCAGCCATAGAAATGCGGATGCATTAACGAGCCGACCTCGCGGCGTTGAATGCAAGCATTGTTCACGTGCGGAAACCAAAGGAGAGGTCACCGATATCCGTCGTTTCCATGTGCTGCCAGAAGATGCTTGGAGTGCCGAGAAGGTTGGAAGAAAGCAGCGAGAAGATGCCGATCTGGCGGTCATCATCGACTACCAAGAACGAGGTTTTCGACCAAGTTGGCAGCAAATATCCAGTGAAAGCCCAATCGTGAAAGCTTACTGGGCTCAATGGCAGAGTTTGAAGCTGAAGAACGGTTGTCTCTACCGCAGTTGGGAAAGTGAGGACGGGAACATTGTAAACGATCTGCTGGTAATTCCGAAAGGACAAATCGAAGAGGTCATCCGAGAATACCACGAGGGACCAAGCGGGGGTCATCTTGGTGTTAACAAGACTGTAGAAAAGATCAAGAGACGTTTCTACTGGGTAGGATGCCATGAGTCGGTTACGCGTTTCATTCGCAGGTGTGAACAGTGTGTGAAGGCAAAGGGTCCAGTTAGGAAAACTCGAGGAAATATGCAGCAGTACAATGTTGGAGCACCGTTCGAACGTATCGCAATGGACATTGCAGGCCCATTCCCAACGAGCAACGCTGGAAACAAGTACGCACTAGTGGTGATCGATTACTTCAGCAAGTGGCCTGAGGTGTTTTGCATCCCGAACCAGGAAGCCAAAACCATTTCGGATGCATTCGTGAATAACTGGGTTTCGCGTTATGGAGTACCAATGGAACTGCACTCAGACCAAGGGAGAAACTTCGAGTCGTCGGTGTTCAAAGAACTCTGTGACATGCTAGGTATCAGAAAGACGCGGACAACACCATTACACCCACAATCTGATGGCATGGTCGAAAGGTTCAACCGGACGATGGAGGAATACCTGAGAAAAGTCGTCGTCGGGGATCAGAAGGACTGGGATGAACATCTTCCCCTTTTCTTAATGGCATACCGTTCGGCACAGCACAATTCAACGGCAACAACACCCGCCGAAGCCGTTTTTGGAACTGATCTCCGACTTCCATCGGACTTAAAGTTCGGCGTGGTACTACCGACAACTAGCGGCAGGGAAGACTTCGTAACCGAAAAGAAGGAACAGCTGAACTCCATCCATCAGTTCATCCGGGAGCGACTGAACTTGGTCAGCGATAAAATGAAGGCGCGATACGACTTGAGGGCGAATACTTCTGGATTCGAGACCGGACAATTGGTATTGCTGTACAACCCATAACGGAAAAAAGGCTTGTGCCCCAAATTGCAATCAGCCTGGGACGGACCATATGAGGTCATCAGGAAACTCAATGACGTGGTATACCGGATACAGCAGATGGGAAACAGACGGGCGAAGTATAAAATTGTCCACGTAGAGAGGTTAGCACCATATTACGGAGAAGGATCCAATCGCTTGTTCGAGGACGAACAAGTTTAGGAGGAGGGCAGTGTTGCGGAGATGCAAACGGACCGTTAAGTTCGAAAACTCTCTGGAGGCGGGGATGGGAATGATGTCAACTTCCAATGGAATTGTCAGAGCGTTCTAGAGATTTCCTATGGGGAACTTCCAACGGCGAACGTTCGAGATGGTGGACCGAGAGCTATATAAGCGCGAACACTCGTCCTCGACATTCATTCAGTTTGTGGTATAAAACAGCGTGTGACAAGTCGGTGTGATCAAGGTGAAAAGAGAAGCTTTCAATAAAGGTTTGTGTATTGTGTAATAAAGTTTAAAGTGGATAGTATTGGATAATAAAGTTTAAAGTGGATTGTATTGGATAATAAATAAAAGTGGTGAAGCTACACAGATAATTGATCTGTGGTGAAGAAATAAAAGTGTGTGTGTGTTTTTAATTGGGAAAACGTAGAAAATTGTAGTTTATCGCAATCCAGTGGTGCGAACCCTATTTGGTGTGGGGATAGAATAATTCGTAACAATATTTTTGCGGAGATGCAAGCTCACCGTTAAGTTCGAAAACCCTCTGGAAGCGGGGATGGTAATGATGTCAACTTCCAATGGAATTGTCAGAGCGTTCTAGAGATTTCCGATGGGGAACTTCAAACGGCGAACGTTCGAGATGGTGGACCGAGAGCTATATAAGCGCGAACACTCGCCCTTGACATTCATTCAGTTTGTGGTATTAAACAGCGTGTGACAAGTTAGTGCGATCAAACAGTGCGAAACTAAAAGCTTTCAATAAAGGGTTGTTTGTATAATAAAGTTTAAAGTGGATAGTATTGGATAATAAAGTTTAAAGTGGATAGTATTGGATAATAAAGAAAAGTGGTGAAGCTACACAGATAATTGATCTGTGGTGAAAGAATTAAAAGTGTGTGTGTTTCAATTTAAATAAAAAGGACAATTGTAGTTTATCGCAATCCAGTGGTGCGAACCCTATTTGGTGTGGGGATCGAATAAATTCGTAACATTTGGTGTCAGAAGTGGGATTGCGAGTAAACGAGTGGAACGTTTATTTAAATTGTGAATTGCACAAAGTGAATTGTTAAGAGATAGAAAAAAATGGTGAAATTGGAAAAGTTGACAATCGAACAACTGAAAAGAGAGCTGGATGCTCGGCAATTATCCACAGTGGGAAGTAAAGCCAACCTGGTGGAGAGATTGCGATCAGCGTTGCAGGAAGAAGGTGTCGACTGGGAGAGTTACGAATTCGTAGTGGAGAAGCCGTCGACATCTACTGAGCCAGGGTTCGATATGCAGCAAATTCTCGCAGCTATGAATGCTATGAGTGCTTCCATATCCCAGAAACTGGATCAGAAGTTGGAGGAAAATTCCAGTTCCATGAGCCAGAGACTAGAAGCAACCATACATCAAAAGTTGGAGGAAAATTCCACGGCCGTAAGTAGAAAGTTGGAGGAAAATTCCACTTCCATTGGGCAGAAACTAGAGAAGCTGGAGACATTAGAAGAGATGCTAGTGAACAATCGAGAAAGCTTGAGAGACATCCAGCAAGCTGTCAACGATCGATTCCAAGATGTCGAAGAGAAAATCGAGACACTGGACAAGAAGGTTCTCGATCTGGAAAGTAACCAGGAAAAGGTAATCGAGACACTAGAATCGAGGTTCGACAAGAAGGTTCTAGATCTCGAAAACAATCAAGAAAAGATAATCGAGACACTGGGATCGAGGTTCGACAAGAAGGTTCTGGAACTCGAGAAAACTATCCAGAACGTACAGCATCAAGGAATCGTCGTACCGACTGCAGCATCAAAATTCACAGCTCCCAACTTCGACGGCAAGAGCGCTTTTAACATCTTTAAGCTCCAGTTCGAGACAACAGCGGAACGGAATCAATGGGGAGAGGAAGATCGTGTGGCTGCCCTAGTAATTTCCCTTAAAGGTGAAGCAGCTGACGTTCTACAGACCATCCCGGAGACCCAGAGAAGGAACTACACAGCCATATGGGAAGCTCTTCATCGAAGATACGGCAGTGAGCACATGCAGGAGATGCACAAGCTCGAACTCAAAGGACGCAAGCAGCGTGGAAACGAGACCATCCAACAGTACGCTGCCGACATCGAGAGGCTGTCTCATCTAGCCTACGCGGATGTTCCAGTTGATGTGGTGGAGAAATTAAAAACGGATTCCTTCATGCAAGGGCTAAGGGATCCCGATACGCAACGAAGCCTGATTCTCCTCCCGAAGACATCTTTCAAGGAGACAGTTGCCAGCGCTCTCGCATGTGAAACATCGCTCTTGATATGCCGACCTTCCATCAAATTACGGCGCATATCTCAAGATCAGGATGGTTCCAGAACAACAACGGCGAGTAGGAGTGGTTCATTCCCGGGTAGATGCTACATCTGCGACCAGCAGGGGCACATTGCGAGGAACTGCCGCCTGCGAAGAAAGCGTTCGAGGTCTAGTTCGCCAAAAAGAGACCATGGGAGTGAACGCGACCGTGGAGGTGCAAAAGATGCACCTAACAATCCGGTAAACTAAAACGAGTCAGTGCAGAGGGGCATGCGCTGGCTCCCACATTGGAGTGCCCCAGCATCCTCCTATCCCGAATCTGTAGAGGGGCAACCAGCCTAGTCATCGAGGGAACGATGGACGGGCGACGATATCTGCTGACGTTGGATACGGGCGCAACTCATTCAGTCATCCGAAGCGGATTGGTTTCTAACATCGAACCATTTTCCGAGGTAAGGCTTCGTACAGTAACTGGTGAGAAGGCGGAAGTTAAGGGAAAGGTCCAGAAAATAATTGCGATGGGTACCGTCGAGTTTCAGCATGATTTCATCGTTGCGGACATCACTGATGACATCATAATCGGCGTCGACTTCATGATTAGGCATGGCTTCACATTGGACCTCAACCAAAAAGTGATGAAGTATGGCAACTTGGAGCTCCCATTAACAATAGATAATGGACAGGGAAACAAGGTCAGGCAAATTGTCGTGCAAGCGCGCTAAACAGTTCCCCCGAATGCAGAAGCTGTGGTATGGGCAAAGATAGAAGAGGATGCGGGGACAAGCCGAATGTGGGTGGTCGAACCCGAAAAACGAAATCGACCCAGCGATATAGTTGTTGGAAGGGCTCTCGTGGAACCCCGACAAGACCAATTGGTTCCAGTACGAGTCCTGAATCCTGCAAGTACACCTAGGACAATACACAAGGGAACAACGATCGCTCAATGCCAAGAAGCTGCCGCCATTATGAACTGCGAAGATAAGAAACAACAGCAAATCCAGTCCAACAAAGCCTTCCTAAAAACAATGGTCAGAGAGTGGACGCAACATCTAGTGGAGAATCAAAAAAGTAAAGCACTCTCCCTGCTTCGTAAATATTGGACAGTTTTTGCAGATGGTAAGAACTGTGGAAGAACATCAATTGTGAAGCACAGAATAGACACAGGGGACTCTAGACCGATCCGGCAACCACCGAGGAGGGTACCTTTGGCGAAAGAAGGCGAGGTGATCAAACTAATCGACGAGATGGAAAAGGAGGGCGTGATCGAACCATCTGCAAGCCCATGGAGTTCGCCAGTAGTGCTTGTTAAGAAGAAGGATGGAAGAACCCGATTCTGCGTGGATTATAGGAAGCTGAACGACGTAACGAAGAAGGACAGCTATCCTTTACCGAGAATCGACGACACCTTGGACACACTATCTGGTGCAAAGTGGTTCTCGACGCTGGACTTGGAAAGTGGATACTGGCAAATAGAGCTTGACCAGCAAGACAAGGAAAAGACCGCGTTCACCGCCGGGGGAGAGTTGTGGCAAGCCACATTCGTTGCGCCAGCCACATTCGAGAGACTTATGAACCGGGTACTAAGAGGACTTCACTGGAGGACTTGCCTTGTCTATCTGGATGACATAATTGTCATGGGCAAGGATTTCGACGATCACCTTAAGAAGCTTGAAGAGGTACTGGAACGTATTCAAGCAGCCGGATTGAGATTGAGCCCGAAGAAATGTTCGCTCTTCCAGAACGAGGTGAGGTACTTGGGACATGTGGTAACTGCAGAAGGAGTCCATACAGATGAAGAGAAAATCTCGGCGGTTAAACAATGGCCGCGGCCGAAGAATCTTCATGAGTTAAGGTCATTCCTGGGACTTTGCACATATTACAGGCGGTTCGTCCCAGGATTTGCAAACGTTGCCAGCAGTTTGCACGAGCTCACCAAAAAGAATCGGCCATTCAAGTGGGAGAAGCCGCAGGAGGAAGCGTTCATTCACCTGAAGGAATTGCTCTGCAGTGCGCAGATTCTTGCATATCCTGTCCCGGGAGAAAAGTTTATTTTGGACACAGATGCGAGCAGACATGGAATCGGAGGAGTACTCTCTCAAATGATTGACGGGCGAGAGCGGGTCATCGCTTACTACAGTAGGATCCTATCGAAGCCGGAGAGGAATTACTGTGTAACTAGGAGGGAGCTTTTAGCCGTGGTCGACTGTGTCAAGCATTTCCACAAATATCTCTATGGCCAAGCTTTTCATCTAAGGACGGACCACGCAGCGTTGAGATGGCTGCTGCAGTTCAAAAACCCGGAAGGCCAGCTTGCTAGATGGATAGAGAGAATCCAGAGTTATGACTTCAGTATCGAACACCGGAAGGGAAGCAGTCATGGAAATGCGGATGTATTATCGAGGCGACCTTGCGATGTTGAATGCAAACATTGTTCACGTGCCGAGACCAAGGAACAGGTCACCGACATCCGTTGCTTCCAGGTGCTGCCAGATGATTCCTGGACTGTCGAGAAGGTCGGAAGGAAGCAGCGAGAAGATGCCGATCTGGCAGTCATCATCGACTACCAAGAACGAGGTTTTCGACCAAGTTGGCAGCAAGTATCCAGCGAAAGCCCAATCGTGAAAGCTTACTGGGCCCAATGGCAGAGTTTGAAGTTGAAGAACGGTTGCCTATACCGCAGTTGGGAGAGTGAGGATGGGAACATTGTAAACGATCTGCTGGTAATACCAAAAGGGCAAATCGACGAGGTCATCCGAGAATACCACGAGGGACCAAGCGGGGGTCATCTTGGTGTTAACAAGACTGTAGAAAAGATCAAGAGACGTTTCTACTGGGTAGGATGCCATGAGTCGGCTGCGCGTTTCATTCGCAGGTGTGAACAGTGTGCGAAGGCAAAGGGTCCAGTAAGGAAAACTCGAGGAAATATGCAGCAGTACAATGTTGGAGCACCGTTCGAACGTATCGCAATGGAACATCGCAGGCCCATTCCCAACGAGCAACGCTGGAAACAAATACGCGCTGGTGGTGATCGATTACTTCAGCAAGTGGCCTGAGGTGTTTTGCATCCCGAACCAGGAAGCCAAAACCATTTCGGATGCATTTGTGAACAACTGGGTTGCGCGTTATGGAGTACCAATGGAACTGCACTCAGACCAAGGAAGGAACTTCGAGTCGACGGTGTTCAAAGAATTCTGTGACATGCTAGGTATCAGAAAGACGCGGACAACACCATTACATCCACAATCTGATGGCATGGTCGAAAGGTTCAACCGGACGATGGAGGAATACCTGAGAAAAGTCGTCGTCGGAGATCAGAAGGACTGGGATGAACATCTTCCCCTTTTCTTAATGGCATACCGTTCGGCACAGCACAATTCAACGGCAACAACACCCGCCGAAAACATTTTTGGGACTGATCTCCGACTTCCATCGGACTTGAAGTTCGGCGTGGTACTACCGACAACTAGCGGCAGGGAGGACTTCGTAACTGAAAAGAAGGAACAGCTGAACTCTATCCATCAATTCATCCGGGAGCGACTGAACTTGGTCAACGATAAAATGAAGGCGCGATACGACTTGAGGGCGAATACTTCTGGATTCGAGACCGGACAATTGGTATTGCTGTACAACCCACAACGGAAAAAAGGCTTGTGCCCCAAATTGCAATCAGCCTGGGACGGACCATATGAGGTCATCAAGAAACTCAATGACGTGGTATACCGGATACAGCAGATGGGAAACAGACGGGCGAAGTATAAAATTGTCCACGTAGAGAGGTTAGCACCATATTACGGAGAAGGATCCAATCGCTTGTTCGAGGACGAACAAGTTTAGGAGGAGGGCAGTGTTGCGGAGATGCAAGCGGACCGTTAAGTTCGAAAACTCTCTGGAAGCGGGGATGGGAATGATGTCAACTTCCAATGGAATTGTCAGAGCGTTCTAGAGATTTCCGATGGGGAACTTCAAACGGCGAACGTTCGAGATGGTGGACCGAGAGCTATATAAGCGCGAACACTCGCCCTTGACATTCATTCAGTTTGTGGTATTAAACAGCGTGTGAGAAGTTAGTGCGATCAAACAGTGCGAAACTAAAAGCTTTCAATAAAGGGTTGTTTGTGTAATAAAGTTTAAAGTGGATAGTATTGGATAATAAAGTTTAAAGTGGATAGTATTGGATAATAAAGAAAAGTGGTGAAGCTACACAGATAATTGATCTGTGGTGAAAGAATTAAAAGTGTGTGTGTTTCAATTTAAATAAAAAGGACAATTGTAGTTTATCGCAATCCAGTGGTGCGAACCCTATTTGGTGTGGGGATTGAATAAATTCGTAACAATATTGTTACAATTTTCTACGTTTTCCCAATTAAAAACACACACACACTGTTATTTCTTTCACCACAGGTCAATTATCTGTGTAGCTTCACCACATTTATTTATTATCCAATACAATCCACTTTAAACTTTATTACACAGTACAATCCACTTTAAACTTTATTACACAATACACAAACCCTTATTGAAAGCTTTTCTTTTCACCTTGGTTGATCACACCGACTTGCCACACGCTGTTTTATACCACAAACTGAATGTCTGTCAAGGGCGAGTGTTCGCGCTTATATAGCTCTCGGTCCACCGTCTCGAACGTTCGCCGTTGGAAGTTCCCCTTCGGAAATCTCTAGAACGCTCTGACAATTCCATTGGAAGTTGACATCATTCCAATCCCCGCTTCCAGAGAGTTTTCGAACTTAACGGTCCGGTTGCATCTCCGCAACACTGCCCACCTCCTAAACTTGTTCGTCCTCGAACAAGCGATTGGACCCTTCTCCGTAATATGGTGCTAACCTCTCTACGTGGACAATTTTATACTTCGCCCGTCTGTTTCCCATCTGCTGTATCCGGTATACCACGTCATTGAGTTTCTTGATGACCTCATATGGTCCGTCCCAGGCTGATTGCAATTTGGGGCACAAGCCTTTTTTTCGTCGTGGGCTGTACAGCAATACCAATTGTCCGGTCTCGAATCCAGAAGTATTCGCCCTCAAGTCGTATCGCGCCTTCATTTTATCGCTGACCAAGTTCAGTCGCTCCCGGATGAACTGATGGATGGAGTTCAGCTGTTCCTTCTTTTCGGTTACGAAGTCTTCCCTGCCGCTAGTTGTCGGTAGTACCACGCCGAACTTCAAGTCCGATGGAAGTCGGAGATCAGTTCCAAAAATGGCTTCCTGGTTCGGGATGCAAAACACCTCAGGCCACTTGCTGAAGTAATCGATCACCACTAGCGCGTACTTGTTTCCAGCGTTGCTCGTTGGGAATGGGCCTGCAATGTCCATTGCGATACGTTCGAACGGTGCTCCAACATTGTACTGCTGCATATTTCCTCGAGTTTTCGAGTAAGCTTTCACGATTGGGCTTTCACTGGATACTTGCTGCCAACTTGGTCGAAAACCTCGTTCTTGGTAGTCGATGATGACTGCCAGATCGGCATCTTCTCGCTGCTTCCTTCCGACCTTCTCGACAGTCCAGGAATCTTCTGGCAGCACCTGCAAACCACGGATGTCGGTGACCTGTTCCTTGGTCTCGGCGCGTGAACAATGTTTGCATTCAACATCGCAAGGTCGCCTCGATAATGCATCCGCATTTCCATGACTGCTTCCCTTCCGGTGATCGATACTGAAGTCATAACTCTGGATTCTCTCTATCCATCTAGCAAGCTGGCCTTCCGGGTTTTTGAACTGCAGCAGCCATCTCAACGCTGCGTGGTCCGTCCTAAGATGAAAAGCTTGGCCATAGAGATATTTGTGGAAATGCTTGACACAGTCGACCATGGCTAAAAGCTCCCTCCTAGTTACACAGTAGTTTCTCTCCGGCTTCGATAGGATCCTACTGTAGTAAGCGATGACCCGCTCTCGCCCGTCAATCATTTGAGAGAGTACTCCTCCGATTCCATGTCCGCTCGCATCTGTGTCCAAAATAAACTTTTCTCCCGGGACAGGATATGCAAGAATCTGCGCACTGCAGAGCAATTCCTTCAGGTGAATGAACGCTTCCTCCTGCGGCTTCTCCCACTTGAATGGCCGATTCTTTTTGGTGAGCTCGTGCAAACTGCTGACAACGTTTGCAAATCCTGGGATGAATCGCCTGTAATATGTGCAAAGTCCCAGGAATGACCTTAACTCATGAAGATTCTTCGGCCGCGGCCATTCCTTAACCGCTGAGATTTTCTCTTCATCTGTGTGGATTCCTTTTGCAGTCACCACATGTCCCAAGTACTTCACCTCGTTTTGGAAGAGCGAACATTTCTTCGGGCTCAATTTCAGTCCGGCAGCTTGAATACGTTCCAGTACCTCTTCAATCTTCTTAAGGTGATCGTCGAAATCCTTGCCCATGACAATTATGTCATCCAGATAGACAAGGCAAGTCCTCCAGTGAAGTCCTCTTAGTACCCGGTTCATTAGTCTTTCGAAGGTGGCTGGCGCATTGCAAAGACCGAAAGGCATCACAGAGAATTGCCACAACTCTCCCCCGGCGGTGAACGCGGTCTTTTCCTTGTCTTGCTGGTCAAGCTCTACTTGCCAGTATCCACTTTGCAAATCCAGCGTCGAGAACCACTTTGCACCAGATAGTGTGTCCAAGGTGTCGTCGATTCTCGGTAAAGGATAGCTGTCCTTCTTCGTTACGTCGTTCAGCTTCCTATAGTCCACGCAGAATCGGGTGCTTCCATCCTTCTTCTTAACAAGCACTACTGGCGAACTCCATGGGCTTGCAGATGGTTCGATCACGCCCTCCTTTTCCATCTCGTCGATTAGTTTGACCACCTCGCCTTCTTTCGCCAAAGGTACCCTCCTCGGTGGTTGCCGGATCGGTCTAGAGTCCCCTGTGTCTATTCTGTGCTTCACAATTGATGTTCTTCCACAGTTCTTACCATTTGCAAACTGTCCAATATTTACGAAGCAGAGAGAGTGCTTTACTTTTCTGCTTCTCCACTAGGTGTTGCGTCCACTCTCTGGCCACTGTTTTTAAGAAGGCTTTGTTGGACTTGATTTCCTGTTGTTTCTTATCTTCGCAGTTCATAATAGCGGCAGCTTCTTGGCGTTGAGCGATCGTTGATCCCTTGTGTATTGTCCTAGGTGTACTTGCAGGATTCAGGACTCGTACTGGAACCATTTGGTCTTGTCGGGGTTCCACGAGAGCCCTTCCAACAACTATATCGCTGGGTCGATTTCGTTTGTCGGGTTCGACCACCCACATTCGGCTTGTCCCCGCATCCTCTTCTATCTTTGCCCAAACCACAGCTTCTGCATTCGGGGGAACTGTTTGGCGCGCTTGCACGACTATTCGCCTGACCTTGTTTCCCTGTCCATTATCCATTGTTAATGGGAGCTCCAAGTTGCCATACTTCATCACTTTTTGGTTGAAGTTCAATGTGAAGCCATGCCTAATCATGAAGTCGACGCCGATTATGATGTCATCAGGGATGTCCGCAACGATGAAATCATGCTGAAACTCGACGGTACCCATCGTAATTCTTTTCTGGACCTTTCCCTTAACTTCCGCCTTCTCACCAGTTACTGTACGAAGCCTTACCTCGGAAAATGGTTCGATGTCAGAAACCAATCCGCTTCGGATGACTGAATGAGTTGCGCCCGTGCCCAACGTCAGCAGATATCGTCGCCCGTCCATCGTTCCCTCGATGACTAGGCTGGTTGCACCCCTACAGATTCGGGATACGAGGATGCTGGGGCACTCCAATGTGGGAGCCAGCGCGCGCCCCTCTGCACTGACTCGTTTTAGTTTAACGGATTGTTAGGTGCACCTTTTGCACCTCCACGGTCGCGTTCACTCCCATGGTCTCTTTTTGGCGAACTAGACCTCGAACGCTTTCTTCGCAGGCGGCAGTTCTTTGCAATGTGCCCCTGCTGGTCGCAGATGTAGCATCTACCCGGGAATGAACCACCCCTACTAGCCGTTGTTGTTCTCGAACTATCCTGGTCTTGAGATATGCGCCGTAGTTTGATGGAAGGTCGGCATATCAAGAGCGAAGTTTCACATGTGAGAGCGCTGGCAACTGTCTCCTTGAAAGATGTCCTCGGCAGGAGAATCAAACTTCGTTGCGTATCGGGGTCCCTTAGCCCTTGGATGAAAGAATCCGTTTTAAGTTTCTCCACCACATCAACTGGAACGTCCGCGTAGGCAAGATGGGATAGCCTCTCGATGTCGGCAGCATACTGTTGTATGGTCTCGTTTAAACGCTGCTTGCGCCCTTTGAGTTCCAGCTTGTGCATCTCCTGCATGTGCTCACTGCCGTATCTTCGATGGAGAGCATCCCATATGGCTGTGTAGTTCCTTCTCTGGGTCTCCGGGATGGTCTGTAAAACACCAGCTGCTTCGCCTTTAAGCGAAATTACTAGAGCGGCCACACGATCTTCTCCTCCCCATTGATTCCGTTCCGCTGTTGTCTCGAACTGGAGCTTAAAGATGTTGAAAGCGCTCGTGCCGTCGAAGTTGGGAGCTGTGAATTTCGATGCTGCAGTTGGTACAACGATTCCTTGATGCAGAACGTTCTGGACAGTTTTCTCGAGTTCCAGAACCTTCTTGTCGAACCTCGGTTCTAGTGTCTCGATTCTCTCCTCGACGTTCTGGAATCGATCGTCGACGGCCTGCTGGATGTTTCTTAAGCTTTCTCGAGTGTTCTCTAGCATCTCTTCCAGCTTCTGATTCAGGTAAGTGGAATTTTCCTCCAACTTTCTACCTACGACCGCGGAACTTTCCTCAAGTTTCTCCAGTTTCTGGCTTAGAGAAGTGGAATTTTCCTCCAATTTCTGACTCAGAGAAGTGGAATTTTCCTCCAACTTTTGATGTATGGTTGCTTCTAGTCTCTGGCTCATGGAAGCACTCATAGCGTTCATAGCCGCGAGAATTTGCTGCATATCGAACCCTGGCTCAGTAGATGTCGACGGTTTCTCCACTACGAATTCGTAACTCTCCCAGTCGACACCTTCTTCCTGCAACGCTGATCGCAATCTCTCCACCAGGTTGGCTTTACTACCCACTGTGGATAATTGCCGAGCATCCAGCTCTCTTTTCAGTTGTTCGATTGTCAACTTTTCCAGTTTCACCATTTTTTCTATCTCTTAACAATTCACTTTGTGCAATTCACAATTTAAATAAACGTTCCACTTGTTTACTCGCAATCCCACTTCTGACACCAAATGTTACGAATTTATTCAATCCCCACACCAAATAGGGTTCGCACCACTGGATTGCGATAAACTACAATTTTCTACGTTTTCCCAATTAAAAACACACACACACTGTTATTTCTTTCACCACAGATCAATTATCTGTGTAGCTTCACCACTTTTATTTATTATCCAATACAATCCACTTTAAACTTTATTACACAGTACAATCCACTTTAAACTTTATTACACAATACACAAACCTTTATTGAAAGCTTTTCTTTTCACCTTGGTTGATCACACCGACTTGTCACACGCTGTTTTATACCACAAACTGAATGAATGTCAAGGGCGAGTGTTCGCGCTTATATAGCTCTCGGTCCACCGTCTCGAACGTTCGCCGTTGGAAGTTCCCCTTCGGAAATCTCTAGAACGCTCTGACAATTCCATTGGAAGTTGACATCATTCCAATTCCCCGCTTCCAGAGAGTTTTCAAACTTAACGGTCCGCTTGCATCTCCGCAACACTGCCCTCCTCCTAAACTTGTTCGTCCTCGAACAAGCGATTGGATCCTTCTCCGTAATATGGTGCTAACCTCTCTACGTGGACAATTTTATACTTCGCCCGTCTGTTTCCCATCTGCTGTATCCGGTATACCACGTCATTGAGTTTCTTGATGACCTCATATGGTCCGTCCCAGGCTGGTTGCAATTTGGGGCACAAGCCTTTTTTCCGTTGTGGGTTGTACAGCAATACCAATTGTCCGGTCTCGAATCCAGAAGTATTCGCCCTCAAGTCGTATCGCGCCTTCATTTTATCGCTAACCAAGTTCAGTCGCTCCCGGATGAACTGATGGATAGAGTTCAGCTGTTCTTTCTTTTCGGTTACGAAGTCTTCCCTGCAGCTAGTTGTCGGTAGTACCACGCCAAACTTCAAGTCCGATGGAAGTCGGAGATCAGTTCCAAAAATGGCTTCGGCGGGTGTTGTTGCCGTTGAATTGTGCTGTGCCGAACGGTATGCCATTAAGAAAAGGGGAAGATGTTCATCCCAGTCCTTCTGATCTCCGACGACGACTTTTCTCAGGTATTCCTCCATCGTCCGGTTGAACCTTTCGACCATGCCATCAGATTGTGGATGTAATGGTGTTGTCCGCGTTTTTCTGATACCTAGCATGTCGCAGAGTTCTTTGAACACCGTCGACTCGAAGTTCCTTCCTTGGTCTGAGTGCAGTTCCAGCGGTACTCCATAACGCGCAACCCAGTTGTTCACAAATGCATCCGAAATGGTTTTGGCTTCCTGGTTCGGGATGCAAAACACCTCAGGCCACTTGCTGAAGTAATCGATCACCACCAGCGCGTATTTGATTCCAGCGTTGCTCGTTGGGAATGGGCCTGCAATGTCCATTGCGATACGTTCGAACGGTGCTCCAACATTGTACTGCTGCATATTTCCTCGAGTTTTCCTAACTGAACCCTTTGCCTTCGCACACTGTTCACACCCGCGAATGAAACGCGTAACCGACTCATGGCATCCTACCCAGTAGAAACGTCTCTTGATCTTTTCTACAGTCTCGTTAACACCAAGATGACCCCCGCTTGGTCCCTCGTGGTATTCTCGGATGACCTCTTCGATTTGTCCTTTCGGAATTACCAGCAGATCGTTTACAATGTTCCCGTCCTCACTTTCCCAACTGCGGTAGAGGCAACCGTTCTTCAGCTTCAAACTCTGCCATTGGGCCCAGTAAGCTTTCACGATTGGGCTTTCACTGGATATTTGCTGCCAACTTGGTCGAAAACCTCGTTCTTGGTAGTCGATGATGACTGCCAGATCGGCATCTTCTCGCTGCTTCCTTCCGACCTTCTCGACAGTCCAGGAATCTTCTGGCAGCACCTGGAAACAACGGATGTCGGTGACCTGTTCCTTGGTCTCGGCGCGTGAACAATGTTTGCATTCAACATCGCAAGGTCGCCTCGATAATGCATCCGCATTTCCATGACTGCTTCCCTTCCGGTGTTCGATACTGAAGTCATAACTCTGGATTCTCTCTATCCATCTAGCAAGCTGGCCTTCCGGGTTTTTGAACTGCAGCAGCCATCTCAACGCTGCGTGGACCGTCCTAAGATGAAAAGCTTGGCCATAGAGATATTTGTGGAAATGCTTGACACAGTCAACCGCGGCTAAAAGCTCCCTCCTAGTTACACAGTAGTTCCTCTCCGGCTTCGATAGGATCCTACTGTAGTAAGCGATGACCCGTTCCCGCCCGTCAATCATTTGAGAGAGTACTCCTCCGATTCCATGTCCGCTCGCATCCCGGGACAGGATATGCAAGAATCTGCGCACTGCAGAGCAATTCCTTCAGGTGAATGAAAGCTTCCTCCTGCGGCTTCTCCCACTTGAATGGCCGATTCTTTTTGGTGAGCTCGTGCAAACTGCTGGCAACGTTTGCAAATCCTGGGACGAACCGCCTGTAATATGTGCAAAGTCCCAGGAATGACCTCAACTCATGAAGATTCTTCGGCCGCGGCCATTGTTTAACCGCCGAGATTTTCTCTTCATCTGTATGGACTCCTTCTGCAGTCACCACATGTCCCAAGTACCTCACCTCGTTCTGGAAGAGCGAACATTTCTTCGGGCTCAATCTCAATCCGGCTGCTTGAATACGTTCCAGTACCTCTTCAAGCTTCTTAAGGTGATCGTCGAAATCCTTGCCCATGACAATTATGTCATCCAGATAGACAAGGCAAGTCCTCCAGTGAAGTCCTCTTAGTACCCGGTTCATAAGTCTCTCGAATGTGGCTGGCGCATTGCAAAGACCGAAGGACATCACAGAGAATTGCCACAACTCTCCCCCGGCGGTGAACGCGGTCTTTTCCTTGTCTTGCTGGTCAAGCTCTATTTGCCAGTATCCACTTTCCAAGTCCAGCGTCGAGAACCACTTTGCACCAGATAGTGTGTCCAAGGTGTCGTCGATTCTCGGTAAAGGATAGCTGTCCTTCTTCGTTACGTCGTTCAGCTTCCTATAATCCACCCAGAATCGGGTTCTTCCATCCTTCTTCTTAACAAGCACTACTGGCGAACTCCATGGGCTCGCAGATGGTTCGATCACGCCCTCCTTTTCCATCTCGTCGATTAGTTTGATCACCTCTCCTTCCTTCGCTAAAGGTACCCTCCTTGGTGGTTGCCGGATCGGTCTTGAGTCTCCTGTGTCTATTCTGTGCTTCATAATTGATGTTCTTCCACAGTTCTTACCATTTGCAAAAACTGTCCAATATTTACAGAGCAGGGAGAGTGCTTTACTTTTCTGCTTCTCCACTAGGTGTTGCGTCCACTCTCTGGCCATTGTTTTTAAGAAGGCTTTGTTGAACTGGATTTCCTGTTGTTTCTTATCTTCGCAGTTCATAACGGCGGCAGCTTCTTGGCATTGAGCGATCGTTGTTCCCTTGTGTATTGTCCTAGGTGTACTGGCAGGATTCAGGACTCGTACTGGAACCAATTGGTCTTGTCGGGGTTCCACGAGAGCCCTTCCAACAACTATATCGCTGGGTCGATTTCTTTTGTCGGGTTCGACCACCCACATTCGGCTTGTCCCCGCATCCTCTTCTATCTTTGCCCAAACCACAGCTTCTGCATTCGGGGGAACTGTTTGGCGCGCTTGCACGACTATTCGCCTGACCTTGTTACCCTGTCCATTATCTATGGTTAATGGGAGCTCCAAGTTGCCATACTTCATCACTTTTTGGTTGAGATCCAATGTGAAGCCATGCCTAATCATAAAGTCGACGCCGATTATGATGTCATCAGTGATGTCCGCAACGATGAAATCACGCTGAAACTCGACGGTACCCATCGTAATTATTTTCTGGACCTTTCCCTTAACTTCCGCCTTCTCACCAGTTACTGTACGAAGCCTTACCTCGGAAAATGGTTCGATGTTAGAAACCAATCCGCTTCGGATGACTGAATGAGTTGCGCCCGTATCCAACGTCAGCAGATATCGTCGCCCGTCCATCGTTCCCTCGATGACTAGGCTGGTTGCCCCTCCACAGATTCGGGATAGGAGGATGCTGGGGCACTCCAATGTGGGAGCCAGCGCATGCCCCTCTGCACTGACTCGTTTTAGTTTAACGGATTGTTAGGTGCAACTTTTGCACCTCCACGGTCGCGTTCACTCCCATGGTCTCTTTTTGGCGAACTAGACCTCGAACGCTTTCTTCGCAGGCGGCAGTTCCTCGCAATGTGCCCCTGCTGCTCGCAGATGTAGCATCTACCCGGGAATGAACCACTCCTACTCGCCGTTGTTGTTCTGGAACCATCCTGATCTTGAGATATGCGCCGTAATTTGATGGAAGGTCGGCATATCAAGAGCGATGTTTCACATGCGAGAGCGCTGGCAACTGTCTCCTTGAAAGATGTCTTCGGGAGGAGAATCAGGCTTCGTTGCGTATCGGGATCCCTTAGCCCTTGGATGAAGGAATCCGTTTTTAGTTTCTCCACCACATCAACTGGAACATCCGCGTAGGCTAGATGAGACAGCCTCTCGATGTCGGCAGCGTACTGTTGGATGGTCTCGTTTCCACGCTGCTTGCGTCCTTTGAGTTCCAGCTTGTGCATCTCCTGCATGTGCTCACTGCCGTATCTTCGATGAAGAGCTTCCCATATGGCCGGTAGTTCCTTCTCTGGGTCTCCGGGATGGTCTGTAGAACGTCAGCTGCTTCACCTTTAAGGGAAATTACTAGGGCAGCCACACGATCTTCCTCTCCCCATTGATTCCGTTCCGCTGTTGTCTCGAACTGGAGCTTAAAGTTGTTAAAAGCGCTCTTGCCGTCGAAGTTGGGAGCTGTGAATTTTGATGCTGCAGTCGGTACGACGATTCCTTGATGCTGTACGTTCTGGATAGTTTTCTCGAGTTCCAGAACCTTCTTGTCGAACCTCGATCCCAGTGTCTCGATTATCTTTTCTTGATTGTTTTCGAGATCTAGAACCTTCTTGTCGAACCTCGATTCTAGTGTCTCGATTACCTTTTCCTGGTTACTTTCCAGATCGAGAACCTTCTTGTCCAGTGTCTCGATTTTCTCTTCGACGTCTTGGAATCGATCGTTGACTGCTTGCTGGATGTCTCTCAAGCTTTCTCGATTGTTCACTAGCATCTCTTCTAATGTCTCCAGCTTCTCTAGTTTCTGCCCTATGGAAGTGGAATTTTCCTCCAACTTTCTACTTACGGCCGCGGAATTTTCCTCAAGTTTCTCCAGTTTCTGGCTCAGAGCAGTGGAATTTTCCTCCAACTTTTGATGTATGGTTGCTTATAGTCTCTGGCTCATGGAACTGGAATTTTCCTCCAACTTCTGACCCAGTTTCTGGGATATGGAAGCACTCATAGCATTCATAGCTGCGAGAATTTGCTGCATATCGAACCCTGGCTCAGTAGATGTCGACGGCTTCTCCACTACGAATTCGTAACTCTCCCAGTCGACACCTTCTTCCTGCAACGCTGATCGCAATCTCTCCACCAGGTTGGCTTTACTTCCCACTGTGGATAATTGCCGAGCATCCAGCTCTCTTTTCAGTTGTTCGATTGTCAACTTTTCCAATTTCACCATTTTTTTCTATCTCTTAACAATTCACTTTGTGCAATTCACAATTTAAATAAACGTTCCACTCGTTTACTCGCAATCCCACTTCTGACACCAAATGTTACGAATTTATTCGATCCCCACACCAAATAGGGTTCGCACCACTGGATTGCGATAAACTACAATTGTCCTTTTTATTTAAATTGAAACACACACACTTTTAATTCTTTCACCACAGATCAATTATCTGTGTAGCTTCACCGCTTTTCTTTATTATCCAATACTATCCACTTTAAACTTTATTATCCAATACTATCCACTTTAAACTTTATTATACAAACAACCCTTTATTGAAAGCTTTTAGTTTCGCACTGTTTGATCGCACTAACTTGTCACACGCTGTTTAATACCACAAACTGAATGAATGTCAAGGGCGAGTGTTCGCGCTTATATAGCTCTCGGTCCACCATCTCGAACGTTCGCCGTTTGAAGTTCCCCATCGGAAATCTCTAGAACGCTCTGACAATTCCATTGGAAGTTGACATCATTACCATCCCCGCTTCCAGAGGGTTTTCGAACTTAACGGTGAGCTTGCATCTCCGCAAAAATATATATTGTTACGAATTTATTCAATCCCCACACCAAATAGGGTTCGCACCACTGGATTGCGATAAACTACAATTGTCCTTTTTATCCAAAATAAAACACACACACTTTTAATTCTTTCACCACAGATCAATTATCTGTGTAGCTTCACCACTTTTCTTTATTATCCAATACAATCCACTTTAAACTTTATTACACAATACACAAACCTTTATTGAAAGCTTTTCTTTTCACCTTGGTTGATCACACCGACTTGTCACACGCTGTTTTATACCACAAACTGAATGAATGTCGAGGGCGAGTGTTCGCGCTTATATAGCTCTCGGTCCACCATCTCGAACGTCCGCCGTTGGAAGTTCCCCATAGGAAATCTCTATAACGCTCTGACAATTCCATTGGAAGTTGACATCATTCCCATCCCCGCTTCCAGAGAGTTTTCGAACTTAACGGTCCGCTTGCATCTCCGCAACACTGCCCTCCTCCTAAACTTGTTCGTCCTCGAACAAGCGATTGGATCCTTCTCCGTAATATGGTGCTAACCTCTCTACGTGGACAATTTTACACTTCGCCCGTCTGTTTCCCATCTGCTGTATCCGGTATACCACGTCATTGAGTTTCTTGATGACCTCATATGGTCCGTCCCAGGCTGATTGCAATTTGGGGCACAAACCTTTTTTCCGTTGTGGGTTGTACAGCAATACCAATTGTCCGGTCTCGAATCCAGAAGTATTCGCCCTCAAGTCGTATCGCGCCTTCATTTTATCGCTGACCAAGTTCAGTCGCTCCCGGATGAATTGATGGATAGAGTTCAGCTGTTCCTTCTTTTCAGTTACGAAGTCCTCCCTGCCGCTAGTTGTCCGTAGTACCACGCCGAACTTCAAGTCCGATGGAAGTCGGAGATCAGTTCCAAAAATGGCTTCGGCCGGTGTTGTTGCCGTTGAATTGTGCTGTGCCGAACGGTATGCCATTAAGAAAAGGGGAAGATGTTCATCCCAGTCTTTCTGATCTCCGACGACGACTTTTCTCAGGTATTCCTCCATCGTCCGGTTGAACCTTTCGACCATGCCATCAGATTGTGGATGTAATGGTGTTGTCCGCGTCTTTCTGATACCTAGCATGTCACAGAGTTCTTTGAACACCGACGACTCGAAGTTTCTCCCTTGGTCTGAGTGCAGTTCCATTGGTACTCCATAACGCGAAACCCAGTTATTCACGAATGCATCCGAAATGGTTTTGGCTTCCTGGTTCGGGATGCAAAACACCTCAGGCCACTTGCTGAAGTAATCGATCACCACTAGCGCGTACTTGTTTCCAGCGTTGCTCGTTGGGAATGGGCCTGCGATGTCCATTGCGATACGTTCGAACGGTGCTCCAACATTGTACTGCTGCATATTTCCTCGAGTTTTCCTTACTGGACCCTTGCCTTCGCACACTGTTCACACCTGCGAATAAAACGCGTAACCGACTCATGGCATCCTATCCAGTAGAAACGTCTCTTGATCTTTTCTACAGTCTTGTTAACACCAAGATGACCCCCGCTTGGTCCCTCGGGGTATTCTCGGATGACCTCTTCGATTTGTCCTTTCGGAATTACCAGCAGATCGTTTACAATGTTCCCGTCCTCACTTTCCCAACGCGGTAGAGGCAACCGTTCTTCAGCTTCAAACTCTGCCATTGGGCCCAGTAAGCTTTCACGATTGGGCTTTCACTGGATATTTGCTGCCAACTTGGTCGAAAACCTCGTTCTTGGTAGTCGATGATGACTGCCAGATCGGCATCTTCTCGCTGCTTCCTTTCGACCTCATCGACAGTCCAGGAATCTTTTGGCAGCACATGGAAACGACGGATGTCGGTTACCTGTTCCTTGGTTTCGGCACGTGAACAAAGCTTACATTCAACATCGCAAGGTCGCCTCGATAACGCATCCGCATTTCCATGACTGCTTCCCTTCCGGTGTTCGATACTGAGGTCATAACTCTGGACTCTCTCTATCCATCTAGCAAGCTGGCCTTCCGGGTTTTTGAACTGCAGCAGCCATCTCAACGCTGTGTGGTCCGTCCTTAGATGAAAAGCTTGGCCATAGAGATATTTGTGGAAATGCTTGACACAGTCGACCACGGCTAAAAGCTCCCTCCTAGTTACACAGTAGTTCCTCTCCGGCTTCGATAGGATCCTACTGTAGTAAGCGATGACCCGCTCTCGCCCGTCAATCATTTGAGAGAGTACTCCTCCGATTCCATGTCCGCTCGCATCTGTGTCCAAAATAAACTTTTCTCCCGGGACAGGATATGCAAGAATCTGCGCACTGCAGAGCAATTCCTTCAGGTGAATGAACGCTTCCTCCTGCGGCTTCTCCCACTTGAATGGCCGATTCTTTTTGGTGAGCTCGTGCAAACTGCTGGCAACGTTTGCAAATCCTGGGACGAACCGCCTGTAATATGTGCAAAGTCCCAGGAATGACCTTAACTCATGAAGATTCTTCGGCCGCGGCCATTGTTTAACCGCCGAGATTTTCTCTTCATCTGTATGGACTCCTTCTGCAGTCACCACATGTCCCAAGTACCTCACCTCGTTCTGGAAGAGCGAACATTTCTTCGGGCTCAATCTCAATCCGGCTGCTTGAATACGTTCCAGTACCTCTTCAAGCTTCTTAAGGTGATCGTCGAAATCCTTGCCCACGACAATTATGTCATCCAGATAGACAAGGCAAGTCCTCCAGTGAAGTCCTCTTAGTACCCGGTTCATAAGTCTCTCGAATGTGGCTGGCGCAACGAATGTGGCTTGCCACAACTCTCCCCCGGCGGTGAACGCGGTCTTTTCCTTGTCTTGCTGGTCAAGCTCTATTTGCCAGTATCCACTTTCCAAGTCCAGCGTCGAGAACCACTTTGCACCAGATAGTGTGTCCAAGGTGTCGTCGATTCTCGGTAAAGGATAGCTGTCCTTCTTCGTTACGTCGTTCAGCTTCCTATAATCCACGCAGAATCGGGTTCTTCCATCCTTCTTCTTAACAAGCACTACTGGCGAACTCCATGGGCTTGCAGATGGTTCGATCACGCCCTCCTTTTCCATCTCGTCGATTAGTTTGATCACCTCGCCTTCTTTCGCCAAAGGTACCCTCCTCGGTGGTTGCCGGATCGGTCTAGAGTCCCCTGTGTCTATTCTGTGCTTCACAATTGATGTTCTTCCACAGTTCTTACCATCTGCAAGAACTGTCCAATATTTACGAAGCAGGGAGAGTGCTTTACTTTTTTGATTCTCCACTAGATGTTGCGTCCACTCTCTGACCATTGTTTTTAGGAAGGCTTTGTTGGACTGGGTTTGCTGTTGTTTCTTATCTTCGCAGTTCATAATGGCGGCAGCTTCTTGGCATTAAGCGATCGTTGTTCCCTTGTGTATTGTCCTAGGTGTACTTGCAGGATTCAGGACTCGTACTGGAACCAATTGGTCTTGTCGGGGTTCCACGAGAGCCCTTCCAACAACTATATCGCTGGGTCGATTTCGTTTGTCGGGTTCGACCACCCACATCCGGCTTGTCCCCGCATCCTCTTCTATCTTTGCCCATACCACAGCTTCTGCATTCGGGGGAACTGTTTAGCGCGCTTGCACGACTATTGCCTGACCTTGTTTCCCTGTCCATTATCTATTGTTAATGGGAGCTCCAAGTTGCCATACTTCATCACTTTTTGGTTGAGGTCCAATGTGAAGCCATGCCTAATCATGAAGTCGACGCCGATTATGATGTCATCAGTGATGTCCGCAACGATGAAATCATGCTGAAACTGGACGGTACCCATCGTAATTATTTTCTGGACCTTTCCCTTAACTTCCGCCTTCTCACCAGTTACTGTACGAAGCCTTACCTCGGAAAATGGTTCGATGTTAGAAACCAATCCGCTTCGGATGACTGAATGAGTTGCGCCCGTATCCAACGTCAGCAGATATCGTCGCCCGTCCATCGTTCCCTCGATGACTAGGCTGGTTGCACCACTACAGATTCGGGATACAAGGATGCTGGGGCACTCCAATGTGGGAGCCAGCGCACGCCCCTCTGCACTGACTCGTTTTAGTTTAACGGATTGTTAGGTGCACCTTTTGCACCTCCACGGTCGCGTTCACTCCCATGGTCTCTTTTTGGCGAACTAGACCTCGAACGCTTTCTTCGCAGGCGGCAGTTCCTCGCAATGTGCCCCTGCTGGTCGCAGATGTAGCATCTACCCGGGAATGAACCACTCCTACTCGCCGTTGTTGTTCTGGAACCATCCTGATCTTGAGATATGCGCCGTAGTTTGATCGAAGGTCGGCATATCAAGAGCGATGTTTCACATGCGAGAGCGCTGGCAACTGTCTCCTTGAAAGATGTCTTCGGGAGGAAAATCAGACTTCGTTGCGTACCGGGGTCCCTTAGCCCTTGGATGAAAGAATCCGTTTTCAGTTTTTCCACCACATCAACTGGAACATCCGTGTAGGCTAGATGAGATAGCCTCTCGATGTCGGCAGCATACTGTTGGATGGTCTCGTTTACACGCTGCTTGCGTCCTTTAAGTTCCAGCTTGTGCATCTCCTGCATGTGCTCACTGCCGTATCTTCGATGAAGAGCTTCCCATATGGCTGTGTAGTTCCTTCTCTGGGTCTCCGTCCCGGTCTGTAGAACGCCAGCTGCTTCGCCTTTAAGCGAAATAACTAGAGCGGCCACACGATCTTCTTCTCCCCATTGATTCCGTTCCGCTGTTGTCTCGAACTGGAGCTTAAAGATGTTAAATGCACTCGTGCCGTCGAAGTTGGGAGCTGTGAATTTCGATGCTGCCGTCGGTACAACGATTCCTTGACACTGAACGTTCTGGACAGTTTTCTCGAGTTCCAGAACCTTCTTGTCGAACTTCGATTCCAAGGTCTCGATTATATTTTCCTGGTTATTTTCGAGATCTAGAACCTTCTTGTCGAACCTCGATTCTAGTGTCTCGATTCTCTCTTTCACGTTTTGGAATCGATCGTCGACGGCCTGCTGGATGTTTCTTAGGCTTTCTCGATTGTTCTCTAGCATCTCTTCCAGCTTCTGATTCAGGGAAGTTGAATTTTCCTCCAACTTCCTACTTACGGCAGCGGAATTTTCCTCAAGTTTCTCCAGTTTCTGGCTCAGAAAAGTGGAATTTTCCTCCAGCTTTTGATCCAGTTTCTGGCTCAGGGAAGTTGAGTTTTCCTCCATCTATTGACTCATAGCATTAAGAGCCGCGAGAATTTGCTGCATATCGAACGCTGGCTCAGTGGATGTCGACGGCTTCTCCACCCCAAATTCATAACTCTCCCAGTCGAAACCTTCTTCCTGCAGCGCTGATCGCAGTCTCTCCACCAGGTTGGCTTTACTTCCCACTGTGGATAATTCCCGAGCATCCAGCTCTCTTTTCAGTTGTTCAATTGTCAACTTTTCCAATTTTACCATTTTCTCACTTTTGCAATGATTCACTTCACAACACAAATAAAGTTTCACTCGTTTACTCGCAATCCCACTTCTGACACCAAATGTTACGAATTTGTTCGACCCCCACACCAAATAGATTTCGCACCACTGGATTGCGATAAACTACAATTGTCCTTTTTATTTAAATTGAAACACACACACACTTTTATTTCTTTCACCACAGATCAATTATCTGTGTAGCTTCACCACTTTTATTTATTATCCAATACAATCCACTTTAAACTTTATTACACAGTACAATCCACTTTAAACTTTATTACACAATACACAAACCTTTATTGAAAGCTTTTCTTTTCACCTTGGTTGATCACACCGACTTGTCACACGCTGTTTTATACCACAAACTGAATGAATGTCAAGGGCGAGTGTTCGCGCTTATATAGCTCTCGGTCCACCGTCTCGAACGTTCGCCGTTGGAAGTTCCCCTTCGGAAATCTCTAGAACGCTCTGACAATTCCATTGGAAGTTGACATCATTCCAATTCCCCGCTTCCAGAGAGTTTTCGAACTTAACGGTCCGCTTGCATCTCCGCCACAATATTCTTATATGTAATACATATTTATTCGCCTCCTTTCTCTAACATATTTAATGACCACTATGTAACAATCGGCCAAACATCATCTGGGAATGCTTTGTCTGTTTCTTGGAGCTGTTGTGCAAGTGTTGGTGTTGTGAACAGTGTTTGCAGTAGAAATAGCTTCTTCTTTGAATGCATTTCTGGTTCAGAAGTTTTGAAGACAATAGGTTTACTCAAAAATACAAACTCATGCGGTCACAACGATATTTCGAATGTCGTGCTAAAAAAACGGGATTGTATATTATTGTCGTTCTAGCACATATTTCTAATTTGAGTGTTCTTTCAGGTATTTTCCCTAACGACTTGAAATGCGCTATTGTTATTACTTACTTACTTATCAGGCCTGCGGTCCATGGAGGATCTGAGCCTGAGCTATAGCTGCCTTCCATCCTTGACGGTCCCGGGCACGCTGCTTCCAGTTGTCAAGATCAAGATGTCCTACTTCCGCGATTACTTGGTCTTTATACCGAAGGTTCGGTCTTCCTCTTCTTCTCGAACCAGAAGGCTCGGAGTCGAAGACCCTCTTAGCTGGAGCGTTGATGTCCATGCGCTCGATGTGCCCGAGCCAGTGTAGTCGACGGATCCTTGCCTTCCGGACTACATCCACATCTTGGTACAGCTCGTAGAGTTCGCGCTTGTGTCTTCTTCTCCATTCACCTTCCTCACAGACAGGACCAAATATCCGGCGCAGAATTTTTCTTTCGAAAGAACCCAAAATCAGCTCCGCTGTCCTGCTCATCGTCCAGCTTTCGGCTCCGTACAGCAAGACTGGCAGGATGAGCGTTTTGTAAACATGACTTTGGTCTTTCGAGTGAGGAGTTTTGACCCCAGTTGTTTGGACAAGCCGAAGTAGCAGCGGTTGCCAAGGGCGATTCTATGCCGGATCTCCACTGTGGTGTCATTTGTGGAATTGACGTTTGCCCCGAGGTAGACAAACTCCTTAACTACCTCGAAATTGTAGCTGTCAATTGTTATATTTTGTCCCAGGTGGTGAGCGACGGATTGGTTTTTGCTTGACAGCATGTATTTCGTTTTATCCTCATTGATCTTAGGACCAACTCGTTTCGCCTGTTCTTCAATCGCCGTGAATGCTTCCACAATGCCACGGCGAGAACACGCGATGATGTTGATATCATCCACGTATCCTAGCAGCTGGATGGACTTGTAAAAGATAGTACCTTCCCTGTTGACGCCTGCCCGTCGCACTATCTGCTCCAGCACCAGGTTGAAGAAGTCACATGACAGCGCATCTCCTTGCCGAAATCCGGTGCATGTTTCGAATGGTTCCGAGGTCTTAGAACCGAGTTGCATGGTGCATCGCGTGTTTTTTAGCGTGGCGCGACACAACTGGATCAGTTTTACCGGGATCCCGAATTCGGCCATCGCACCAAACAGTTCTTCACGATGCTGTCGTATGCGGCTTTGAAATCGATGAAAAGATGGTGTGTATCGATTCGAAACTCGTTGGTCTTTTCCAGGATTTGTCGAAGTGTGAAAATTTGGCCTATAGTTGATTTGCCGGGTCGGAAGCCGCACTGGTAGCTGCCGCTTAGTGCGGTGCAAAATGGTTTTAGACGTTCACACAATACGCTGGAAAGGATCTTGTATGCGACGTTGAGCAGGGATATACCTCTATAGTTCTTGCAAGAGGTAGGATTGCCTTTTTTTGTGGATGGGGCATATAGAGCTGGTATTCCAGTCGTCGGGCATGCTTTCATCTTCCCAAATTCTGCAGATGATCTGGTGCATGCTCCCTACCAGAACATCGCCGCCAGCCTTGAAGAGCTCTGATGGCAAGCCATCTGAGCCTGCGGCCTTGTTGTTCTTCAGCTTCTGAATAGCCATGCCGACTTCTTCGATGCTGGGTGGGAGGACTACATCAGCGGCTGGAGTTGGGATTTCCTCGGTCTCTACCACTCTCTCTTGGTCATGCTCGTTAAGCAGCTGCTGGAAGTGCTGCTTAAATACATCCACTATTCCCTGCGGGTCGGTGACAAGATTACCCTCGCAGTTTCGAAGAGCCAGGGTGGCCTTTTTGAAGCCTCCTGCAAGGCCTTTGGCTTTCTTGTAAAACGCTCGTATTTTATGTTTATCCCTAGACTCCCCGATATCCTTGAGCTGGGACGCTGCGAAGATTCTTTTCTTTTGTCGCAGCAGCTTTTTCTCCCCCCTTCTTCTGGCTCGGTACTCTTCTTGCGCTGCCCTGGTTTTCCTCTGCAGCGCCTTTTGGTACGCCTCGTCGGTTGCTGCCTTTTTCTGCTCACACTCGCCATCATACCACGGGTTTCTTGTCGGGGGTGGTAGGTATCCTAAGGTGGTTTCGGCTACTTTCTGAATGGCTGAGCGGCAATGCAGCCACATATTATAGGCATTTGTGTTCGACGCAGGCATACCGTAGAGTCTTTCGCTCAGCTGCTCCCTGTAGACTCTGGCAACCTCCGGTGTGCTCAGGCGCCCATTGTCGAACCTCCTCCTGATGGGCTGGTGCAGCTTTCTGACATTGGACAGTCGAGCTCTGAGTCTTGCTGCTACGAGGAAGTGGTCAGAGTCGACATTTGCCCCTCTGAATGTTCGCACATCCAGAATGTTTGACGAGTACCTTGCGTCAATGAACACATGGTCGATTTGGTTGGCGGTTCGACCGTCCGGAGATCGCCAAGTTGTTGTGTGGATTCGCTTCCGAGGGAATCTTGTGCTACTTATCACCGCATTACGAGCTGTCGCAAAGTCAGCGAGTCGGAAACCGTTATCTGTTGTTGTATCGTGGAGGCTGTGGTTTCCGATCACTCCGCCAAGGGTGTTCTCCTTACCGATTTTGGCGTTGAAGTCCCCGAGCACGATTTTTACATCGTACTCATAGAAGTCCTGCTTGATAGGGTCTTCAGCCTCGTCGGTAGGGGCGTGTACACATATAAGGCCGATGTTATAAAATCTGCCTCTGATGCGGATCACAGCCAGGCGATCACTTATAGGTTTAAAGTCGATGACCTTCGACCTTAACCGCTTTCCCACGACAAATCCGCATCCCAGTAAGTGCAACCTTTTGTGACAGCTGTAATAAATGTCGCAATTTTTCTTCCTAATCATACCGT
The DNA here is from genome assembly GCA_951905685.1 of Eumerus sabulonum. Classification (NCBI taxonomy): domain Eukaryota; kingdom Metazoa; phylum Arthropoda; class Insecta; order Diptera; family Syrphidae; genus Eumerus; species Eumerus sabulonum. The sequence continues at coordinate 90,864,697 of OX645060.1, forward strand.
TTCCTATCCAGCGTGTTTCCTGCACCGCAGTAATATCCGCCTTGTACTGCGTGAGGATTCCTTCTAGTTTATGAACAGCTCCGGGAGTGTACAGGGTTCTGACATTCCAGGAGCATACTCGCAAATCGTGCTCCTTTTTCGTGTGTTGTCGTCGTCGAGTATCCGTCCGTGTATCCGAGGCATCTTGCTCATTCATAACTTTAAGTTTTTTTACGTGGGCGGATTGTTAGCCCGCCGCACAACCGCCATTCTGGTCGGGGTTTTTTTCGCTGCATACGTTTGTTCACCTCCCAACGGTTGTTGAAGAGGCTATCCACGCCGCGAGGAGGCCGTATGTCAACTTGACCTGGGTATTTAAACAGGGATCGTTGCTGGCATCTCGCCAGGTTGAGAGCAGTCAACATCTTTACCCTGTATGTCCGAGCCCATGCCCTCTGCGCTATTGTTATACCCCTTTTTAAAAGGGAGACAAAAATTATAGAAATAATTACAGGCCAATTTCTCTTTTACCAACAATATCAAAAGTATTTGAAAAAGTTATTAAAAATAGGATTCTGTGTTTCCTTGAAAACCAACATTTTTTTAGTACACTACAGTATGGCTTTAGATGAGGCTTTTCAACCGAAGATGCCGCTTTGGATTTCTGCTCCTATATTCAAAATGGATTGGATAGTAGCAAATGTTGTGGTGCGCTCTTTGTTGGCATTACGAAAGCCTTCGATATTGTTAATCAATATATTTTCCTAAAAAAAATGTATAATGCTTGTTTTCGTGGATGCATCTGCAATTGGTTTGTATCTTATTTAAGTAATAGTAGTCAGAGAGTGAAGGTAAATAGAGTCTTAAGCGATTCGAGAGATATTAATTTAGGCGTTTCTCAAGGTGCTGTGCTAGGTCCGATCCTGTTTTTTATATGTATTAATTTTCTATTTCCGATAGCAAAGGACTAACAAAGGCCTCGTAGGGGTAGCATCTATCCGACGGATGGTGGCCTGCTAAAAAGCGAGAAGAACCAGCGCAGTCAAACATCTTGCGGCACTGTTAGTAAGTCCTATCCCCACCTCCTCGTGGTGCCATCTGGAGATTTCCTATGGAAATCGCAGACGGGGAAGGGCGAATGGCGAGCCTCCTACGCAAAAAAAAAAAGGATTAGCCGGTTGGGCTACTGCCTAGTAAGCCGTAACCATAAGAAAAACACAAACTCCGAAAAAACCACAAGCCTCGGATATAACGGACCGGATTTATGTTGACGACCCTTGCAAAAAACGAAAAAAGGACAATGATCTTCGGCTTCGTACGTGGAATGTTAGGTCCCTAAACAGGCCACGTGCAGCCGAACAACTTGCGGATGCCCTAGACCGCTATAAAGCGGACATCACCGTCATCCAGGAAATGCGATGGAATGGACCGGGTATAAAGCGGATGAAAAACTGCGATATTTACTACGGCGACTGCTATAGGGAGAGAGGGCAACGATTGTTTGGATGCGGATTTGTTGTTCGAGGTGGACTAAGGCAAAAAGTCCTAAGCTTTCGGCATGTGAGCGAACGCCTCATAGCAATCCGTATCAAGGCTAAATTTTTTAACATCAGCCTGATCTGCGTTCACGCCCCCAGGGAAGACAAGGATGACTCCGCCAAAGATGAGTTCTACGATCTCCTAGACAGAACGTATGCCCAATATCCCAGCTATGACATCAAAATTGTACTAGGAGACTTCAATGCTAAGCTGGGTAAAGAAAGCATCTTTGAACGAGTCATCGGCAAACATAGCCTACACGACACCACCTCCGATAACGGACACAGGCTGATTGATCTCGCTACGGGGCGAAATCTCTTTCTAGCCAGTTCGCGCTTCCCGCACCTCGATATACACAAAGGCACCTGGCGGTCTTTTGATCAATCGACTACCCACCAGACGGATCACATCGCGATTGACGTCAGACACTCCTCCACTATTCTTGATGTTCGAACTTTCCGAGGGGCTAACATCGACTCGGACCACTATCTTGTAGTAGCCAAGATGCGATTCCGGATATCACGAACGCAACGGAGTAGAGTAAGAATGCAAAGTTATGACGTCGGAAAGCTACTATCGCCAGAAACCGCTCGTGCTTTTACCGATCGCGTCTCCCTTAAGCTCTCCAATACACCTGGATCCTCCACACTATCAATAGAACAGCAGTGGAGCCTTTGCAAACAAGCCCTGAAAAGCTCTGCATCCGAAGTTTTGGGTTTCAAGGCTCCACCACGAAGAAACACCTGGTTCGATGACGAGTGCAGGAGGATTCATACAGCGAAGCAGGATGCATATAAGGCCTCGCTGCATTAAAGAACAGGAGCAGCTCGTGAGCTCTACGAGTTAAATAGAAGGGAGGAGCATAAGCTTCTTAGAAGAAAGAAGAAAGAGCACGAGAAGCGCGCGATTGAGGATTTGGAGAGGTGTTACTGCAAGCGTGACGTTCGAAAGTTTTATCAACAGATAAAGCGAGCATGCCAAGGTTATAAAGCCAGAACGGAAACCTGCAGAGATGAGAACGGACACCTAGTAGTAGAACCGCAGTCGATGTTGAGAATATGGAAAAACCACTTCTGCAGACTGTATAACGGCGATGTTAGTCAATATACCGCTGTCAGGCAGAATGATCCATTTCTAATCGACGGAGACCGCAGAGAATTCTGTCTCCCTGACCTCGACGAAGTTAAGATTGCCATATCGAAGCTCAAGTCGAATAAGGCTGCTGGCGCAGACGGATTGTCTGCTGAGCTCTTCAAGGCAGCTGGGGATGACCTGGTTGGGAGCATGCACCAGCTCATCCGTAAGATATGGTTAGAGGAAAGCATGCCCGAGGGATGGAGTCTCAGCATCGTATGCCCGATCCACAAGAAAGGAGACCCCTCTGATTGCGCCAACTATAGAGGAATAAGTCTCCTTAACATCGCCTATAAAATCTTCTCTGCCGTTTTGTGTGAACGCCTGGAAAAAACCAATGAATTTCAAGTCGACACTCACCACCTATTTGTCGACTTCAAAGCCACATACGACAGCGTAATTAGAGATGAGTTATACAACGCTATGTCTACCTTTGACATACCTGCTAAGCTCATCAGACTATGCAGGATGACTTTGGAGAATGCTCGCTGCTACATCCGAATCGGTGACACCTTACCGATAGTTTTGATGTCAAAACAGGATTTAGGCAGGGCGATGCGCTGTCGTGTGATTTCTTCAACATCATATTGGAAATGATTGTGCAGAAATCACTGGCCAATACAAGAGGCACAATCTATTTCAAATCCTCGCAACTCCTTGCATACGCCGACGATATTGACATAATAGGTAGATCGCAGCGAGATGTCAATGAGGCGTTGGCGAGAATTGAGATGGAGGCGGCGAAAATTGGTTTGACGGTAAACGAGGGCAAAACTAAATATATGCTGTCATCAAAAAAGGACGCTCACCACCGACGTCTTGGCCAGAACGTTTGTATAGGCAGATATAAGTTCGAGGTAGTTAAGGACTTCGTCTACCTTGGCTCCGCAGTGACCTGGAACAACAACATCAGTTCCGAGATCAAACGCAGAATCACTCTTGCCAAACGCTGTTTCCTTGGGCTCAGGAGGTAATTGAGTAATAGAGCCCTCTCCCGAACGACAAAGTTGACTCTATATAAGACCCTTATCATCCCGGTCCTGTTGTACGGCGCAGAAGCATGGACACTATCAAAAGCGGATGAGGAGGCCCTTGGTCGGTTCGAGAGAAAGATTTTGCGCGTGATTTTTGGGCCTATAAACGCAGACGGGGGATGGAGGAAAAGATTCAACCACGAACTTTACGCCTAAGATGGCTGGGCCATGTAGAGCGAGTGGAAACCACAGCAGAGGGCCTCAGCCAACTGGGTGTGCGGCAATGGAAAAGGCTAGCGAAAGATCGTGCTAGTTGGAGGGGCATGTTGGTTGAGGCCCAGGTTCACCCCGAACTGTAGCGCCCACTAAGAAGAAGGGAATTCTCTATTTGAGCCACCTTTTGCTGGGAATGTAAAAGCTTTCGCTGATGATCTTGCCATCGGATCTGATGCAGTAAGTCCTGTAAATTTAATGTCAGACATAAAATATGACGTATGTGTCTTAAGGACCTGGTTTGCGGAACATAAACTAGTTGTGAGCAATAAAACCAAACTGATGTTCTATAATCCAATCTTAAAACAACTGACTGATATTGAAGTGATCTTTCATGCACCTTATTGTCTAATATTAGACAATTGCCCATTACTTAGTTCCCTGTCCCATTTTAACTCTCATATAAACTCTAGAAAAAATTGCTTCGAAATTAACACAGTAAAACACTTCAAGTACTTAGAGGTAACAATTTACCAACATTTTAAACTTGAAACAATATCTCCTTTCATATATTCGATGCCTGTACAGTTTGAGGAAAGTGTGTTCCAATGCTTTAATAAAGGTTGTGTGCTATGCAATATGCCATTCCAGATTACTTACTCACTTACTTATCAGGCCTGCGACCCATGGAGGATCTGAGCCTGAGCTATTGCTCATCCTTGACGGTCCCGGGCACGCTGCTTCCAGTTGTCAAGACCAAGATGTCTTACATCCGCGATTACTTGGTCTTTATACCGGAGGTTCGGTCTTCCTCTTCCTCTCGAACAAGGAGGCTCGGAGTCGAAGACCCTCTTAGCTGGAGCGTTGATTTCCATGCGCTCGATGTGGCCGAGCCAGTGTAGTCGACGGATCCCTGCCTTCCGGACTACATCCACATCTTGGTACAGCTCGTAGAGTTCGCGGTTGTGTCTTCTTCTCCATTCACCTTCCTCACAGACAGGACCAAATATCCGGCGCAGAATTTTTCTTTCGAAAGAACCCAAAATCAGCTCCGCTGTCCTGCTTATCGTCCAGCTTTCGGCTCCGTACAGCAAGACTGGCAGAATGAGCGTTTTGTAAAGCATGACTTTGGTCTTTCGAGTGAGGAGTTTTGACCCCAGTTGTTTGGACAAGCCGAAGTAGCAGCGGTTGCCAAGGGCGATTCTATGCCGGATCTCCACTGTGGTGTCATTTGTGGAATTGACGTTTGCCCCGAGGTAGACAAACTCCTTAACTACCTCGAAATTGTAGCTGTCAATTGTTATATTTTGTCCCAGGTGGTGAGCGACGGATTGGTTTTTGCTTGACAGCATGTATTTCGTTTTATCCTCATTGATCTTAAGACCAACTCGTTTCGCCTGTTCTTCAATTGCCTTGAATGCTTCCACAACGCCACGGCGAGAACACGCGTATTCCTGATTAGAATACGGTATTTGCTGTTGCGAGCACCGTGGCACAGTGGGTAGTGCCACAGCCATGTCATTGAACGTGTTTTTCACGGTGTTTCTCATCAGCGGGGTTCTGACGAAACCCCCCTGTACTAAGATTGTCACGGAAAGCTTCTCGAAATTCGCCGTTCGGATCCGACAATAAACTGTAGGTCCCTCTCACCTATGGGAAAATTAAATCACACACAACATGGGTGATTGAGAGAAGCTCGGTTTAGGTCCTTCATGGGCTGTAACGTCAACATACATACATACATTTGCTGTTGCGGCGGTGCTTATCGCAACAGACTGCAATATTTAATTGTCCTCCAGAAATGTGCCTTAAGTAAAATGTGCAACTCTGCCCGCCTAACACATTGTATTAAACTATTTGGTAAGACAAAGATTTTACCATTAAGACACCTGTTTTATTATAAGGTTTTAAAAATCTTCTTCATTCGTAGTGGTTATATGCAAAATCCTACTGTTGGATTATATAATTTAATAGGTAATTCTCGTAATATCTTGGACCTACCTTTTCGTACCACACTTTTCAGAAACTCATACTCTGTTGTATCACCCAAGTTATACAATAAAATTCCAGAAAAATTACGAATCATTACAAATACTACAATGTTCTTAAATAAAATAAGGTCTTGGCTCTTTGTTTATGATATCAATGAAATCGAAAATTTGCTGCAATACATTGCCTGATTAGTTTATTTTATATTTTAATACTGAGTTAATGTTTTGATGTATGATATATGACATACGATTTTGCTTGTCCCTTACCTCTGTAACTTTGAATTATGTATTTTTACTTTATTTTAAAATTTGATTCTTAAATGATCACCCCACATTGCAAGCAATAGAATCAAAGTTAAAGGATTGCCTGAAGGGGATCCTAAAAAAAAATAGCGAACGGAGAAGCAGGGCTTCTCCCCAACCGTTCGACTTACTAACTTTACTCAATGCAAACACCCTCGCGTTTTTTGGAATAGAGATTTATTCATCGCAAGCGTTCTGATCCACCGCTTCCTTAGAACTAACTTATCGGCTAACCTGCTATTCGTAGGTAAACCCATCGCTCACGCCGAAACAGCAACGTAGACTTTTTCGTGGGAACACACGGATCCGCTCGGTGCAAGTTCCCAGGCTGGTCGCAACGCGTGCATCCGATTTCATCAGCCAAGGGGAACATGATCTCGGTGCACTTGCGTCAATGTATTTCGTGTGGGAATAGGCGGGATGATGGGAACCGCGCAAAATGATAACACAGCGAATCCCATTCACTATGCTGTTTCGACCTTGCCTTTGGCTTCGGCCGATGGTGTTGACCCCTCCCCCTTCAAAAATCTACGTCCCGTAGATCCGGTTAGTGATTATAATTCGTTGAGGGCGGGTCCTTCCTGGACCATGCCTATTGCCGGAAGTTCTAACCTCTTATTGATTTTGCGCCATGTGTAATGGGCAGTGAAGGCTAGGGCTGAAAGGATTAAGGCATATACCAGTGTTGAGATATTTGTCCTCTGTGTTAAATTGGTGAGACGCCTTATGTTCCGCAAACCTAGGTCATGGACAGCTTGGAGGTCTATTATCTGAACTTGCCTGGTAATGTTGGTTACGACAGCTGGCAGGGCTTGTAGAGTTGTAGCGGACGAGCTGGCGAATGTCCGGTTCTTGATCTGAATCGTCTCATTGTGCAGTCGGACAATATAAGTCCCTTGTAGCATCTCTGTTGAGTTTCCCGCTTTGAGCTCCCCGTTAAAGTTAGTGAGGAAGATCGTGTCATCTTCGATAGGTTCGATGATTTCCTCATTGTTCTGACGATATTCACAGGTAGTAGTAGAGCCTCCTTTCAATAGTCTGGGTATACAGTGGTCTTCCGGCAGCTTTTCTACAGACTCCGATTTACAGATTGTGGAGTTACTGATTGATAGACAGCCCTTTACCAAACCATACGTTTCCTTTTGGTTAATTAGCACTCGGTCGAATTTTTTGTCAATTTGCTTCCCATCATGGATAGCCGCTTTAACTCGAAGCAAATTGAATTCTGCGTTACTCACTTTCGGCATTGATAGGATGTATAATAATACCGTATTGTTAGTATAAATTACGGGCGTGCTGAATTCGATAGCCTCTATTTCATTTTCGTAGGGCAGAGTCTCTAATTCGTTCACCGACATATCGATTTCCTCGTGGTCCAGGAGATTAGTGTTGATTATGCCACCTTTAGCCATTTGGCATGCTCTTACCAGCTCGTTAACCTCCTCTTTGATTATGAGGACTTGGTTGATTAGATCCTGTTCAAGCCTTTGGATGTCCATTGCCTTTATGCCATTGTTGGTTTGACCTATAATCCACTCTACTTTTGCCATTGCCTTTTCCGCTATTGCAAAAAGACGTTCGTTTATCTTGTATTGCTGGTTGTTGTTTTCGATGATCGTCTGTTGACTAAGTGCACTAGATGAAAGTTTCCGTTGGTTATCCAGGCCTTTCCCTCTTCGATGGATACTAGGGGTGCATCGTACTTGAATACTGCGAACGCCTCCGTCGTAGCAGCAGTAAAGAAGAGGTACCTGAGCGATGGGGTTAATATAATGACTTAATTTAGCTGTTAGTGCTTAATTTAACATAGTAGTTAGTAAGAATATGGAATTTTTAAAACTCGGATCGACAATTCACTTAGGAAATATATAAGTATATAGTGTTGTAGTTAGTGATATAATTGTGCGACTTAAATGATTAGTTTGGTATGACTATATAATTACAATATTATCTACAGAAACTTTAAATATATATTTGTAATACAGTATAAATGTATATGGTTAGTTATGTACATATATAATTAATTATGTAATTGTCAAAGAATTACATTTGACGGGTGCTAGGTGCAAGTGGTATCTTTAATTAAATCATAAAATCATATAGGGTTAGGTCAGTGTCAAGTGCATGGGTGCCATCATCTTTTTTTTTTCTTTTTTTTTTTTCTTTGTATGTGACTAATGCCCTTTCGACGGGGAGTTGAACCCCGGTCTTCCATATTCAAATGGGTGTAATGACCGACTATACTATCGAAGAGCTGGGGTATGGGAGTGGTCATTTTTTTTAATGTTTTTTATATGTGTTTTATGAACTCTTCTCCCCGAAGTTGTTGTCACAGTTACCCGGTTATTTTTCGCTACTACACTATTTTCGAAATAGGGGCTTGTTTTTTGCTTTGAGGCCTTTATTTGCCGTGTACATAATTTCACCTTTCTCATATTTTTTAGGGGCTGTCCTGACTTAGTTTCAGTATTGGCTTGTTTCTTTTTGTTTTCTTTTTATTTCTGTTCTCAGGTCTTGATTTATTTTCTTACGAAAATCCATGAGGTTTTGATAATTTATTTTCTGAGTTTGGTAACTGAGTGTATACTATTGTTATATCTATCGACTGCGATGTTCAGAAGTTCCTTCAATCGCAAATCCTTATACTCGGTCTTGAGGCAACGGTAGATTTCCAAGATGGTTGAGTGGAATCTCTCTCACTTGGCCGTTCACCTCAGAACGATGCACTGGAGTGCGGTATAGCTTTATCCCAAGAAGGCTAATGAAGTTTGCGATGATAGGACTTACAAAACTACATTCATTATCAGTGACAAGAATTTTGGGAACCGTGAAGTAATGAATAATTTTGATAATTTTGTCCCTAAGATGTAGGACGGATCGATTTTTTATATGAAAGAGTTTTCCGAACTTTGAAAACTTACTGATACATTTTTCGTTTTGTACTTCCATTATATCTAGATGTAAAATTTCGCAGGGATAGGTTGGGATGGGTGTTGCTTGAAATTCCGGGTGAATGGGATGACGATCGTACTTATTCATGTTGCATACTTCGCATGCTCTAACATATTTCGTGATGAGACTATTCATGCGAGGGAAGTAGTACTTTTCGAGTAGTTGTTCTTTATTTTCTCGCGCGTTTCTGTGGGCTCTTCTGTGTTCCATCATGATCAGCTCACACTTCCGATTCTCATTCCTTACGTCTTCGACCACTCTCTGAGTAATTCTGATCTTATATTTAGTGAAGTATTGCAGATAGACTTTCTGAAGTGTCTCCAGATACTCTTCAGGCATCTTGATACCATTTATGACTCTTGGATTGAGCTTGGTTTTCAGTGCTTCTGCAATGCTCTTTTCGTGCGGATTCATGATGGCGACGTAGTGGCGGAAAAACCCCGGATGAGGTTCTTCGACAATTTCAAGTCCCTTTCCTATCTTAACGCAAATCTGATTTCGGAAGACGTTGAGAGGTGCCTCCACGTGAGGAATAAGGTCAGAGGAGTCCTGAAGAGCGGTATGTGCGGTATCAGTGGTGGAATTGTCCGCAGAATTTGCCGTCTCTGTGGAGGATGGACATTCGGAGGGGGCAGTATCAGTCGTGGAATTCATGGCGTTGAGTTGACTGCCATCGTTGTCAATGGAAGGTTCGCGTTTGTTCGAATCCATACTGCAACTTGGCGCAGATTCCGTTGAGCTTGAATCGCGCAAGTGATGGATGTGGGTTCTTAGTCTCGAGAGAGCATCCGCCACCAAGTTCGATTTGCCAGGTTTATAAACTAACTCGTAGTTGTACTCGGATAAATTTCCTATAGTAGGAAGTTAAACCTAGAAACGATTTAAGCTCCTTTAAATTCTGTGGTGGTTGGAGCTTTTGTATAGCGATAACCTTCTTGACATCGGGTCGAATTCCGTCAGGTGAAACGACATAACCCAGAAATTCGACTTCCTTTTGCATGAAGTGCGTCTTCTCAAGACTAACCCTCAGTCTCGCCTCGCTGAGCCGCCTCAAGACCGTGTCTAAATTCCTTAGATGATCTTCTTGATCTTTACCAAAAACTGTTCCATCGTCGATCTAGACGTAACAGATTTAAACGATCAGGGGCCTCAGTACATCGTCTATCATCCGTTGAAATATGGCGGGCGCATTCTTGAGACCAAAGGGCAACTGTAAGAATTCGAACTTCCCGTTCATTGTAGAAAATGCGGTTTTGGGGATATCATGCATATTTGATGAAACCCCGAAGTCAAGTCAATCGTTGTGAAGTACCGAGCTTCTCCTAAGCTAGCTAGAGTGGAATTTATGTCAGGAATAGGATATGTATCACCTATTGTGACACTGTTTAGCCTTTTATAATCTATTACCACTCTATATTGGTTTTCGCCATTTGGTCTTGGCTTCTTGGGCACGACCCAAATTGGTGAGTTATAAGGACTTTTCGAATGGCGTATAATTCCTTCCTTCAGAAGCCTTGATATTTCTTCCTCTACCACCTCTCGGAGACAGGCCGGGTAGGGATAACTTTTGGTGTAGATTGGCTCATCGGTGCTAGTTCTTATCTCGGCAAGTACTGACGTCTCGACCGTCTCTCCACCGTCCACCAAAAAGGGAATGATATTTTTGAATTAACCTGTTCAATTCAACCTTAGTAGTTTCTGAAAGTGACGAATCGATCGTGAAATTGACTTCTCTGGAGAGCTTTTCTTTAAGTGGAATTTTTACATTGCTCTTTAATATTAGGACATTGGCCTTTCGATCAATTATTTCCTCAAGCTCTTTTAAGGTGTCATCGCCGATGATTCCATCGAAAGATTTTAGTCCCGGTAAGACATAAAATTTCACTAAACTCTCGTAACCAAACGCTTCAAAAAACTTTCCCTGTACACATTCCGATATACTAATCTCTCCTCCAGCTGAACGAACCTTAAATGGGCTACTTATACGTACGGTGGGCTGCTTTATATTTAGGCTTATGAAATTCTTGTTGGCCCCCGTATCAACAAGAAACTTCAGTATGACTCCATCCCTCGTAACATATTCTATATATGGTACGCTGGATGGCCGCCCGTCATAAAATTTACTTCATCTACCGCTTCTTCCACCTTTTCAATATATTCTCCTAAATTATCGGCGGTCACCTCGATATGGTAAAGTCTCTGTTGTTTCCTAGGGACATTGGCGGACATTGCCCGACGTTTAAAAGGATTAGGGCGGCTCATATAATTAACTTGTCTTGAATTGCTAAAGTTGTCAACTTCCATTCTTTCGAGAGGTTTCGGTCCTAACTTAGGAAGTGTATTGTTTTCACGATGGGCATCATTGACCCTGTTCCATGCAGCAAATACGGAGGCAAATACGGTCGGTTTTCACTCTTAAAAGTTTGATTAATGGGAGCCGTCACGGTATTCGGCCCTGTTGCAGAGTGGAGCGACTGAGCTCGATAATTGACATTCTGCATCTTCAGACAGAATGAATATGCATCAGGCAGAGCCCTATTTCGGTAGGACTCCACTAATGCTTTCACGGTTTCTTCACTATAGGCCTCCGTCTTAATTTTGTTGATCATCAACGAGAGTTGATGATTAACAGCGGCATAAAATTCATCAAGTTTGCTATTCTTCTGGGCGAGTTGGTTTAGTTGGTGCTCTAAAGTTCGCATGTCGCGCTTGTCTGCATAATGCAGCAACAAACACCGTTTTATCTCTGCCCAATTACTGTCAAATATGTTATAGGAAACCAACGCTGCGTCCGCTGGACCTCTTACCTTCCCACGGATATGCTGCAGGATAGCACGGTAGATGGACTTTGACTTCACGATCTCGAAATCCTTCAATATCCCTTCCACGGAATGTATCCAAGACACATACTGCGTGGGGTTCCCGTCAAATACCTGCAGTTCTTTAGCGCAGTCAGGCAAGCTACTTATGTCCTTAAGATCCGCCTCAGTTTGCGGATGGGAGAGTGTTTGGGTTCGTTCAGCCACCTCAGGAGCATTGGTCGGTAAGGAAGACCTGCCCTCTATCGATGAAATACGAGTCTCGAAGCTTTTCAAGTGGACTAGTATGTTGTTAATCGCCCCAGTTAACTCAGTAACAGTCGTTTGTAATTGGTCCATTTTATAATTATTTATGCCAACCAAATACCTTAAATCTATAACTTACTCTGGAAAGCTGAGAGATATATGCTATCTTGGTTAAATCAACTCAAAAACTTTAAGTTTTTATTCTTTTTCTTTTACTATTTCACATGCACCAGTTTCACTAGCACTGAACCCTTTTTTTTTTTTTGTTTTTTTTCTTACACAGAGTGCTCTTTTGGTTTTATATAAAAAATAATAATTTTTTTGTTGCTTTGTATTCAATTGCTTATTTTTTGGCACTCAATTATTTCACTTGTACCTTTTAAGACAACCTCTTGTTTGGTTCTTTTTTAATTATTTTGCTTTTTAACTTAATTTTGTTACCACTGCACCACTGCACTTACAATGGGATATTCATGTCACTATTCCTATTTTTATTTGTTTTTTTTTCTTTATTTTATTTTATAATTCCTTCCCCTCTTATTAGCTTTGCTCAGATTTCCTTGGGAACTGAAAAGAAATGTTTGCACTGATGTTTTAGTTAACCGATCGCGGGGAATGTCGATTATGGGAACCGCTCTTTTGGAAGGTCTGTGTTCTCCTTTTTAGTCGCCAACTTTTATGCTCGAAGGCAACCTACTAAGGCACGGGTTACTTCACACGCATCCCCTCAACCCTCTGCGATTATCACTGTGTTCCCATGGGTACAGTGACATTTTATCCACCGCCTTGGAATGATGGCTGTGTTCTCACGGGTACAGCCATCTTCGTTCAAATAGAACGTACCATTGCGATGTCCTTAAGGTCAACAGATGAATCGCCAGGAGGAAAGGATCGCGTATACGGAGCGTCCCTGCTCGGGCGCCAGTAAGGGATCCTAAAAAAAATAGCGAACGGAGAAGCAGGGCTTCTTCCCAACCGTTCGACTTACTAATTTTACTCAATGCAAACACCCACGCGTTTATTGGAATAGAGATTTATTGATCGCAAGCGTTCTGATCCACCGCTTCCTTAGAACTAACTTATCGGCTAACCTGCTATTCGTAGGTAAACCCATCGCTCACGCCGAAACAGCAACGTAGACTTTTTCGTGGGAACACACGGATCCGCTTGGTGCAAGTTCCCAGGCTGGTCCCAACGCGTGCATCCGATTTCATCAGCCAAGGGGAACATGATCTCGGTGCACTTGCGTCAATGTATTTCGTGTGGGAACAGGCAGGATGATGGGAACCGCGCAAAATGATAACACAGCGAATCCCATTCACTATGCTGTTTCGACCTTGCCTTTGGCTTCGGCCGATGGTGTTAACTTCAAATGTGGTATTTAGTCTATTTTGTATAAAATAAAAATACCACTAACTGTTCTCGTAAATGCCAAATTTGTAGATACTACTACTACGATTTTTACTTGAATTTTGTAAACGAGAATAATGGATAAATACACATACTGTTATTCAACCCAAACCGGATAGGGTTCGCACCACTGGATTGCGATAAACTACAATTGTCTTTTTATCCGAATTAAACCATACACACTTTTCTTTATTTCACCACAGATCAATTATCTGTGCAGCTTCACCACTTATATTTATTATCCAATACTATCCACTTTAGAGTTTATTACACACACAACAACCTTTATTGAAAGCTTTTATTTTCACACTGTTTAATCACACTGTTGGAAAACTATTATTTTATTACATACTATTGTCATTCTTCTTTATTTTTAAAATATTGATTATGTACATTGTGACTCTCTGTACATGCATCGGCAACATGTTTATTGATCTCGCTCGGTTTTCATTCGTTATCACCCGATGCATGTATAGAGAATCCCAAAAATAAGAGGAAATCAGGTAAAAGGCTGGTTTCCCAGTAGCTCCCATTGAACCACTCCCGTGATCGTTATTCTCTTCTCTCTATCTCTTAAACTCTTCTAAATTTGGTAGAATGCGTGGGTGGCTTGATGGGTGCTGCTGGGTGACTTGCTCGTCCACTTGGATTTTGGCCGCCGTACAGATTGGCAACATTTAACAACCAAAATAAATTGTACCCAAATCAATCGTCTGTCTTTGTTTTAATTTCAAACATAAAATTTACTGGTCCTTCAAACCAGATCCTCTTTGGAGGTTCGATTATTCCTGAAAATTACCCAAAAACAAAAAAAAAAAAAAGGATTTTGACTTACATGTGCATGGTGATCTACATAGATGAAAAACTGATTGTGCGTATGTATACACATATAACCTAAACCGCGTGGTCAAAGCATTGGTAACATTTTTTGATATTTTTGCTTTTTTTTATCTCTCAAAACTATATATTGCATGATAATTATTCGAGAGAACTTAAACCAATACATTCAGAGTGCACGTTATTAAAATATATACTATATATTCATACTAATATAAGTGACACGTAAGATGAATGCTAATAAGCAAAAACGTGGAAATGCGTGCGGTCGATTTTCTAGCATCTATACAGGACACAACCACACTCGAGATGCTAGAAATTCGACTTAGCAGGGTAATCGAGACTTGGAACGAATTCTCGGCATTGCTTTATGAATGCCTAAAGCATGTGGAGGGTGATGAGGTTATGGAGTACGAAAATGATTTCGCGGTGTACGAATCGAAATATTTTGAAGCTCATTCCGGGTTAAAACGGGCAATTCGCGACCGACAAAGTTCAGAAACGGCTAATTCAGATGCGTCGGTGCTTAAACTAATCGCCAGTCAACAAGAAAACCTTCTGATAAATATCGGGTCGTCCAAAGACGCGCGTGCAACAGTGAATCTACCTGCGATTGTTATACCCCCCTTTTCCGGTAATTACAAAGATTGGCCATCCTTTCGCGACTTATTCACAGGTTCGGTGGATAAAAAACCCGAGTTGACGGCAACTCAAAAATTTCATTATCTGAAATCGTTCTTACGTGAGGATGCGGCCAATCTTGTAAAACACATCTAGCTTGGGAAAAGCTAGAAAACCGGTACGATCGAGTCAATCTTATTGTGCAGTCATTCGTTCCCGTCTATGAATGGATCGAACGTTCAGACTTTACGAAAGATAACGGACGGTGCAGATGAGGTGATTCGTGGACTAAGTGCACTAGGGAAAAATTCTCGCGATCCTTGGTTAATTTTGCTCTTACTAACTAAGCTAGACGATGAAATAAAACATGCTTGGGCAGAAGATGGTGGTTCTCGTGATGATGCCACAATCACCGAATTTATTCAGTTTCTCGAAGGAAGGTGCGATGCATTGGA
Organism: Eumerus sabulonum; assembly: GCA_951905685.1. Lineage (NCBI taxonomy): Eukaryota > Metazoa > Arthropoda > Insecta > Diptera > Syrphidae > Eumerus > Eumerus sabulonum. The sequence goes on from OX645060.1 coordinate 90,880,170, forward strand.
ATCGTGCCAGACTCTTAATAAATCGAATTCAACGCGATGTAGAAACATGAAACGAATTCGAGCCCATGTAGCTAAAGCTTCGGAAAACGTTTCTCAATGTATCATGTGTAAGGGTGATCATAGCTTAACACGGTGCTCGCAATTTCTCGCATTAGACATTATATCGCGAAGAAACTTTACGAAAACGCAGTCGGTGTGTTTTAATTGCCTACGGCCAGGCCATTCATCTAGCAAGTGCAGATCTTCTTTTCGTTGTCGCGCGTGCAAATCCCGCCATCATACTCTGGTTCACCAAGACGACCCAAAGGTTGGGCACGTGCAGGTATCCCCAAATTCGAATTTTGCGTCTCTGTCGCCGTCGGTAATATCTTTAAATCGTCAATCATCAGAAATCCCTTCCACTTCGAATGCACCCCCACTGATAAACAATCACTCGCTTGAATTTGGATTTCAAAGGCAAACAATCTTGCCTACAATCGTGGCCAAAGTTCAGGATAATCGGGGGCATATCCTAAACTGTCGTATTCTGATAGACACAGGTTCTCAATCAACTTTTATTGTTGAATCGTTTGCCCAACGACTTGGATATCCTAGAAGGCATGCATGGATTCCAGTAATAGGGCTATCTTCCAAAGATGCTGGACTAACAAGAGGATACGTGTCGATAAAACTTTTTTCTCGGTTTGACTCATTCAATTTATCGGTCGATGCATTTGTCCTAGGTAAATTAACATCGACACTGCTATCAACATCGTTTGATGTATCAGACTGGGATTATCTTCGAACTTCGAACCCTAGACCTTGCGGATCCTTTATTCAATAAGTCTAGTTCTATTAACATTATACTCGGAGCTGATAAAGTCTGGTCCATCCTGTGTCCCGAACAGATACAGGGTCCTCATGGCCGACCCATGGCTCAAAATACAACATTTGGTTGGGTCATTTCCGGAGAGACTTTCGATTCAAATTCCAATAGTAAAGAAATCTCTTCATTTCACTCCACCATAGATATCGATGATTCTCTTAAGCGATTTTGGGAATTAGAGGAAGTCGGTACTTGCAAAAAACTCGACATTCTAAACGATCCTGCGGAAGTTCACTTTCAGAAAACATTTTCCCGCACATCGGATGGAAGGTATATCGTACTAGAGTTGGGTAGTTCCGGACATGTATAGTTCACGGAACTATGTCCTCTCTCGGACACATGTCCTCTCGTTCCGCAAATTGAACGAAAATAGTTCCATAGTTCCATTCAACCCTTATTCATCAATCACATAGGTACAAGACGAAAAAAAAAACATAAATGCAACGAGCATGCTTCTCATACGGTATGAGTTATACCCCGTAGTTTTCACGAAACCCAAAAGTATGGAGATGTGGCGATAAAGCTCGAACAGTTGGTGTACACTGTACATCACACTGGAACTGAAATGAAGAAAAGAAATGAAAGAATATAATGCCCGCACCGCATTTCGTGAACGAATGTCATACATGTATGTATGCATTCAGGTCCGGACATGGACATGGTTTGCTAGTTCAATATCGGTGCGAGTACGCATACAGGTTCGGACATGGACATGGTTTGCTAGTTCCATATCGGTGCGATAATACATTTAGTTCCGGACATGGACATGTTTTTGATAGTTCCGATAGGTCCGAGTATTCATTTAGTTCCGGACATGGACATGTTTTTGCTAGTTCCATATCGGTGCGAGTAATGAGTATGCATTCAGGTCCGGACATGGACATGGTTTGCTAGTTCCATATCGGTGCGAGTATGCATGCATGATTTATGTACATATTTTATTTGTTATTTTCTCAGTTTTTTATGGTTGCTTTTGGTTTGAAATGATAATAAAACATGTTTTTAAAAAATCTATCGTAACTTTTAATTTTGCCATTCAATTCAGTAACAAAAAAGCTAAATACATATGTACATACATATGTATTGCAGTTCCGATCAGGAAAAGAACGGTTCCATGTTCGCTCCGCGGTTGGAACTATTTTGCGCATCTCTATATCGTACGGCTTCCATTTAAGACACCTACTCCAAGCTTCGCCGATACCTTGCCGGCAGCAGTTTCGCGATTACATGCAATGGAGCGCAAGTTTCGAAAAAATCCCGATCTGAAGCGAATGTATTCGAATTTCATGCAGGAATATCTAGAACTCGGACATATGGAATTAGTCCCTGAAAGTCAAATTGATAATAACCCCTCACAACAATTTTATTTACCACACCACGCAGTATTGAAACCCGATAGCTCGACGACAAAACTTCGCGTAGTGTTTGATGGCTCGGTAAAAGACTCGAGTGGCATATCCCTTAACAGCCATCTATTAATAGGTCCACCAATACAACGTGATCTTATAGGCGTTTGTTTGCGATTTCGACAGCATCGGTTTGTATTCACGGCCGATATAGTGAAAATGTTTCGGCAGATATGGGTCCACAAAGAGGACACTGATTTCCAGCGTATCATTTGGCGCGAGGACCCTAATGATCAAATTCAACATTATCGTTTGCGAACTGTTACGTATGGTACCGCGTCCGCCCCATTTTTATCGGTTCGCGTTCTGCAACAAGTTGCTAAAGACTATCAATCGATCTACCCCAATGCTGCTCGGGTCTTGGTTAATGACGTTTAAATGGATGATGTGATGACCGGAGCAAATTCAATTGACACATTGTTAAGGTTGCAGTCTGACTTAATCACATTGCTATCAAGGGCTAACTTTCAGCTGCGTAAATGGAGTTCTAATTGCTGTGCTCTTCTTTCAAAACAAACCTCTGAAGAATGTGAGTATTCGTTCGTGGACCCAGACAGATCCGAATCGTTCCTCAAGGTACTGGGAATGTATTGGAATCCCGCAACCGACATGTTTTCATACCGGGTCAACCTAACAAATCCATGCCCTCCGCTAACAAGGAGAATGCTATTATCGGAGATCGTGCGTATATTTGACCCATTAGGGCTCCTTGCACCCTCGATTGTTCTATTTAAAATTATGTTTCAGGAGCTTTGGTGGTCAGAATTGAAATTGTGTTGGGACGATCCGTTGCCGCCTGAAATCGCTGAGAGATGGTTACTTTATCGTCAACAACTACCATCATTCGAACAAATTCGTGTTCCGCGTAATGTATTTCGGTCTGAGGAAGTCATCGAACTTCACGGGTTTTCGGACGCTTCGTCGTTGGCTTATTCTGCCGTCGTTTTTGCTCGATCGATGAGCCCTTCAGGTGATATATTTGTAACAATTGTCGCCGCAAAAACTAAAGTGGCCCCATTAAAACCCATCTCTATTCCAAGATTAGAGCTCTGCGGAGCATTGCTGTTGTCGCAGTTGTTAACGCGAGTGAAATCGAGTTTTGTTGGCGAAATCCCAAATATATTCGCGTGGTGCGACTCGGAGATTGTTCTTCATTGGCTGTCGTCGCCTCCTCGTCGGTGGACAACATTTGTTGCAAACCGTACTGCCGCGATCTTAGAAACTATACCTAGATTCTCCTGGCGTCATGTTCGTTTTGAATCGAATCCAGCTGATTGTGCCTCGCGAGGGGTTCCCCCATCTAAACCTTCTAGTCATGATCTTTGGTGGAATGGACCGCCATGGTTGTCACTACCTAAGGAACATTGGCCAACAGCGAACCTGTCGTTATCTGAATCTAAGTTCGCAAGACTTGAGGAAAAACGCGTTTCAAAACATGCATTCGTTTCGTCGGTCGATGAGCATGTCTTATATACTTTAATCGGAAAAATTTCGTAGTGGTACAAATTACAACGAATCGTCGCTTATTGTATTCGATTCCAGTTCAATTGCCGTGTCGGTAAACCCAGTCGTGTAACTATTGGACTGTCTTACGCGGAGATAAGACAAGCAAGGTTCGCAGTCCTAAGATTTATACAAAACACCTCCTTCAAAGATGACATCCAACATTTACAAGCGAACAACCAACTGCATTGTAAGTCCAAGCTTTGGAGGTACTCAGCCTTTTTGGACAGCGAGGAACTACTCCGTATCGGTGGACGCATAAAACACGCCAGCGTATCATTTAACATAAAACATCCTATTATTTTACCTAAATCTTCTATTATTTCTGTCCTCATCATTACAGATGTACATCAAAGCTTCTTGCATGCAGGCGTATCTGAAACCTTTGCTTTTGTACGACAACAATATTGGATAATGGGCAGCAGAAACCTGATTCGACGGATTAACCACAATTGCAGACAGTGTTTCATGCAACGTAAGCTCACTAGTCAACAAATCATGGGGGATCTTCCGTCATATCGTATTCAGCCAAGCCGTCCATTTAGCAATACTGGGTGTGATTACGCCGGCCCGTTGACCATCAAGTTATCACGTTGCCGCAAACCGAAGACTTCAAAAGCATATATTGCCTTGTTCGTGTGTATGTTCACAAAAGCGATACATCTGGAATTGGTGAGCGATCTTACGACTGATGCCTTGCTCGCAGCCCTTCGTCGGTTTATCTCGCGCCGTGGTAAATGTGCCAACATATACAGCGACAATGGGACCAACTTTCAAGGACCTCGACGATGCCTTACCGAAATGCATAAATTCGTATTGACCCAGGCCCACAATGACACCATACGTGCTGCACTCGCCAAGGATGACATAGCATGGCACTTCATTCCCCCGTCAGCGCCAAATTTCGGTGGGCTATGGGAAGCTGGCGTAAAGTTGGTTAAAATGCATTTACGTCGCGTCTTAGGAAACTCGATTTTAACATACGAAGAGTTGTGTAACGTCCTAGCACAAATAGAAGCAGTGTTAAATTTTCGTCCTCTGTGTTCTATGTCCGATTTCGATCTGAACCCATTAACCCCCGCCCATTTCCTTATAGGTGAACCATTGACAGCTGTTCCTGAGCCGAGCTATATCGACACTTCGCCTAGTCGTTTATCGCGTTGGAATCATATACAAAGCATGGTCCCAGGATTCTGGAAGCGATGGCAGCTGCTTTACCTGTGTCCTGAAACGTGTTCCAGGGAGGCCGGGATGTTGGAAAACTATTATTTTATTACATACTATTGTCATTCTTCTTTATTTTTAAAATATTGATTATGTACATTGTGACTCTCTGTACATGCATCGGCAACATGTTTATTGATCTCGCTCGGTTTTCATTCGTTATCACCCGATGCATGTATAGAGAATCCCAAAAATAAGAGGAAATCAGGTAAAAGGCTGGTTTCCCAGTAGCTCCCATTGAACCACTCCCGTGATCGTTATTCTCTTCTCTCTATCTCTTAAACTCTTCTAAATTTGGTAGAATGCGTGGGTGGCTTGATGGGTGCTGCTGGGTGACTTGCTCGTCCACTTGGATTTCGGCCGCCGTACAGATTGGCAACATTTAACAACCAAAATAAATTGTACCCAAATCAATCGTCTGTCTTTGTTTTAATTTCAAACACACACCGACTTGTCACACGCTTTTCAATACCACAAACTGAATGCCTGTCGAGGGCGAGTGTTCGCGCTTATATAGCTCTCGGTCCACCTTCTCGAATGTTCGCCGTCGGAAGTTCCCCTTCGGAAATCTCTAGCTCTGACAATTAGCATTACGCCGTTGACATCATTCCAATCTCCGCTTCAAGAGAGCTTTCGAACTTCGACAGCGAAATTCGAACTTAACCGTCGGTTTGTGTCTCCGCAACACCGTCTCCGACGGTTAAGTTCGAATTTCGCTGTCGAAGTTCGAAAGCTCTCTTGAAGCGGGGATTGGAATGATGTCAACTGTAACGGCGTAATGCTAATTGTCAGAGCATTCTAGAGATTTCCGAAGGGGAACTTCCGACGGCGAACATTCGAGAAGGTGCACCGAGAGCTGTATAAGCGCGAACACTCGCCCTCGGCATTCATTCAGTTTGTGGTATTGAACAGCGTGTAACAATTCGGTGTGATCAATCGGTGAAACAGTGGGAAAATAAAAGCTTTCAATAAAGGTTTGTTTGTGTAATAAAGTTTAAAGTGGATAGTATTGGATAATAAATAAAAGTGGTGAAGCTACACAGATAATTGAGCTGTGGTGAAACAAGAAAAGTGTGTGTGTTTTTTAATTCGGATAAAAAGGACAATTGTAGTTTATCGCAATCCTGCGGTGCGAACCCTATTCGTTGTGGGATTGAATATTTCGTAACAGTATTGTTGCGGAGATTGAAATGATTTCAAGTGTCAACGGCGTAGTGCTAATTGTCAGAACATTCTGGAGATTTCCGAAGGGGAACTTCCGACGGCGAACATTCGGTGGACCGATAGCTATATAAGCGCGAACGCTCGCCCTCGGCATTCATTCAGCTTACGGAAGTGAATAGCGTATGACAATCGATATACAGTGTGTTCGGTCGATAAACCAAGGTGAAAATAAATGCTCTAAGTAAAGGTTTGCGTGTGTAATAAAGTGTGATAATAAATTCAAGTGATGAAGTACTCAGATAGTTGATCTGATGAGAAATAAGGAAACTTTGTGTTTTAATTTGAATAAAACTTGGACAATTGTAGTTTATCGCAATCCAGTGGTGCGAACCCTATTCGGTGTGGGATTCAATTTCGTAACATTTGGTGTCAGAAGTGGGATTGCGAGTAAACGAAGAAACGTTTATTTGAATTGTGAATTGAACTATTAAAAGTGAATTATTGAAAGAGTGAGAAAATGGTGAAATTGGAAAAGTAGACCATCGAACAACTGAAAAGAGAGCTGGATGCTCGGGAATTATCCACAGTTGGAAGTAAAGTCGGGGGTGGCCGTGGTGCAGTGGTTAACATCACTGACCGCCGAGCAGGTTTATGGTTCAAATTCGCTTCATAGCCAAGAAAAAGTAATTCCTATACGGACAAAAAGTATGCAACGCAGTTTTGAATGGAAAGTGGTCAGACGTACTGCTGCAGGCATAACACTCACAGTATATGGTCAACCGAAATTCATCCTCTGCGTATGCAATACTAAAGTGCTTGAACGAATTACTACGGACTATAACCAATGCGGAATTTGGTCGGCTCTCGTCCTGTCTAGGTCTAGGACAACCACCCCCGAGAGTAGTGAACGAACATCAACGACCCCAACCACTGCACTCCGTTCAGGTTGTGTGTGTGAACACATCATAAGAGAATATAAAAACTCTTGAACCTGCGCGAGTCTCTAAAAAAAAAAAACAAAAAAGCCAACCTGGTGGAGAGACTGCGATCAGCGTTGGAGGAAGAAGGTGTCGACTGGGAGAATCACGAGTTCGGGGTGGAGAAGCCGTCGACATCCAGTCAGCCAGCATTCGATATGCAGCAAATTCTCGCGGCTATGAATGCTATGAGTGCTTCCATATCCCAGAAACTAGAGGCGACCATACACGAAAAACTGGAGGAAAATTCCGCTGCCGTAAGTAGAAAGCTGGAAGAAAATTCTACTTCCATAAGCCGGAAACTGGAGGCGACCATACATCAAAAGTTGGAGGAAAATTCTGCTGCCGCAAGTAGAAAGTTGGAGGAAAATTCCACTTCTCTGAGTCAGAAATTGGAGGAAAATTCCACTTCCCAGCAGCAGAAGCTGGAGACGGTAGAAGAAATGCTAGATACCAATCGAGAAAGCTTGAGAGACATCCAGCAAGCCGTCAATGATCGGTTCCAGGGCGTCGAAGAGAGAATCGATACATTGTACAAGAAGGTTCTAGATCTCGTAAATAATCAAGAAAAGATAATCGAGACACTGGAATCGAGGTTCGACAAGAAGGATCTGAAAAAAAACTGTCCAGAACGTTCAGCATCAAGGAATCGTTTTACCGAACGCAGAATCGAAATTCACAGCTCCCAACTTCGACGGCACGAGTGCGTTTAACATCTTTAAGCTCCAATTTGAGACAACGGCGGAACGGAATCAATGGGGAGAAGGAGACCGTGTGGCCGCTCTAGTAATTTCGCTTAAAGGCGAAGCAGCTGATGTACTAGAGACGATCCCGAAAACCCTGAGAAAGATCTACACAGCCATATGGGAAGATCTTCATCGAAGATACGGCAGTGAGCACATGCAGGAGATGCACGAGCTGGAACTTAAGGGACGCAAGCAGCGTGGAAACGAGACCATCCAGCAGTGCGCTGCCGACATCGAGAGGCTGTCTCATCTAGCCTCCGCGGATGTTCCAGTTGATGTGGTGGAGAAACTAAAAACGGATTCTTTCATCCAGGGGCTAAGGGACCCCGATACGCAACGAAGCTTGATTCTCCTGCCGCAGACATCTTTCAGGGAGACAGTTTCTAGCGCTCTCGCATGTGAAACATCGCTCTTGATATGCCGACCTTCCATCAAACTACGGCGCATATCCCAAGACCAGGATAGTTCCAGAACAACAACGGCGAGTAGGAGTGGTTCATTCCCGGGTAGATGCTACATCTGCGACCAGCAGGGGCACATTGTGAGAAACTGGCGCCTGCGAAGAAAGCGTTCGAGCTCTAGTTCGCAAAGAAGAGACCAAGGGAGTGAACGCGAACGGGAGGTGCAAAAGGTGCACTTAACAATCCGTTAAACTAAAACGAGTCAGTGCAGAGGGCATGCACTGGCTCCCACATTGGAGTGCCCAGCATCCTCGTATCCCGAATCTGTAGGGGTGCAACCAGCCTAGTCATCGAGGGAACGATCGACAGCCTTCGATATCTGCTGACGTTGGACACGGGCGCAACTCATTCAGTCATCCGAAGCGGACTGGTTTACGACATCGAGCCATTTTCCGAGGTAAGGCCGCGTACAGTAACTGGTGAGAAGGCGGAAGTTAAGGGTAAGGTCCAGATAAGAATTACGATGGGTACCGTCGAGTTTCAGCATGATTTCATCGTTGCGGACATCACTGATGACATCATAATCGGCATTGGACCTCAACCAAAAAGTGATGAAGTATGGCAACTTGGAGCTTAAATTAACAACAGATAATGGACAAGGTAACAAGGTCAGGCGAATAGTCGTGCAAGCGCGCCACACAGTTCCCCCGAATGCAGAAGCTGTGGTTTGGGCAAAGATAGAAGAGGATGCGAGGACAAGCCGAATGTGGGTGGTTGAACCCGACAAACGAAATCGACCTACCGATATAATTGTTGGAAGGGCTCTCGTGGAACCCCGACAAGACCAACTGGTTCCAGTACGAGTCCTGAATCCTGCCAGTACACCTAAGACAATACAAAAAGGAACAACAATCGCTCAGTGCCAAGAAGCTGCCGCCATCATGAACTGCGAAGATAAGAAACACCGGGAATTCCAGACCAACAAAACGTCCTTGAAAACTGTGTAAGAATGTACGAAAGGCGATCGATTTCGAACGAGGCGAAAAAAAAGCAAAAAAATACTGTGGGTCAAACGAACTCGAATTTATTTGATCTTATCAGTATGGCGTCTGCGATCCAAGTGACCGAGATAAGCCCAACATATTTGAGTGAAACAGTAACATGTCTTAGGCACAAAAACAATTGAGTTTACGTGAGGAAAACGTTATTTAACAATCGTATGATTTGACTAAAAAGTTGTAACTGTGCAGAGTTAAGGTACATAATACAATGTTTATATGATTTAGAAAAGAGAAAAACAATAAAGTGATATAAAGAAGATGTAAAGGAATTTTATAGAAATTTTATCAAAATAGCTAATTCTCAAACATTCCGCCGCCCCTGGAACACAGTTTCAGCATACAGGTAGCATAGCCAATTTATGCACCGGTCGAAGTAGATTCCCATTAGCCGTTTTCAATGTCACAACTCGAACATGGTCGTCTTTTCCTGGGTGGGTGGCAAGGACCCGACCCATTAACCACCTTCCGGGAGGTAGGTTGGAGTCCTTGATAGCAACAAGATCGTTGATTTTGACGTTATTTTTTGATTGCTGCCAGCGAGGTCTTTGTTGAAGGGACGTCAAATATTCCATTCTCCAGCGCTTCCAATAACCCTGGATCTTTGACTGCAACGATTGCCAGCAGGTTAAGCTATTACTTGGTAGAGATATTGTTGGCTCCGGAACGGCTGCATAAGATCCGCCTATTATGAAATATGCAGGAGTTAGAGGATCAAGTTCGGTATCGGAAATTTGACAGAGTGGTCGAGAATTCAATATAGCTTCTATCTGTGTCAATACCGTGTGTAATTGTTCGAATGTCAAGTTTTCTGTACCGATTACGCGTGGTAGGTGTTGCTTAATGGACTTTATTCCTGCTTCCCACAGTCCGCCGAAGTGTGGCGCTGAAGCAGGAGATGCTTTCCCTGGCTAAAGATTCTGCAACCAATGAATTATGTTGCTCTAATAGGACAAGGTCATGCATCTCAGATAACAGGCGGGCAGCTCCACGAAAATTTGTGCCATTATCGTAAATATGCGATGGCTTTCCACGACGTGCGACAAGTCGCCGAAAGGTGGCTAAAAAGGCGTCTATTGTTAACTCGCTCACGAATTCAAGATGAATCGCCTTTGTTGCTAAGCAAACAAACAGCGATATGTACCCCTTGGTTAGTACAGATTTTCGGCCCGATTTGGTTTTAAGGGTTATAGTACCAGCGTTATCACAACCACAATGGGTGAAAGGTCGACTCGCTTGAATTCGTTGTGGTGGAAGATTACCCATTAGTTGGTTCGTGGTATCCTTTCGTTGACGGAAACAGGTGACGCAGTCATGTGTTATTTTGCGTATCAAGTTTCGGCTACTCAGAATCCAAAATTCTTGTCTGATAAGGGCGAAGAGTGCTGATGTACCTGGATGAAGGTACCGCCTATGTGCGTCGAGGACGATGAGTTTCGTTATGACATGACGATTAGGTATTATTATCGGGTGCTTGACGTTGTACGGTGCTTTCGCATGTTCAATTCTCCCCCCTAAGAAGGTTGTTGTTATCTAGAAAGGGAGACAAATTAATAATTTGGCAATTTTTAGGAAAGGAATGATGTCGTATGTAATGGTTGATATAGTCACCAAAGTACCGCTCCTGTAACCGCTTTATGATTTGGATTTTGGCGTCGAAGAGTTGTTGGCAAAATGATGTCTCTGATCGTTTCCGACACCTCGTTAGGAAACGATACACTAAGGCGACTGTACGGAGCAGTGTATACCATGAAGAAATTCGAGTAGAGAGCCGTTCGAACGGATGTACAACGGCTTCGTCGATCATGAGATATGGTTCTAATGTAGTCTTCTTTTCCTCTTTAAGACAGCAGGGATCATCATCAAAGTCTTTGATCATCGGCCAATTCTCAATAGCTTTCCGAAGCCATTGTGGACCTGTCTGACAAATAGGATGTTCAACGAGTTGAGATGGGGGTATGCCGCGGGAAGCACAAGCGGCTGGGTTACTTTCCGATCGAACATGGAACCATCTGTCTCTTGGGATAGTACTGGGAATTTCACCAGTTCGATTACCTATGAATAGATTCCAACGTCTGGGAAGAGACGATAACCACGATAGGACTACCTTTGAGTCAGACCACGCATATACATTGCTGAAGGTGATGTTAAGTGAACTTTGAACGGAAACGAGTAGTCTGGATAGTAAGAAGGCTCCGCAGAGTTCCAACCGAGGAACGCTGATTTGTTTCAAGGATGCGACGCGAGATTTTGCAGCGAAAATGTTTGTTTGAACTTCACTACTAAGGAGTTCGGATGCCGATGCATCGGAAAATCAATGCAATTGAAATGACGCGTTCCCGATACCGATAGTTCTACAGCCCTATTCTGGCTGTGATGTGGTCACAACTCACAAACCTCTGTGATGCTAAAATTGTGATGTCTCTCTTGTGAGGTTTCTTGTGAGTAATCAGCTGTTTGGTATTCTGGCAAACACCTCACAAGAAAACACAGAATAATAGTCACCACACCGTGGTGAATGTATTAACATGCATGAAATTTACTTTTTTTGACAGCTATCACTTTCAATCAATCGAGCAGTCAGTAAAGAACAAGAAAAAAAAAAAAACAAAAGGAAAACGAAATTGTTACCTTTGTACAAGGGAAACAATAAACAATAGTAATAACAACAAGTATCTGAAACGAGATTTCAAGACAAACAATTTTTCTGAAACAGCTATCATGAAAATGGGTTATTTCTTTCCCGTTGATGTTGTATTCTTAAAACCAAAAGAAATATTTATAAATTTGTATATTGTCCAACAAGACATAAATGTAAGAAGCAAAAGCAAAAATTCTTCCTCCATCTTATCTCTTGTGATCGACTTGTGAGCTGCTCAATCGGACATCACAATTTTGACAGTTACTGTGATGCTCACAACTTGTGAGGTTTTGGTTAGAATACGAAAACCTCACAAGTTGTGACTCACCACACTCTTGTGAGGTTGTTGTGACTTATGAGGCATCACTGAGGTATGCGTAGATGTAGTGTAGATGTAGTGTTGAGTAATGCCAAGCAGATTTAGCATCATTTTTAATAGTTTGTTTTGCATTTGTTGTAGCTTTTTAATGTGGCACTTAGCACAGTTGTCCCAAACCTGACAGCCGTATAGCAAAATTGGTTGAAATATAGTTTTATGAATTATTATTTTATTTTCTTATGAAAGACATGACTTTCTATTAATAAACGGATATAGTAATCTTATTCCAATGTTCACTTTATTAAGTGTTTCCGTGATGTGGCTCTTAAAAGTCAATCTTGTGTCAATATATATGCACAGGTATCTTACGGAAGATTTCCACCTTATTGCGTGACCGTTGATAGTAAGTTGACTAGATGGAAGAAAACAAGGTTTTCTTTTTCTAGTGAAAAAGATAGCTTGAGTCTTTTCGGTATTAAGTTTAATTTTCCACTTCACATAGTATTCATTTAACCGCTCAATATTGAGACCAATTTCATGCGAAACTAATATGGCGGTTTCATCAGCGTAAATCGCAACTTCGAAGAGTGGAACCCGCGGTATGTCAGACGTATATAGATTATATAAGACGGGACCGAGGACAGAACCTTGAGGCACACCTACATTAAAATGAATAATATTCGACGCAAAACCATTAACAAATACTTGAAAACGACGATTTAGTACAAAACTTTGAATAGTTTTACAGAGTAACAGAGGAAAATGATCGTTTAAATTTTATATATGAGGCCATTATGCCATACAGAATCAAAGGCTTTTTCGATGTCTAATAGTATCAAGTCACTTGATTTTCCCTCTGCTCTATTTAGCTTCTTTTTTTTTTCACATGGGGCTAGTGCTACTCTTAGCAATATGGCACTGCGACCTTTGCAGATCTATTGTGCCTGCTAGCCGATTAGCCGAGTAGCCTCTCAACCTCTGTAATGAAGTTGAGAATGCTTCTCGTAGGAGCCAGGGTGATCCCGTCAGGAGTCACAACTTCACTGAGAAGGATGCGCTTCCTAAGATGGCAGAGTGCAGCACACTCACAAAGTATGTGTTCTGCCGTCTCATCGTCCTCTAGACAGAGCCGACACTCAGTTTCAGACGAGAGACTAATTTTATTTAGATGATATCTCAGACCGCAGTGTCCCGTTAGGTAGCTGACCAGTCTTCTGATATCCCCTCTATTGAGCTTAAGTATGTCAACAGGGTGTTTGTTCAGGGGTCATATAAGTCGTTTAGATTGACGGAGTCCCCGAACACTGTTCCAGAAGGACAGGTGTTGCGACTTTTCCCACTTGTCTAAGAGGTGATTTATCTTAGACCCGAGAATGCCGCAGAAAGGTTCCGGACCTATGTATTTGTCGCTGGAACCTTTTCTGGCAAGTTGGTCGGCAATATTATAGCCCTTAATACCTTTATGTCCTGGCACCCACCAAAGTTTAACATTGTTTCTTTTGGCGAGCTCTTGCAGGGCGTCATGGCATTCCTTGACGGTTTTCGAGTTCGTGCTGTAGGAACCCAGTGCTTTAAGCGCTGCTTGGCTATCAGAGAGTATGTTGATAGTTACTCCTCTGATGCCGGTCTCGACATTTAGGTTGACGCATGTTAGGATGGCGTGCAGTTCAGCTTGAAAGACGCTGGGGCTTACTCCCAGGGCCTTCGAGATCTTACGTTTTGGTCCAAAGATGCCGGCGCCAACGCCAGAAGCCATCTTGGAGCCATCCGTGTACCACCTAAGGCCCCTGATATTCAGCAGGGGATCACTGTTTTCCCATGCTGAGCGATTTGAGATCAGCACCACAAATCTCTTGTCAAAGGTGAAGGTGTGTGGCAATGCGTCCGAGACCGTAGTAATCATATCCAGCTCGGGAAAGTGTTGCAATATGGACATGTGGCCTGCGGGTCTACATGGCATATTTGTTCCCGAGCAGAGGATTCTGATTGCACTGCGTAATGTCACCTTTTTGATAAAAAGGTGCAGTGGAACGAGTCCAATGAGTGCTTCTTGTGCTGCCGTAGGGCAGGACGGCATAGCGCCTGTGATGCCGAGACACGCTAGTCTCTGAAGGCGTTCAAGCTTAATAACAGTAGTTTTTTGTTCAACTTTTGTCCACCATACGGTGGACCCGTAGGTAACGATAGGCCTTACTATCGCGGTATATAACCAGTGGACCACCTTAGGTTTAAGCCCCCAGGTTTTACCGTAGGTGCGTCGGCAGGCCCACATGGCTTTAGTCGCTTTCATGAGTTTATTTTTCATGTTGGAGTTCCAGTTGAGCTTGCGGTCTAGGTCAGTACCTAGATATTTTACCTCCTCTGAAAATCCTATGTGTGTTCCATTTAGAAGGATTGAGCAGGGTTGTACCTTTCTCCTCCTTGTAAATGGGACTAAGATTGTCTTATTTGGGTGAATAGATAACCCCTCTCTGCCACACCAGTCAGAGATGAATTGGAGCGCAAGTTGCACGCGCTCACAGGCAGTGACCTCGCACTTGCCCGTAACAATGACTACTAGGTCATCAGCATATCCGATGACCTCGTAGCCCAGAGTGGTCAGCTTGCGTAATAGATCGTCGATGACTATCGACCAAAGCAGTGGTGAGAGGACTCCCCCTTGTGGGCATCCTCTGACCGCCGATGTGGCTGATAAGATCCGGCTATTAAGCATCGCCCTAATCCAGTGATTAGTGGGATGGTCCACACCCCTGCAGGATAATGCAGTGGTGATCGAATCATAGCCAGTATTATCAAAGGCCCCCTCTATATCGAGGAAGGCGCATTTTGCTTAATACTATTACAAATCCTTAGTACCTGATGGGCGGTACCGTGGTCACGTCTGAATCCAAACTGCTCATCAGGGTATATTTTCCGATTTTCTATAATTCTTACACTTTCGTCCTTAACGACTTTTTCATAAATTTTACTTATACTACTCAGCGAACTTATTGGCCTATAGACAAAAGGATCATTTCGCTGTTTTCCTGCTTTTGGTAATGGAATTACTTTTGCAATTTTCCACGCTTCTGGAAAATATTGCAATTTAAGACAAGAATTGATAATTTGACATTTTCAATATTATCTATACCGCAAGTTTTTCGTGTATTCAAGTTATTGAGATGAATTTTCAATTCCGTTTGAGACATATATTCATTTGACGGCGTTTCACTGAAAGCAAGATTGAATGATTCCACAGTATTTTCCACGAGTGTGAGTACATGGATCACCTAAATGCTGCGATACTAAATGATTTTCTGAAAATTTGAGAGCAAAAATATTAGCTTTTTCGGGATCGGTGTAGATAATATTGGAACCATCAATGAGACAGGGTATCTGCCTGTTTTTATTCCTAACAACTTTAACTGTGTTCCAAAAAGGTTTAGCAGCTTTGTCAAGATCTTGAAATGAATTATATCCGACGCAAAACCATTAACAAATACTTGAAAACGACGATTTAGTACAAAACCTTGAATAGTTTTACAGAGTAACAGAGGAAAATGATCGTTTAACATTTTATATATGAGGCCACTATGCCATACAGAATCAAAGGCTTTTTCGATGTCTAATAGTATCAAGCCACTTGATTTTCCCTCTGCTCTATTTTGCTTAATACTATTACAAATCCTTAGTACCTGATGGGCGGTACCGTGGTCACGTCTGAATCCAAACTGCTCATCAGGGTATATTTTCCGATTTTCTATAATTTTTACAATTTCGTCCTTAACGACTTTTTCATAAATTTTACTTATACTACTCAGCAAACTTATTGGCCTATAGCCAAAAGGGTCATTTCGCTGTTTTCCTGCTTTTGGTAATGGAATTACTTTTGCAATTTTCCACGCATCTGGAAAATATTGCAATTTAAGTCAAGAATTGATAATTTGACATTTTCAATATTATCTATACCGCAAGTTTTTCGTGTTTTCAAGTTATTGAGATGAATTTTCATTTCCGTTTGAGACATATATTCATTTGACGGCGTTTCACTGAGAGCAAGATTGAATGATTCCACAGTATTTTCCACGAGTGTGAGTACATGGATCACCTAAATGCTGCGATACTAAATGATTTTCTGAAAATTTGAGAGCAAAAATATTAGCTTATTCGGGATCGATGTAGATAATATTGGAACCATCAATGAGACAGGGTATCTGCCTGTTTTTATTCCTAACAACTTTAAATATGTTCCAAAAAGGTTTAGCTTTTGAAACTTTTGAAACAGATTGACGATACCTTTGCCAATTTCTTCTGTGCAAGTTCCTAATCCTAATCAATTCCAAAATATGAACTGGTAATTTCAGAGATGAACATTTTTTCTTAATTACGAGGAATACAATTCTTAGCAAAAGCATTAATGTTTTCAGTGAATTGGTGCAGAATATCATCAACTTGCTGTTTATCCGTAATAGCTTCTAAGTTAGTGGAAATGGTTCGAAAATTATTTTGTACGAGTTTGTGAAATTTAGCCCAATTCGCATTTTTGGTATCTGAAAAATATTGCACTTTTTCTATTCCCGACCAACGAAGATTGCAGAGGACTGGATACTTATCCAAGCCTAGCTCATTTAAAGCAAGTGGCTGAGAAATTAGACCAGGGACATTTGTTACAAAGAAGTCGATAACAGACGGATTGCCACGAGAACTAGATGGAATAAAAGTAGGGCTAGGTGGAAACAAAACAGATATTGGCAACTCTATTGAAATATTATGTAAAACATTTCCCCAACAGTTTGCTCTGACACAACCCCAGTCTCGATGTCTGCAGTTAAGGTCGCCGCTAAGTATAAATTCATTTCTCATACACTTGTAAAAGATAGTGCCTTCCCTGTTGACGCCTGCCCGTCGCACTATCTGCTCCAGCACCAGGTTGAAGCGCATCTCCTTGCCGAAATCCGATGCATGTTTCGAATGGTTCCGAGGTCCTAGAACCGAGTTGCACGGTGCATCGCGTGTTTTTTAGCGTGGCGCGACACAACTGGATCAGTTTTACCGGGATCCCGAATTCGGCCATCGCCCCAAACAGTGCTTCACGATGAACGCTGTCGTATGCGGCTTTGAAATCGATGAAAAGATGGTGTGTATCGATTCGAAACTCGTTGGTCTTTTCCAGGATTTGTCGAAGTGTGAAAATTTGGTCTATAGTTGATTTGCCGGGCCGGAAGCCGCACTGTTAGCTGCCGATTAGTGCGGTGCAAAATGGTTTTAGACGTTCACACAATACGCTGGACAGGATCTTGTATGCGACATTGAGCAGGGATATACCTCTATAGTTCTTGCAAGAGGTAGGATCGCCTTTTTTGTGGATGGGGCATATAGAGCTGGTATTCCAGTCGTCGGGCATGCTCTCATCTTCCCAAATTCTGCAGATGATCTGGTGCATGCTCCCTACTAGAACATCGCCGCCAGCCTTGAAGAGCTCTGATGGCAAGCCATCTGAGCCTGCGGCCTTGTTGTTCTTCAGCTTCTGAATAGCTGTGCTGACTTCTTCTATGCTGGGCGGGAGGACTACTTCAGCGGCTGGAGTTGGGATTTCCTCGGTCCCTACCACTCTCTCGTGGTCATGCTCGTTAAGCAGCTGCTGGAAGTGCTGCTTAAATACATCCACTATTCCCTGCGGGTCGGTGACAAGATTACCCTCGCAGTTTCGAAGAGCCAGGGTGCCCTTTTTGAAGCCTCCTGCAAGGCCTTTGGCTTTCTTGTAAAACGCTCGTATTTTATGTTTATCCCTAGACTCCTCGATATCCTTGAGCTGGGAGGCTGCGAAGATTCTTTTCTTTTGTCGCAGTAGTTTCTTCTCCTCCCTTCTTCTGGCTCGGTACTCTTCTCGCGCTGCCCTGGTTTTCCTCTGCAGCGCATTTTGGTACGCCTCGTCGGTTGCTGCCTTTTTCTGCTCACACTCGCCATCATACCACGGGTATCTTGTCGGGGGTGGTAGGTATCCTAATGTGGTTTCGGCTACTTCCTGAATGGCTGAGCGGCAATGCAGCCGCATATTATTGGCATTTGTGTTCGACGTAGGCATACCGTAGAGTCTTTCGCTCAGCTGCTCCCTGTAGACTCTGGCAACCTCCGGTGTGCTCAGGCGCCCAATGTCGAACCTCCTCCTGATGGGCTGGTGCAGCTTTCTGACATTGGACAGTCGAGCTCTGAATCTTGCTGCTACGAGGAAGTGGTCAGAGTCGACATTCGCCCCTCTGAATGTTCGCACATCCAGGATGTTTGACGCGTGCCTTGCGTCAATGAGCACATGGTCGATTTGGTTGGCGGTTCGACCGTCCGGAGATCGCCAGGTTGCTGTGTGGATTCGCTTGCGAGGGAATCTTGTGCTACTTATCACCGCATTACGAGCTGTCGCAAAGTCAGCGAGTCGGAAGCCGTTATCTGTTGTTGTATCGTGGAGGCTGTGCTTTCCGATCACTCCGCCAAAGGTTGTTTTCCTTTCCGATTTTGGCATTGAAGTCCCCGAGCACGATTTTTACATCGTACTCCGGATAAGCTCCGTAGGCGTTGTCCAGGAGGTCATAGAAGTCCTCCTTGATAGGGTCTTCAGCCTCGTCGGTAGGGGCGTGTGCACATATAAGGCTGATGTTATAAAATCTGCCTCTGATGCGGATCACAGCCAGGCGATCACTTATAGGTTTAAAGTCGATGACCTTCGACCTTAACCGCTTTCCCACGACAAATCCGCATCCCAGTAAGTGCATCCTTTTGTGACAGCTGTAATAAATGTCGCAATTTTTCTTTCTAAACATACCGTTTCCTATCCAGCGTATTTCCTGGACCGCAGTAATATCCGCCTTGTACTGCGTGAGGATTCCTTCTAGTTTATGAGCAGCTCCGGGAGTGTACAGGGTCCTGACATTCCAGGAGCATACTCGCAAATCGTGTTCCTTTTTCGTGCGTTGTCGTCGTCGAGTATCCGTCCGTGTATCCGAGGCATCTTGCTCATTCATAACTTTGGGTTTTTTTACGTGGGCGGATTGTTAGCCCGCCACACAACCGCCATTCTGGTCGGGGTTTTTTTTAGCTGCATACGTTTGTTCACCTCCCAACGCTTGTTGAAGAGGCTATCCAGAGGGCGCCGCGAGGAGGCCGTATGTCAACTTGACCCGGGCATTTAAACAGGGATCGTTGCTTTCATCTCGCCAGGTTGAGAGCAATCAACAACTTTACCCTGTATGTCCGAGCCCATGCCCTCCAACTTAATAGTTCAGTTTTAAGTTAATTTGGATCATATTTGTCCGGACCGAATAACAGGGTCCTAAAAACTTTTTTACTTTTGAGATCATGGGTGAAAAACTGGCAATTATCTGATTTGAGTATATTAAGTATGGAACGATAAGATTCCATACTTTCACACATAATCTTTATACCGATTGACATTTTTTTTTAAACCATAATCCTTTATCTTAAGATCTTTCATTTGATTGTGCACGTAATCACAATTTTTTTGCAAAACTTTTATTGAAGGAACCACTACTTTAACGGATGCATTTGGCAACACATTTTCGTCCATATCATTACCATCAACGTTGCTATCCGGCAAACATTGTAGGGGACTCCAATAGTTGGAGTTCTTTTTTTGTTAAAAACATTTTTTCCGGTACTAATTTAGGGGGTGATTTCGATTTTTTACCAAGGGACAATTGTCTGTCCCCGGTAACTGGGGGCCTCGCAAGATTTAGGTTGCCCGAACACATTGTAACAGACAATGGGAGGACGTTTACGGCACATGAATTTAAATCTTTCATGTGTGCTAATGGAATAAATCATACATGTTCCCCACCATTGCACCCGGCGACTAATGGACAAGCAGAAAGTGCAGTTAAGATAGTCAAGAACAGTCTTAAGAAATATAATGGTACAAATGAAGAATCCGCGTTAAGAGGTTTCTGTTTGATTATCGAATTGCGATACATTCAGCGACAAATAGTAATCCCGCGGATCTGCTGTTGAAACGGAAACTTAGAACGAGATTTGATCTTGTAAGACCAGACCCGAGGTTAGCAATTGTAGCGAATAAAGACAGGTTGAGGGAAAATCTAAAGAGTAGGGATAGAACATTTGAGAAAAACGATTCGATCTTAATCTGAGACTATAGGAACACAGGGAATAAATGGGTAAGCGGTACAGAAGAAAAACAGTCAGGACCTGTCACATTTATAGTCAAAACTAGTAGCGGCGAGAAATGGAAGCTTCATTCAGATCAAATCATACCGTGTAGGAGTAACTGCAATATTCCTGAAAATAACGAACGACCAATTGATGACTATATTTGCTCAAGAGTAGATGATAAAAATGAAAATGGTCAAGTCATTTCCACAACTAGCAATGATAATGAGGCTGATACACAGAAAATCAATGAAGAGATATCGGAAAACAGAAATGTTGAAGTTAAAAGATATCCAATCAGAAACAGGAAACCTGTAGAGCGTTACCAATCATCCGTAAAGTAGTGTAAGTTTCATTATAGTGCCCATTTTCGAAAAAAGCATATGAATGTCTTGTTATATTGATGAATTACCCTACATAACGTAACGTATATAACGTAAACATGTTGGAACTAAAAAAAAAAAAAAACCAGTCATAAAAACACTCTTATCTTATTATACAGGAATGTATGTACAAATTACACAAAAACCAAGTTATAAAAGAACATGCATGTATACTTGAAAAAGCAAAAAAAAAATAAATAAATAAATTGAATATGTATTAAATTTTTACTGATAAGTTAAGTTAAAAAAAAAAATAAAAAATAAAAAAATAAAAAAAACATGTATGAAGTACTGAATATTTGTAGACATTACATATTAACAATATTTAAGTTTGATGTTCTAAAATAACCGCGGGAAAGATGTTATATTGTTTTACGACGACCGGCTGAAAGCTCGCAATATAGTAGAGTAGAACAAACAGTCAGTCGTCGTGTAGCGCTGCCCTCGAAAGTGTTAGAGATAGAACACTTTTGATCTCAGTTTCTTTTGTTGGAGCCTAATGAATAGCGGTCGTTCCGACTCTATTTTCGCGTACATATCAACGACGTACTGATGGAAGTGCTGGCGACATTTCAGCTTTTTTGCTGTGTGTTCTCCTGTGACTGTGTTTATCACTCGATGTTGAAATGATAACCATCTTGACCGTTTGGAAACATAACTGGATATTGCAATGGATCATAGCGTCTATGAGTGTCAGCAATTCTTTGTGGTTGTGCATGTCTGCGCTGTAAAACGATATCGCGAGGATAAAATTCTTCTCCAACCATGACAATTGCCACCTCATCAATTGTTGGCGTGTCACTGGCTGGTGTTTGATCAGCAAGAATAATAATTCTATGGCTGTTTGTTGACATGAGATCAATCGCATTTTTGAAGAAGCGAATTAAACTAATATTGGCATGTAACATTTTTTGCAAAGACTCGACAATATGTCTTCTAATTCCAGTAGAGATTTGCAAGCATACATTCAATTGGTCATTTTCTTCTCCTATGATGAAGTAGATCCGGAGAAATGTATGGTTACTGCTGGGGGAATGGAAGCAAAGAGCCAACTCTGTCGTAGATATCGGCATAAAATACTCCGTTATATGGTTGGGCCCAACGGAAGTCACCTGAAAACAGGAATTGTAATGTCAGATAGATAGATATTTATTTATTTCATTTAAAAATTACAAAAAATGTGTTATCGCACAATTTACCTAATAGATTTACAGGGATGTGATTTATGTCTTTCTACTGAAATATTATACAAATTATTTAATTTACAATGGTGAGAATGATAGAATACAATAAACTGAGGAAAACAAATGAAAACAAAAACTTCAAATGAAAGTTGGCCGAAAAAAAAAAAAACAAGTGTTGCATTATAACAGGTTCAGCTGATTGATTAAAGGATTGTCTTAAATATCGCATTTAGTCATGAAACTATCATTAAGTTTGCAAATCCTGAACGAGATCAATTCAACATTAGCTCTAGTGTGTAGATGTAGCGTTGAGTAATGCCGAGGCAAATTTAGCATCATGTTTAATAGTTTGTTTTGCATTTGTTGTAGCTTTTTAATGTGGCACTTAGCACAGTTGCCCCAAACCTGACAGCCGTATAGCAAAATTGGTTGAAATATAGTTTTATGAATTATTATTTTATTTTCTAATGAAAGACATGACTTTCTATTAATAAACGGATATAGTATTCTTATTCCAATGTTCACTTTATTAAGTGTTTCCGTGATGTGGCTCTTAAAAGTCAATCTTGGGTCAAGATATATGCACAGGTATTTTACGGAAGATTTCCACCTTATTGCGTGACCGTTGATAGTAAGTTGACTAGATGGAAGAAAACAAGGTTTTCTTTTCCTAGTATAAGATAGCTTGAGTCTTTTCGGTATTAAGTTTAATTTTCCATTTCACATAGTATTCATCTAACCGCTCAATATTGAGACCAATTTCATGCGAAGCTAATATGGCGGTATCATCAGCGTAAGTCGCAACTTCGCAGAGTGGAAGCCGCGGTATGTCAGAAGTATATAGGTTATATAAGACGGGACCGAGGACAGAACCTTGAGGCCCACCTACATTAAAATGAATTATATCCGCCGCAAAACCATTAACAAATACTTGAAAACGACGATTTAGTACAAAACCTTGAATAGTTTTACAGAGTAACAGAGGAAAATGATCGTTTAACATTTTATATATGAGGCCACTATGCCATACAGAATCAAAGGCTTTTTCGATGTCTAATAGTATCAAGCCACTTGATTTTCCCTCTGCTCTATTTTGCTTAATACTATTACAAATCCTTAGTACCTGATGGGCGGTACCGTGGTCACGTCTGAATCCAAACTGCTCATCAGGGTATATTTTCCGATTTTCTATAATTTTTACAATTTCGTCCTTAACGACTTTTTCATAAATTTTACTTATACTACTCAGCAAACTTATTGGCCTATAGCCAAAAGGGTCATTTCGCTGTTTTCCTGCTTTTGGTAATGGAATTACTTTTGCAATTTTCCACGCATCTGGAAAATATTGCAATTTAAGTCAAGAATTGATAATTTGACATTTTCAATATTATCTATACCGCAAGTTTTTCGTGTTTTCAAGTTATTGAGATGAATTTTCATTTCCGTTTGAGACATATATTCATTTGACGGCGTTTCACTGAGAGCAAGATTGAATGATTCCACAGTATTTTCCACGAGTGTGAGTACATGGATCACCTAAATGCTGCGATACTAAATGATTTTCTGAAAATTTGAGAGCAAAAATATTAGCTTATTCGGGATCGGTGTAGATAATATTGGAACCATCAATGAGACAGGGTATCTGCCTGTTTTTATTCCTAACAACTTTAAATATGTTCCAAAAAGGTTTAGCAGCTTTGTCAAGATCTTTTAATATACTATTCCACTCTTTATTTCTATAAGACTGAATGTTTGTACAAATTAATTTATTAAAGTATTTCATAAGGACTTTTGAAACAGATTGACGATACCTTTGCCAATTTCTTCTGTGCAAGTTCCTAATCCTAATCAATTCCAAAATATGAACTGGTAATTTCAGAGATGAACATTTTTTCTTAATTACGAGGAATACAATTCTTAGCAAAAGCATTAATGTTTTCAGTGAATTGGTGCAGAATATCATCAACTTGCTGTTTATCCGTAATAGCTTCTAAGTTAGTGGAAATGGTTCGAAAATTATTTTGTACGAGTTTGTGAAATTTAGCCCAATTCGCATTTTTGATATCTGAAAAATATTGCACTTTTTCTATTCCCGACCAACGAAGATTGCAGAGGACTGGATACTTATCCAAGCCTAGCTCATTTAAAGCAAGTGGCTGAGAAATTAGACCAGGGACATTTGTTACAAAGAAGTCGATAACAGACGGATTGCCACGAGAACTAGATGGAATAAAAGTAGGGCTAGGTGGAAACAAAACAGATATTGGCAACTCTATTGAAATATTATGTAAAACATTTCCCCAACAGTTTGCTCTGACACAACCCCAGTCTCGATGTCTGCAGTTAAGGTCGCCGCTAAGTATAAATTCATTTCTCATACACTTGTAAAAGATAGTGCCTTCCCTGTTGACGCCTGCCCGTCGCACTATCTGCTCCAGCACCAGGTTGAAGCGCATCTCCTTGCCGAAATCCGATGCATGTTTCGAATGGTTCCGAGGTCCTAGAACCGAGTTGCACGGTGCATCGCGTGTTTTTTAGCGTGGCGCGACACAACTGGATCAGTTTTACCGGGATCCCGAATTCGGCCATCGCCCCAAACAGTGCTTCACGATGAACGCTGTCGTATGCGGCTTTGAAATCGATGAAAAGATGGTGTGTATCGATTCGAAACTCGTTGGTCTTTTCCAGGATTTGTCGAAGTGTGAAAATTTGGTCTATAGTTGATTTGCCGGGCCGGAAGCCGCACTGTTAGCTGCCGATTAGTGCGGTGCAAAATGGTTTTAGACGTTCACACAATACGCTGGACAGGATCTTGTATGCGACATTGAGCAGGGATATACCTCTATAGTTCTTGCAAGAGGTAGGATCGCCTTTTTTGTGGATGGGGCATATAGAGCTGGTATTCCAGTCGTCGGGCATGCTCTCATCTTCCCAAATTCTGCAGATGATCTGGTGCATGCTCCCTACTAGAACATCGCCGCCAGCCTTGAAGAGCTCTGATGGCAAGCCATCTGAGCCTGCGGCCTTGTTGTTCTTCAGCTTCTGAATAGCTGTGCTGACTTCTTCTATGCTGGGCGGGAGGACTACTTCAGCGGCTGGAGTTGGGATTTCCTCGGTCCCTACCACTCTCTCGTGGTCATGCTCGTTAAGCAGCTGCTGGAAGTGCTGCTTAAATACATCCACTATTCCCTGCGGGTCGGTGACAAGATTACCCTCGCAGTTTCGAAGAGCCAGGGTGCCCTTTTTGAAGCCTCCTGCAAGGCCTTTGGCTTTCTTGTAAAACGCTCGTATTTTATGTTTATCCCTAGACTCCTCGATATCCTTGAGCTGGGAGGCTGCGAAGATTCTTTTCTTTTGTCGCAGTAGTTTCTTCTCCTCCCTTCTTCTGGCTCGGTACTCTTCTCGCGCTGCCCTGGTTTTCCTCTGCAGCGCATTTTGGTACGCCTCGTCGGTTGCTGCCTTTTTCTGCTCACACTCGCCATCATACCACGGGTATCTTGTCGGGGGTGGTAGGTATCCTAATGTGGTTTCGGCTACTTCCTGAATGGCTGAGCGGCAATGCAGCCGCATATTATTGGCATTTGTGTTCGACGTAGGCATACCGTAGAGTCTTTCGCTCAGCTGCTCCCTGTAGACTCTGGCAACCTCCGGTGTGCTCAGGCGCCCAATGTCGAACCTCCTCCTGATGGGCTGGTGCAGCTTTCTGACATTGGACAGTCGAGCTCTGAATCTTGCTGCTACGAGGAAGTGGTCAGAGTCGACATTCGCCCCTCTGAATGTTCGCACATCCAGGATGTTTGACGCGTGCCTTGCGTCAATGAGCACATGGTCGATTTGGTTGGCGGTTCGACCGTCCGGAGATCGCCAGGTTGCTGTGTGGATTCGCTTGCGAGGGAATCTTGTGCTACTTATCACCGCATTACGAGCTGTCGCAAAGTCAGCGAGTCGGAAGCCGTTATCTGTTGTTGTATCGTGGAGGCTGTGCTTTCCGATCACTCCGCCAAAGGTTGTTTTCCTTTCCGATTTTGGCATTGAAGTCCCCGAGCACGATTTTTACATCGTACTCCGGATAAGCTCCGTAGGCGTTGTCCAGGAGGTCATAGAAGTCCTCCTTGATAGGGTCTTCAGCCTCGTCGGTAGGGGCGTGTGCACATATAAGGCTGATGTTATAAAATCTGCCTCTGATGCGGATCACAGCCAGGCGATCACTTATAGGTTTAAAGTCGATGACCTTCGACCTTAACCGCTTTCCCACGACAAATCCGCATCCGCATCCGCATCCGAGTATCCGTCCGTGTATCCGAGGCATCTTGCTCATTCATAACTTTGGGTTTTTTTACGTGGGCGGATTGTTAGCCCGCCACACAACCGCCATTCTGGTCGGGGTTTTTTTAGCTGCATACGTTTGTTCACCTCCCAACGGTTGTTGAAGAGGCTATCCAGAGGGCGCCGCGAGGAGGCCGTATGTCAACTTGACCCGGGCATTTAAACAGGGATCGTTGCTTTCATCTCGCCAGGTTGAGAGCAATCAACAACTTTACCCTGTATGTCCGAGCCCATGCCCTCCAACTTAATAGTTCAGTTTTAAGTTAATTTGGATCATATTTGTCCGGACCGAATAACAGGGTCCTAAAAACTTTTTTACTTTTGAGATCATGGGTGAAAAACTGGCAATTATCTGATTTGAGTATATTAAGTATGGAACGATAAGATTCCATACTTTCACACATAATCTTTATACCGATTGACATTTTTTTTTAAACCATAATCCTTTATCTTAAGATCTTTCATTTGATTGTGCACGTAATCACAATTTTTTTGCAAAACTTTTATTGAAGGAACCACTACTTTAACGGATGCATTTGGCAACACATTTTCGTCCATATCATTACCATCAACGTTGCTATCCGGCAAACATTGTAGGGGACTCCAATAGTTGGAGTTCTTTTTTTGTTAAAAACATTTTTTCCGGTACTAATTTAGGGGGTGATTTCGATTTTTTACCAAGGGACAATTGTCTGTCCCCGGTAACTGGGGGCCTCGCAAGATTTAGGTTGCCCGAACACATTGTAACAGACAATGGGAGGACGTTTACGGCACATGAATTCAAATCTTTCATGTGTGCTAATGGAATAAATCATACATGTTCCCCACCATTGCACCCGGCGACTAATGGACAAGCAGAAAGTGCAGTTAAGATAGTCAAGAACAGTCTTAAGAAATATAATGGTACAAATGAAGAATCCGCGTTAAGAGGTTTCTGTTTGATTATCGAATTGCGATACATTCAGCGACAAATAGTAATCCCGCGGATCTGCTGTTGAAACGGAAACTTAGAACGAGATTTGATCTTGTAAGACCAGACCCGAGGTTAGCAATTGTAGCGAATAAAGACAGGTTGAGGGAAAATCTAAAGAGTAGGGATAGAACATTTGAGAAAAACGATTCGATCTTAATCTGAGACTATAGGAACACAGGGAATAAATGGGTAAGCGGTACAGAAGAAAAACAGTCAGGACCTGTCACATTTATAGTCAAAACTAGTAGCGGCGAGAAATGGAAGCTTCATTCAGATCAAATCATACCGTGTAGGAGTAACTGCAATATTCCTGAAAATAACGAACGACCAATTGATGACTATATTTGCTCAAGAGTAGATGATAAAAATGAAAATGGTCAAGTCATTTCCACAACTAGCAATGATAATGAGGCTGATACACAGAAAATCAATGAAGAGATATCGGAAAACAGAAATGTTGAAGTTAAAAGATATCCAATCAGAAACAGGAAACCTGTAGAGCGTTACCAATCATCCGTAAAGTAGTGTAAGTTTCATTATAGTGCCCATTTTCGAAAAAAGCATATGAATGTCTTGTTATATTGATGAATTACCCTACATAACGTAACGTATATAACGTAAACATGTTGGAACTAAAAAAAAAAAAAACCAGTCATAAAAACACTCTTATCTTATTATACAGGAATGTATGTACAAATTACACAAAAACCAAGTTATAAAAGAACATGCATGTATACTTGAAAAAGCAAAAAAAAAATAAATAAATAAATTGAATATGTATTAAATTTTTACTGATAAGTTAAGTTAAAAAAAAAAATAAAAAATAAAAAAATAAAAAAAACATGTATGAAGTACTGAATATTTGTAGACATTACATATTAACAATATTTAAGTTTGATGTTCTAAAATAACCGCGGGAAAGATGTTATATTGTTTTACGACGACCGGCTGAAAGCTCGCAATATAGTAGAGTAGAACAAACAGTCAGTCGTCGTGTAGCGCTGCCCTCGAAAGTGTTAGAGATAGAACACTTTTGATCTCAGTTTCTTTTGTTGGAGCCTAATGAATAGCGGTCGTTCCGACTCTATTTTCGCGTACATATCAACGACGTACTGATGGAAGTGCTGGCGACATTTCAGCTTTTTTGCTGTGTGTTCTCCTGTGACTGTGTTTATCACTCGATGTTGAAATGATAACCATCTTGACCGTTTGGAAACATAACTGGATATTGCAATGGATCATAGCGTCTATGAGTGTCAGCAATTCTTTGTGGTTGTGCATGTCTGCGCTGTAAAACGATATCGCGAGGATAAAATTCTTCTCCAACCATGACAATTGCCACCTCATCAATTGTTGGCGTGTCACTGGCTGGTGTTTGATCAGCAAGAATAATAATTCTATGGCTGTTTGTTGACATGAGATCAATCGCATTTTTGAAGAAGCGAATTAAACTAATATTGGCATGTAACATTTTTTGCAAAGACTCGACAATATGTCTTCTAATTCCAGTAGAGATTTGCAAGCATACATTCAATTGGTCATTTTCTTCTCCTATGATGAAGTAGATCCGGAGAAATGTATGGTTACTGCTGGGGGAATGGAAGCAAAGAGCCAACTCTGTCGTAGATATCGGCATAAAATACTCCGTTATATGGTTGGGCCCAACGGAAGTCACCTGAAAACAGGAATTGTAATGTCAGATAGATAGATATTTATTTATTTCATTTAAAAATTACAAAAAATGTGTTATCGCACAATTTACCTAATAGATTTACAGGGATGTGATTTATGTCTTTCTACTGAAATATTATACAAATTATTTAATTTACAATGGTGAGAATGATAGAATACAATAAACTGAGGAAAACAAATGAAAACAAAAACTTCAAATGAAAGTTGGCCGAAAAAAAAAAAAACAAGTGTTGCATTATAACAGGTTCAGCTGATTGATTAAAGGATTGTCTTAAATATCGCATTTAGTCATGAAACTATCATTAAGTTTGCAAATCCTGAATGAGATCAATTCAACATTAGCTCTAGTGTGTAGATGTAGCGTTGAGTAATGCCGAGGCAAATTTAGCATCATGTTTAATAGTTTGTTTTGCATTTGTTGTAGCTTTTTAATGTGGCACTTAGCACAGTTGCCCCAAACCTGACAGCCGTATAGCAAAATTGGTTGAAATATAGTTTTATGAATTATTATTTTATTTTCTAATGAAAGACATGACTTTCTATTAATAAACGGATATAGTATTCTTATTCCAATGTTCACTTTATTAAGTGTTTCCGTGATGTGGCTCTTAAAAGTCAATCTTGGGTCAAGATATATGCACAGGTATTTTACGGAAGATTTCCACCTTATTGCGTGACCGTTGATAGTAAGTTGACTAGATGGAAGAAAACAAGGTTTTCTTTTCCTAGTATAAGATAGCTTGAGTCTTTTCGGTATTAAGTTTAATTTTCCATTTCACATAGTATTCATCTAACCGCTCAATATTGAGACCAATTTCATGCGAAGCTAATATGGCGGTATCATCAGCGTAAGTCGCAACTTCGCAGAGTGGAAGCCGCGGTATGTCAGAAGTATATAGGTTATATAAGACGGGACCGAGGACAGAACCTTGAGGCCCACCTACATTAAAATGAATTATATCCGCCGCAAAACCATTAACAAATACTTGAAAACGACGATTTAGTACAAAACCTTGAATAGTTTTACAGAGTAACAGAGGAAAATGATCGTTTAACATTTTATATATGAGGCCACTATGCCATACAGAATCAAAGGCTTTTTCGATGTCTAATAGTATCAAGCCACTTGATTTTCCCTCTGCTCTATTTTGCTTAATACTATTACAAATCCTTAGTACCTGATGGGCGGTACCGTGGTCACGTCTGAATCCAAACTGCTCATCAGGGTATATTTTCCGATTTTCTATAATTTTTACAATTTCGTCCTTAACGACTTTTTCATAAATTTTACTTATACTACTCAGCAAACTTATTGGCCTATAGCCAAAAGGGTCATTTCGCTGTTTTCCTGCTTTTGGTAATGGAATTACTTTTGCAATTTTCCACGCATCTGGAAAATATTGCAATTTAAGACAAGAATTGATAATTTGACATTTTCAATATTATCTATACCGCAAGTTTTTCGTGTTTTCAAGTTATTGAGATGAATTTTCATTTCCGTTTGAGACGTATATTCATTTGACGGCGTTTCACTGAGAGCAAGATTGAATGATTCCACAGTATTTTCCACGAGTGCTGCGATACTAAATGATTTTCTGAAAATTTGAGAGCAAAAATATTAGCTTATTCGGGATCGGTGTAGATAATATTGGAACCATCAATGAGACAGGGTATCTGCCTGTTTTTATTCCTAACAACTTTAAATATGTTCCAAAAAGGTTTAGCAGCTTTGTCAAGATCTTTTAATTTACTATTCCACTCTTTATTTCTATAAGCCTGAATGTTTGTACAAATTAATTTATTAAAGTATTTCATAAGGACTTTTGAAACAGATTGACGATACCTTTGCCAATTTCTTCTGTGCAAGTTCCTAATCCTAATCAATTCCAAAATATGAACTGGTAATTTCAGAGATGAACATTTTTTCTTAATTACGAGGAATACAATTCTTAGCAAAAGCATTAATGTTTTCAGTGAATTGGTGCAGAATATCATCAACTTGCTGTTTATCCGTAATAGCTTCTAAGTTAGTGGAAATGGTTCGAAAATTATTTTGTACGAGTTTGTGAAATTTAGCCCAATTCGCATTTTTGATATCTGAAAAATATTGCACTTTTTCTATTCCCGACCAACGAAGATTGCAGAGGACTGGATACTTATCCAAGCCTAGCTCATTTAAAGCAAGTGGCTGAGAAATTAGGCCAGGGACATTTGTTACAAAGAAGTCGATAACAGACGGATTGCCACGAGAACTATATGGAATAAAAGTAGGGCTAGGTGGAAACAAAATAGATATTGGCAACTCTATTGAAACATTATGTAAAATATTTCCCCAACAGTTTGCTCAGACACAACCCCAGTCTCGATGTCTGCAGTTAAGGTCGCCGCTAAGTATAAATTCCTTTCTCATACTTAACAATTTTTTTAGTTCACTCCCTATTTTTCCTTGGAAATAAACACAATATATCTGGATCTTTCTATCATTTTCCAATAATACTTCAATTCCTACAATTTCTACATAATTTGTTTGTATGCAAGGTAAGAGCTTATGTTGTATTGATCTTCTAATCAGAATAACTACATCACCACCTCTTCTATTGTTTCTATCTACACGATAACATTCGTAACTGACGATGCTATGTGACAATCAGCTTTAAGCCACGTTTCAGTTATTAATGCAACATCAATTTTATTCCTAATTAGAAAATCTAAAAATTCCACATGTTTATGAGAGATACCTCTTGCATTCCATGTTATAATATTGATCTTTTTACTATTATTACTTGTCATTATTGTTGTACAAAAACTTGTTATTATTGTAGTTGTCAAGGTTTGTGACACTTGGTGATGTCGAAGGTTTAGTTTTGGTCGAATGTTTCTGTCCCATTTCGAGGTAATTTATTCTATTGATGCATGCATTGTCTGAGGACTTGTGATTACCTTTTCAGTTCGCGCACTTAAACACACCGGTATTTTTACACTCAGCAGTTGTATGATTTAGAGATGCGCAAAATTGTTCCAACCGCGGAACGAACATGGAACCGTTCTTTTCCTGATCGGAACTAGTTCCTCGGAACTACAATACATATGTATGTACATATGTATTTAGCTTTTTTCTTACTGAATTCAATGGCAAAATGAAAAGTTACGATGGATTTTTTAAAAACATGTCTTATTATCATTTCAAACCAAAAGCAACCGTAAAAAATTAGTTTAGTTTATTTCATTTATTCATTTTATTTATTTGTTTCAGAAACTGAGAAAATAACAAATAAAATATGTACATAAATCATGCATGCATACTCGCACCGATATGGAACTAGCAAACCATGTCCATGTCCGGACCTGAATGCATACTCATTACTCGCACCGATATGGAACTAGCAAAAACATGTCCATGTCCGGAACTAAATGTATACTCGGACCTTTCGGAACTATCAAAAACATGTCCATGTCCGGAACTAAATGTATACTCGGACCGATATGGAACTAGCAAACACATGTCCATGTCCGGAACTAAATGTATACTCGGACCGATATGGAACTAGCAAAAACATGTCCATGTCCGGAACTAAATGTATACTCGGACCTATCGGAACTATCAAAAACATGTCCATGTCCGGAACTAAATGTATTATCGCACCGATATGGAACTAGCAAACCATGTCCATGTCCGAACCTGTATGCGTACTCGCACCGATATTGAACTAGCATACCATGTCCATGTCCGGACCTGAATGCATACATACATGTATGACATTCGTTCACGAACGAAATGCGGTGCGGGCATTATATTCTTTCATTTCTTTTCTTCATTTCAGTTCCAGTGTGATGTACAGTGTACACCAGCTGTTCGAGCTTTATCGCCACATCTCCATACTTTTGGGTTTCGTGAAAACTACGGGGTATAACTCATACCGTATGTAAAGCATGTTCGTTGCATTTATGTTTTTTTTTTTTTTTTTCGTCTTGTACATATGTGATTGATGAATAAGGGTTGAATGGAACTATGGAACTATTTTCGTTTCGAGAGGACATAGTTCCGTGAACTATACATGTCCGGAACTACCCAACTCTAGTATGATTACCCGCGCATATAGAGCAGTATGTTTTTATATGGCAGTTTCGTTCGCCGTGACCGAACATTTGACAATTTCAACATTGTGTCAACTTATTCTTATTTTTACGCTGATAGCTCCACTTAATTTGAGTGTGAAAAATTGAACGAATATTTTTTTGTAGTTCATTTAACTTAATTGTACCATTTTCTAGGCAAACTAAGTAAAAAGTGTCTGTGTATTGTGCATACTTTTTGGTGATCATTTTGATTTCCGTGCACTTGAGTCCTAGTCTTAATAGTTCAGTTTTAAGTTCATTTGGATCATATTTGTCCGGACCGAATAACAGGGTTTTAAAAACTTTTTCACTTTTGAGATCATGGGTGAAAAACTGGCAATTATCTGATTTGAGTATATTAAGTATGGAACGATAAGATGCCATACTTTCACACATAATCTTTATACCGATTGACATTTTTTTTTAAACAATAATCCTTTGTCTTAAGATCTTTCATTTGATTGTGCACGTAATCACAATTTTTTTGCAAAACTTTTATTGGAGGAACCATTACTTTAACGGATGCATTTGGCAACACATTTTCGTGCATATCATCACCATCAACGTTGCTATCCAGCAAACATTGTAGGGGACTCCAATAGTTGGAGTTCTTTTTTGTTAAAACCATTTTTTCCGGTACTAATTTAGGGGGTGATTTCGATTTTTTACCAAGGGACAATTGTCTGTCCCCGGTAACTGGGGGCCTCGCGCGTTTAAGAATATTGGCGTTGTATCTGTATAATGTGCGAATACTTCGGGCTCACGTTTTCCGTTTGTAATGTCAGATGTTTTGAGGAAATGCTTTGAATTCTATTTAATAAACTTTTTAATGCTTCTTTTGGCTGCTCAAGTTCAAGTAGCTTCACTTTTCCGCTCGAACAGCACATTCCCGGGGTTTCATCTTGCTTTGCAGTGGAGACAAACTTTATCCATTTTTCCGATTTGAACGAATTTACATGAAGTATTGTTTTGAAAATCCGGTTCGTATGAAAAAGCAATTCGATGATAAGAAGCTCGATTATTCAGATATTGCAACCGCATACGTCTTCGCTGTTGATCTAATTGTCCTGGCGTTGTTGAGACGATTGTGCGACCCTTCTTCTTCTTGATAAAACTCGTAGGTAGGTAGGTAGGTAGGACCCTAACCTTCCCAGAAATGAGAAGAACACACACAGGCCAGGGAGGCCCGTTGTGCAGCTACGAGGGAGTTTAGCCCCCTATTCGTAGAACCATTTTGTGCTTCTTAAGAAATTAAGAAGGTCAGATATCCCTCCTTGCTGAACTTCGGTCAGATCGTTAAGGAAGTAAGATCCCAGGTATCGTTTCCTGATTGTGCAAAATGCCGGGCAGGCGCAGAGAAGGTGATGAATGTATTCGACCTCCTCCTCGTCTAGGCAGCTTCTGCAAACATCATTCGGAAATATACCTAGTTATTGCGCGTGACTGCCAATAAGGCAGTGTCCAGTGATGACACCGATGACTATGTAGATGTCAGTTCTTTTTAGGGAGATAATACTCCTAGTCCGTTGACTGTCGAGCCGGGGCCAGATTTGCCTGGTGATGAGGCAGGTTTGTCCCTGGGTCCATCTCCGGTTCGTCTCGGCCCTGGCGAGATTTGTCAGATTAAGTTTAATGGTTGCAAAGGGTATTCCCTCACAAGCCACGATTGATTGTAGCGTCGTTCCTTGTTTGGCGACTCGCCAAAACTCCAAGTCTTCCTTCTCGTTAATCTACTGATTCTTCTGCTCGTCTTTGAGAAGTTCTCACTCTAACACGCACACTATCGTGTAAACATTCTTGACCAGAATGGTTTGTTTTTCTTTGACGTTCTGTGACTGCGCGCTGAGAACGGCGGCCTATGTTTAAAAGTGGGCGAGGCATTACAGAAGATTTATGAATTAATCAATAATTTTATTTAAATTTAACTTGAAAAACGCTCTTGAAAATTGCTCTTAGTTAAAAATAATACTGCACTGTGTTCGTTGACAAAAGTTAATTCCCTTTTATAGGACTTGGCTTACTTGGTTTTCGTCGGTCGCAAATACCGCTACTTGGGAACGACCATCAGTGTGCGTAATGATTAAGTAAGCATCTACCAAAGAGTAGCATTAGTTCTCGGTCGCAACTACCGCTACTTGGGAGCGATCGTCACATGTAGGTGACCGTTGTGTAAGCATTTACAATCTCAAAGGACGGCATTAGTTCTCGGTCGTAACTACCGCTATTTGGGAGCGGTCGTCACTGGTAGGTGACGATTGTGTAAACATCTACAATACCAAAGGACATTAGTTCTCAGTCGCAACTACCGCTACTTGGGAGCGGTTGGTACTACTGTGTAAGCATCTACAATGTCAGAGTACGACATTAGTCCTCGGTCGCAGCTACCGCTATTTGGGGGCGGTCGTCACTGGTAGGTGACGATTTTGTAAACATCTACAATGTCAAAGGACCGCATTAGTTTTCGGTCGCAACTACCGCTAATTGGGAGCGGTCGTCACTAACAGGTGACGATTGTGTAAGCATTTACAATGTCAAAGGACGGCATTAGTTCTCGGTCGCAACAACCGCTACTTGGAAGCGGTTGTCACGGGTAGGTGACGGTTGTGTAAGCATTTACAAGGTCAAAAGACGGCATTAGTTCTCGGTCGCAACTACCGCTATTTGGGAGCGGTCGTCACTGGTAGGTGACGGTTGTGTACAATGTTGTGTACAATGTCAAAGGACCGCATTAGTTTTCGGTCGCAACCACCGCTATTTGGGAGCGGTCGTCAATGATGGTGATAAATGACTGCTACACATCTACGAGTACATTGAGTTTGGTGGCCTTGGTTCGACGAATATTATGGGTAGTCCGATATAGTGGTATATATGTACAGGCTATAGATTTCATACATATCACATGTTTACTAAAATTATATTATCCTGCTATTAAAAAATACCACGCAAAAGAATTTCGAAAAGGGTAAGTGAAATGGTATTGGAAGTCGGAAAACAGCCTTGTGGTTTTGCCATGGGAAACGTAATTTCATTGTTAGATGTCACTTCGGAGTGCTGTAGTAACAATTTTCATGTTTAATGCCATCTAACGTTATAACAAATATATTATGCAAGTTTCAGCTCAATCGGATGGTGTGTTTCCAAGTTTTTGCGGCCACAAACATACGCAGGCTGAATTTTTATATAGTATAAGATTGCAAATATTCGGTTTTCACACATTTTTTCACAGATACTTAGGTTCATACATACATATGTATCTCGCCAATCACATCAGCGTATGGCGACCTGATAACATTGGTCGGTATCAAAATATGAGCAAAACAATGTATGTGTGGAATTGATAAATATCGACGGCCTAAATCTAAATATGTAAGCAGAATTTATCTAGCACCCCTGGTTTTGTTGCCATAAGCAATTTTTGTGTTCATTAAGATTGTTTACATATCGATACCGACAGTGTTATTTTTGAACATTGTTGGCACGAATTTCGCTATGCCTTGTAATTATTTCGGTGTAAGAAAGAGATTGCATTGTATTGTTCACCACAAGGTAACTGACATGCGAGTTACGACGGCTTCCTCTCATCCCGTCGTCACCTAACCAAGTAGTAAAAGAATCTGGTCCGGAGTAGTATCTAAGTTTATTCTATATTTAGTTCGGTCTGATTTGGTTTTATTTGGGTTTCCCTAACAACAAATGATGGACCATACATATGTAAGTTACGTGCTCGCGTCCCCCACCTGATTATCTACCTTGTCGTGGTGTGGGGGCTTTTCACCGAAGGATAATCGTCCCCGTCATCCCCTTTTCACCAACCCAAATCCCATCCCACTCCACTTATCCTATCACACTCCTATCCTGTATATCCAATCCCCATCCCCTGGGCTGGACATAAGGTGTTAATCGAACCGTGCCGAGATGTCGACCAGGCTGAGAGCCCAGACCAAAAATAGCTCAGTCGCAAACGGTGTATCCGGATACCTGGCGCCCTCCGGATTATCTAGCCTTACCTGGGTATTGCGGATCACTGCCCAGGTGGACATCCATTTCTCCGCAACTCGTGGGTACCAAATGAACAACCTAAATAATAAAAATAAAAATCCGGATCTCATAAAAAACCGGAAGGGGATGTAATCCCCTCTACATCTAAAGCGGCAAAGACTCCGATCGGAGAATCGACAAACCGCTCCGATGAGTTGTCGGCAAGTAAAGCTGACAACAGGAAAAACAACCCATCGACCAAGGCCTATAAAGACCAGAAGGCGGCCTTGAGAATCATAAAACGATGGGGCCATAAGACCGACCTAACAGAAAAAGAAAGAGAGTCGGTAGCCTGGGCGACAGGAATCCTGGCCCAGGAAAAAGCAAAAGCCAAAAAGCCCAGATCGTCCCCCGAGGAACCAAAGCGGGAGGCTAAGAAGGCTAAGCTGGGAACACTGGCTAAGCTATCAAAGCCTTTCGGTAAGGTTGCGAGGGAGTGCCTGACGGTAGCTATCATTGATGATAGCGACCCGGACGGAAAAATGACGACTGATAAATGGAAGGATGTCGACCATGCACTATCGGCAAACTTCCTCAAAATTATGAGAAAGAACCCTGGACCACCGCCCATCTGTGATGACGCCGGATGGTATCAAGGCAGGGTCAAACTGCTAAGCTGTGCCGGCGAAAGATCGGTCGATCTTTTAAAGGCCACAGTTTCCGAAATGAGGGAAATATGGGAGGGAGCCAGGCTCAAGGTCGTCACTAAGGACCAGATCCCGAATCGACCGAGAGCTAGATGCTGGATCCCGCTGGCACCAGACAACCCCCTTGAAATTCTTGAGACCATCAACCTCTGTAATCCCAATCTCCCAACAAGAGATTGGAGGGTCGCGAAGCTGGAGGAACCAAAGGACCGATCTAGACAGGCAATTCTTGTGCTGAACAGTGAAGCCCTGGAACCTCTGGCCCAATGTGACCACTACATCAGGTTTGGTTTCAAGAAAATCAAACTCAATATATATATAAAAAGGATGAGAAAATGCCACCATTCGGCAACGAAACCATGGCCAACACCGAGGCTAATAAAGACAGCTCAATGGAGCAGGAACCCCCCATCCCCTCGGGGAGCAAGGGCCCTGCGCCGATTGAAGCTGAAATTACAGGCACATTCCTGGTCAACAAGGACCAACCATTAAACATAATCTGACCAATCTCGCCAGGGCCGAGACGTACCTGAGATGGACACATGGACATACCTGCGTCATCACCAGGCAAATCTAGCCTCGGCTGGACAGTCAACGCACAAGGAGTATAATCTCCCTAAAAAGAACTGACATCTACAAAGTCATCGGCGTCATCACAGGACACTGCCTCATTGGCAGTCACGCACAAAAACTAGGAATAGTTCCAAATGATTTCTGCAGAAGCTGTCAGGACGAGGAGGAGGTAGAATCCATTCACCACCTTCTATGCGCCTGTCCAGCTTTTTGCAATATAAGGAAGCGTTACCTAGGCTCTTACTTCCTTAACGATCTGACAGATGTTCAGAAAGTAGGGATACTTGACCTTCTTAACTTCTTAAGAAGCACTAGATGGTTCCACGAATAGATGGGTAAAACCCCCTCGTAGCTGCACAACGGGCCTCCTTGGCCTAAGTGCGTTCTTCTCAATTCTGGGAAGGCTACGACCCTACCTACCTACCTACGTGCTCGCGTACGCGGTACGTTAAAAAAAAAACACAATTCGCTTAGGAGGTCGATCACAACAACTGAACGAACCAAACATTTATTTCCCATCTATTTATATTCACAATTTGCTTACTTAGCCTAAATTAGTACATTACATTATTCTCGGGAATTTAGGGAGCGTGGGAATGGAAAGGTGTTGGATCAGCGTTTTCACAGGAAACGCGTGTACGTTGACCCGTGTGACGAGGAACAAATGCACTTGCAATGGGAAACGCGTGTGACCGGATTTGACGGAAAGATGCACAATAAGCATATTTGCATTGTACCTAAGTTCGCGATAGGTAATGTGGTGGATATCGGTGTGTTAACTTGTATGTATATTTCCCAAGAAAAAAAAAAAAACACGAGGATCCTAAAGTATGAACTAGGATCCTAAAGTATGAACTAGGATCGTAAATTTCATTTATGAGTTTTATACTGTATCTGTAATAAAAATATGATAGCTTTTAAGGAATACAAAATTGTACAATAGCTTTCGTTTTATTTGTTTTAGGTTTAAAAGAATGTCACATAAATCTAAAAATTCCCCAAAAAAATTTTGTTATGCATCTGCTGATTTTGTAGTGGCTTTACATCGCAGGAAGATGACACCCTTAATAAAAATGCCTTACCTTCATTATTTTGAATTTGAAATAGACGAGAGATGAGCTGGGTCCAAAAAGCCCTAACAATTTGGTTGAAAGGAACTAAAAGACCACTACGATTTAGTAAGCCTATGATCTGGAGGGAACAACTAAACCACATAAATGACTGCTAGATTTGCATGACAGTTATCCAAGGATTTTCTAGAAAAAATAAACATAAAATAAAATTTCCTGATGTTCCTTCGGCCCAAAGGCCAATTTCTCGCAATAAAGAATCAACATTTCCAGTTCCTCCTTCGAAAGTACAAATTGACGTGTCATTTCATACATATATCCGAATCTGTAAAATCAAATTAAGTTTCGCTTAGCAGTTCATCTAATTTAACAAAAGAACAATTTCTAGTCAACCAATCTAGACTTAATGATCTCGTTTGCGATTTGCAACTTTCGAAATCTAAGGCCCAACTTTAAGGTTCCAGACTACAACGGTGGAATCTGTTTAAAAAGGCACAAATATTTCATTTTTCCGGAAGAGACATTCTCAGTTCTCTCAATTGCTTTCCAATGATCATCGTACGAGAAGATACCTGGCAACACTACTTGTCTTGACAGCACCGGGCAATGTGAAGCTGTTTTTTTCTGTCTGTGATATCGGTGGCGTGCAAACGTGCACGGAAAAAAATCGCAATTTAGTGTTACTTGGCATTTATTTTTTTGGTCATGTACTAGCAGCGTGGATACTTACTTACTTACTTAACGGGCGCTGCAGTTCGGGGTGAACCTGGGCCTCAACCAACATGCCTCTCCACCTAGCACGATCTTTCGCTAGTCTTTTCCAATGCCGCACGCCCAGTTGGTTGAGGTCCCCTTCCACCTGTGCGCGCCACCTAAGGTGCGGCCGTCCTCTATTTCTTCGTCCCTCGGGGTTGGATTCAAAGACTCTACGAGCTGGAGCTATGGTGTCCATTCGCTCTACATGGCCTAGCCATCTTAGGCGTTGGATTCGTAGACGCCTGACCAAACTCATGTCGCTGTACAACCCGTACAGTTCGTGATTGAACCTTCTCCTCCAACCCTCCTCTGTGTTTATGGGACCGAAAATCGAACGCAGAATCTTTCTCTCGAAACGACCAAGGATTTCCTCATCCGCTTTAGATAAAGTCCATGTTTCTGCGCCGTATAACAGGACCGGGATAATTAAGGTCTTATATAAGGTCAACTTGGTCGTACGAGAGAGGGCTCTACTTCTCAGTTGCCTCTTGAGCCCAAAGAAGCAGCGGTTGGCAAGAGTAATTCTGCGCTTGATTTCGAAACTGGTGTCGTTGTTCCAAGTCACCGCGGAGCCGAGGTATATGAAGTCCTTAACTACCTCGTACTTATATCTGCCAATATGCACGTTCTGTCCAAGACGTCGGTGGTAAATGTCCTTTTTCGATGACGGCAGATATTTAGTCTTGCCTTCATTAACTGCCAAACCAATTTTTGCCGCCTCCATCTCAATACTCGCAAACACCTCATTGACATCTCGCTGCGATCTACCTATTATGTCAATGTCGTCGGCGTATGCAAGGATTTGAAATAAATTGTGCCTCTTGTATTGGCCTGTGATTTTTGCACAATCATTTCTAATATGATGTTAAAAAAATCACACGACAACGCATCGCCCTGTCCAAATCCTTTCTTGACTTCGAAACTATCGGTCAGTTCTGCACCGATTCGGATGGAGCAGCGAGCATTTTCCAGGGTCATCCTGCATAGTCTGACGAGCTTAGCAGGGATGTCAAAAGTAAACATGGCGTTATATAGCTCGTCGCTAATTACGCTGTCGTATGCGGCCTTGAAGTCGACGAATAGGTAGTGCGTATCATTGGTTTTCTCCAGGATCTGCCGTAGTGTGAAGATTTGATCGATGGTGGACTTCCCTGGCCTGAAGCCACACTGCTAAGGACCTATCAGCTTGTTTACGAATGGCTTCAGGCGTTCACACAAAACGGCAGCGAAGATCTTGTATGCGACATTAAGGAGACTTATTCCTCTATAGTTGGCGCAGTCCAAGGGGTCTCCTTTTTTGTGGATCGGGCAAACAATGCTGAGACTCCGTTCCTCGGGCATGCTTTCCTCTGACCATATCTTACAGATGAGCCGGTGCATGCTCCTATCCAGCTCACCCCCAGCCGCTTTGAAGAGCTCAGCAGACAGTCCATTTGCGCCAGCAGCTTTATTCGACTTGAGTTTCGACATGGCAATCTCAACTTCGTCGAGGTCACGAGACGGAATTCTCTGCGATCTTCGTTGTTAAAAAATGGATCATTCTGTGTGACGGCGGTATGTTGGCTGTCATCGCCGTTATACAGTCTGCAGAAGTGGTTTTTCCAAATTCTCAGCATCGACTGCGATTCTACTACTAGGTATCCGTTCTCATCCTTACAGGCCTCCGTTCGGGCTTTATAGCCTTGAGACATT
This sequence comes from Eumerus sabulonum, assembly GCA_951905685.1. NCBI lineage: Eukaryota > Metazoa > Arthropoda > Insecta > Diptera > Syrphidae > Eumerus > Eumerus sabulonum. The sequence continues at coordinate 90,922,078 of OX645060.1, forward strand.
CGTTTTATCCGCTGATAAAATCTTCGAACGTCGTGCCTGCCATAGCACGTCCCCAAGTTTTCAGTCGCCCGCTTCTCATGCTCTTTCTTTTTTCTCTTGAAAAGCTTATGTTCCTCCCTTCTTTTAAGTTCGTAGAGCTCACGAGCCGCTCTTGTTATTTTGTGTAGTGAGGCTTTGTGTGCCTCCTGCTTTTCCGCATGAATCCTTCGACACTCGTCATCGAACCAGGTGTTTCGTCCTGGTGGAGCTTTAAGGCCCAGCACTTCCGTTGCTGTGCTCTTCAGGGCTTGTTTGCACAGGCTCCATTGTTGCTCTACTGACTGAGTGGAGGATTGAGGTGTATCGGAGAGCTTAAGGGAGACGCGGTTGGCAAAAGCACTGGCGATCTCCGGCGATAGTAGCTTTCCGACGTCATAGCTTGGTATTCTAACTCTACTCCGCGGTGTTCGTGTTATGCGCTAACGTATCTTGGCTACTACAAGATAGTGGTCTGAATCGATGTTCGCTCCTCGGAAAGTGCGAACGTCAGGAATAGTGGAGGAGTATCTGACGTCAATCGCGATGTGGTCAATCTGGTTGGTGACTGATTGATCTGGCGACCGCCAGGTGCCTTTGTGTATATCGAGGTGGAAAAATCGTGTGCTGGCTACAAGAAGGTTTCGCCCCGTGGCAAGGTCGATCAGCCTGTGTCCGTTATCGGATGTGGTGTCATGTAGGCTCTGTTTGCCGATGACCCGCTCAAATATGCTTTCTTTACCCAGCTTAGCGTTAAAATCTCCTAGTATGACTTTGGTGTCATAGCTGGGGCATTTGGTATATGTTCTGTCTAGGAGATCAAAGAAATCATCTTTGATTGAGTCATCCTTGTCTTCCGTGGGGGCATGGAACTTTTGTAGGTCGTCCCGGAAAGTGCGAAAAAAAAACTTTTTTTATTTCTTTTTGAAATGTACTTTATTCACTTCACACTTCACACAATCGATCCGTTCACCGCTACGGCAGAACACCAACTCCCAGAGTTCTTCCAAGCCGAATTACTCCCAGTGTTTTCTTAATGCTGGGTCAGCAAAATGTTTGACTGTTTGGATATACAGATATCGTTCGTTCCGTGAAGGATTATATTGACCCATGGTTTTCGTCTGCATCTTCGTGGGAAGATGCAGATAAGAGAATGCATCTTTGTGTGGGAGCAAGCAATTATTTATATCTCATTACGTTTGAGATAACCAAAAGTACCCGCTAACCGGATGTCTAATATATTAGGGGAGGAATGTGTCGCATACATAACTTGGACGCATATGAAGCTGATGTTACAGAAATTCGCCTTGATGCGGATCGTTATGAGGCGTTCACTCACATACTGGAAACTTAGGACTTTATGTCTTAGTCCACCTCTAACAACAAATCCGCATCCAAATAGTCTCTATCCTCTCTCCCTATAACAGTCACCGTAGTAAATGTCGCAGTTTTTCATCCGCTTTTTACCCGGTCCATTCCATCGCATTTCCTGGATGGCGGTTATGTCCGCTTTATAGCGGTCTAGGGCGTCCGCAAGTTGTTCGGCCGCACGTGGTCTGTTTAGGGACCTAACATTCCACGTACAGAACCGAAGGTCCTTGTTTGTTTTTTGTTTCCTTATAGGGTCGTCAAAATAGATCCGTTCCGTTTTATTATCCGAGGCTGTTTTTTGTTTCTGAGCAATTAGTGGTTTTACGGTTATGTTCGCTAGACCATAGCCCAACCGACACTAATCCTGTTTGGTGGCGCAGGATACTCGCCATTCGGCCTCTTCCGTCAGTAATTTCCCTTTTAAGTAAATTTCCAGATGGCACCACCAGGAGGTGGAAGTAGGACCTGACTAGCAGAGCTGCAAGATGTTCGGCTGCAGAGGCTCTTACTCGCTTTTTGTCGGGCCAGCATCCGTCGGCAGATGCTACCCCTACGAGGCCTTTGCTAGTCCTTCACCATCCAGCGTGGATACACCCTCTATATTTTTGGTGCTTCTGGAAGGACTAATATTTACTTAGTGGAAATTAGCTACGGGCAGAATCGGTCGTGAAACCTTTGTGCAGTTCCTAATAACGATGCGTTGCTTACTTATGGCTGATTTGAGCGGCTGACGGACAGCAGCGGTTACCGCTATCAAGCGAATCGCTGTGAAAATGATAAGGGATGATTTCTCGAAAGACGAATTTGGCATTCGGCAGGAGCTGACTGCATTCCAAATGCATTACGATCGGTTCGTTTTGGCGCATGATGCACTAATGACTGCTGCATAACCAGGCGAAATTGATCTCTACAACAACTTATGGGAGGAGGTTGAGGCGAAGTTTAATGTGGCAATGGCTAAACTGCATCCCAAGCCTTCTGCGGCACAACATAAAACGGCGGACAATAGTGAAGATCCAGCTTTGCAACTCTCTCGCCACCCAAGGGCAATGGATTTGAAGCTGGACCCATTGTCAACCAGGCGAAATTGATCTCTACAACAACTTATGGGAGGAGGTTGAGGCGAAGTTTAATGTGGCAATGGCTAAGCTGCATGGCAAGCTTTCTGCGGTACAACACAAAACGGCGGACAATAGTGAAGATCCAGCTTTGCAACGCTTTGGCCACCCAAGGGCAATGGATTTGAAGCTGGACCCGTTGTCGGTTTCTAAGTTCTGCCGCACACTCCAGAACTGTACTGCATTCGAGACGCTCGTGCAAACGCAGGAGTTCCCGGAAGCATACAAGCTTGGCAAGCTACGTGAGGCGGTTCAAGGCGACGCTGTGGCATTGGTTGGTGGGATGTATACGCGTGGCTATGACGTTGTATAGAAGACATTGAAGGCACGCTACTAGAGCCCAAAACCGTTTGGCGGAGATCCATGTCTCGAGGTTCATGGGGCTTAAACAACAATCAGTGGAGTCTACATAATCATTGCTCTTTGTGGTGGACGTAATGAGGGAGTCATTCCTTGCGTTGGCAGTAATGAAATTGCCCGTGGATCAGTGGAATGCTTAAGCCATTCCCATTGTTACCTCAAAGCTCCCAACAGCAACACAACCGGCATGGACATAAGCCGAACTTAAAATGAAATCCCGAAGCTCGAGGACTTGTTGGCTTTTTTTGAGAAACGGGCTCTCACAGTTTGGCGTCCGATGTATTGCAATGGAATGCGGTAGAAACACACACCCGAGGCGGAATTCAACCCCTCCACTTCGTGCAGTGCGTTTAGTAAAAAAACAAATTTGGCGGCAACCGCACCTGGCAACTGCGAATTTTGTAATTATAACGCACATCGCATTAGTAATTGCCCGACATTGTTGGAGTCGTCGATGGCTGAGCGGTTCGACAAACTTCGTGGCTCCAATCTGTGCTTCAATTGCTTGAGGCCGGGACATGCAACCAAGGCATATTCAGGTGGCAACTGCCGCAATTGCCGAGGCAGACATCATATTTTGCTATGTCGGGTCCAACCTTTCGGCAGTACACCGATTGCTGAGGCAACATCTACTGCTGCACCAGCACCATAAACTCATCCACCTCGGAATTGCACAGCCTGACTACCATCAGTTGTACACCTGAAGGATGACTATGGCTCCACACATCGCTGCCGTATCATTTACCACCCGGACAGGCAGGTCAGTTTCATAAATTATACATTTTTTAATAAGTTGGCTATTCGCAGCGAACCCTGCGCGATTCCCGTAGAAGGCGTTGGGTCAGCTTTGGCACATACGGGTGGCCGTGCTAAAATCCATTTGGCGCCCTGCGTAAACACATTTGGCATCGATGTAAATTTCTACTTGCTGAACACAATCACTACACCGACTCCTGTGGCTGACATTGCACCATCATGCTGGAAGCATCTACGCACATTGGCTTTTGGCAGCCCTTTCGTTTGGCAGAACGGGTCGAATAGATGCTCTTATTGGCGCTGACCTATTCTTCTTCTTCTTAGTGGGCGCTACAGTTCGGCGTGAACCTGGGCCTCAACCAACATGCCCCTCAATCTAGCACGATCTTTCGCTAGCCTTTTCCATTGCCGCACACCCAGTTGGCTGAGGTCCCCTTCGGGGTTGGACTCAGACTCTCCGCGCTGGAGCTGTGGTGTTTATTCGCTCTACATGGCCCAGCCATCTTAGGCGTTGAATCCGTAGACGCCTGACTAGCCTCATGTCCTTGTCAGACCGTAAAGTTCGTGGTTGAATCTTCTCCTCCATCCCCCGTCTGCGTTTATAGACCCAAAAATCACGCGCAAAATCTTTCTCTCGAACCGACCAAGGGCCTCCTCATCCGCTTTTGAATGTGTCCATCCTTCCGCGCCGTACAACAGGACCGGGATGATAAGGGTCTTATATAGAGTCAACTTTGTCGTTCGAGAGAGGGCTCTATTACTCAATTACCTCCTGAGCCCAAAGAAACAGCGTTTGGAAAGAGTGATTCTGCGTTTGATTCCGGAACTGATGTCGTTGTTCCAGGTCACTGCGGAGCCAAGGTAGACGAAGTCCTTAACTACCTCGAACTTATATCTGCCTATACAAACGTTCTGGCCAAGACGTCGGTGGTGAGCGTCCTTTTTTGATGACAGCATATATTTAGTTTTGCCCTCGTTCATCGCCAAACCAATTTTCGCCGCCTCCATCTCAATACTCGCAAGCGCCTCATTGACATCTCGCTGTGATCTACCTATTATGTCAATGTCGTCGGCGCATGCAAGGAGTTGCGAGGATTTGAAACAGATTGTTCCTCTTGTATTGGCCAGTGATTTTTGCACAATCATTTCCAATATGATGTTGAAGAAATCACACAACAGCGCATTGCCCTGCCTAAATCCTTTTTTGACATCAAAACTATCGGTAAGGTGTTCACCAATTCAGATGGAGCAGCGAGCATTCTCAAAAGTCATCCTGCATAGTCTGACGAGTTTAGCAGGTATGTCAAAGGTAGACATAGCGTTGTATAGCTCGTCTCTAATTACGCTGTCGTATGCGGCTTTGAAGTCGACAAATAGGTGGTGAGTGTCGACTTGAAATTCACTGGTTTTTTCCAGGATCTGCCGTAGTGTCAAAATTTGGTCGACGGTGGACTTCCCTGGCCTGAATCCGCACTGATAAGGACCTATCAGCTTATTTACAAAAGGCTTCAGGCGTTCACACAAAACGGCAGAGAAGATTTTGAAGGCGATGTTAAGGAGCCTTATTCCTCTATAGTTGGCGCAATCAGAGGGGTCTCCTTTCTTGTGGATCGGGCATACGATGCTGAGACTGCATGCCTCGGACATGCTTTCCTCCAACCATATCTTACGAATGAGCTGGTGCATGCTCATCCCCAGCTGCCTTGAAGAGCTCAGTAGACAGTCCGTCTGCGCCAGCAGCTTTATTCGACTTGAGCTTCGGTATGACAATCTAAACTTCGTCGAGGTTAGGAGGACAGAATTCTCTGCGGTCTCCGTCGATTAGAAACGGATCATTCTGCCTGACAGCGGTATATTGACTAACATCGCCGTTATACAGTCTGCAGAAGTGGTTTTTAAATATTCTCAGCATCGACTGCGATTCTACTACCAGGTGTCCTCATCCCTGCAGGCTTCCGTTCTGGCTTTATAACCTTGGCATGTTCGCTTTATCTGTTGATAGAACTTTCGAACGTCACGCCTGGAGTAACACCTCTCCAAATCCTCAATCGCGCGCTTCTCGTGCTCTTTCTTCTAAGAATCTTATGCTCCTCCCTTCCTTTAACTCGTAGAGCTCACTAGCTGCTCTTGTTCTTTTATGCAGCGTGGCCTTATATGCATCTTGCTTCGCTGTACGAATCCTCCTGCACTCGTCATCGAACCAGGTGTTTCTTCGTGGTGGAGCCTTGAAACCCAAAACTTCGGATGCAGAGCTTTTCAGGGCTTGCTTGCAAAGGCTCCACTGCTGTTCTATTGATAGTGTGGAGGATTCAGGTGTATTGGAGAGCTTAAGGGAGACGCGATCGGTAAAAGCACGAGCGGTTTCTGGCGATAGTAGCTTTCCGACGTCATAACTTTGTATTCTTACTCTACTCCGTTGCGTTCGTGCTATCCGTAAGCGCTTCTCGGCTACTACAAGATAGTGGTCCGAGTCGATGTCAGCCCCTCGGAAAGTTCGAACATCAAGAATAGTGGAGGAGTGTCTGACGTCGATCGCGATGTGATCTGGTTGGTAGTCGATTGATCAAAAGACCGCCAGGTGCCTTTGTGTATATCGAGGTGCGGGAAGCGCGTACTGGCTAGAAGGAGATTTCGCCCCGTAGCAAGATCAATCAGCCTGTGTCCGTTATCGGAGGTGGTGTCGTGTAGGCTATGTTTGCCGATGACTCGTTCAAAGATGCTTTCCTTACCCAGCTTAGCATTGATGTCTCCTAGTACAATTTTGATGTCATAGCTAGGACATTGGGCATACATTCTGTCTAGGAGATCGTAGAACTCACCTTTGGCGGAGTCATCCTTGTCTTCCGTGGGGGCGTGGACGCAGATCAGGCTGATGTTAAAAAATGTTGCCTTGATACGGATTGTTATGAGGCGTTCGCTCACATGCCGAAAGCTTAGGACTTAGTCCACCTCGAACAGCAAATCCACATCCGAACAATCGTTGTCCTTTCTCCCTATAGCAGTCGCCATAGTAAATATCGCAGTTTTTCATCCGCTTTATACCCGGTCCATTCGCATTTCTTGGATAGCGGTTATGTCCGCTTTATAGCGGTCTGGGGGCGAACGCAAGTTGTTCGGCTGCACGTGGCCTGTTTAGGGACCTAAAATTCCATGTACAGAGCCGAAGATCATTGTCCTTTTTTGTTTTTTGCAAGGGTCGTCAGCATTAATCCGGTCCGTTATATCCGAGGTTTGTGGTTTTTTAACGGTTACGGCTTACTAGACCGTAGCCAACCGACCAATCTTGTTTTTTCGCGCAGGAGGCTCGCCATTCACCCTTCCCCGTCTGCAATTTCCATAGGAAATCTCCAGGTGGCGCCACGAGGAAGTGGGGATGGGACTTATTAACAGTGCCGCAAAATGTTCGACTGCGGTAGCTCTTCTTGATTTTTAGCAGCCCAGCATCCGTCGGATCAGATCTATCTTGCAGTATTTTTCTTTGCGTTTTTTTTTTGTTTTTGCTTGTTTAATAAAATCTTCCTCCGCAGCAACAATTGCAAATATAAATGAATCCATTTTTTTCCAAACGTAAATATGTGATTTTAAAATAAATCAATTTACAACGAATCATAAACTTGAAACACAATTCTTTATAATTTTCGGTGCTTTGACTTTAAAGAGCTGATTTCGAAAATGAAAGTGGCAGCGTCCAATGAGGCAACGGTTTCTTCGATTTAGTTCGGGTTGTTTACTACGAAGGGAATCTGTGAATTTTCCTCCAACTTTCTACTTACGGCAACAGAATTCTCTTCCAGCTTTTTACTTACGGCAGTGAAATTTTAACCCAGCCTTTTACTTACGGGAACGAAATTTTACTCCGGCTTTTGATCTAGTTTCTGGCCTTTGGAAGTACTCACAGCATTCATAGCCGCCAGAAGTTTCTGCATATCGAATGCTGGCTCACTGGATGTTGACAGCTTCTCCACTCCGAACTCATGATTCTCCCAGTCAACACCTTCTTCCTCCAACGATGATCAGAGTTTCTCCACTAGGTTGGCTTTACTTCCCACTGGGTATAGTTCCCGAGTTAGAGACTTAGAGAGGATTAGGGGTTGGGACAGGGTCGCCTGATCACTGCGGCCACTAGTGGGCCTATTGTGATATCCCCCCCACTTACAGTTAACTCAAAAATCCTGAGTTCGTAATAAAACTTAGTATGCTTTTGAGTGAGCTAGCAGCAATCTCTTCTGCTTCAAGATAATACTTGCCTGAGTGACGATGACGTGGACTGACAAGGCAGTTGTCATTACACATTCTGCAAGTGTCATCTTGTATAATGCCCATGGTTTTGAGATGTTTGTTGACTGGGCAGTGTCCAGTAAAGAAACCTGTGATTATGCGAATCTGACTCCTCGAAAGCATGAAGAGTTGTTTCGTTCTTCTGAGAGATGAAGTTGGGATCAGTAGAAAAAAAAAAAAATATTTTTGTCGATGAATGAAGTCAAACATATAATAGTGGATACGATCTAGTTTCTGGTGCGACTGAAGCAGCTTTCCTTTACTCCAATGACTCTACTTTTCATTTCAGGAATCGCATTAATCCTTGTACTTATTTGTCTGCGATGTGCGACAAACTCGATGTGCTTCCTAATGCAGAGTTGCTGCCGTCGCCAATATCGTTATCTTCTTTTACGATGTGGTAGTAGTCGCCTTTACAGCGGATGTCGCAATGAGCTCTTTCGCGTCGAATATTGGCCTTGAGCTTTTCCACAGTCTGTGGCTTGTTGACATAAGACTTTGGACTTAAAAAAAACTACTTACCACAAGAAAAAGTCCGGTGGCGTCAAGTTGGGCAATATCGGTGGCCAGTCAAAATCACCGTTTTGTGGAAATTAGAGCGACGAACTTACGGCGCAATAAAGCGATGGTGGCCCGGGCTGGGTGGGCTGAGGCGCCATCTTGTTGGAGCCAGAAGTTGTCAATGCCATGTTCCGCTAAAAATGGCAGCAAAATATACGTTATTATCGCCCGATAACGTTCGCCATTAACGGTGGCGGGCATCCCATCATCGTCTTCAAAAAAGAACAGTCCAATGACCCTATCCGCATAAATTCCGGCACAAACAGACATGCGTTGGTCGTGGAGAGGTTCTTCGTGGATTAATTGAGGATTTTTAGAAGGGTAAAACCGACAATTTTGTTTTGTTGGCCATTCCATTTAACGAAAACTGAGCCTCATCGCTCATGTTTCAAAAATCAGTATCGGTTTGAGCCAAGTTCACGACGAAGTTCGGATAAACCAAGTGACGCGACTTATCGTTTGGCTATAATCGATGAGTAGTTTGAATATTGAACGGAAATAACTTCAAATCCTACCGAATTATGAATTTCGACTGGTGCCCCAAAACTCCTCCCAAAACGGCAACCATTGCTGGAAATTTCCATTGATTTTTTTCAGTTGTAGTTTGAAAAGTTTCACTGACCAGATTATAGCGGGTTGCACAGATGAATTGTTGGCAACAATGTTGTTGAGGCTTGACTTTCGTCGTAGTATGTATGCTGAGTCTCATTTGAAGCTTTGTTCATTGTGCTACCCTTTCCATTTCTTTATCAATATTCTCTATATACATATATTAAACTTTTGCTTTGGATGTACCTGTTGGTTAAGATTAGGCTTTCATGCCTAATCGTAGGCGTTGGATGTAGGCAATTAGTTGTGTGTAGTGAAGTATGGTGTTGTGGGGTACACACGTACCTAAATTTGCAATTGACTTCAGATTTGCTATAGACTATACATAATTGTGAAAGCAATAGAAAGTAATTTCAATAACATAAGAACAACCAATTGCATTGTTAAAGAAAAGTCTCACGTGAAAAAGTGTTAATATAACATCGATTAAAAATATTTAAATAAACCAATAATGAACTGTCTTTGTGAAAAAAAAGTTGAAGGCAGTGGCGTAAGGGGGGGAGGGAGCGAACAAACAGAGCAAAGAAGTTGATCGCGTTTAACATGGCAAACGCCAGCTTCGATCAGTGTTCCTGCTCAATCCAAGTTGACACACAGCCTCCGCGGGCCCCTCCTGGATAGCTACCCTGGCACCCGCCAGGTAGTGAACCAATGTGTGCAGCGACCCAGCCCCTTGTTCCTGGGGAAAGAGGAACCTGGCCCTCCCGGTTGGCGGTTGTGCATAGGGGTAACATCCCTATCACGTAAAAACGTACTTGTTCCGAAACAACGACAAACCTCGGATACGGACGGATACAAAGCTGACGACCCCTGCAAACGACTAACGGACTTGAGAGTCTGCACCTGGAATGTTAGGTCCTTAACAGACCGGATGCAGGCGATCAATTGGAGCAAACCCTCAACTGCTATAAAGCAGATATAACCGCACTCCAAGAAGTGCGATGGGATGGACCAGGCAAAAAACGGATGAAAAACTGCGACATCTACTACGGGAACTGCTATAAAGAGAACAAACAGCGCTTATTCGGGTGCGGATTCGTTATTCGAGGAAGACTACGACAAAAAGTCTTAAAGCCTCATAACAATCCGCATCAAAGCTAAATTTGGAAACATAAGCTTGATATGCGCTCACGCCCCAACGGAAGAAAAGGACGATCGACTCAAGGAAGAATTCTACGATCTCCTAGACAGAACATATGCCCAATGCCCCAGCTACGACACAAAAATAGTTCTAGGAGATTTTAATGCAAAACTGGGCAAAGAGGACATATTTGAGTCGATCATAGGAAAGCATAGCCTCCATAACAACACATCCGACAACGGACTACGGCTAATGGATTTCCTAGCGGGGCGTAACCCCCTTGTAGCAAGCACGCGATTCCCCCATCTCAACATCCACAAGGGTACCTGGCGTTCTTGTGATCAATCGACCACCAACCAGATTGATTACATTGCGATCGACGCCAGACACTCCTCCTGTATTCTCGACGTACGAACCTTCCGAGGGGCCAACATCGACTCGGACCACTACCTTGTTGTAGCCAAGGCACGAATGAGGATATCAAGAATGCTTAGGAGTCGAGTAGTACAACGTAAGTTTGTAGTCGGAAAGCTACAATCGCAAGAGACTGCCAGAATCTTTGCCGATCGTGTCTCCTCAAAGCTCTCGCAAAATCCGCTCACAGCAGCACAAGCAATAGAACAAGAATGGGCGCATTGCCAGAGCGCCGTCAGAGACGCTGGGTTTCAAACCGCCACCACCTAGAAACCCCTGGTTCGATGAACAATGCGAACAAGCCCATGCAGCAAAACAAGAAGCATATAAGGCCACGCTGCAACGACGGACGAGAGCTGCTCGCGAAATCTATGAGCAGAAGAGAAGAGAGGAACAAACGCTTTTCAGAAGAAAGAAGAGAGAGCACGGAAAGCGTGAGATCGAGAGATGCTTCCGCAGGAATGACGCCCGTAAGTTTTACAATAAGGCAAAACGAACATGCCATATCTACAAAGCCAGAGCGGCGGCCAGCAGGGATGAAAATGGAGAACTGGTAGTAGAGTCGCAGTCGATGCTGATGATTTGGAAAGACCACTTCTGCAGACTGTATAACGGCGATGATAGACAAGATACTGCTGTCAGGCAGAACGAGCCATTCGTAATGGACGACAATGAAATAAAATACAGTCCACCCGACCTAGACGAAGTCAAAATAGCGATATCAAGACTTAAGTCCATTAAAGCCGCGGGCGCAGACGGCCTGTCTGCTGAGCTTCTTAAGGCGGCTGGAGATGAGCTAGTTAGGTGCATGCACCATCTCATTTACAAGGTGTGGTCGGAGGAAAGCATGCCCGACGAATGGAATCTCAGCATCGTTTGCCCGGTTCATAAGAAAGGAGACCCCTATAACTGCGCCAACTATAAGGGAATAAGTCTCCTTAACATTGCACATAAGATCTTCGCTGCCGTATTGTGTGAACGCCTGAAACCGCTTGTGGACAACCTGATTGGCTCTTATCGGTGTGGTTAATCCCCAATAGACCAAATATTTACGCTACGGCAGATCTTGGAGAAGATCGACACTCACCACCTCTTCGCCGATTTCAAGGCTGCATATGACAGCGTGTATAGAGATGAGCTATACAAAGCCATGCCTAGTTCTAACATCCCTGCCAAACTCGTCCGACTGTGCAGGATGACAATGGAGAATTCTCGCTGCTCCATTAAGGTCGGTAATGAGCAAACCGAGACCTTTGATGTTAAAAAAGGATGTAGGCAAGGAGACGCGTTGTCATGCAACTTTTTAAACATCGTGCTTGAAAAGATCGTGCAAGAGTCACTGGCCAACACAAGAGGTACGATTTATTTCAAGTTTACGCAATTGCTTGCGTACGCAGACGACATTGACGTGATTGGACGGACACAGCGAAACGTCAATGAGGCCTTCGTAAGCATTGAGGTAGAAGCAGCTGAGATGAGTCTCAAAGTTAATGAGGGTAAAACCAAATATCTGCTTTCATCTAAACGAGACGGACAACACCGACGTATTGGCTAGAACGTCACCATGAGCGGACATAACTTTGGAGTGGTCAAGGAATTCGTCTACCTTGGATCATTGATGACCAGCGACAACAACACCAGCGCTGAGATAAAACTCAGAATCACTCTTGCCAACCGCTGTTTCTTTGGGCTAAAGAGGCAATTGAGAAGTAGAGCCCTCTCTCGGAAAACCAAGGTGACACTATATAAGACCTTAATCATCTCAGTCCTCCTTTACGGCGCAGAGGCTTGGACCTTAACAAAAGCGGATGAAATGCCCTTGGTCGTTTCGAGAGGAAAATTCTGCGCACTATCTACGGCCCCGTTTGTTCAAACGGTGTATGGAGGAGAAGATATAACGAAGAACTGTACAGATTGTACAGCGACATCGGCCTGGTACGACGTCTACGGATACAGCGTCTAAGGTAGCTAGGCCATGTAGAGCGCATGGAAAATACAGCTCCGACCCGAAGAGTCTTCGAATCCACTCCGGGAGGAAGGCGCGGCAGAGGACGGCCGCATCATCGGTGGCGCACGCAGGTGGAAGGGGACCTTAACCAACTGGACGTGCGGCGCTGGAAACAGCTGGCCAAAGACCGTACCAGCTGGAGAGGCCCATGTTCACCATGGACTGTAGCGCCACCTAAGTGAAGTTAAGTGCAGTGACGTAAAAATTTATTGCAATGATTGTAAAAAGCTTTTCCATGCAAAGTGTGTGCACGTATTACCCACGGTTCTCGATTTTATGAAAAAAATCCGCTCTATATGTAGATGCTCTCAGTGTACGTCATCGCGAAGAAACTCATTTCCAGTTGATTAGCCTGTCCCTCCCCCTGTCGCTCAAAACAACAAAAGATCAGCTGATAAAGAAAAACAACCAAGTGCGAAATGGTGTTCAATGAAATCATAGAACTGAAAAAGTTAAATGAAATGTGTCTGTCCAAAATAACCGCGCTACAAAATGAAAACAAAGAACTTAAAGCCGAAGAGTCTTTAAGGGAACGCATTGATATACTGGAGCAAGAGCAGCTAAACAATGTAACTGAGATCTTCAACGTACCTGGAGTGAACAATTCCCATGCTCTAGAAGCCGCATTGCATATTGTGCGTGCGTAACGGAGTAGGCGTTCAAATTGATGAGAGCGACATAAGCTCTTGTTTTGTTTAAACAAATCAAAACGAAGAGAACATCAAATTCAAACAATGCCAAATCCACCACTAACGTCCTGTTTGTAAAGCTTACTCGCCAAACAACAAAGGAGGAAATGATGAGAATAAAGCGCACCAAAAAGGAAGAGTTAACAACAAAACTGCTTGGCGACAATCAAGACGGCTCTCAAATATTTGTAAACAACAGCTTAACATCTCGCATGCAAACTCTCTTTAACGATGCCAGGAAGATTCAGAAAGAAAGAAAAATTAAGTACATTTGGATGAGGAATGGCATAATATTTTTGCGTAAGAATGAGGGTGATAGAATCATTAAGGTGAGGTGTTTTGATGACCTCAGTAAATTGTAGTCATCTTTAAAATTTAATTTATTAACTAAGATGAATTTAAACAACTTAACTTATTCAAAACATCATGCTAATTCTATCGTTTCTACACTAATTATGCATCAAAATATATGTAGTATAAAAGCCAATTTCAATTTGTTCCTAGCACATTTAAATACTTTTAAACAGAAACCTGACTTGTTTTATCTGAAATTTGGTTGTATGACTTTGCAAATTGTAACAACTCATATAGCTCAGGTGGTGTCGTAGTATATATAAAAAAAAGAGTATCAATGCGAAATTACAAAATTGAATCTGATTAGTGCCGATGCATTAAAACTTCATTGCCATATCTATAAAGAACATTTTACAATCTGTTACGATTTGATCTTCGAAAGGTTTTCGTTGTCATCTTTCGTTCAGTTTCCATTCGTGGGCGGCTCGTAGTCCTTAATTTTGGAAGATCACCCCCACGGATGGCGGGTAGTCCGAGGGTGCGATCGAAGGTTGGCACGCAAACGGATGGAGCTCGACTCACCGGAGGTCAATTTTTTTTTTCTTTATTTGGCTTATACCACTTTGTTGTACATAAGGGAGAGCGGCTGGAAGATGCGGAGAGCGAATTTCGGTGTTGGGAGAACTGGTTTTGGTCGGTATGTTAAGAGAGTAGGGTGTGTTAATCAGTTGCAGATAGACGAACGACCAGTGCAGTGTAGTTGAGTTCCATTCAGTGCAGTGAAGGAACTAAATTGGTGGTTTTTTTTATACATTTGGGCAGTGGGAATTGAGGTACCTTTCTTTCACCTTTTTTTTAAACACTTGAGTTCTGGACCTACTGTTGGAGCTTATAAGTAACTCATTCGAAATCATCGGTACCACCGCTGCGAATCATCTCTGACCGTAACTGTTACGGTTAATTGGTGTTTTTTTTTTTTTTTTTGTCATATAGTTTTTTTGATATACATACATACATATAAATACCGGGTAAGAAAAGTTTAGCTGGCTCCACGTTTTTTTATTGGGTATTCAATCTCCCCTCGTTATAGGTGCGTTTCTGGTTGAAGGTTTTCTTTTCCCCCCTTAACATTGGTTGAAGACGTCGCTGGGAAAAATCGAACGTGCCCAAGACGGGAAGCATCGGCAACACCCTTAACCTCGGCGGACAGAGAAGTAAGGACAACGAGACGGAAGGCAAGACCATCGGTACGACCACCTGGAAGGAAATCAGAACAGGTACCTACAAGTGCAACTCTAAAGTAAGACCTCGTGTTCCGTTGAGTACGCTAATCCGAGTATCGCGTTACATATGTATGCACATTAATCTAAGAGTCATTGAAGTCACTGTTGGCGCTGCGGGTTAAGTCGCTGTTCGTGGAGTTCTGATATGGGGTTCGAATCCACTGGTTGCGGTCTAGCATTGTCTTTTTGGTTCGTGGATTGTTTTTTTTTTTTATCGTGAATTCCTTTTTTTGTTTTTGTTTTTTTTTTTTAGTTAACATACATACATAGGGTAGCTATAAGAACTAATTTGTAAACCTAGAATTAAGTTAGGCTAAGGAAAATTAAAATTTGTGAACTCTTTTTTTTGAAACGTTTATTTTTTTATTTCGCGAGTCTCGCTGCAAATTCGCGATTCTTGTTGCGGGTGAGTCGGCCGAAGGGCAATCGCTTGGCGCCCTTTTTAACACCTTTAACTCACGACCAGTCTTCGTAGCTGGCCTAGCACCCCTTTCGTACGACGTCGCGGTAGGCGTAGGAGTATCGGTAACAAATCTTCTGTATATATCGCCTTACTTACTTACTTAAAGGGCGCTACAGTTCGGGGTGAACCTGGGCCTCAACCAACATGCCTCTCCACCTACCACGATCTTTCGCTAGTCTTTTCCAATGCCGCACGCCCATTTGGTTGAGGTCCCTTTCCACCTGTGCGCGCCACCTTAGGTGCGGCCGTCCTCTATTTGTTCGTCCCTCGGGGTTGGATTCAAAGACTCTACGGGCTGGAGCTGTGGTGTCCATTCGCTCTACATTGCCTAGCCATCTTAGGCGTTGGATCCGCAGACGCCTGACCAGACTCATGTCGCTGTACAACCCGTACAGTTCGTGATTGAATCTTCTCCTCCAACACTCCTGTGTGTTTATGGGACCGAAAATCGAACGCAGAATCTTTTTCTCGAAACGACCAAGGATTTCCTCATCCGCTTTAGATAAAGTCCATGTTTCTGCGCCGTATAACAGGACCGGGATAATTAAGGTCTTATATAAGGTAAACTCAGTTGCCTCTTGAGCCCAAAGAAGCAGCGGTTGGCAAGAGTAATTCTGCGCTTGATTTCGAAACTGGTGTCGTTGTTCCAAGTCACTGCGAAGCCGAGGTATATGAAGTCCTTAACTACCTCGAACTTATATCTGCCAATATGCACGTTCTGTCCAAGACGTCGGTGGTAAATGTCCTTTTTCGATAACAGCAGATATTTAGTCTTGCCCTCATTAACTGCCAAACCAATTTTTGCCGCCTCCATCTCAATACTCGCAAACACCTCATTGACATCTCGCTGCGATCTACCTATTATGTCAATGTCGTCGGCGTATGCAAGGATTTGAAATAAATTGTGCCTCTTGTATTGGCCTGTGATTTTTGCACAATCATTTCTAATATGATGTTAAAAAAATCACACGACAACGCATCGCCCTGTCCAAATCCTTTCTTGACTTCGAAACTATCGGTCAGTTCTGCACCGATTCGGATGGAGCATCGAGCATTTTCCAGGGTCATCCTGCATAGTCTGACGAGCTTAGCAGGGATGTCAAAAATAAACATGGCGTTATATAGCTCGTCTCTAATTACGCTGTCGTATGCGGCCTTGAAGTCGACGAATAGGTGGTGCGTATCATTGGTTTTCTCCAGGATCTGCCGTAGTGTGAAGATTTGATCGATGGTGGACTTCCCTGGCCTGAAGCCACACTGCTAAGGACCTATCAGCTTGTTTACGAATGGCTTCAGGCGTTCACACAAAACGGCAGCGAAGATCTTGTATGCGACATTAAGGAGACTTATTCCTCTATAGTTGGCGCAGTCCAAGGGGTCTCCTTTTTTGTGGATCGGGCAAACAATGCTGAGACTCCATTCCTCGGGCATGCTTTCCTCTGACCATATCTTACAGATGAGCCGGTGCATGCTCCTATCCAGCTCACCCCCAGCCGCTTTGAAGAGCTCAGCAGACAGTCCATTTGCGCCAGCAGCTTTATTCGACTTGAGTTTCGACATGGCAATCTCAACTTCGTCGAGGTCACGGAGACGGAATTCTCTGCGATCTTCGTTGTTAAAAAATGGATCATTCTGTCTGACGGCGGTATGTTGGCTGTCATCGCCGTTATACAGTCTGCAGAAGTGGTTTTTCCAAATTCTCAGCATCGACTGCGATTCCACTACTAGATGTCCGTTCTCATCCTTACAGGCCTCCGTTCGGGCTTTATAGCCTTGAGACATTCGTTTCATCCGCTGATAAAATCTTCGAACGTCGTGCCTGCGCCATAGCACCCCCCCAAGTTTTCAATCACCCGCTTCTCATGCTCTTTCTTTTTTCTCTTGAAAAGCTTATGTTCCTCCCTTCTTTTAAGTTCGTAGAGCTCACGAGCCGCTCTTGTTTTTTTGTGTAGTGAGGCTTTGTGTGCCTCCTGCTTTTCCGCATGAATCCTTCGACACTCGTCATCGAACCAGGTGTTTCGTCCTGGTGGAGCTTTAAGGCCCAGCACTTCCGTTGCTGTGCTCTTCAGGGCTTGTTTGCACAGGCTCCATTGTTGCTCTACTGACTGAGTGGAGGATTGAGGTGTATCGGAGAGCTTAAGGGAGACGCGGTTGGCAAAAGCACTGGCGATCTCCGGCGATAGTAGCTTTCCGACGTCATAGCTTGGTGTTCTAACTCTACTCCGCGGTGTTCGTGTTATGCGCTGACGTATCTTGGCTACTACAAGATAGTGGTCTGAATCGATGTTCGCTCCTCGGAAAGTGCGAACGTCAGGAATAGTGGAGGAGTATCTGACGTCAATCGCGATGTGGTCAAACTGGTTGGTGACTGATTGATCTGGCGACCGCCAGGTGCCTTTGTGTATATCGAGGTGGAAAAATCGTGTGCTGGCTACAAGAAGGTTTCGCCCCGTGGCAAGGTCGATCAGCCTGTGTCCGTAATCGGATGTGGTGTCATGTAGGCTGTGTTTGCCGATGACCCGCTCAAAGATGCTTTCTTTACCCAGCTTAGCGTTAAAATCTCCTAGTATGACTTTGGTGTCATAGCTGGGGCATTTGGTATATGTTCTGTCTAGGAGATCAAAGAAATAATCTTTGATTGAGTCATCCTTGTCTTCCGTGGGGGCATGGACGCATATGAGGCTGATGTTACAGAAATTAGCCTTGATGCGGATCGTTATGAGGCGTCACTTACATACTGGAAACTTAGGACTTTATGTCTTAGTCCACCTCTAACAACAAATCCGCATCCAAATAGTCTCTGTCCTCTTTCCCTATAGCAGTCACCGTAGTAAATGTCGCAGTTTTTCAACCGCTTTTTACCCCGTCCATTCCATCGCATTTCCTTTATAGCGGTCTAGGGCGTCCGCAAGTTGTTCGGCCGCACGTGGTCTGTTTATGGACCTAACATTCCGTTCAACATAGATCCGTTCCGTTTTATTATCCTAGGCTGTTTTTTGTTTTTTTCAGAGCAATAAGTGGTTTTACGGTTATGGTTCGCTAGACCATAGCCCAACCGACATTAATCCTGTTTGGTGGCGCAGGATACTCGCCATTCGGCCTCTTCCGTCAGTAATTTCCCTTTTAAGGAAATTTCCAGATGGCACCACGAGGAGGTGGAAGTAGGACCTGACTAGCAGAGCTGCAAGATGTTCGGCTGCAGAGGCTCTTACTCGCTTTTTGTCGGGTCAGCATCCGTCGGCAGATGCTACCCCTACGAGGCCTTTGCTAGTCCTTCACCATCCATCCATCGCCTACATGAAAATAATTTAGGCAAAAGTGTCTCTCTAGATGAAATGAGGAGTGTCTTTCAATCTGTAAAGAATAAAAACTGATTGATTGTAGGCGATATAAACATTGATATCTTAAAAAGTAACGTTGATACTGATAACTACATGCTCTTAATGTCATTATATGGCCTGCAACCGCTTATAATGGAACCAACTCGTTTAACAAATGAATCGCAAACATGTATTGATCATATTTTTGTAAGATTAGGGAATACTTTTTTACGTAAACTTACTGGTGAAGTAATAGATTACAAAATTACTGATCACTGCATGACCAATTTAAACACAGATAGACTGGGATTGAGTCATCTTGTTAAATATATCTCTTTTGCAGTAGTTCGTAAAACAAATTTTCGCAGCTTATTAATGTGCTTGACCTTTGAATCCTGGGATTCAGTTTATACCGAAAATAATCCTTCAGAAGCCTACAACATATTTATTAATATTTTGAGAAATCATATTGCATCCTGTACTATGAATGCGAACAATCGTAATTTAAAACGTCTTAAGCCATGGATTTGCAGAAAACGTATTTTAAAAATTAATCGAAAGAATGCTATTCGAAAAAAATGTTTGCGCCATCCAGCTAATACAAAATTAAAGAAATATTATTTAGAACTTAATGAAGAGGTCAAAAAGCAAGTACATGTGAGTGAAGATACATTTTATAAAGACACATTTCAGAAATGTATAGGAAACATTAAAGACGAATGGAAAGTTGTCAATAATATTCTTAACAACCAAACCGATAAAGGAGATATTTTAAAAATAGAAGTCGGAGATATGTACGTTAGTATCTGATCCGGTCGTAATTTCAAATCAATTTAACAACTTTTTTGTGTCGATAGCTACCCAGTCAAAGCCTCTTTCTCCACAAAATAATTGCAGTTGTAATTTATATACACACTTAGTAGATGAAATATCTCAAAGCAATACTTTTTTGTTCAAGCCATTTACATCATTAGAATTATATAAACAAATCATGGGTCTGGACACTAAAAACTCTAGTACTTCCGATAATATCACCAATTACCTCTTAAAACGTATCTCATTGTTTATCGTCGATATTGTGTGCCACCTGTTTAATTTGAGTGTGAATTGTGGTATTTTTTCCTCTGTATTAAAATCTGCTGAAGTTATTCCACCGTTATTCCAAACTATTCGAGAAACTTATAAAAGGTGCGCATAGTATCTTTCCTCAACAAAAATAACTTTTTTTGAAATGAGCAATTTGGATTTCGTGAGGGTAGATCCACTGAAGATGCTATTCTCAAATTAACTAGTGAAATCAACGAAGGCTTTAGTAATAATTATACATCCATAGCTCTTTTTATAGATATGACAAAGGCGTTTGATATGGTCAACCATAATATACTGCTAGACAAATTGTACAAAGCAGGATTGAGAGGAGTAATATATCATTGGTTTTCGTCATACTTGTCCGGACGGACTCAACGAGTGAAACGCAATGGAAAGTATAGTGACGTATTAGAAATTCACGCCGGAGTACCTCAAGGGTCGGTTCTGGGACTAATCTTGTTCTTTAGTTATGTCAATACCGCCTTTGCTGATGATATCACATTTTTATATACAAATAAAAGTCTATTTCACTCAGCAGTTAAGCTTCATAAAGACCTCCAAATACTACGCCACTGGTTCGCTAAGCATGAGTTGCTTATTAGCGAAAAAACTAAACTCATGATATACAACTTAAAAGGCCCCTGTCCTAATAATTGCTTATTTTCTTTTCACTCCGTAGATTGCAAAAAGATGTCCCTATGTGTTCACACTTGTGGTAAAACAAATTTTTCTGGCGATTATTCGTGTAGTCCAATATGCTTTACAATTGAAAATGTTGAACATTTTAAGTATCTCGGTGTTTTATTTGATAGAAAACTAAACTAGAAGGCACATATAGAGGATTTAAAAGTATATATGTATGTAAGCTGTTACCCGCAGTCTGTCTGTCTTCTGAGCTCTTCAAGGCAGCTGGGGATGACCTGGTTGGGAGCATGCACCAGCTCATCCGTAAGATTTGGTTAGAGAAAAGCATGCCCGAGGAATGGAGTCTCAGCATCGTATGCCCGATCCACAAGAAAGGAGACCCCTCTGATTGCGCCAACTATAGAGGAATAAGGCTCCTTAACATCGCCTTCAAAATCTTCTCTGCCGTTTTGTGTGAACGCCTGAAGCCTTTTGTAAATAAGCTGATAGGTCCTTATCAGTGCGGATTCAGGCCAGGGAAGTCCACCATCGACCAAATCTTCACACTACGGCAGATACTGGAGAAAACCAATGAATTTCAAGTCGACACTCACCACCTATTTGTCGACTTCAAAGCCGCATACGACAGCGTAATTAGAGACGAGCTATACAACGCTATGTCTACCTTTGACATACCTGCTAAACTCGTCAGACTATGCAGGATGACTTTGGAGAATGCTCGCTGCTCCATTCGAATCGGTGCACAACTTTCCGATACTTTTGATGTCAAAAAAGGATTTAGGCAGGGCGATGCGCTGTCGTGTGATTTCTTCAACATCAAATTGGAAATGACTGTGCAAAAATCACTGGCCAATACAAGAGGCACAATCTATTTCAAATCCTTGCAACTCCTTGCATACGCCGACGATATTGACATAATAGGTAGATCACAGCGAGATGTGAGGCGTTTGCGAGTATTGAGATGGAGGCGGCGAAAATTGGTTTGGCGGTAAACGAGGGCAAAACTTATTATATGCTGTCATCAAAAAAGGACGCTCAACACCGACGTCTCGGCCAGAACGTTTGTATAGGCAGATATAAGTTCGAGGTAGCTAAGGACTTCATCTACCTTGGCTCCGCAGTGACCTGGAACAACGACATCAGTTCTGAAATCAAACGCAGAATCACTCTTGCCAATCGCTGTTTCCTTGGGCTCAGGAGGCAACTGAGTAATAGAGCCCTCTCCCGAACGACAAAGTTGACTCTATATAAGACCCTTATCATCCCGGTCCTGTTGTACGGCGCAGAAGCATGGACACTATCAAAAGCGGATGAGGAGACCCTTGGTCAGTTCGAGAGAAAGATTTTGCGCGTGATTTTCGGGCCTATAAACGCAGACGGGGGATGGAGGAGAAGATTCAACCACGAACTTTACGGGCTGTACAGCGACATGAGCCTAGTCAGGCGTCTACGGATTCAACGCCTAAGATGGCTGGGCCATGTAGAGCGAATGGACACCACAGCTCCAGCCCGAGAGTCTTTGAATCCGACCCCGAGGGACGAAGAAGCAGAGGACGGCCGCCCTTAAGATGGCGCACACAGGTGAAAGGGGACCTCAGCCAACTGTTTGTGCGGCAATGGAAAAGGCTAGCGAAAGATCGTGCTAGATGGAGGGGCATGTTGGTTGAGGCCCAGGCTCACCCCGAACTGTAGCGCCCACTAAGAGGAAGAAGCTGTTACCCGCAAAATGTTTCTACTAAAATCGCATTGCTCAAAGAACATTTTATTAATGATTTATTATGGACTTGCTCACTCTAAACTACAGTATGGCATTGCTAGTTGGGGCGGAGCTTACAACTGTACGACAAATATATTAAGTATTGCCCAAAAACATCTTGTAAGGATCATTTGCAGAGTCAGCAGGTTAACAAACAGCTGGCCACCATTTCATAGTCTTGGGATACTACCATTAAACCATCTTTATATCTTAAAGGTCCTTAAAACATTTTTCCTACGAAGCAGTTACAGTGTTACTCTCAGAAGCTCAGATACTAACGGGCTAAGAGTTAATAATATGGCTTTAGTAAATATTCCGGCAGCTAGGAAGACCCATTTTTCAAAATGTTATTCTACGACAGCACCTAAGCTCTTTAACAAACCACCATACGAAATAAGAGTACTTGTACAACCCACTTTATTTTTGCGTAAAATTAAGGAATGGCTTTTTAATATGGATAGTTCTATGGTCAAATCATTGTTGTGCTCAGCTTAAAATACTTTAATCACCTGAATTGTTCTGATGTTTTTTTTTTTTTTTTGGTGCTGGCAAACACATATACAGTGGCGAGCAAAAATGAGTACATGCTTGTACCTGGTGCACTTATTATTGCATAAGAATGTTAATTATAAAGCAAATTCAAAAACAAAGGTAGATCCTGAATTCGTGTTCAATTGTAAATAAAATGGTATATAAATCACAAATGAAAATCAACAAATTCTAAGAAAAAAACAAATAAAGCAAAATCAACTCGGATGTACTCAATTTTGCACTCAAGCGTTGTTCAATGTACTATCTACAAAAGTATACAATTTTACCATTAGAATTGCATTTATTTGGGTTGCTTAGTTGTGCATTATGTATTTTAGTTTGAGAAGTGTTGCATTGCGTGTGGTAAGAACTTTTTCCAGTAAATTTTAAATTAATAAATTAAAGAATTACAATAATTTCACAGCTTTTTAAGATAAATTAGAAACTCTCAAGAGATGTTGAATATAATCTTGTAGCTATGACAATGACGACGCGAATGATAGCTAGGCGGCTTAATGTAAGTCAATCAGTGGTCATTAAAGTGCACAAAAGGCGAGGAACAACACCTAAGCCACAAGCCAGAGGCCGTAAAAAAAAATTTGCGGAACCGGATGCACGATTAATGATGATACAGATGAGAAAGGACAAATTTTTAACGCCAAAAGAAGCTTCTATAGCAATAAATAAACCCATTAGTCGATGGACTGCAAGTAGAGCTTCCCACGACATTGGCTACATCTCAGCGGTTAGGAAACGAAAACCTGCAGTTCGCCAGAGAACATAGAAATTGGTCAGTAGATGACTGGAAGTGTGTAGTGTGTTCAGATGAATCAAAATTCAACCGGTTTCAGTCCCACAGTAAGCAATATTGCTGGTGCCGCTCTGGGGTGACCATTCAAAGGCATCACGTTTAAGAAACAGTGAAGCACGGTGGATGGGGTGTCATTGTGTGGGGTTGTTTCATATGGTGGCACGTTGGACCACTACAAAAAAATCGATGAAATAATGAGAAAAGAAGATTCTTTGCGCATCTTGCAAGCTCATTTTCCCGACTTTGTAGAAAGGAGTGCCTATCCTGAAAAGGAAGTTATATTTCAACATGATGGCGACCCAAAACACACGTCCAAAATAATGAAGGAATGGCTTACCAAACAATATTTCCAATTGATGCAGTGGCCAGCTCAAAGTCCCGACCTCAATCCGATTGAGAATTTGTGGTCAATTGTGATAAAACGGTTCGGACAATATCGATAAACCCCAATTAATCTGAAAGAGCTTTGGTAGCGAGTACAGCGGGAATGGCAAGGTATTCCAAATGAAATTATAGAAAAATTTCTGGATAGTATGTGAAAATGCGTCAAAAATGTTATAAGTAATAACGGACTATGGACGAAGTACTGAAAACAAGCTCTATACTTACTTACTTATCAGGCCTGCGATCCATGGAGGATCTGAGCCTGAGCTATAGCTGCCTTCTATCCTTGACGGTCCCGGGCACGCTGCTTCCAGTTGTCAAGACCAAGATGTCTTACATCCGCGATTACTTGGTCTTTATACCGGAGGTTCGGTCTTCCTCTTCTTCTCGAACCAGGAGGCTCGGAGTCGAAGACCCTCTTAGCTGGAGCGTTGATGTCCATGCGCTCGATGTGGCCGAGCCAGTGTAGTCGACGGCTCCTTGCCTTCCGGACTACATCCACATCTTGGTACAGCTCGTAGAGTTCACGGTTGTGTCTTCTTCTCCATTCACCTTCCTCACAGACAGGACCAAATATCCGGCGCAGAATTTTTCTTTCGAAAGAACCCAAAATCAGCTCCGCTGTCCTGCTTATCGTCCAGCTTTCGGCTCCGTACAGCAAGACTGGCAGAATGAGCGTTTTGTAAAGCATGACTTTGGTCTTTCGAGTGAGGAGTATTGACCCCAGTTGTTTGGACAAGCCGAAGTAGCAGCGGTTGCCAAGGGCGATTCTACGCCGGATCTCCACTGTGGTGTCATTTGTGGAATTTACGTTTGCCCCGAGGTAGACAAACTCCTTAACTACCTCGAAATTGTAGCTGTCAATTGTTATGTTCTGTCCCAGGTGGTGAGCGACGGATTGGTTTTTGCTTGACAACATGTATTTCGTTTTGTCCTCATTGATCTTAAGACCAATTCGTTTCGCCTGTTCTTCAATCGCCGTGAATGCTTCCACAATACCACGGCGAGAACACGCGATGATGTCGATATCATCCGCGTATCCTAGCAGCTGGATGGACTTGTAAAAGATAGTGCCTTCCCTGTTGACGCCTGCCCGTCGCACTATCTGCTCCAGCACCAGGTTGAAGAAGTCTCATGACAGCGCATCTCCTTGCCGAAATCCGGTGCATGTTTCGAATGTTTCCGAGGTCCTAGAACCGAGTTGCACGGTGCATCGCGTGTTTTTTAGCGTGGCGCGACACAACTGGATCAGTTTTACCGGGATCCCGAATTTGGCCATCGCCCCAAACAGTGCCTCACGATGAATGCTGTCGTATGCGGCTTTGAAATCGATGAAAAGATGGTGTGTATCGATTTGAAATTCGTTGGTCTTTTCCAGGATTTGTCGAAGTGTGAAAATTTGGTCTATAGTTGATTTGCCGGGCCGGAAGCCGCACTGGTAGCTGCCGATTAGTCGGGCATGCTCTCATCTTCCCAAATTTTGCAGATGATCTGGTGCATGCTCCCTACCAGAACATCGCCGCCAGCCTTGAAGAGCTCTGATGGCAAGCCATCTGAGCCTGCGGCCTTGTTGTTCTTCAGCTTCCGAATAGCTGTGCCGACTTCTTCTATGCTGGGTGGGAGGACTACTTCAGCGGCTGGAGTTGGGATTTCCTCAGTCCCTGCCACTCTCTCTCTTGGTCATGCTCGTTAAGCAGCTGCTGGAAGTGATGCTTAAATACATCCACTATTCCCTGCGGGTGGGTGACAAGATTACCCTCGCAGTTTCGAAGAGCCAGGGTGCCCTTTTTGAAGCTTCCTGCAAGGCCTTTGGCTTTCTTGTAAAAGGCTCGTATTTTATGTCTATCCCTAGACTCCTCGATATCCTTGAGCTGGGAGGCTGCGAAGATTCTTTTCTTTTGCCGCAGTAGTTTTTTCTCCTTCCTTCTTCTGGCTCGGTACTCTTCTCGCGCTGCCCTGGTTTTCCTCTGCAGCGCCTTTTGGTACGCCTCGTCGGTTGCTGCCTTTTTCTGCTCACACTCGCCATCATACCACGGGTTTTTTTGTCGGGGGTGGTAGGTATCCTAAGGTGGTTTCGGCTACTTCCTGAATGGCTGAGCGGCAATGCAGCCACATATTATTGGCATTTGTGTTCGACGTAGGCATACCGTAGAGTCTTTCGCTCAGCTGCTCCCTGTAGACTCTGGCAACCTCCGGTGTGCTAAGGCGCCCAATGTCGAACCTCCTCCTGATGGGCTGGTGCAGCTTTCTGACATTGGACAGTCGAGCTCTGAATCTTGCTGCTACGAGGAAGTGGTCAGAGTCGACATTTGCCCCTCTGAATGTTTGCACATCCAGGATGTTTGACGCGTGCCTTGCGTCAATGAGCACATGGTCGATTTGGTTGGCGGTTCGACCGTCCGGAGATCGCCAGGTTGCTGTGTGGATTCGCTTGCGAGGGAATCTTGTGCTACTTATCACCGCATTACGAGCTGTCGCAAAGTCAGCGAGTCGGAAGCCGTTATCTGTTGTTGTATCGTGGAGGCAGTGCTTTCCGATCACTCCGCCAAGGGTGTTTTCCTTTCCGATTTTGGCGTTGAAGTCCCCGAGCACGATTTTTACATCGTACTCCGGACAAGCTCCGTAGGCGTTGTCCAGGAGGTCATAGAAGTCCTCCTTGATAGGGTCTTCAGCCTCGTCGGTAGGGGCGTGTGCACATATAAGGCTGATGTTATAAAATCTGCCTCTGATGCGGATCGCAGCCAGGCGATCACTTATAGGTT
The DNA here is from genome assembly GCA_951905685.1 of Eumerus sabulonum. Taxonomy (NCBI): domain Eukaryota; kingdom Metazoa; phylum Arthropoda; class Insecta; order Diptera; family Syrphidae; genus Eumerus; species Eumerus sabulonum. The sequence goes on from OX645060.1 coordinate 90,948,676, forward strand.
TAAAGTCGATGACCTTCGACCTTAACCGCTTTCCTACGACAAATCCGCATCCCAGTAAGTGCATCCTTTTGTGACAGCTGTAATAAATGTCGCAATTTTTCTTTCTAATCATACCGTTTCCTATCCAGCGTATTTCCTGGACCGCAGTAATATCCGCCTTGTACTGCGTGAGGATTCCTTCTAGTTTATGAGCAGCTCCGGGAGTGTACAGGGTCCTGACATTCCAGGAGCATACTCGCAAATCGTGTTCCTTTTTCGTGCGTTGTCGTCGTCGAGTATCCGTCCGTGTATCCGAGGCATCTTGCTCATTCATAACTTTGGGTTTTTTTACGTGGGCGGATTGTTAGCCCGCCACACAACCGCCATTCTGGTCGGGGTTTTTTTAGCTGCATACGTTTGTTCACCTCCCAACGGTTGTTGAAGAGGCTATCCAGAGGGCGCCGCGAGGAGGCCGTATGTCAACTTGACCCGGGCATTTAAACAGGGATCGTTGCTGGCATCTCGCCAGGTTGAGAGCAATCAACAACTTTACCCTGTATGTCCGAGCCCATGCCCTCTATGGGCATCCGAGTTGTTTTTGTTTTATTTGTTTTTTTTCTTAGAATTTGTTGCTTTTCATTTTTGATTTATATACCATTTTATTTACAATTGAACACGAATTCAGGATCGACCTTTGTTTTTGAATTTGCTTTATAATTAACATTCTTATGCAATAATAAGTGCACTAGGTACAAACATGTTCTCATTTTTGCACGCCACTATATGTACATTTTAATTATTCTTTCACATTGTTTGTAATTTTAAAGTAGATAATTATTGAATTTACCCCACAACGTAACGTAAATTGCATTATCAAACGAAGAATCATTCACCACAGCCATGTGAGTGCTATAGAATGATCCTCAATTTCTAAGAAATGGTAATATAAATCATGAACTTTAGACTATTGTAAATCTTATGTGTAATTGTATTAACAACTCTAGAAATGACTAAAACAAAACAAAAACAAAAAAAAAGTTCTTCCTCAATATCGTTGATGTTACCATCATTCCTTAGCCGATGTTCATCGGTTTAAGGAAAGTCAGAAGCATCTTTACATTGTATTTCACAATCGACAAATCACAATTTAATCTTAGAATTACTTTATTTAACTTTAGTTTAGTCCCAAACATACTTTCGATTTTGTTCGCCTATCTCCACGGTTTCGGCACCATGAAATAAAATATTATACTTTAAGGGAAATCGGTTGAACGGATTGAAAGAAAGACCACAACCACTAATGCCATCCCAACATGCGTCAATCTAAACCTAGAGACTGGCATAAGAGGAGTAACCATCAACATACTCCCTGATAGCCAAGCAGCGCTTAAAGCGCTGAGTTCGTACAGTGCGCACCAAACAACCGTCAAGGAATGCCATGACGCTCTACAAGACATCGCCAAAAGAAACAATGTCAAACTCTGGTGGGTGCCAGGGCACAAAGGTATTATGGGCAATGAAGTTGCCGATCAACTCGCCAGGAAAGTTTCAAGCGAAAAATACATAGGTCCTGAACCTATTTGCGGGACTCCAAGTCTAAGATCAACTTCTCTTTAGACAAGTGGGAAAAATCGCAACACCTGTCCTTTTGGAACAGCGTAGAGGGACTTCGACAATCGCAACGAATTATACGGCCCCAAAACAAACAGTCTATTAATATACCCAAACTTAATAGAGTAGATACATATGTATGAGAAGACTATATCAGCTACCTGACGGGACACTGCGGTCTGAGATATCATCTTAACAAAATTAACCTCTCATCTGAAACTGGGTGCCAACTCTGTCTTCAGGACGAAGAGCACATATTGTGTAAGTGTGCTGCTCTCTGCCACCTCAGGAAGCGTATCCTTCATCTCGGCTCCTACGAGAAGCATTCTCAACTTCATTAGGGAAGTGGTGAAGCTCCTCGGCTGTGCCTAATCAATGCTATTTGATAGCACTAGACCCCTTAATTACACAAAAAAAAAAAAAAAAAAAAACACAACTTTAGGGGATGACTTGTTGAATAAATAATTGACAAGAACATGAATGAGTTTGTATGTGTATGTTCATATGAATGCGTGCATTAAGTATGTGTGTATTAAGTGTACGTAGGTGTGAAATGTACGCTGAAATTTCTAACAAAACAACGGGAAAAAAGGTAAATATTCCTTAATAGTATGTATTTAGTCGTTTGTAATGACAATAGCTAATTTTTGTCATTACAAAATGTAAGAGGGCTAAGAACAAAATGTCATAAATTCGGGCGTAATGTGCTCAGCTCCCGATTGGATATCATCGTCATCACTGAAACTGGACTGGATGAAAGCTTCCCTGATTCTATTGTCTTTCTGGAATACTTCTCCGTTAATCGCAGAGAAAGATCACTTGAAAATAGCATATTTGAAAGATTTGGTGGTGTTCTTATACATATAAGTAAAGAACTAAATCCAAAAGAAGTAAATTTTGACATCTTCTCTGTTATTGAAATCTGTTCCAGTAAATTTGATATCGCCTCATCAAAAGCTTACATCGTCTGCGTTTATATACCACCTAAATCACCGCTGTCAATTGTAATTAGATAATCGGATGCGATTCGCCAGTCTTTCGTCTGCCTCAGATAAGTTATGCATCTTTAGCGATTTTAGCCAAAGCAAGATCGATTGGATTCCCGGTGATTCGGATTGTACGTATTAAATTCCCGCTAACACTCCTAGACAGAACATACGCCAAATGCCCCAGCTATGATACCAAAATCATACTAAAAGATTTTAACGCTAAGCTGGCTAAAGAAAGCATCTTTGAACGAGTCAACGGCAAACATAGGGTGCTGGCGCAGATGGATTGCCTCCTGCGCTCTTCAAAGCAGCTGGGGGTGAACTGGTTAGGAGTATGCACCGGCTCATCTGTAAGATATGGTCAGAGGAAAGCATGCCCAAGGAATGAAGTCCCAGCAATGTTTCCCCGATCCACAAAAAAGGAGCCCCTTTGACTGCACCAACTACAGAGGAATAAGTCTCCTTAATGTCGCATACAAGATCTTCGCTGCCGTTTTGTGTGAACGCCTGAAGCCGTTCGTAAATAAGCTGATAGATCCTTATCAGTGTGGTTTCAGGCCAGGGAAGTCCACCATCGATCAAATCTTCACACCACGGCAGATCCTGAAAAAAAGAAAACCAATGAATTTCAAGTCGACAGTCACCATCTATTCGTCGATTTCAAGGCCGCATATGACAGCGTAATTAGAGACGAGCTATATAACGCCATGTTTACTTTTGACTTTCCTGCTAAGCTCGTCAGACTTTGCAGGATGACTCTGGAAAACGCTCGCTGCTCCATCCGAATCGGTGCAGAGCTGCAGACTGATTTAGACAGGGTGATGTGCCCTCGTGTGATTTTATTAGAAATGATTGTGCAAAAATCACAGGCCTATAGAAGAGGCACAATATATTTCAAATCCTCGCAACTCCTTGCATACGCCGAAGACATTGACATAATAGGTAGATCCCAGCGAGATGTCAATGAGACGTTTACGAATATTGAGATGGAGGCGGCAAAAATTGGTTTGGCAGTTAATGAGGGCAAGACTAAATATCTGCTGTCATCGAAAAAGGACATTTACTACACCGACGTCTTGAACAAAATGTGCATATTTACAGATATAAGTTTGAGGTAGTTAAGGATTTCATATACTTCGGCTCCGCAGTGACCTGGAACAACGACACCAGTTTCGAAATCAAGCGCTGAATTATTCTTGCCAACCGCTGCTTCTTTGGGCTCAAGAGGCAATTGAGAAGAAGAGTCCTCTCTCGTACGACCAAGTTGACCTTATGAAGGACCCTAACTATCGCGGTCCTGTTACACGGCGCAGAAACATGAACTTTATCTAAAGAGGACGAGGAAATCCTTGGTCGTTTTGAGAGAAAGAATCTGCGTGAGATTTTCTGTCCTATAAACACAGAGGGGGGTTGAGTCTAGTCAAGCGTCTACGGATTCAACGCCTAAGATGGCTAGGACATGTAGAGCGAAAGGACACCACAGCTCCAGCCTGCGGAGTCTTTGAATCCAGCACCCCTTCTAATAGTCAATTCCACCCGTTCCACTTTTTTAGTTTGTCGTAATATTTCGAGGTCTTCACAGTAAGGTTAAGATTTGACCGGGTGACAGATGGCAAGTATTTGAACTTGGACCATTCCTTTCTGGCATCCGCACAAATATAGCATAACTTTCTGTGCTGTGTTTTTTCGCAAAAACTGACGTTCGAATATACTTATTGACACAGTCGCGAGAGGCCAGAAGTCCACTTATAATTTCCTCTGAAAAAAATAAAAAGGTGGAATATGTTTAAAGGCCCAAACCACCGATACGCACATAATACTAAACTATTAGTTCAGACATTAGAATATGTCAAATCAACATAAATTCATAAACACGGACCAAACATTTCATCAAATGCGTGAAATTGCATATAGGTGCAAATTTAGATTTATTCGACGGGGCTCCCGACACGATGAGTACAGATGATCAAAACCCAAAAATATCACGAACAGTGCAATATTTTTTAAGGGCGATTCGAACATTTTTTTGTTTTTGAAATTGTTGTTACTACGTAGTTCTTAATATTGTCCCAGTATTAAAATTGCGAATACTAAGATGAGCACGACACTTGGAACACATAGACGGTAAAAGAACAACAAAAAATTAACGGGAAATCTGCGGGAAACGCACGATTAGGAAGGCAACTGACGAGTGCCTAATGGCCGCCCAGAGTAAGTAGTAAGTAATGGTATTAAAACCATTATGTTTAAAGCGGTTGGTGTATATCGTATATAATAGTGCTCTCCATATTCTTGGATTCTCGTTTACAACACACGAAAAAATTATATTTGTTACATGATCAAATTCACCCTTTCGAAGCGAATTTGCAAAGTTTATTTGTACACGCGCACATATATGTAAATTTCCACAAGACGAGGGGAATGCAATTCAAAAGTTGACAGATTTTATGACGGTTTGATATTGTAATGATACAGCATCAGTATAGCAGGGTTGCCATATAATGTCATACATTTGCATACATTTTATTGACTTGGCACAATAAATTAAGTCTAGTTGAAGAAATAAACAGATAAACTAAGGGTGAATGAATTTAAATTCAGTTCATTATGTGCTTATTATTGCACTTTTATTAATATTTAATTTTGGGATTTTAGTAGTACATTCCTTCTTATTTTTTTATTGCATGATGACATACATATATGCTATAAACAATATGTACACATTTGTTTTCGTTATAAATGAATTAAGTATATTTTCTAATTGTTTCTTAGTTGTATTTTTTTTTTTCATGATGATGTATTTTTGTTTTCGCTTATCCATTGTGTGGTTTATCTAATATTTATGTGGGCCAACAACATAACACAGCAAGCGGCTATCATCGCAGTCGGTCGTCGCATATAAAAGGGGACGGCATTTCAGCATCAGCGGGGAGAAAGATTTTCTCTTCTGCGCACGTGAGCGCAGAAGGAAAAACAAAAAGAAAAAGAAAGAAAAGAAAAGGAAAAAATAATGATAAACAAATGATTAAGGAATATAAATAAATAAAATAGAGATTAAATGAAATGGAATAAATAAATGGAATTAAATAAACCGAATTTCTACATTTATGCTAGCGATTTATTCGTCGCGTTGAGTGAATATACTTTAGGCACGATTGGTAAATATCTCAGCATCGTCGTCAGATTCGCAGGGTCGTGGTTGTGCAGGATCGATTGCAGGTTCGGTTTGCAGAGTCGTTCGCAGGTTCGGTGTGCAGGATCGCCATGTAAAGATATAGCATATAGGATCATGTAGGATGTCAGCAGCCTTGCAGGATCGCCATGTAATGTTACAGAATTAGTATAGCAGGGTTGCCATATAATGTCAGGACTTCTAAGCTGTGGAATTTGTATTAGTGTATCAGAGGAATATGCTTCCCAATAGAGAAGGGGTCGACCTATAGTGGTGTCCAGCATGGAACGCCACTGGGCAGTCAGGGTGCCTGTTTCCTGGCACTCCTTGAGAATTAAAAAAGACCTGCCGTGCAATTTGGCTTCTAAGATAATTCTGATTTAATTTTGAATTAGTCTCTACTTATATACTAATTTCCCGATAACGTTTCCAATGCATTTTGGATTCTAATATTAGGTCACGGGTCATAATTCAATTGCAGTGCACTTGACTCCACAAAGGGTTGCTTTACCAGATGACACATTACGAGTTATTCTTTGTTGGTGTCATGTGACGCTATCGTATGGTGTGCATTATGCAATGAGTGGGAAGTGTTTTGTTCGGGTATGTAGGAAGTGTTTTGTTTTGGTAGGTCGGGATTGTTTTGTTTTGGTGGGTACACTACAATATTATATCGTCGGAACAAGGCCAAAACCACGAATCTGCATTTTTGGTAATTTTCACTTCTATGTTATTTAACTTGTTATTGGTCCCTTCATTCACTGCTTGGATACCAATACTCCATCTGTTGCCTATTAAAGGCAGCATCTCTCCTAATAGTAAATTCCCCCCATTATATTTCCTTTGTCTGGCGTAATTTTTCGAGGTGTTCATAGTAAGTTTAAGAGTTAATCGGTTGACAGTGAGGGCGCCGTGGCGCAGTGGTTAGTGTGTTGGACTCTGGCGCACGATGAGCGAGTTTGGATCCCGATAACACCAACGCCATCGAATGTTTATATCGCGGCGTCTCTCCTCGGCGGGGTACTGGCAAAACCCCCCCTAGTATAACTTGCCTGGAAAAAGCTTCTCGACTCAAGCCGTTCGGAATCGGCATTAAACTGTAGGTCCCTTTCACCTGTGTGAAAAATAAATCACACACAACATGGGTGATTGAGAGAAGCTTGGCTATGGTCCTTCATGGGCTGTAACGCCACCAAAGAAGAAGAAGGTTGACAGTTTACAAGCACTTCATGGTACGCGATTCCTTTCTACTCGTGGTGTGGCCACACACCTAACAAAATTGTCTGTACTGTATTGTATACTTAATAAGATAGTCGAGAAGGCAGACTTCCATGTATATTTTTTACTGTAATATATTAAAAGGTGGAATATGTTTAAAAGCTCAAACTACCGATGCTCACCCAATACTAAACTACTAATTCAGACATTGGAATATGTTAAATCAACATAAATTCATAAACACGGACCAAACATTTCATCAAATGCGTAAAATTACACACATTTTTGTTTCAGATACTTACCTTCATATTTCGCCAATCACATCGGTTTATGGAGGCTTGATGTAATATGTTTGCACGCGTAGTAAGTTTTGGAATAATAAAAACCAGTCTTCTCCATCGTTACTGACAAACGTTTCACAATAATGGCATTGGGAAGAATATCTGACGCCTTTAGTGAACTTGGAGCGAGTGTAGTGCTATTAAGAGAGCTTTGCAGAAGCCAAAACGTATGGAAGTCAAATGAAGCTCAAGTCTGGAACACATGGTTGGTGCTCCAAACACTCACCGTAGCCGAATCATGACGAAAGGACGGTGTTGTCGGATGTTCTTTGTCGACGAAAGGCAGCACCTCTTCACAGTGAGATTAAGAGTTAACCGGTTGAGAGTTTACAAGTACTTCATGGTATGCGTTTCCTTTCTACTCATAGTATGGTCACACACCTAACCAAATTGTCTGTACTGTGAATCTTCACAAAAACTAGAGACGGCTAACATCAATATCCACTGTGATGATATGCTAATGATGCTCGAATATACTTAATAAGATAGTCGAGAAGGCAGACTTCCATGTATAATTTTTTCTGTAAAATATTAAAAGGTGGAATATGTTTAAAGGCTCAAACTACCGATGCTCACCCAATACTAAACTACTAATTCAGACATTGGAATATGTTAAATCAACATAAATTCATAAACACGGACCAAACATTTCATCAAATGCGTAAAATTACACACATTTTTGTTTCGGATACTTACATTCATATTTCGCCAATCACATCGCTTTATGGAGGCTTGATATTATATGTTTGCACGCGTAGTAAGTTTTGGAATAATAAAAACCAGTCTTCTCCATCGTTACTGACAAACGTTTCACAATAATGGCATTGGGAAGAATATCTGACGCCTTTAGTGAACTTGGAGCGAGTGTAGTGCTATTAAGAGAGCTTTGCAGAAGCCAAAACGCATGGAAGTCAAATGAAGCTCAAATCTGGAACACATGGTTGGTGCTCCAAACACTCACCGTAGCCGAATCATGACGAAAGGACGGTGTTGTCGGATGTTCTTTGTCGACGAAAGGCAGCACATCTTCACAGTGAGATTAAGAGTTAACCGGTTGAGAGTTTACAAGTACTTCATGGTATGCGTTTCCTTTCTACTCATAGTATGGTCACACACCTAACCAAATTGTCTGTACTGTGAATCTTCACAAAAACTAGAGACGGCTAACATCAATATCCACTGTGATGATATGCTAATGATGCTCGAATATACTTAATAAGATAGTCGAGAAGGCAGACTTCCATGTATAATTTTTTCTGTAAAATATTAAAAGGTGGAATATGTTTAAAGGCTCAAACTACCGATGCTCACCCAATACTAAACTACTAATTCAGACATTGGAATATGTTAAATCAACATAAATTCATAAACACGGACCAAACATTTCATCAAATGCGTAAAATTACACACATTTTTGTTTCGGATACTTACATTCATATTTCGCCAATCACATCGGTTTATGGACGCTTGATGTAATATGTTTGCACGCGTAGTAAGTTTTGGAATAATAAAAACCAGTCTTCTCCATCGTTACTGACAAACGTTCCACAATAATGGCATTGGGAAGAATATCTGACGCCTTTAGTGAACTTGGAGCGAGTGTAGTGCTATTAAGAGAGCTTTGCAGAAGCCAAAACGTATGGAAGTCAAATGAAGCTCAAGTCTGGAACACATGGTTGGTGCTCCAAACACTCACCGTAGCCGAATTATGACGAAAGGACGGTGTTGTCGGATGTTCTTTGTCGACGAAAGGCAGCACCTCTTCACAGTGAGATTAAGAGTTAACCGGTTGAGAGTTTACAAGTACTTCATGGTATGCGTTTCCTTTCTACTCATAGTATGGTCACACACCTAACCAAATTGTCTGTACTGTGAATCTTCACAAAAACTAGAGACGGCTAACATCAATATCCACTGTGATGATATGCTAATGATGCTCGAATATACTTAATAAGATAGTCGAGAAGGCAGACTTCCATGTATCTGGGGGCACGGCAGTGCCCCTGCCAAGTCGAGCAAAAAAGCGGCACGGCCGTACCATCCTTTTCTCGTAACATAATAGGCCATTTTCGACCCCCTATAACTTCGTTGTGGATAGAACTAGAAGTCTGAGTTTTCAGTAACCAAGCAAGCATTGCATAGACACGGTATATTTCAAGTTTCATTCAATTTGAACCGGTAGTTTAAGAATTATAACTAGTCAAAGTTTCTTAATTTTGTCACTCACTGACTGACTCACTGACTGACTCACTGACTGACTGACCGATCATCAAAAGTCTAAGGCACTTCTAGCAGACGTAGAAGCTTCAAATTTGGAACACAACTAGTGTTAAGTGTATAAACCAAGGAAAAACTAAAATAATTTGCTATTTTGGTTCAGTTTTCTAGATACACCAATTTTAGGTTTTCTAGATACACCAACTGCATAAATAGTCCCATAAACGTATATACATACATCAATGAATGAATCTGTTTGCCTGGATACATATACATAAACAATGGAATAATAAGGGTAGGTAGGCTTACTGTATTCGGTATCGGCGAGTATATACATACATATGTATGTATTTACGCATCAGAAAGATTTGGTTTTACTTCAAGCATAGAACCCATCTATACGTGGTGTGATTTGTTCACTAATACACTTGCACGTGCACTGCATGAATTTGAACAGTGTATATCTGGCATGGGCATTGGTATCAGCGAAATTGTGCCTACGCTGAAGAAATACATATGTATGTACTTACATAACTGTATGAGGGATACATTGGACGGGTGAGAAATGGGAGATTAGACAAATTTAAAGCAGGTTAACTCTATCACCCAAAATAAATAAATATAAATATAATAAAAAGTAAAAAAAAGTAATAAAAAGTTTCTTTGGTTTCTTTATGTGTATGTAGTTTCTACCTTCTAGTAAAAAGAAAGTAACTCAGTTTTAAAAAAAAGATAAAAATAACGATCCTCGATATATTATACATACATATGTAAGTAAAGAAAGAAGTGAGAGCACCGTGGCGCAGTGGGTAGTGTGTTGGCCTCTGACACCGATATGACACGGGATGGAATCCCGACAAAGCCATGTCATCGAACGTGTTTTCACGGTGTTTCTCCTCAGCGGGGTTCTAACAAAATCCTCTGTAGTAAAATTGTCATGAAAAGCTTCTCGAAATTCGCCGTTCGGAACCGGCAATAAACTGTAGGTCCCTTTCACCTATGGGAAAATGAAATCACACACAACATGGGTGATTGAGAGAAGCTCGGCTTAGGTCCTTCATGGACTGTAACGCCAACAAACATACATACATCTACAAAATACATACATCTACAAAAAGGAATGAGATGCCATGAAAAACATAACTTGTAAAAAAACCAAGTCTCGCAACTCAGATCTTCTACCGTAAAAAGTTGTAAGATCAATGTATTACCAAGTCAGTTAATTTATTCAGTCCCTACTTAATGGACCTTCTGCCTTGATTGATTACGTAATTAGCTAACCTAAGAACATCTTATAGTGACCATACCAATATCAAAATCTTTTATGTTTTAAGTAAATAGATAGACTTGGAAATCGCACTAAATAATCTAATTTAATATAATATGTATTACTTGTGAGATATATTGTGTTTTCATGCGATGGCCAGGTCAATCTATTTACTTAAAACATAAAAGATTTTGATATTGGTATGGTCACTATAAGATGTTCTTAGGTTAGCTAATTACGTAATCAATCAAGGCAGAAGGTCCATTAAGTAGGGACTGAATAAATTAACTGACTTGGTAATACATTGATCTTACAACTTTTTACGGTAGAAGATCTGAGTTGCGAGACTTGGTTTTTTTACAAGTTATGTTTTTCATGGCATATTTTTTACTGTAATATATTAAAAGGTGGAATATGTTTAAAAGCTCAAACTACCGATGCTCACACAATACTAAACTACTAATTCAGACATTGGAATATATTAAATCAGCATAAATTCATAAACACGGACCAAACATTTCATCAAATGCGTAAAATTACACACATTTTTGTTTCAGATACTTACATTCATATTTCGCCAATCACATCGGTTTATGGAGGCTTGATATTACATGTTTGCACGCGTAGTAAGTTTTGGAATAATAAAAACCAGTCTTCTCCATCGTTACTGACAAACGTTTCACAATAATGGCATTGGGAAGAATATCTGACGCCTTTAGTGAACTTGGAGCGAGTGTAGTGCTATTAAGAGAGCTTTGCAGAAGCCAAAACGTATGGAAGTCAAATGAAGCTCAAGTCTGGAACACATGGTTGGTGCTCCAAACACTCACCGTAGCCGAATCATGACGAAAGGACGGTGTTGTCGGATGTTCTTTGTCGACGAAAGGCAGCACCTCTTCACAGTGAGATTAAGAGTTAACCGGTTGAGAGTTTACAAGTACTTCATGGTATGCGTTTCCTTTCTACTCATAGTATGGTCACACACCTAACCAAATTGTCTGTACTGTGAATCTTCACAAAAACTAGAGACGGCTAACATCAATATCCACTGTGATGATATGCTAATGATGCTCGAATATACTTAATAAGATAGTCGAGAAGGCAGACTTCCATGTATAATTTTTTCTGTAAAATATTAAAAGGTGGAATATGTTTAAAGGCTCAAACTACCGATGCTCACCCAATACTAAACTACTAATTCAGACATTGGAATATGTTAAATCAACATAAATTCATAAACACGGACCAAACATTTCATCAAATGCGTAAAATTACACACATTTTTGTTTCGGATACTTACATTCATATTTCGCCAATCACATCGGTTTATGGACGCTTGATGTAATATGTTTGCACGCGTAGTAAGTTTTGGAATAATAAAAACCAGTCTTCTCCATCGTTACTGACAAACGTTTCACAATAATGGCATTGGGAAGAATATCTGACGCCTTTAGTGAACTTGGAGCGAGTGTAGTGCTATTAAGAGAGCTTTGCAGAAGCCAAAACGTATGGAAGTCAAATGAAGCTCAAGTCTGGAACACATGGTTGGTGCTCCAAACACTCACCGTAGCCGAATCATGACGAAAGGACGGTGTTGTCGGATGTTCTTTGTCGACGAAAGGCAGCACCTCTTCACAGTGAGATTAAGAGTTAACCGGTTGAGAGTTTACAAGTACTTCATGGTATGCGTTTCCTTTCTACTCATAGTATGGTCACACACCTAACCAAATTGTCTGTACTGTGAATCTTCACAAAAACTAGAGACGGCTAACATCAATATCCACTGTGATGATATGCTAATGATGCTCGAATATACTTAATAAGATAGTCGAGAAGGCAGACTTCCATGTATAATTTTTTCTGTAAAATATTAAAAGGTGGAATATGTTTAAAGGCTCAAACTACCGATGCTCACCCAATACTAAACTACTAATTCAGACATTGGAATATGTTAAATCAACATAAATTCATAAACACGGACCAAACATTTCATCAAATGCGTAAAATTACACACATTTTTGTTTCGGATACTTACATTCATATTTCGCCAATCACATCGCTTTATGGAGGCTTGATATTATATGTTTGCACGCGTAGTAAGTTTTGGAATAATAAAAACCAGTCTTCTCCATCGTTACTGACAAACGTTTCACAATAATGGCATTGGGAAGAATATCTGACGCCTTTAGTGAACTTGGAGCGAGTGTAGTGCTATTAAGAGAGCTTTGCAGAAGCCAAAACGCATGGAAGTCAAATGAAGCTCAAATCTGGAACACATGGTTGGTGCTCCAAACACTCACCGTAGCCGAATCATGACGAAAGGACGGTGTTGTCGGATGTTCTTTGTCGACGAAAGGCAGCACATCTTCACAGTGAGATTAAGAGTTAACCGGTTGAGAGTTTACAAGTACTTCATGGTATGCGTTTCCTTTCTACTCATAGTATGGTCACACACCTAACCAAATTGTCTGTACTGTGAATCTTCACAAAAACTAGAGACGGCTAACATCAATATCCACTGTGATGATATGCTAATGATGCTCGAATATACTTAATAAGATAGTCGAGAAGGCAGACTTCCATGTACATATATTTTTTACTGTAATATATTAAAAGGTGGAATATGTTTAAAAGCTCAAACTACCGATGCTCACACAATACTAAACTACTAATTCAGACATTGGAATATATTAAATCAACATAAATTCATAAACACGGACCAAACATTTCATCAAATGCGTAAAATTACACACATTTTTGTTTCAGATACTTACATTCATATTTCGCCAATCACATCGGTTTATGGAGGCTTGATATTATATGTTTGCACGCGTAGTAAGTTTTGGAATAATAAAAACCAGTCTTCTCCATCGTTACTGACAAACGTTTCACAATAATGGCATTGGGAAGAATATCTGACGCCTTTAGTGAACTTGGAGCGAGTGTAGTGCTATTATGAGAGCTTTGCAGAAGCCAAAACGTATGGAAGTCAAATGAAGCTCAAGTCTGGAACACATGGTTGGTGCTCCAAACACTCACCGTATCCGAATCATGACGAAAGGACGGTGTTGTCGGATGTTCTTTGTCGACGAAAGGCAGCACCTCTTCACAGTGAGATTAAGAGTTAACCGGTTGAGAGTTTACAAGTACTTCGTGGTATGCGTTTCCTTTCTACTCATAGTATGGTCACACACCTAACCAAATTGTCTGTACTGTGAATCTTCACAAAAACTAGAGACGGCTAACATCAATATCCACTGTGATGATATGCTAATGATGCTCGAATATACTTAATAAGATAGTCGAGAAGGCAGACTTCCATGTATATTTTTATACTGTAGTATATTAAAAGGTGGAATATGTTTAAAAGCTCAAACTACCGATGCTCACACAATACTAAACTACTAATTCAGACATTGGAATATATTAAATCAACATAAATTCATAAACACGGACCAAACATTTCATCAAATGCGTAAAATTACACACATTTTTGTTTCAGATACTTACATTCATATTTCGCCAATCACATCGGTTTATGGAGGCTTGATGTTATATGTTTGTACGCGTAGTAAGTTTTGGAATAATAAAAACCAGTCTTCTCCATCGTTACTGACAAAAGTTTCACAATAATGGCATTGGGAAGAATATCTGACGCCTTTAGTGAACTTGGAGCGAGTGTAGTGCTATTAAGAGAGCTTTACAGAAGCCAAAACGTATGGAAGTCAAATGAAGCTCAAGTCTGGAACACATGGTTGGTGCTCCAAACACTCACCGTAGCCGAATCATGACGAAAGGACGGTGTTGTCGGATGTTCTTTGTCGACGAAAGGCAGCACCTCTTCACAGTGAGATTAAGAGTTAACCGGTTGAGAGTTTACAAGTACTTCATGGTATGCGTTTCCTTTCTACTCATAGTATGGTCACACACCTAACCAAATTGTCTGTACTGTGAATCTTCACAAAAACTAGAGACGGCTAACATCAATATCCACTGTGATGATATGCTAATGATGCTCGAATATACTTAATAAGATAGTCGAGAAGGCAGACTTCCATGTATATTTTTTACTGTAATATATTAAAAGGTGGAATATGTTTAAAAGCTCAAACTACCGATGCTCACACAATACTAAACTACTAATTCAGACATTGGAATATATTAAATCAACATAAATTCATAAACACGGACCAAACATTTCATCAAATGCGTAAAATTACACACATTTTTGTTTCAGATACTTACATTCATATTTCGCCAATCACATCGGTTTATGGAGGCTTGATATTACATGTTTGCACGCGTAGTAAGTTTTGGAATAATAAAAACCAGTCTTCTCCATCGTTACTGACAAACGTTTCACAATAATGGCATTGGGAAGAATATTTGACGCCTTTAGTGAACTTGGAGCGAGTGTAGTGCTATTAAGAGAGCTTTGCAGAAGCCAAAACGTATGGAAGTCAAATGAAGCTCAAGTCTGGAACACATGGTTGGTGCTCCAAACACTCACCGTAGCCGAATCATGACGAAAGGACGGTGTTGTCGGATGTTCTTTGTCGACGAAAGGCAGCACCTCTTCACAGTGAGATTAAGAGTTAACCGGTTGAGAGTTTACAAGTACTTCATGGTATGCGTTTCCTTTCTACTCATAGTATGGTCACACACCTAACCAAATTGTCTGTACTGTGAATCTTCACAAAAACTAGAGACGGCTAACATCAATATCCACTGTGATGATATGCTAATGATGCTCGAATATACTTAATAAGATAGTCGAGAAGGCAGACTTCCATGTATAATTTTTTCTGTAAAATATTAAAAGGTGGAATATGTTTAAAGGCTCAAACTACCGATGCTCACCCAATACTAAACTACTAATTCAGACATTGGAATATGTTAAATCAACATAAATTCATAAACACGGACCAAACATTTCATCAAATGCGTAAAATTACACACATTTTTGTTTCGGATACTTACATTCATATTTCGCCAATCACATCGGTTTATGGACGCTTGATGTAATATGTTTGCACGCGTAGTAAGTTTTGGAATAATAAAAACCAGTCTTCTCCATCGTTACTGACAAACGTTTCACAATAATGGCATTGGGAAGAATATCTGACGCCTTTAGTGAACTTGGAGCGAGTGTAGTGCTATTAAGAGAGCTTTGCAGAAGCCAAAACGTATGGAAGTCAAATGAAGCTCAAGTCTGGAACACATGGTTGGTGCTCCAAACACTCACCGTAGCCGAATCATGACGAAAGGACGGTGTTGTCGGATGTTCTTTGTCGACGAAAGGCAGCACCTCTTCACAGTGAGATTAAGAGTTAACCGGTTGAGAGTTTACAAGTACTTCATGGTATGCGTTTCCTTTCTACTCATAGTATGGTCACACACCTAACCAAATTGTCTGTACTGTGAATCTTCACAAAAACTAGAGACGGCTAACATCAATATCCACTGTGATGATATGCTAATGATGCTCGAATATACTTAATAAGATAGTCGAGAAGGCAGACTTCCATGTATAATTTTTTCTGTAAAATATTAAAAGGTGGAATATGTTTAAAGGCTCAAACTACCGATGCTCACCCAATACTAAACTACTAATTCAGACATTGGAATATGTTAAATCAACATAAATTCATAAACACGGACCAAACATTTCATCAAATGCGTAAAATTACACACATTTTTGTTTCGGATACTTACATTCATATTTCGCCAATCACATCGCTTTATGGAGGCTTGATATTATATGTTTGCACGCGTAGTAAGTTTTGGAATAATAAAAACCAGTCTTCTCCATCGTTACTGACAAACGTTTCACAATAATGGCATTGGGAAGAATATCTGACGCCTTTAGTGAACTTGGAGCGAGTGTAGTGCTATTAAGAGAGCTTTGCAGAAGCCAAAACGCATGGAAGTCAAATGAAGCTCAAATCTGGAACACATGGTTGGTGCTCCAAACACTCACCGTAGCCGAATCATGACGAAAGAACGGTGTTGTCGGATGTTCTTTGTCGACGAAAGGCAGCACATCTTCACAGTGAGATTAAGAGTTAACCGGTTGAGAGTTTACAAGTACTTCATGGTATGCGTTTCCTTTCTACTCATAGTATGGTCACACACCTAACCAAATTGTCTGTACTGTGAATCTTCACAAAAACTAGAGACGGCTAACATCAATATCCACTGTGATGATATGCTAATGATGCTCGAATATACTTAATAAGATAGTCGAGAAGGCAGACTTCCATGTATATTTTTTACTGTAATATATTAAAAGGTGGAATATGTTTAAAAGCTCAAACTACCGATGCTCACGCAATACTAAACTACTAATTCAGACATTGGAATATATTAAATCAACATAAATTCATAAACACGGACCAAACATTTCATCAAATGCGTAAAATTACACACATTTTTGTTTCAGATACTTACATTCATATTTCGCCAATCACATCGGTTTATGGAGGCTTGATATTATATGTTTGCACGCGTAGTAAGTTTTGGAATAATAAAAACCAGTCTTCTCCATCGTTACTGACAAACGTTTCACAATAATGGCATTGGGAAGAATATCTGACGCCTTTAGTGAACTTGGAGCGAGTGTAGTGCTATTAAGAGAGCTTTGCAGAAGCCAAAAAGTATGGCAGTCAAATGAAGCTCAAGTCTGGAACACATGGTTGGTGCTCCAAACACTCACCGTAGCCGAATCATGACGAAAGGACGGTGTTGTCGGATGTTCTTTGTCGACGAAAGGCAGCACCTCTTCACAGTGAGATTAAGAGTTAACCGGTTGAGAGTTTACAAGTACTTCATGGTATGCGTTTCCTTTCTACTCATAGTATGGTCACACACCTAACCAAATTGTCTGTACTGTGAATCTTCACAAAAACTAGAGACGGCTAACATCAATATCCACTGTGATGATATGCTAATGATGCTCGAATATACTTAATAAGATAGTCGAGAAGGCAGACTTCCATGTATATTTTTTACTGTAATATATTAAAAGGTGGAATATGTTTAAAAGCTCAAACTACCGATACTCACACAATACTAAACTACTAATTCAGACATTGGAATATATTAAATCAACATAAATTCATAAACACGGACCAAACATTTCATCAAATGCGTAAAATTACACACATTTTTGTTTCAGATACTTACATTCATATTTCGCCAATCACATCGGTTTATGGAGGCTTGATATTATATGTTTGCACGCGTAGTAAGTTTTGGAATAATAAAAACCAGTCTTCTCCATCGTTACTGACAAACGTTTCACAATAATGGCATTGGGAAGAATATCTGACGCCTTTAGTGAACTTGGAGCGAGTGTAGTGCTATTAAGAGAGCTTTGCAGAAGCCAAAAAGTATGGCAGTCAAATGAAGCTCAAGTCTGGAACACATGGTTGGTGCTCCAAACACTCACCGTAGCCGAATCATGACGAAAGGACGGTGTTGTCGGATGTTCTTTGTCGACGAAAGGCAGCACCTCTTCACAGTGAGATTAAGAGTTAACCGGTTGAGAGTTTACAAGTACTTCATGGTATGCGTTTCCTTTCTACTCATAGTATGGTCACACACCTAACCAAATTGTCTGTACTGTGAATCTTCACAAAAACTAGAGACGGCTAACATCAATATCCACTGTGATGATATGCTAATGATGCTCGAATATACTTAATAAGATAGTCGAGAAGGCAGACTTCCATGTATAATTTTTTCTGTAAAATATTAAAAGGTGGAATATGTTTAAAGGCTCAAACTACCGATGCTCACCCAATACTAAACTACTAATTCAGACATTGGAATATGTTAAATCAACATAAATTCATAAACACGGACCAAACATTTCATCAAATGCGTAAAATTACACACATTTTTGTTTCGGATACTTACATTCATATTTCGCCAATCACATCGGTTTATGGACGCTTGATGTAATATGTTTGCACGCGTAGTAAGTTTTGGAATAATAAAAACCAGTCTTCTCCATCGTTACTGACAAACGTTTCACAATAATGGCATTGGGAAGAATATCTGACGCCTTTAGTGAACTTGGAGCGAGTGTAGTGCTATTAAGAGAGCTTTGCAGAAGCCAAAACGTATGGAAGTCAAATGAAGCTCAAGTCTGGAACACATGGTTGGTGCTCCAAACACTCACCGTAGCCGAATCATGACGAAAGGACGGTGTTGTCGGATGTTCTTTGTCGACGAAAGGCAGCACCTCTTCACAGTGAGATTAAGAGTTAACCGGTTGAGAGTTTACAAGTACTTCATGGTATGCGTTTCCTTTCTACTCATAGTATGGTCACACACCTAACCAAATTGTCTGTACTGTGAATCTTCACAAAAACTAGAGACGGCTAACATCAATATCCACTGTGATGATATGCTAATGATGCTCGAATATACTTAATAAGATAGTCGGGAAGGCAGACTTCCATGTATAATTTTTTCTGTAAAATATTAAAAGGTGGAATATGTTTAAAGGCTCAAACTACCGATGCTCACCCAATACTAAACTACTAATTCAGACATTGGAATATGTTAAATCAACATAAATTCATAAACACGGACCAAACATTTCATCAAATGCGTAAAATTACACACATTTTTGTTTCGGATATTTACATTCATATTTCGCCAATCACATCGCTTTATGGAGGCTTGATATTATATGTTTGCACGCGTAGTAAGTTTTGGAATAATAAAAACCAGTCTTCTCCATCGTTACTGACAAACGTTTCACATTAATGGCATTGGGAAGAATATCTGACGCCTTTAGTGAACTTGGAGCGAGTGTAGTGCTATTAAGAGAGCTTTGCAGAAGCCAAAACGCATGGAAGTCAAATGAAGCTCAAATCTGGAACACATGGTTGGTGCTCCAAACACTCACCGTAGCCGAATCATGACGAAAGGACGGTGTTGTCGGATGTTCTTTGTCGACGAAAGGCAGCACATCTTCACAGTGAGATTAAGAGTTAACCGGTTGAGAGTTTACAAGTACTTCATGGTATGCGTTTCCTTTCTACTCATAGTATGGTCACACACCTAACCAAATTGTCTGTACTGTGAATCTTCACAAAAACTAGAGACGGCTAACATCAATATCCACTGTGATGATATGCTAATGATGCTCGAATATACTTAATAAGATAGTCGAGAAGGCAGACTTCCATGTATATTTTTTACTGTAATATATTAAAAGGTCGAATATGTTTAAAAGCTCAAACTACCGATGCTCACACAATACTAAACTACTAATTCAGACATTGGAATATATTAAATCAACATAAATTCATAAACATGGACCAAACATTTCATCAAATGCGTAAAATTACACACATTTTTGTTTCAGATACTTACATTCATATTTCGCCAATCACATCGGTTTATGGAGGCTTGATATTACATGTTTGCACGCGTAGTAAGTTTTGGAATAATAAAAACCAGTCTTCTCCATCGTTACTGACAAACGTTTCACAATAATGGCATTGGGAAGAATATCTGACGCCTTTAGTGAACTTGGAGCGAGTGTAGTGCTATTAAGAGAGCTTTGCAGAAGCCAAAACGTATGGAAGTCAAATGAAGCTCAAGTCTGGAACACATGGTTGGTGCTCCAAACACTCACCGTAGCCGAATCATGACGAAAGGACGGTGTTGTCGGATGTTCTTTGTCGACGAAAGGCAGCACCTCTTCACAGTGAGATTAAGAGTTAACCGGTTGAGAGTTTACAAGTACTTCATGGTATGCGTTTCCTTTCTACTCATAGTATGGTCACACACCTAACCAAATTGTCTGTACTGTGAATCTTCACAAAAACTAGAGACGGCTAACATCAATATCCACTGTGATGATATGCTAATGATGCTCGAATATACTTAATAAGATAGTCGAGAAGGCAGACTTCCATGTATAATTTTTTCTGTAAAATATTAAAAGGTGGAATATGTTTAAAGGCTCAAACTACCGATGCTCACCCAATACTAAACTACTAATTCAGACATTGGAATATGTTAAATCAACATAAATTCATAAACACGGACCAAACATTTCATCAAATGCGTAAAATTACACACATTTTTGTTTCGGATACTTACATTCATATTTCGCCAATCACATCGGTTTATGGACGCTTGATGTAATATGTTTGCACGCGTAGTAAGTTTTGGAATAATAAAAACCAGTCTTCTCCATCGTTACTGATAAACGTTTCACAATAATGGCATTGGGAAGAATATCTGACGCCTTTAGTGAACTTGGAGCGAGTGTAGTGCTATTAAGAGAGCTTTGCAGAAGCCAAAACGTATGGAAGTCAAATGAAGCTCAAGTCTGGAACACATGTTTGGTGCTCCAAACACTCACCGTAGCCGAATCATGACGAAAGGACGGTGTTGTCGGATGTTCTTTGTCGACGAAAGGCAGCACCTCTTCACAGTGAGATTAAGAGTTAAGATTAAGTAGTTAAGTAAGTATCCGAAACTTACATTCATATTTCGCCAATCACATCGCTTTATGGAGGCTTGATATTATATGTTTGCACGCGTAGTAAGTTTTGGAATAATAAAAACCAGTCTTCTCCATCGTTACTGACAAACGTTTCACAATAATGGCATTGGGAAGAATATCTGACGCCTTTAGTGAACTTGGAGCGAGTGTAGTGCTATTAAGAGAGCTTTGCAGAAGCCAAAACGCATGGAAGTCAAATTAAGCTCAAATCTGGAACACATGGTTGGTGCTCCAAACACTCACCGTAGCCGAATCATGACGAAAGGACGGTGTTGTCGGATGTTCTTTGTCGACGAAAGGCAGCACATCTTCACAGTGAGATTAAGAGTTAACCGGTTGAGAGTTTACAAGTACTTCATGGTATGCGTTTCCTTTCTACTCATAGTATGGTCACACACCTAACCAAATTGTCTGTACTGTGAATCTTCACAAAAACTAGAGACGGCTAACATCAATATCCACTGTGATGATATGCTAATGATGCTCGAATATACTTAATAAGATAGTCGAGAAGGCAGACTTCCATGTATATTTTTTACTGTAATATATTAAAAGGTGGAATATGTTTAAAAGCTCAAACTACCGATGCTCACACAATACTAAACTACTAATTCAGACATTGGAATATATTAAATCAACATAAATTCATAAACACGGACCAAACATTTCATCAAATGCGTAAAATTACACACATTTTTGTTTCAGATACTTACATTCATATTTCGCCAATCACATCGGTTTATGGAGGCTTGATATTATATGTTTGCACGCGTAGTAAGTTTTGGAATAATAAAAACCAGTCTTCTCCATCGTTACTGACAAACGTTTCACAATAATGGCATTGGGAAGAATATCTGACGCCTTTAGTGAACTTGGAGCGAGTGTAGTGCTATTATGAGAGCTTTGCAGAAGCCAAAACGTATGGAAGTCAAATGAAGCTCAAGTCTGGAACACATGGTTGGTGCTCCAAACACTCACCGTATCCGAATCATGACGAAAGGACGGTGTTGTCGGATGTTCTTTGTCGACGAAAGGCAGCACCTCTTCACAGTGAGATTAAGAGTTAACCGGTTGAGAGTTTACAAGTACTTCGTGGTATGCGTTTCCTTTCTACTCATAGTATGGTCACACACCTAACCAAATTGTCTGTACTGTGAATCTTCACAAAAACTAGAGACGGCTAACATCAATATCCACTGTGATGATATGCTAATGATGCTCGAATATACTTAATAAGATAGTCGAGAAGGCAGACTTCCATGTATATTTTTTACTGTAGTATATTAAAAGGTGGAATATGTTTAAAAGCTCAAACTACCGATGCTCATACAATACTAAACTACTAATTCAGACATTGGAATATATTAAATCAACATAAATTCATAAACACGGACCAAACATTTCATCAAATGCGTAAGATTACACACATTTTTGTTTCAGATACTTACCTTCATATTTCGCCAATCACATCGGTTTATGGAGGCTTGATGTTATATGTTTGTACGCGTAGTAAGTTTTGGAATAATAAAAACCAGTCTTCTCCATCGTTACTGACAAACGTTTCACAATAATGGCATTGGGAAGAATATCTGACGCCTTTAGTGAACTTGGAGCGAGTGTAGTGCTATTAAGAGAGCTTTGCAGAAGCCAAAACGTATGGAAGTCAAATGAAGCTCAAGTCTGGAACACATGGTTGGTGCTCCAAACACTCACCGTAGCCGAATCATGACGAAAGGACGGTGTTGTCGGATGTTCTTTGTCGACGAAAGGCAGCACCTCTTCACAGTGAGATTAAGAGTTAACCGGTTGAGAGTTTACAAGTACTTCATGGTATGCGTTTCCTTTCTACTCATAGTATGGTCACACACCTAACCAAATTGTCTGTACTGTGAATCTTCACAAAAACTAGAGACGGCTAACATCAATATCCACTGTGATGATATGCTAATGATGCTCGAATATACTTAATAAGATAGTCGAGAAGGCAGACTTCCATGTATAATTTTTTCTGTAAAATATTAAAAGGTGGAATATGTTTAAAGGCTCAAACTACCGATGCTCACCCAATACTAAACTACTAATTCAGACATTGGAATATGTTAAATCAACATAAATTCATAAACACGGACCAAACATTTCATCAAATGCGTAAAATTACACACATTTTTGTTTCGGATACTTACATTCATATTTCGCCAATCACATCGGTTTATGGACGCTTGATGTAATATGTTTGCACGCGTAGTAAGTTTTGGAATAATAAAAACCAGTCTTCTCCATCGTTACTGACAAACGTTTCACAATAATGGCATTGGGAAGAATATCTGACGCCTTTAGTGAACTTGGAGCGAGTGTAGTGCTATTAAGAGAGCTTTGCAGAAGCCAAAACGTATGGAAGTCAAATGAAGCTCAAGTCTGGAACACATGGTTGGTGCTCCAAACACTCACCGTAGCCGAATCATGACGAAAGGACGGTGTTGTCGGATGTTCTTTGTCGACGAAAGGCAGCACCTCTTCACAGTGAGATTAAGAGTTAACCGGTTGAGAGTTTACAAGTACTTCATGGTATGCGTTTCCTTTCTACTCATAGTATGGTCACACACCTAACCAAATTGTCTGTACTGTGAATCTTCACAAAAACTAAAGACGGCTAACATCAATATCCACTGTGATGATATGCTAATGATGCTCGAATATACTTAATAAGATAGTCGAGAAGGCAGACTTCCATGTATAATTTTTTCTGTAAAATATTAAAAGGTGGAATATGTTTAAAGGCTCAAACTACCGATGCTCACCCAATACTAAACTACTAATTCAGACATTGGAATATGTTAAATCAACATAAATTCATAAACACGGACCAAACATTTCATCAAATGCGTAAAATTACACACATTTTTGTTTCGGATACTTACATTCATATTTCGCCAATCACATCGGTTTATGGACGCTTGATGTAATATGTTTGCACGCGTAGTAAGTTTTGGAATAATAAAAACCAGTCTTCTCCATCGTTACTGACAAACGTTTCACAATAATGGCATTGGGAAGAATATCTGACGCCTTTAGTGAACTTGGAGCGAGTGTAGTGCTATTAAGAGAGCTTTGCAGAAGCCAAAACGTATGGAAGTCAAATGAAGCTCAAGTCTGGAACACATGGTTGGTGCTCCAAACACTCACCGTAGCCGAATCATGACGAAAGGACGGTGTTGTCGGATGTTCTTTGTCGACGAAAGGCAGCACATCTTCACAGTGAGATTAAGAGTTAACCGGTTGAGAGTTTACAAGTACTTCATGGTATGCGTTTCCTTTCTACTCATAGTATGGTCACACATCTAACCAAATTGTCTGTACTGTGAATCTTCACAAAAACTAGAGACGGCTAACATCAATATCCACTGTGATGATATGCTAATGATGCTCGAATATACTTAATAAGATAGTCGAGAAGGCAGACTTCCATGTATATTTTTTACTGTAATATATTAAAAGGTGGAATATGTTTAAAAGCTCAAACTACCGATGCTCACACAATACTAAACTACTAATTCAGACATTGGAATATATTAAATCAACATAAATTGATAAACACGGACCAAACATTTCATCAAATGCGTAAAATTACACACATTTTTGTTTCAAATACTTACCTTCATATTTCGCCAATCACATCGGTTTATGGAGGCTTGATATTATATGTTTGCACGCGTAGTAAGTTTTGGAATAATAAAAACCAGTCTTCTCCATCGTTACTGACAAACGTTTCACAATAATGGCATTGGGAAGAATATCTGACGCCTTTAGTGAACTTGGAGCGAGTGTAGTGCTATTATGAGAGCTTTGCAGAAGCCAAAACGTATGGAAGTCAAATGAAGCTCAAGTCTGGAACACATGGTTGGTGCTCCAAACACTCACCGTATCCGAATCATGACGAAAGGACGGTGTTGTCGGATGTTCTTTGTCGACGAAAGGCAGCACCTCTTCACAGTGAGATTAAGAGTTAACCGGTTGAGAGTTTACAAGTACTTCGTGGTATGCGTTTCCTTTCTACTCATAGTATGGTCACACACCTAACCAAATTGTCTGTACTGTGAATCTTCACAAAAACTAGAGACGGCTAACATCAATATCCACTGTGATGATATGCTAATGATGCTCGAATATACTTAATAAGATAGTCGAGAAGGCAGACTTCCATGTATATTTTTTACTGTAGTATATTAAAAGGTGGAATATGTTTAAAAGCTCAAACTACCGATGCTCATACAATACTAAACTACTAATTCAGACATTGGAATATATTAAATCAACATAAATTCATAAACACGGACCAAACATTTCATCAAATGCGTAAAATTACACACATTTTTGTTTCAGATACTTACCTTCATATTTCGCCAATCACATCGGTTTATGGAGGCTTGATGTTATATGTTTGTACGCGTAGTAAGTTTTGGAATAATAAAAACCAGTCTTCTCCATCGTTACTGACAAACGTTTCACAATAATGGCATTGGGAAGAATATCTGACGCCTTTAGTGAACTTGGAGCGAGTGTAGTGCTATTAAGAGAGCTTTGCAGAAGCCAAAACGCATGGAAGTCAAATGAAGCTCAAATCTGGAACACATGGTTGGTGCTCCAAACACTCACCGTAGCCGAATCATGACGAAAGGACGGTGTTGTCGGATGTTCTTTGTCGACGAAAGGCAGCACATCTTCACAGTGAGATTAAGAGTTAACCGGTTGAGAGTTTACAAGTACTTCATGGTATGCGTTTCCTTTCTACTCATAGTATGGTCACACACCTAACCAAATTGTCTGTACTGTGAATCTTCACAAAAACTAGAGACGGCTAACATCAATATCCACTGTGATGATATGCTAATGATGCTCGAATATACTTAATAAGATAGTCGAGAAGGCAGACTTCCATGTATATTTTTTACTGTAATATATTAAAAGGTGGAATATGTTTAAAAGCTCAAACTACCGATGCTCACACAATACTAAACTACTAATTCAGACATTGGAATATATTAAATCAACATAAATTCATAAACACGGACCAAACATTTCATCAAATGCGTAAAATTACACACATTTTTGTTTCAGATACTTACATTCATATTTCGCCAATCACATCGGTTTATGGAGGCTTGATATTATATGTTTGCACGCGTAGTAAGTTTTGGAATAATAAAAACCAGTCTTCTCCATCGTTACTGACAAACGTTTCACAATAATGGCATTGGGAAGAATATCTGACGCCTTTAGTGAACTTGGAGCGAGTGTAGTGCTATTAAGAGAGCTTTACAGAAGCCAAAACGTATGGAAGTCAAATGAAGCTCAAGTCTGGAACACATGGTTGGTGCTCCAAACACTCACCGTAGCCGAATCATGACGAAAGGACGGTGTTGTCGGATGTTCTTTGTCGACGAAAGGCAGCACCTCTTCACAGTGAGATTAAGAGTTAACCGGTTGAGAGTTTACAAGTACTTCATGGTATGCGTTTCCTTTCTACTCATAGTATGGTCACACACCTAACCAAATTGTCTGTACTGTGAATCTTCACAAAAACTAGAGACGGCTAACATCAATATCCACTGTGATGATATGCTAATGATGCTCGAATATACTTAATAAGATAGTCGAGAAGGCAGACTTCCATGTATATTTTTTACTGTAATATATTAAAAGGTGGAATATGTTTAAAAGCTCAAACTACCGATGCTCACACAATACTAAACTACTAATTCAGACATTGGAATATATTAAATCAACATAAATTCATAAACACGGACCAAACATTTCATCAAATGCGTAAAATTACACACATTTTTGTTTCAGATACTTACATTCATATTTCGCCAATCACATCGGTTTATGGAGGCTTGATATTACATGTTTGCACGCGTAGTAAGTTTTGGAATAATAAAAACCAGTCTTCTCCATCGTTACTGACAAACGTTTCACAATAATGGCATTGGGAAGAATATTTGACGCCTTTAGTGAACTTGGAGCGAGTGTAGTGCTATTAAGAGAGCTTTGCAGAAGCCAAAACGTATGGAAGTCAAATGAAGCTCAAGTCTGGAACACATGGTTGGTGCTCCAAACACTCACCGTAGCCGAATCATGACGAAAGGACGGTGTTGTCGGATGTTCTTTGTCGACGAAAGGCAGCACCTCTTCACAGTGAGATTAAGAGTTAACCGGTTGAGAGTTTACAAGTACTTCATGGTATGCGTTTCCTTTCTACTCATAGTATGGTCACACACCTAACCAAATTGTCTGTACTGTGAATCTTCACAAAAACTAGAGACGGCTAACATCAATATCCACTGTGATGATATGCTAATGATGCTCGAATATACTTAATAAGATAGTCGAGAAGGCAGACTTCCATGTATAATTTTTTCTGTAAAATATTAAAAGGTGGAATATGTTTAAAGGCTCAAACTACCGATGCTCACCCAATACTAAACTACTAATTCAGACATTGGAATATGTTAAATCAACATAAATTCATAAACACGGACCAAACATTTCATCAAATGCGTAAAATTACACACATTTTTGTTTCGGATACTTACATTCATATTTCGCCAATCACATCGGTTTATGGACGCTTGATGTAATATGTTTGCACGCGTAGTAAGTTTTGGAATAATAAAAACCAGTCTTCTCCATCGTTACTGACAAACGTTTCACAATAATGGCATTGGGAAGAATATCTGACGCCTTTAGTGAACTTGGAGCGAGTGTAGTGCTATTAAGAGAGCTTTGCAGAAGCCAAAACGTATGGAAGTCAAATGAAGCTCAAGTCTGGAACACATGGTTGGTGCTCCAAACACTCACCGTAGCCGAATCATGACGAAAGGACGGTGTTGTCGGATGTTCTTTGTCGACGAAAGGCAGCACCTCTTCACAGTGAGATTAAGAGTTAACCGGTTGAGAGTTTACAAGTACTTCATGGTATGCGTTTCCTTTCTACTCATAGTATGGTCACACACCTAACCAAATTGTCTGTACTGTGAATCTTCACAAAAACTAGAGACGGCTAACATCAATATCCACTGTGATGATATGCTAATGATGCTCGAATATACTTAATAAGATAGTCGAGAAGGCAGACTTCCATGTATAATTTTTTCTGTAAAATATTAAAAGGTGGAATATGTTTAAAGGCTCAAACTACCGATGCTCACCCAATACTAAACTACTAATTCAGACATTGGAATATGTTAAATCAACATAAATTCATAAACACGGACCAAACATTTCATCAAATGCGTAAAATTACACACATTTTTGTTTCGGATACTTACATTCATATTTCGCCAATCACATCGCTTTATGGAGGCTTGATATTATATGTTTGCACGCGTAGTAAGTTTTGGAATAATAAAAACCAGTCTTCTCCATCGTTACTGACAAACGTTTCACAATAATGGCATTGGGAAGAATATCTGACGCCTTTAGTGAACTTGGAGCGAGTGTAGTGCTATTAAGAGAGCTTTGCAGAAGCCAAAACGCATGGAAGTCAAATGAAGCTCAAATCTGGAACACATGGTTGGTGCTCCAAACACTCACCGTAGCCGAATCATGACGAAAGAACGGTGTTGTCGGATGTTCTTTGTCGACGAAAGGCAGCACATCTTCACAGTGAGATTAAGAGTTAACCGGTTGAGAGTTTACAAGTACTTCATGGTATGCGTTTCCTTTCTACTCATAGTATGGTCACACACCTAACCAAATTGTCTGTACTGTGAATCTTCACAAAAACTAGAGACGGCTAACATCAATATCCACTGTGATGATATGCTAATGATGCTCGAATATACTTAATAAGATAGTCGAGAAGGCAGACTTCCATGTATATTTTTTACTGTAATATATTAAAAGGTGGAATATGTTTAAAAGCTCAAACTACCGATGCTCACGCAATACTAAACTACTAATTCAGACATTGGAATATATTAAATCAACATAAATTCATAAACACGGACCAAACATTTCATCAAATGCGTAAAATTACACACATTTTTGTTTCAGATACTTACATTCATATTTCGCCAATCACATCGGTTTATGGAGGCTTGATATTATATGTTTGCACGCGTAGTAAGTTTTGGAATAATAAAAACCAGTCTTCTCCATCGTTACTGACAAACGTTTCACAATAATGGCATTGGGAAGAATATCTGACGCCTTTAGTGAACTTGGAGCGAGTGTAGTGCTATTAAGAGAGCTTTGCAGAAGCCAAAAAGTATGGCAGTCAAATGAAGCTCAAGTCTGGAACACATGGTTGGTGCTCCAAACACTCACCGTAGCCGAATCATGACGAAAGGACGGTGTTGTCGGATGTTCTTTGTCGACGAAAGGCAGCACCTCTTCACAGTGAGATTAAGAGTTAACCGGTTGAGAGTTTACAAGTACTTCATGGTATGCGTTTCCTTTCTACTCATAGTATGGTCACACACCTAACCAAATTGTCTGTACTGTGAATCTTCACAAAAACTAGAGACGGCTAACATCAATATCCACTGTGATGATATGCTAATGATGCTCGAATATACTTAATAAGATAGTCGAGAAGGCAGACTTCCATGTATATTTTTTACTGTAATATATTAAAAGGTGGAATATGTTTAAAAGCTCAAACTACCGATACTCACACAATACTAAACTACTAATTCAGACATTGGAATATATTAAATCAACATAAATTCATAAACACGGACCAAACATTTCATCAAATGCGTAAAATTACACACATTTTTGTTTCAGATACTTACATTCATATTTCGCCAATCACATCGGTTTATGGAGGCTTGATATTATATGTTTGCACGCGTAGTAAGTTTTGGAATAATAAAAACCAGTCTTCTCCATCGTTACTGACAAACGTTTCACAATAATGGCATTGGGAAGAATATCTGACGCCTTTAGTGAACTTGGAGCGAGTGTAGTGCTATTAAGAGAGCTTTGCAGAAGCCAAAAAGTATGGCAGTCAAATGAAGCTCAAGTCTGGAACACATGGTTGGTGCTCCAAACACTCACCGTAGCCGAATCATGACGAAAGGACGGTGTTGTCGGATGTTCTTTGTCGACGAAAGGCAGCACCTCTTCACAGTGAGATTAAGAGTTAACCGGTTGAGAGTTTACAAGTACTTCATGGTATGCGTTTCCTTTCTACTCATAGTATGGTCACACACCTAACCAAATTGTCTGTACTGTGAATCTTCACAAAAACTAGAGACGGCTAACATCAATATCCACTGTGATGATATGCTAATGATGCTCGAATATACTTAATAAGATAGTCGAGAAGGCAGACTTCCATGTATAATTTTTTCTGTAAAATATTAAAAGGTGGAATATGTTTAAAGGCTCAAACTACCGATGCTCACCCAATACTAAACTACTAATTCAGACATTGGAATATGTTAAATCAACATAAATTCATAAACACGGACCAAACATTTCATCAAATGCGTAAAATTACACACATTTTTGTTTCGGATACTTACATTCATATTTCGCCAATCACATCGGTTTATGGACGCTTGATGTAATATGTTTGCACGCGTAGTAAGTTTTGGAATAATAAAAACCAGTCTTCTCCATCGTTACTGACAAACGTTTCACAATAATGGCATTGGGAAGAATATCTGACGCCTTTAGTGAACTTGGAGCGAGTGTAGTGCTATTAAGAGAGCTTTGCAGAAGCCAAAACGTATGGAAGTCAAATGAAGCTCAAGTCTGGAACACATGGTTGGTGCTCCAAACACTCACCGTAGCCGAATCATGACGAAAGGACGGTGTTGTCGGATGTTCTTTGTCGACGAAAGGCAGCACCTCTTCACAGTGAGATTAAGAGTTAACCGGTTGAGAGTTTACAAGTACTTCATGGTATGCGTTTCCTTTCTACTCATAGTATGGTCACACACCTAACCAAATTGTCTGTACTGTGAATCTTCACAAAAACTAGAGACGGCTAACATCAATATCCACTGTGATGATATGCTAATGATGCTCGAATATACTTAATAAGATAGTCGGGAAGGCAGACTTCCATGTATAATTTTTTCTGTAAAATATTAAAAGGTGGAATATGTTTAAAGGCTCAAACTACCGATGCTCACCCAATACTAAACTACTAATTCAGACATTGGAATATGTTAAATCAACATAAATTCATAAACACGGACCAAACATTTCATCAAATGCGTAAAATTACACACATTTTTGTTTCGGATACTTACATTCATATTTCGCCAATCACATCGGTTTATGGACGCTTGATGTAATATGTTTGCACGCGTAGTAAGTTTTGGAATAATAAAAACCAGTCTTCTCCATCGTTACTGACAAACGTTTCACAATAATGGCATTGGGAAGAATATCTGACGCCTTTAGTGAACTTGGAGCGAGTGTAGTGCTATTAAGAGAGCTTTGCAGAAGCCAAAACGCATGGAAGTCAAATGAAGCTCAAATCTGGAACACATGGTTGGTGCTCCAAACACTCACCGTAGCCGAATCATGACGAAAGGACGGTGTTGTCGGATGTTCTTTGTCGACGAAAGGCAGCACATCTTCACAGTGAGATTAAGAGTTAACCGGTTGAGAGTTTACAAGTACTTCATGGTATGCGTTTCCTTTCTACTCATAGTATGGTCACACACCTAACCAAATTGTCTGTACTGTGAATCTTCACAAAAACTAGAGACGGCTAACATCAATATCCACTGTGATGATATGCTAATGATGCTCGAATATACTTAATAAGATAGTCGAGAAGGCAGACTTCCATGTATATTTTTTACTGTAATATATTAAAAGGTCGAATATGTTTAAAAGCTCAAACTACCGATGCTCACACAATACTAAACTACTAATTCAGACATTGGAATATATTAAATCAACATAAATTCATAAACATGGACCAAACATTTCATCAAATGCGTAAAATTACACACATTTTTGTTTCAGATACTTACATTCATATTTCGCCAATCACATCGGTTTATGGAGGCTTGATATTACATGTTTGCACGCGTAGTAAGTTTTGGAATAATAAAAACCAGTCTTCTCCATCGTTACTGACAAACGTTTCACAATAATGGCATTGGGAAGAATATCTGACGCCTTTAGTGAACTTGGAGCGAGTGTAGTGCTATTAAGAGAGCTTTGCAGAAGCCAAAACGTATGGAAGTCAAATGAAGCTCAAGTCTGGAACACATGGTTGGTGCTCCAAACACTCACCGTAGCCGAATCATGACGAAAGGACGGTGTTGTCGGATGTTCTTTGTCGACGAAAGGCAGCACCTCTTCACAGTGAGATTAAGAGTTAACCGGTTGAGAGTTTACAAGTACTTCATGGTATGCGTTTCCTTTCTACTCATAGTATGGTCACACACCTAACCAAATTGTCTGTACTGTGAATCTTCACAAAAACTAGAGACGGCTAACATCAATATCCACTGTGATGATATGCTAATGATGCTCGAATATACTTAATAAGATAGTCGAGAAGGCAGACTTCCATGTATAATTTTTTCTGTAAAATATTAAAAGGTGGAATATGTTTAAAGGCTCAAACTACCGATGCTCACCCAATACTAAACTACTAATTCAGACATTGGAATATGTTAAATCAACATAAATTCATAAACACGGACCAAACATTTCATCAAATGCGTAAAATTACACACATTTTTGTTTCGGATACTTACATTCATATTTCGCCAATCACATCGGTTTATGGACGCTTGATGTAATATGTTTGCACGCGTAGTAAGTTTTGGAATAATAAAAACCAGTCTTCTCCATCGTTACTGACAAACGTTTCACAATAATGGCATTGGGAAGAATATCTGACGCCTTTAGTGAACTTGGAGCGAGTGTAGTGCTATTAAGAGAGCTTTGCAGAAGCCAAAACGTATGGAAGTCAAATGAAGCTCAAGTCTGGAACACATGTTTGGTGCTCCAAACACTCACCGTAGCCGAATCATGACGAAAGGACGGTGTTGTCGGATGTTCTTTGTCGACGAAAGGCAGCACCTCTTCACAGTGAGATTAAGAGTTAAGATTAAGTAGTTAAGTAAGTATCCGAAACTTACATTCATATTTCGCCAATCACATCGCTTTATGGAGGCTTGATATTATATGTTTGCACGCGTAGTAAGTTTTGGAATAATAAAAACCAGTCTTCTCCATCGCTACTGACAAACGTTTCACAATAATGGCATTGGGAAGAATATCTGACGCCTTTAGTGAACTTGGAGCGAGTGTAGTGCTATTAAGAGAGCTTTGCAGAAGCCAAAACGCATGGAAGTCAAATTAAGCTCAAATCTGGAACACATGGTTGGTGCTCCAAACACTC
The DNA here is from genome assembly GCA_951905685.1 of Eumerus sabulonum. Taxonomy (NCBI): domain Eukaryota; kingdom Metazoa; phylum Arthropoda; class Insecta; order Diptera; family Syrphidae; genus Eumerus; species Eumerus sabulonum. The sequence goes on from OX645060.1 coordinate 90,982,392, forward strand.
ACCGTAGCCGAATCATGACGAAAGGACGGTGTTGTCGGATGTTCTTTGTCGACGAAAGGCAGCACATCTTCACAGTGAGATTAAGAGTTAACCGGTTGAGAGTTTACAAGTACTTCATGGTATGCGTTTCCTTTCTACTCATAGTATGGTCACACACCTAACCAAATTGTCTGTACTGTGAATCTTCACAAAAACTAGAGACGGCTAACATCAATATCCACTGTGATGATATGCTAATGATGCTCGAATATACTTAATAAGATAGTCGAGAAGGCAGACTTCCATGTATATTTTTTACTGTAATATATTAAAAGGTGGAATATGTTTAAAAGCTCAAACTACCGATGCTCACACAATACTAAACTACTAATTCAGACATTGGAATATATTAAATCAACATAAATTCATAAACACGGACCAAACATTTCATCAAATGCGTAAAATTACACACATTTTTGTTTCAGATACTTACATTCATATTTCGCCAATCACATCGGTTTATGGAGGCTTGATATTATATGTTTGCACGCGTAGTAAGTTTTGGAATAATAAAAACCAGTCTTCTCCATCGTTACTGACAAACGTTTCACAATAATGGCATTGGGAAGAATATCTGACGCCTTTAGTGAACTTGGAGCGAGTGTAGTGCTATTATGAGAGCTTTGCAGAAGCCAAAACGTATGGAAGTCAAATGAAGCTCAAGTCTGGAACACATGGTTGGTGCTCCAAACACTCACCGTATCCGAATCATGACGAAAGGACGGTGTTGTCGGATGTTCTTTGTCGACGAAAGGCAGCACCTCTTCACAGTGAGATTAAGAGTTAACCGGTTGAGAGTTTACAAGTACTTCGTGGTATGCGTTTCCTTTCTACTCATAGTATGGTCACACACCTAACCAAATTGTCTGTACTGTGAATCTTCACAAAAACTAGAGACGGCTAACATCAATATCCACTGTGATGATATGCTAATGATGCTCGAATATACTTAATAAGATAGTCGAGAAGGCAGACTTCCATGTATATTTTTTACTGTAGTATATTAAAAGGTGGAATATGTTTAAAAGCTCAAACTACCGATGCTCATACAATACTAAACTACTAATTCAGACATTGGAATATATTAAATCAACATAAATTCATAAACACGGACCAAACATTTCATCAAATGCGTAAAATTACACACATTTTTGTTTCAGATACTTACCTTCATATTTCGCCAATCACATCGGTTTATGGAGGCTTGATGTTATATGTTTGTACGCGTAGTAAGTTTTGGAATAATAAAAACCAGTCTTCTCCATCGTTACTGACAAACGTTTCACAATAATGGCATTGGGAAGAATATCTGACGCCTTTAGTGAACTTGGAGCGAGTGTAGTGCTATTAAGAGAGCTTTGCAGAAGCCAAAACGTATGGAAGTCAAATGAAGCTCAAGTCTGGAACACATGGTTGGTGCTCCAAACACTCACCGTAGCCGAATCATGACGAAAGGACGGTGTTGTCGGATGTTCTTTGTCGACGAAAGGCAGCACCTCTTCACAGTGAGATTAAGAGTTAACCGGTTGAGAGTTTACAAGTACTTCATGGTATGCGTTTCCTTTCTACTCATAGTATGGTCACACACCTAACCAAATTGTCTGTACTGTGAATCTTCACAAAAACTAGAGACGGCTAACATCAATATCCACTGTGATGATATGCTAATGATGCTCGAATATACTTAATAAGATAGTCGAGAAGGCAGACTTCCATGTATAATTTTTTCTGTAAAATATTAAAAGGTGGAATATGTTTAAAGGCTCAAACTACCGATGCTCACCCAATACTAAACTACTAATTCAGACATTGGAATATGTTAAATCAACATAAATTCATAAACACGGACCAAACATTTCATCAAATGCGTAAAATTACACACATTTTTGTTTCGGATACTTACATTCATATTTCGCCAATCACATCGGTTTATGGACGCTTGATGTAATATGTTTGCACGCGTAGTAAGTTTTGGAATAATAAAAACCAGTCTTCTCCATCGTTACTGACAAACGTTTCACAATAATGGCATTGGGAAGAATATCTGACGCCTTTAGTGAACTTGGAGCGAGTGTAGTGCTATTAAGAGAGCTTTGCAGAAGCCAAAACGTATGGAAGTCAAATGAAGCTCAAGTCTGGAACACATGGTTGGTGCTCCAAACACTCACCGTAGCCGAATCATGACGAAAGGACGGTGTTGTCGGATGTTCTTTGTCGACGAAAGGCAGCACCTCTTCACAGTGAGATTAAGAGTTAACCGGTTGAGAGTTTACAAGTACTTCATGGTATGCGTTTCCTTTCTACTCATAGTATGGTCACACACCTAACCAAATTGTCTGTACTGTGAATCTTCACAAAAACTAAAGACGGCTAACATCAATATCCACTGTGATGATATGCTAATGATGCTCGAATATACTTAATAAGATAGTCGAGAAGGCAGACTTCCATGTATAATTTTTTCTGTAAAATATTAAAAGGTGGAATATGTTTAAAGGCTCAAACTACCGATGCTCACCCAATACTAAACTACTAATTCAGACATTGGAATATGTTAAATCAACATAAATTCATAAACACGGACCAAACATTTCATCAAATGCGTAAAATTACACACATTTTTGTTTCGGATACTTACATTCATATTTCGCCAATCACATCGGTTTATGGACGCTTGATGTAATATGTTTGCACGCGTAGTAAGTTTTGGAATAATAAAAACCAGTCTTCTCCATCGTTACTGACAAACGTTTCACAATAATGGCATTGGGAAGAATATCTGACGCCTTTAGTGAACTTGGAGCGAGTGTAGTGCTATTAAGAGAGCTTTGCAGAAGCCAAAACGTATGGAAGTCAAATGAAGCTCAAGTCTGGAACACATGGTTGGTGCTCCAAACACTCACCGTAGCCGAATCATGACGAAAGGACGGTGTTGTCGGATGTTCTTTGTCGACGAAAGGCAGCACATCTTCACAGTGAGATTAAGAGTTAACCGGTTGAGAGTTTACAAGTACTTCATGGTATGCGTTTCCTTTCTACTCATAGTATGGTCACACATCTAACCAAATTGTCTGTACTGTGAATCTTCACAAAAACTAGAGACGGCTAACATCAATATCCACTGTGATGATATGCTAATGATGCTCGAATATACTTAATAAGATAGTCGAGAAGGCAGACTTCCATGTATATTTTTTACTGTAATATATTAAAAGGTGGAATATGTTTAAAAGCTCAAACTACCGATGCTCACACAATACTAAACTACTAATTCAGACATTGGAATATATTAAATCAACATAAATTGATAAACACGGACCAAACATTTCATCAAATGCGTAAAATTACACACATTTTTGTTTCAAATACTTACCTTCATATTTCGCCAATCACATCGGTTTATGGAGGCTTGATATTATATGTTTGCACGCGTAGTAAGTTTTGGAATAATAAAAACCAGTCTTCTCCATCGTTACTGACAAACGTTTCACAATAATGGCATTGGGAAGAATATCTGACGCCTTTAGTGAACTTGGAGCGAGTGTAGTGCTATTATGAGAGCTTTGCAGAAGCCAAAACGTATGGAAGTCAAATGAAGCTCAAGTCTGGAACACATGGTTGGTGCTCCAAACACTCACCGTATCCGAATCATGACGAAAGGACGGTGTTGTCGGATGTTCTTTGTCGACGAAAGGCAGCACCTCTTCACAGTGAGATTAAGAGTTAACCGGTTGAGAGTTTACAAGTACTTCGTGGTATGCGTTTCCTTTCTACTCATAGTATGGTCACACACCTAACCAAATTGTCTGTACTGTGAATCTTCACAAAAACTAGAGACGGCTAACATCAATATCCACTGTGATGATATGCTAATGATGCTCGAATATACTTAATAAGATAGTCGAGAAGGCAGACTTCCATGTATAATTTTTTCTGTAAAATATTAAAAGGTGGAATATGTTTAAAGGCTCAAACTACCGATGCTCACCCAATACTAAACTACTAATTCAGACATTGGAATATGTTAAATCAACATAAATTCATAAACACGGACCAAACATTTCATCAAATGCGTAAAATTACACACATTTTTGTTTCGGATACTTACATTCATATTTCGCCAATCACATCGGTTTATGGACGCTTGATGTAATATGTTTGCACGCGTAGTAAGTTTTGGAATAATAAAAACCAGTCTTCTCCATCGTTACTGACAAACGTTTCACAATAATGGCATTGGGAAGAATATCTGACGCCTTTAGTGAACTTGGAGCGAGTGTAGTGCTATTAAGAGAGCTTTGCAGAAGCCAAAACGTATGGAAGTCAAATGAAGCTCAAGTCTGGAACACATGGTTGGTGCTCCAAACACTCACCGTAGCCGAATCATGACGAAAGGACGGTGTTGTCGGATGTTCTTTGTCGACGAAAGGCAGCACCTCTTCACAGTGAGATTAAGAGTTAACCGGTTGAGAGTTTACAAGTACTTCATGGTATGCGTTTCCTTTCTACTCATAGTATGGTCACACACCTAACCAAATTGTCTGTACTGTGAATCTTCACAAAAACTAAAGACGGCTAACATCAATATCCACTGTGATGATATGCTAATGATGCTCGAATATACTTAATAAGATAGTCGAGAAGGCAGACTTCCATGTATATTTTTTTCTGTAAAATATTAAAAGGTGGAATATGTTTAAAGGCTCAAACTACCGATGCTCACCCAATACTAAACTACTAATTCAGACATTGGAATATGTTAAATCAACATAAATTCATAAACACGGACCAAACATTTCATCAAATGCGTAAAATTACACACATTTTTGTTTCGGATACTTACATTCATATTTCGCCAATCACATCGGTTTATGGACGCTTGATGTAATATGTTTGCACGCGTAGTAAGTTTTGGAATAATAAAAACCAGTCTTCTCCATCGTTACTGACAAACGTTTCACAATAATGGCATTGGGAAGAATATCTGACGCCTTTAGTGAACTTGGAGCGAGTGTAGTGCTATTAAGAGAGCTTTGCAGAAGCCAAAACGTATGGAAGTCAAATGAAGCTCAAGTCTGGAACACATGGTTGGTGCTCCAAACACTCACCGTAGCCGAATCATGACGAAAGGACGGTGTTGTCGGATGTTCTTTGTCGACGAAAGGCAGCACCTCTTCACAGTGAGATTAAGAGTTAACCGGTTGAGAGTTTACAAGTACTTCATGGTATGCGTTTCCTTTCTACTCATAGTATGGTCACACACCTAACCAAATTGTCTGTACTGTGAATCTTCACAAAAACTAAAGACGGCTAACATCAATATCCACTGTGATGATATGCTAATGATGCTCGAATATACTTAAAAAGATAGTCGAGAAGGCAGACTTCCATGTATAATTTTTTCTGTAAAATATTAAAAGGTGGAATATGTTTAAAGGCTCAAACTACCGATGCTCACCCAATACTAAACTACTAATTCAGACATTGGAATATGTTAAATCAACATAAATTCATAAACACGGACCAAACATTTCATCAAATGCGTAAAATTACACACATTTTTGTTTCAGATACTTACATTCATATTTCGCCAATCACATCGGTTTATGGAGGCTTGATATTATATGTTTGCACGCGTAGTTTTGGAATAATAAAAACCAGTCTTCTCCATCGTTACTGACAAACGTTTCACAATAATGGCATTGGGAAGAATATCTGACGCCTTTAGTGAACTTGGAGCGAGTGTAGTGCTATTAAGAGAGCTTTGCAGAAGCCAAAACGCATGGAAGTCAAATGAAGCTCAAGTCTGGAACACATGGTTGGTGCTCCAAACACTCACCGTAGCCGAATCATGACGAAAGGACGGTGTTGTCGGATGTTCTTTGTCGACGAAAGGCAGCACATCTTCACAGTGAGATTAAGAGTTAACCGGTTGAGAGTTTACAAGTACTTCATGGTATGCGTTTCCTTTCTACTCATAGTATGGTCACACACCTAACCAAATTGTCTGTACTGTGAATCTTCACAAAAACTAGAGACGGCTAACATCAATATCCACTGTGATGATATGCTAATGATGCTCGAATATACTTAATAAGATAGTCGAGAAGGCAGACTTCCATGTATATTTTTTACTGTAATATATTAAAAGGTGGAATATGTTTAAAAGCTCAAACTACCGATGCTCACACAATACTAAACTACTAATTCAGACATTGGAATATATTAAATCAACATAAATTCATAAACACGGACCAAACATTTCATCAAATGCGTAAAATTACACACATTTTTGTTTCAGATACTTACATTCATATTTCGCCAATCACATCGCTTTATGGAGGCTTGATATTATATGTTTGCACGCGTAGTAAGTTTTGGAATAATAAAAACCAGTCTTCTCCATCGTTACTGACAAACGTTTCACAATAATGGCATTGGGAAGAATATCTGACGCCTTTAGTGAACTTGGAGCGAGTGTAGTGCTATTATGAGAGCTTTGCAGAAGCCAAAACGTATGGAAGTCAAATGAAGCTCAAGTCTGGAACACATGGTTGGTGCTCCAAACACTCACCGTATCCGAATCATGACGAAAGGACGGTGTTGTCGGATGTTCTTTGTCGACGAAAGGCAGCACCTCTTCACAGTGAGATTAAGAGTTAACCGGTTGAGAGTTTACAAGTACTTCGTGGTATGCGTTTCCTTTCTACTCATAGTATGGTCACACACCTAACCAAATTGTCTGTACTGTGAATCTTCAAAAAAAACTAGAGACGGCTAACATCAATATCCACTGTGATGATATGCTAATGATGCTCGAATATACTTAATAAGATAGTCGAGAAGGCAGACTTCCATGTATATTTTTTACTGTAATATATTAAAAGGTGGAATATGTTTAAAAGCTCAAACTACCGATGCTCACACAATACTAAACTACTAATTCAGACATTGGAATATATTAAATCAACATAAATTCATAAACACGGACCAAACATTTCATCAAATGCGTAAAATTACACACATTTTTGTTTCAGATACTTACATTCATATTTCGCCAATCACATCGGTTTATGGAGGCTTGATATTACATGTTTGCACGCGTAGTAAGTTTTGGAATAATAAAAACCAGTCTTCTCCATCGTTACTGACAAACGTTTCACAATAATGGCATTGGGAAGAATATCTGACGCCTTTAGTGAACTTGGAGCGAGTGTAGTGCTATTAAGAGAGCTTTGCAGAAGCCAAAACGTATGGAAGTCAAATGAAGCTCAAGTCTGGAACACATGGTTGGTGCTCCAAACACTCACCGTAGCCGAATCATGACGAAAGGACGGTGTTGTCGGATGTTCTTTGTCGACGAAAGGCAGCACCTCTTCACAGTGAGATTAAGAGTTAACCGGTTGAGAGTTTACAAGTACTTCATGGTATGCGTTTCCTTTCTACTCATAGTATGGTCACACACCTAACCAAATTGTCTGTACTGTGAATCTTCACAAAAACTAGAGACGGCTAACATCAATATCCACTGTGATGATATGCTAATGAAGCTCGAATATACTTAATAAGATAGTCGAGAAGGCAGACTTCCATGTATAATTTTTTCTGTAAAATATTAAAAGGTGGAATATGTTTAAAGGCTCAAACTACCGATGCTCACCCAATACTAAACTACTAATTCAGACATTGGAATATGTTAAATCAACATAAATTCATAAACACGGACCAAACATTTCATCAAATGCGTAAAATTACACACATTTTTGTTTCGGATACTTACATTCATATTTCGCCAATCACATCGGTTTATGGACGCTTGATGTAATATGTTTGCACGCGTAGTAAGTTTTGGAATAATAAAAACCAGTCTTCTCCATCGTTACTGACAAACGTTTCACAATAATGGCATTGGGAAGAATATCTGACGCCTTTAGTGAACTTGGAGCGAGTGTAGTGCTATTAAGAGAGCTTTGCAGAAGCCAAAACGTATGGAAGTCAAATGAAGCTCAAGTCTGGAACACATGGTTGGTGCTCCAAACACTCACCGTAGCCGAATCATGACGAAAGGACGGTGTTGTCGGATGTTCTTTGTCGACGAAAGGCAGCACCTCTTCACAGTGAGATTAAGAGTTAACCGGTTGAGAGTTTACAAGTACTTCATGGTATGCGTTTCCTTTCTACTCATAGTATGGTCACACACCTAACCAAATTGTCTGTACTGTGAATCTTCACAAAAACTAGAGACGGCTAACATCAATATCCACTGTGATGATATGCTAATGATGCTCGAATATACTTAATAAGATAGTCGAGAAGGCAGACTTCCATGTATAATTTTTTCTGTAAAATATTAAAAGGTGGAATATGTTTAAAGGCTCAAACTACCGATGCTCACCCAATACTAAACTACTAATTCAGACATTGGAATATGTTAAATCAACATAAATTCATAAACACGGACCAAACATTTCATCAAATGCGTAAAATTACACACATTTTTGTTTCGGATACTTACATTCATATTTCGCCAATCACATCGCTTTATGGAGGCTTGATATTATATGTTTGCACGCGTAGTAAGTTTTGGAATAATAAAAACCAGTCTTCTCCATCGTTACTGACAAACGTTTCACAATAATGGCATTGGGAAGAATATCTGACGCCTTTAGTGAACTTGGAGCGAGTGTAGTGCTATTAAGAGAGCTTTGCAGAAGCCAAAACGCATGGAAGTCAAATGAAGCTCAAATCTGGAACACATGGTTGGTGCTCCAAACACTCACCGTAGCCGAATCATGACGAAAGGACGGTGTTGTCGGATGTTCTTTGTCGACGAAAGGCAGCACATCTTCACAGTGAGATTAAGAGTTAACCGGTTGAGAGTTTACAAGTACTTCATGGTATGCGTTTCCTTTCTACTCATAGTATGGTCACACACCTAACCAAATTGTCTGTACTGTGAATCTTCACAAAAACTAGAGACGGCTAACATCAATATCCACTGTGATGATATGCTAATGATGCTCGAATATACTTAATAAGATAGTCGAGAAGGCAGACTTCCATGTATAATTTTTTCTGTAAAATATTAAAAGGTGGAATATGTTTAAAGGCTCAAACTACCGATGCTCACCCAATACTAAACTACTAATTCAGACATTGGAATATGTTAAATCAACATAAATTCATAAACACGGACCAAACATTTCATCAAATGCGTAAAATTACACACATTTTTGTTTCGGATACTTACATTCATATTTCGCCAATCACATCGGTTTATGGACGCTTGATGTAATATGTTTGCACGCGTAGTAAGTTTTGGAATAATAAAAACCAGTCTTCTCCATCGTTACTGACAAACGTTCCACAATAATGGCATTGGGAAGAATATCTGACGCCTTTAGTGAACTTGGAGCGAGTGTAGTGCTATTAAGAGAGCTTTGCAGAAGCCAAAACGTATGGAAGTCAAATGAAGCTCAAGTCTGGAACACATGGTTGGTGCTCCAAACACTCACCGTAGCCGAATCATGACGAAAGGACGGTGTTGTCGGATGTTCTTTGTCCACGAAAGGCAGCACATCTTCACAGTGAGATTAAGAGTTAACCGGTTGAGAGTTTACAAGTACTTCATGGTATGCGTTTCCTTTCTACTCATAGTATGGTCACACACCTAACCAAATTGTCTGTACTGTGAATCTTCACAAAAACTAGAGACGGCTAACATCAATATCCATTGTGATGATATGCTAATGATGCTCGAATATACTTAATAAGATAGTCGAGAAGGCAGACTTCCATGTATAATTTTTTCTGTAAAATATTAAAAGGTGGAATATGTTTAAAGGCTCAAACTACCGATGCTCACCCAATACTAAACTACTAATTCAGACATTGGAATATGTTAAATCAACATAAATTCATAAACACGGACCAAACATTTCATCAAATGCGTAAAATTACACACATTTTTGTTTCGGATACTTACATTCATATTTCGCCAATCACATCGCTTAATGGAGGCTTGATATTATATGTTTGCACGCGTATTAATTTTTGGAATAATAAAAACCAGTCTTCTCCATCGTTACTGACAAACGTTTCACAATAATGGCATTGGGAAGAATATCTGACGCCTTTAGTGAACTTGGAGCGAGTGTAGTGCTATTAAGAGAGCTTTGCAGAAGCCAAAACGTATGGAAGTCAAATGAAGCTCAAGTCTGGAACACATGGTTGGTGCTCCTAACACTCACCGTAGCCGAATCATGACGAAAGGACGGTGTTGTCGGATGTTCTTTGTCCACGAAAGGCAGCACATCTTCACAGTGAGATTAAGAGTTAACCGGTTGAGAGTTTACAAGTACTTCATGGTATGCGTTTCCTTTCTACTCATAGTATGGTCACACACCTAACCAAATTGTCTGTACTGTGAATCTTCACAAAAACTAGAGACGGCTAACATCAATATCCATTGTGATGATATGCTAATGATGCTCGAATATACTTAATAAGATAGTCGAGAAGGCAGACTTCCATGTATATTTTTTTACTGTAATATATTAAAAGGTGGAATATGTTTAAAAGCTCAAACTACCGATGCTCACACAATACTAAACTACTAATTCAGACATTGGAATATATTAAATCAACATAAATTCATAAACACGGACCAAACATTTCATCAAATGCGTAAAATTACACACATTTTTGTTTCAGATACTTACATTCATATTTCGCCAATCACATCGGTTTATGGAGGCTTGATATTATATGTTTGCACGCGTAGTAAGTTTTGGAATAATAAAAACCAGTCTTCTCCATCGTTACTGACAAACGTTTCACAATAATGGCATTGGGAAGAATATCTGACGCCTTTAGTGAACTTGGAGCGAGTGTAGTGCTATTATGAGAGCTTTGCAGAAGCCAAAACGTATGGAAGTCAAATGAAGCTCAAGTCTGGAACACATGGTTGGTGCTCCAAACACTCACCGTATCCGAATCATGACGAAAGGACGGTGTTGTCGGATGTTCTTTGTCGACGAAAGGCAGCACCTCTTCACAGTGAGATTAAGAGTTAACCGGTTGAGAGTTTACAAGTACTTCGTGGTATGCGTTTCCTTTCTACTCATAGTATGGCCACACACCTAACCAAATTGTCTGTACTGTGAATCTTCACAAAAACTAGAGACGGCTAACATCAATATCCACTGTGATGATATGCTAATGATGCTCGAATATACTTAATAAGATAGTCGAGAAGGCAGACTTCCATGTATATTTTTTACTGTAGTATATTAAAAGGTGGAATATGTTTAAAAGCTCAAACTACCGATGCTCACACAATACTAAACTACTAATTCAGACATTGGAATATATTAAATCAACATAAATTCATAAACACGGACCAAACATTTCATCAAATGCGTAAAATTACACACATTTTTGTTTCAGATACTTACATTCATATTTCGCCAATCACATCGGTTTATGGAGGCTTGATATTATATGTTTGCACGCGTAGTAAGTTTTGGAATAATAAAAACCAGTCTTCTCCATCGTTACTGACAAACGTTTCACAATAATGGCATTGGGAAGAATATCTGACGCCTTTAGTGAACTTGGAGCGAGTGTAGTGCTATTAAGAGAGCTTTGCAGAAGCCAAAACGTATGGAAGTCAAATGAAGCTCAAGTCTGGAACACATGGTTGGTGCTCCAAACACTCACCGTAGCCGAATCATGACGAAAGGACGGTGTTGTCGGATGTTCTTTGTCGACGAAAGGCAGCACCTCTTCACAGTGAGATTAAGAGTTAACCGGTTGAGAGTTTACAAGTACTTCATGGTATGCGTTTCCTTTCTACTCATAGTATGGTCACACACCTAACCAAATTGTCTGTACTGTGAATCTTCACAAAAACTAGAAACGGCTAACATCAATATCCACTGTGGTGATATGCTAATGATGCTCGAATATACTTAATAAGATAGTCGAGAAGGCAGACTTCCATGTATAATTTTTTCTGTAAAATATTAAAAGGTGGAATATGTTTAAAGGCTCAAACTACCGATGCTCACCCAATACTAAACTACTAATTCAGACATTGGAATATGTTAAATCAACATAAATTCATAAACACGGACCAAACATTTCATCAAATGCGTAAAATTACACACATTTTTGTTTCGGATACTTACATTCATATTTCGCCAATCACATCGCTTTATGGAGGCTTGATATTATATGTTTGCACGCGTAGTAAGTTTTGGAATAATAAAAACCAGTCTTCTCCATCGTTACTGACAAACGTTTCACAATAATGGCATTGGGAAGAATATCTGACGCCTTTAGTGAACTTGGAGCGAGTGTAGTGCTATTATGAGAGCTTTGCAGAAGCCAAAACGTATGGAAGTCAAATGAAGCTCAAGTCTGGAACACATGGTTGGTGCTCCAAACACTCACCGTAGCCGAATCATGACGAAAGGACGGTGTTGTCGGATGTTCTTTGTCCACGAAAGGCAGCACATCTTCACAGTGAGATTAAGAGTTAACCGGTTGAGAGTTTACAAGTACTTCATGGTATGCGTTTCCTTTCTACTCATAGTATGGTCACACACCTAACCAAATTGTCTGTACTGTGAATCTTCACAAAAACTAGAGACGGCTAACATCAATATCCACTGTGATGATATGCTAATGATGCTCGAATATACTTAATAAGATAGTCGAGAAGGCAGACTTCCATGTATATTTTTTACTGTAATATATTAAAAGGTGGAATATGTTTAAAAGCTCAAACTACCGATGCTCACACAATACTAAACTACTAATTCAGACATTGGAATATATTAAATAAACATAAATTCATAAACACGGACCAAACATTTCATCAAATGCGTAAATATTACACACATTTTTGTTTCAGATACTTACATTCATATTTCGCCAATCACATCGGTTTATGGAGGCTTGATATTACATGTTTGCACGCGTAGTAAGTTTTGGAATAATAAAAACCAGTCTTCTCCATCGTTACTGACAAACGTTTCACAATAATGGCATTGGGAAGAATATCTGACGCCTTTAGTGAACTTGGAGCGAGTGTAGTGCTATTATGAGAGCTTTGCAGAAGCCAAAACGTATGGAAGTCAAATGAAGCTCAAGTCTGGAACACATGGTTGGTGCTCCAAACACTCACCGTATCCGAATCATGACGAAAGGACGGTGTTGTCGGATGTTCTTTGTCGAAGAAAGGCCGCACCTCTTCACAGTGAGTTTAAGAGTTAACCGGTTGAGAGTTTACAAGTACTTCGTGGTATGCGTTTCCTTTCTACTCATAGTATGGTCACACACCTAACCAAATTGTCTGTACTGTGAATCTTCACAAAAACTAGAGACGGCTAACATCAATATCCACTGTGATGATATGCTAATGATGCTCGAATATACTTAATAAGATAGTCGAGAAGGCAGACTTCCATGTATATTTTTTACTGTAGTATATTAAAAGGTGGAATATGTTTAAAAGCTCAAACTACCGATGCTCACACAATACTAAACTACTAATTCAGACATTGGAATATATTAAATCAACATAAATTCATAAACACGGACCAAACATTTCATCAAATGCGTAAAATTACACACATTTTTGTTTCAGATACTTACATTCATATTTCGCCAATCACATCGGTTTATGGAGGCTTGATATTATATGTTTGCACGCGTAGTAAGTTTTGGAATAATAAAAACCAGTCTTCTCCATCGTTACTGACAAACGTTTCACAATAATGGCATTGGGAAGAATATCTGACGCCTTTAGTGAACTTGGAGCGAGTGTAGTGCTATTAAGAGAGCTTTGCAGAAGCCAAAACGTATGGAAGTCAAATGAAGCTCAAGTCTGGAACACATGGTTGGTGCTCCAAACACTCACCGTAGCCGAATCATGACGAAAGGACGGTGTTGTCGGATGTTCTTTGTCGACGAAAGGCAGCACCTCTTCACAGTGAGATTAAGAGTTAACCGGTTGAGAGTTTACAAGTACTTCATGGTATGCGTTTCCTTTCTACTCATAGTATGGTCACACACCTAACCAAATTGTCTGTACTGTGAATCTTCACAAAAACTAGAGACGGCTAACATCAATATCCACTGTGATGATATGCTAATGATGCTCGAATATACTTAATAAGATAGTCGAGAAGGCAGACTTCCATGTATAATTTTTTCTGTAAAATATTAAAAGGTGGAATATGTTTAAAGGCTCAAACTACCGATGCTCACCCAATACTAAACTACTAATTCAGACATTGGAATATGTTAAATCAACATAAATTCATAAACACGGACCAAACATTTCATCAAATGCGTAAAATTAGACACATTTTTGTTCCAGATACTTACATTCATATTTCGCCAATCACATCGGTTTATGGAGGCTTGATATTATATGTTTGCACGCGTAGTAAGTTTTGGAATAATAAAAACCAGTCTTCTCCATCGTTACTGACAAACGTTTCACAATAATGGCATTGGGAAGAATATCTGACGCCTTTAGTGAACTTGGAGCGAGTGTAGTGCTATTAAGAGAGCTTTGCAGAAGCCAAAACGTATGGAAGTCAAATGAAGCTCAAGTCTGGAACACATGGTTGGTGCTCCAAACACTCACCGTAGCCGAATCATGACGAAAGGACGGTGTTGTCGGATGTTCTTTGTCGACGAAAGGCAGCACCTCTTCACAGTGAGATTAAGAGTTAACCGGTTGAGAGTTTACAAGTACTTCATGGTATGCGTTTCCTTTCTACTCATAGTATGGTCACACACCTAACCAAATTGTCTGTACTGTGAATCTTCACAAAAACTAGAGACGGCTAACATCAATATCCACTGTGATGATATGCTAATGATGCTCGAATATACTTAATAAGATAGTCGAGAAGGCAGACTTCCATGTATAATTTTTTCTGTAAAATATTAAAAGGTGGAATATGTTTAAAGGCTCAAACTACCGATGCTCACCCAATACTAAACTACTAATTCAGACATTGGAATATGTTAAATCAACATAAATTCATAAACACGGACCAAACATTTCATCAAATGCGTAAATTTACACACATTTTTGTTTCGGATACTTACATTCATATTTCGCCAATCACATCGCTTTATGGAGGCTTGATATTATATGTTTGCACGCGTAGTAAGTTTTGGAATAATAAAAACCAGTCTTCTCCATCGTTACTGACAAACGTTTCACAATAATGGCATTGGGAAGAATATCTGACGCCTTTAGTGAACTTGGAGCGAGTGTAGTGCTATTAAGAGAGCTTTGCAGAAGCCAAAACGCATGGAAGTCAAATGAAGCTCAAGTCTGGAACACATGGTTGGTGCTCCAAACACTCACCGTAGCCGAATCATGACGAAAGGACGGTGTTGTCGGATGTTCTTTGTCCACGAAAGGCAGCACATCTTCACAGTGAGATTAAGAGTTAACCGGTTGAGAGTTTACAAGTACTTCATGGTATGCGTTTCCTTTCTACTCATAGTATGGTCACACACCTAACCAAATTGTCTGTACTGTGAATCTTCACAAAAACTAGAGACGGCTAACATCAATATCCACTGTGATGATATGCTAATGATGCTCGAATATACTTAATAAGATAGTCGAGAAGGCAGACTTCCATGTATATTTTTTACTGTAATATATTAAAAGGTGGAATATGTTTAAAAGCTCAAACTACCGATGCTCACACAATACTAAACTACTAATTCAGACATTGGAATATATTAAATCAACATAAATTCATAAACACGGACCAAACATTTCATCAAATGCGTAAAATTACACACATTTTGACGTGACAACGTCTATTAAATTGGTTAGCGCTGAAATATGGGATGCCGAAACGCAAAAAAACGCAGAAAAATGTAGACTAACCGTGTGAGTAGGCGTGGCCTAGCGAATGTGTAGTAGTGAGCTCGCGCGAAAATGATCAATATGTAAGATAAAAAAAAAATTCGGCGTCGTTTAGTGGAATTAAATCAAATAAAATCATATCATAGAGCTATTGTTGATAGAATATTAGAAATAAAGAACACTTAAACGTTTGAGTATAAAATTGTCTTATTCAATTAAATACATGTATAATACTGTAATATGAAAATAAAACATTGAAATCAATAAAAAAATTATATGTATTTGTTGAATATATAATATTTATACCTCATTCATAAAATCGTATAATAGACGTTGTCACGAAATAATGGATTTGGCTAGTAACAGCCAATCTAATAACAGTTTTTGTTTTTTGTTTCAGATACTTACATTCATATTTCGCCAATCACATCGGCTTATGGAGGCTTGATATTATATGTTTGTACGCGTAGTAAGTTTTGGAATAATAAAAACCAGTCTTCTCCATTGTTATTGACAAACGTTTCACAATAATGGCATTGGGAAGAATATCTGACGCCTTTATTGAACTTGGAGCGAGTGTAGTGCTATTGAGAGATCTTTACAGAAGCCAGAGCGCATGTCTGGAACACATGGTTGGTGCTCCAAACACTCACCGTAGCCGAATCATGACGAAAAGACGGTGTTGTCGGATGTTCTTTGTCGACGAAAGGCAAACGTGTTTTAGGACAGAATTTACACTATACAATGAGTGTTACGGTGTTGAGTTTATTCATAAAATTTCATGCCAATTTCTATGAATAAAATACATACGTTACCTCCCTAGAACGGACACCCCTACATAACGGACATTTTTTATGGTCCCGCGGCTGTCGGCTATAGAGAAGTTTCACTGTATTTGAACTTGGGCAATTCCTTTCTGGTATCCGCACAAATATAGCATAATTTTCTGTGCTGTGACTTTTCGCAAAATCTGACGCTCGAATGTACTTAATGACACAGTCGCGAGAGGGCAGACGTTCACTTATAATTTCCTCTGTAAAAAATAAAAAGGTGGAGTATGTTTAAAGGCTCAAACTACCGCTACGCACATAATACTAAACTATTAGTTCAGACATTGGAATATGTCAAATCAACATAAATTCATAAACACGGACCAAACATTTCATCAAATGCGTGACATTGCATATAGGTGCAAATTAAGATTTATTCGACGGGGCTCCCGACACGATGAAGTACAGATGATCAAGACCCAAAAATATCACGAATATTGCAATATTTTTTATAATATATAATAGTGCTCTCCATATTGTTGGATTTTCGTTTACAACACACGAAAAAATTATATTTGTTACATGATCAAATTCACCCTTTCGAAGTGAATTTGCAAAGTTTATTTGTACACCTGCACATATATGTACATTTCCACAAGACGAGGGGAATGCAATTCAAAAGTTGACAAATTTTATCACATTTTGCAAATATTCAGTTTAGACACATTTTTTCAGATACTTGCATTCATATTTCGCCAATCACATCGGTTTGTGAAGGTTTGATATTATATCGTCGGCACAAGGCCAAAACCCTTAATCTGCATTTTTGGTAATTTTCACTTCTATATGTCATTTAACTTGTTATTGTTCCCTCCATTCACTGCTTGGATACCAATACTCCATCTGTTGCCTATTAGCATAAACCATTGATGTGACGAAAAGACTGTGTGTCGGATGTTCTTTGTTGACGAAAGGCAGCATCTCTCCTAATAGTAATATCCACCCATTCTATTTCCTTTGTCTGGCGTAATTTTTCGAGGTGTTCATAGTAAGTTTAAGAGTTAACCGGTTGACAGTGAGGGCGCCGTGGCGCAGTGGTTAGTGTGTTGGACTCTGGCGCACGATGAGCGAGTTCGGATCCCGATAACACCAACGCCATCGAATGTTTATATCGCGCCGTCTCTCCTCGGCGGGGTACTGGCAAAACCCTCCGTAGTATAACTTGCCTGGAAAAAGCTTCTCGACTCAAGCCGTTCGGAATCGGCATTAAACTGTAGGTCCCTTTCACCTGTGTGAAAAATAAATCACACACAACATGGGTGATTGAGAGAAGCTTGGCTATGGTCCTTCATGGGCTGTAACGCCACCAAAGAAGAAGAAGGTTGACAGTTTACAAGTACTTCATGGTACGCGATTCCTTTCTACTCGTGGTGTGGCCACACACCTAACAAAATTGTCTGTACTGTGAATCTTCACAAAAACTTGAGACTAATGATGCTCGAATATACTTAATAAGATAGTCAAGAGGGCAGACTTCCATGTATAATTTTTTCTGTAAAATATTAAAGGGTGGAATATGTTTAAAGGCTCAAACTACCGATGCTCACCCAATACTAAACTACTAATTCAGACATTGGAATATGTTAAATCAACATAAATTCATAAACACGGACCAAACATTTCATCATATGCGTAAAATTACACACATTTTTGTTTCGGATACTTACATTGATATTTCGCCAATCACATCGGTTTATGGAGGCTTGATGTTATATGTTTGCACGCGTAGTAAGTTTTGGAATAATAAAAAACAGTCTTCTCCATCGTTACTGACAAACGTTTCACAATAATGGCATTGGGAAGAATATCTGACGCCTTTAGTGAACTTGGAGCGAGTGCAGTGCTATTAAGAGAGCTTTGCAGAAGCCAAAACGCATGGAAGTCAAATGAAGCTCAAGTCTGGAACACATGGTTGGTGCTCCAAACACTCACCGTAGCCGAATCATGACGAAAGGACGGTGTTGTCGGATGTTCTTTGTCGACGAAAGGCAGCACCTCTTCACAGTGAGATTAAGAGTTAACCGGTTGAGAGTTTACAAGTACTTCATGGTATGCGTTTCCTTTCTACTCATAGTATGGTCACACACCTAACCAAATTGTCTGTACTGTGAATCTTCACAAAAACTAGAGACGGCTAACATCAATATCCACTGTGATGATATGCTAATGATGCTCGAATATACTTAATAAGATAGTCGAGAAGGCAGACTTCCATGTATATTTTTTACTGTAATATATTAAAAGGTGGAATATGTTTAAAAGCTCAAACTACCGATGCTCACACAATACTAAACTACTAATTCAGACATTGGAATATATTAAATCAACAGAAATTCATAAACGATGACCAAACATTTCATCAAATGCGTAAAATTACACACATTTTTGTTCCAGATACTTACATTCATATTTCGCCAATCACATCGGTTTATGGAGGCTTGATATTATATGTTTGCACGCGTAGTAAGTTTTGGAATAATAAAAACCAGTCTTCTCCATCGTTACTGACAAACGTTTCACAATAATGGCATTGGGAAGAATATCTGACGCCTTTAGTGAACTTGGAGCGAGTGTAGTGCTATTAAGAGAGCTTTGCAGAAGCCAAAACGTATGGAAGTCAAATGAAGCTCAAGTCTGGAACACATGGTTGGTGCTCCAACACTCACCGTAGCCGAATCATGACGAAAGGACGGTGTTGTCGGATGTTCTTTGTCGACGAAAGGCAGCACCTCTTCACAGTGAGATTAAGAGTTAACCGGTTGAGAGTTTACAAGTACTTCATGGTATGCGTTTCCTTTCTACTCATAGTATGGTCACACACCTAACCAAATTGTCTGTACTGTGAATCTTCACAAAAACTAGAGACGGCTAACATCAATATCCACTGTGATAATATGCTAATGATGCTCGAATATACTTAATAAGATAGTCGAGAAGGCAGACTTCCATGTATATTTTTTACTGTAATATATTAAAAGGTGGAATATGTTTAAAAGCTCAAACTACCGATGCTCACACAATACTAAACTACTAATTCAGACATTGGAATATATTAAATCAACATAAATTCATAAACACGGACCAAACATTTCATCAAATGCGTAAAATTACACACATTTTGACGTGACAACGTCTATTAAATTTTTTTTTTTTTTTTGTTTGTTGAAGGCTTCTGCTATCCGCTGGAGCACTCAGACGCAATCGCTGGTCCATTGTACTCCAGACAGACACCTTACATTACTGTATTTTCTCCGTTTTCCGGAGAAAAATTTGAAGGAGCTTCAGTGATGTAGAGCTAAGGGATTCGGCACACACCACGTCGGCTCCAAGGGTGCGCCACCGTATGCGAGCAAAGGCGGGACAATAACAGAGGAAATGCTCTGCAGTATCATCCTCCTCTTCGCCACATGCAGCACAGGTAGGCGTCTCACTGATGCCGAGCACGTAGAGATGCTTGGCAAAAGTGTAATGGCCCGTGATAACTCCCACAAGCCTTCTGCAGTCGATTCTCCTTAAAGACAGGAGGAATGCTGCAGATTTTTTGCAGACATCAGGGCATACGCGCTTAGTCATCCTGCAACCCGGACAATCCCTCCATCTACGGTTGTGTGTGTTAAATACACAATCGTTATGTAGGAATTTACCGTGGACGCAGGTAGACCTAGAACGGGCTCAGGTCCTGAGAAGCTCTCCTCTGAACCCATTCTAGCGAGTTCGTCAGAGGTCTCATTTCCTGGGATCCCAGAGTGGCCTGGAACCCATACAAGCCTTAATGAATTTAGTCTGCCGACTCTGTTCAAGAAGGACTTGAGTTCAAGCACTAATTTGGAGCTAGTTAAGGGGTTACACACAGCTTTTAGTGCAGCTTGGCTGTCACTACATACGCATATGCTTTCCCCCTTCCACCTGTGCTTCACAACATAGTGCATGGCCATTAGGATTGCGTATATCTCTGATTGGAAGACAGACGCATATTTTCCTAAGGAAAAGTGCAGTCGAATGTTTTCGCGCTCAAAGAAGACCCCAGCACCGGACCCCCGCCCAGATCTGGAGCCATCCGTGAAAATGCGAAGACTGTCCTTTCCAGGTTCAGTATCCGGCCATAGCCAATCCTGACGCCATGGAAACTCGACTGTGAAATTACGACGCAATAGGATAACGGGCGTCAGTGCGTCAGAAGGCATGTCCATGAGACAGGGGTCGCAGGACAATTCTTGCGCAAGCACACCGTTATTCCTATGCGAGTTGTACCAAAAGCCATTTCTCTTCAGACGAGACATGGCTTTCAGAGCACACCCTCTGATAAATATATCAAGAGGTGGAAGGTTCATCATAACATCTAGAGCAGCGCCCGGCGTGCTGGGGAAAGCCCCCGTGCAGCTGAGACAAACCGTTCTTTGAAGTTTGGTGAAAGAGGCTACGACGTGTTTGCGTTTTAGTCTGTTCCACCAGACAACCGATGCATATGAGATTATAGGTCTTATCATTGCCGTGTAGATCCAAAGGACCTTTGCCGGCGATAAGCCCCATGTTTTGCCAAAAGCTCCTTTGCATTGCCAGAAAGCTGACAGCGCTTTGGTGGTTTTTGACTCAACATGTTTTGACCAGAGAAGCTTACTATCTAAGATGACTCCTAGATACTTAGCCTCCTTGGATATCGGGATGGAAGTGCCTTTTAGTACCAGCTGAGTCATGTCAGTATTTTTCCTCCTTCTCGTAAAGAGAACGACATCGGTCTTAAGAGGATTGACTGACAGCCCATTACTGGTACACCAATCATCGATCACATTTAGCGCCGCCTGTGCTTTACGACGGACAGTCGCCAAACATGAGCCGACAGAAAGAATGGCGACGTCATCCGCATAGGCCTGGGCGTAGATTCCAGAGGCATTGAGAGCATCAAGCAGGGAATCGACCACCATGCACCATAACAGCGGAGACAGGACGCCACCTTGAGGGCAGCCCCTGTTTACGCCAGATTTGACACACTGGTCGAGGCCTGCATCAGCGGTCAATGTCCTGTGCATGAGCATTGCTTTGATCCAAAGGACCAGTGCATCATCCACGCCATGATGTCTGGCAGCGTTACACATGCTGTCAAAAGTTGCGTTATCAAAAGCTCCCTCAATGTCGATGAAAATGCCCAGCGCGTACTCTTTCCTTTCGAGCGCGCACTCAATACGCCCAACTAGGTTCTGAAGCGCAGTCTCGCAAGATTTTCCGCGCTGGTAAGCATGTTGCATCTCCGAAAGAGGGTGCATTCGAAGGGCAACTTTTCGCACGTGCAACTCTACCAGTCTCTCCATGCTTTTCAGCAGGAAGGATGTTAGACTAATTGGTCTGAAGCTCTTGGCAAGTGAGTAGTCCTCTTTTCCTATTTTGGGAATGAAGACCACTTTCACTGTGCGCCAAGGAATGGGTATGTGAGCAAGTGCTAGACTAGCAGTGAAAATTCTTTTCAGAGTAGGAAGCAGCTGCCTTATACCTTTTTGCAGCATAACAGGATATATCCCGTCGGTGCCCGGCGATTTGAAGCCATCGAAGGATGCCACAGCAAATTCAATAGCTTCAGTCGTAACCACGCGCGACGCAATATGGCAGCTACGCCGAGTTATTTTCATCGTTTCAGTTGCAGTTTCCCTTGAAGGAGTGTGCAACGAGCCGATGTCGATCTGATTTCCCGGGAAATGAGTCGCAAACAGTAAACTGAGAGTTTCCGCTTTAGACTCAGTAAAGGTACCATCAGATTTTCTGAGTGCGTCTAGCCTAGTCGGTTTTCCCCGTTTGAGGACTTTAACCAACTTGCTAGTCGCACTCAGAGACTTGATCTCTTCGCAGAAGGTCCTATAAGAATCGTTCTTCGATTTACGAATAAGTTTCTTATATTCTTTCTGCTTCGACCGATACTTGTTCCAGTCATCTTCCGAATTTGATTTGAGCGATCTATTCAGAAGAATTCTGGCTTCCCTGCGAAGACCTTGGAGCTCGGCATTCCACCAGGGGACCAATTTCCTGCTGGGAGGTTTGCTGACAGGACATGCGAGTTCAAAACAACTGGTGATGACGCTATTCAGGTTATGAACAGCGTTCTCTACCAATTGTTTCGTTCTTAGCTTAGGTAGGGCCTGAGTGGATTTCTCAAGCTCCTCTCTAAACCGTACCCAGTCCGTCCTTCTCGGATTCCGTCTAGGCTGCAAGGAAGAAATCTCACAACCCAATCGGAATTCGATATATTTATGATCCGACAGCGTAGCATCAGGCAAGACTCGCCAGTTAGTGATGTCCTTCACATATCTGTTGGATAGGGTCAGGTCAATCACCTCCTGTCGTCTTGTCGTAACAAACGTTGGTTGAGAGCCAACATTGTTGATGGTAAGGTCAGACGAGAGAATGAAGTCCAACAGACGGTCCCCCCTTGTGTTACACTTGCTGCTGCCCCAAGCAGTGTTTTGGGCATTAGCATCGCAACACAAGATGAGACCTATCTTTTTGGCTTCACAGTACTCTACGAGTTCAGAGACTTCCTTCGGTGGTGGAGGTAGTAACGAATCGTAGGGAAAGTAGGCAGACGCAACGACGAAGTGTTCTATTGCTCCGTGCGTTTTGTAGCTTACTCGAGCAGCCACCAGATCTTGTCCACAAAAGTGTCCAAGTTTGGTTGCCGATAGTGAATTCGATATGATGAGGCCGACCCTAGGCCTTTCGGATCGCTCATCATAAAGAATCATAGCATCACGTATACCACCAAGGCCACATAGGCGATTATTCCACACCCACGGTTCCTGAATGGATACAATGTGATGATTTGTTCTACTACATGCAATTCTACTACTTAAAAGAGCAGTAGCGGCCTTGCAATGCTGTAGATTGATCTGGATAAAAGCTATCCTGACCTTTTCAGAGGAGATGGCCGCCTCTTTATAAGAGAGCTGCTTCTCTCGACTCTTTACGGTCAATTGGATCTCCTTCTGGGAGGAAGGGGTTTTGTTGTGTGATGTGCCCGCCTCCGAGGAGTGGTTCTTGGCTATCTTCGCCTTCTGGCCTATGCTTTGATCCTTCTGGGTCGCCGCATCTGCCATTTGACTCCGATTTCCCACCGCCCCATCGGAGAGGGAGGCATCGCACACTCTCTCCCTAGCGAGGCTATCCCCAGCGGCGGTCTTCCGTTTGCGGGATCCTTTACCTTTTTCGGTTAAAGCACCTGCTCCCTTCGGACGTCGGTTCGGGACAGCCTTACCAGTTCGAGGATTGCTAGGACCCGTAACGACTTCGCCTTCTGCGTTCGGAGTCTGCCTGTCAGCCCCACCACCTTTTTCGGCGGCAACGCTGGCCATAGCAGAAACTTGACAGCTTCCGGCTCCGTCATTACGGGAACTGATCACGCTCTTACTGGGTAGTTGAACCTTCCCAGTAAGAGGAAGAGAGTTGGAGGCGCATGCCGAAAGTGCAGACATGCTTATGCCTCCTTCAGCAGCCTTTCCCAATCGCCGACGCTTTCCGCGCTGCGCACCTTTGAGAGAGGGGTGGAGCTCAGGAAGGAGGGTCGGATCAATTTCGGTACGAGATACCTCCGTCGACCTAACCCTCTTAACTGGTTCCCCCAGAGGTTTAGCCTCGACCATTCTGCCTTCGGCTTTGTCAGCCTCTTTGCACAATTTTCGGGCACGCCTCTTACCTCTACTTTTTGGGCACTTAGCAGTGCATTCAGCAGTACGTCCCAATTCAGGAGCGCGTTCCACCTTTGCGGTTTCACGTGCCGCGCCATCATTGGTGTCGCCTCCGCTGGATGCACCGCTCATGCTCAGTCGGACCAGGTGGTCAGACAGTGAGCCGCTGGGGCCGGTGTCGTTCCGGGTTGCCGTAGGGTTAAAAATGAATGTTGGGGCCTCCAGAATCCTTGCCCCGGCCGCGATCAAAGAGGTCGCGGGTGGATTTCCGCTGCTGCGAGTACCACCTGGAGTACACAATTCCTTTGGTTTGTCCATTCATTTTTGGGTCTTCGAGTCTTAGTTCGAGGTCTACGACCTCTTAAGCCTCCCGCCACGACAAGGCGCCCGAAGAAGGGAGGACGTCTATTAAATAGCGCTGAAATATGGGATGCCGAAACGAAAAAACGCAGAAAAATGTAGACTAACCGTGTGAGTAGGCGTGGTCTAGCGAATGTGTAGTAGTGAGCTCGCGCGAAAATGATCAATATGTAAGATAAAAAAAAAAAAAAAAAAAATTCGGCGGAATTAAATCAAAAAAAAAATCATATCATAGAGCTATTGTTGATAGAATATTAGAAATAAAGAACACTTAAACGTTTGAGTATAAAATTGTCTTATTCAATTAAATACATGTATAATACTGTAATATGAAAATAAAACATTGAAATCAATAAAAAAAAATTATATGTATTTGTTGAATATATAATATTTATACCTCATTCATAAAATCGTATAATAGACGTTGTCACGAAATAATGGATTTGGCTAGTAACAGCCAATCTAATAACAGTTTTTGTTTTTTGTTTCAGATACTTACATTCATATTTCGCCAATCACATCGGCTTATGGAGGCTTGATATTATATGTTTGTACGCGTAGTAAGTTTTGGAATAATAAAAACCAGTCTTCTCCATTGTTATTGACAAACGTTTCACAATAATGGCATTGGGAAGAATATCTGACGCCTTTAGTGAACTTGGAGCGAGTGTAGCACTACACTCTTTACAGAAGCCAGAGCGCATGTCTGGAACACATGGTTGGTGCTCCAAACACTCACCGTAGCCGAATCATGACGAAAAGACGGTGTTGTCGGATGTTCTTTGTCGACGAAAGGCAAACGTGTTTTAGGACAGAATTTATACTATACAATGAGTGTTACGGTGTTGAGTTTATTCATAAAATTTCATGCCAATTTCTAAGAATAAAATACATACGTTACCTCCCTAGAACGGACACCCCCACATAACGGACATTTTTTATGGTCCCGCGGCTGTCCGCTATAGAGAAGTTTCACTGTATTTGAACTTGGGCAATTCCTTTCTGGTATCCGCACAAATATAGCATAATTTTCTGTGCTGTGACTTTTCGCAAAATCTGACGCTCGAATATACTTAATGACACAGTCGCGAGAGGGCAGACGTTCACTTATAATTTCCTCTGTAAAAAATAAAAAGGTGGAGTATGTTTAAAGGCTCAAACTACCGATACGCACATAATACTAAACTATTAGTTCAGACATTGGAATATGTCAAATCAACATAAATTCATAAACACGGACCAAACATTTCATCAAATGCGTGACATTGCATATAGGTGCAAATTAAGATTTATTCGACGGGGCTCCCGACACGATGAAGTACAGATGATCAAGACCCAAAAATATCACGAATATTGCAATATTTTTTAAGGGCGATCCGAACATTTTTTTGTTTTTGAAATGGTTGTTACTACGTAGTTCCTAATATTGTCCCAGTATTAAAATTGCGAACACTAAGATGAGCAGGACACTTGAAATACATATACGGTAAAACAACAAAAAAAAAAGAAATTAACGGGAAATCTGCGGGAAACGCACCATTAGGAAGGCAACTGACGAGTGCCTAATGGCCGCCCAAAGTAAGTAGTAAGTAATGGTATTAAAACCATTATGTTCAAGGCGGTTGGAGTATATCGTATATAATAGTGCTCTCCATATTGTTGGATTTTCGTTTACAACACACGAAAAAATTATATTTGTTACATGATCAAATTCACCCTTTCGAAGTGAATTTGCAAAGTTTATTTGTACACCTACACATATATGTACATTTCCACAAGACGAGGGGAATGCAATTCAAAAGTTGACAAATTTTATCACATTTTGCAAATATTCAGTTTAGACACATTTTTTCAGATACTTACATTCATATTTCGCCAATCACATCGGTTTATGAAGGTTTGATATTATATCGTCGGCACAAGGCCAAAACCCTTAACCTGCATTTTTGGTAATTTTCACTTCTATATGTCATTTAACTTGTTATTGTTCCCTCCATTCACTGCTTGGATACCAATACTCCATCTGTTGCCTATTAGCATAAACCATTGATGTGACGAAAAGACTGTGTGTCGGATGTTCTTTGTTGACGAAAGGCAGCATCTCTCCTAATAGTAAATTCCACCCATTCTATTTCCTTTGTCTGGCGTAATTTTTCGAGGTGTTCATTGTAAGTTTAAGAGTTAACCGGTTGACAGTGAGGGCGCCGTGGCGCAGTGGTTAGTGTGTTGGACTCTGGCGCACGATGAGCGAGTTCGGATCCCGATAACACCAACGCCATCGAATGTTTATATCGCGGCGTCTCTCCCCGGCGGGGTACTGGCAAAACCCTCCGTAGTATAACTTGCCTGGAAAAAGCTTCTCGACTCAAGCCGTTCGGAATCGGCATTAAACTGTAGGTCCCTTTCACCTGTGTGAAAAATAAGTCACACACAACATGGGTGATTGAGAGAAGCATGGCTATGGTCCTTCATGGGCCGTAACGCCACCAAAGAAGAAGAAGGTTGACAGTTTACAAGTACCTACTTCATGGTATGCGATTCTTTTCTACTCGTAGTATGGCAACACACCTAACAATTTTGTCTGTACTGTGAATCTTCACAAAAACTAGAGACGGCTAACATCAATATCCACTGTGATGATACGCTAATGATGCTCGAATATACTTAATAAGATAGTCGAGAAGGCAGACTTCCATGTATAATTTTTTCTGTAAAATATTAAAAGGTGGAATATGTTTAAGAGCTCAAACTACCGATGCTCACACAATACTAAACTACTAATTCAGACATTGGAATATATTAAATCAACATAAATTCATAAACACGGACCAAACATTTCATCAAATGCGTAAAATTACACACATTTTTGTTTCAGATACTTACATCCATATTTCGCCAATCACATCGGTTTATGGAGGCTTGATGTTATATGTTTGTAAGCGTAGTAAGTTTTGGAATAATAAAAACCAGTCTTCTCCATCGTTACTGACAAACGTTTCACAATAATGGCATTGGGAAGAATATCTGACGCCTTTAGTGAACTTGGAGCGAGTGTAGTGCTATTGAGAGATCTTTACAGAAGCCAGAGCGCATGTCTGGAACACATGGTTGGTGCTCCAAACACTCACCGTAGCCGAATCATGACGAAAAGACGGTGTTGTCGGATGTTCTTTGTCGACGAAAGGCAGCACCTCTTCACAGTGAGATTAAGAGTTAACCGGTTGAGAGTTTACAAGTACTTCATGGTATGCGTTTCCTTTCTACTTATAGTATGGTCACACACCTAACCAAATTTTCTGTACTGTATATCTTCACAAAAACTAGAGACGGCTAACATCAATATCCACTGTGATGATATGCTAATGATGCTCGAATATACTTAATAAGATAGTTGAGAAGGCAGACTTCCATGTGTATTTTTTTCTGTAATACATTAAAAGGTGGAATATGTTTAAAAGCTCAACACACACTTTTGTTTCAGATGCTTACATTCATATTTCGCCAACCACTTCAGCTTATGGTGGGTTGAAATTATATGTTTGTACGCGTAGTAGGTTTTGCAGTATTAAAAACCAGTCTTCTCCATCGTTACTGATAAACGTTCCACAAAGATGGCATTGGAAAGAATATCGGACGCCTTTAGTGAACTTGGAGCGAGTGTAGTGCTATTGAGAGATCTTTACAGAAGCCAGAGCGCATGTCTGGAACACATGGTTGGTGCTCCAAACACTCACCGTAGCCGAATCATGACGAAAAGACGGTGTTGTCGGATGTTCTTTGTCGACGAAAGGCAACATCTCTCCTAATAGTAAATTCCACCCATTCTATTTCCTTTGTCTGGCGTAATTTTTCGAGGTGTTCATAGTAAGTTTAAAAGTTAACCGGTTGACAGTGATGAGCGAGTTCTGATCCCGATAACACCAACGCCATCGAATGTTTATATCGCGGCGTCTCTCCTCGGCGGAGTACTGACAAAACCCCCCGTAGCATAACTTGCCTGGAAAAAGCTTCTCAACTTACGCCGTTCGGAATCGGCATCAGTAAGGTAAGGTTGAGAGCACCGTGGCGCAGTGGGTAGTGTGTTGGCCTCTGACGCCGATGACTCGGGATCGAATCCCGACACAGCCATGTCATCGAACGTGTTTTTCACGGTGTTTCTCCTCAGCGGGGTTCTGACAAAACCCCCTGTAGTAAAATTGTCATGAAAAGCTTCTCGAAATTCGCTGTTCGGAACCGGCAATAAAACTGTAGGTCCCTTTCACCTATGTGAAAATGGAATCACACACAACATGGGTGATTGAGAGAAGCTCGGCTCAGCTTCTTCATGGACTGTAACGCCAACATACATACATACATACATTCACGGTAAGGTTAAGGTTTAACCGGGTGACAGATGGCAAGTATTTGAACTTGGGCAATTCCTTTCTGGTATCCACACAAATATAGCATAACTTTCTGTGCTGTGACTTTTCGCAAAATCTGACGCTCGAATATACTTAATGACACAGTCGCGAGAGGGCAGACATTCACTTATAATTTCCTCTGTAAAAAATAAAAAGGTGGAATATGTTTAAAGGCTCAAACTACCGATACGCACATAATACTAAACTATAGGTTCAGACATTGGAATATGTCAAATCAACATAAATTCATAAACACGGACCAAACATTTCATCAAATGCGTGACATTGCATATAGGTGCAAATTAAGATTTATTCGACGGGGCTCCCGACACGATGAAGTACAGATGATCAAAACCCAAAAACATCACGAATATTGCAATATTTTTTAAGGGCGATCCGAACATTTTTTTGTTTTTGATATGGTTGTTACTACGTAGTTCTTAATATTGTCCCAGTATTAAAATTGCGAACACTAAGATGAGCAGGACTTGGAATACATAGACGGTAAAAGAACAACAAAAAAAAAAAAAAACTGGACGGGAAATCTGCGGAAAACGCACCATTAGGAAGGCAACTGACGAGTGCCTAAAGTAAGTAGTAAGTAATGGTGTTAAAACCATTATGTCCCACGCGGTTGGTGTATATCGTATATAATAGTGCTCTCCATATTCTTGAATTTTCGTTTAAAACACACGAAAAAATTATATTTGTTACATGATCAAATTCACCCATTCGAAGTGAATTTGCAAAGTTTATTTGTACACGTGTACATATGTATATGTAAATTGCCACAAGACGAGGGGAATGCAATTCAAAAGTTGACAAATTTTATCATATATTGCAAATATTCATTTTTTCAGATACTTACATTCATATTTCGCCAATCACATCGGTTTATGAAGGTTTGATATTATATCGTCGACAGAAGGCCAAAACCATCAATCTGCATTTTTGGTAATTTTCACTTCTTTATGTCAGTTAACTTGTTATTGGCCCCTCCATTCACTGCTTGGATACCAATACTCCATCTGTTGCCTATTAGCATAAACCACTGATGTGACGAAAAGACTGTGTGTCGGATGTTCTTTGTTGACGAAAGGCAGCATCTCTCCGAATAGTAAATTCCACCCATTCTATTTCCTTTGTCTGGCGTAATTTTTCGAGGTGTTCATAGTAAGTTTAAAAGTTAACCGGTTGACAGTGATGAGCGAGTTCTGATCTCGATAACACCAACGCCATCGAATGTTTATATCGCGGCGTCTCTCCTCGGCGGAGTACTGGCAAAACCCCCCGTAGTATAACTTGCCTGGAAAAAGCTTCTCAACTTACGCTGTTCGGAATCGGCATTAAACTGTAGGTCCCTTTCACCTGTGTGAAAAATAAATCACACACAACATGGGTAATTAGAGAAGCTTGGCTCTTGTCCTTCATGGGCTGTAATGCCACCAAAGAAGAAGAAGGTTGACAGTTTACAAGTACTTCATGGTGCGCAATTCCTTTCTACTCGTGGTGTGGCCACACACCTAACAAAATTGTTTGTACTGTATTGTATACTTAATAAGATAGTCAAGAGGGCAGACTTCCACGTATAATTTTTTCTGTAAAATATTAAAAGGTGGAATATGTTTACAGGCTCAAACTACCGATGCTCATCCAATACTAAACTACTAATTCAGACATTGGAATATGTTAAATCAACATAAATTCATAAACACGGACCAAACATTTCATCAAATGCGTAAAATTACACACATTTTTGATTCAGATACTTACATTCATATTTCGCCAATCACATCGGTTTATGGAGGCTTGATGTTATATGTTTGTACGCGTAGTAAGTTTTGGAATAATAAAAACCAGTCTTCTCCATCGTTACTGACAAACGTATCACAATAATTGCATTGAGAAGAATATCTGACGCCTTTAGTGAACTTGGAGCGAGTGTAGTGCTATTAAGAGAGCTTTGCAGAAGCATGGACGTCAAATGAAGCTCAAGTCTGGAACACATGGTTGGTGCTCCAAGCACTCACCGTAACCGAATCATGACGAAAGGACGGTGTTGTCGGATGTTCTTTGTCGACGAAAGGCAGCACCTCTTCACAGTGAGATTAAGAGTTAACCGGTTGAGAGTTTACAAGTACTTCATGGTATGCGTTTCCTTTCTACTCATAGTATGGTCACACACCTAACCAAATTGTCTGTACTGTGAATTTTCATAAAAACTAGAAACAGCTGACATCAATATCCACTGTGATGATATGTTAATGATGCTCGAATATACTTAATAAGATAGTCGAGAAGGCAGACTTCCATGTATATTTTTTTCTGTAATATATTAAAAGGTGGAATATGTTTAAAAGCTCAAACTACCGATGCTCACACAATACTAAACTACTAATTCAGACATTGGAATATATTAAATCAACATAAATTCATAAACACGGACCAAAAATTTCATCAAATGCGTAAAATTACACACCTTTTTTGTTTCAGATACTTACATTCATATTTCGCCAATCACATCGGCTTATGGAGGCTTGATATTATATGTTTGTACGCGTAGTAAGTTTTGAAATAATAAAAACCAGTCTTCTCCATCGTTATTGACAAACGTTTCACAATAATGGCATTGGGAAGAATATCTGACGCCTTTAGTGAACTTGGAGCGAGTGTAGTGCTATTGAGAGATCTTTACAGAAGCCAGAACGCATGTCTGGAACACATGGTTGGTGCTCCAAACACTCACCGTAGCCGAATCATGACGAAAAGACGGTGTTGTCCGATGTTCTTTGTCGACGAAAGGCAGCACCTCTTCACAGTAAGATTAAGAGTTAACCGGTTGAGAGTTTACGAGTACTTCATGGTATGCGTTTCCTTTCTACTCGTAGTATGGTCACACACCTAACCAAATTGTCTGTATTGTGAATCTTCACAAAAACTAGAGACGGCTAACATCAATATCCACTGGGATGATATGCTAATGATGCTCGAATATACTTAATAAGATAGTCGAGAAGGCAGACTTCCATGTATAATTTTTTCTGTAAAATATTAAAAGGTGGAATATGTTTAAAAGCTCAAACTACCGATGCTCACACAATACTAAACTACTAATTCATACATTAGAATATGTTAAATAAGCAAACTCATAAACACAGACCAAACATTTCATCAAATGCGTCATCGTATTTCATATTTCATCATATTTCGCCAACCACATCGAATTTATATGTTTGTACGCGTAGTAGGTTTTGCAATATTAAAAACCAGTCTTCTCCATCGTTACTGACAAACGTTTCACAAAGATGGCATTGGAAAGAATATCGGACGCCTTTAGTGAACTTGGAGCGAGTGTAGTGCTATTGAGAGAGCTTTGCAGAAGCCAGAATGCATGGCAGTCAAATCAGGCTCATGTATGTCTAAAACATGTACATATATTAACCACACTCCGCACAACTTAATATAAACTTAATAAAACCGAATCCGACGATTACAAAATTCAAATTGAAATCATCGGTTCTTACAATTCTATCATTGATGCATGCTACATATATGTATGTACATACATGGCAATATTTTACAAGGATTTATTTTTATTTTTTTTTTTTGTTTTTTTCGTATTATTGTGGCTATTTTTTATTTGTAATCTTTTTGTGCGATATATTGAATGTGCGCACAACATTTGTGGGAGCAAAAGTCACTTCTTTATATTTTAGTTTTTTTTTAATAGAGAAATATATGCTGCTCTATACACGCCGTCAGTATTAATATCAAAAATAACATTTCCTACCTGTCTTACAATAACTCCAGGGATCCAACTATAAGTACAATTATTTTTAAGCTTGTACAACACCTTATCACCTGGTTTAAATAAACTATCCTTCAAATTTTGGAGTACGCTTAAGGATGGTATTTTCTTGTCTTTTAATTGCAACACTTTTAATATAGGCTTCCGTTTCCCTTTACATTTTTTTTAAATCTTTGGGTTAATATCATCTAACAGAGTTCTTGGTTTGGTTCCAGATATGATTTCGTTTGGACACAAATTGGTTGTTGTCGACGGAGTGGACCGGTATTTCAAAAGAAAATTGTTAATTAACGTATGTGTCGCAAAAGAACTTTAGTTGAAATCAATCAACATTTTCTTTAGAGCACTTTTTACAGTTTGCACTGTTCTTTCGGCTGCCCCATTAGATTGAGGATGATAAGGTGGACTCTTACGTATGTATGTATGTATGTATGTTGGCGTTACAGTCCATGAAGAACCTGAGCCGAGCTTCTCTCAATCACCCATGTTGTGTGTGATTTAATTTTCCCATAGTGAAAGGGACCTATAGTTTATCGCCGGTTCCCAACGGCGAATTTCGAGAAGCTTTTCATGACAATTTTACTACACGTTCGATGACATGGGATTCGATCCCGTGTCATCGGCGTCAGAGGCCAACACACTACCCACTGCGCCACGGTGCTCTCGACTCTTACGCTTAATGTTATTATCTACACAAAATTTAATAAAAAACCTCTGAATTAAAGGGCGGTCCATTATCCGATAACAGTGGGGAAGGTAACCCAAAATAGGTAAAAAGTTGTCTTAGAGTAGAAACCACATTTTCAACGTTGGTTTGTTTCATTACTTTCACGTCAATCCATTTTGTATAACTATCAAGTAATTGTATAACCCATCACGTAAGAAAAATCGATATGAATACGTTCAAAAAATTTGTTCGATTCGGGCCATCGATCATGAGCTGCGATTCTGGCTTATTACCTGCAAATGCACAGGCTTTGCAGTCTGACATAAATTGCACTATGTCCTGATCTATCCCTGGCCACCAAAAATATTTTCTTGCTAACATTTTCATGCGGATGATAACCACGTGCGATTCATGAAGACGAGCTTATATTGACTGCTGTAAAACATCAGGAATAACTAATCGTTCACCATAGAAAATACATAATTCTTCCTCTAATAATTGCGATCTTCTTCTTTGGTGGCGTTACAGCCCATGAAGGACCAGAGCCAAGCTTCCCTTCAATCACCCATGTTGTGTGTGATTCTATTTTTCGCACAGGTGAAAGGGACCCACAGTTTAATGCCGATTCCGAACGGCGTGAGTCGAGAAGCTTTTTCTAGGCAAGTTATACTACGGGGGGTTTTGCCAGTACCCCGCCGAGGAGGGACGCCGCGAAATAAACATTCGATGGCGTTGGTGTTATCGGGATCCGAACTCGCTCATCGTGCGATTGCACGCGATCGCTTACTAAAAAATGACTTTAAGTTTTCAGGAACGCTGTTTGGCCACCCTGTTAGTAGCATATTTAAAACATTTTTAATTTTCCAATCTTTCTCAGACTCTATCGCTACATCCTCAAATTTAACATCAAAGTAATTGTCACACTTAATTATGCTCAAAAGTGAGCCATCTTCTTCTATTTCGGTAGGATAGGTGAGGGGAAGACGGGAGAGTGCGTCCGCATTATTCATCTGCGTACCTTTCTTGTACTCGATTTTATATTGGTGTCTACTCAGTATTAAGCTCCATCGATGTAGTCGAGTGACAGGGGGTGTGGATTTCTTGGGATTAAAAATTTCTCGTAAGGGTTGATGATCGGAAAAAAATGGGAAAGGTTTTCCATAAATATTTTTATGAAATTTTTTTACTGTAAAAATAATAGCTAATTCTTCTCTATGAATTGAGAGTACTTCTTTTCCGCAGGGCTTAGCGTACTAGAAATAAAGAGAACTGGTCTTTCTACACCGCCTATCAGATGCGATAAAATCCTACTCCGTAAGGGCTGGCATCGCATTGTACAATTATTTCCTTATTGGGGTCGTAATGTACTAAGAGGCTGCTATTTAAAATTAATTATTTACTTTTGATAAAAGCTGCTTCACATTCCGCAGACCATGGAAAACTAACATCTTTTTTGTTAAATGATATAGATCCTTAAGTTCCGAGGACGGATTCGGAATGAATTGCGAGTAATAATTCAAAAGGCCTAGGTACGATTTTAACTGAGTCATATTTTCCGGCCTAGGAGCATTTTTAATAGCTTCTAACTTCTTCGCACTCGGCTTAATACCTTTTGCATTGATCACGTGCCCCAAGTAGTCAATTTCGTTTTGGAAAAATTGGCACTTTTCCACCTTTACCCTCACATTGTACTTTTTTAAGGGGGACAGCCACTGTGATGGGCCAAAAAATTTTTTTTGACTTAAATCAAAGTTTATACATTCAAAAATATGTGTGCAAAATTGCAGGTCAAAATGTCAAAAATTGACTAAGTTACAGCGATTTTAGTGAGAGCAGATAGACCGATTTATCGATTCCCGTACTTAGAAGTTCGGCAGATGTTCAGTTACTCTCGAAGTTTCGTAGTGAACACACGTCGTTTCTCTGGTTTCTGTTTTTATCAATTTTCAAAAATATCTTCTGTTTTATTACAAAATGGATTGTAAAGGTAGTAAAATTAATAGGAACGATGAAATTAGACCTTCAAGAAATGGAAGAAAATATAATCGGCCGCGTAACAGATATGAAATAGAAAGGGCGAAAACGTAAGTCCCAAACGGCGTACGAGTGCTTCTAAGCGAAAAATTTCGCAAAACTCTGAATATGATGTTCATCCTACTATAACTTATCGAGTTTTAAACTTTTTTAGTGTTTTTACAGTGCTGAGTGATCATAAATCATGTAAAAAATGTGGTGGTGATATTAACTTTACTGAACGAAGTGTGAGGGGATTAGGCTTCACGCTTGTTGTGAACTGTGGAAAGTGCGATCCAGTTGTAATTGACTCATGCCCTCTTATTGACAATGCGTACGACATAAATCGGCGTTTTATCTTTGCAATGAGGCTTATTGGTGTTGGGTTAGCGGGTGCGGAAAGATTTTGTGCCTTCATGGATTTACCAAGGCCTATGTTTCATAGTTTTTACGATAGAGTAGTGAAACAGATCAGAGATGCAGCAAAAACTTGTTGTGACATGGTTCTAACGAAAGCAGTAAAAGAAGAAGTGGAACAAACTTCAAAACAATTGGAGTCCGAAATTATTCCTGGGATTTCGGTATCTGGAGATGGAAGTTGGAAGAAGCGAGGATTTAAATCATCCTTTCGCATTTCTTCTCTTATTGGCTACTACTCTGGCAAAATTGTGAATGTTGTCATGAAATCGAGCTTCTGTAAATCATGTGCACAAATAAATCTGGAGAAAAATACTGCTGAATATGAGACCTGGCAAAAAAAACATTCAGAAGTGTGCACAATAAACCATGATAATTCTTCGGGTCAAATGGAGGTGGAAGGCATAAAAGAAATGTTTCTAAGATCTGAATCTTTACATAACGTCAGATATATTAATTATATACGTAAAAAAAAGAAAAGTTATGAATGAGCAAGATGCCTCGGATACACGGACGGATACTCGACGACGACAACGCACGAAAAAGGAACACGATTTGCGAGTATGCTCCTGGAATGTCAGAACCCTGTACACTCCCGGAGCTGCTCATAAACTAGAAGGAATCCTCACGCAGTACAAGGCGGATATTACTGCGGTCCAGGAAATACGCTGGATAGGAAATGGTATGATTAGGAAGAAAAATTGCGACATTTATTACAGCTGTCACAAAAGGTTGCACTTACTGAGATGCGGATTTGTCGTGGGAAAGCGGTTAAGGTCGGAGGTCACCGACTTTAAACCTATAAGTGATCGCCTGGCTGTGATCCGCATCAGAGGCAGATTTTATAACATCAGCCTTATATGTGCACACGCCCCTACCGAAGAGGCTGAAGACCCTATCAAGGAGGACTTCTATGACCTCCTGGACGCGGCCTACGGAGCTTGTCCGCAGTACGACGTAAAAATCGTGCTCGGAGACTTCAACGCCAAAATCGGAAAGGAAAACACCCTTGGCGGAGTGATCGGAAAGCACAGCCTCCACGATACAACAACAGATAACGGCTTCCGACTCGCTGACTTTGCGACAGCTCGTAATGCGGTGATAAGTAGCACAAGATTCCCTCGCAAGCGAATCCACACAGCAACCTGGCGATCTCCGGACGGTCGAACCGCCAACCAAATCGACCATGTGCTCATTGACGCAAGGCACGCGTCAAACATCCTGGATGTGCGAACATTCAGAGGGGCAAATGTCGACTCTGACCACTTCCTCGTAGCAGCAAGATTCAGAGCCCGACTGTCCAATGTCAGAAAGCTGCACCAGCCCATCAGGAGGAGGTTCCACATTGGGCGCCTGAGCACACCGGAGGTTGCCAGAGTCTACAGGGAGCAGCTGAGCGAAAGACTCTACGGTATGCCTACGTCGAACACAAATGCCAATAATATGTGGCTGCATTGCCTCTCAGCCATTCAGGAAGTAGCCGAAACCACCTTCAGATACCTTCCACCCCCGACAAGAAACCCGTGGTATGATGGCGAGTGTGAGCAGAAAACGGCAGCAACCGACGAGGCGTACCAAAAGGCGCTGCAGAGGAAAACCAGGGCAGCGCGAGAAGAGTACCGAGCCAGGAGAAGGGAGGAGAAGAAACTACCGCGACAAAAGAAAAGAATCTTCGCAGGCTCCCAGCTCAAGGATATCGAGGAGTCTAGGGATAAACATAAAATACGAGCCTTTTCAAAGAAAGCCAAAGGCCTTGCAGGAGGCTTCAAAAAGGGCACCCTGGCTCTTCGAAACTGCGAGGGTAATCTTGTCACCGACTCGCAGGGAATAGTGGATGTATTTAAGCAGAACTTCCAGCAGCTGCTTAACGAGCATGACCAAGAGAGAGTGGTAGGGACCGAGGAAATCCCAACTCCAGCCGCTGAAGTAGTCCTCCCACCCAGCATAGAAGAAGTCGGCACAGCTATTCAGAAGCTGAAGAACAACAAGTCCGCAGGCTCAGATGGCTTGCCATCAGAGCTCTTCAAGGCTGGCGGCGATGTTCTGGTAGGGAGCATGCACCAGATCATCTGCAGAATTTGGGAAGATGAGAGCATGCCCGACGACTGGAATACCAGCTCTATATGCCCCATCCACAAAAAAGGCGATCCTACCTCTTGCAAGAACTATAGAGGTATATCCCTGCTCAATGTCGCATACAAGATCCTGTCCAGCGTATTGTGTGAACATCTAAAACCATTTTGCACCGCACTAATCGGCAGCTACCAGTGCGGATTCCGGCCCGGCAAATCAACTATAGACCAAATTTTCACACTTCGACAAATCCTGGAAAAGACCAACGAGTTTCGAATCGAAACACACCATCTTTTCATCGATTTCAAAGCCGCATACGACAGCACAGTGTTGGCCCAAAGTTAATCTGATTAACGATTAAAAATGAATGATTAGAATCGTAATCAAAAATGTTGATTAAGATTAATTAATCAAAATCAATTTTAAAATGATTAAGATTATTAATCATAATCATTAATCGTTAATTTGATTATTAGATTAACTATGCCCAAATTAAATGTAAGTTTAAATTTGATTGATTTAAAAGGCTGATCGATTCATCGTGAAGAACTGTTTGGGGCGATGGCCGAATTCGGGATCCCGGTAAAACTGATCCAGTTGTGTCGCGCCACGCTAAAAAACACGCGATGCACCGTGCAACTCGGTTCTAGGACCTCGGAACCATTCGAAACATGCACCGGATTTCGGCAAGGAGATGCGCTGTCATGTGACTTCTTCAACCTGGTGCTGGAGCAGATAGTGCGACGGGCAGGCGTCAACAGGGAAGGCACTATCTTTTACAAGTCCATCCAGCTGTTAGGATACGCGGATGATATCGACATCATCGCGTGTTCTCGCCGTGGCATTGTGGAAGCATTCACGGCGATTGAAGAACAGGCGAAACGAATTGGCCTTAAGATCAATGAGGACAAAACGAAATACATGCTGTCAAGCAAAAACCCATCCGTCGCTCACCACCTGGGACAAAACATAACAATTGACAGCTATAATTTCGAGGTATTTAAGGAGTTTGTCTACCTCGGGGCAAACGTAAACTCCACAAATGACACCACAGTGGAGATCCGGCGTAGAATCGCCCTTGGCAACCGCTGCTACTTCGGCTTGTCCAAACAACTGGGGTCAAAACTCCTCACTCGAAAGACCAAAGTCATGCTTTACAAAACGCTCATTCTGCCAGTCTTGCTGTACGGAGCCGAAAGCTGGACGATAAGCAGGACAGCGGAGCTGATTTTGGGTTCTTTCGAAAGAAAAATTCTGCGCCGGATATTTGGTCCTGTCTGTGAGGAAGGTGAATGGAGAAGAAGACACAACCGCGAACTCTACGAGCTGTACCAAGATGTGGATGTAGTCCGGAAGGCAAGGATCCGTCGACTACACTGGCTCGGCCACATCGAGCGCATGGACATCAACGCTCCAGCTAAGAGGGTCTTCGACTCCGAGCCTCCTGGTTCGAGAAGAAGAGGAAGACCGAACCTCCGGTATAAAGACCAAGTAATCGCGGATGTAGGACATCTTGGTCTTGGCAACTGGAAGCAGCGTGCCCGGGACCGTCAAGGATGGAAGGCAGCTATAGCTCAGGCTCAGATCCTCCATGGATCGCAGGCCTAATAAGTAAGTAAGTAAGTAATATTAATTATATTGGGGATTGTGACACAAAGACCTATAAAAACGTTTGTGATGCTAAACCTTATGGAAATGTGAAGATAATTAAAAAGGAGTATATCAACCATGTACAGAAAAGAATGGGCAGTCGACTTAGAGCAATAAAAAAACAGCGGACAAAAGAA
The DNA here is from genome assembly GCA_951905685.1 of Eumerus sabulonum. Classification (NCBI taxonomy): domain Eukaryota; kingdom Metazoa; phylum Arthropoda; class Insecta; order Diptera; family Syrphidae; genus Eumerus; species Eumerus sabulonum. Next base: position 91,022,369 of record OX645060.1, read on the forward strand.
GGAAAAACTTTGGGGGGGAAAGGTGGATTAACCGACAAGTTGATTAATGAATTGAAAAAATACTATGGATTAGCAATACGTCGTAATGTAACGAATATTGAAGACATGTATAACGGTATTTGGCAAACGTTATACCATAAATCCTCGTCACCCGAAGACCCCCAACATTTTCTATGCCCTGTAGGACCTGATTCTTGGTGTAACTTCCAGAAAGCTGTATCGACAAATTCCTTGGACTCATTAATTGAAAAACCGCCAATTCCAGAAGATATTGCCGAGGTATAATTGCCGATTTATGAGGACCTCTCAGATTTTGAGTTATTAGAAAGATGCGTAGGTGGATTTACGCAGAATAACAACGAAAGTTTTAATGCTCTAGTATGGCAGATCGCACCACAATCAAATTCAAGTTGTGCGGTTATTGTTGAAATAGCTCTGTATATCTCAACCGTAATATTTAATGAAGGAACATTGGCAACTTTGAAATTGATGGACTTGCTCGGTATCAAAGTTGGCCCAACACTTTTTAAATACTGCACTAAACGTGACTCTACTCGGATTAAAGCTGCTGAGGATCGCATTGAAGCAGTTCACCACAAAATTAAAAAAGTCACCAAGACACCTGGAGATGAAGAGGAAGAACCGTCATATGGTCCAGGACTTGATAGTTTAATATAGGTATGAAAATTTTACAAGATATATGATTTCATTGCGAGAGAAATGGACTAAAAACTTTAAACGCGACTCGAAACGACTTTTTTCGAATTGGTCGCATTGATAGCTCGGACAATTCTTAATCGATTATTAATTTTTTTTTTGTTTTGCTCGTCTTAGTAGTGGCTAAGGTTGTGCGTAGCCGATTCATGAAATTTTGCTTTTTACTATTTTTTAAACTGTTTGAAAAAAAAAAAAAAAAAGAAAAACGGTCGAAAAAGTAAAAATATTTTCAATCGGTCGCCATTTTGTGAAAAATCAAAAAAAAAAAAAAAAAAAAAAAAAAAAAAAAAAAAAACGGCTACGTACAACGATAACGACATCCATACAGATTATAAGGACATTTTTTTTTGTTCACATCACCAGTTTTTGAAAAATCGATGCGACCATGGGGGGGAATTTTTTTTCAAGCTCTACGGAATCATTTATATGTTAAAAATACGTAAGATTTTTTAATAAAAATTTGTGGAAACATTATTCGATGTGTACTTAATAAATTTAAAAAAAACGATTCAAAAATTCCTTTATTTACCCGGCCAAAAAAATTCTCAAAAATCACTCATTTTTTTTCGGTCGTCACAGTGCCTATCCCCCTTAATCGGTCGAGTACAGTTATTAAATTTGACCGACAGTCTTCAAAGCTCGACCCACCGATAATTATGTCATCAAGATAGCACTGGACTCGTGGAATATCCTTTAAAATTTCGTCCATAATTGATTGAAAAATAGCAGGTGCACATTTGACCCCAAAGATCAATCGGCGGAACCTACAAAGCCTCTTATGAGTGTTAACGGTCAACAATTCCTGGCAACTCTCTTCAACTTCCACTTGTTGATAGGCTCCTTCGTGATCTAGGACACAAAAACAGGAGGAGTTACCTAAACTTGCAAAAATATCATCACACCGTGGTAAGGGATAACGGTCAGTGCGTACACATGGGTTTATTGTGACTTTACAATCGACACATAGACGGACATCCCCGTTTGGTTCTGTTACAACCCCCACCGGCGAAGCCCATTCACTATAGCGTACCGGATATATAATACCTTCTACCAAAAGTCTTTCAATTTCTTTTTCTACTTTATCCCGAATCGCAAAGGGAATCGTACATGGTCTAAAAAATACAGGGGTGCTGTTTTCTTTTAAGAGAATCTTCGCCTTATATCCTGAAATCGGGTCCTTTTTATCGCGACCCGTCCTTTTTATCGCAACTTCGTCCATAGACGACAAACAAACTAAGACCTTAACAGAACCAACTATATCGACTTTATTTCCGGATATCATATTTAGAGTTCGGCCACATTGTTCAATAATCACGTTTGGGTACATTCCCTTCAATGTTTTAGCATGCATCACTGATGTACATGCACCGGAATCCAATTCCATTCTTAAGCGTTTACCATTACAAATTAAGCCTATGAATAACGAAGTACTACAGCCCTGTAAATTATGAATATACCCTAAGTCAGTGAAGTGACATCGTCTCTTTCTGTTACTCCTTGAACATTTCTAATAGAACTTATTTCATTACCTTGTGTGCCGGTGTAACGGTTTATCAATTTTCTTCTTGATTTGCTTCTGTATCCTATGTTCTTAAGAAAACAGTTATTTTGAACATGGCCCCACTTCTTGCAAAAGTAGCACTGTACGTTTTGGAAATTCCCCTTCCTTGCCCTTGATGATTCCTGATATACTCTAACCTCAGATTTGTTGTTGTTCTTCGCATTCTTACTGTTTCTGACACGAACGCTATTTCCCCTCAGATCTCTTACCGCATGTACAGCTCCCGCCTCTGAATTACCACTCATATGGATCATCTCCAACTCGATCAACTCCGTATTTAACGCTGCTTCGCATGCTTTTTCAAAAGTTAAATCTCCAATATCAATCAGCTTCGTCTGGATCTTTTTATTTTTAATTTCTATTAACAGTCGGTCCTTGACAGCTTCTTCCAGAAAAGCACCATGTTTGCAATTTGTGGCTAGCTGCTTTATGGCCACTATGAAGTCTGAAATACTTTTCGCTGCATCCTGATTACGGATTAAAAATTTTAAGCGCTCTGCAACCGTGTCCTTCTTTGGCTGATAATGTATTTTAAGTTTATTCAGCAACTCATCGTATTTATATCCTTGTCGATTGGTGTCAACAACCCATCCTGTTTGCCTCCCTTACGCTCAGCCAATATGCACTCGATACAATTCTGGATAACCTTGGCAACTTTAGTTCTCGCATCCCGAACGAAATAGGTTTTTTCCAGAATCTCCTGTGTTTTCTTTGCCGCGAAGTGACCCTCCCTGTGCGCTGATTTTATAATTTCGTCTTCAATGGAAGATGGTATAACGACCAACTCCCAATTAGCATCCTTACACAGAACACCATTCTTAATGAAATAGTCTTCATAAGGTTTTAATTTAAGGATCTCAACAATAACCCTTAAGTGCTCATCATGCTCCTGAGCTCTTTTATTCGATACGTCAATGTTCCCACAACCATTGCTACCCTACTTAAGGCGTCCACATGTCGCATTCGTGTGCCACTTCTGTGTTCTGTTTCGTAGTCATAGTCCTGCAGGAATAAGGCCCATGTCGAGACTCGCAAAGGTACGTCCTTCTTTTTGATGGTCATCGCAAACGCGTTACAGTCGGTGACGATTTTAACATGTCTCCCCAAAACATATACCCGCCATCTTTTCAAAGCTTCTACAATTGCTAAGACTTCTAGGTCGTATGAATGGAATTTCTCTTCTCGAGGACATGTTTTGCGGCTCATGTATTGCACAAAATGGGATTCGCGTCCCTTTGAAGCAACACAGCTCCGTATCCGTACATGCTTGCGTCTGTATGAATTTCCGTCAAGCATTCGGGTCAAACAGTTTTAGGACTGGTGATCCGTTCAGAGCATTCTTTAGCCATTCGAAAGCGACAATTTGATCCCCATTCTAAACAATTCATTTTTACGAAGCAAGTCACTCAAAGGTTTTGCCTTCAATGCGTACCCCTCTACAAACCTTCTGAAGTATGACGTGAGGCCTAAGAAACGCTGGAGTGCCTTCTTTTCCTTCGGCAACGGATAATTCTGCACAACTCTTGTCTTCTCCGCTGACGGATGGATGGTACCATCTTCGATGACGTACCCTAAAAATTCAATACGACGCTGTAGAAATTTTCACCTAGTCCAATTCAGTTCGAGTCCGTTGGAGCTGGCGACCTCTAGTACTCGTGCTAGTCGCTGGAGTCTGTCTTCGTAACTATCCGCAGGGATGATTATGTCGTCCATGTATACGTGAACCACGCCATCGATGATCAGTGGTTTCAACACAGTCATAATAAACCTCGTGAATACGGCTGGGGCGTTACAAATTCCAAATGGTACTTTCAGGAATTTATACTGACCATTATATACGATCAACGAAGTGTACTTTCTCGAACTCGGTTCCACAGGGACGTGGAAGAATCCATTGACAAGGTCTGTTGTGGTAAACACCTTGCCATGTTGAAGCTGTTCCACCACATCATCAATCAATGGCATAGAAAAATTATCCTTAACCATCCTTGAATTGATTCTACGAAAGTCGCAGCACATCCGTTTTCGTCCATTCTTCTTGCTTACGAGGACGACTGGTGACGCAAACTCCGAATTACATTCCTGGATAATGCCTTTTCTGAGCCACTCGGAAACTTGCGTCTCGACCTCTTCCCTCTCTGGTTGCGCTAATCTCATGACCCTCTCATACAGTGGGGTTTCGTATTTCAGAAAGATCTTCATGCTTATCGGCGATGACACTTCTTTTTTTGGCTTATAATTCTTTATTAGCTGCTCAATTCTATTCTGAGATGTCTTCGGTAAGTGACATAAATCGATTGAAGTCGTCTCGTCTTCTTTCAAAGCCCAAACACTCATAGCCTGAAATTCTTCCTGAAGCTCTGCAATCGAATTTACATCCGACCTAGTCGTCACTCGTCGGGCTGATGCTCGCGTCAGGGCACCTCCTTTCGGCCTACTAGCAACTCGCGACCCAACCTTCTCAACTTGGACCTCTCTTTCCATTTCCACCTTCTCACCTTTTACTGAGCGCATCCCTTACCCAAACGTGTACTCTTTGATGCACTCTCTACCTCTTCGTCTTTCTTCTCCGGTTCCTGAGCGCATCCCTCACCCAAACGTGTACTCATTGATGCCCTCTCTACCTCTTCGTCTTTCTTCTCCGGCTCCTCCCTTTTGCGTTCAAAACGCACTTCTTGGTCTTTGATGTTGACAGAAGCCTGGTTGATCACACCAACCCCGATTACCATTGAAAACAGCATGTCGCGTTCACGCACGACATGGAGTCTAACTTCAAATGGAATCCTATCGATGACTACTATCGTGTCAAAATACCCCATCGTCCTTATCTCTTTGCTGCCTAGGGCCGTCAAAGTGATTGACTGCTCCTCTAAACTCACCTTCGGGAGCCGTAGCAACATCTGGTGCCTTAATAACGACAAATCACAGTATCGTATAGTATAGTCAGTATCGACTAGCGCGGTAATCTCGACGGCCATCAACGTCACATCTTTCATTAAATGCCCCGTCCTACTACCGAAGTGAGCTTTGGCCTTACTTTCTGGTTTTGGTTCAGCCTTGCACTCGAAAGAATTGTGTCCCATTACCCCGCATTTAAAGCACTTATACCCTTGAGGACAAGTTCTAGCCAGGTGATTTGTATCACCACACTTGAAGCATTTCCGAGAGTCATTTGGTTTGGCTGAAGTTACAACTTCCCGCTTCACCGTTATGACAGGATATCGTTGAGGAATATCGGTTGTCGTCTGTGGCTTGATACACTCGTATATTTTGAGCTTGGATTTCAATTCCTCGATAGTGGTTGTTTCATAGAGTACTATCTTATTGATCTTGTCGTCCTTCAAGCCCGCAATGAAATAATCGATGAGTGATGCGTCTATCTGTATTGGCTTGGCTATCTCCATCAGCTTATCAAGTTTTCCCGATTTGTCTCGCTTGGTTGTTTTCGTCGATTCTTCGAACGCCGGTGAGCTTCAGCTGAACTTATTTCGACAGCAAACTCTCTCATTAAGGCCGCCTTCAACGCCGTCCAGTCGCAAAGACCGCGTTCACTCTAAATAAAGAGCCTGGCCGCACCGGTAACGAGCCTTCTTCCAAAAACAAACTGTTGCAAATTGTTAAGGCCCAATGCCTTTGCAATCCATTCATCGATGTTTTGCATGTTTTCACCCGAGAAAGCAGGAATAGCATCTTCCAAATTCCTGAACTTGAAAGTGCTTGGTGGCAACATTCCACGCTCAGTGATTGGATTCTGCCCCGAGACTATTTCTTGCCGAGTCGCACCCCTACTACTAACGATGGTATCAGTAGGATTTTTATCGTCAGAAATGATACCTACTGGCTCTATATTAAAGTGAGTCATGAGTCTATCAATTCAGTCCTAATTCCCTCAAACGCCCTTTCAATTGCTCTACCGTCAGTGCCCTAATCTCTACTTCGTTCATTTTGTATCGGTTCCTTCTTCCGCGTACAGTTTACAATATTACAAAATAAAAATACATGCACTTCTACATTTGCTTTTGCGATACATACATACATAAACTTTTATAAAATGTTACCGTCCAAGCTGCACGACATCAACTGCGCTACATCCACTGTGCCATTGCGACTGCACTGCTTCTTCTGCACCGCTTCTTCTGTACCGCTTCCACTGCAACACTTGAACTGCACCGCTTGTTGGGACAAACAACCACGATGGTCTACGTGATTCGGCTTACAAACTTCCTGATTTTCTTTGCATAGCGACCACTCGCACCGCTTCAGGTTGATGCCCTTTTTATTGTTATTTTTGTTCACGCACTGAATTTGTAAAATTATTCTCATGAGTGTATGAAGTTTAGTCTTGGATTTAAAATTTCGATTGAGCTCCCAAAAATGAGGAGTTAGTGCTCAACAATAAAACAACTTTATTTTAAACACGTTATACTTTATTGTTTCAGTTTTCAAATACTTTATTGTAAAACTTGGAGTTAAGGCTCCGCGCAATTCAAAACACAATTCAGCAAGAAGGAAACGTCTTCACTATACTCTCGCTCAACTACGACTGTGTGTTCATCCCCTTGTCGAGTATCTTTTGTACGTATCGTTCGTCGGCGTCTCGTGTCCTTCTTTGTACGTGCAGTTGGCGTCGTCGTCGTTGTGTATCTTTGTACGTGCAGTTGGCGTCGTCGTCGTTGTGTATCTTTGTACGTATCATTCGGCGTCGTCGTCGTTGTGTATCTTTTTCTATAGGTATATTCCGGGCGTCGTCGTCGTTCGTCCCCTTCTCGGAATCCTACGTTCACAGTTCGTCGTCATCGTCGTATGTCTTTCTCTGTAGTTATATACAGTTCGGCGTGGTCGTCGTTCGTCTCCTTCTTGGTATGTACAGTTCGTCGTCATCGTTGTGTCCTTCTCGGAATCCTACATATATATATATATATTAGTTTAAACTATCTTTAAAACGGTATTCAAAAAATGAATATGCTTTACATTTTATTTCCTTCATTTCACACAAGGATCGTGGCACATTGTCCGTTAGGTACATGGCATTAGCAGTGTGTAAAATTTAATATTTTTCTACCCGACCCGACTATCATCCTTGAAGTGATTTTAGCAGGCTGCGTCACTAATTTGACACATAATCCAGAATGAAAAAGAGGTGTGTTTTATAATCAATGTGCTTGAATATTGGTATCTGAAGTAAATATCTGTGATATGTGTGCGGTCATTGCGGTGATGTTCTTCCGTGGAAGGGGATTTTGCTGTGTGCATGATGTGCAACCGCAAGCTTCACTTGCGAGGAGGGTGCGAGGAGGGAGGCATGGAAGTGCCAAGTCTGCAGGAATGGTGGAGATGGTCAACCAACTGGTACGGCTAGCAATGTAGTAGTATCCATACCTCAAGCACATGCGCAACCGGCAAAGAGAATAAGACCACTGAGCAAACCCGACAAGAACTCAAATGATAACAACTCAGCTATTAACAACTCCGCTGTTCTTGCGGAGATCCGTCTACTAAGAGGAGAAATTAAAGAAATTGCGGCAAGCTGTGATTTCCTTGCCGCCAAGTACGACAAACTAAATACAGATATGAGAAAAAACAACGACCTTATGGAGACACTAACTAAAGAAATGAATGAACTAAAAGACAACAACAAAAAAAAAGATGAAATAATAGAGAGTCTACAATTGCAATTCTACTCGCTGGAACAACAAACGATAAAAAACAATGTTGACATCAAAAATATCCCTCCTATGGCACAAGAAAATCTAGTAGAAATAGTAAAGGGAATAGGTAAAACTATTAATCACGAAATAAGCGGCACTGATATTGTTGACGTCTATCGAACTAAAACTAAAAATGCTCAAAAGTCTACAATAATCGCAACATTTGCGTCTAGCATCTCCAAAACACACTTATAAAAAAAAGCCCGAGCAACCCGCTCCATTAAATTAACAACAGTGATGCAAAACACAAACGAAATTAGCACGCACGCAGCGTTGCCTGCAGCCACTGTGTATATTAATAATCAGCTGACAAAACACAACAAACATTTGCTATGGTTGGCAAAGGAGAAGGCAAAACAAGAAAGCTGACGATTTGTATGGGAGAGTGCGGGAAGAATATTGGCCAGACAAAACGAGAGTACGCAGCCGATGTTAATAAGAACGGTTAGCGATATAAATAAAATAACACGCACACCATAATTGTCGCAAAATGTGTTAATAACAAGAAATACAACACTTTTAAAATCAAAATGATCTGAATTGTAGGGTGATATAGGGTTTCAGCGGCATCAATTTAAATGAATTTAGAAATAACAAATATTGCTACCTGGGTTTTATTATAAGATCGCTCCGTAAAAATTGGAATGATTTCTGCATAAATATAAGCAAATTTGCCAAAGCTTTAAAAATAATAGTTTTAGTGGAAACAAATATAAAAGATGAAGAAAAAGATTTATATTAGATGGATGGTTTTGAAACGGAATTTTGGAATAGAAATGAGCGCAGAGGTGGAGGAATATTAATGTTAATACGAAGTGATATAAGACACACACGACTACTTTCTGAAAGCGTATCATATGAAAACATACAAATTCGCTATATAGAAGACAATAAATATAAGTATGTACTTGGAATATATAGACCACCAGGTTTCAGCAAGAGGAGGTTCACTGAAGAATTTGAAAATAATATAAGACTAATGGAAAAAATTGAGCACCGTGGCGCAGTGGGTAGTGTGTTGGCCTCTGACGCCAATGACTCGGGATCGAATCCCGACACAGCCATGTCATCGAACGTGTTTTTCACGGTGTTTCTCCTCAGCGGGGTTCTGACAAAACAACCAAATTAATTCAGATGTAATCGACACTAGTATTTCAGATCATTACCCGATTCTATACTCCACAGGTACACGAATATCACCTGCCAAAGAAAAAGCCATAAATATGTCCTTTATATGTAATGTTAAAGTAAATGAACTTGTTCGACTATGAACCTAGGATGGATGTAAAATGAAAGGCTACTTGTTTCTTTTCCTATTCAGATAGAACTAAATTTATTCGACGGAGGCGACTCCTTTTATACTAAAAATTCGAATACAAAATACAAAGGCCAACTAAACAAACTCCCAGCAAGTAGGAATTTTTACAGTGCAAACATTCTCCCCCCACCGATGAGGGAAGGTCATCCATTTGTTGGCGATGGATGTAGGTTGCTGCACTGTAGCCTTCATTATACTGCGTCGGTTGGCCTTTCATATGTATGTATATATGTATATGTTCCCCTTGTTCCATCTGACTCGATACATGCTTAGACTATGCTAGAGTCTGTTTGTGTTGTGTTGCTTGGGAGCGGACAAATTTTCGAAATTGTGCACCTCAGTTCACTATTCCGTTCTTAATGAAACCGCGCGTGTTAACTTGTCTTGTCCGGGATGTAACTTAGTTATCCTTGCGAGACTCCACTTTAATGGCGGAAGCCGTTCATCCTTGAGTAGAACCATATCCCCTTCTTTAAGAGCTGCGTGAACAACCTTGGTCCACTTTGGGCGTTGCTGCAGCCTTGCCAGGTATTCTCCACTTCACAGCTTCCAGAAAGATTGTGTTAATGTTTGTATTCGCTTCCATCTCTCTATATGCGCGATCTTTTCCATTTGATATTCAGGCTGCGGTGGGGCGATGAGTGCTCCTCCTATGAGAAAATGACCGGGCGTTAGGTAGGAAAAATCGTTGGGATCGTCTGACTGTGGGCACAAAGGTCTTGAATTGAGGCACGCTTCTATTTGTGTTAATAGCGTATTAAGTTCTTCGTATGTCAAAATTTGATTGCTAGCGACACGTCTCAAGTGAAATTTGATTGATTTCACACCCGCTTCCCACAGACCCCCGAAATGTGGGGAGGCTGGAGGGATGAAATTCCATTTCGTCCCTTCATCTGTCAGTGTCTCTGCGACCACTTTCCATTTTACCTTTGCCTCCTGCAATTCCTTTTTTAGCTCCTAGTCCCCTCCGACGAAGTTTCGTCCGCAGTCGCTAAATAATTCTCGACACAATCCACGTCGTGCCACAAACCTTCTAAAAGCTGCTACGAAAGCCTGTGTTGTCAAGTCGCCTACCAGCTCGACGTGTATAGCTTTAGTTGTCATGCATATAAAAATTGCGAAGTAGCCTTTCAGGATCTTTGCGTTACGTCCTCTCCATGTCTTCACTTCTATCGGTCCCGCGTAATCCACTCCGGCAAACGTGAATGGTCGAGCTATTGTGGCACGTGATGCTGGTAGGTTCCCCATGAGTTGTGTTAGGGGTTTCGCTCGGAATCGATAGCAGATCGTGCAATCATGGATGCACTTCTTGACGGCATTCTTTAGTTGACATATCCAAAAACGTTGACGGATATAACTAATGACTTTCTGGGCCCCTCCGTGTAGTGTCTTTTCATGGGCTTCTCGAATGAGTAATCTTGAAAATCGGTGATCAGGCCTGAGGAGTATCGGATGCTTTATCTCGAATGGGAATGTTGTGTTCTCTAGTCTGCCTCCAACACGTATGATACCCTTCCCATCCGTTATTGGATTGAGCGCCGCATAACCTCTTATATTACCGGTCGCTACTTCGGACGGAAACATCTGTTGTTGAGCACTAGCTACTACTCGCATTAATGCTACATCCATTTACTGTGGGGATAGCACCTCCTTAGTTGCACGTATTGGATGGATACGTCGTCGAAATCGTAAACAGTATGCAATTATCCGGATTGCCTTCCTGAGTGTTGAATGTTTGTTTAGAACTTCCGTTATAGGACCTCCATTTCTTAACTCCACACAGTGGCAACCTATTGTTGACTTGGCTTCTTGCTGGGTCTCCAAGCTCATCGGCTGCTCTGGAAACTGAGCCCCCCACTTCTGCCTTAAGAAATCTGGACCCTGCCACCAGTTCTCGTTGTTTACAATCGCGGACGGCAACAATCCCCTAGATGCCAAGTCTGCAGGATTTAATTCCGACGGTATGTGTCTCCATTTGGCGCGTTCTATAAGTCTATGAATTTCGGACACTCTGTTGCAGATAAAGGTTTTCCATTTCGATTGCGTAGCTTTAATCCAGCACAACGTGATGACTGAATCCGTCCCTGCCCAAACATTTATGGTCTCTAACTTTAGCACTTGTATGACGTTATGCAACAGGTTTGCTAGAAGTACAGCTCCACATAGTTCCAGTCTTGGTAGCGTGATTGTGTTGACTGGGGCTACCTTCGTCTTTGACCTCAGTAAGTGCGAGAGCACCGTGGCGCTGTGGGTTGTGTAGTTCGTCTTCTTTCACTTCCGCAACTCCCAACCATTTGATCCCTAACGTCTTAATGTTACTTTCGTCGAATGGGATTGAAAAATCTACCTCGCGTTGATCTGGTGGAATGTGTCGAAGTACTTCCACGTGGTTGCTGACATGTTTTCGTAGAGTGAACCCGGCTGTCGCTTATAGTTGTCTCACCATCTTCAGTTTATTTTGGCATTCCTCCACAGTATCTCCCCCACTGATAATGTCGTCGACATATGTTTCCTCCTTGATTATCGGTGTTGCCACGCGAAATCTTGCCGATTCATCATCTGCCAGCTGTAGAAGCACTCGTATGGCCAAATAAGGTGCCGATGCAGTCCCAAACGTGACGTTTTCCAGTCGGTAGCACTTTAACTCCTGGCTGGGGTCATTTCGCCATAAGACGAGCTGGTAAAACGAATCTGATAGGTCAACGCGGATCTGTCGATACATTTTTTCTATATCACCAGTGAATGTATATTTATATCTTCTCCACCTCAAAATTATGCTAGTTATATCAGTTTGCAATTTAGGCCCCACCATCAACTTGTCATTCAAAGATGGACCAAACATAGGTTTAAAAGTTGCGTCGAACACTACTCTCAACCGAGTGGTAGTACTGGAATTTTTAATGACAGCGTGGTAAAATAATGAAAGGGTGTTTTCAAAATGCCATCCGAAACGTCCACTGGGAACATGTGTTCCAGCACCAGGTACTCTGATAAACACTTTGAATACTCCTTCCGCTGAACTATATCGTTTTTCCAGATGTTCAAACCTTCTGACCGCACCACGGTATGATGGACCCATAGTTGGATACCTTCCATCCTTAAATGGTAGACGCACTTGATAGCGTCCATTGGGCAATCGCACAGTGTTAGAGCGGAAATGTTCTTCACACTTCTTCTCCTCGTCAGATTGATGTCTTTCAAAAGCCTCTTCCTCAATCTCCCAGAATCTTCGGAGAGATGTATCCAGGTCCAGCTGACTTACGAAACTTTGCACTGAAGTTCGAACCTCGGCGGGCACTCGTCCAAAGAGCAACCATCCCAATTGCGTCTTCTGGGCTACAGGGCCTAGGCCATCATGATGTTTAACTACATTGCCCAAGAGTATTTCGCCATATACATCACCTCCCAAAAGTAACTCTACCTTAGCAGGAACGTAGAACGTCGGATCTGCCAACTCTAACCCGTCCAGGTGAGACCATTCGCTAAAATTAAGTCGCTGAGCCGGAAGAAGCCCAGTCAGCGACTTTAGGACAAGCGCTTTTAAGCTACTTGTGAAGTTCGAAGCAATAGACCGTACTTTCAGATCGGCGATCTTGCTTGCTGCGCTACTGCTGACCTTCCCCAACCCTTCAACCTCAATTAACGTTCGCTTTGTTTTGAGTTGTAGTCGTTGCACTGCTGCCTCCGTGACGAATGATGCCTCTGATCCTGGATCAACCAATGCTCTTAACTTAAGATGTGATCCATTTGCTGCCTCGACTTCAACTAGAGCTGTCGCCAACAGCACCTGTGTGTTCGTGTTGACATGGAACGTATTCGCCTGGCTTGCTTCTATTTCGAATTTTTGCGCGTTGGGATTCACTGACAACTGATATGTGTTCGTACGACTCTGTGCGTTATGATGGTTGTTGTTAGAGATTGGCGTACTTGACGCGTTGGCTGAGCCCGGACTATGATGATCTGATGATGTCAACTGTGTCTGATGCTGGTTATGTGAGACCCCGTGAAGTAGTGTATTGTGGCGTTGTTTGCAGTAATAACAACTCTTCTGGCTGGGACACCTCCGCTTGAAGTGATTGTACGCCAAACAGTTCTCACATACCCGTATATTGAATACTACTTGTTTTCGTTAGGCCACACCCATTTGTAATAATGTTTTGCCGTCCCTCAAAGGATGCTGCGCCCTTTTGCATACCTTGCACAGAGTCTGCCTGTTGGTTGGATTTTCTTCCCGTACATAAAAAACATTCGCCTTTACCTTGGCCCTGCAATGTTCCTCCCCGTCCTGAAAGCAACTTCAGTTGTGTGTTGACGAGCACCCTTTTGTGGTCATAGCGCTCGTTCAATATTTCCCACGCCTTGTCATAGTACCCTTATCGATCGCCAAGTGCTGCAGCAATCTTTTCGCCTCACCACTCACATAGGACTTTAAATAATGCAGTTTCTGGACGTCCGCAAGCGAAGCAATGTTGTGTACAAGGGAGACAAATAGATCATGAAACGACCTCCAAGTTTCATAACCGCCAGCAAAGTTGGGAAGGTTAATCTTTGGCAGCCTCAGTTCACTGTGGCAGTGTGTGCTGTGACGGGTTTCGGGAGCTTATCGATGGCATCCAGAATGTCCGCTCGATATTCGACGTAAATCTCGAGTATTTTCAGGTGCATTTCGGCGAAATCTCCCTTTACTAATTCTGGTTCAACCTTGCCACCGCCGATGAGTTCTTCATTGTATTTGTTGGACAAAGCAAACGTCTCCTCTAACAAGCTCAACCGAGTCCTTCAATAGTTGTCCCGTTTTAAACGCTGGCTGTCTGCTTTCTTAAAATTTTCGTGATCCTTCGTGATTCGAAGGAGCATATTTTTGTGGAGCTGACCGAACGACATGTCTCAGCTTTTTTTTTTTTTATTTATTTAATTTTTTTCTTTTATTTATTTAATTTTTTTTTTAATGAACTTCACTCAGAACCAGTTCGTATACCAGAAGGAACGTTCCAAGACGAATCTTTGCCGATCGTGTCTCCTCCAAGCTCTCTCAAAATCCGCCCACAGCAGCACAAACAATAGAGCAGGAATGGGCGCATTGCCAGAGCGCCGTCAGAGACGCTGCCTCAGAGGTGCTGGGTTTCAAACCGCCACCACCTAGAAACCCCTGGTTCGATGAACAATGCGAACAAGCCCATGCAGCAAAACAAGAGGCATATAAAGCCATGCTGCAACGACGGTCGAAAGCTGCTCGCGAAATCTATGAGCAGAAGAGAAGAGAGGAACACACGCTCTTCAGAAGAAAGAAGAGAGAGCACGGAAAGCGTGAGATCGAGTAGATGGAGAGATGCTTCCGCAGGAATGACACCCGTGAGTTTTACAATAAGGTAAAACGAACATGCCATATCTACAAAGCCAGGGCGGCGGCCTGCAGGGATGAAAATCTAGAACTGGTAGTAGAGTCGCAGTCGATGCTGAGGATTTGGAAAGACCACTTCTGCAGACTGTATAACGGCGATGATAGACAAGATACCGCTGTCAGGCAGAACGAGCCATTCGTAATGGACGACAATGAAACAGAATTCAGTTCAGCCGACCTAGACAAAGTCAAAATAGCAATATCAAGACTTAAGTCTAATAAAGCCGCGGGCGCAGACGGCCTGTCTGCTGAGCTTCTTAAGGCGGTTGGAGATGAGCTGGTAAGGTGCAGGCACCATCTCATTTGCAAGGTATGGTCGGAGGAAAGCATGCCCGACGAATGGAATCTCAGCAACGTTTGCCCGGTCCATAAGAAAGGAAATAAGTCTCCTTAACATCGCACATAAGACTTTCTCTGCCGTATTGTGTGAACGCCTGAAACCGTTTGTGGATAACCTGATCGGCTCTTATCAGTGTGGTTTCAGGCCAGGTAAATCCACAATAGACCAAATATTTACGCTACGGCAGATCTTGGAGAAGACCCAGGAATACCAAATCGACACTCACCACCTCTTCGTCAATTTTAAGGCTGCATATGACAGCGTGTATAGAGATGAGCTATACAAAGCCATGTTTAGTTTTAACATCCCTGCCAAACTCGTCCGACTGTGCAGGATGACAATGGAGAATTATCGCTGCTCCATTAAGGTCGGTAATGAGGAAACCGAGACCTTTGATGTTACAAAAGGATTTAGGCAAGGTGACGCGCTGTCATGCAATTTTTTCAACATCGTGCTTGAAAAGATCGTGCAAGAGTCACTGGCCAACACAAGAGGCACGATTTATTTCAAGTCTACGCAATTGCTTGCGTATGCCGACGACATAGACGTGATTGGACGGACACAATGAGGCCTTTGTACCCTCAAGGTTAATGAGGGTGTAGTGAATACACTACACCACATACCAAATCCATGATCACGATCAACCAATTGTCTACGCCCAGCATTACACTCAGTGCCCAACTGCTCAGTTCCGTCTTGACCTACCTACATACATATGTTACTTTCCTGATCGCTTTGCTTAGCAGTGACACTAAATCACGTGCACTTGAAGGCAAAGCAAATGCGAAAACAAAGCAAATATGAAACATAAACAAACCAAGTCGGCTGAATGGGTACAATGCTGATGATGCGCTTGTGACTCTGACCAACTGCCCGGCGTATAGTGCGCTTGTGCCAATTACACAATGCGTTGAACTAAATCGAAATACCGATGATGCGCTTATGGCTTTGAACGACTTGATCTATGGTTATGAGAATTTCACAAGGCATGTATGTGATAGAGGGGATAGATCACCCAGAACAGATGATATAAAAGGAAAGAATTGAAAGGAAGAAGCAGCAGTAATAACACACCGCCACACACACACATAACCTTTAATTTAATTTAAATAAATATATATATATTAATAAATCTACAGCGTGTGTTTTACTCTCCGCGGGATATTCTTCTCCCTGTCGTTTAGGGAAAGCACGATATCCTGCGAATAACATTTTGGTGGCAGCGGTGGGATTCACGAAAAGGATTCCGCTACCAAAATATACGAGCTTAAAACTCGATGCGTATTCTGGGGTACACACCAGAAAGTGAAAAGTGATGCGTATTCTGGGGCTACACACCAGAAAGTGAAAAGTGATGCGTATTCTGGGGCTACACACCAGAAAGTGAAAAGTGACCGACAGCAGCAGCAGCAGAAAGAAGAACAACCGACCACAGCAGCAGAAAGAAGAACAACCGACAGCAGCAGCAGCAGAAGGAACAATAACCAACAGCAGCAGCAGAAAGAAGAACAACCGACAGCAGCAGCAGAAATATTAACATCATTAAACGTAAATATTGTCATATGGTCCTTTAGTTTTACATATATTTCTTGTTACTAGTTGTTAGTTTTACGTATAGTAGTTGTTACTTTTGATTCTTCACCGTCTGCGTGATCATTTTCAAACATTTTTACCAGACGCAACGCCCAAACTTTGAAGCTATTCAAAGCCCTACCCTTCTTTCTCCATAACACCGACCCCATAACACTTTCCGAAACATCCACCATGGATACGAAAATTTCTCTGAATGACATCAATAGCTTCATTCCTGCTTTTGATGGCAAGCCTGACGAACTATCCAAATTCATTGAATGTGGCAACACCCTCTTTTCTTACATAAGAGAGGAAACGCAGCACAAGTTATTCCTTAGTATTGTTAGGACTCGGCTCCAAGGCCCTGCCTTTGAGCTGATAAGACACAAAGAACTGGCGACATGGAAAGATCTGGTAATTGAGCTGGAATCCCAGTTTAAGGAACACAGATCTCGCACTTCCGCGCAGAACCAGCTTCTGGCAGCCAAGCAAAACGCCAGAGAAACGATCAAAGAGTATGGTGACAGAATCTCTTCGTTACTTCTCGCGCTTGACTCAGCCACGTACGATAGTCCCAACGAAAAAGCCGTCCAAGATTTCCTTATCAAGGAAAACCACAGACTTGCTTTGCAAACATTTGAAGATGGAATTACGAATTATAGTTTAAGATTGCTAGTCAAATCCCACAGTGCCGATCAATTGAAAGAGGCACTATCTTACGCCATCGATCAATCTCTCCGCATAAGTCACGAGAACTCCTTTTCCACATTTTCGACAAGAAACAACACACCTCGACTTATCTGTCAGACCTGCAATAAAACAGGCCACACTTCGGCAACCTGTTATCGGAACACTAATTTGCCAAATTTTATTCCCCGTTCCATTAAACATGAAGCACAGTGCAACCTGCAAACAATTCGGTGCGGCTATTGCAACAAACCCCATCACACGGAAAATGAGTGCCGGCTCAAGATGTCTCACTCAAGACAGAACCAAGTCTCTCGATACTCTAATAATCATCAACCTCACTTTCAAAACCGCGGTAACCGATATCCGGATCACGTAAATCGACAGGTTAACTTTCATCATGTACAACAACGTCCCCATACACTGAACAACAATACGGGAAACGACCTCCGTCGGGAGGAGGTAAACGGCAACTCTCCCCGACTAACAATCCCGGCCGATGTACACCCCCAACCATATTCTCAATAAAAATTCCCCTCGTTCCTAATAATAATTTATCAATGATACAAGTCCCTTTCGAGGATGGAAAATACAGAGATCTAATCATAGACACTGGTGCTGAAATCAGTATCATGTGGAGCTCCACCAATTCGCCTTTACTAAATAGAGATATGATAATATCCACTATGAGCGGTGAAAAGGTGACGAGTTCCAACATGACCACTGAAACCTTGCTTTTCCAAATGGAAGAAGATTCAATTAAAATATCACACCCCTTTCACATCCTGGACCACCAAGCCCAACAAAACTTCGACGGTATAATTGGGAACGACTTTTTAATAAAATACAAATGCTACATTGACTACCGCGAACATTTCTTAATTATTAATCCCTTTGTACCAAACTCCACTGCCATTATTTCTGGGCTAGGAAAGGTATTCAATAAATATCGGCCCCCTCAGAACACCAGAAGGCAACTTATAATAACCTCTGAGGCATATAAAGAAATGAACCCCTTAGAAAAACGTCAAGAGGCCGTACCTTGCGAGGTAGTACCTACGGGTAATTCTGGAAAATATGATATTAGTGCTAAACGGTGCGACCTAAGGCGACCAAACCCTAAATCAATTATTGGCAAACTCCGGTTTGCAACCAACGGGTCTAACCCAACAGATTTTTGTTCCTCTACTATTAACGCAGTATACCATAACGACACTGGAGTAGAAACAAAACCGAAATGGGAACCGACATCTGACTCCGCAACTCAAAACGGACCAGAAATCAAACCAAAGTACCCCGAACAAACAAGGAGTAGACCAATACCCAGTAAGCTTCAAAATTTGACGGATAACCTAGACGGGATGATTCTTGTATCACCTGAGGAAACCCTATTAGAAAACCCAGCCAAGCGTAAGACTAAGTTAAACAAAAGCTTAGCGGAAAATAAGACTGAGGTTACGCAAAACCCGGCAGACAACGAGACTAAGACGAAAGAAACCTTAGCAGAGCATAAGACCGAGATCAACAATAACAAACAAGGAAAAATAAATAAATCTTTCATTTTTTTAAAACAAAGGAGCCAACAGGTAGTTGAAATTCCATTTAACCAATTAACCCCGTCTGAAATGGTAACAAAGAAACAGCAAATAATTCCAGGAGTTTACCTAGGCGAGACATAAGCCAAACCTCATAACGTAAAAATTAAGGTACTTCTAATGAACACATTGGAAACGGACCAAAAAATTAGTATTCACACAATCAATTTAGAGTGGGATGATCTTAATAATTTCAGGATAATCAGAGAGGAAAAACAAAAAAACTCCGTAACAAACCGACTACGTAAACTAGAGTCACTAATTGAATTAGACCACTGCAATGCCGAAGAAAAAAGGTCGATCCTTAAAATCTGTCGTGAATATAATGACTTGTTTCATATTGAAGGGGATCACCTGTCATATACAGACTCAGTACGACACAAGATAATAACCGAAGAAGGTAAGCCGCCCTTATTCACAAGACCCTATCGGCTCCCAGAAAGCCAAAAGAAGGAAATCCATAAACAAGTTAATGAAATGGTGGAAGACGGCATAGTACAACCAAGTTATAGTCCATGGAATTCGCCCCTGCTTCTAGTCCCCAAAAAATCAGCCAAAGATGGTTCAAAACGTTGGAGGGTAGTCGTCGATTTCAGGAAACTAAACGAATTGACTCTTGGAGATGCCTATCCACTACCCAACATAACCGATATTTTAGACCAATTAGGAAATTCAAAATACTTTAGTACGCTTGACCTAGCCAAGGGGTTCAACCAAATCCTAATGGATGAAAAAGATAAGAGTAAGACGGCATTCAGTACCCCGTTTGGACATTACGAGTACAATCGTATGCCATTTGGACTTAAAAATGCCCCGGCTACATTCCAGAGGCTGATGAACAACGTATTAATGGGATTACAAGGCATTGAATGTTTTGTTTACGTAGATGACATCGTCATCTATGGATACGATCTGCACAACCACAACACACGACTCATCAAGGTTCTTAATCGCCTTCGAGAACATCGGTTGAAACTGCAACCTGAGAAGTGTCATTTCATCCGAAAGGAACTTATCTACCTGGGACATGTCATTTCCGAAGAGGGAATTAAACCAGATCCCGAGAAAATCAAGGCAGTGAAAACATTCCCGGTACCAAAGAAGCCAAAGGATATTAAATCATTCAAATTTATTCCTAATTTTGCAGATCTGGCCAAACCCCTAACAAAACAATTGAGAAAAAATGTTGTTTTTAAATGGGATGCTTTTTGTGATGAGTCGTTCAGGAGACTAAAAGAACAAATTATAAAACCCCCTATTCTCACTTACCCTGATTTCAGCAAAGAATTCATTATCACAACAGATGCAAGCGATATAGCATTAGGAGCAGTACTCTCCCAAGGTCCAATAGGAGAAGACAAACCAATCTCTTTCGCCAGCCGCACCTTAAACGACGCAGAAACACGGTACACGACTTCCGAAAAGGAATTACTTGCCATTACTTATGCCCTAAAACAATTCCGGCCGTACGTTTTTGGAAAAAAATTTACAATATGCACTGACCATAAGAATTTATTATGGTTAATAGGACAAAAAAACCCAACTTCAAGACTTTTACGCTGGCGTATCTTGATGGAGGAATATGAGTTTAAAATTGTGCACAAATCAGGCAAAAGTAACGCCATAGCCGACGCTCTTAGCCGCGTGAGACTGGCAGATGAAGAGGAGAGCAAGGTACTGGTAACCACCAGAAGTCAACAACAGACTCTTAACGTGGAAAGCAAGGACCCTAACGTAGCAGTAAACACGAATACTCAATTCACTGCAAGATTGAATATTATCGAAAAAACGGATCCAATATTTTCAAATAATAAGGCCCCATTCAAAATTATACTCCTTCCTCTTATAGAATGCCCTGATGAAGAACGGTTACGAAAACAATTTCGGGATTTCTTAAAACCTGAAATAGGACAAATCTTAAGCCTTTCACAAACAAATTGTCACTATAATATAGCCACTTTACCAATCCCTTTAAGAAGTACCTCTGACCACCAAATCTTAACCAACTGCCTTCGAACATCCCTCAAAAATTGCAAAGAAAAAGGGTTAAGCTCCTTAGCAATTTCCTTGCCACCTAGCGGAAATAACCAAGACGAAATAAAAACGACAATACGCACTACCTTCAAACAAGAGCAAATGAACATATACATACACATTGATACACGAATGATACTAGACAAACCAGAAGACATAGCACGAATACTGCACGAATACCACGAGTCCGCTTTCGGCGGGCACCAAGGAATAACACGCACATTAAAACGAATAAAACAAACATACTACTGGCCAACCATCACACGTGATACGATAGAGTACATCCGAAAATGCGAATCGTGCCAGAAGAATAAGTCGTCCAGGCATACGAGAATACCTTTAAAAATGACAACTACAAGTAAGACACCTTTCGAGCGAATAGCTTTGGACATTGTGGGCCCCCTACCCGTCAGTTACGACAACAACAAGTACATACTAACTTTCCAAGACGACCTAACAAAATTTAGCGAAGCCATCGCAATACCCAATGCGGAGGCCAACACAATAGCTCGTATGCTAATAGAAAAAATAGTTTGTCGATTCGGCATTCCCGATTCAATATTAACAGATCAAGGTACGAATTTCCTCAGCAACCTCTTCAAAGAAGTGTGTAAAATATTGAAAACGAAAAAGTTGCAAACCTCCCCGTATCACCCTCAGACCAACGGCGCACTTGAACGCAGCCACAAGACATTAGCAGAATACTTAAGACACTATGTGAACCAGGACCCGCTCACTTGGGACACATGGCTCCCCTATTCCATGTTCGTTTACAATACGACCCCGCACACTAGCACGTCTTATAGCCCACACGAACTTTTGTATGGTTATCCCGCAAAAATACCCAGCTCACTCACCAGAAACCCCCAAATTTCGTATAACTATGACAACTACGCAAGCGAACTTAAAGCTCGACTACAGCATGGCTATAAAATTGCCCGAGAACAGCTGTACGACAAAAAACAAAAGACGAAGCTACACTACGACAAAAATAGCAAAACAAAGATTTTTAACGTAGGAGACAAAGTTCTGATGAAAAATCAGATAAGACGAAATAAGTTTTCTGCTTTATGGGAAGGACCATATGAGGTAATGAAGTCGGCAGAAAGTCCAAGCTCATACATAACAACAACTTACAACTTCTACACGAATAACACGATCCAAATCAAACCAAACAAGAAATATAGTCCACTAATAGCCTGCCGCCTTTTCACACTGTACACACCAAATTTGCCACAAGATAACCACCACTATATGTAAGCACTTTTCAGATCATGTCACGTACCCTGACACTTGTCCTGCTCGTTTCAATGCTCATCCCAGTCATCCACTGTGGTCTCAAGATCAAACCAATAGACCCCAATCCAGGTGTATACTTTGAGGAAATAGGAAGCGCAGAACTTTATTACCATGAATGGAAACTCATCGTATATTACGACCTCGAGCTATTTATAAAGTCCTTAGCTCACGCTACAGAGTATGTAGTCAAAATCAATAACTTATGCCAACAACTCAAGAACCATGAAAATTTCGGAATAATCTGTGATGGAGCAGTCACTGAAATAAACCACCTAATGATGGAAATACAAACAAAATACAAACTACTAAACCCTAGCAAAAGGAGCAAAAGAACTCTACTCAATGTCGTAGGTACCATTAGCAAGTCTTTATTCGGGACACTAACCGAAGATGACGCAAAATTCTATGACAAACAAAACGAACTTTCCAAAAAGAACACAAAACACTTACTATCCCTCATACAGCAACAGACGATACTATTAGAAACCACTAAAAATGTGTTCAGCAAATCGGAACAAGTTATAGAAAATCAAATGATAGCAATCAATTCGAAAATAGGAAAAGTAACAGATATCTTGACTAACACCACCCACGATCAAAAGCTACTTCTCGAAATAGAATCATCAACCTCAGTTGTTACACTAATTATTATACGATACCAAAACACACTCAATGACATACTGGACCTAGTAAGCGACTTCAAGCACGGTAAACTTCATCCAGCAATAATATCGCAAGACCAAATAAATTCCATCCTGACACAAATCAAACAAGAGATTCCAAACGGTATGAGACTGCCATTCGTCGGTAGTAACGACAACATCCTTCATTTATACCAAATGTGTACAACAAGCGTAGCCATTCGACCAGGAAAGTCATTTACGAACTCAAAATACCTCTCCCATTAATAGATAACTTCCGCATCTACAAGATTATACCTCTCCCAACCCGATATAATCACCAGTTCGTATTCGTACAACCTTCCATTCAATACTTGCTTATCAATTATAGACAAGACCGTTATTCAGATTTAAGTAGAGAAGAACTAGCAAACTGCAAGTCCTTAAATGGGAAATTTCTTTGTCCCCTAACACACCCCTTATTCAACACGGACACTAATAACATAAAATGTGAAACCCAATTGTTAAAAGGCAATACCATCCTCCCAAATATCTGCGAATTAAAACAATCATCGCCGTCGACGGTATGGATCCAACTCACCCAACCAAACACATGGCTATTTTCATCCCTAAACAAATGCATTGTCAACGTAATATGTGGGGAAAACGCAACAACGTACACCTCAACGAATACTTTAAAAATCGAAATACAAGAAAACTGCTACCTAAAATCGAAAGAATTCACAATACAGGCAGTTAACGTGAACTCCTCAATTCTTACCAATTCCTATGTACCCCCTTTTAACATCTCACATATTATCTCTAATAACTTGGCCAACTATTCATCCGACATAGCAGTCATGAGATTCTCCAGCCAAAGTGATTTGAAATTAATCTCACAAGGCATAGATGTCCTAAAAACGAGGAATCAGAACCACTACTAACATTGGACAAACATAATCTGCACCATTACTCGTTAATCTATACGATAGTAGCATTAATGCTGGTCCTACTATGCATTAAACGCTACCAAATCTACACGGTCAATAAAAACGAAACCCATGACGAAAACAAAATCAACAAAGTCACGAACAAAACTGAACAGACTTCGCGAATAGACATAAAACCTACAACTCCCGAATTTAGGTTGAGTATCTTAACAGACGGTTAAGGGTACAAAAGATACATTCGCATGTAAAGAAAAAAAATATACATATGTATTTCCATATAATTTGTTTTTGCCTTACCAATTAAGAAAAATATTTTTGTGGCAATATTCTTAAAGTATACAAAATTATAAAACATGTTCTTCTTGATTAGCATACGTATATCGCCCATATAATTTAGTAATATAAAGTCCTACCAATTACAAAAAACATGTATAGTATTATAAGTCCTACCAACTATTCAAATGTTTTCTATGTAAGCGAAAAATAAATAATTACAAATGTTCACACATATGTGCATACATATATTTTTGTTAGCGTAACTTGTCTATATAATACAATACAACATAAGCCCTATCAAAAACAAAAAAACGGTTAATACATACATACGTATATTTATACATCTTTTATGTTCTCTGTTATCCTGTATGTAATCAATATGAATCTATCTATAGTCGAAATTCAACCAAAATTTTGTAAGCTTCTCCTCTCAATTCTCCCTCCTTTTGACGGAAATTCAACCTCTTCAAGGCATAATTTCCTCTCTTTAAGGAGAGCGGGATGTAGTGAATACACTACAGCACATACCAAATCCATGACCACGATCAACCAATTGTCTACGCCCAGC
This sequence comes from Eumerus sabulonum, assembly GCA_951905685.1. Lineage (NCBI taxonomy): Eukaryota > Metazoa > Arthropoda > Insecta > Diptera > Syrphidae > Eumerus > Eumerus sabulonum. Next base: position 91,047,015 of record OX645060.1, read on the forward strand.
ATTACACTCAGTGCCCAACTGCTCAGTTCGGTCTTGACCTACCTACATATGTTACTTTCCTGATCGCTTTGCTTAGCAGTGACACCAAATCACGTGCACTTGAAGGCAAAGCAAATGCGAAAACAAGGCAAATATGAAACATAAACAAACCAAGTCAGCTGAATGGGTACAATGCTGATGATGCGCTTGTGACTCTGACCAACTGCCCGGCGTATAGTGCGCTTGTGCCAATTACACAATGCGTTGAACTAAATCGAAATACCGATGGTGCGCTTATGGCTTTGAACGACTTGATCTATGGTTATGAGAATTTCACAAGGCATGTATGTGATAGAGGGGATAGATCACCCAGAACAGATGATATAAAAGGAAAGAATTGAAAGGAAGAAGCAGCAGTAATAACACACAGCCACACACACACATAACCTTTAATTTAATTTAAATAAATATATATATGTATATTAATAAATCTACAGCGTGTGTTTTACTCTCCGCGGGATATTCTTCTCCCTGTCGTTTAGGTAAAGCACGATATCCAGCGAATAACAAGGGTAAAACCAAATATCTGCTTTCATCTAAAAGAGACGGACAACACCGGCGTATTGGTCAGAACGTCACCATGGGCGGATATAACTTTAAAGTGGTCAAGGAATTTGTCTACCTTGGCTCACTGATGACCAGCGACAACAACACCAGCGCTGAGATAAAACGCAGAATCACTCTTGCCAACCGCTGTTTCTTTGAGCTCAAGAGGCAATTGAGAAGTAGAGCCCTCTCTCGGAAAACCACGGTGACACTATATAAGACCTTAATCATCCCAGTCCTCCTTTACGGCGCAGAGGCTTGGATCTTAACAAAAGGGGATGAAGATGCCCTTGGTCGTTTCGAGAGGAAAATTCTGCGTACTATCTACGGTCCCGAAGAACTGTACGGGTTGTACACCGACATCGGCCTGGTACGACGTCTACGGATACAGTGTCTAAGGTGGCTAGGCCATGTAGAGCGCATGGAAAATACAACTCCGACCCGAAGAGTCTTCGAATCCATTCCGGAAGGAAGGTGCGGCAGAGGACGGCTGCATCATCGATGGCGCACGCAGGTGGAAGGGGACCTTTACCAACTGGGCGTGCGGCGCTGGAAACAGCTGGCCAAAGACCGTGCCAGCTGGAGACGCTTGTATGTTGAGGCCCAGGTTCACCACGGACTGTAGCGCCACCTAAGTAATCGGAAAAAAATGATATGGTTGTAATGGGTGATATGAATATCGATGTCAGTGATTCAAATTCAAACGACGTAAAGGATTACTTAGAGATATTAGCGTCACTGGGACTAATGAATGTCATAAAGGGGTATACCAGGGTAGATCCGATAACTGGGACAAAGACGATAATAGACCACATCCTAGTCAGTGCAGCAAATAACCAAATTAATTCAGCTGTAATCGAAACTAGTATCTCAGATCATTACCCGATTCTATACTCCACAGGTACACAGATATCACCTGCCAAAGAACAAGCCATTAATATGTCCTATATATGTAATGTTAAAGTAAATGAACTAATTCGTGAAACAAATTGGGAGGACGTCTTAAACGAAGATGATGCTATCTCTATTTACCAAAAGCTTGCTAAAAAGATGGAAGATATCTACAAACAATCGACATCTGTAAGCAAAATAAAAAATAAGATGACCTCAAATTTAGTCGCCAAATGTAAAAGAACGGATGAACTCTACAGAAGGTGGAAAAACTATAGACTGAGTAGTACTTATGAACTTGAATATAAGAGCTTTCGAAATAAACTCAATAAAGAAATAACAGCGCAAAAATCGATCTATTATAAAAACAAGTTCAACCAAATTAAATCAGATCCCTGTAAAACGTGGGGTTTAATAAATGAAATAATGGGAAGGAGAAAACTCGACGTTGATAAAACAATGATTAAGAATTTTCCCACCGAGGAGTGCCTAACGAGTCTTGTTAGTGAATTGCTAAATTATTTAATACACAGATCCTAAAAATAATACATCATTGTGACTCCAGCACATCGATACATTCGAATACCACCTCAGCCAATTCTATCTTTGCTCAGGAAACAAACATATCCGAGATGCTTAGTATAATCAGTTCGCTTGGTGAAAACAAGTCGCCAGGAATCGATTGAGTTCGAGCGGTAGATATTAAAAATCATGCTGATACTTTCGCACCAATCTGAGCCTAAACCAAGTAAAAATTCCGGAAATGATTAAAACTGCTGTGGTAAGACCTATATACAAAGGTGGTGCTAAAAACCAACTATGTAACTACAGACCGATTTCTATATTACCTGTAGTTGAAAAGTGTCTGGAAGAGGTAGTTTCAAGTAGGTTACAGAGTTTTATCAGAAAACACTCGCTCATCCATAAGAATCCATACGGTTTCCAGAAAAATAAAAGCACTGGTAAATTTTTAGGAGAATTCGCAAACTGTATTAACGAAAGCTTAAATAAAGGTCATCATGTATTAGTTCTGTTCATGGACTTTAGCAAGCCGTTCGACACGCTCAACCACTCAAAGTTGATAGAAGCACTTGAAAGAATTGGCATACGAGGAGTAATGGCGGACTGGCTAACGGATTATTTACGCAATAGACATTTTTGTGTCAAGATCAGGGATACATATAGTCAAAAAGAACTCGTGGAATATGGAGTTCCTCAAGGATTAAAACTGGGCCCCATACTCCTTATACTGTACACGAATGAGCTTCTTCACGTATTTGACAAGAGCATTTCCTTTGCTTATGCCGACGATACAACAATAGTGGTGCGTCACAGGTCCTTACAGACGGCGACAACAATAATGCAAGAGGAGTTCAACGCTGCAGTGAAATGGTGCCATGACAACTGATTGACGATCAACGCCTCCAAAACAAAGATGGTGCACGTAAGAAGTCCACAGTTTAAAGCTACCCAACATCAAATCTATCTCAGGAGTGATGACTGCCGTAATACGACAAACCGCTTGATTGAAATAGTAGAAAGCTATAAGTACCTTGGAGTCACCATCGACGGTCATCTACTTTGGGATAAGCATATCAACGAACTACGCATGAGCCTAAAGAGATCCTTATATCCACTGAACCATCTACAGTTTCGCACTAGTGGAATCAAAGTTGAGGTACGGAATACTTGCCTGGGGCAACGCATCCAAAACTCACATTCATAAACTTCAGAAACTTCAAAATGCAGCACTAAAACAAATAAATGGAAATAATTTTCGAGAGGTTCCTGAAGAAAAAAAGTTTAAAGTTCTGCAAATAGAAAATATCTTCAAAATGTCGCTTACACTGGAGTACTATGATGACAACAGATTTAAAACACAAATAAACCACGGAATGAACACGAGAAGATATGCTCAAGGTTTGCTTCAAGTGCCCCGTAATTATAATAACTACGGTAGAAGGCAACTAAAATGTAATGTTCCCGAAATATTAAACACACTTCCACAAGAGCTTAAAAACATAGCAAATAAAAAAAAAAAAGAGAAAAAAAGTCATTAAAAATTTCTATTTAAATCCAAATGAAATTAATTTAAATGAATTGAAACTAACCTTACTATGAAAACTTTTAAAATGTAGCATAGAAATGTATATGAAACTAAGCCTACTATTTAAAACCTGTGATATGCAACCTTCTGCAGAAAAGCCATGACGGCTTCGCAGAAACATATAACCATTGTTAAGTTTTATGAAATAAATCCTTTTTTATGATTGTGTTATATGCATTTCGCAAAGCAACATTCAATCTATTCTAATTGGATAAGCTATGCTTCCGTTGAATTCCATTGATTTAATTCTACTCACCCGAAACATTATGGCGCACATCAAGTCCAACGTGGCGAATTAAGAATCCTAAAAAAGAAAAAAGAACGTGATAAAAAATGTGTATCCTAACGCTAAATTCGTCATACATAACGCAAACCAAAGTCAGGTAATCATACAGCCATATGTTAATATCATATAACTACTCGTCGGAGCATGAGATTCATATGGTAATTACATTTCATCACATAAATAAACTATAAATATATTAATAATGATGGGATGGCACCTTCGTACATATATTACAAACGACTTAAAAAATTAAGAGCAACAGAGCAAGTAATAATTTCTTTATTTTGGCAAATGGAAAGAATGTGTGCACCACATTTAATAACAAAAATGACAAAAAGTCGAAAAAAGAAGAGATATTTGGAAACAAAATTGAAAGAAGAATCCACTATGGAAAGCAGTACAGAAACAGTCAAACGGTAAAAACTGTAATTTAATGAACTTCACTCAGAACCAGTTCGTATACCAGAAGGAACGTTCCAAAACGAATCTTTGCCGATCGTGTCTCCTCCAAGCTCTCTCAAAATCCGCCCACAGCAGCACAAACAATAGAGCAGGAATGGGCGCATTGCCAGAGCGTCGTCAGAGACGCTGCCTCAGAGGTGCTGGGTTTCAAACCGCCACCACCTAGAAACCCCTGGTTCGATAAACAATGCGAACAAGCCCATGCAGCAAAACAAGAGGCATATAAAGCCATGTTGCAACGACGGTCGAGAGCTGCTCGCGAAATCTATGAGCAGAAGAGAAGAGAGGAACACACGCTTTTCAGAAGAAAGAAGAGAGAGCACGGAAAGCGTGAGATCGAGTAGATGGAGAGATGCTTCCGCAGGAATGACACCCGTGAGTTTTACAATAAGGTAAAACGAACATGCCATATCTACAAAGCCAGAGCGGCGGCCTGCAGGGATGAAAATCTAGAACTGGTAGTAGAGTCGCAGTCGATGCTGAGGATTTGGAAAGACCACTTCTGCAGACTGTATAACGGCGATGATAGACAAGATACCGCTGCCAGGCAGAACGAGCCATTCGTAATGGACGACAATGAAACAGAATTCAATTCACCCGACCTAGACGAAGTCAAAATAGCAATATCAAGACTTAAGTCTAGTAAAGCCGCGGGCGCAGACGGCCTGTCTGCTGAGCTTCTTAAGGCGGCTGGAGATGAGCTGGTAAGGTGCAGGCACCATCTCATTTGCAAGGTATGGTCGGAGGAAAGCATGCCCGACGAATGGAATCTCAGCAACGTTTGTCCGGTCCATAAGAAAGGAGACCCCTATAACTGCGCCAACTATAGGGGAATAAGTCTCCTTAACATCGCACATAAGACCTTCTCTGCCGTATTGTGTGAACGCCTGAAACCGTTTGTGGATAACCTGATCGGCTCTTATCAGTGTGGTTTCAGGCCAGGTAAATCCACAATAGACCAAATATTTACGCTACGGCAGATCTTGGAGAAGACCAAAAAAGGAATACCAAATCGACACTCACCACCTCTTCGTCGATTTTAAGGCTGCATATGACAGCGTGTATAGAGATGAGCTATACAAAGCCATGTTTAGTTTTAACATCCCTGCCAAACTCGTCCGACTGTGCAGGATGACAATGGAGAATTATCGCTGCTCCATTAAGGTCGGTAATGAGGAAACCGAGACCTTTGATGTTACAAAAGGATTTAGGCAAGGTGACGCGCTGTCATGCAATTTTTTCAACATCGTGCTTGAAAAGATCGTGCAAGAGTCACTGGCCAACACAAGAGGCACGATTTATTTCAAGTCTACGCAATTGCTTGCGTATGCCGACGACATAGACGTGATTGGACGGACACAGCGAGACGGACACAATGAGGCCTTTGTAAGCATTGAGGTAGAAGCGGCTAGGATGGGTCTCAAGGTTAATGAGGGTAAAACCAAATATCTGCTTTCATCTAAAAGAGACGGACAACACCGACGTATTGGTCAGAACGTCACCATGGGCGGATATAACTTTAAAGTAGTCAAGGAATTTGTCTACCTTGGCTCACTGATGACCAGCGCTGAGATAAAACGCAGAATCACTCTTGCCAACCGCTGTTTCTTTGGGCTCAAGAGACAATTGAGAAGTAGAAACCCTCTTTCGGAAAACCACGGTGACACTATATAAGACCTTAATCATCCCCGTCCTCCTTTACGGCGCAGAGGCTTGGATCTTAACAAAAGCGAATGAAGATGCCCTTGGTCGTTTCGAGAGGAAAATTCTGCGTACTATCTACGGTCCCGTTTGTTCAAACGGTGTATGGAGGAGAAGATATAACGAAGAACTGTACGGGTTGTACACCGACATCGGCCTGGTACGACGTCTACGGATACAGTGTCTAAGGTGGCTAGGCCATGTAGAGCGCATGGAAAATACAACTCCGACCCGAAGAGTCTTCGAATCCATTCCGGAAGGAAGGCGCGGCAGAGGACGGCCGCATCATCGATGGCGCACGCAGGTGGAAGGGGACCTTAACCAACTGGGCGTGCGGCGCTGGAAACAGCTGGCCAAAGACCGTGCCAGCTGGAGACGCTTGTTGGTTGAGGCCCAGGTTCACCACGGACTGTAGCGCCACCTAAGTAATCGGAAAAAAATGATATGGTTGTAATGGGTGATATGAATATCGATGTCAGTGATTCAAATTCAAACGACGTAAAGGATTACTTAGAGATGTTAGCGTCACTGGGACTAATGAATGTCATAAAGGGGTATACCAGGGTAGATCCGATAACTGGGACAAAGACGATAATAGACCACATCCTAGTCAGTGCAGCAAATAACCAAATTAATTCAGCTGTAATCGAAACTAGTATCTCAGATCATTACCCGATTCTATACTCCACAGGTACACAAATATCACCTGCCAAAGAAAAAGCCATTAATATGTCCTATATATGTAATGTTAAAGTAAATGAACTAATTCGTGAAACAAATTGGGAGGACGTCTTAAACGAAGATGATGCTATTTCTATTTACCAAAAGCTTGCTAAAAAGATGGAAGATATCTACAAACAATCGACATCTGTAGGCAAAATAAAAAATAAGAAAATATAACCCCTGGATGGCCTCAAATTTAGTCGCCAAATGTAAAAGAACGGATGAACTCTACAGAAGGTGGAAAAAACTATGGACTGAGTAGTACTTATGAACTTGAATATAAGAGCTTTCGAAATAAACTCAATAAAGAAATAACAGCGCAAAAATCGATCTATTATAAAAACAAGTTCAACCAAATTAAATCAGATCCCTGTAAAACGTGGGGTTTAATAAATGAAATAATGGGAAGGAGAAAACTCGACGTTGATAAAACAATGATTAAGAATTTTCCCACCGAGGAGTGCCTAACGAGTCTTGTTAGTGAATGTGCTAAATTATTTAATACACACATCCTAAAAATAATACATCATTGTGACTCCAGCACATCGATACATTCGAATACCACCTTAGCCAATTCTATCTTTGCTCAGGAAACAAACATATCCGAGATGCTTAGTATAATCAGTTCGCTTGGTGAAAACAAGTCGCCAGGAATCGATTGAATTCGAGCGGTAGATATTAAAAATCATGCTGATACTTTCGCACCAATCTGAGCCTAAACCAAGTAAAAATTCCGGAAATGAATAAAACTGCTGTGGTAAGACCTATATACAAAGGTGGTGCTAAAAACCAACTATGTAACTACAGACCGATTTCTATATTACCTGTAGTTGAAAAGTGTCTGGAAGAGGTAGTTTCAAGTAGGTTACAGAGTTTTATCAGAAAACACTCGCTCATCCATAAGAATCCATACGGTTTCCAAAAAAATAAAAGCACTGGTAAATTTTTAGGAGAATTCGCAAACTGTATTAACGAAAGCTTAAATAAAGGTCATCATGTATTAGTTCTGTTCATGGACTTTAGCAAGGCGTTCGACACGCTCAACCACTCAAAGTTGATAGAAGCACTTGAAAGAATTGGCATACGAGGAGTAATGGCGGACTGGCTAACGGATTATTTACGCAATAGACATTTTTGTGTCAAGATCAGGGATACATATAGTCAAAAAGAACTCGTGGAATATGGAGTTCCTCAAGGATTAAAACTGGGCCCTATACTCCTTATACTGTACACGAATGAGCTTCTTCACGTATTTGACAAGAGCATTTCCTTTGCTTATGCCGGCGATACAACAATAGTGGTGCGTCACAGGTCCTTACAGACGGCGACAACAATAATGCAAGAGGAGTTCAACGCTGCAGTGAAATGGTGCCATGACAACTGATTGACGATCAACGCCTCCAAAACAAAGATGGTGCACGTAAGAAGTCCACAGTTTAAAGCTACCCAACATCAAATCTATCTCAGGAGTGATGACTGCCGTAATACGACAAACCGCTTGATTGAAATAGTAGAAAGCTATAAGTACCTTGGAGTCACCATCGACGGTCATCTACTTTGGGATAAGCATATCAACGAACTACGCATGAGCCTAAAGAGATCCTTATATCCACTGAACCATCTACAGTTTCGCACTAGTGGAATCAAAGTTGAGGTACGGAATACTTGCCTGGGGCAACGCATCCAAAACTCACATTCATAAACTTCAGAAACTTCAAAATGCAGCACTAAAACAAATAAATGGAAATAATTTTCGAGAGGTTCCTGAAGAAAAAAAGTTTAAAGTTCTGCAAATAGAAAATATCTTCAAAATGTCGCTTACACTGGAGTACTATGATGACAACAGATTTAAAACACAAATAAACCACGGAATGAACACGAGAAGATATGCTCAAGGTTTGCTTCAAGTGCCCCGTAATTATAATAACTACGGTAGAAGGCAACTAAAATGTAATGTTCCCGAAATATTAAACACACTTCCACAAGAGCTTAAAAACATAGCAAATAAAAAAAAAAAAGAGAAAAAAAGTCATTAAAAATTTCTATTTAAATCCAAATGAAATTAATTTAAATGAATTGAAACTAACCTTACTATGAAAACTTTTAAAATGTAGCATAGAAATGTATATGAAACTAAGCCTACTATTTAAAACCTGTGATATGCAACCTTCTGCAGAAAAGCCATGACGGCTTCGCAGAAACATATAACCATTGTTAAGTTTTATGAAATAAATCCTTTTTTATGATTGTGTTATATGCATTTCGCAAAGCAACATTCAATCTATTCTAATTGGATAAGCTATGCTTCCGTTGAATTCCATTGATTTAATTCTACTCACCCGAAACATTATGGCGCACATCAAGTCCAACGTGGCGAATTAAGAATCCTAAAAAAGAAAAAAGAACGTGATAAAAAATGTGTATCCTAACGCTAAATTCGTCATACATAACGCAAACCAAAGTCAGGTAATCATACAGCCATATGTTAATATCATATAACTACTCGTCGGAGCATGAGATTCATATGGTAATTACATTTCATCACATAAATAAACTATAAATATATTAATAATGATGGGATGGCACCTTCGTACATATATTACAAACGACTTAAAAAATTAAGAGCAACAGAGCAAGTAATAATTTCTTTATTTTGGCAAATGGAAAGAATGTGTGCACCACATTTAATAACAAAAATGACAAAAAGTCGAAAAAAGAAGAGATATTTGGAAACAAAATTGAAAGAAGAATCCACTATGGAAAGCAGTACAGAAACAGTCAAACGGTAAAAACTGTAATTTAATGAACTTCACTCAGAACCAGTTCGTATACCAGAAGGAACGTTCCAAAACGAATCTTTGCCGATCGTGTCTCCTCCAAGCTCTCTCAAAATCCGCCCACAGCAGCACAAACAATAGAGCAGGAATGGGCGCATTGCCAGAGCGTCGTCAGAGACGCTGCCTCAGAGGTGCTGGGTTTCAAACCGCCACCACCTAGAAACCCCTGGTTCGATAAACAATGCGAACAAGCCCATGCAGCAAAACAAGAGGCATATAAAGCCATGTTGCAACGACGGTCGAGAGCTGCTCGCGAAATCTATGAGCAGAAGAGAAGAGAGGAACACACGCTTTTCAGAAGAAAGAAGAGAGAGCACGGAAAGCGTGAGATCGAGTAGATGGAGAGATGCTTCCGCAGGAATGACACCCGTGAGTTTTACAATAAGGTAAAACGAACATGCCATATCTACAAAGCCAGAGCGGCGGCCTGCAGGGATGAAAATCTAGAACTGGTAGTAGAGTCGCAGTCGATGCTGAGGATTTGGAAAGACCACTTCTGCAGACTGTATAACGGCGATGATAGACAAGATACCGCTGCCAGGCAGAACGAGCCATTCGTAATGGACGACAATGAAACAGAATTCAATTCACCCGACCTAGACGAAGTCAAAATAGCAATATCAAGACTTAAGTCTAGTAAAGCCGCGGGCGCAGACGGCCTGTCTGCTGAGCTTCTTAAGGCGGCTGGAGATGAGCTGGTAAGGTGCAGGCACCATCTCATTTGCAAGGTATGGTCGGAGGAAAGCATGCCCGACGAATGGAATCTCAGCAACGTTTGTCCGGTCCATAAGAAAGGAGACCCCTATAACTGCGCCAACTATAGGGGAATAAGTCTCCTTAACATCGCACATAAGACCTTCTCTGCCGTATTGTGTGAACGCCTGAAACCGTTTGTGGATAACCTGATCGGCTCTTATCAGTGTGGTTTCAGGCCAGGTAAATCCACAATAGACCAAATATTTACGCTACGGCAGATCTTGGAGAAGACCAAAAAAGGAATACCAAATCGACACTCACCACCTCTTCGTCGATTTTAAGGCTGCATATGACAGCGTGTATAGAGATGAGCTATACAAAGCCATGTTTAGTTTTAACATCCCTGCCAAACTCGTCCGACTGTGCAGGATGACAATGGAGAATTATCGCTGCTCCATTAAGGTCGGTAATGAGGAAACCGAGACCTTTGATGTTACAAAAGGATTTAGGCAAGGTGACGCGCTGTCATGCAATTTTTTCAACATCGTGCTTGAAAAGATCGTGCAAGAGTCACTGGCCAACACAAGAGGCACGATTTATTTCAAGTCTACGCAATTGCTTGCGTATGCCGACGACATAGACGTGATTGGACGGACACAGCGAGACGGACACAATGAGGCCTTTGTAAGCATTGAGGTAGAAGCGGCTAGGATGGGTCTCAAGGTTAATGAGGGTAAAACCAAATATCTGCTTTCATCTAAAAGAGACGGACAACACCGACGTATTGGTCAGAACGTCACCATGGGCGGATATAACTTTAAAGTAGTCAAGGAATTTGTCTACCTTGGCTCACTGATGACCAGCGCTGAGATAAAACGCAGAATCACTCTTGCCAACCGCTGTTTCTTTGGGCTCAAGAGACAATTGAGAAGTAGAAACCCTCTTTCGGAAAACCACGGTGACACTATATAAGACCTTAATCATCCCCGTCCTCCTTTACGGCGCAGAGGCTTGGATCTTAACAAAAGCGGATGAAGATGCCCTTGGTCGTTTCGAGAGGAAAATTCTGCGTACTATCTACGGTCCCGTTTGTTCAAACGGTGTATGGAGGAGAAGATATAACGAAGAACTGTACGGGTTGTACACCGACATCGGCCTGGTACGACGTCTACGGATACAGTGTCTAAGGTGGCTAGGCCATGTAGAGCGCATGGAAAATACAACTCCGACCCGAAGAGTCTTCGAATCCATTCCGGAAGGAAGGCGCGGCAGAGGACGGCCGCATCATCGATGGCGCACGCAGGTGGAAGGGGACCTTAACCAACTGGGCGTGCGGCGCTGGAAACAGCTGGCCAAAGACCGTGCCAGCTGGAGACGCTTGTTGGTTGAGGCCCAGGTTCACCACGGACTGTAGCGCCACCTAAGTAATCGGAAAAAAATGATATGGTTGTAATGGGTGATATGAATATCGATGTCAGTGATTCAAATTCAAACGACGTAAAGGATTACTTAGAGATGTTAGCGTCACTGGGACTAATGAATGTCATAAAGGGGTATACCAGGGTAGATCCGATAACTGGGACAAAGACGATAATAGACCACATCCTAGTCAGTGCAGCAAATAACCAAATTAATTCAGCTGTAATCGAAACTAGTATCTCAGATCATTACCCGATTCTATACTCCACAGGTACACAAATATCACCTGCCAAAGAAAAAGCCATTAATATGTCCTATATATGTAATGTTAAAGTAAATGAACTAATTCGTGAAACAAATTGGGAGGACGTCTTAAACGAAGATGATGCTATTTCTATTTACCAAAAGCTTGCTAAAAAGATGGAAGATATCTACAAACAATCGACATCTGTAGGCAAAATAAAAAATAAGAAAATATAACCCCTGGATGGCCTCAAATTTAGTCGCCAAATGTAAAAGAACGGATGAACTCTACAGAAGGTGGAAAAAACTATGGACTGAGTAGTACTTATGAACTTGAATATAAGAGCTTTCGAAATAAACTCAATAAAGAAATAACAGCGCAAAAATCGATCTATTATAAAAACAAGTTCAACCAAATTAAATCAGATCCCTGTAAAACGTGGGGTTTAATAAATGAAATAATGGGAAGGAGAAAACTCGACGTTGATAAAACAATGATTAAGAATTTTCCCACCGAGGAGTGCCTAACGAGTCTTGTTAGTGAATGTGCTAAATTATTTAATACACACATCCTAAAAATAATACATCATTGTGACTCCAGCACATCGATACATTCGAATACCACCTTAGCCAATTCTATCTTTGCTCAGGAAACAAACATATCCGAGATGCTTAGTATAATCAGTTCGCTTGGTGAAAACAAGTCGCCAGGAATCGATTGAATTCGAGCGGTAGATATTAAAAATCATGCTGATACTTTCGCACCAATCTGAGCCTAAACCAAGTAAAAATTACGGAAATGAATAAAACTGCTGTGGTAAGACCTATATACAAAGGTGGTGCTAAAAACCAACTATGTAACTACAGACCGATTTCTATATTACCTGTAGTTGAAAAGTGTCTGGAAGAGGTAGTTTCAAGTAGGTTACAGAGTTTTATCAGAAAACACTCGCTCATCCATAAGAATCCATACGGTTTCCAAAAAAATAAAAGCACTGGTAAATTTTTAGGAGAATTCGCAAACTGTATTAACGAAAGCTTAAATAAAGGTCATCATGTATTAGTTCTGTTCATGGACTTTAGCAAGGCGTTCGACACGCTCAACCACTCAAAGTTGATAGAAGCACTTGAAAGAATTGGCATACGAGGAGTAATGGCGGACTGGCTAACGGATTATTTACGCAATAGACATTTTTGTGTCAAGATCAGGGATACATATAGTCAAAAAGAACTCGTGGAATATGGAGTTCCTCAAGGATTAAAACTGGGCCCTATACTCCTGATACTGTACACGAATGAGCTTCTTCACGTATTTGACAAGAGCATTTCCTTTGCTTATGCCGGCGATACAACAATAGTGGTGCGTCACAGGTCCTTACAGACGGCGACAACAATAATGCAAGAGGAGTTCAACGCTGCAGTGAAATGGTGCCATGACAACTGATTGACGATCAACGCCTCCAAAACAAAGATGGTGCACGTAAGAAGTCCACAGTTTAAAGCTACCCAACATCAAATCTATCTCAGGAGTGATGACTGCCGTAATACGACAAACCGCTTGATTGAAATAGTAGAAAGCTATAAGTACCTTGGAGTCACCATCGACGGTCATCTACTTTGGGATAAGCATATCAACGAACTACGCATGAGCCTAAAGAGATCCTTATATCCACTGAACCATCTACAGTTTCGCACTAGTGGAATCAAAGTTGAGGTACGGAATACTTGCCTGGGGCAACGCATCCAAAACTCACATTCATAAACTTCAGAAACTTCAAAATGCAGCACTAAAACAAATAAATGGAAATAATTTTCGAGAGGTTCCTGAAGAAAAAAAGTTTAAAGTTCTGCAAATAGAAAATATCTTCAAAATGTCGCTTACACTGGAGTACTATGATGACAACAGATTTAAAACACAAATAAACCACGGAATGAACACGAGAAGATATGCTCAAGGTTTGCTTCAAGTGCCCCGTAATTATAATAACTACGGTAGAAGGCAACTAAAATGTAATGTTCCCGAAATATTAAACACACTTCCACAAGAGCTTAAAAACATAGCAAATAAAAAAAAAAAAAGAGAAAAAAAGTCATTAAAAATTTCTATTTAAATCCAAATGAAATTAATTTAAATGAATTGAAACTAACCTTACTATGAAAAATTTTAAAATGTAGCATAGAAATGTATATGAAACTAAGCCTACTATTTAAAACCTGTGATATGCAACCTTCTGCAGAAAAGCCATGACGGCTTCGCAGAAACATATAACCATTGTTAAGTTTTATGAAATAAATCCTTTTTTATGATTGTGTTATATGCATTTCGCAAAGCAACATTCAATCTATTCTAATTGGATAAGCTATGCTTCCGTTGAATTCCATTGATTTAATTCTACTCACCCGAAACATTATGGCGCACATCAAGTCCAACGTGGCGAATTAAGAATCCTAAAAAAGAAAAAAGAACGTGATAAAAAATGTGTATCCTAACGCTAAATTCGTCATACATAACGCAAACCAAAGTCAGGTAATCATACAGCCATATGTTAATATCATATAACTACTCGTCGGAGCATGAGATTCATATGGTAATTACATTTCATCACATAAATAAACTATAAATATATTAATAATGATGGGATGGCACCTTCGTACATATATTACAAACGACTTAAAAAATTAAGAGCAACAGAGCAAGTAATAATTTCTTTATTTTGGCAAATGGAAAGAATGTGTGCACCACATTTAATAACAAAAATGACAAAAAGTCGAAAAAAGAAGAGATATTTGGAAACAAAATTGAAAGGAGAATCCACTATGGAAAGCAGTACAGAAACAGTCAAACGGTAAAAACTGTAATTTAATGAACTTCACTCAGAACCAGTTCGTATACCAGAAGGAACGTTCCAAAACGAATCTTTGCCGATCGTGTCTCCTCCAAGCTCTCTCAAAATCCGCCCACAGCAGCACAAACAATAGAGCAGGAATGGGCGCATTGCCAGAGCGTCGTCAGAGACGCTGCCTCAGAGGTGCTGGGTTTCAAACCGCCACCACCTAGAAACCCCTGGTTCGATAAACAATGCGAACAAGCCCATGCAGCAAAACAAGAGGCATATAAAGCCATGTTGCAACGACGGTCGAGAGCTGCTCGCGAAATCTATGAGCAGAAGAGAAGAGAGGAACACACGCTTTTCAGAAGAAAGAAGAGAGAGCACGGAAAGCGTGAGATCGAGTAGATGGAGAGATGCTTCCGCAGGAATGACACCCGTGAGTTTTACAATAAGGTAAAACGAACATGCCATATCTACAAAGCCAGAGCGGCGGCCTGCAGGGATGAAAATCTAGAACTGGTAGTAGAGTCGCAGTCGATGCTGAGGATTTGGAAAGACCACTTCTGCAGACTGTATAACGGCGATGATAGACAAGATACCGCTGCCAGGCAGAACGAGCCATTCGTAATGGACGACAATGAAACAGAATTCAATTCACCCGACCTAGACGAAGTCAAAATAGCAATATCAAGACTTAAGTCTAGTAAAGCCGCGGGCGCAGACGGCCTGTCTGCTGAGCTTCTTAAGGCGGCTGGAGATGAGCTGGTAAGGTGCAGGCACCATCTCATTTGCAAGGTATGGTCGGAGGAAAGCATGCCCGACGAATGGAATCTCAGCAACGTTTGTCCGGTCCATAAGAAAGGAGACCCCTATAACTGCGCCAACTATAGGGGAATAAGTCTCCTTAACATCGCACATAAGACCTTCTCTGCCGTATTGTGTGAACGCCTGAAACCGTTTGTGGATAACCTGATCGGCTCTTATCAGTGTGGTTTCAGGCCAGGTAAATCCACAATAGACCAAATATTTACGCTACGGCAGATCTTGGAGAAGACCAAAAAAGGAATACCAAATCGACACTCACCACCTCTTCGTCGATTTTAAGGCTGCATATGACAGCGTGTATAGAGATGAGCTATACAAAGCCATGTTTAGTTTTAACATCCCTGCCAAACTCGTCCGACTGTGCAGGATGACAATGGAGAATTATCGCTGCTCCATTAAGGTCGGTAATGAGGAAACCGAGACCTTTGATGTTACAAAAGGATTTAGGCAAGGTGACGCGCTGTCATGCAATTTTTTCAACATCGTGCTTGAAAAGATCGTGCAAGAGTCACTGGCCAACACAAGAGGCACGATTTATTTCAAGTCTACGCAATTGCTTGCGTATGCCGACGACATAGACGTGATTGGACGGACACAGCGAGACGGACACAATGAGGCCTTTGTAAGCATTGAGGTAGAAGCGGCTAGGATGGGTCTCAAGGTTAATGAGGGTAAAACCAAATATCTGCTTTCATCTAAAAGAGACGGACAACACCGACGTATTGGTCAGAACGTCACCATGGGCGGATATAACTTTAAAGTAGTCAAGGAATTTGTCTACCTTGGCTCACTGATGACCAGCGCTGAGATAAAACGCAGAATCACTCTTGCCAACCGCTGTTTCTTTGGGCTCAAGAGACAATTGAGAAGTAGAAACCCTCTCTCGGAAAACCACGGTGACACTATATAAGACCTTAATCATCCCCGTCCTCCTTTACGGCGCAGAGGCTTGGATCTTAACAAAAGCGGATGAAGATGCCCTTGGTCGTTTCGAGAGGAAAATTCTGCGTACTATCTACGGTCCCGTTTGTTCAAACGGTGTATGGAGGAGAAGATATAACGAAGAACTGTACGGGTTGTACACCGACATCGGCCTGGTACGACGTCTACGGATACAGTGTCTAAGGTGGCTAGGCCATGTAGAGCGCATGGAAAATACAACTCCGACCCGAAGAGTCTTCGAATCCATTCCGGAAGGAAGGCGCGGCAGAGGACGGCCGCATCATCGATGGCGCACGCAGGTGGAAGGGGACCTTAACCAACTGGGCGTGCGGCGCTGGAAACAGCTGGCCAAAGACCGTGCCAGCTGGAGACGCTTGTTGGTTGAGGCCCAGGTTCACCACGGACTGTAGCGCCACCTAAGTAATCGGAAAAAAATGATATGGTTGTAATGGGTGATATGAATATCGATGTCAGTGATTCAAATTCAAACGACGTAAAGGATTACTTAGAGATGTTAGCGTCACTGGGACTAATGAATGTCATAAAGGGGTATACCAGGGTAGATCCGATAACTGGGACAAAGACGATAATAGACCACATCCTAGTCAGTGCAGCAAATAACCAAATTAATTCAGCTGTAATCGAAACTAGTATCTCAGATCATTACCCGATTCTATACTCCACAGGTACACAAATATCACCTGCCAAAGAAAAAGCCATTAATATGTCCTATATATGTAATGTTAAAGTAAATGAACTAATTCGTGAAACAAATTGGGAGGACGTCTTAAACGAAGATGATGCTATTTCTATTTACCAAAAGCTTGCTAAAAAGATGGAAGATATCTACAAACAATCGACATCTGTAGGCAAAATAAAAAATAAGAAAATATAACCCCTGGATGGCCTCAAATTTAGTCGCCAAATGTAAAAGAACGGATGAACTCTACAGAAGGTGGAAAAAACTATGGACTGAGTAGTACTTATGAACTTGAATATAAGAGCTTTCGAAATAAACTCAATAAAGAAATAACAGCGCAAAAATCGATCTATTATAAAAACAAGTTCAACCAAATTAAATCAGATCCCTGTAAAACGTGGGGTTTAATAAATGAAATAATGGGAAGGAGAAAACTCGACGTTGATAAAACAATGATTAAGAATTTTCCCACCGAGGAGTGCCTAACGAGTCTTGTTAGTGAATGTGCTAAATTATTTAATACACACATCCTAAAAATAATACATCATTGTGACTCCAGCACATCGATACATTCGAATACCACCTTAGCCAATTCTATCTTTGCTCAGGAAACAAACATATCCGAGATGCTTAGTATAATCAGTTCGCTTGGTGAAAACAAGTCGCCAGGAATCGATTGAATTCGAGCGGTAGATATTAAAAATCATGCTGATACTTTCGCACCAATCTGAGCCTAAACCAAGTAAAAATTACGGAAATGAATAAAACTGCTGTGGTAAGACCTATATACAAAGGTGGTGCTAAAAACCAACTATGTAACTACAGACCGATTTCTATATTACCTGTAGTTGAAAAGTGTCTGGAAGAGGTAGTTTCAAGTAGGTTACAGAGTTTTATCAGAAAACACTCGCTCATCCATAAGAATCCATACGGTTTCCAAAAAAATAAAAGCACTGGTAAATTTTTAGGAGAATTCGCAAACTGTATTAACGAAAGCTTAAATAAAGGTCATCATGTATTAGTTCTGTTCATGGACTTTAGCAAGGCGTTCGACACGCTCAACCACTCAAAGTTGATAGAAGCACTTGAAAGAATTGGCATACGAGGAGTAATGGCGGACTGGCTAACGGATTATTTACGCAATAGACATTTTTGTGTCAAGATCAGGGATACATATAGTCAAAAAGAACTCGTGGAATATGGAGTTCCTCAAGGATTAAAACTGGGCCCTATACTCCTGATACTGTACACGAATGAGCTTCTTCACGTATTTGACAAGAGCATTTCCTTTGCTTATGCCGGCGATACAACAATAGTGGTGCGTCACAGGTCCTTACAGACGGCGACAACAATAATGCAAGAGGAGTTCAACGCTGCAGTGAAATGGTGCCATGACAACTGATTGACGATCAACGCCTCCAAAACAAAGATGGTGCACGTAAGAAGTCCACAGTTTAAAGCTACCCAACATCAAATCTATCTCAGGAGTGATGACTGCCGTAATACGACAAACCGCTTGATTGAAATAGTAGAAAGCTATAAGTACCTTGGAGTCACCATCGACGGTCATCTACTTTGGGATAAGCATATCAACGAACTACGCATGAGCCTAAAGAGATCCTTATATCCACTGAACCATCTACAGTTTCGCACTAGTGGAATCAAAGTTGAGGTACGGAATACTTGCCTGGGGCAACGCATCCAAAACTCACATTCATAAACTTCAGAAACTTCAAAATGCAGCACTAAAACAAATAAATGGAAATAATTTTCGAGAGGTTCCTGAAGAAAAAAAGTTTAAAGTTCTGCAAATAGAAAATATCTTCAAAATGTCGCTTACACTGGAGTACTATGATGACAACAGATTTAAAACACAAATAAACCACGGAATGAACACGAGAAGATATGCTCAAGGTTTGCTTCAAGTGCCCCGTAATTATAATAACTACGGTAGAAGGCAACTAAAATGTAATGTTCCCGAAATATTAAACACACTTCCACAAGAGCTTAAAAACATAGCAAATAAAAAAAAAAAAGAGAAAAAAAGTCATTAAAAATTTCTATTTAAATCCAAATGAAATTAATTTAAATGAATTGAAACTAACCTTACTATGAAAAATTTTAAAATGTAGCATAGAAATGTATATGAAACTAAGCCTACTATTTAAAACCTGTGATATGCAACCTTCTGCAGAAAAGCCATGACGGCTTCGCAGAAACATATAACCATTGTTAAGTTTTATGAAATAAATCCTTTTTTATGATTGTGTTATATGCATTTCGCAAAGCAACATTCAATCTATTCTAATTGGATAAGCTATGCTTCCGTTGAATTCCATTGATTTAATTCTACTCACCCGAAACATTATGGCGCACATCAAGTCCAACGTGGCGAATTAAGAATCCTAAAAAAGAAAAAAGAACGTGATAAAAAATGTGTATCCTAACGCTAAATTCGTCATACATAACGCAAACCAAAGTCAGGTAATCATACAGCCATATGTTAATATCATATAACTACTCGTCGGAGCATGAGATTCATATGGTAATTACATTTCATCACATAAATAAACTATAAATATATTAATAATGATGGGATGGCACCTTCGTACATATATTACAAACGACTTAAAAAATTAAGAGCAACAGAGCAAGTAATAATTTCTTTATTTTGGCAAATGGAAAGAATGTGTGCACCACATTTAATAACAAAAATGACAAAAAGTCGAAAAAAGAAGAGATATTTGGAAACAAAATTGAAAGGAGAATCCACTATGGAAAGCAGTACAGAAACAGTCAAACGGTAAAAACTGTAATTTAATGAACTTCACTCAGAACCAGTTCGTATACCAGAAGGAACGTTCCAAAACGAATCTTTGCCGATCGTGTCTCCTCCAAGCTCTCTCAAAATCCGCCCACAGCAGCACAAACAATAGAGCAGGAATGGGCGCATTGCCAGAGCGTCGTCAGAGACGCTGCCTCAGAGGTGCTGGGTTTCAAACCGCCACCACCTAGAAACCCCTGGTTCGATAAACAATGCGAACAAGCCCATGCAGCAAAACAAGAGGCATATAAAGCCATGTTGCAACGACGGTCGAGAGCTGCTCGCGAAATCTATGAGCAGAAGAGAAGAGAGGAACACACGCTTTTCAGAAGAAAGAAGAGAGAGCACGGAAAGCGTGAGATCGAGTAGATGGAGAGATGCTTCCGCAGGAATGACACCCGTGAGTTTTACAATAAGGTAAAACGAACATGCCATATCTACAAAGCCAGAGCGGCGGCCTGCAGGGATGAAAATCTAGAACTGGTAGTAGAGTCGCAGTCGATGCTGAGGATTTGGAAAGACCACTTCTGCAGACTGTATAACGGCGATGATAGACAAGATACCGCTGCCAGGCAGAACGAGCCATTCGTAATGGACGACAATGAAACAGAATTCAATTCACCCGACCTAGACGAAGTCAAAATAGCAATATCAAGACTTAAGTCTAGTAAAGCCGCGGGCGCAGACGGCCTGTCTGCTGAGCTTCTTAAGGCGGCTGGAGATGAGCTGGTAAGGTGCAGGCACCATCTCATTTGCAAGGTATGGTCGGAGGAAAGCATGCCCGACGAATGGAATCTCAGCAACGTTTGTCCGGTCCATAAGAAAGGAGACCCCTATAACTGCGCCAACTATAGGGGAATAAGTCTCCTTAACATCGCACATAAGACCTTCTCTGCCGTATTGTGTGAACGCCTGAAACCGTTTGTGGATAACCTGATCGGCTCTTATCAGTGTGGTTTCAGGCCAGGTAAATCCACAATAGACCAAATATTTACGCTACGGCAGATCTTGGAGAAGACCAAAAAAGGAATACCAAATCGACACTCACCACCTCTTCGTCGATTTTAAGGCTGCATATGACAGCGTGTATAGAGATGAGCTATACAAAGCCATGTTTAGTTTTAACATCCCTGCCAAACTCGTCCGACTGTGCAGGATGACAATGGAGAATTATCGCTGCTCCATTAAGGTCGGTAATGAGGAAACCGAGACCTTTGATGTTACAAAAGGATTTAGGCAAGGTGACGCGCTGTCATGCAATTTTTTCAACATCGTGCTTGAAAAGATCGTGCAAGAGTCACTGGCCAACACAAGAGGCACGATTTATTTCAAGTCTACGCAATTGCTTGCGTATGCCGACGACATAGACGTGATTGGACGGACACAGCGAGACGGACACAATGAGGCCTTTGTAAGCATTGAGGTAGAAGCGGCTAGGATGGGTCTCAAGGTTAATGAGGGTAAAACCAAATATCTGCTTTCATCTAAAAGAGACGGACAACACCGACGTATTGGTCAGAACGTCACCATGGGCGGATATAACTTTAAAGTAGTCAAGGAATTTGTCTACCTTGGCTCACTGATGACCAGCGCTGAGATAAAACGCAGAATCACTCTTGCCAACCGCTGTTTCTTTGGGCTCAAGAGACAATTGAGAAGTAGAAACCCTCTCTCGGAAAACCACGGTGACACTATATAAGACCTTAATCATCCCCGTCCTCCTTTACGGCGCAGAGGCTTGGATCTTAACAAAAGCGGATGAAGATGCCCTTGGTCGTTTCGAGAGGAAAATTCTGCGTACTATCTACGGTCCCGTTTGTTCAAACGGTGTATGGAGGAGAAGATATAACGAAGAACTGTACGGGTTGTACACCGACATCGGCCTGGTACGACGTCTACGGATACAGTGTCTAAGGTGGCTAGGCCATGTAGAGCGCATGGAAAATACAACTCCGACCCGAAGAGTCTTCGAATCCATTCCGGAAGGAAGGCGCGGCAGAGGACGGCCGCATCATCGATGGCGCACGCAGGTGGAAGGGGACCTTAACCAACTGGGCGTGCGGCGCTGGAAACAGCTGGCCAAAGACCGTGCCAGCTGGAGACGCTTGTTGGTTGAGGCCCAGGTTCACCACGGACTGTAGCGCCACCTAAGTAATCGGAAAAAAATGATATGGTTGTAATGGGTGATATGAATATCGATGTCAGTGATTCAAATTCAAACGACGTAAAGGATTACTTAGAGATGTTAGCGTCACTGGGACTAATGAATGTCATAAAGGGGTATACCAGGGTAGATCCGATAACTGGGACAAAGACGATAATAGACCACATCCTAGTCAGTGCAGCAAATAACCAAATTAATTCAGCTGTAATCGAAACTAGTATCTCAGATCATTACCCGATTCTATACTCCACAGGTACACAAATATCACCTGCCAAAGAAAAAGCCATTAATATGTCCTATATATGTAATGTTAAAGTAAATGAACTAATTCGTGAAACAAATTGGGAGGACGTCTTAAACGAAGATGATGCTATTTCTATTTACCAAAAGCTTGCTAAAAAGATGGAAGATATCTACAAACAATCGACATCTGTAGGCAAAATAAAAAATAAGAAAATATAACCCCTGGATGGCCTCAAATTTAGTCGCCAAATGTAAAAGAACGGATGAACTCTACAGAAGGTGGAAAAAACTATGGACTGAGTAGTACTTATGAACTTGAATATAAGAGCTTTCGAAATAAACTCAATAAAGAAATAACAGCGCAAAAATCGATCTATTATAAAAACAAGTTCAACCAAATTAAATCAGATCCCTGTAAAACGTGGGGTTTAATAAATGAAATAATGGGAAGGAGAAAACTCGACGTTGATAAAACAATGATTAAGAATTTTCCCACCGAGGAGTGCCTAACGAGTCTTGTTAGTGAATGTGCTAAATTATTTAATACACACATCCTAAAAATAATACATCATTGTGACTCCAGCACATCGATACATTCGAATACCACCTTAGCCAATTCTATCTTTGCTCAGGAAACAAACATATCCGAGATGCTTAGTATAATCAGTTCGCTTGGTGAAAACAAGTCGCCAGGAATCGATTGAATTCGAGCGGTAGATATTAAAAATCATGCTGATACTTTCGCACCAATCTGAGCCTAAACCAAGTAAAAATTCCGGAAATGATTAAAACTGCTGTGGTAAGACCTATATACAAAGGTGGTGCTAAAAACCAACTATGTAACTACAGACCGATTTCTATATTACCTGTAGTTGAAAAGTGTCTGGAAGAGGTAGTTTCAAGTAGGTTACAGAGTTTTATCAGAAAACACTCGCTCATCCATAAGAATCCATACGGTTTCCAAAAAAATAAAAGCACTGGTAAATTTTTAGGAGAATTCGCAAACTGTATTAACGAAAGCTTAAATAAAGGTCATCATGTATTAGTTCTGTTCATGGACTTTAGCAAGGCGTTCGACACGCTCAACCACTCAAAGTTGATAGAAGCACTTGAAAGAATTGGCATACGAGGAGTAATGGCGGACTGGCTAACGGATTATTTACGCAATAGACATTTTTGTGTCAAGATCAGGGATACATATAGTCAAAAAGAACTCGTGGAATATGGAGTTCCTCAAGGATTAAAACTGGGCCCTATACTCCTTATACTGTACACGAATGAGCTTCTTCACGTATTTGACAAGAGCATTTCCTTTGCTTATGCCGGCGATACAACAATAGTGGTGCGTCACAGGTCCTTACAGACGGCGACAACAATAATGCAAGAGGAGTTCAACGCTGCAGTGAAATGGTGCCATGACAACTGATTGACGATCAACGCCTCCAAAACAAAGATGGTGCACGTAAGAAGTCCACAGTTTAAAGCTACCCAACATCAAATCTATCTCAGGAGTGATGACTGCCGTAATACGACAAACCGCTTGATTGAAATAGTAGAAAGCTATAAGTACCTTGGAGTCACCATCGACGGTCATCTACTTTGGGATAAGCATATCAACGAACTACGCATGAGCCTAAAGAGATCCTTATATCCACTGAACCATCTACAGTTTCGCACTAGTGGAATCAAAGTTGAGGTACGGAATACTTGCCTGGGGCAACGCATCCAAAACTCACATTCATAAACTTCAGAAACTTCAAAATGCAGCACTAAAACAAATAAATGGAAATAATTTTCGAGAGGTTCCTGAAGAAAAAAAGTTTAAAGTTCTGCAAATAGAAAATATCTTCAAAATGTCGCTTACACTGGAGTACTATGATGACAACAGATTTAAAACACAAATAAACCACGGAATGAACACGAGAAGATATGCTCAAGGTTTGCTTCAAGTGCCCCGTAATTATAATAACTACGGTAGAAGGCAACTAAAATGTTATGTTCCCGAAATATTAAACACACTTCCACAAGAGCTTAAAAACATAGCAAATAAAAAAAAAAAAAGAGAAAAAAGTCATTAAAAATTTCTATTTAAATCCAAATGAAATGAATTTAAATGAATTGAAACTAACCTTACTATGAAAACTTTTAAAATGTAGCATAGAAATGTATATGAAACTAAGCCTACTATTTAAAACCTGTGATATGCAACCTTCTGCAGAAAAGCCATGACGACTTCGCAGAAACATATAACCATTGTTAAGATTTATGAAATAAATCCTTTTTTATGATTGTGTTATATGCATTTCGCAAAGCAACATTTCATCTATTCTAATTGGATAAGCTATGCTTCCGTTGAATTCCATTGATTTAATTCTACTCACCCGAAACATTATGGCGCACATCAAGTCCAACGTGGCGAATTAAGAATCCTAAAAAAGAAAAAAGAACGTGATAAAAAATGTGTTTCCTAACGCTAAATTCGTCATACATAACGCAAACCAAAGTCAGGTAATCATACAGCCATATGTTAATATCATATAACTACTCGTCGGAGCATGAGATTCATACGGTAATTACATTTCATCACATAAATAAACTATAAATATGTTAATAATGATGGGATGGCACCTTCGTACATATATTACAAACGACTTAAAAATTAAGAGCAACAGAGCAAGTAATAATTTCTTTATTTTGGCAAATGGAAAGAATGTGTGCACCACATTTAATAACAAAAATGACAAAAAGTCGAAAAAAGAAGAGATATTTGGAAACAAAATTGTAAGGAGAATCCACTATGGAAAGCAGTACAGAAACAGTCAAACGGTAAAAACTGTAATTTAATGAACTTCACTCAGAACCAGTTCGTATACCAGAAGGAACGTTCCAAGACGAATCTTTGCCGATCGTGTCTCCTCCAAGCTCTCTCAAAATCCGCCCACAGCAGCACAAACAATAGAGCAGGAATGGGCGCATTGCCAGAGCGCCGTCAGAGACGCTGCCTCAGAGGTGCTGGGTTTCAAACCGCCACCACCTAGAAACCCCTGGTTCGATAAACAATGCGAAAAAGCCCATGCAGCAAAACAAGAGGCATATAAAGCCATGCTGCAACGACGGTCGAGAGCTGCTCGCGAAATCTATGAGCAGAAGAGAAGAGAGGAACACACGCTTTTCAGAAGAAAGAAGAGAGAGCACGGAAAGCGTGAGATCGACGAATGGAATCTCAGCAACGTTTGTCCGGTCTATAAGAAAGGAGACCCCTATAACTGCGCCAACTATAGGGGAATAAGTCTCCTTAACATCGCACATAAGACCTTCTCTGCCGTATTGTGTGAACGCCTGAAACCGTTTGTGGATAACCTGATCGGCTCTTATCAGTGTGGTTTCAGGCCAGGTAAATCCACAATAGACCAAATATTTACGCTACGGCAGATCTTGGAGAAGACCCAGGAATACCAAATCGACACTCAGCACCTCTTCGTCGATTTTAAGGCTGCATATGACAGCGTGTATAGTGATGAGCTATACAAAGCCATGTTTAGTTTTAACATCCCTGCCAAACTCGTCCGACTGTGCAGGATGACAATGGAGAATTATCGCTGCTC
This sequence comes from Eumerus sabulonum, assembly GCA_951905685.1. Classification (NCBI taxonomy): domain Eukaryota; kingdom Metazoa; phylum Arthropoda; class Insecta; order Diptera; family Syrphidae; genus Eumerus; species Eumerus sabulonum. The sequence continues at coordinate 91,073,099 of OX645060.1, forward strand.
CATTAAGGTCGGTAATGAGGAAACCGAGACCTTTGATGTTACAAAAGGATTTAGGCAAGGTGACGCGCTGTCATGCAATTTTTTCAACATCGTGCTTGAAAAGATCGTGCAAGAGTCACTGGCCAACACAAGAGGCACGATTTATTTCAAGTCTACGCAATTGCTTGCGTATGCCGACGACATAGACGTGATTGGACGGACACAGCGAGACGGACACAATGAGGCCTTTGTAAGCATTGAGGTAGAAGCGGCTAGGATGGGTCTCAAGGTTAATGAGGGTAAAACCAAATATCTGCTTTCATCTAAAAGAGACGGACAACACCGACGTATTGGTCAGAACGTCACCATGGGCGGATATAACTTTAAAGTAGTCAAGGAATTTGTCTACCTTGGCTCACTGATGACCAGCGCTGAGATAAAACGCAGAATCACTCTTGCCAACCGCTGTTTCTTTGGGCTCAAGAGACAATTGAGAAGTAGAAACCCTCTCTCGGAAAACCACGGTGACACTATATAAGACCTTAATCATCCCCGTCCTCCTTTACGGCGCAGAGGCTTGGATCTTAACAAAAGCGGATGAAGATGCCCTTGGTCGTTTCGAGAGGAAAATTCTGCGAACTATCTACGGTCCCGTTTGTTCAAACGGTGTATGGAGGAGAAGATATAACGAAGAACTGTACGGGTTGTACACCGACATCGGCCTGGTACGACGTCTACGGATACAGTGTCTAAGGTGGCTAGGCCATGTAGAGCGCATGGAAAATACAACTCCGACCCGAAGAGTCTTCGAATCCATTCCGGAAGGAAGGCGCGGCAGAGGACGGCCGCATCATCGATGGCGCACGCAGGTGGAAGGGGACCTTAACCAACTGGGCGTGCGGCGCTGGAAACAGCTGGCCAAAGACCGTGCCAGCTGGAGACGCTTGTTGGTTGAGGCCCAGGTTCACCACGGACTGTAGCGCCACCTAAGTAATCGGAAAAAAATGATATGGTTGTAATGGGTGATATGAATATCGATGTCAGTGATTCAAATTCAAACGACGTAAAGGATTACTTAGAGATGTTAGCGTCACTGGGACTAATGAATGTCATAAAGGGGTATACCAGGGTAGATCCGATAACTGGGACAAAGACGATAATAGACCACATCCTAGTCAGTGCAGCAAATAACCAAATTAATTCAGCTGTAATCGAAACTAGTATCTCAGATCATTACCCGATTCTATACTCCACAGGTACACAAATATCACCTGCCAAAGAAAAAGCCATTAATATGTCCTATATATGTAATGTTAAAGTAAATGAACTAATTCGTGAAACAAATTGGGAGGACGTCTTAAACGAAGATGATGCTATTTCTATTTACCAAAAGCTTGCTAAAAAGATGGAAGATATCTACAAACAATCGACATCTGTAGGCAAAATAAAAAATAAGAAAATATAACCCCTGGATGACCTCAAATTTAGTCGCCAAATGTAAAAGAACGGATGAACTCTACAGAAGGTGGAAAAAACTATGGACTGAGTAGTACTTATGAACTTGAATATAAGAGCTTTCGAAATAAACTCAATAAAGAAATAACAGCGCAAAAATCGATCTATTATAAAAACAAGTTCAACCAAATTAAATCAGATCCCTGTAAAACGTGGGGTTTAATAAATGAAATAATGGGAAGGAGAAAACTCGACGTTGATAAAACAATGATTAAGAATTTTCCCACCGAGGAGTGCCTAACGAGTCTTGTTAGTGAATGTGCTAAATTATTTAATACACACATCCTAAAAATAATACATCATTGTGACTCCAGCACATCGATACATTCGAATACCACCTTAGCCAATTCTATCTTTGCTCAGGAAACAAACATATCCGAGATGCTTAGTATAATCAGTTCGCTTGGTGAAAACAAGTCGCCAGGAATCGATTGAATTCGAGCGGTAGATATTAAAAATCATGCTGATACTTTCGCACCAATCTGAGCCTAAACCAAGTAAAAATTCCGGAAATGATTAAAACTGCTGTGGTAAGACCTATATACAAAGGTGGTGCTAAAAACCAACTATGTAACTACAGACCGATTTCTATATTACCTGTAGTTGAAAAGTGTCTGGAAGAGGTAGTTTCAAGTAGGTTACAGAGTTTTATCAGAAAACACTCGCTCATCCATAAGAATCCATACGGTTTCCAAAAAAATAAAAGCACTGGTAAATTTTTAGGAGAATTCGCAAACTGTATTAACGAAAGCTTAAATAAAGGTCATCATGTATTAGTTCTGTTCATGGACTTTAGCAAGGCGTTCGACACGCTCAACCACTCAAAGTTGATAGAAGCACTTGAAAGAATTGGCATACGAGGAGTAATGGCGAACTGGCTAACGGATTATTTACGCAATAGACATTTTTGTGTCAAGATCAGGGATACATATAGTCAAAAAGAACTCGTGGAATATGGAGTTCCTCAAGGATTAAAACTGGGCCCTATACTCCTTATACTGTACACGAATGAGCTTCTTCACGTATTTGACAAGAGCATTTCCTTTGCTTATGCCGGCGATACAACAATAGTGGTGCGTCACAGGTCCTTACAGACGGCGACAACAATAATGCAAGAGGAGTTCAACGCTGCAGTGAAATGGTGCCATGACAACTGATTGACGATCAACGCCTCCAAAACAAAGATGGTGCACGTAAGAAGTCCACAGTTTAAAGCTACCCAACATCAAATCTATCTCAGGAGTGATGACTGCCGTAATACGACAAACCGCTTGATTGAAATAGTAGAAAGCTATAAGGACCTTGGAGTCACCATCGACGGTCATCTACTTTGGGATAAGCATATCAACGAACTACGCATGAGCCTAAAGAGATCCTTATATCCACTGAACCATCTACAGTTTCGCACTAGTGGAATCAAAGTTGAGGTACGGAATACTTGCCTGGGGCAACGCATCCAAAACTCACATTCATAAACTTCAGAAACTTCAAAATGCAGCACTAAAACAAATAAATGGAAATAATTTTCGAGAGGTTCCTGAAGAAAAAAAGTTTAAAGTTCTGCAAATAGAAAATATCTTCAAAATGTCGCTTACACTGGAGTACTATGATGACAACAGATTTAAAACACAAATAAACCACGGAATGAACACGAGAAGATATGCTCAAGGTTTGCTTCAAGTGCCCCGTAATTATAATAACTACGGTAGAAGGCAACTAAAATGTTATGTTCCCGAAATATTAAACACACTTCCACAAGAGCTTAAAAACATAGCAAATAAAAAAAAAAAAGAGAAAAAAGTCATTAAAAATTTCTATTTAAATCCAAATGAAATGAATTTAAATGAATTGAAACTAACCTTACTATGAAAACTTTTAAAATGTAGCATAGAAATGTATATGAAACTAAGCCTACTATTTAAAACCTGTGATATGCAACCTTCTGCAGAAAAGCCATGACGACTTCGCAGAAACATATAACCATTGTTAAGATTTATGAAATAAATCCTTTTTTATGATTGTGTTATATGCATTTCGCAAAGCAACATTTCATCTATTCTAATTGGATAAGCTATGCTTCCGTTGAATTCCATTGATTTAATTCTACTCACCCGAAACATTATGGCGCACATCAAGTCCAACGTGGCGAATTAAGAATCCTAAAAAAGAAAAAAGAACGTGATAAAAAATGTGTTTCCTAACGCTAAATTCGTCATACATAACGCAAACCAAAGACAGGTAATCATACAGCCATATGTTAATATCATATAACTACTCGTCGGAGCATGAGATTCATACGGTAATTACATTTCATCACATAAATAAACTATAAATATGTTAATAATGATGGGATGGCACCTTCGTACATATATTACAAACGACTTAAAAATTAAGAGCAACAGAGCAAGTAATAATTTCTTTATTTTGGCAAATGGAAAGAATGTGTGCACCACATTTAATAACAAAAATGACAAAAAGTCGAAAAAAGAAGAGATATTTGGAAACAAAATTGTAAGGAGAATCCACTATGGAAAGCAGTACAGAAACAGTCAAACGGTAAAAACTGTAATTTAATGAACTTCACTCAGAACCAGTTCGTATACCAGAAGGAACGTTCCAAGACGAATCTTTGCCGATCGTGTCTCCTCCAAGCTCTCTCAAAATCCGCCCACAGCAGCACAAACAATAGAGCAGGAATGGGCGCATTGCCAGAGCGCCGTCAGAGACGCTGCCTCAGAGGTGCTGGGTTTCAAACCGCCACCACCTAGAAACCCCTGGTTCGATAAACAATGCGAAAAAGCCCATGCAGCAAAACAAGAGGCATATAAAGCCATGCTGCAACGACGGTCGAGAGCTGCTCGCGAAATCTATAAGCAGAAGAGAAGAGAGGAACACACGCTTTTCAGAAGAAAGAAGAGAGAACACGGAAAGCGTGAGATCGACGAATGGAATCTCAGCAACGTTTGTCCGGTCTATAAGAAAGGAGACCCCTATAACTGCGCCAACTATAGGGGAATAAGTCTCCTTAACATCGCACATAAGACCTTCTCTGCCGTATTGTGTGAACGCCTGAAACCGTTTGTGGACAACCTGATCGGCTCTTATCAGTGTGGTTTCAGGCCAGGTAAATCCACAATAGACCAAATATTTACGCTACGGCAGATCTTGGAGAAGACCCAGGAATACCAAATCGACACTCAGCACCTCTTCGTCGATTTTAAGGCTGCATATGACAGCGTGTATAGTGGTGAGCTATACAAAGCCATGTTTAGTTTTACCATCCCTGCCAAACTCGTCCGACTGTGCAGGATGACAATGGAGAATTATCGCTGCTCCATTAAGGTCGGTAATGAGGAAACCGAGACCTTTGATGTTACAAAAGGATTTAGGCAAGGTGACGCGCTGTCATGCAATTTTTTCAACATCGTGCTTGAAAAGATCGTGCAAGAGTCACTGGCCAACACAAGAGGCACGATTTATTTCAAGTCTACGCAATTGCTTGCGTATGCCGACGACATAGACGTGATTGGACGGACACAGCGAGACGGACACAATGAGGCCTTTGTAAGCATTGAGGTAGAAGCGGCTAGGATGGGTCTCAAGGTTAATGAGGGTAAAACCAAATATCTGCTTTCATCTAAAAGAGACGGACAACACCGACGTATTGGTCAGAACGTCACCATGGGCGGATATAACTTTAAAGTAGTCAAGGAATTTGTCTACCTTGGCTCACTGATGACCAGCGCTGAGATAAAACGCAGAATCACTCTTGCCAACCGCTGTTTCTTTGGGCTCAAGAGACAATTGAGAAGTAGAAACCCTCTCTCGGAAAACCACGGTGACACTATATAAGACCTTAATCATCCCCGTCCTCCTTTACGGCGCAGAGGCTTGGATCTTAACAAAAGCGGATGAAGATGCCCTTGGTCGTTTCGAGAGGAAAATTCTGCGAACTATCTACGGTCCCGTTTGTTCAAACGGTGTATGGAGGAGAAGATATAACGAAGAACTGTACGGGTTGTACACCGACATCGGCCTGGTACGACGTCTACGGATACAGTGTCTAAGGTGGCTAGGCCATGTAGAGCGCATGGAAAATACAACTCCGACCCGAAGAGTCTTCGAATCCATTCCGGAAGGAAGGCGCGGCAGAGGACGGCCGCATCATCGATGGCGCACGCAGGTGGAAGGGGACCTTAACCAACTGGGCGTGCGGCGCTGGAAACAGCTGGCCAAAGACCGTGCCAGCTGGAGACGCTTGTTGGTTGAGGCCCAGGTTCACCACGGACTGTAGCGCCACCTAAGTAATCGGAAAAAAATGATATGGTTGTAATGGGTGATATGAATATCGATGTCAGTGATTCAAATTCAAACGACGTAAAGGATTACTTAGAGATGTTAGCGTCACTGGGACTAATGAATGTCATAAAGGGGTATACCAGGGTAGATCCGATAACTGGGACAAAGACGATAATAGACCACATCCTAGTCAGTGCAGCAAATAACCAAATTAATTCAGCTGTAATCGAAACTAGTATCTCAGATCATTACCCGATTCTATACTCCACAGGTACACAAATATCACCTGCCAAAGAAAAAGCCATTAATATGTCCTATATATGTAATGTTAAAGTAAATGAACTAATTCGTGAAACAAATTGGGAGGACGTCTTAAACGAAGATGATGCTATTTCTATTTACCAAAAGCTTGCTAAAAAGATGGAAGATATCTACAAACAATCGACATCTGTAGGCAAAATAAAAAATAAGAAAATATAACCCCTGGATGACCTCAAATTTAGTCGCCAAATGTAAAAGAACGGATGAACTCTACAGAAGGTGGAAAAAACTATGGACTGAGTAGTACTTATGAACTTGAATATAAGAGCTTTCGAAATAAACTCAATAAAGAAATAACAGCGCAAAAATCGATCTATTATAAAAACAAGTTCAACCAAATTAAATCAGATCCCTGTAAAACGTGGGGTTTAATAAATGAAATAATGGGAAGGAGAAAACTCGACGTTGATAAAACAATGATTAAGAATTTTCCCACCGAGGAGTGCCTAACGAGTCTTGTTAGTGAATGTGCTAAATTATTTAATACACACATCCTAAAAATAATACATCATTGTGACTCCAGCACATCGATACATTCGAATACCACCTTAGCCAATTCTATCTTTGCTCAGGAAACAAACATATCCGAGATGCTTAGTATAATCAGTTCGCTTGGTGAAAACAAGTCGCCAGGAATCGATTGAATTCGAGCGGTAGATATTAAAAATCATGCTGATACTTTCGCACCAATCTGAGCCTAAACCAAGTAAAAATTCCGGAAATGATTAAAACTGCTGTGGTAAGACCTATATACAAAGGTGGTGCTAAAAACCAACTATGTAACTACAGACCGATTTCTATATTACCTGTAGTTGAAAAGTGTCTGGAAGAGGTAGTTTCAAGTAGGTTACAGAGTTTTATCAGAAAACACTCGCTCATCCATAAGAATCCATACGGTTTCCAAAAAAATAAAAGCACTGGTAAATTTTTAGGAGAATTCGCAAACTGTATTAACGAAAGCTTAAATAAAGGTCATCATGTATTAGTTCTGTTCATGGACTTTAGCAAGGCGTTCGACACGCTCAACCACTCAAAGTTGATAGAAGCACTTGAAAGAATTGGCATACGAGGAGTAATGGCGAACTGGCTAACGGATTATTTACGCAATAGACATTTTTGTGTCAAGATCAGGGATACATATAGTCAAAAAGAACTCGTGGAATATGGAGTTCCTCAAGGATTAAAACTGGGCCCTATACTCCTTATACTGTACACGAATGAGCTTCTTCACGTATTTGACAAGAGCATTTCCTTTGCTTATGCCGGCGATACAACAATAGTGGTGCGTCACAGGTCCTTACAGACGGCGACAACAATAATGCAAGAGGAGTTCAACGCTGCAGTGAAATGGTGCCATGACAACTGATTGACGATCAACGCCTCCAAAACAAAGATGGTGCACGTAAGAAGTCCACAGTTTAAAGCTACCCAACATCAAATCTATCTCAGGAGTGATGACTGCCGTAATACGACAAACCGCTTGATTGAAATAGTAGAAAGCTATAAGGACCTTGGAGTCACCATCGACGGTCATCTACTTTGGGATAAGCATATCAACGAACTACGCATGAGCCTAAAGAGATCCTTATATCCACTGAACCATCTACAGTTTCGCACTAGTGGAATCAAAGTTGAGGTACGGAATACTTGCCTGGGGCAACGCATCCAAAACTCACATTCATAAACTTCAGAAACTTCAAAATGCAGCACTAAAACAAATAAATGGAAATAATTTTCGAGAGGTTCCTGAAGAAAAAAAGTTTAAAGTTCTGCAAATAGAAAATATCTTCAAAATGTCGCTTACACTGGAGTACTATGATGACAACAGATTTAAAACACAAATAAACCACGGAATGAACACGAGAAGATATGCTCAAGGTTTGCTTCAAGTGCCCCGTAATTATAATAACTACGGTAGAAGGCAACTAAAATGTTATGTTCCCGAAATATTAAACACACTTCCACAAGAGCTTAAAAACATAGCAAATAAAAAAAAAAAAGAGAAAAAAGTCATTAAAAATTTCTATTTAAATCCAAATGAAATGAATTTAAATGAATTGAAACTAACCTTACTATGAAAACTTTTAAAATGTAGCATAGAAATGTATATGAAACTAAGCCTACTATTTAAAACCTGTGATATGCAACCTTCTGCAGAAAAGCCATGACGACTTCGCAGAAACATATAACCATTGTTAAGATTTATGAAATAAATCCTTTTTTATGATTGTGTTATATGCATTTCGCAAAGCAACATTTCATCTATTCTAATTGGATAAGCTATGCTTCCGTTGAATTCCATTGATTTAATTCTACTCACCCGAAACATTATGGCGCACATCAAGTCCAACGTGGCGAATTAAGAATCCTAAAAAAGAAAAAAGAACGTGATAAAAAATGTGTTTCCTAACGCTAAATTCGTCATACATAACGCAAACCAAAGACAGGTAATCATACAGCCATATGTTAATATCATATAACTACTCGTCGGAGCATGAGATTCATACGGTAATTACATTTCATCACATAAATAAACTATAAATATGTTAATAATGATGGGATGGCACCTTCGTACATATATTACAAACGACTTAAAAATTAAGAGCAACAGAGCAAGTAATAATTTCTTTATTTTGGCAAATGGAAAGAATGTGTGCACCACATTTAATAACAAAAATGACAAAAAGTCGAAAAAAGAAGAGATATTTGGAAACAAAATTGTAAGGAGAATCCACTATGGAAAGCAGTACAGAAACAGTCAAACGGTAAAAACTGTAATTTAATGAACTTCACTCAGAACCAGTTCGTATACCAGAAGGAACGTTCCAAGACGAATCTTTGCCGATCGTGTCTCCTCCAAGCTCTCTCAAAATCCGCCCACAGCAGCACAAACAATAGAGCAGGAATGGGCGCATTGCCAGAGCGCCGTCAGAGACGCTGCCTCAGAGGTGCTGGGTTTCAAACCGCCACCACCTAGAAACCCCTGGTTCGATAAACAATGCGAAAAAGCCCATGCAGCAAAACAAGAGGCATATAAAGCCATGCTGCAACGACGGTCGAGAGCTGCTCGCGAAATCTATAAGCAGAAGAGAAGAGAGGAACACACGCTTTTCAGAAGAAAGAAGAGAGAGCACGGAAAGCGTGAGATCGACGAATGGAATCTCAGCAACGTTTGTCCGGTCTATAAGAAAGGAGACCCCTATAACTGCGCCAACTATAGGGGAATAAGTCTCCTTAACATCGCACATAAGACCTTCTCTGCCGTATTGTGTGAACGCCTGAAACCGTTTGTGGATAACCTGATCGGCTCTTATCAGTGTGGTTTCAGGCCAGGTAAATCCACAATAGACCAAATATTTACGCTACGGCAGATCTTGGAGAAGACCCAGGAATACCAAATCGACACTCAGCACCTCTTCGTCGATTTTAAGGCTGCATATGACAGCGTGTATAGTGATGAGCTATACAAAGCCATGTTTAGTTTTAACATCCCTGCCAAACTCGTCCGACTGTGCAGGATGACAATGGAGAATTATCGCTGCTCCATTAAGGTCGGTAATGAGGAAACCGAGACCTTTGATGTTACAAAAGGATTTAGGCAAGGTGACGCGCTGTCATGCAATTTTTTCAACATCGTGCTTGAAAAGATCGTGCAAGAGTCACTGGCCAACACAAGAGGCACGATTTATTTCAAGTCTACGCAATTGCTTGCGTATGCCGACGACATAGACGTGATTGGACGGACACAGCGAGACGGACACAATGAGGCCTTTGTAAGCATTGAGGTAGAAGCGGCTAGGATGGGTCTCAAGGTTAATGAGGGTAAAACCAAATATCTGCTTTCATCTAAAAGAGACGGACAACACCGACGTATTGGTCAGAACGTCACCATGGGCGGATATAACTTTAAAGTAGTCAAGGAATTTGTCTACCTTGGCTCACTGATGACCAGCGCTGAGATAAAACGCAGAATCACTCTTGCCAACCGCTGTTTCTTTGGGCTCAAGAGACAATTGAGAAGTAGAAACCCTCTCTCGGAAAACCACGGTGACACTATATAAGACCTTAATCATCCCCGTCCTCCTTTACGGCGCAGAGGCTTGGATCTTAACAAAAGCGGATGAAGATGCCCTTGGTCGTTTCGAGAGGAAAATTCTGCGAACTATCTACGGTCCCGTTTGTTCAAACGGTGTATGGAGGAGAAGATATAACGAAGAACTGTACGGGTTGTACACCGACATCGGCCTGGTACGACGTCTACGGATACAGTGTCTAAGGTGGCTAGGCCATGTAGAGCGCATGGAAAATACAACTCCGACCCGAAGAGTCTTCGAATCCATTCCGGAAGGAAGGCGCGGCAGAGGACGGCCGCATCATCGATGGCGCACGCAGGTGGAAGGGGACCTTAACCAACTGGGCGTGCGGCGCTGGAAACAGCTGGCCAAAGACCGTGCCAGCTGGAGACGCTTGTTGGTTGAGGCCCAGGTTCACCACGGACTGTAGCGCCACCTAAGTAATCGGAAAAAAATGATATGGTTGTAATGGGTGATATGAATATCGATGTCAGTGATTCAAATTCAAACGACGTAAAGGATTACTTAGAGATGTTAGCGTCACTGGGACTAATGAATGTCATAAAGGGGTATACCAGGGTAGATCCGATAACTGGGACAAAGACGATAATAGACCACATCCTAGTCAGTGCAGCAAATAACCAAATTAATTCAGCTGTAATCGAAACTAGTATCTCAGATCATTACCCGATTCTATACTCCACAGGTACACAAATATCACCTGCCAAAGAAAAAGCCATTAATATGTCCTATATATGTAATGTTAAAGTAAATGAACTAATTCGTGAAACAAATTGGGAGGACGTCTTAAACGAAGATGATGCTATTTCTATTTACCAAAAGCTTGCTAAAAAGATGGAAGATATCTACAAACAATCGACATCTGTAGGCAAAATAAAAAATAAGAAAATATAACCCCTGGATGACCTCAAATTTAGTCGCCAAATGTAAAAGAACGGATGAACTCTACAGAAGGTGGAAAAAACTATGGACTGAGTAGTACTTATGAACTTGAATATAAGAGCTTTCGAAATAAACTCAATAAAGAAATAACAGCGCAAAAATCGATCTATTATAAAAACAAGTTCAACCAAATTAAATCAGATCCCTGTAAAACGTGGGGTTTAATAAATGAAATAATGGGAAGGAGAAAACTCGACGTTGATAAAACAATGATTAAGAATTTTCCCACCGAGGAGTGCCTAACGAGTCTTGTTAGTGAATGTGCTAAATTATTTAATACACACATCCTAAAAATAATACATCATTGTGACTCCAGCACATCGATACATTCGAATACCACCTTAGCCAATTCTATCTTTGCTCAGGAAACAAACATATCCGAGATGCTTAGTATAATCAGTTCGCTTGGTGAAAACAAGTCGCCAGGAATCGATTGAATTCGAGCGGTAGATATTAAAAATCATGCTGATACTTTCGCACCAATCTGAGCCTAAACCAAGTAAAAATTCCGGAAATGATTAAAACTGCTGTGGTAAGACCTATATACAAAGGTGGTGCTAAAAACCAACTATGTAACTACAGACCGATTTCTATATTACCTGTAGTTGAAAAGTGTCTGGAAGAGGTAGTTTCAAGTAGGTTACAGAGTTTTATCAGAAAACACTCGCTCATCCATAAGAATCCATACGGTTTCCAAAAAAATAAAAGCACTGGTAAATTTTTAGGAGAATTCGCAAACTGTATTAACGAAAGCTTAAATAAAGGTCATCATGTATTAGTTCTGTTCATGGACTTTAGCAAGGCGTTCGACACGCTCAACCACTCAAAGTTGATAGAAGCACTTGAAAGAATTGGCATACGAGGAGTAATGGCGAACTGGCTAACGGATTATTTACGCAATAGACATTTTTGTGTCAAGATCAGGGATACATATAGTCAAAAAGAACTCGTGGAATATGGAGTTCCTCAAGGATTAAAACTGGGCCCTATACTCCTTATACTGTACACGAATGAGCTTCTTCACGTATTTGACAAGAGCATTTCCTTTGCTTATGCCGGCGATACAACAATAGTGGTGCGTCACAGGTCCTTACAGACGGCGACAACAATAATGCAAGAGGAGTTCAACGCTGCAGTGAAATGGTGCCATGACAACTGATTGACGATCAACGCCTCCAAAACAAAGATGGTGCACGTAAGAAGTCCACAGTTTAAAGCTACCCAACATCAAATCTATCTCAGGAGTGATGACTGCCGTAATACGACAAACCGCTTGATTGAAATAGTAGAAAGCTATAAGGACCTTGGAGTCACCATCGACGGTCATCTACTTTGGGATAAGCATATCAACGAACTACGCATGAGCCTAAAGAGATCCTTATATCCACTGAACCATCTACAGTTTCGCACTAGTGGAATCAAAGTTGAGGTACGGAATACTTGCCTGGGGCAACGCATCCAAAACTCACATTCATAAACTTCAGAAACTTCAAAATGCAGCACTAAAACAAATAAATGGAAATAATTTTCGAGAGGTTCCTGAAGAAAAAAAGTTTAAAGTTCTGCAAATAGAAAATATCTTCAAAATGTCGCTTACACTGGAGTACTATGATGACAACAGATTTAAAACACAAATAAACCACGGAATGAACACGAGAAGATATGCTCAAGGTTTGCTTCAAGTGCCCCGTAATTATAATAACTACGGTAGAAGGCAACTAAAATGTTATGTTCCCGAAATATTAAACACACTTCCACAAGAGCTTAAAAACATAGCAAATAAAAAAAAAAAAGAGAAAAAAGTCATTAAAAATTTCTATTTAAATCCAAATGAAATGAATTTAAATGAATTGAAACTAACCTTACTATGAAAACTTTTAAAATGTAGCATAGAAATGTATATGAAACTAAGCCTACTATTTAAAACCTGTGATATGCAACCTTCTGCAGAAAAGCCATGACGACTTCGCAGAAACATATAACCATTGTTAAGATTTATGAAATAAATCCTTTTTTATGATTGTGTTATATGCATTTCGCAAAGCAACATTTCATCTATTCTAATTGGATAAGCTATGCTTCCGTTGAATTCCATTGATTTAATTCTACTCACCCGAAACATTATGGCGCACATCAAGTCCAACGTGGCGAATTAAGAATCCTAAAAAAGAAAAAAGAACGTGATAAAAAATGTGTTTCCTAACGCTAAATTCGTCATACATAACGCAAACCAAAGACAGGTAATCATACAGCCATATGTTAATATCATATAACTACTCGTCGGAGCATGAGATTCATACGGTAATTACATTTCATCACATAAATAAACTATAAATATGTTAATAATGATGGGATGGCACCTTCGTACATATATTACAAACGACTTAAAAATTAAGAGCAACAGAGCAAGTAATAATTTCTTTATTTTGGCAAATGGAAAGAATGTGTGCACCACATTTAATAACAAAAATGACAAAAAGTCGAAAAAAGAAGAGATATTTGGAAACAAAATTGTAAGGAGAATCCACTATGGAAAGCAGTACAGAAACAGTCAAACGGTAAAAACTGTAATTTAATGAACTTCACTCAGAACCAGTTCGTATACCAGAAGGAACGTTCCAAGACGAATCTTTGCCGATCGTGTCTCCTCCAAGCTCTCTCAAAATCCGCCCACAGCAGCACAAACAATAGAGCAGGAATGGGCGCATTGCCAGAGCGCCGTCAGAGACGCTGCCTCAGAGGTGCTGGGTTTCAAACCGCCACCACCTAGAAACCCCTGGTTCGATAAACAATGCGAAAAAGCCCATGCAGCAAAACAAGAGGCATATAAAGCCATGCTGCAACGACGGTCGAGAGCTGCTCGCGAAATCTATGAGCAGAAGAGAAGAGAGGAACACACGCTTTTCAGAAGAAAGAAGAGAGAGCACGGAAAGCGTGAGATCGACGAATGGAATCTCAGCAACGTTTGTCCGGTCTATAAGAAAGGAGACCCCTATAACTGCGCCAACTATAGGGGAATAAGTCTCCTTAACATCGCACATAAGACCTTCTCTGCCGTATTGTGTGAACGCCTGAAACCGTTTGTGGATAACCTGATCGGCTCTTATCAGTGTGGTTTCAGGCCAGGTAAATCCACAATAGACCAAATATTTACGCTACGGCAGATCTTGGAGAAGACCCAGGAATACCAAATCGACACTCAGCACCTCTTCGTCGATTTTAAGGCTGCATATGACAGCGTGTATAGTGATGAGCTATACAAAGCCATGTTTAGTTTTAACATCCCTGCCAAACTCGTCCGACTGTGCAGGATGACAATGGAGAATTATCGCTGCTCCATTAAGGTCGGTAATGAGGAAACCGAGACCTTTGATGTTACAAAAGGATTTAGGCAAGGTGACGCGCTGTCATGCAATTTTTTCAACATCGTGCTTGAAAAGATCGTGCAAGAGTCACTGGCCAACACAAGAGGCACGATTTATTTCAAGTCTACGCAATTGCTTGCGTATGCCGACGACATAGACGTGATTGGACGGACACAGCGAGACGGACACAATGAGGCCTTTGTAAGCATTGAGGTAGAAGCGGCTAGGATGGGTCTCAAGGTTAATGAGGGTAAAACCAAATATCTGCTTTCATCTAAAAGAGACGGACAACACCGACGTATTGGTCAGAACGTCACCATGGGCGGATATAACTTTAAAGTAGTCAAGGAATTTGTCTACCTTGGCTCACTGATGACCAGCGCTGAGATAAAACGCAGAATCACTCTTGCCAACCGCTGTTTCTTTGGGCTCAAGAGACAATTGAGAAGTAGAAACCCTCTCTCGGAAAACCACGGTGACACTATATAAGACCTTAATCATCCCCGTCCTCCTTTACGGCGCAGAGGCTTGGATCTTAACAAAAGCGGATGAAGATGCCCTTGGTCGTTTCGAGAGGAAAATTCTGCGAACTATCTACGGTCCCGTTTGTTCAAACGGTGTATGGAGGAGAAGATATAACGAAGAACTGTACGGGTTGTACACCGACATCGGCCTGGTACGACGTCTACGGATACAGTGTCTAAGGTGGCTAGGCCATGTAGAGCGCATGGAAAATACAACTCCGACCCGAAGAGTCTTCGAATCCATTCCGGAAGGAAGGCGCGGCAGAGGACGGCCGCATCATCGATGGCGCACGCAGGTGGAAGGGGACCTTAACCAACTGGGCGTGCGGCGCTGGAAACAGCTGGCCAAAGACCGTGCCAGCTGGAGACGCTTGTTGGTTGAGGCCCAGGTTCACCACGGACTGTAGCGCCACCTAAGTAATCGGAAAAAAATGATATGGTTGTAATGGGTGATATGAATATCGATGTCAGTGATTCAAATTCAAACGACGTAAAGGATTACTTAGAGATGTTAGCGTCACTGGGACTAATGAATGTCATAAAGGGGTATACCAGGGTAGATCCGATAACTGGGACAAAGACGATAATAGACCACATCCTAGTCAGTGCAGCAAATAACCAAATTAATTCAGCTGTAATCGAAACTAGTATCTCAGATCATTACCCGATTCTATACTCCACAGGTACACAAATATCACCTGCCAAAGAAAAAGCCATTAATATGTCCTATATATGTAATGTTAAAGTAAATGAACTAATTCGTGAAACAAATTGGGAGGACGTCTTAAACGAAGATGATGCTATTTCTATTTACCAAAAGCTTGCTAAAAAGATGGAAGATATCTACAAACAATCGACATCTGTAGGCAAAATAAAAAATAAGAAAATATAACCCCTGGATGACCTCAAATTTAGTCGCCAAATGTAAAAGAACGGATGAACTCTACAGAAGGTGGAAAAAACTATGGACTGAGTAGTACTTATGAACTTGAATATAAGAGCTTTCGAAATAAACTCAATAAAGAAATAACAGCGCAAAAATCGATCTATTATAAAAACAAGTTCAACCAAATTAAATCAGATCCCTGTAAAACGTGGGGTTTAATAAATGAAATAATGGGAAGGAGAAAACTCGACGTTGATAAAACAATGATTAAGAATTTTCCCACCGAGGAGTGCCTAACGAGTCTTGTTAGTGAATGTGCTAAATTATTTAATACACACATCCTAAAAATAATACATCATTGTGACTCCAGCACATCGATACATTCGAATACCACCTTAGCCAATTCTATCTTTGCTCAGGAAACAAACATATCCGAGATGCTTAGTATAATCAGTTCGCTTGGTGAAAACAAGTCGCCAGGAATCGATTGAATTCGAGCGGTAGATATTAAAAATCATGCTGATACTTTCGCACCAATCTGAGCCTAAACCAAGTAAAAATTCCGGAAATGATTAAAACTGCTGTGGTAAGACCTATATACAAAGGTGGTGCTAAAAACCAACTATGTAACTACAGACCGATTTCTATATTACCTGTAGTTGAAAAGTGTCTGGAAGAGGTAGTTTCAAGTAGGTTACAGAGTTTTATCAGAAAACACTCGCTCATCCATAAGAATCCATACGGTTTCCAAAAAAATAAAAGCACTGGTAAATTTTTAGGAGAATTCGCAAACTGTATTAACGAAAGCTTAAATAAAGGTCATCATGTATTAGTTCTGTTCATGGACTTTAGCAAGGCGTTCGACACGCTCAACCACTCAAAGTTGATAGAAGCACTTGAAAGAATTGGCATACGAGGAGTAATGGCGAACTGGCTAACGGATTATTTACGCAATAGACATTTTTGTGTCAAGATCAGGGATACATATAGTCAAAAAGAACTCGTGGAATATGGAGTTCCTCAAGGATTAAAACTGGGCCCTATACTCCTTATACTGTACACGAATGAGCTTCTTCACGTATTTGACAAGAGCATTTCCTTTGCTTATGCCGGCGATACAACAATAGTGGTGCGTCACAGGTCCTTACAGACGGCGACAACAATAATGCAAGAGGAGTTCAACGCTGCAGTGAAATGGTGCCATGACAACTGATTGACGATCAACGCCTCCAAAACAAAGATGGTGCACGTAAGAAGTCCACAGTTTAAAGCTACCCAACATCAAATCTATCTCAGGAGTGATGACTGCCGTAATACGACAAACCGCTTGATTGAAATAGTAGAAAGCTATAAGTACCTTGGAGTCACCATCGACGGTCATCTACTTTGGGATAAGCATATCAACGAACTACGCATGAGCCTAAAGAGATCCTTATATCCACTGAACCATCTACAGTTTCGCACTAGTGGAATCAAAGTTGAGGTACGGAATACTTGCCTGGGGCAACGCATCCAAAACTCACATTCATAAACTTCAGAAACTTCAAAATGCAGCACTAAAACAAATAAATGGAAATAATTTTCGAGAGGTTCCTGAAGAAAAAAAGTTTAAAGTTCTGCAAATAGAAAATATCTTCAAAATGTCGCTTACACTGGAGTACTATGATGACAACAGATTTAAAACACAAATAAACCACGGAATGAACACGAGAAGATATGCTCAAGGTTTGCTTCAAGTGCCCCGTAATTATAATAACTACGGTAGAAGGCAACTAAAATGTTATGTTCCCGAAATATTAAACACACTTCCACAAGAGCTAAAAACATAGCAAATAAAAAAAAAAAAAGAGAAAAAAGTCATTAAAAATTTCTATTTAAATCCAAATGAAATGAATTTAAATGAATTGAAACTAACCTTACTATGAAAACTTTTAAAATGTAGCATAGAAATGTATATGAAACTAAGCCTACTATTTAAAACCTGTGATATGCAACCTTCTGCAGAAAAGCCATGACGACTTCGCAGAAACATATAACCATTGTTAAGATTTATGAAATAAATCCTTTTTTATGATTGTGTTATATGCATTTCGCAAAGCAACATTTCATCTATTCTAATTGGATAAGCTATGCTTCCGTTGAATTCCATTGATTTAATTCTACTCACCCGAAACATTATGGCGCACATCAAGTCCAACGTGGCGAATTAAGAATCCTAAAAAAGAAAAAAGAACGTGATAAAAAATGTGTTTCCTAACGCTAAATTCGTCATACATAACGCAAACCAAAGTCAGGTAATCATACAGCCATATGTTAATATCATATAACTACTCGTCGGAGCATGAGATTCATACGGTAATTACATTTCATCACATAAATAAACTATAAATATGTTAATAATGATGGGATGGCACCTTCGTACATATATTACAAACGACTTAAAAATTAAGAGCAACAGAGCAAGTAATAATTTCTTTATTTTGGCAAATGGAAAGAATGTGTGCACCACATTTAATAACAAAAATGACAAAAAGTCGAAAAAAGAAGAGATATTTGGAAACAAAATTGTAAGGAGAATCCACTATGGAAAGCAGTACAGAAACAGTCAAACGGTAAAAACTGTAATTTAATGAACTTCACTCAGAACCAGTTCGTATACCAGAAGGAACGTTCCAAGACGAATCTTTGCCGATCGTGTCTCCTCCAAGCTCTCTCAAAATCCGCCCACAGCAGCACAAACAATAGAGCAGGAATGGGCGCATTGCCAGAGCGCCGTCAGAGACGCTGCCTCAGCGGTGCTGGGTTTCAAACCGCCACCACCTAGAAACCCCTGGTTCGATAAACAATGCGAACAAGCCCATGCAGCAAAACAAGAGGCATATAAAGCCATGCTGCAACGACGGTCGAGAGCTGCTCGCGAAATCTATGAGCAGAAGAGAAGAGAGGAACACACGCTTTTCAGAAGAAAGAAGAGAGAGCACGGAAAGCGTGAGATCGACGAATGGAATCTCAGCAACGTTTGTCAGGTCTATAAGAAAGGAGACCCCTATAACTGCGCCAACTATAGGGGAATAAGTCTCCTTAACATCGCACATAAGACCTTCTCTGCCGTATTGTGTGAACGCCTGAAACCGTTTGTGGATAACCTGATCGGCTCTTGTCAGTGTGGTTTCAGGCCAGGTAAATCCACAATAGACCAAATATTTACGCTACGGCAGATCTTGGAGAAGACCCAGGAATACCAAACCGACACTCACCACCTCTTCGTCGATTTTAAGGCTGCATATGACAGCGTGTATAGAGATGAGCTATACAAAGCCATGTTTAGTTTTAACATCCCTGCCAAACTCGTCCGACTGTGCAGGATGACAATGGAGAATTATCGCTGCTCCATTAAGGTCGGTAATGAGGAAACCGAGACCTTTGATGTTACCAAAGGATTTAGGCAAGGTGACGCGCTGTCATGCGATTTTTTCAACATCGTGCTTGAAAAGATCGTGCAAGAGTCACTGGCCAACACAAGAGGCACGATTTATTTCAAGTCTACGCAATTGCTTGCGTATGCCGACGACATAGACGTGATTGGACGGACACAGCGAGACGGACACAATGAGGCCTTTGTAAGCATTGAGGTAGAAGCGGCTAGGATGGGTCTCAAGGTTAATGAGGGTAAAACCAAATATCTGCTTTCATCTAAAAGAGACGGACAACACCGACGTATTGGTCAGAACGTCACCATGGGCGGATATAACTTTAAAGTAGTCAAGGAATTTGTCTACCTTGGCTCACTGATGACACGCGACCACAACACCAGCGCTGAGATAAAACGCAGAATCACTCTTGCCAACCGCTGTTTCTTTGGGCTCAAGAAACAATTGAAAAGTAGAAACCCTCTCTCGGAAAACCACGGTGACACTATATAAGACCTTAATCATCCCCGTCCTCCTTTACGGCGCAGAGGCTTGGATCTTAACAAAAGCGGATGAAGATGCACTTGGTCGTTTCGAGAGGAAAATTCTGCGTACTATCTACGGTCCCGTTTGTTCAAACGGTGTATGGAGGAGAAGATATAACGAAGAACTGTACGGGTTGTACACCGACATCGGCCTGGTACGACGTCTACGAATACAGTGTCTAAGGTGGCTAGGCCATGTAGAGCGCATGGAAAATACAACTCCGACCCGAAGAGTCTTCGAATCCATTCCGGAAGGAAGGCGCGGCAGAGGACGGCCGCATCATCGATGGCGCACGCAGGTGGAAGGGGACCTTAACCAACTGGGCGTGCGGCGCTGGAAACAGCTGGCCAAAGACCGTGCCAGCTGGAGACGCTTGTTGGTTGAGGCCCAGGTTCACCACGGACTGTAGCGCCACCTAAGTAATCGGAAAAAAATGATATGGTTGTAATGGGTGATATGAATATCGATGTCAGTGATTCAAATTCAAACGACGTAAAGGATTACTTAGAGATGTTAGCGTCACTGGGACTAATGAATGTCATAAAGGGGTATACCAGGGTAGATCCGATAACTGGGACAAAGACGATAATAGACCACATCCTAGTCAGTGCAGCAAATAACCAAATTAATTCAGCTGTAATCGAAACTAGTATCTCAGATCATTACCCGATTCTATACTCCACAGGTACACAAATATCACCTGCCAAAGAAAAAGCCATTAATATGTCCTATATATGTAATGTTAAAGTAAATGAACTAATTCGTGAAACAAATTGGGAGGACGTCTTAAACGAAGATGATGCTATTTCTATTTACCAAAAGCTTGCTAAAAAGATGGAAGATATCTACAAACAATCGACATCTGTAGGCAAAATAAAAAATAAGAAAATATAACCCCTGGATGACCTCAAATTTAGTCGCCAAATGTAAAAGAACGGATGAACTCTACAGAAGGTGGAAAAAACTATGGACTGAGTAGTACTTATGAACTTGAATATAAGAGCTTTCGAAATAAACTCAATAAAGAAATAACAGCGCAAAAATCGATCTATTATAAAAACAAGTTCAACCAAATTAAATCAGATCCCTGTAAAACGTGGGGTTTAATAAATGAAATAATGGGAAGGAGAAAACTCGACGTTGATAAAACAATGATTAAGAATTTTCCCACCGAGGAGTGCCTAACGAGTCTTGTTAGTGAATGTGCTAAATTATTTAATACACACATCCTAAAAATAATACATCATTGTGACTCCAGCACATCGATACATTCGAATACCACCTTAGCCAATTCTATCTTTGCTCAGGAAACAAACATATCCGAGATGCTTAGTATAATCAGTTCGCTTGGTGAAAACAAGTCGCCAGGAATCGATTGAATTCGAGCGGTAGATATTAAAAATCATGCTGATACTTTCGCACCAATCTGAGCCTAAACCAAGTAAAAATTCCGGAAATGATTAAAACTGCTGTGGTAAGACCTATATACAAAGGTGGTGCTAA